>CM068367.1:1205097943-1207497943 GCA_034769895.1 Magicicada septendecula
AAATTCATCTTGCACTGAGATATTTTGTTTTGTTCCTATAAAGTTACCATTCCCAAAATCGCTCATTAAATTTGTGTTCATTTTATTTATTTTTTTTTAAACACGTCGCTATACACAAGGATGACAATTTGTAGAGCCCATAAACTGGCACGGCATAAGTTGGGGAACCTTTGGATCGTAGTGGCTGGTTGTTTCGGAATAGTTATGAATAGTTATGTTTACAGGTATATCTGTGCCCTAGATACATAAGACACCATCTCAATGTTTTATAAAATAGAGCTTTTTATATAGTGTTAATGTACAGACTGCCCTCTTTCTATTAGTATATGGCACTACCTCCTAGTTATTTTTATGCAGCCAATACGAATGTTTAAAATAACACTATCTCACATTGCTTCTTGAAGCAAACAAAATGTTTTTTAGCTGTTCTGTAAAGTACTGTGTATGCGACATGGTGTCTTATGCCTGTGGTGCACACATATATTTTTGTAATCTAATTCATTCAAAATGTCAGTACTGTTATTATTTTTCTTGTGAGACAGTGAAAGTATACATTAAACAGAAGACTTTTTTTACTTACGATATATTTCGAGTAAATTATATTCAATGGTGTCGTTTAACTGCTAATCTGTCAATGATAAACCATACAGAAACTAAAGTATACTGAACAGGCACTAATTGTTGTTGAGCTAAACTATCAAATGTCTTTTCGTTTCAAGTGTTTGTATACAGCTGTAACTTCTCTTTGACATGTGTCTGCATGTTGTTTATTGCTGCTGCCTCATCTTACTTTCCCGTTTCATCCATTCGTTTTCTTAACTACAATAAAGAACTAGTCAGAATTGTGGTACGCAGTTGGAAAAATTGATATACATTAGAAGAAAAACTATTCATAGAATATTTCATTGTTTTAACATGAAATATATGTAAATGCTAACAAAAAGATAGTCCTAAATCTACTGCATCTTATTGGTAAGTTGATGCATTTTTGTATGGTCTACATCTTTCCTGTCATAAAATTAATGTCTGGAATGACTAATGTTAAGACATTAATGGGAACATAGACAAGCACTGAATATGTGTGAGTTTCCCTTAGCATGCCATCGCTACGCGTTACTTCTCAACTCGTCCTCTCTATAATGCGTGTAATATTAGATAAATAAGTAAATTTAGATGAATTTAAACACATTTGTATGCATTTATTATTTGCACATGCGCATGCTGCTTTTATACATTTTAGAAATAATGTAACAAAATAAATCATTTATTAGCTTACAGGGTTTAATTCCTGACTCCAAAGAAATTTTATGTACTTATTATTACAAGTGACAAGTGGCAGAGGATCTCTTCTAAAATATATTCTGTTTAAAATATATTCTATAATATATATCTCTTCTTAAATATAAAATATGTTGTAGGCCAACATACGCCTACAGGTTGTCAACACAGAGTAAAAACAGAAATCGAATACCAAAAATCTGTTTGTTATTGGAAGCATTATCGCTTACACTTTACATTTAGCAAAGAACACTTATTTTTGTGTACAAAAAAAGTATTGTACACACAAATTTGTATTAATTGTTAATTAGCTTTTAATATCATTTTAAACAAACAACTTACACGTTGCAAAATAAGGTAATGTTCCGCTCAAAACACAATGTATACGTTTACTGTACAAAATATATAATCCACATTCACAGGTGTTTTGCAATATTTAATTTTAATATTAAAAAAATATAGAAGTTATACAAGTTTTCAAAACAAAAAAAGTAGATAAATTTAAACATATTTGCATGCATTTATTATTTGGACACACGCCTGCTGCGTTCATATGTTTAAAAAATAATGTAAAAAATAAATAATTTTTCAAATAGTTAGCTTACAGAGTTTAATTCCGGACTCCAAATAAGTTTTATATTCTCACAACAGCAACATTTTTATAAGCCATTTTAAAAATACAAATACTTTACAAAATAGGCGAACACACTGAATACAGTAAATCACAAATTAATAAATTAATATTCGGTGTCCTAGACAATGATTTTTAAACGTTTTTGCCAAAAATTATGTACTTATAACATCCATAGACCTAGGCCTATACTTATTTCATGAAGCGACTTGCAATTGTATACGCGTGTGAAACAAGAAACGAGATAGGGAATTTGGACCATGAAAATTAAAGCATCCAAAGTTCCAAAATTAATTAAGGTTTGCACAGTAAATACACTTCATTAACTGTATCTGCCATAAAACAAACCAACATAGTGGTACAGCCTATTGGTTTAGCTTCCGAGTAGTCTTTTCAATATCCACTTGTTGGTTGTGACTAAAGAACGTTGTATGTTCCTCACGTAAAGTAACGAATTTTAGGCATAATGGTTTTTTTAAAAGCTTTAACTTATAACAGGCATCCACTAAACTAGATTATCATAAGAATTATATCTTGCCCAACATCTGACCCTCTTCAATATATGAAACGTTTTAAATCCATAGAAAGTGTTTTCCTTTGTTTTTCAACTAGTACACGAAATATTTACTTTTATGTAAAAAAGCTGAGAAATACATATACGTCTTCTTAAAAATAAAAATAGATAGTTTTAGAAAATCTTATGAAGAATGTTGTGTAAACATCTTAAAATAGAAGTCTTAAGATGTGCACCAAACAGTCAATGAACAGTCGATCTGTCTCAATTTTGATAAACATTATAGACATTTTCTACTCAAAACAAGAGCACGCCATGTAAAAACACAATATTAATGTATTCAGTGATGTATTAAGTGGCCACTTGCTATAAATTTGCCAGAAGTAAACTGCGACAGTTACATGACGGCAGGCGTTGGATTAATAATTACGAGTCGGTGAAGTTTGCTTTAATCACATAATGGCCGGCATTTATAGACGCGATTCCACAGAGCTGAGTTGGACGAGGAATGTATATTCAGTGAGTCGTCGTCACAAGTTTGAATTAATTTTAGGCAGTGTCTGTATGGAATGCACTCAACCTCTCTGCTGAGCACTGTTACAACTCGTAACTTAGAATTGTTGTGCATAGCGTTACTGTACCCAAGAATGTAGTTCGTCGTTTTGACGTGCCTAATATCGCTACTCTCATGATTAGTTGGTCGTTATAAATTATCAGTATAGTACCAAAACCACGTTTATCTCTCTTATTTAAGTATTATTCAGTAGATTTGTGAACATTAATAACAACAACAAACAACAAGGTATGTTATCAACAATACTAAAAAAAAACTTGCGAACAAAAGTGTAATTACAGAGTCACAAATATATGGCCAATTGACAACAAAGAATCGAATTTCCGGCCTTTGTATTTATCTTTTCATTTTTTGTTTCAGAACTAAGAAAGCCTTTAACGTTTTTGAGTAGAAAAGATTTACAGCTCTTTAACTTACAGTAGTTACTTTCTACAAGATGTTAGGTCTACAGTTGAAGTTAAAACACCCCCTTCAACAACATTGCGATTCAAACTGTCACCTCGTTTGTCCGGCATAGCGACAGGCGTAGTACGCTCTGCAAGAAGTAAGCTCTACAACTGAAATTGGTCTCTTGTCAAAATGTCGCCATCAAAAATTCTTCGTCAAGACAAAAGACTTACAGAAATAACGTTGCGATTCATCAAATAATTGAAATTATTAAATTTCTGTATACTGCAGTAAAAATATTTTTAGAATTCTGTAAATTTTGTTTTAAAATTACATTTTAAGAAATGTGTTTCGCATTTATATTGTAAACATTACGATATGCTCCAATTAATGCTGATACTTCGTCTTCTATGGCGTCACAGTTCGAAATCTAACCTTAGCCTCCATAATCGTCCGCCTCCATTTTTCCCTGTCCTTGGCGATCGATGTCCATCGTTTTATTTTAAGTAAATTATCAGCATCCTTCGGCTCTGTGTCAATCCAGTGTGTTCATTTTCCGAGGCCTAATTATTGGTTCCTGAACATATTGGTTTTACGGGGAGGGGTTGTTGGCCCTTCCCCCAACCCCCAGCCTGGAGGGCCAGGTCATTTTTATTCAGGGTTTCCGTCCCCTAGACCAGCTGATTTCACTACAGCTTAGAGAGCCTGGTCTACCTTCATTTGTTATCAGGGTTTACTCTTCATCGCAAGGCAGCGATTCTCACTATTTACCCCAGGGAGAATGGGTTGCCTCTTCCGCCCTTTGCGCCATACCGTAAGCTCCCTACTCTGGCGCATCCGCCGTCGAGGTCTTCACCGTAACCCTGGCTAGGGGCCCTTACAGGGTGCTACATCCGGAGCCAGATGGACCCGATGCTGATACTATCTGCAGTGAAATCTATCTAATAGTCATTGACTATTTTAATTGCACAGTAAAATATAATAAAACGAACAATCTCATGAGTAATATCAAATTTTTTGCCACTCGTATTTAAAAGTAATGTACAGAAACTGCTGCTTTTAACTTCAAAGCTGTTAAACTTCAAAATCGGTTTTCACTGGAAAACACGTTAACTGATTGCGCCAAAACGCCACAGACATTGTACGAGTACGTTGGAGTGAGAGAAAAATAATAAAAAGTGAAAAGTGTTGACACCCAAATGAAAAGTAGGTAGTGAGTAACTTTATGTGATTTGTGTGATGACAGGCATAACTGTTGTAAACGTACGTATTTCTTTTCAGGTTACGTTCTTGTTTGAAACTAAAAACTAAATTATATTTCCCAAATTCTTTCTTTCTGTCCGAAATAAAAGCTGACAGTTACTACTACTGCTCTCTAGGTTTGTGATGGACGAGTGACTTTATAAATTTTCCCACCAGCAGTTCAAACTCATGCCGCATGGTGTAGTAAGTCAACACGGCAGACGCACGCGCGCGCGCACACATAAACACAAATTGAATTAATAAAACATTTTTTGTCTCCATTGTGCTTTAGACTTTATATTATCTGAACTGATAACAGGATAATTCGTTAGATTCGGGTCTCAAGCAGACCAGAATATCATAATCTGAAACACTCAAAGTAAGAAATTCCTAAAAAAAAAGGTTTATGATACGTCAGATGAAAACTTAACATCATGTCGTTAGACTAATTGTGACCATCACAAAGCTCCGAACATTCACCTCCTGACTTTACAGTTTGTTTTGGAGTTAAGAAAACCAATCGAATAAGGTTAATAATAGAAAAAGTATCTAAAACAGAAACTTCCATCATTGGTATATGCCGAAAATAAAAAAGCTAGCAGTACAACAGAATTCAAACATTTTAAAAATCTGATTGCAAGATAACAAAATGGTAAACTAAATGATATACAGAAGTATTATCGAACGAAGTACTTAAGTTCCCTTAAAACGTTTTACAGTACTGATCCCTACGCACTTGCTAGTCCCTGTAATCCTGCATCTATAAATGTTTTATACATGCATCTATATTATATGTTTTATAATGAGGCGAACATATTCTGACGCCTATGAAAGTATTCTGCGTGGCATCTTGCAGCGATGTGCCAGCGCCTTCAACTACGCCAGTATACTCATAGCATTATACTCAATAAACCTCGGCCGGTCTGAACGCAGTCAACAAATTGTTATGCAGTTACTTGCGAATCTCAGCGCCAGTTTTACAGCGGTTCAGTTTACAGTAATTATTGTCTATAATTAGTGACTTGCATTATTTATTGCGAAACCGTTAATTAGGTGACATTTATTGTTCGTTTACGTTAGATATTTTGGACAATCGTAAACTCGATGGATTTCTGAAACACATAAACTTTTCTTTGATGTTTTGTTTATTTAGTCAGCTATTAAAATAGTGATTGTTTTAACTAATGATTTCTCTGTGTTCTATTATTTTATTGCCACTATTTAAACACAACTGTCCTTGTGATCGTCTGAACACATACTGAAGAGTCAAAACGTTTCTCTAACAAATATTTTATAGACAAAACGCATGTACTTTTTAGGTTTATTAACAATCAGTTTGTTAACAATAATTATTAACAATCGGGTAGATATTAATTCCTTCACATTTCAATTACACAGTACAGCAAAGACCAAGTTTAAGATTTATGAAACACTTTATTATTAATAACGTAAGCTTTATTTTAGAAACAAGGAAATACATGTTTACAGATTCTTTGCTCACTGGATACTGAGCATGTTATTTTCAACAAGTAAAGTCATATAATAACAATCTTTTATTTTTTTAAATTTCAAGACATAAATTCCACTGTGTCTTTACAGTTGTTTGCGTGTAATGGAACTGGATCTTACGTCACCATAAAATTTATTATTGGGACCGATTTTGATATTACTTCTTTAGTGTTAGCACTTGTTAACCGTTAAGTTTAACTCGACTAGGCACGTCTAGTTTAATTTTACTCAAACATAGTTTTATCTTAAATCTTCAACTACATTTATTTAACTACGTATCATCCGAATATTTATTAAGCCGTTATTATATGAATAAACTTACAATTATAGGCACAACATAAGAAATTATAGTTCACAAACTTATAAATATGTCGCAAACTTGATAGCCTTAATTTTATTATAAAAATGTAACACAGCGGCAACTCTGCGATGCATTAAGCTTTCCAGGATCTCATCTCACATTTAACTTATTTCTAAAATTTTCTCAAGTCACACTCAATAGCTTCATACTGAAGTTATCAAATAAATATACTTTCCTTCTTTAGTTCTTTCGACAAAAAAAATATATATTATGTTTCAAATAAGTGTACGAATGTATATCTCATGCAGATTTATTTGCATAAATTAATTATTCCATTAATTATATAAATTTTTATCTGTATTTATGATAGTGTTGTCGGTACGAACTTTGTCGTACTTATGTGTATTTAGCCCCGTAGTTGGACGCCATATACGGCTGTATATGTAGTTTGTTATGCCCCACGTTCTTTGGGAGCCATATACGAATGTATATTTATGCAGATTTAATAATTGCATAAATTAATTAATTAAATAAATTTTGCTTATTGTCCCGCGTTTGGGTGGCATGTACAAATATAATATATTACCACGCGTTGGGCATCATGTACAAATATACATGTATTATGCAAATTTATTAATTGCATAATCTAATTGAATTTTTTAATTGTATAAAAATTCTCTCTTGGTTACAATTATCTACTAGAATTTGCTTCCTCGTGTCACGTGTTGGGACACCATATGCAACTGTAATATATTTTATGTTTGTCTCTACTTGCATAAATTAGTTAAAATTATTCAAAGGAGTTTCCATAAATGTAAGTTTTTATTACAGATCTTGTTTACTGCTCCAGGACGGGCATGCCATATCTGATGATACACTCTGATATCACTGAGCCATAATACGCCCCGCGTGCTGGAGCACCATATGTAAACAGGTGTTTTGGGTGAATAACAATCATCTGACTCAGACACTATTAATTTTCGTAAACAATACAAATTTAATTTTTATAAACGATACAAATTTATTATATGTTTCAATATCATTTAAATACTGAATAAAGTTAGCGTTTCTAGACAACATATCAAATACACAATGCTGTTATATTATCTCTACGTTATGAACATCTACAAAATCAATAAAGACTAATTAATTAATGACCATATAAATTTCAATATATCCTACTCTATGGATTCATATTTCTCAATTTGCGTTACTTTTGAGCAATTAAATATATGTATATTCAACAATTAAATAAATGTATATTCTACTCAGTGGCGAGTTCTTTTTGAGTGGCAGGACAGTGGCGACCTAATCTAATGTTACATGAATGATAATAATTTACTTGTTGTTTGTATCCAAATTGCGGTGATTAACTGCGTCGTACTTCTCATCCTACGAAGAAATCCAGGCTGAAGATACGCCAATTAAATTACACTTGACACTTCGTCACGACACTATTTGTCCCACATTTTATCCGGATACTCGCATGAACGATAATGACTAATTGCGTTAACTCGAATATGACTTCATCGTCTAAAACACTTTGCGTGTAGGTTCTTTGTCACTTTTGATGTACGCGTGCAATAGTTTATGCTGCGTTTAATTAGAGCGATTGTACCATTTATACTGTATTCACAATGCAAATATAATTGGTTTTAATTGCATTTTAGTGAGTTAAGAACGTGGCACAATCTTACTATATTGTTTCATGTCACTTATGTCACGGTAATGTGATATTGTCATACCTTATCACTCGCATTAGATTCATAAAAACGAGATTTTTATGATCACAAAGTCTGATCGTACTTAACTCGACATTGTCATAGTATTTGGTCGCGGGTTAGTTCTACAGTTTTACATAGTCTCTGATACGCTCCCGAACGATCTCTTTGCTAGTATCAATACACTTTACTACCGTCCATCTGAAAGACTTTGGCTGGTTTATACCGAAATAGAATTGACTGACAAAAATTAGAGTACGACCGAACTGAGACTGAACTCTCCAAATCGACCGAACTGAGATTAAAATAGACTGACTGACTGATTTTTATAGACTGACTTAAATTGTTTGAAAATTGGAAATCGACTGAACTCTTCTTCTCTGCGAACACCTTATTTTATTACTTCAGCAACACGACTCCCTCCACGGATGTCATACCCTTACCACAATCACTGTCATGATTGGTTTCTCGCATCAGATTCTGCGAAGGCTCCTCCTGGATACTCCGGCTGGGGTCTCTGGTCTACTTCCCATTCGCTCTTCACCCTTGTCTCCATGTTGACGTCTTCTTTACACCCGCCTTTGCCGAATTCCTTGCTCCTGATAGGTCAGCCAAGACCCCTCTCTAAAAGTCTTGCTGTCCACACCATCCCCCGTATGACGACGGACCAAATTACACGGTTGTCTGTTATGTGATTGTCTTACGTTCCCAAGTGTCCTTTCTAAGCGATTTCCTTTCCGCACATGTGTGTACCATAACCCGGGTGTGTCGAATCGCCGTATTGTCCTCGACTTCCCTTGTTACGTTCACACGCTGATGGTGGTCATCTTCCAGGAACTAACATCTGTTCTGCAGCCTTACAAGATGCTCCGTATGTCGTGCCAGTAAGCAAGTTTCCCGCTGTGCAGCTATATAAGTTCCTTTGTACTTAACTGCATCCGCTCTTAGACTGCTTTTGTGAAAAATGTTATGTCCATGTGCAGCCGCTAACTCACACGTGTATGTCGAAAATGTTGGCGTCCCCTTAGTACACTCTTTGTCGGTAGTTGTGATGAACTGACACCGTCTTTTGTTTCTTTGTTATTGTCGCCACTTGCGCTTATGTCGTTCATCCATGTCCAACATCTGTTATGTGCCAAGGCGTTGTCCTTCTTAAATCATTGTCTAACGGCGGCCGTTTGGCTATACCATGCATCACTCTTGACAGTTGACGCCCGCTACAGTGCCGTTTACGAAAAAAAAATTCTCTGCCGTAATTGCTTTACAGAGTCCCCAATTTGGGTTCATTGATGAGTCCCGAATCAAGGAATCGCAAATTAATGCCCTTGCTGAAGTTTCATCAATGGTCATTCTTCATTGAAAAGAGTGTAGTCACTAAAGATCCACATGAAAGATCCACTCTTCCACATGAAAGAGTGTAGTGTCACTTACCCTTTCCTTCCCCCTTTTTCAACACTGTCTGTCATTATTACACCACTGTCGTTCATAACCTTGATACTGAATTTATTGCTCGCTTGTTTGAGATTATGAATCCATTTACAGATTTTCTAGTAATTATATGGTTAAGTTAATATTCATTTACATGTTCTATATCTACAAAATTCCTTCCTTTTAGGAAAATAAAGTAAAAGAATATTCTTTTGTTGCTAACTAGTTATCACATTTTTTTTCGTTTAGGTTTTTAATATTTATATGCATTACTCCTAAATAATCTATTGGCTAAAATTTACATTTTGTTGACAAGCGTTCGACCAACTTGGTTACAGCAAAAGAAAACACAATAAGCTTAAGTATTAATGATAACCTATTCACTCTAATTATCCTTGGTTAGATTTTCCAAAGATTATATTACAATTTGATTTACGCTAAATTTTACACATATAAACATTAATACTGTACTTCTTATACGTATCAAAAAAATTTTCTTCCCCTAAAATTCTACAATTTCTCAACAAAATCTCATTTCAATTGAACAAAACCTTATTTACATTCCCCTTTTATTTGAACTTAATAAATATCACACTATAATTCTCATTAAAGTTTTTACGATTACACAATTTATAATAAATGATTTTTTTTTTCTATTTTACATTCTTGTAATTTATTACTGCTTGTTGTACATTCCAATAATTTATAGCTAATTATTTCAAATGATTAAGTAACAAACCTTTGTTTACTTTCTCCTATCGATTACTATCTTATCACGTACATTATTCAAAATTTTACCATGAAACAAGACAATTTAAATTTTTACAAATTAGTCTATGATTTCACTACTAACTATAACACAATGACATAGTTCTTGATTTATTTACAAAGACAATTCTATCTCTTAGCTAAGCAAACTTGAATGGTTTGTTTTTTTTTTATTACCGTTAGAGGCGTTACGCTTTCCTCTAACTTCTCCCCACTTAGCCGTTGAGTAGTTTGCCTTTTCCCTTCTTTACGTAACATAAACGCACGTCTTGTCCTTAAATAATTTGATGTATTATTTATCACGTTGATTTCTTTCTTTAATCTCTTTCCTTTCGGGAATGATAAGCTTTTAACTGCCTTATGTTAAATCTGCCGCGTATTTTCTGTTCATCGCTGCATTCAACCAAGATATATGTAGCTTCCCCTAAGACCTGTTTCACCTTATAGGGTCCACAATATAATTCACAAAATTTGTCAATTTTCTTCTGCATGGCATCCGATTGGCAATATGTCCTTACCAATACTAGATCTCCCAATTTAAATTTGGTAATTTTGTTATCCTCGTTCATTTTCTTTGCGTGTTTCTCTCTCTTCAGCTTCATCTTCACGAAGATTTGGCGGTTGTCCGTTATGCTATGTTCATGTATTTCTTGGTTTAAGTACTTTTCCCAAACGCGTGCTGGTCTCCTACCAAACTGCGCTTCGTATGGTGTTACTTCAATGGTGTCGTGATACGTTTCATTAATGCAGCTTTCGATTGTTGTAATGAAACGTGACCACTTAGTGTGTTGTTCGCCGACGAATATACGGAACATGTTTCCTAATTGTCGATTAATACGTTCGGCAAGGTTGGCGCACGGGTTGCGAATGGCAGTGTACTTCGGTTGTATTTGAAGTTCACTCAATCCTTCCACCCATTGTTTCGATGTGAACTGCGTCGCATTGTCCGTTAATATTGCCTTCGGTTTTACAACTTCTTCGATGTATTGTCGGACTCTCCTGATAGTTGCGGCCGTTGTTGCCCTTCTCAACGTGTATAACTTCACGTATTTTGTAAAGTTATCAACCATGACGAAGATGTATTTTACGCCACCCATCGATACTGGTAACGGTCCGTAATAATCCCCGCTAATGAGTTCTCCTTTCTCTGATGGTAAAATTGGTATCGTTCCGCCAAACAGATTCCTATTTTGGCTATCCTTGCAACGTTGACATTTGTCACAAGTTTTTACGTACTCTTTGATTTTCCTTGACATTTTGTCAAATGTGAAACTCTCCTGTAACAGTTTGGTACATTTCTTACCTCCTAAATGGCCGTACATCTGGTGTATTTCGGAGATGATTATGTCCGTAATACTCTCTGGCACGTATAATTTCCATTTGTTCTTACACTTTCTATACAATTTGTTATCAACATACTTATAAAACTTACACATATCATTTTCATTACCATTATCTAGATTATCTATAATAGATCCTAACTTCGTATCCTCCTTCTGGAATTTTCCTATGTCTCTTATCATACTACATACGTCTTTCTTCATTTTTATAGTTACCTGATTTATCTGGTATTCAAAGTTCTCATCAACTTGGTCCTCTTCCGTTGCATCTTCTGGATATCGGCTGAGTATGTCGGCCACTACATTCTCTTTACCTTTACAGTGAAGGATGTTAAAGTTATATTCTTGTATGGATAGGATCCACCTAGTTATCCTGGAGTTGTTTAGATGGCATTTATGCATGAAAGTGAGTGCTTTATTATCAGTTATAATCGTTAATGGTTGACCCAAGATATATATTCGAAACTTCTCTAAACATCTGACAATGCTTAAGAGTTCCTTTTCAGTCGTGAAATAGTTCTTTTCCGCACCCTTAAAAGTTTTACTCGTGTAGGCAATTACACCCACATTCCCCTCTTCATCCAACTGATACAGTTGTCCACCGTAGGCGTATTTACTCGCATCGCATTGAAGAAAATATCGTTGGTTGACTTTCGGAAATTTTAATATAACCGTTTCAATAAATAAATCCTTTACTTCCTTGAAGCATCGATCTAGTTCTGATGTCCATATGAACCTTTTATTTTTTTTTAATAAATCCAGTAATGGTTGAATCGTTTCTGCATACTTAGCAGTAAATCTATTATAAAAGTTAGTCAATCCTAAGAATCCTTTCAATTGCTTCTGGTTTCTCGGAACTGGGAAATTTCTGATCGCAGCAACCTTTTCTTCTGTTGCTTGAACTCCTTCTGTAGTTAAGCGATACCCTAGGTAGGCGATTTCTTGACGAAAGAATTGCGATTTATCGAGGTTAATCGTTAGGTTTGCTCTGCGTAGATTGCTTAATAATAAATTCAAATGTACCAGATGCGTCTTGACGTCGTTCGAGTAACAAAGACAGTCGTCAACATAGATGATTGTGTTTTCCTTCACCGGATCTTCAAGTGCCATGTCTAGTCCTCTCGTCAGAGCGGCAGAACTGGTGCTTAATCCGAATGGTGTTACTGTATATCTATAACATTTCCCCTCATACATGAAAGCAGTGTAATCGCGACAACATTCCTTTAGTGGCACCTGCCAAAAACTGCTGGTTAAATCCACTGTGGACAGGTACTTCATTCTACCACACCTTGCTAAAATCTGTTGGATAGGAGTTGGTCCTTCATAGTCGGGAATGGTAACACTATTGATTTTTCGTGCGTCCAAACACAGCCTGACGTTTCCGTCTTTCTTTATTACGGCGACCATTGGATTAATAAATGGGCTATTTCCCCTCTCAATTACACCGTGTTTCAACATTTTGTTGATTTCGGCATCAACTCTTTGCTTGTATGCAAGTGGAATTGGCCACCCGCGTTGGAAATAAGGCGTGTTGTCCGTTACTTTAAATTCATGCTGATAGCATTCCATTCTCCCTGGACTCTCCCGAAATAAACTTTTATTATTCATTAAGACTTCTCTCAGATCTTCTAACGTTTCCTCATCCACACCTGTTATGTTGTCCACTTTCGCGTTTATTTTCTTCTCGATTTCATCCTCTTCTTCTGCTTCTACTACTTCCATGTGTATAATGGGTATGCTGACATTTTGTTCTTCCTCTCTTCCTCGAAATTCGACGACTCCCTTTTCCACGTCAATCAAACATTTTTCATCTTTCATAAAGCTAATACCTAATATACAATTTCTAATTAAATTTGGAATAATTAAAAATACGCAGTCTATCTTGATATCACTAATGTAAATGTCACATAAGATTTGTTTCCGTACAAGCTTAGACTTACTACCTACTGCACTAATAATCAGTGTATTAGTCATGCTTAATTCCTCATATGGTTCTAAATAATGTTTATTTTGGTTGAACCATTCTTCTGACAACGCATTTATCGCGCTCCCAGTATCCAATAAGGCAAGGACCGTAATATTATTATTGAACTTAATTAATATTTCTGGACACTTAGAAATCCGTTGTTCGAATCTTAATTCATCTTCATAAGTTAATTCATTTCTAAGATCTGGTAATAGTATGTTGGTTTCGTGAAGTCGGTTCTTGGTCAGTATATCGGCTATCTCATTGTATGGTAGGGTTAATTTTTTTTTTCTCTATCTACGTCGTTCCCCTTACCAGTCGAGGTCGACGCACCGTTGTTTACGAATTCTAAGGAATTTATGGGCTGTCGGTTAGTGTGTCGTCCAAACCCCTTAACGTTGCGATCGTTTTCACTTTCTCTGTTCGGCACATGCTGTTTTTGCTTCCAGCTGACACCCTTATTGTGAAATGGTTGGGGTGTGTTTGTTGCTTCCCCCACACCTCGGGCATTCACCTTCTCGTGACTCCCTACCAAGTCATTATCTCTAGTTGTTCGCTGATTAATCGTGGCGTACTCTGCAATCAATGATTCAAGGTTTTGGATTGAATTAATCCCCCTTGTCACCACAGCAATTTCAATATTCTTACCAAAATGGCGCGCTATCCTTTTGATTAGCTGACGATCAGTGATAGCTGGCGTTAATTGGCGACTTTCAAGAAGCTTGCGCTCCATATATTGAATTGCGCTCAGATTGCCCTTCCAATTAAATCGACCAAATTCTAGGTTGTCCCTGACTGCGTCCTGTCTCTCTTCTCCCCAATACTTTTGTGTGAAGAGGTCTTTAAATTCATCAAAGTTGCGGATTTGGTCTCGTATCACCCTCCACCAAATCGCGGCGTCTGCTTCTAGATGTCGACCGATCCATTTGACATCGTCACTTGGGTAGAATGTGTTCTGGATTTCGGTCAGTTCTTTGAGAAATTCGATGGGATATCGGTCTGTGCCGTTGTATTTTAATTCGTTGTTATGCGGCCCACCTGTTCTTGCGGTCGATCCGACTTCTGCGTTGGCTAATTGACGCTGTAGTCGTTCTTGGCCTTCTTTAACTTTGGCGATGTGGTTTCTTAATTCTTCTAGCCGTGTCTCCTTCTCTTTATCTGTCTCACTGATTTTCTGTACAGCCGACCGTTGTCTGTCATCTACTTCTACGATCTTCTGTTTTAACGAGTTCACTGCTTCTCCTTGTTCTGTCCGTAGTCGTTCTACGTTGTTCATGACAACTCCTTTCAATTCTTCATTCCTGCTGTTGGTTTCTTGAATATGTGTGTCTAGTTTGTTATTTATTTGGTCTACTGACTTCTGTGTATTATTAATTGCTTCTTGCCATTCTTGTCGGTCCTTCTCTCTCAATTCTTTACTTTCTTTGGTATGTCTTGTTAATTCATTCTTCAACTCTTTCATTCCACGTTCATTCTTTTTCTGTAGCTCGCTAATTTTCTCTTCCCATTTCTTGGTGTGTTCTTGCAATTCTACTTTTATTTTTCCAATCTGTTCTTCGTTCTGTTGTCTCATTTTTTCGCTCATTTTTTCGCTCATTTCTTCATTCTGTTGTTTAATGAACTCGAGCAATAACTGGAAGTTCATCTCGCGAGGTACTAACGATTGTCCCCCCGCCCTTGTAGTCTCGTCGGCGCTGGTGTTTTCACTCTGCGTCGTATCTTCCTCACGTCCTTCGACGCCTAGCTGGTTGTTCACGTCGAACTCCATACTATCTGAATTATTGTTTGTCATTTTCGCGCGACTACGCGTAATCATTCAAGTATGCTTAACTAAGACTATTTCTACTACTGACTTACTGTCTAACAATTGTTTATAGCCACTGCCTGTCCTCAGCCTACTCACTTATAATATTTATTATTAATTATTCGAGCAATCGCTTCGTGCAATCGCCTTGGGCGCCATATACAAATGTATATCTCATGCAGATTTATTTGCATAAATTAATTATTCCATTAATTATATAAATTTTTATCTGTATTTATGATAGTGTTGTCGGTACGAACTTTGTCGTACTTATGTGTATTTAGCCCCGTAGTTGGACGCCATATACGGCTGTATATGTAGTTTGTTATGCCCCACGTTCTTTGGGAGCCATATACGAATGTATATTTATGCAGATTTAATAATTGCATAAATTAATTAATTAAATAAATTTTGCTTATTGTCCCGCGTTTGGGTGGCATGTACAAATATAATATATTACCACGCGTTGGGCATCATGTACAAATATACATGTATTATGCAAATTTATTAATTGCATAATCTAATTGAATTTTTTAATTGTATAAAAATTCTCTCTTGGTTACAATTATCTACTAGAATTTGCTTCCTCGTGTCACGTGTTGGGACACCATATGCAACTGTAATATATTTTATGTTTGTCTCTACTTGCATAAATTAGTTAAAATTATTCAAAGGAGTTTCCATAAATGTAAGTTTTTATTACAGATCTTGTTTACTGCTCCAGGACGGGCATGCCATATCTGATGATACACTCTGATATCACTGAGCCATAATACGCCCCGCGTGCTGGAGCACCATATGTAAACAGGTGTTTTGGGTGAATAACAATCATCTGACTCAGACACTATTAATTTTCGTAAACAATACAAATTTAATTTTTATAAACGATACAAATTTATTATATGTTTCAATATCATTTAAATACTGAATAAAGTTAGCGTTTCTAGACAACATATCAAATACACAATGCTGTTATATTATCTCTACGTTATGAACATCTACAAAATCAATAAAGACTAATTAATTAATGACCATATAAATTTCAATATATCCTACTCTATGGATTCATATTTCTCAATTTGCGTTACTTTTGA
Organism: Magicicada septendecula; assembly: GCA_034769895.1. NCBI lineage: Eukaryota > Metazoa > Arthropoda > Insecta > Hemiptera > Cicadidae > Magicicada > Magicicada septendecula. Next base: position 1,205,114,501 of record CM068367.1, read on the forward strand.
GCAATTAAATATATGTATATTCAACAATTAAATAAATGTATATTCTACTCAGTGGCGAGTTCTTTTTGAGTGGCAGGACAGTGGCGACCTAATCTAATGTTACATGAATGATAATAATTTACTTGTTGTTTGTATCCAAATTGCGGTGATTAACTGCGTCGTACTTCTCATCCTACGAAGAAATCCAGGCTGAAGATACGCCAATTAAATTACACTTGACACTTCGTCACGACACTATTTGTCCCACATTTTATCCGGATACTCGCATGAACGATAATGACTAATTGCGTTAACTCGAATATGACTTCATCGTCTAAAACACTTTGCGTGTAGGTTCTTTGTCACTTTTGATGTACGCGTGCAATAGTTTATGCTGCGTTTAATTAGAGCGATTGTACCATTTATACTGTATTCACAATGCAAATATAATTGGTTTTAATTGCATTTTAGTGAGTTAAGAACGTGGCACAATCTTACTATATTGTTTCATGTCACTTATGTCACGGTAATGTGATATTGTCATACCTTATCACTCGCATTAGATTCATAAAAACGAGATTTTTATGATCACAAAGTCTGATCGTACTTAACTCGACATTGTCATAGTATTTGGTCGCGGGTTAGTTCTACAGTTTTACATAGTCTCTGATACGCTCCCGAACGATCTCTTTGCTAGTATCAATACACTTTACTACCGTCCATCTGAAAGACTTTGGCTGGTTTATACCGAAATAGAATTGACTGACAAAAATTAGAGTACGACCGAACTGAGACTGAACTCTCCAAATCGACCGAACTGAGATTAAAATAGACTGACTGACTGATTTTTATAGACTGACTTAAATTGTTTGAAAATTGGAAATCGACTGAACTCTTCTTCTCTGCGAACACCTTATTTTATTACTTCAGCAACACGACTCCCTCCACGGATGTCATACCCTTACCACAATCACTGTCATGATTGGTTTCTCGCATCAGATTCTGCGAAGGCTCCTCCTGGATACTCCGGCTGGGGTCTCTGGTCTACTTCCCATTCGCTCTTCACCCTTGTCTCCATGTTGACGTCTTCTTTACACCCGCCTTTGCCGAATTCCTTGCTCCTGATAGGTCAGCCAAGACCCCTCTCTAAAAGTCTTGCTGTCCACACCATCCCCCGTATGACGACGGACCAAATTACACGGTTGTCTGTTATGTGATTGTCTTACGTTCCCAAGTGTCCTTTCTAAGCGATTTCCTTTCCGCACATGTGTGTACCATAACCCGGGTGTGTCGAATCGCCGTATTGTCCTCGACTTCCCTTGTTACGTTCACACGCTGATGGTGGTCATCTTCCAGGAACTAACATCTGTTCTGCAGCCTTACAAGATGCTCCGTATGTCGTGCCAGTAAGCAAGTTTCCCGCTGTGCAGCTATATAAGTTCCTTTGTACTTAACTGCATCCGCTCTTAGACTGCTTTTGTGAAAAATGTTATGTCCATGTGCAGCCGCTAACTCACACGTGTATGTCGAAAATGTTGGCGTCCCCTTAGTACACTCTTTGTCGGTAGTTGTGATGAACTGACACCGTCTTTTGTTTCTTTGTTATTGTCGCCACTTGCGCTTATGTCGTTCATCCATGTCCAACATCTGTTATGTGCCAAGGCGTTGTCCTTCTTAAATCATTGTCTAACGGCGGCCGTTTGGCTATACCATGCATCACTCTTGACAGTTGACGCCCGCTACAGTGCCGTTTACGAAAAAAAAATTCTCTGCCGTAATTGCTTTACAAGTGTAAACTCAGCACATTCTAGCTGATATTCTGCAACCAATTTTTTGGTTCTAATAACCAGTCTTCTTTGGAGTTTCTGTTCTATTTTGTTTATTCGATTTCACAAATGTCCAATTTAAACACTAGATTTCAGCATTCGTCTAATGTTTTCTCCTAATGTAGTCTCCTATAAGAATGAAAAAATCAAAAATAATCACTTTAGCAATCGATATCTGTCTATTTGTTAATTTATCCTTGACAGAATGTCAAACAGTGAGGAACATTGGCTTCAAATTTGCAATTTTAGCTGTTACAAGTGACAAACAATAGCGCTGAATTGACCAAGACACTTTCAGCTGTTATTTATTTTTTCATTTCCCTTAAAAACGACTCAATTTATACTGCTTGCTTCTTGTAAGCCATGGTATTAAAAAGACTATATTAAATTTATTGTATCATAAATCCAAATATTTCATACACAGTGGACAATTATAGTAGTCATATTTATAAAAGAAAATATTTCACATTCTAAAAGTAACATAATTCGACTTTTTGGGATATTAACTTAAACGTTTTGTATAAATATAGGAACTAAGGCTAAATTTATGCAATTTCTATGTCTAAATAATTATTAAGGTAAAGGCTCAAATAAACATAATGCAAAGGGTATTCATGATTAATTTAATAGTGTTGAATTTTTTTAATTCATTTTTTTTATTTCTAAATGATTAAAATCTTATAATAATTTTATTATATAGTCTACATATCTTAATTTTTAAAATTTATAATTAAAAACGCAAAATTTAAGGCTGCTAAATTTTACTGATTTTACTAATTTTTAATAAGTTAGAGAAATTTTTCAAAACTTTCTTTAACATTTTACAGCTTAAACATTGAAATATACCATTCCTGTTTTTAAGTTCGTTTCATGCATTAAACCTAAACTACTTGTATAGTGTGTGTGTGTGTGTGTGTGTGTGTGTGTGTGTGTGTGTGTGTGTGTGTGTGTGTGTGTGTGTGTGTGTGTGTGTGTGTGTGTGTGTGTGTGTGTTTACATAACCAAATGAATCCACAGTCATTACAGAAATTTATTTAAAATAAATTACGTCAATTCCTAAGGTTTACATCTAAAGTAGACCCTATTTATATTAATAAACTCTTTTATTTTAGAGCATGCTTTTGCCGTTTTAGAATTAAAGTTTAAAATTTTGTAATATAATTTGTGACGTATTTCTTATTTTTATTTTTTATTTTTTGTAATCCTATCAAAGAGTACGATGAAGTTTTCATTTACCAAAAAAATGGTTTTTAAAAATTCTACGAAGAGTTGTAATTCTCGAAAAAACAAATTTTTATGCCACCCGGATATGGTGCTTCTAGCCACATAAAATATTTACGATGTGTAACGCAATATATGATGACGTTCATACTATTTTAACAAGGCTAAACGCGCGCGCGCGCACACACACACACACACATACACACACTTGGCACACAGATAATCACGTCACTATGCAATGTTTGAATGAATAATCTCCCGGTTCTCAAAAATTTATTTACACACATAGTCCTATATGTCAACAGATACTACAGACCTCAATGACACTAGCATTTCCACTCACGCAGAACGTTATAATGTGTGCACTATTCTGTTTCGCCGAGGTCTGATGAATGTATTTGCTTTCGTAAACCGCAGATTTAGTTTTACGCGGATGCCGACATCTAAGCTTCACAGCAATCGCAGAAGTGAAGAGATACAACGGCTTCTTGAACGAAGCGGGAAAACAGTGAGCCGGGCTGTCAGTGCCAGTGTCTTGTCCGTCTAATGGTGTGTGACGTCCCACTTGTCACTGCTATTGGAAGTGCGTCGAGCGTAAAATTGGTACGCCGCTGTGTTTGCACTGGTCGTACCTGTAGGCCTACTCAACATAGGCATACGTACACAAACCTATGCATAGTAGTATCCTGTAGTCTATTGTTTACTATAGTATTTGGGCAAAGTGTGTATCAAATTGAAGGCGACTATTTTCAAAAAATAAAGTTTCATTTTATATTAATAACCATTATGTAAGGGTATATGAGGATAAGTTGGATCCGTATGTAGGGATATTACAGGTTAACGTACTCTACCGTTCCAATGCCATCGACACATATATGTTTACAAATAAAATATATTAGAGCTCTATTAGCCTATGTCAATATTGGTTGATTATAAATGAGGAAGAAATTGCCTGTACTCAAAGAAGAAAATATTTTCAGATCTATTTCTATAGGTCAACCTTTATCAAAAATTTTAAAACTATTCGATTTAAAGATTATTATGAAACAATCACCTATTGTGTCCAAAAAGTGAAACAGGCTGTGGGCATCTTTAGGTATCAACTGCTGCCAGACAAACATTTCTTCCGTATCGTATTTACGGTAATACTCAAAGAACACAAAAATACACAAAATTTATTTCGACAGTTTCTGATTACTGATACCGACAGAGAATAAATGCTAATATACAAATTTTACGAGTTAACAATATATTTCATTCTTCAGTATGACACAACCTTTGACACAAGGCGAAAAACACTGTCTAACTTGGAATTTGATATTTTGCACCGTTCGCACGATTTATGCCCTTTTAATTATGCCTTTTCTTTGACGCGTATAAAGATGTCAACAACACCATGGAGACTAAAATTAATTACCACAGTAAAAAGTAAATAAACAAATGATATTTAGCGGCATCGGAACTGTACATTTATCCATTCCTGCAGTACATTTTCGATGTTTTATATAATATGCAATTGTATCGATATATTACGATGTGGAAAAGAAGTATACTAATTGTAAATTGTCCTGTTACTTAATGCAAAGCGAAAATACGTGTTGTTTTCATTTGTGAGGTTAGGTGACAACGGTTTTTGGTTTTTAGTTTACTGCTGAAATAAATAAAAGCCATGGTTGAGGAAAACATAACCTTTAATGTGTTATACCATGCTTCTAACACAGTAATACTTAAAATAAAGAATTTAGCGTTTTTGATTTAACAGGTACTTTATAAATATCTCCAAAGGCTTTATAAACGGGTACTTTTAAATCTCAAAAGGCTGTTGCACCAACATAATAATTTAGTACAAGTTAAAATAGTACAAGTGGTGAAAACAGCTTTGGAGAGGATTTGACTAATGAGTATAAAATTGTTATACGAGCTGACAGAACGCCATATAGACATAGACAATAAAAATTATATTAAAATACTTATTAAAAGTCAAATATTCGCGTGCGAAGTCGCGGGTAACAGCTAGTAAAAACATAATAGGCCTATACGGTCATTAAACAAGGCTTTATCAATCTAAACAAATGATTATTTTAATAATTAAAATATTACTGTAATTAATGAAAAATTATAATGTTCTTGAAAATTAAAAGTATGTGTGTAGTGTAGGTATGTTTGAACTTGTAATACGTAAACTATGCACGATGAAACTGTGTGTAGAGAATTGAACATGAAACCTTCTACCTAACAAATATCAGGATATAAAATGTCACAGATTGTCTCAGTACTTTAATCATTCTATTGATTATTATATCTGATGACTCTACAAAATACGAAATTAATATAACATCAGGCTTTAACTGATATAACTGTCATAAGTTTTTGAAATTAGTATTTGTTTACCTTCTTATCTTAGGCTATTTTACGAAAGCTGCAGGCTATGACAGTTAGATCCTGTTTAGTAATATTTGTTCATTTATTTATTCGTATTTAGGAAAATTTTCAAGCAAATACTAATACTTAAGACGAAATAACAGTTTACTTTGATAAAAGAGCATAACAAATATATGGGACTTTAATACCAGGTAATCATGAAACAAAACAAACAACAAACAAACAAATGTTTTCAAACCATACACTGTAGTTTATTATGCATTTTTTTTATAATCAAGAAAATATGTGAAAAAAAACGTTAAACCAATACACTCTTGAACATGTTAGTTAAAACTGAGCTATTGAGGCTCACTAACTTAAAATGATCACACCAAAGCCAGAAATAACTGCGTAATTAAAATGCGTAATGATGTATAACGACATAGCATAAAATGATAAAACTGCAGTCGGAGCGGACCTAAAAATTATAAGAGACGTAACAGGCTTATAAAATCAGAAGAAGAAAAGCTTTCTCTAGAAACTAAATACAAGTGAAAACGAAGAAGACGAACAAACTGTAAAGAGGGGAATCCTCGCAACAGTCAGACGCATTAACGGCAAGACAGCAATAAGAAAACTCCTCGGATGCTGTTAACACATGTGTTCAGTTACAGTAGATTAGCTAAGACGCTTACACAGAAATAAATTGAAATTAATGTGAAAAATAAACTTCAATAAGGAAAAACGAGCAGTTACGTCAATACTGCAATGTCAGCTGCCACAGAACTTTCTGAGACGTCAGATGCGTTTGAAATAGCATAACCGTAAGTATCTTGAAATGCGTACAGTTGATGAGATAATGAAATAAGAATTATGGAGCGAAGCATTAAGATGGACTTTACAATCGCAGAATTGCTGTGCTTTAAATATTGAACAGAAATACAGTACGTAGAGAGTAAATTGGTAGGACGAAGCTTTACAGCCTGATGTTATTCGTTTACTATCTAAATATCAGTTACTTAGACTAGGCGAATCACTCGGAAGCAGTCTCACTGTTTGTGGTGATTTACTACTTGGGTTAAAGATTTCCTTCCTTCCAACTTTGTTACTTTGGAGGATTCCTTTATTACAAAGGCTCTACTGTTTGTAGCGTTTAGGTAATTTTCAGTAGTCAGATGAAAAAAAAAATCTAGAAATAATTTCTGCACTTCTGGACTTAAAGAAACAAAATACTTAATAAATGGTTGTGTTGTGAGACACACGCCAGAAGTGAGAACTTCAGTATCGAGTGGCGAGTGAACTGATTCAACGTGTAGAACGTTGCTTGTATGTATTTGGAGTAAGAGAGATTACGCTAAAAAGAGAATTAAGATTCAAGTAAGAGTGAACGGAAAATTAAACGAGACAAGGGCATAATAGTGTTTATATAATTTTATTATAAGAAATCGATATTTACAACGAACATAAATAGAATCATAAAATGTTTTTTCAATGTAACAATATGATTACGCAGTATTTAGTTGAAAAGTAGAATGCGATATGCGTAGTATAATAAGTCGATTTTTTACAAATTATAAAATAGCTAAATGACTAAATCGAATTTTGAAACACAAAAAACGTCCAGCCGAATATAATATTAAAACCAGAATGAAACTAACGGATCAACTAAAAAACGTACCGAGTAAACAAAGATACAAAATTATACTCTTTCGACATTTCAAACATGTGTCCAAACATTCTCAGTGACGATACTATAAATATCATAATAAAAAATAAGGGTCACTGATTTTAAATTGTTTTTATGAGTTGAACAATTGGAAAGTTGTGTAAATAAATTAGGCTAACACTGAACTAAGTACAAGGAAAAGATTTCAAAAGTATTCAGCTTGATCTTTCAGAATGTGAGTAAATTTTCTTTTATCATAAATAAAATTATTTTTAATATTTACGTTATACTGTAACAGTATTTAAACATTTAGAATAGCCTCTCGTATTTTACAATATTAAACTTTGCTTAAATCACACGTATTTGTGGCAGTGGGGAAATTTTGGGGATCTATGTAGAGAAATGAGTTTTGATTGACCTGGCAACACTGCTTTTTCGTTTCATCTATCCCGTGACGCGTTGAATCAGTTTACTGCCCTAGGAGCGCAACGTGTACGGAAGTGAGGCTCGTATGAAGCTCTTATTTCAAAAAATTTCTTACATGGTTAGAAAAATGTATGTAAACAAAAATTACTTTCCTACTGAAGCAATATGTATTTATCATTTATGTTTTTATTTGTTTTCATACACGTCTTTATAAAACTAAGAGTTGTGCAGCAATTAGATGTTGTTCACAAATTTGTATTAGTGTTTTCATTTTATTCTAGTAAGCACGTTCACTGTTAATTGCCTGTGTAGAATTATAAGTATGTAATTACCCGCGGACAAGCACAGACGGTTACATATTGAATTCTGCGACAAGCACTAGTTCCGCTTCCGCTCTGTGTAAGAAAACACACAGCGAATGCTTCATTGGATTCTGTTAAGATAACTTTATTTTGTCTGCCTTCTGGAAACTGCTAGTAAATTGAAAAGTTTCTAATGTAATTTTATAGAAGTAACCCCTAACTTCTAAAAGTTCTTTATACAATATTTCTTTTTGTAATAACTTGCCCTATGACAGACTTGACGTTTCTATTTATGGTCTAGTAAATGGGATGTATATTCTGTATCAGAAATACAGTACAATAAACTCACATTAATCCAGACCCTATTAAACCGGACTTTGCTTAACTAGTACGCTCTCCTGTAGAAACAAAAAATTAATAACCGTTGATGAAAATACTGCGTAGCGTACGTGTGGCTGCCTGAAGGCATTTTGTAACTGCTGTGAAAAATATCGAATCCACAATTGTGGTTAATTCAGTGGAAAAATGTCTAATAAACTTCTTCAGTCAATGTCTAATGAGACTCAACCAGAAACGGATGGAAGCAAATCTCAAGATTTTCATAATGCTCTATTTCAAGGCGGTGGACATGCTGTAAAAAGGGGACGATATTGAATTGCGGTCGAAAGCCGACAAAGATGATGCGACTTATCTTATATTGATGGTTGAGGAAATAGGGTACAGTGTGATGGTAGCAGAAAGATTCGTAGAGCAGACTGCATTGAACCAAAACAAAAATTTTGTGAAATGAAATAACATTTGTACGTACGCTTACTGCCAAGATGTTTTTGCTTAATTGAGACATGTTTCGAGCATCGAGCTGTACACTCATCAAAGAAACTGGATACACCAAAAATACCATTTAAAAATTTACAGGCATTGCACAAATTCAATGCACAGAGAAGGGCATTGAAAATGCTTCAATAAATCTAAAAAATATATATATTTACGTTCATTCACCAATCAATGAATTCATTCTTCATTTACCAACGTACAGATTATAAGTTAAATGTAGTCGCATTCATAAGCGAAGTTTTATATGTGTACTACGTTATTGACAACAAAGAAGTAGTTTCTATGGAAACTCACCGGTTCCCATTTTCGATCACGCACCAGCGATCGGCCGCAAATGTGCGACACGTCCTTATAAACATTTTCAATGTTAAAAATAGGAAACAAACAAATAAAATTTTAAATAACAACAGCACATTTAAATGAATCCTTTAACATAAGGAAACTCAAATTAACAAAGGCCTTTACTCTAACCCGGGAACTGTACGGAAAGAAAAACCTTTCCAGAATGCGAAAGTCCAAAATTATAGCACTGTGGTCAGACCGATGATCATGTATAGAGTGGAAACAATGGGCTTTAAAATTTTGGAACCTCTTCTTAAAATTGAACGAAGAATTCTTCGGAAAATTTATGGCCCCAAAAAACTGAAGATGAGTACAGGCATAGACCCAAAGAAGAGCTGTACAGGGATATCGAAGATCTGGCAATGGCTTTCCGAAGGAAAAGACTGAGATTCCTTGGACATATGGTTCGGATGGATGGGTTCAGATTAAATGAACAAATTTTCGAATATATTTGCCAACTTTCTAGTCTGAACGGATACATCAAACAACTCAAGGAGGAAATGATGAAACTGGGTATCTCTTTGAACGACTGTGTGGATAGAAGTGCATACAGAAACAAAATTCAAAATCTTGAGGAGGTTCTCTGCGGTGAGAAGAATACGAGAAAGGGGTGGACAGTGAAAAGGAAGGCGGCGCATAGTATGCGAATGAGGGCCTTCTGGTGGGAGAAGAAAAGGAAATGATATTCGCGTGGTCCACGGGTGGCCTGTTTGTGTAAAAAAAAAAAAAAAAAACAGCACGTTTAAGTATTAACTCAGAAACAAATACCTCTAATAACAACAAAAATAATAAGTTACATTCTTATTAGTGTTACAACAAATGTTAGTGTTATTATTAATAACGCAAGTAACATAAAGAAATGTGCTACATTGATCTTCCCAAACAACGATATGCAGAAAATTATTAAACTATTCGAAACCAGGAATATTAAAGTAGCATAGAAAACAAACTTCTTTAATGTGAAATAATCCTAATTCCCCATACGTGTGTGTGTGTGTGTGTGTGTGTGTGTGTGTGTGTGTGTGTGTGTGTGTGTGTGTGTGTGTGTGTGTGTGTGTGTGTGTGTGTGTGTGTGTGTGTGTGTGTGTGTGTGTGTGTGTGTGTGTGTGTGTGTGTGTTATTTTTAAGTCGAGACAGGTCCTTTACTTGATGCATTTATAAAAATACCACGTCAAGAAAACATCTCACTTGAGACATGTTTCGAAACAAGTTAATCCGTTGTCTGGTGAAATGTTTGTTTTGCTGTCGGTTGCTGTTGCTGTTGATGGTGCTTTTTTGTTTGCTACACTATGTTGCGACTTGCGTTTCGCGCATATTACTGTGTCCTGAGTGTTTTCAAACGTTTAGTGTCTTAAAAATTGTGTTTTTCATGTATTGACTTTTACTTGTTAAGGTAATATTTCTTTTTGTATATAGCGCGCTCGTGTGTGTGTGTTGTTAATAATTGTCATTAATTCTTGGAAAATCATGTCCTGTATTAATGACATGTATGTCTAAATTAGAATTTAAATATTTGATTATTCAGGCATTTAATTGTTCAACTAGCAGTTTTAAAATAATTTCGTTATCTGGTCTGCGTAAATTTGTTGCAGCCTTTACATTAAATCCTATAAATGCCATTGCTTCTTATTCCCTGATGAGTTATTTATTTATTTTTTGGGTATTGTTATTGTTTGGTTTGTAAGCTGTGTTAATAGCTACGTTTTTAATAGTTTTTTCATTTTCTTCATACTGTTTATTTTTTATGTAAACATTGCCCACTTGTACGTTATTATTTGTGTCAGTGTTACCTGTGTTTTTATTTACTTAATAAATTTGTGTTAGTGATTATAATCACAAACAGAAATGACACTGATGCACACTACTATAGAATTTGTTTCCGATTAGCGTTTTCAAGCCTCACAGTTTGATGGGTAATACAATGTCATTAATACCTGCTAGGTATATTTCCGATCTGTTGATGAGTTGTGAAGTTTGAAAGCGCTAATCGAAAAAAAAAAAAACAGTGTTATTTCTGTTTGTGTTTTTATTTTAAATTTTATTTTAAATAGTAAATTCCATGTTTTATCGTATACGTTGTATATATGAGGAGAGAGAGAGAGAGAGAGAGAGAGAGAGAGAGAGAGAGAGAGAGAGAGAGAGCTGTGGCATAATAACTCAGATATATAATGGAGCTGATTATGTCTTATGTCTCTCATTCGATCGTACATTAAGATCTCAGTGAGCTCGTTTAATGCCAGGTAACGCCAGAGTTACGTGAATGTTAAAACATCAATTCTTACTTGTCTAGCCTACTAGAATATAACCTACTGCGTGTGACGTTTAACCGGACTTCTAACAAGTTAACTTGCAAAATAGCCATAAGCTCAGTAAGCCTACTATCGATAATAAGATTAATTATCGTGTACACTGAACCCTACTATGGAACTTAGTATGCCTATTTATGTAAACAGGCGCACATAAAATTTGATTTTACTAAACAATAACAATTATCTATGCTTTTTTTTTCAGCCAAATTATTTCACCACAAACGGAATTTTAAAATAACAGCTTATTTGTGGAGGGGGGAGTTTAAATACTAGCGTTAAAAACCTTTTACAGACAACAATTTCCTGTCGCGTATTATACGTTACACGTTGTAGAGGAGCGCTAGTGTATGACGTGGTAGAACCCACTATGTACTGTACTACATTAACCTAGTTATTTATGTATTTCAATATAAATAAGTAAACACAAATATACAGAAGCGCTCGCGCATTCTCAAGCACCGCACATACCGTATATTTATGTTGACTCGGTCACATCTACCATAAGACCTGTTTCCATAAAAATAACGTAATACAGAATTAACGATTTCTACAAATTTAAAATCAAAAAGATAATTAAAATTTATCATTACATTCCGACACACGATCATTACATAAAACTAAGCGTAAAAGTTCAGTTTACTCTTGCTTAAATGTAAATTTTTAAGTGCATGTTTTTTATGTACAGCTTACTCTCCCCTTCAATATTAATTTACATCGAGTCCAAGTTCAATATTGAAGGAATGGAATAGACAATATTAAATACTCATTATTTAGTTTCTACTTTTTTGTGACAGCTTACGTTGTTGTTGTCGTCGTAGTCGTCGTTGTTGCTGTTGTTGTTAACCATTACAGTTCCAGAATATTGTACAACATGCTGGAAGTACATTATTCACTCAATTCCATTAGCTTTACTACTACTTTCAACTAATTCAGCTTCTACTAATACGTCATTCTTGTATTTTAAAATATAACACTTGATTTAAATATTCTGTAACTAATTTTTACACTTTCCATTGAAAGCAAAAATATCGTCTTTAAAATAATACCGGCAATAAGGAGCTAACCAACACTCATTCACAAGTAGCAATGAATCTAGTAGTTAACAGTCAATGTAAGTCATCTACATTTTAAAAATTATTACATTCTTTTCATTTTCATACGTTAACATAAGTACTGCTGCTGCTGCTGCTACTACTACTACTACTACTACTACTACTACTACTACTACTACCCCCTTTATTATTAGCGTATAATTATACTACATGAAACCTAATCTACACAGACTCATCGCGGCTTGTAGGCTTGTAAAAAGACTTGTATTTCAACGTAATACGAAGTTGCATGACTATTTTGACATTTTGTTACTAAACTTGTATTGCAACCACCACTAACAAGCAATTATACTTTCCATAAGTGCTTTCAAGCCTCTAGGCTCATCTTCAGTTGTGTTCCATCTGAAGATGAGCCTAGAGGCTTGAAAGCGCTTATGGAAAGTATAATTGCGTGTTAGTGGTTGGAATACAAGTTTAGTAACAAATTAGACTTAACCACTAAATTGTGTTTATCTAACATTGTTTTAATGCCGTTACATTATCTTGTTAACTTGCTAAGTACGCACGTTTACCGTTGATGAACTCACTTCTGTTATTCACATTTTTAATCATTAGCCCACATAACGACGGTGAACACGTGACAAAGACGATTGTTTTGTTTTCATGACAAAAATTATTAGCTATATAAATATAAAAAAATGGTTGTAAACCCAACGAAACGCTTGCGTATAGCCTATTGGACATCGGGCTGTCAAGCATGTGTGCATAACCAATTCCTACCACAGTGATTTCATTACATGTTTTAACATGCTTACATTATAATTATTATGATTTTCAAGTGAAACGGAATTGTTAATTAAATTGCCTCTTTCTATGTTAAAAGTGTTTCATAGGATTACTAAAGATAGGATTACTCTATATGGACAGTAAGGTTGTAAAAGCCCATTGTCCGTTTTGGTATCTGTGGAAAAAAGACCTGTGCCTGCGTTTCGTATAGCCGGTAACAGTCTGCAGACTAAGGCCTGTTAGCCACTAGAAATCTCTCTTTTCGATGCTTCTCACGGTTATAAATAAAACTGCCGGTCTAACGAATTCTTTAAGATTGTGTTGTGCACAAAATGTTTCTCAATTAATAAGGCTTCTGCATATTTAGTGTTTCCACCTGCTGAATAGGTGGGGTAATAATTGTCTAAGATCACCTCTGAGTAAAATAAAGAAGCATTTAATTCTGCAATCCGAAAAAGGTTTGAAACATGCGAGTATCCATAGAAACACAGAATTGTGTGCTAGCAAAATCTTAAGAAGTATAACACTCATGCACTTTATTTTAGACTGTAACAGTTTCATGCTTCGTGCCTACACAACCACGCTCTCTCTCTCTCTCTCTCTCTCTCTCACACACACACACACACACACACACACTTGAATCAGTAAAATTGATTATCAATTAAAATGATACAATTGGCTTAATATTCGGTACGTATTTTCTGTGTGCAGACGTATACGTCGAAATAGTACTGTACATTTGGTCCTAACACAGCGTATGCAAGGACAAAACGTAGGATTAACTCACCTACATTAATCCGTTGATAGAAATACAACTGTGTTACAATGCATAAAAAATTAATCGTTAAGTTTAAACGCTTAAACGTCGGATACACCATTTTATGACAATATTCGTGACTCATGAGGGACGGCACGCATGAATGGTAACGATAACTTTTTGTCGTGCTCTATAGCATCTACTTACGCACACACACGCCGGTGTCTGGGTGTGTGGAGGCGATTGCGGGCACGGATTAGGCAAATTGTACGGCAATACACATGCAGAATCGTTTGCACAATACTGGAAACTGGCACACATCCTTACCTGTCGCGAATGTTCAGCACACCGTTCTCTTCAACGTTTTCCAGATGAAGGTGTTTAGCTAGAACTTCGGAACCTTTGTAGACGTTTATAAGCCAGAAGTGTGTAGTATAATAAAAGGACGTGTCTGGAGGCCGAGTCACGTCTATTTCAGGTATCGTCTCCACAGCCAGGCCGTGGAATACGATATCGGACAGTTTTGTACGTTCTTCGATACTCAGATTTCGTTTTTCTCTTTCATTGTCTTCACATTGAATACTACCAAACACGTGAACGATGAACAGTGGAAAAATTAACAGGACAGCTTTAAATGGCACCATGCTTAATGTACAAATCTTGGTTCGTTTCTACGGATTCTTTTCTCAAACAACGCTTTATAGTGAATCACTACCTCTGTAAACAAACACTTAAGCTACTAAGCCGCGTCAACACTTGGAATTCAAATAAACTTAATCAACCAGCCCGGAACGGAATGAGATATGTTATGCAGCTAAACTATTTCCATTGAAACGGAGAGTTGCGCGAACGCGGCCACGGAGCGTCGGTCTCATGTAACGGACTGAAGAAATAACTACCCTTAGCTGTGTGGCGCAGAACAAAATAATGCGGCGCGCATGCTCCACCGCCGAGTGTTACCCTTGCCGCTCACCGCTGCTGTTGTATTTCCTTTAACAACACTTCGTATTAAATTGTATGTCTTAAAGTGTAGTACCATTGTTCCTGTTCACTAGATTAATACTGCGTTACACCCGTAGAGGTAATATGTGCCCGTAAACACCCCTGTATTGATTTCAATCTGTTACCGCGTGCTCTCGAAAAGTAAACTGTACAAAACCAAAACAACAGTATATTAACCGATTTCACGGTTATAACACATTAATAACCGACGACAATTCTGTCGATGTTAAACGTCTTTAAACAAATATAAGTGACTTTATTTGATTTTTCAATGAGATGGGGTTATCTTGCAAATAAATCTTACATAAACTAAGACAAGTCTTTATTTGAACAGACTTATCCAAACCTGTGTGTAAGTTTTTTAACCTAATAAATGCGTTTTGACTATCACGGTATCTAATATGTTCTGTAAAATTACGTGGGTTTTTTTCTCTTTACAAAGATTGATCACACTTACAAAGTCTCTCACAAAGGTTTACTACACTATTTTCCTGTTAAAATTGCCAGCTGTAATTCACGTTTACACATGACAGAGGATTTGTAATCAATCGAGGGTTACAACAAGGAGACGAGCTGGCCCCGACCTTGTTTAATCTAGCTCTAGAATATGTAATCAGAAAACTCTCAGTAGGAAGAAATAACGTAGTGATAAACAAATCGGTCCAATTAGCAGCCTACACTGACGACATAAACATAATATGTCGGACAAAAAATGCAGCAGAGGAAACGTACTTTGAGCTCAAAGAAAATACTAGCAATATATGCCTCAAAATCAACACAGATAAAACAAAAATATTAGTGCAGACTAGAAGACAAAGAAAGTACGGAACAATCGATAATATCGAAAAGGTGGACAACTTTAAATACTTTGGAACCATATTAGAAAAAAATGGCACAGAAGAAGCCAAAATCCGGAACAGGATAGTCCAAGCCAATAAAGCGTATTTCGCCACATCAAGTATCTTCAGATCCAAAGAAATCCACAGGAACACGAAACTAAGAACATACAAATCAATAACAAGACCCATCCTAACCTACGGCTGCGAAACGTGTATGCTGAATTCCAACGCAGCAAACACTCTCGATATCTTTGAAAGAAAAATATTACGAAGAATCCTGGGACCAGTTAATGACGTACAGGGCTGGAGAATAAGATATAGCTTTGAATTGTATCAAATCTATAAAGAACCACCGCTAACACAATACATAAAACTACAGCGTCTAAGGTCATGTACCCAGGATGGGGGAAGACAGAATATCACGAAAATTATTGAATCCCAGAATCCACGGAAAAAGACCAGTGGGAAGACTGAGGAAAGATGGGAGGACGCGGTGAATGAGGATGCGAAAGAAATACTGAAAGTGCGTTCCCAGAGGAGGATGGCTACCGACAGAAGAGAATGGGGGGGAAAAATTGAAGGAGGCCAGGGCCCAACAATGGCTGTAGTGCCATAGGAGAGAGAGAGAGAATTCCCGTTTATTGTATCGAATTAATTACTAAAAGAATTTTATTATTCCGAGTATTATAAGCGACTCTCATTGCCACTATAATCATTCACTAATTACTTCATGTTCAACGTTACAAGGAACACAGTTCTATCCGAGTGAATGCAGGTTTCTTTGAAATTTGTAAATTGTTGTCAAAACTATATTTCTTTTAAAGTCTTGATAAATTTTACGTACCTGTACTTACAACAAAACACTAGAATTAGTGGAAACAATTAACAACAAGAAAACAATTACCGCTTCCGGAATATGTAAAAAAACAAAACAAGCTCTAAAGAAGAAAGTTGATAAAATGATGCAATATTACAACAAGGATGAGAACACGAAATTGTATAAGAACGAACAAATAACTTTAGTCCAAACATAAATACCCATAAATACAATGAAAGGATTTTGCTCATGTAAAGAAATAAAGTCAATAAGAAGAGATAAAGAATTCAAATGAATGATAATGAATAATTGAATGAATGAATGATGAATAAATCAAAATATGAAATCAAGACGAAGAGAATATATGGCGTTATCTTCAAATGAGCTTCAACAGTGAGAGTCTGATGACAGCACATATTGTGGTGCAAAGCCAAAGTCTTAATTGAAAATCCCATCTAACGGGGAAACTGAATGTGTAATCTGTTTCCGCGTACACATTCAAGATGTCTCAAGAACTACAAGCATCGGAAGCGATTGAATTGCTAACAATAGATCAAATGCTAATGTATGACTTAGTGCTAATTATATGTAAATATATTTACATACTAATACATAATTATAATCGTGTAATTACACACTAATTATGTAAGTTACTATTTTAAGGAGAGTGTACTTTCGGTACTATACAGCTAATTACTAGGGAAAGGCATCTAAATTCCTTTGTTCTAATAAGGCCTATTGTGGAATTATACTAATGAATTGTATGTATAAGGTCTTTTGAAGTTTAAATAATAAATTACTAATCGTTTAGCATCCTATTGTATACACATAAGACAAGTACAAAAAAGTATACGTTGATTTCAAACAAATACTTTTGACAGACTAAGTAGGAATTAAAGGACCTCTCAATCTTGGGAATATCATCAAAATAGTCTGAAGCAACTACAACTGATTACAAACTTGCAATGGTAGATAACGAAAAGCTTACATTTATTATTCGAAAGATGTGATACGACAGGTACACCATTTATTCACTAACTTGTTTAACTTGGTCTTAGATACAACTATTCAAAATTGGAAACTACCGGTGACACTGGAAGGGAAACGCTGATGTCGATATTATCAGCGTGAACAGAAGAAGAGCATTACAGGAGTCTCTGCTGAAATTAAATAATGAGGCGCAAAAAACCTCAAATTAAATGAACAGAACTGACTCAAGAAGTGAAACAAACGTTGTAACTTGACAGCTGAAAATTACAGATTTGAATACGTTCGAGATTTTTCTTGTTTATACCGCAGATATATCACAAATATTAACTCTAGAAGGCATTGAATAAAGTCCTGTACCATAAGAGGTAATAGATATTACCTGTCGCAAGGTACAAAGCATTCAAATAAAACTTAAAATACATAAGTCTTATTAGATCAATGGTGGCATACGGATTCGAGGCTTGTACGCTAACCACCAGATATGAACAACTGCGAATTTTTGAAACTAAAATTTTCACGAAAATTAATGGACATGGGGCCATGAAAAATGGAGAATACTAATGAAGGTGAACTGGATTACGCGATATGGTATGATACGTTAAATTTGGAATTTAAATTGGCTTGGTTATATAAGGAGGATGACGTGACAACAGCTAAGGGGCTTGAAACCAGTAAGAAGACGAATCAGAGAATGACCATGGTAAAAATGTCTGGACAATGTGTGATGATTTGATACATGGAAGTGAGAGACAGGAAAGGCTATGGAACGGAGAAAATACTGAGAAAGCTGAAACCAATCCTGGATTGTGAGGTTGATAGAAGAAGATGAAGAATTAAATTTTATGTTTTACATGAACGGTCAATATCACTGTAAATGTAAACAAGTAATAATATTGTTCTTTGTACTTTTTTGTTTTGGGAAAATCAGGCTGAAATTTGTGAAATAGATTAAACACAATTTTTTAAATCGTCATACGTAACCTACAACCAGTTTTCTATTATAGTTCGACATTTTAATAATCTACTCAAATATGTGCTCCAAATCAGCAAAAAGTTATGACAAAACACAAAACGAATAAAAAGATGACCATGGACAAAATGGTTGGACAACGTGTAGGACGATTTGAGACACACTGGAGTGAGAGGCTGGAGAAGGCTGTGTAGTGATGGGAAAATCATTAAGATAAAGCCCGTTCTGGAATGTGAAGCCAATAGACCCACCCTTAACTGCTAAGTTAACGCCTACATATTTAGTCAAACTATAGTTTTCATTCATTAAGTAACAGAAATTCCTCAGAGCCATAATTCTTCGTCCTTAAAATAACAAATATTGTTCTGAAAATATATCAACGTTGTACCATAATCTCGATATACATTTTAATTCTGAACCTTAACGTATTCTAGCGTGCAAGATTCAAAAAGTCGTAAAAAATAACGTGCAAACATTATTTTAAATATAACTTTTGAGGTAATAAAAACTCAAGTACAGAATTTCATACAATTATCCAGATGCTGAATAGGAATTTTACACGTGAAATTATTTAAGTTACCAACCCAATAATGGCACAAAGTAGCACCAAAGAACAGAGTATTGGAGAACCTAAAGTTTGCTATGGGCCTCAAGCATTTTGTGTTGGTGTAGGCACGTTGTCGCTGTAATGTATTATTACAATTGTCACCACAGTGTGGGTAGCAAAACGTTTCCCACATCCAGCCTGTTGATGACTGCTTTATATTAACTGTTAATCTAACTTCTGACAAGCAATTAGTAAAGTCACTGACTGAAAATTTCCACCATTCTAAGTTTCAATTACATTCCCCAAATTAAGAAACTGTATTCTACAAAAAGTAACATTTTTCTTTGCGTAATTTAGCATAAGAAATGCTTGTTTTCTGACTTCAGCTACATTTTCCATTGTTTTTAAATAAAATAAAATCTATTACTTCCATGTTCCTTAAGGAAATGGAAGTATGGTGTGGCAAAAAAAATCGTGTTCGAGATTATTGCAGATTCTGATTGTACTACACTCAAAACATGAAAAAAAGTTGTTTTTCGAAAAGTGTCTGTGTCTGTGTCTATAGATTTTTTCCTATGGCAAACGATAACAGCCGCAAATTCAAACAGAATCAAATAATGTTTTGCATACAGCTCTGATTTGTAGAGTACTCACGACCTATTGTTTTTAGTGAAGATTGGTTAAGGGAAAGAGGTAGTTTACCAGCAACGTTTTATGTTTTAACAAGGGTAATTTTTTCTATGACGAACGATAACTGCCGCATATTCAAACAGAATCAAATAATGTTTTGCATACGTCCCTGAATTGTAGAGATCTCAAGGCATTATGATTTTGGTGATGATCGGTTAAGGGGAAGGGGTAGTTTACCTGCAACTTTTTACGTTTTAACAACAGTAAAGTATTTGAAAATTCGTTTAAACTTTTTCAAACAATGGTAATTGTTAAAAAATATCGGTATGGAGAACCATACATGACTTCCATATTCTAAGATTTATATTTAAAATCATTTTCGAAATTAAATATTACCATAGAAACTACTTCTTTCTACTTACTGCTTCAGCCTTAATCACAGTACTGTGGTCACTAACGTATACCACCTCACGTTATCGCACTCGATTTTCACTGATGATGGAAGTCGATGGCATTGCCGAAACGTCTGATTTTGTAGAAAACATTGGACTACGGCCAAATATCCCGGGAAGGAATTTTAACAAAAACTACTTCTTTGTTGCCGATAACGTTGTACACATATATATAAAAAATATGCATAAAATTAATGGCGTGTATAAGTTAATGATTGACCTCCATTAAGTAGTGCTCAAGTTTCCAAAGTTTTAATATTATGATGTCCGTAATTAAAACATCAGAGCAGGTTTAGTGTGTATGAGGGTACACCGTGGACAAAAATTTTCAACATTTCCTATTGAGCGTTGCTTAGAGTAAAGCTGCGAATCTACAGTGTACGTTTCACAGAACAAACACGCGGAAAAGAAGGAGCGCTCCGAAGTCACTCATGGACCCTCAGCATCTTGCAGAGGGTTCATTCCCTAAAGACGAAAAGTCTGTCTATGAGTCGTTCCTCTGTAAACACGTGCAGTTACACTGCCCAGCGATCCACAGGAAGCAAATCGCTATCCACGCTGGACACTTTTTCGGCTTGCACGCGTTATGTTGGTATGGGTTTCGGCACTTTCCATTTAAAAAGCGTGCAAATGTAAGAAAATAAACATGAATGAGGCCAGAAATAAAGCGAATTTTGTGTGTGTGTGTGTGTGTGTGTGTGTGTGTGTGTGTGTGTGTGTGTGTGTGTGTGTGTGTGTGTGTGTGTGTGTGTGTGTGTGTGTGTGTGTGTGTGTGTGTGTGTGTGTGTGTGTGTGTGTGTGTGTGTGTGTGTGTGTGTGTGTGTGTGTGTGTGTGTGTGTGTGTGTGTGTGTGTGTGTGTGTTTTCCATGCCTTTTTATTGCGGTAGTCATAATAACAAAATGGAAACGTAAACATTACGTAACTGACATATGCTTGCCTGCCACGAACGATATACGATATACGATATATCTCGTATTTTCTCTCATACATGATTTACATTAAAATGCAAAAATTATAATTTTATTGCCTGGCAACAAAATTATTTTATTTTTAACAATTACCATTGTTTGAAAAAGTTTAAATGAATTTTCAAGTACTTTACTCTTGTTAAAACGTAAAAGGTTGCCGGTAAACTACCCCTTCCCCTTAACCGATCTTCACCGAAATCAAAAGACCTTGAGATCTCTACAATTCAGGGACGTATGCAAAAAATATTTGATTCTGTTTGAATATGCGGCAGTTATCGTTCGTCATAGAAAAAATTACCCTTGTTAAAACATAAAATGTTGCAGGTAAACTACCCCTTTCCCTTAACCGATCATCACCAAAACCAAAACGTCTTGAGAACTCTACAAATCAGGGCTGTATGCAAAAAATTATTTGATTCTGTTTGAATTTGCGGCTGTTATCTTTTGCCATAAAAAAATACCCTTTTTAAAACATAAAACGTTCCAGGTAAACTACCCCTTTCCCTTAACCGATCTTCACCAAAAACAAAAGGTCTTGCGAACTCTACAATTTAGGGCTGTATGCAAATAATCTTTTGATTCTGTTTGAATTTGCGGCTGTTATCGTTTGCCATAGAAAATACCCTTGTTAAAACATAAAACGTTGCAGGTAAACTACCCCTTCCCTTAACCGATCTTCACCAAAAACAATAGGTCTTGAGAACTCTACAATTCAGGGCTGTATGCGAAACATAATTTGATTCTGTTTGAATTTGCGGCTGTTATCGTTTGCCAAAAAAAAATTACACTTGATAAAAAAAAACCGTTGCAAGTAAACTACCCCTTTCCCTCAACCGAGATTCACCAAAAACAATAGGTCGTGAGTACTCTACAAATCAGGGCTGTATGCAACAAATTATTTTATTCTGTTTGAATTTGCGGCTGTTATCGTTTGCCATAGAAAAAAAATCTTCAGACATAGACAGACAGACACACACACACAGACACTTTTCGAAAAACGACTTTTCATGTTTGAGTGTAGTACAATCAGAACCTGCAATAATCTCGAACACGATTTTTTTTGCCATCACCATACTTCCATTTCCTTAAGGAATATGGAAGTAATAAAATAATTTTGTTGGCAGGCAATAAAATTATAATTTTTTCATTTTAATGTAAATCATGTATGAGAGAAAATATATCGTTCGTGGCAGGCAAGCATATCTCAATTATGTAATGTTTACGTTTCCATTTTATTATTATGATTACTGCAATAAAAAGGCAGGCAAGACACACACACACACAAAATCGCGTTTTTTCTGGCCTCACTCATGTTTATTTTCTTACATTTGCACGCTTTTTAAATGGAAAGTACCGAAACCCATACCAACATAACGCGTGCAAGCCGAAAAACTGTCCAGCGTGGATAGCGATTTGCTTCCTGTGGATCGCTGGGCAGTGTAACTGCACGTGTTTCGTGTTTACAGAGGAACGATTCATAGACAGACTTTTCGTCTTTAAGGAATGAACCCTCTGCAAGATGCTGAGGGTCCATGAGTGACTTCGGAGCGCTCCTTCATTTCCGCGTTTGTTCTGTGAAACGTACACTGTAGATTCGCAGCTTTACTCTAAGAAACACTCAATAGGAAATGTTGAAAATTTTTGTCCACAGTGTACCCTCATACACACTAAACCTGCTCTGATGTTTTAATTACGGACATCATAATATTAAAACTTTGGAAACTTGAGCACTACTTAATGGAGATCAAACATTAACTTATACAAGCCATTAATTTTATGCATATTTTTTATATATATGTGTACAACTTTATCGGCAAAAATGAAGTAGTTTTTCTTAAAATTCCTTCCCGGGATGTTTGGCCGTAGTCCAATGTTTTCTACAAAACCAGACGTTTCGGTAATGCCATCGTCTTCCATCATTAGTGAAAATCGAGTGCGATAACGTGAGGTGGTATACGTTAGTGACCACAGTACTGTGGTTAAGGCTGAAGCAGTAAGTAGAAAAAAGTAGTTTTTATGGTAATATTTCATTTCGAAAATGATTTTAAATATAAATCTTAGAACATGGAAGTCATGTATGGTTCTCCATACCGATATTTTCTCGTACGTTATATCTCAAACTGTAGCATATTATGTGTGTGCCCCGAAATTGTTAGCTGTTCCATCGCCTTCTTTTACTATTCCTCCTGTAGCCACTTTACCATCCTCATAGATATTCTATCACCCCGTTAACTATCACTCCTATATCTGCTCCATCCTCTCCTAGTTATTCCATCGCCCTGTCAACTGCTCGCCCTATAGCCACTCCATCCTCTCCCTAGTTATTCCATCGCCTTGTTAACTATTCCTCCCGTAGCCACTCCATCCTACTCCTATTTATTCCATCGCCCTGTTATCTGCTCGCCCTATAGCCACTCCATCCTCTCCCTAGTTATTCCATCGCCTTGTTAACTATTCCTCCCGTAGCCACTCCATCCTCCTCCTATTTATTCCATCGCCCTGTTAACTGCTCGCCCTGTAGCCTATCCATCCTCTCCCTAGTTATTCCATCGCCCTGTTAACTGCTCGCCCTATAGCCACTCCATCCTCCTCCTAGTTATTCCATCGCCCTGTTAACTGCTCGCCCTATAGCCACTCCATCCCCTCCCAAGTTATTCCATCGCCCTGTTAACTGCTCGCCCTATAGCCACTCCATCCTCCTCCTAGTTATTCCATCGCCCTGTTAACTGCTCGCCCTATAGCCAATCCATCCTCTCCCTAGTTATTCAATCGCCTTGTTAACTATTCCTCCCGTAGCCACTCCATCCTCCTCCTATTTATTCCATCGCTCTGTTAACTGCTCGCCCTATAGCCTATCCATCCTCTCCTTAGTTATTCCATCGCCTTGTTAACTATTCCTCCCGTAGCCACTCCACCCTCCTCCTATTTATTTCATCGCCCTGTTAACTGCTCGCCCTATAGCCACTCCATCCTCTTCCTAGTTATTCCATCGCCTTGTTAACTATTCCTCCCGTAGCCACTCCATCCTCCTCCTATTTATTCCATCGCCCTCTTAACTGCTCGCCCTATAGCCAATCCATCCTCTCCCTAGTTATTCCATGGCCTTGTTAACTATTCCTCCCGTAGCCACTCGATCCTCTCCCTAGTTATTCCATCGCCTTGTTAATTTGGACGAGTGTTCTCATCCTTCACTATGGCTACCAATTTTGGTTAACGTGTATTCCTACTGATCCTATACAAATGTTAAGTAGCCTGTTCTCTACACTATGATACATTATTAAATTGATTTTATTTCTTTTAGTGATAGTAATATTTGGGCTGTATTTTAAGTTGGAACCAAATTAACTGATTACTATAACTTGTCAGTTTGTGTGATGTTAGGTCTGTTCTGAAACTCAACTCTCTTGTTATTCTGCAGATATTGATGTATTTTTTTCACATAACTGTTTTTTTAATATCTGTCCTAATGTTATCGAGTTGTAGGTCTGTCAGTTCTTTTCTAGACTATACTGACCTCTACTAAAAATAACCTAAGCATATCAACTTAATTATTTCTTCCTGTTTCTTAGCTTTGCAAAATGGCATGTACAAGGCGAAAAGTACAAAGGGAAAATATAATGTAAGGCAGAATATAGTACTGCAATTTTTAACAGAGTAATAAAAGTTAAATAAATAGAAAGCACACTTTCTTTACATCTTAAAATTAATTTACTTTTAGTAAAAAGCTTCTGCACCGCTAAAACTTCGTTCTTTGCCACACACGGTGGTTTTAAAACTTCTACGCAGCGCACAAGAAATTAAATTATTAAATGCAGCAGATTGTATCTCCTTTGCTAATGACATTTGGATTACATTTACTCTACGGAAAAGCCTAGTGATGTAAATGCCTCTCCTTACCATACTACGATCTTGCTATGTTTATATATCGGTTTTCTACGAAAACGTTCCGTTCTAAAATTCTCATGTTGTCGTGAGAAAGGAACTGCCAGACCTTTGCCCACTTCATCTGAAAGTAATGCCTGCAGTTTATTAATTGAGAATGACAATAATAATCTGTGATATGTTTTTGTATTTGGTTTTCTCATGTATAGAGCACACAAAAATGTATAATTAACATCGTGTTAAAGTATTTCACCTAGTGTTCACTAAAATAAAAAAAACTATAATTGCTATAATTAAGTACGAATGTCTCAAACTTTATTAAACGTGGGAATAAAGTATTTAACTGTGTCTGGTTCGTAATTTTTATTTCTAATCTCGTGGCGTCGTATTACTCTGTGCTCCGTGCCGTCACTGCAGTCGTTTGAACAAAATAAAAGTTTATATAAACGTCGATATTGCGTGTTCGTTTCATGCCAGTTTTCCAATAATAAAACATGCCGACTTGTCTTCAAACGATTGTGTTATTCTAAACAAACACTGATTGTAAAATGGTAATTCATTACAAAACTTATTCTCTCACAAAGGTATTTTAAACTTGAAACACATTGTAAATGGCACTGGAAAGTTTTTAGAGGGAGTATATTTAATGTAACGTGAAATGAGATTATAACCGTCTCAACATTTACGTAGGATTTTCCGTTTTCCTGTGGACTGCATTCTTCTTAATTGTGACGTCTGATTATAGTTTTTATGTAGGCGACTATTTCGCTCAGCAGCAGTGTAGTAGTCAGTGCACAGTAATACGAATAGGATGATGTTTCGCTACCTACTTCCATCGTTATCAAGCCCTACGTCACGGATAGTTACTCCTACGTATTTGATTGCTCTTAAAGAATTAACGTAAAGACTTTTACAAATTGTATGGCTTTAATTTAAATTAATTAAAATTTAATAGATCTTTAAATTATTTAATCTTCTATTTATTAAATTATTTAATCGTTTTAAATTGATTTACTTTAGGCGCTGCTGTACTTGCCGACGATTATTCAAGACAATGAACAGGACTGTTTATACGTTTTAGTATTGAGTCATGAACTCTGCTATTTCAAACTGTAATCACACTTTCATTTATCTAGGTTGTGACTTGATTTGTGAGGAAGATCGTTAAAAAAATAATTGTAGAGAATTTGCAGCACTATTTCAGGAACATTAAACAAAGCTATACAGAAGGCTACAAAAATACGTTTATAGAAAATATATCTACAAGAATTCATAAAAACGCACTCAAAACAAGATAAATTTCTGTTCCTAGTGAGGTTCTAGTCCATTCTCGGGTTGAATTGATGAAGTGGTTTGAAGCAGTATTAACGAGTTGGACAACAACATATATACGAGATAAGACAACAACTCGTATTTTTCAAGATCAGCTGTGATATTGGGTAAAGTCAACGTGCTTGTACATTCAACATATCCACGACTAATTATTTCGTATTACTTAGCTGGATGCAATATATCTCTTAATACAATTATCTTGCAGTGCAAATAATTTTTATTTTGACTTTCTAAAACTTATTTTAATCACAATTCCAATGACACAAATAAAACTTGATATGTTTAGCAAATTTAATAATAATAATAATAACTTTTTTCTTTACCTTATCTGAAACAATTTTTCTTTAACAAGAGGAGAAAAGCATGTATATATTTTAGAAAGTAGAAATAAATCAATAACGTCTATTCATTAACAATTAGTGGATAAAATATATTGAAATCCTTTGGATTACCCGTCGAAGGGAATTTGATTGATTCTTTAAAAAAATATATATATTTTCTCTGGAAAAGGAATATTGTTAAATACTGAGGGCTTCCAAAGATCATCGAATAAGAAACGTATTAATGAATACAGTAGAAGTAAATTACGGAACTACATATAACAATATTTAAAATTAATTAAAACTTCTTGCGCGTTTAACTCATGTTAAACAGCAAGGTCAGTCTTAAACATGACTAGATATTGTTACCAGGATAGCACTTATCTTTGTGGTGAAATTAAATTACACCAGAGGCAGGAAATAAATCACAAATTTTATTTGCCGTTTTTATGCAGTTTGCACTTAATTCAACAATCTTTTACAAATATAATAATACATGCTATTCCTCTCTATTCACAGTAAAAGTAACAATCGCTAAATCACGTTTACTTAATCGCAGATACAATAAGAAAACAGAAACGCTTAAGATCATTTTGTACAAATCACAACGTACGAACAGTCACCATGAATTATTCTCTCGCTTATTATTTTTGTTTACGCTTAGTCTATGTTTATATAGGTCGCGGTCGTGCTGTCATCAGATATTCTTCACACGTGTAGCTTCGAGAATGTACTATTTACAGCTCATTATGCATCATACTATTATTTGAACCATAATAGCGTTCTATTCGCAGTGGCAGCAGGTTATTCTAAGTTTTTTACATTAATGATGGAGAAGTACATGCAAACACATGCTTATTATAATTAAATAAACTAATAAACACATATTTACTTTCTCAATCATGTCTCTCGTCCCACAGCTTGTGGGTGTCTAAAAGTGTTAAAAGAATATAACGAATTCTTTTCACACAGAGAACATGCAGGTCACGTTGTAGAAAATCTTGTCAGTTTACCTAACAATTGTCATTAAAAGTGAAGGACGTATGTCATAGAAATTTAGGGAGTGTTGCTATGGTGACCATTTCAGTGAATTTCAACCTAAAAGAATATTGTCAATATATGGCCAGTTTACTACAAACGACGTTTCTGATACAAGTCTATCCTTAAGTTAGTAAAGTTACCAAAATACGAATAAAATATATATGTTTTTAAACAAATTTTTGTAGTTGTTATAATTTTATACTCGAGTAAAAAGAACTAAATCTTCTGTCACTTCTATCTTCATTATTATCGTCATCACTTATTTACCTTTCAAGTAGATACCTAAGGCTGTCGATCGGAGATTCGCATATATCCGTAGGATAACCATCGCGCTAAGAGATGTACGTTTTGTGCAGGTATTGTCTTGTTATTAGCACCCATCAATAATTTATCTACAATTCTGTATTTACCCCAAGCTACATAACCTGAGTGAACTTTCTTAAACTGAAATAAAATCCACCGACTCTTAAGTGACATGGTCACAGAACGAAATCACTGCGCCCTCCAAAGTTCGTAAATTTGTATTCCTAGAACATTGATTACTTGTTATTCCTAGTTCCTTTATTTAATTAATATAGCCTGCAATAGCTTAATTAATATTAATTAACATGTATTCTTTGCAATAAACGAAAGATGAACCTAGATGCAATGAAACATGGTAGGGACACTGACTTATATACACTGACTTAAATGTATTTTTTTTAATTATTTATGAAACCATAAGAGAACAAAAAACCATAAAAAGTTTTGTATTTTTAAAATTACCTTTCCAGAAAACCTGACGCAACACGTTGTTCTAACAAGCGAAATCAAATTGCCAGAACCAATTCAAGTAACGGGTACTGCAATGAGAACAGTAATTTGTGTTACCTCGTGTTCGGTTACTATGGCGACAATAAATAAACAGATAAACTATGCCATTTCAGTAAACATGGCTCAATGACGAATTGAACATCGTCCGTTTGCTGTAGAAATGTTTCTGAAAGTAATGATTTCTACATAACAAAACAAAGACTGTTCAGAAATCATTTCAACGTTGGGAGACATGGAAGAAGTCCAGATCGCTCAATAATATCTAAATAAGAAATCAAGAACATTTGAAACTACTGCCTCGACACAGAAAACCATTGGAGGAAGCGTAAAAACAGTGCGTGCCCCAGAAAATGTGAGGCCTGTTTCGAAGATCGGTTGATCTGAAGATTTGGTGCAATAACCTGACCAACGAGATCTCCAGACCTGTCTGCGTGTGATTTCTTTTTGCGGAGCTATCTGAAGTTTAAAGTTTTCCATTCGCGACTACGTGATTTAAATCAACTTACGTAGCGAATCATCAAAGAAATTCAGGCGAATCCGCAGGCCATGCTGCAGAGAGTCGTGGGTGGCTTTTTCAATCGACTTGAAGGATGTAAGCGTGTCAATGGGTGTCATTTCAGGGATGCTATTTTCAAACGATGAACACGATTAAGTAAAATGACATCTTATTACCTTTATATTTATACAACATTTAACTTAAAAAAATTCAACGAGTTCCTGATGTGATAGTTTTAAACTGTTGTGTTCGTATTCCCCCACCCTGTATATTCATGAGACGTCATACCAAAACAAACACGTCGTATACGCGTATATTCTGCATGTGTCGTCCTCAGCATTCTGATGAAATACGTAATTCAGAAAAACTGTGTATTAACGAGGTTGTATTAATTTTATTGCACCAAAAATATCCCAATATAGACCTTACAAATTTTACTTTCAATTCCATTTACAAATCAGTTTTACTTACAAATAAGGTTTACAATTCATTTGGCTTCTTTATATGCCATTAAAATTTATATTTTTATCTGATTTTTATTTATTACTTCGATTTATTATTTCAGTGGCATGTTCCATCATGATGATGACCAGCATATGAGAATTTATCAACATTGTATACTAACGATTTATAAAATATATGAATAAACTATAAGCTTATTTTTGAAATTTAGATTACATTTAATTGTTCTTGTTCTCGTAATATTATTAAAATTACTGATACTTGGGTTTAACAATACTTGGTCCAGTGGTTGTCTTCGTTGACCGTTAGTAGTACCCAGTCCTGTACTAGCAGTTACTGGGTACTATTAACACTACTAACGTACTATGTTTAAGTTTGAGAAGTTGCTCTACTGTTCAAGAGGCTGGAACAAAAAGATAACTTTTCTGCAGTACTTTGGGGTTCTAAGAGCGAAGCAACATTTCTCATTACGTATCAGGTGCAGAGAAAGCACCTTATCCTTCAGTATTTTTCATTAATTTCTTCCCAGAGACATTTGTAACCGTGTTCATTATCTATGAGTAATTAGAAATTACTAATATACACGTACAAAAACACGTACTTTAGTGTACAATAGTATACACTATTTTATACGTAAAATACGCCAGCACAGCAGCGATACAATAACGTTTTCCAGTTGTTCACATCTAGAACGTTTGCAAGAGTATGATGTTCGTTTAATCACGTGTGTTGACTCTACAAGTACGAATCCGTTTACTGTAGAGTGGAAACTGTGAGAAGCAGAGCAGCGGAGTGCTACTCTCTACATGATTGATGAAGGCCTACCCGTTACCTACCTACTTCATCAATTTCGTGAAATAACATTTTTCCTTCACGTACAAGTTCCGAGGGTAAGCTGTAATTACATTAAGAGACTTCATGATACAACGATAACTGAAAACGTCAACTTAGAAACAGTTCTGTTGTGTAAGTTGTCCACACTCAACAACACTTTCTAATATTCACTAAGAAATAATCTTCCTTTCCATAATGTTAAAATTAATACTTACTCCTAACCAGAACAAATGAAGACAGACAGGTACACATGATTGATGAAAACTTAGAAATAAGTGTACATATAAGAGGTTTATGGACATTAAATATGGGACTTAATCGACTACGACGGTTGCGACCATTGGATCTACAATAACACCGTTAGAAAAGCAATCTCAATAATTTTGTTGTAAATTCTAATACTTTTTCCAAGTAGGATTGTCTCTTTTATGAATATGTCTAAATTAATTTTAATCTACAACACAGTTAACAATGGTTCATCCTGTTCCTTAATGTGAATATGACGCACGTCATATGTCAAATTTAGTTTAATTGGACGAATTATTTTGTTCAAAACCCTCTTTAATTTTGTCCCTATTTTTCCAAGTAGTGAAACAGATAAATATCGCCATATAAATCTCATTATTACTCCCTCTTGCTTGTGCCCTCCATACTATGTTTACTTTTACTTCAACTGTAAGAGTCGTCTCGTTTACACTGTGAACGAGTATACAAACTGACTGTCAGTATGAACTGTTACGGTCGTTCAGCATACGTCATACATTGGCTTACACTGCAGCAGAAGTAAAAAAAAACTTTGTTTTTTAGCATTTTGGGTATACAATAATATTGTATAACACTGCGGGAAAGATAAGCGTAGTAAACACGCTGAAAGGTCGTCAGTATAATTATTTAGGCGTGAGAGCAATATACGCCGGGTTTGTGGCTGTAGTCGATGTCAATATTACTGTTCTCTGGTGGTCCTTATTTAGATGTAAAACAAACAACAAATACCAAAAACATAGTTGGTGTCCGATTCTTTGATATGATCCGAGTCTTCCGTAAAGACTTCTACGAAATTTTCTCTACCTTTTGTAGTTATTGATTAAGGAAGACACAAAAACCAACAAGATGATAATAGTTGACAAAACGGTCAACTTTAAAAAAGTTATTACGAAACTGATTTCAAAAACAAAATTTCACAAGAACTAGGAAAACTAGGAAAACTAAAATAAAAAATATCTGAAGCAATAATAAGGAAAACTGCTATATTTAGATACTTTTTGAGTTGATTCCGAAGAAATTCTATTAACATTCACTGTTAATACTATTCCGTCACACTAGTTACCGGCAACGTCAGCACGCCGTTTTGTTTTTTTCTTCTTAGGAATATGCTCTGAGTTAACTTTAGAAGTGCTCTTGACTGAGACTTATGAGTGGCACCGTGTACGAATGTTAGAAGTCACTTTTGTTCTTGGCTCTTCAGTTACATCTCGGGGAAGATAATCACAAAATTTAACTATATTTGAATATAGCCAAAAACAAAGAGTACACGAACAGTTGCGATTATGTACCTTAAAAAAATGGCTTCACAACTTATTCAGTACGCAATAAACTAATATTGACTCAAAACAGACAACAATTTTAATAATATTTATTTATATCATTTCCAGAACAAAGTGAATCTGTACTGACTTTCACATAAATACATTTAATGTGCTCTATATAATCGGGCTCAAAGGCAATTGTGAACAGCCTGACTTGTACAAGCCTATAAAATTACATACGTATAAACAAAGTTTGTATTGTAGTAGACACGAAATACTGAATTAATGTAATTCATAGGACAAGTATATGAAATTAAACAAAAGTCACACGATTATAAAATAGAAAATCCTCAATCCAAAGTTATTCTAAATCAATCCAATTGTTCTATAAACGTAGTCATAAGTAACACCATACTTGTTACCAATGTGACCAATTAACCTCCCCTGCCGCCAATTTCCCTACGATACGCATTTGCATCATCTTTTTTCTGATACTTTTTCTTTAAAGCTCCTTATGGTTGCTTATAAATCATACGAACAGTATAAACAACCCCACGAAACTTTATGCATTATCCTCCACCACTTTGTCTAAAAAGCCTCTAATCGTTCCTTGTCTATCTTCACTGTTACACTGACTTACAATCATGTAGAACAGCAAAACTCGTGACACCAATTTAATTTGTTTTAAGGCCAATATTTCTTGTTGTGTGCAGCCTCGTCTTTTAAAGAAAAGTTGTTTTTTCCTTCGATGTCCTAGATTTAAAATTCGATGTCTCAGCTCAATAGTCCCAGATCAATATTCTGTTCATCTTCAACTATCATTTCAGTCCGTTCACCTACATGTCACATTCGTGTAGTCTCCTTTTCACAATAAGCAGAGATTCTTATAGGTTACTGTAATATTTTGCTAAAAGAGTAAAAATATTTTGCCAGACCATCTAAAAATTTGACATTCCCCATGATTTTCCTCCATAAATCCTTTTCCTTAAAAGACTGACCAACTGGCCAATTAATACCGTGAGATCCTGTCTCACTCCTTTGCTAATCTAAATCTCTACTGCAGACACATTTGTATATCTTATTTTTATATATTTATTTTATAGACCTTTCATGTAGACTTCTTCCTTGTATTCAGTATGAATTTCTTCAAAAACCTGAAATTGTTTATGCAAGTGGTACTGTAAAAAGTATTCTGCAAGCTCGAATGTCACAAACAATGGCCTCCACATGAAACATTTATGTTGCAGACGAATATAGTAGGAACAATGGTGATAATGAATGAAACGTAAAAAGGGTGAAATATAGGCCTACACCATGCAGTAAGTATTAAATTAGGTATGGGCGTACGCAAAATTTTATTTTAGAGGAAATAAATGTAATGTCACCCGCCACCTAACAACATTCCTGTATTTACACAGAATGAAATGTTATTGCCTAGAAAAAATATTTACTCTTACCTTAAAACAAAATACATTTCGCTTTGGCGCCTAAAGGAACAGACCACCATCCTATCTACATTTAAAGAAAAATTTCCGAGGGTTTCCCTTATCTCCCTATCCCCATTATAACGTCTCCTACGTTATAATATCGGGAACCTATGGTTAATTGGTTCAGGTCAATTACACAGGCTGCCATAGTCTTAACCAACTTCTAATTAAACAACAATAAGCATTTAGGAGTATATATTTAATATCGGGTCCTATAATTGAGGAACATTGACAGGGGTTTCTGCAGATTTATTCACTCAGTTTTGTTGTTTTGTACCATGACATCTGTTTTTACATAATAACATTAATGGCCCTACTTAAAGTTCTCAACATATATGGTTCAACAGTTTACAATTAACAAGATGATTATATATTTTATTCTTTCAGAAGGGCCCTCAAAATAAAGATGTACATCGGTTTAACTTTTCCACGGATACGGGATTGAATATAGTATGTTAATAATGGTCACCTCCCCACATACTATCTTGTGCCATTTGAAGAATGGACTTTATTTACCTTTTAAAACAATAATGCTTTACAGTTTAAACTTTTACTCTTTTACTACAAATAGTTTTATCAGATTACAGACTACATCTTACATATAATGTCTGTTTTTAAAAGTCTTAAAGTGTTAGTTAAATTGTCTTTTGTTGGTTATAATTTTAGTATCTCATAACCATGAAAGACAAGCCTCCATGTCACCTGTGGTATCCTGTAGTTGATGCAGATTTGGCTCCTCGGTCCTCGGTGTGTTTCCTGAAGGTCTGTCGTTATCTTAGCATCCGGTGACGGTAAAGTTCCTGACGTATGTTAGATCATTCTGGGTCTGGTACTCTCCTCTTAGATGACTGGTAGTAATATTTCGTTGTTAGAATAATTAATGCAAAAGTTTGTTTCACTGGTCTTCACTTTACATGATTATTTATTAGTTGAATTTCACCTTATGGTCCTAGTACTGTATTAATTACATAATTTTCTTATTTAAGATTTGGTAGAGATGTCATCGGCGCACAATTTAGTTATTCTTTTACTAGCTTTCAACATATTTATCTCTGCGTCGCGATCCAACTATTTAACGATACATTTCGGTTAAAAGTGTACAGAGTGCATATATATATATATATATATATATATATATATATATATTATATAACAGGACCAAATATCATTAATTTGGAGTTATATGTTAAGGGTATACTATATTGATGTTTAAATAAATTTTAATAGTCGAAACTCCACTCATATGTAATAGCGATCATATTAGTGCATTGTACAAGGCGCACACGCGGCTGTTACATAATCAACTCACTGTGTAACGAATACGACCACACCCAAACTTTCAATTATTAATATTTCGGAAACCAGTAAATTCAGGCGAAATCCATTATAGCCAAAATGTTTGCCGAAATATTAATAATAGGGTGTGCGAATTTTATGCAATATAATTAAATAATAACAGAGTTAATTAATTTTATGTTAATAACTTCCGTAATAATTGAGCTATATAAAAGAGCTTTTACTATGTTATAGCTATCAGAATTTACAACAAATTGTATATTTTAGA
The DNA here is from genome assembly GCA_034769895.1 of Magicicada septendecula. NCBI lineage: Eukaryota > Metazoa > Arthropoda > Insecta > Hemiptera > Cicadidae > Magicicada > Magicicada septendecula. Next base: position 1,205,149,335 of record CM068367.1, read on the forward strand.
ATTAGCACAACTTGGTTTGCAGCCAAGATAATTCCAATATAAAAGTGCCACAGGAAATCCGGAACGACAATTCAGTTCCGTTGTGGTAAGAATATTAATAATAATATAAATTATCCGTCTGTGGGAAAGTAGTTTCGTTCTCACAGGCTGAGGTGATTCAAATTTTGAGTAGTAGGGAGAGTGTGTCAGCCAATCAAATCATTCGAAGGAATTGGAACCAACGCGGAGTTTTGGGGCTGATCAAACACTCTACTGCCAGTATTCAAGAAGAACAGACGTATACCTTCGATCGTCTCAAAACCATAGTTTTGTGAAGACTCATCTGAAGACTCTACGTGGTCAACACGCCTAATTACGATCATCATAAAACAGATCAACTGTAACGACTCGTAATTACAGCGTCCAGTCAAGATACTCTTCCACATCAACAAACAAGCGTATTGTGCACTACATTAACTGTGGGCGTACGCACGCAAGAGATCTACAAGACTACAAGACATTACTTCAAGAATACGACAGAGAGGCCGTCTAACCATTTGCGAATCAGCTGACAAGCAGAGCTACAACTCGAAACGACACACACACACACTGACGTGGAACGTGAATCGACGAGGGACGTGAAGCAGTTCTCGCAGGCAACTACAGACATAAAACTTCATCAATAGCAGGAAAGCAGAGTGTTGCTGATTTCCGAGCTCACCGCCAAAACCCAGGACGCTCAAGTAGATCACTATCTCTAGCCGATTGGATAAGGACAGCGAGGGACATCCGGAGAAACTCTACAATCCACTTCAGAAACAGGAAAGTCAAAATCAAGTTATTTATTTTTTCAACTGTTAAATTTTTCTTTCTTTTTTTAATTAAAATCAATGTAATATAAATCATTCAGATGCCAGAAATCAAAGACTCTAGTTAAATAAGAATTATTCACGTGTGATAATCTGTATAGTTAGTATAAGTAATTAATAAGCATTAGTTAAGAATTAATAGTAGATAAAACAAAAGCGCTATACAAATCTTAACAAAGAATTAAATAATTTGCTCATACTGCAGTATACGTGAGTCAAATCACTAGTAAATAAAGGGATGTGAACTAGATTGTCACGCCTAGTTTATTTTTTGAATATTTCAAGTAACTTTAGAGTTTTTATTTCATTAGAATCAAATTTTTAAAGACATTGAAATTAAATTGAATTAAAGTAAATTGATTAATTAAATTCTCAGTTAAAATAAACGCTTTCAAAATAACGAGCTCAACTTCTGAAAATTATTAATCATTCAGAAAACATTCTTCAAGATTTATTTATTGTTTAGTTTGTAAGAATATTTGAACTTATAACCATTTCATTCTTGTGTGTTTGGAGTAATAAACCCCGTTTTATTACCCCACATTGTATTTTTATTGCTGTACTACGGAGCCTACCAACCTCACAAAACTCTTCACTTTTAAAATAACTTATTTAGTGTGCTGTTGTTATACACTTGAGTTTACATACTTGCGAAATCAAATCCAAAATCCACACGCCCTAGTCGGAAGAAAACCGCAAGATCGGACAGCAGGTAGGTGCTCATACATTCACACAACACAACAACACGCAGATAGTAAAGTTATAATATATATATTAACTGAGATTATTCACTTGGAAAAACCACAATATTGTCATCGGTGCACATTACCGCTGTGCGCAGCTTACGGCGTGAGCGCTCCATTGCAAGTGGGGTTTGTTTATTGGGGCAGGTAAAGTACCTTCTCGTCGTTTACGCTTCACCATAAAAGTAGTTCCACATTCCGATTAATATCTACCGGTTTAATCTTTGACATATTTAATTATACTACGGTATCCTTTACTTCGTAATTAATTATTGTATACCTTTAGGTTTTTTATATCGAGTGGTAATTTCCTACTTTTATTAGTTTTATTTACGTGTTATTCTGCGTGTTGATGCCAGTTTCCGCATGTCTAAGCATGGTTAATAATTAAAGGGTGTTCCCTTATCTTTATGCTCGCATTCCTCTTGGTTTTAAGCTCTTCACTTATTATTATTTCTGTTTTACCTTAGGGATTTAAAATTTGTTTAAATCTGCGATTTTAATTTAAACATAATTCTCTCTCCTTGTTATTTATTTTATTTATTTTTTTTTTTTTTTTTAATAAAATCGTCACATACTCCGCCACTTAAAGAAGACAAAGGTGTGTGAACGGATGTGTTTTCTACGGTGAATTTTGTCAGAATTGAACTGGGAGTATGCTTGGCATTTCTGCGTGAAATTCCTCTTACTTTTTTACAATCTCTTCAAGAGGTACATTAATCACTCTCAACTAACTTTTTACTATTATCAAGATATACAACGCCTTAAAAACTAATGCTTAAAATACGTAAAATTCAAACTTCATGAAATATATAAAACACACAAAATTCTTCTTAATACTATTACTTCCGACTACTACCGGTTTTTTCTTTAGTTTTGTTTTACTCTTGTTATAGAGTTACTCTTCACAGAGCGTGTTTCGCATCACAGTATGGATGTGTTTCCTTTTTTATTCGAAGGTTCCGATGAATCGTAGTTGACGAATCATTTTAGTAAACTACTTGTTAAGTAATCATTATTTAATTGTTACTTATATTCGGTGTCAGCTGACTTCCTTACTTTTCTCATTCTCGATGAACAGGATCTAAGGTTGATCAGGCCTCATTCCTATTTATACGATTAGGTAATTAAATAGTGACTCAATTACTATGTAGCAAATATACTTTTAATACCTTTTTTTTGTTTTCTTGCTCACTAGCATTTCTTCTTTCGTGATAATACTTTATCTGGGAAATATGACTTCTACGTACATATTTTTGCGTAGTGGGTTCATACAGTGCTACTGTTACAGGAGTTAAGTATCTGTAAATTTTGTAAGGGCCACACCATCGGTATGATAGTTTGGAGGTGGTCTTATCAATTGCACTACTCGTCGGGTGTGTTCTGTACATCACTAAATCTCCGATTTGATACTTTACTACTTTATTATTCCGCTCGTGATATTTTCGAGATTTTCTTAAGTTAGCTCTTAAATTAGCGCGAGCTTCGTTCCAGATTTTCTTTATATTTTTACCACTAATTTCGTGGGGTAGGAACTCATGTATTTTCCACTTTGTGGACAATGGGTGGTTAGGTTTATATTTATACAGTAATTCAAAGGGGGTCGATTTATGTCCTTCATGATAGGCTGAATTGAAGGCAAATTGTATCCAGGATAGGTTCTGGTCCCAAGAGGTATGGTCGTTTGCATGGTAGGCTATTAAAGCAGATTTTAGGTTTCGCAAATACCTTTCAGCTATATTACCTTGTGGACGATACTCTGTAATGGTAATGTGGTCTATACCTAGTTTGAAACACATGTCCTTGAATTCTTTTGACTTAAACTGTGGTCCGTTATCTGACACTAGATGTACTGGTGTACCGAAATCTTTAAATAATCTATCTTGCAAAATCTTCACGGTTGTCGATGCTAACGCTCACCGCATGGGATACATCCAGACAAATTTGGTGAATGAGTCTACACAAATGAGTAGCATGGTATTTCCTGATTTAGAACGTGGGTAGGAGCCCTAAAAGTCTAAGTAAATTTTAGAAAAGGGGTAGTGGGAGTTTCCGAGATTAATTGACCTATGTGGCTGTTTCTCGCTGGCTTGCTTAGTGCACACAACTTACACTGTTTTACAAATCTAGCTATCTCGCTGTTCTTATTTTCCCAATGATATTCTTTTCGAATGCGATGTATCGTTTTATTTATTCCCATATGTGCTCCAATGGTAGAGGAGTGGTAGTATTCCATCAGCATAGGTTTAATAATATCAGGGGCAATTATTCTCAAGGATTTTCCATTAGCTATTCTATAACATAATACTCTCTTACTCAATATATATTTTTCTGACTTATTTCCTTTATCTAGCTGTTCTATTATTGTCTTTAGATGCGGGTCTTATTGTTGATACTGCGCTATATTAGTAAATGCAAGGGGGAATTCAGTAATTAACGTATTAATAATTGGTTTTTCTCTACTCTCCTTACTTTCGGATGTTTTATTAGGCGGCTGGAACATACGGGACAGTGTATCGGCAACTACATTTTGGGTACCCCGAATATGTTGTACTTTAAATTTGTAACAATTTAACCTCAATACCCATCTTCCAATACGACCTACCTGTTTCGGGTGATTTAATAATCAAGATAAGGCTTGATTATCCGTTTCTAACAGGAATTCTTTATGTTCTAAAAAGGGTTTGAATTTCTCAAATGCGAATACTATAGCGAAACATTCTAATTCGTATGCGGAGTATTTCTTTTCCTGCTCGGTCAGAGTTCGTGAAGCATAACTGATCGGCAATCTAGAATTATCTACTTCCTGATATATTACTGCACCTAGGGCTACACTTGAACTGTCTGTCTGCACTACGAACGGTTTAGTAAAATCAGCTAATTATAATACTGGGGGTAAGAGTATGCTTTCTTTCAGTTTGTTGAATGCAGCTTGGTGTTGTTGGGTCCATTCAAATTTCGCTCCCTTTTTTCTTAAAGCGTTAAAGCGGTGCTGCTATATCGGCTAGATGAGGGATATACTTGTAGAAATAATTTATCATTCCCAAAAATCGGGCAATTCCTTTCGCATCTCGCGGTGGTAAAAATTCTCTGATCGCTCGAGTTCGTTCGGGGTCTATGCTTACCTTTCCGTCGGCCTTTGCTATGTGACCTAAAAATGAAAATTGTGTAACAGCAAAATTTACTTTACTGGGGTTTACTGTTAATCCGGCTTTCTTTAATCGGGATAGTACTTCACGTAGATGGTTAAGATGTTGGTCCATTGATTCGCTGTAGATAACTATGTCATCTAGGTAGTGATACACGTATTTAAATTTTATATCGTGGAATATTTTCTCTAACAATCGGCTACATACAGAACTTCCTTGTGATATTCCAAAGGGTACTCTAGTAAATTGGTACAGGTTGAATGGGACGGCGAATGTGGTTAGACGTTTGGATTCTTCCGATAGTGGTATTTGATGAAATGCCTGATTTAGGTCCATTATGGTGAATACTTTTGCTTTTGTAATGGATGTCGGGAAGTGGTATGGACTCGAATTCTATCCTTTTATTTAATTGCCTATAATCCACAACTAGTCTATGTTTATCGTGGCCTTTAGGTACTAAAAACGCAGGTGATGAATAAGGTGAAGTGGAAGGTTCTATGACTTCTTGTTCTAATAATTTATTGATTTGATTTCTCATTATTTCCATTTTTGGTGGCGATAATTTGTATGGGTGTAGACGTATCACTTTATTGTCACTCAAGTTGATCTTGTACTCTATCAGGTTAGTTAATCCTAACTTCGGTGTGAGGACGGTGGAAAATTCTTTTATTAGTTTCTGTATTTTCAGTCTATCTTTACTTTCTAGATGAGCTAATTCGGACTCGTGGTGTTCTAAGTGTGTTGCAGCTGTTTCAGTATTTTTACTGTTATTTGTTTCATAATCAAAATTATATTTTTGAGTACGATCGAATCCAAAATAATACTTCTTATCGTGAATGTCAAGAATTATACCTGTTTTACTGATAAAGTCAGCTCCTAATATTAAATCGGGTCCTAATTCATCGCATACCAACATTGGAAAATACCACGTTAAATTTTTAATTTTTAGTTTAATCGTGATGCTGAGTTTTATAATTAAGTTTTGTTTGTTAGCTGTAGCGCATTTGATGTTCACAGTTTGACTGCGTTTAACTAGGTTGTGTTCAGCTAAAGTATCGGCTAGCTGTTGACTAATTAAGCTCCGAGTTGATCCGGAATCTATTAATCCAAGTGTGGATGTAACACCAAGGTCTACTTGTGTATATGGTAACTGACACTTATTGAACTTGCATTTTGTAATTGCATTACATTTATCGATAAACTTCTTAACATAGGGGTCTAATTTTCTTTTGTTATTTTTTTTTTTTTGTTTAATTCGTTGTATTTTCGGGTTTTACCTGTTTTCACGATGCTGCGGAAGACACAGGATTTCGGATCTCCCTGCCTTACATATTTTTTGAATAAGCGGGTTGTTGGTAAAGTTGTTTCTGTTTATAGTACTTACTGATATGTCCAAATTTCCTGCAATTATAACATCTTCTTTCTCTACTAGCGGTATCACTGGTATTCTGTTGAGGTCGTGGGTTATTCGACTTACCTTGGTTGTGAAAGGTTGCAGGAATTCGAAATGGTCGTCTTTCACGCTGTGTTCTTGCATCTATCTATTACCAGGGGTTGTGTTTCATTCCTACGTTGTACCTGGGGGAGTAACGCACGTCTGTTCTGATCCGAATATTATACGTTGGACGAGTGAATACTACTTTGTTCTAATTCTGCGAATGTGTTTGGCCTATTTATTAGTGCTAAACGAGATCTCTCTTCCGGGGATAATCCTACTAAGATTGTATCTACTAACTGTTTTTCGCTCCAGTTTACTTGCAGTAATCGGGAAGATTCTCTTATGTCAACAATATAGTGGGCGAGTCTCTCATGTGCTCCTTGTACTCGAAGTACGGTGTTTCGTTTGAGCTCCTCATAAATTCCAGTTGGAATGAAATGTTTTATTAGGGTAGTTGAAGTTCTACTGGAAGTTGTGAGCTTAATGACTCCAGTACACGATCCTTTAATGGTGGTTTACATTTGGGTAGAAGGACTTGTAATATTTGCCAATCGTTTAGTTGCTGTAACTCTTTTATTTGTAGCATGTATTTTATGAAGTTTAATAGTTTGGTGATACTCAATCCATCGGTGTATGGAATTTCTGTTACAATTTTTTCTACCGGATTAGTGATCTTTCCGTAGAGGTCCGCACTAAAGTTTACGTGAGGTATTGTTCTTGGAGGTCCCGCTAACAATATGAATTATTTATTTACTTTAATTAATTATTTTAATTACATTGTGCAATGCACAGTACCCTATACATTTGTACTGTTGCATTATACAGTATATATACTAATATGATCAATTCTCGTTTGAGCCTATTGCAAATAATCTGCAACGAAGTACACTTGAATAATTTTAGGACGTCGTTGTTTACCGGTTGGTTGTAATGACCCTGTGAGATGATATACTTGTCCTTGAATTTTAAAAGTAGGAATGAAATTTCCTCCGACTGTTTCATTGGCTCCGAATTATGTAAATGGAAAATCAGACCGTAATATCGTAAGCATTTAAAAATTGCTTTGATAAAGGATGTTCTCGATTTAATAATGATTTTAAAGGTTCTGGGGATGGAAGCATGAGATCTAATCGTACTTTCCCGGAAGAACAGCGTAAACCGCCCGATTCGCCTTTCCACTTCAAACCTTTTACTGTGAGGACAAACAGATTTCATCAAACCTATGTCAGTTTCATTTGCGTAAGAGTGGATTATAATTAAATCCACCGTTTAATTTATTTTTCAACCTCAAAGAATTTTGTTCATCCCTTACAGTAACACTAACATTTGTTTGCCTACTTCGTTGAGCTGTACTCCTTTCGTCACGTTATTCTTGCGTTTCCGATGTTATGTAAGGTCTTTTTCGTCTTCCATTTATCGTCAACCTTCGTAAATATGATTTTCTCTTTGGCATTGTGAAGTGTGAATAACTGAAAATCAAAATAATTGCCGTAAACACATTAATCAGTTTTATAGGTTATTATTTTGAACGTTATTTGACTTACCAATGAACACCGCTGACGAAAGTTATGAAAAGCAAAATATTTAACACGTTCAAACGAATAAAATATTCTTTCAGAATAAACATTAAAATCAGCTCTACCTTTCAGTACTAAATCTTCCTTTCACTCGTAATAAAGTAGGCCTACTCCCTACTCCTAATAACTCGAGTAATGGGTAGGGATTCGAGAGGGGATCGAAGATGCGGCATAGATCATTTAGCGTATGTATACAGTGCACATTATTGTATGTCAACAATATTAAGTATCTTGGTGCGACTTGTTTCACAGCGTAATTTCTGTTTGTGATTATGACCACTAACACAACTTTATTAATTAAAAAAGTCTAAAATTTTCTTCAAAGTAGCCGCTATAAGCCTGCAAAGGTTCGTTAAGATCGTCCCAGTAGTTTCTGAGATTAGCGCGGCCAAACATTTCCCCCTACAGATTTATTGATATAGATAACACAATTTAACTGACCGGCGCTTAAAACAGTATAAGCAGTGAAACAATTTTCTTGTAGAAGAATGAAAACGTTACGACTGTATATAGATTTGATAGACGTAGGTAATATTTAGCAGATTGTGGAGATTTTGCGTGCCGCGTTTTCTTTCGTACTGCGCGCTAGTGTGTAGTAGGGAACGGAAAGAACATCTAGGAACGAATTTATCAACATTTGTCGATTACAGGTTTCGAGTGTTGTACCTTCCGATTCATAACTGAAGCCATTATTTACACCACTCGTGAATTCTTAGTTACTCGAAAAAACTACGTTTACTAAAGAGCATATTTAATAATTACCTCATATCGTACTGCGGAATCGTCGAGAACTTTGTAAATACAAGTTTACTTTACAGTAACAAAGGCACTTGTAATAGTATTAATTTTTTTAATTTCGTGGTAAACACAGATCCCCACTTAGATTCTGTTCCAATACAAAACAAAGGTATTGCACAATTTCTTTATCAATCATAAATTATTCCTCCTATAAAATCTATCTTTTGAAAAGTGGCTGTTTATTAACAGAATAAATTTTTACGTTAGCAATAATAATTTATACACAGCAATGTACGAATCTGGGTGTAGGCCTATATTATACATTCTAAACAGTTACTTAAAATATACTTGAAGACGTCTTAAAAACACTTGAGTATAACGACAGGCATCGTCTACGAACTGTAATGCATGATTCAGAAACGAACTATTCAAACAGATTGTTTCGCCAAGTTTTGTTTATGGAGAAGTGAAATTACTCAGAGATGCGAGCAGGATTCAGCCAGAAGATATCGCACTGGGTTGTGAAGAAACTGCCCTTTTTAGAATCAACGAACAAATCAGACGCAGGCTACGACCCGAGAAAACCACAATTAATGTGCCAGCCGGAAGAATTACCTATATATTTATGTAATAATATCATAAGTATTATGTAGTATAATTTATTTATAAATATAATACACGTATGTTTGTGTTTTATATGTAATAATACAAAATGTACCTATAATATTTTCTATATTAGTTGTTATACATTATATATAAATACTAGGGGAATACCCGTGCTTCGCTACGGAGTTTCACGTTGTACGTAATGAAAATGTTAGTTTAATTAATAAAGTTCAATTAAAGTAGGTTTCTTAAAAATAAATAGCTGTTGCCCACGACTTCGTTCGCGTGGTATTCAATTTAATGCCATAATATATTTAGAACAGAATCTATTCTATTGGGTTGCCATAGTAACCAAATCTAATAGCTTTTTAAGACCCCAAAGGACCCCCCAGAGGATCGTATCGAAAAAACACCTATCCTATGTTGGTTCTCCCGTTGCGTAAAATATTTGTGCCAAATTTGGTTGAAATCGGTCCAGTGGTTTAGGAGGAGATGTGGAAGACCCCAAAGGACCCCCCAAAGGACCCCATCGAAAAAACACCTATCCTATGTTGGTTCTCCCGTTGCGTAAAATATTTGTGCCAAGTTTGGTTGAAATCGGTCTAGTGGTTTAGGAGAAGATGTGGAAGACCCCAAAGAACCCCCAAAAGGACTCCATCGAAAAAACACCTATCCCATGTTGGTTCTCCCTTTGCGTAAAATATTTGTGCCAAGTTTGGTTGAAATCGGTCCAGTGGTTACGAGATGTGGAAGACCCCAAAGAACCCCCCAAAGGACCCCATCGAAAAAACACCACTAATTCAGAAACCTTCGCGGGCGTGCGCACAACAACTCACCGAAGTTTCATCGCAATCGGATGAATGGTATAGGAACGCATACGGGACAAACAAAGAAACATTCATTTTTATGTATAATAAAAAAAAATTTCCTGGAACCCGATCGCAGCGCCACCTACCGGGTCCAATTGTGAATCTAAACCATCCAGGGACCCACTCAAACACACACACAAAATTTCATCAAAATCGGTCCAGCCGTTTAGGAGGAGTTCAGTGACATACACACGTACAGAAGAATTATATATATAAAGATATCTATGTGTCTACGTGTATGTAGATTGGTTAAAAGTTAAAATAAAAAAAAAACTGGTACAGTAAAAGCAATAATACTGGCAAGAAAAAATACTAAATTATATTATGCAATATCACTGGCTAAGTCATTACGTTTGCCAAATCTCAGTTTTAGCAAATAAACTCAATATCTATTCGCATGAATCACAACTCACAAACTGACAGTTGTACAAACAACAGAACTACCTATGTTTGCACTGGTGTATGTGTATGTGTGTGATGCTTGTGGTTGTATGCGCACTCTGGGAGAGAGAGAGAGAAAGCGACCGTAGCTCGATTTTTTTTTAGCCACTCTACAGTTGTCCTACTCAGCACCCAGACGAACGTGAAATAGAGACTGTTTACCACAACTGAATGATGATCGTCTCTATAGTATATAGGCACTGTCTCACTGTCGTGACATGCATTCACACTTCTTAATGGTGTGTGTGTGTGTGTGTGTGTGTGTGTGTGTGTGTGTGTGTGTGTGTGTGTGTGTGTGTGTGTGTGTGTGTGTGTGTGTGTGTGTGTGTGTGTGTGTGTGTGTGTGTGTGTGTGTGTGTGTGTGTGTGTGTGTGTGTGTGTGTGTGTGTGTGTGTGTGTGTGTGTGTGATCGTAAAGAGACTGAAAACATTTATTTTTTCATCAGTTGTTATTTCATCAAGAAGTATATTATCATTTGGTTTACATTTACCTTTATTCTAGTTATTATCTGATTTTTAAATTGTAATGAAATGTTTGTCTTTTTAGTGAGGTTTTTGCTAGAAAGTAAACCGGGGCTGATGACTGGAAACCGAGATCTATTTATGAGGATGAGAGCGTACCGCGAAGCATCAGTCAGCTAGCAAATCTTTACTACCAGCTCCTCAATATTTCACGTTTAAACTGATTCCTTTTTTATGTTGCTCGATCTCAAACTGTCGGAACCTAATCTACCAGAATAGTACTTGGAACTTGTTACCGGTAGAAATGTACTGCAATTTTAAAATATCTTGTTTTTACTACGAATCTTAATAATTCTACATATATAAATTAATAAACTACTGAATATTTTACAGGGGTTGGTTTGTTTATCGACATATTTTTTTTACTTAGGTGATCTAAATTCGAAAATAATTAGTTAAATTATGCAACTGCTAACCGAATAGTTAAATTTTTATATTTTTCAGAATACATAAACTTCACTATTACAAAAGTATTTTCAACAATTTATACGAAAAAATGTAGCTACATACAACAGTAACAGGATAATGTGTTACAATATGCTTGTCATCTCTGCCCCAGAAATCATTAGAACCAACTAAAAATGTTTATGAATAACAGAAATCGTTTAATTTTTCAATCTTGTGTCAGCTTTCATTACAGCATATCACAAATTAGTCAGGTGACGATCAGCTTGCTGCATAACTATATTCATCCTTGTTAAAAATGCTATTTTTCTGTTTTACTGTATCATTTCATCAAATCGTTGCTACTTAATTTCAGGCACTTGATAGTTTTTTGTTCAACATTTCCTACTCTCTTACAGTATATTTGACTGCCAATCCATGTCAGTCTGTTTATAAAATTTCGTTCAGATAGTATTTTATTGTGGCATTCAGTGTATAAAAGTTATTAATCAGTAAAATGTGATGTAAAATATACTTAACATATACATTCTATCACATTTGCAAGAAAGCGTTATTTCAGACATTCTATGCTACTGCTTCTCCTAATAACTTGAAGATGAAGTAAATGTAAAACATGGTCTACACGTTTACTTCAGGAAGGAAAATGAATTTAGAGCGGTGAAATGTTTAAACAGATGAAGTATGGTACACCCGAAAAATGTATTTACATTAACAGGATGGAGGGAGAGGGTAGTACTTGTGTATCTAACTAAGTAGAAGTTTAATGTTTAAAGTCGCGGTAGACCGTATCACGCAAGTCAATATTTGCTTAAGCACCAGCCAACTGTTTTAAATAAGTTACGCTCTCTTTACAAAAGTAATCTGTGAACACGAATTTTTGTTGATAAGATTTTTGTTGTTGAAAATTTTAATTCAAATAACGTTTATAGCTGGTAATAAATATTGACTTAAGCTATCAGTTAATGCTGTATAAATCTGGAAACTCTAAATTCACTTATAGTAAAATACGAAAAATCTTCCATAATGAATGATTGTCATTGTTATCTCACAAAGTTTAAGTATTGTCAACACGAAACGTAGGAATTAAGTTTCACAACTGAAACTTTACCGAGAATGTATTGTTCATAGTCATCATAAACTAGCGCAAAGTACTTTTCAACTCAAATTAAAAAAAAAAGTAATAAAGTTGAAGACAGGTGCTAGTTGGCATATAAGGGAATCAAGGAAAACGAGATACAAATTAAAGCCTGAGCAAATTAAAGAAAATTGCGCTCTCAGGAATCGCTATTAAAACACTTTTACATGCTGGGAAATATTGAATACTTAAACAAATGTACCAGCGAGTAGGAAGATAACTGAAAAGCTTTTATATTTATTTATTTATTTATTTACGTATTTATTTATTTAAGGCAATTACAAAACTCGTAAAATAGTGCAAAAGATGGAGGTAAAAATCAGAATATAAAATTACAGACCAACCGAGAGAAAAGATAAAGCAGAAAAAATTATATATACTGATGAGGAAATGTTTCCAGAAGTACTCGTAGCTGATGAAGGACTGGAGAAGAACGTCGGGAGACCTCTTTCTTAGCCTTCTACAACATTTCTGTAATCAATATGTCTCTGCAATACCATATTCATGTACCCATGTCGCCTAATTAATTTTCACAGACAACGGTATTACCTTCTCATAAGCCTTTTTCACAACCTTTTTCTTCTCATGTAACGTGCTCCCATCGCTTGACGAGTGTGAGCGCAACCGCGCTTACCTTACCGTGCCTCCATCTCTCCTTACCACCATCTCCGCCACTTTAGTAAGGGCAAAAGCACACCATCATGAAAACTCATACGCTTCAGAGCCTAGTTCGACGATCCACCATAAGCTTTCTTCTGCCCATTCCGCCAGCCATGCGAAGCTTCACTCCCTCCTGCAAACCGACTGCTAACACCGCGTCTATACCGGATCATGCCGGGCTGCGCTTGTCTTAGGTGTGTCTAGTGCTCCTTTTGTGAGCAACTCTTTCCCCTCTACTCATTTTCATGATTTGGCATTGCCATACTGCATAATATTGAGACTTTTCCTGGTTTGGCGGAAGTACTTCGACCCGTTGCAGGCGAGGAAATCCTGACTTCCCTATTGAAAGGACTCCAGAGACTTTCCCGTTCCAAACGTTGCGAACCGCTGAGCGGTTCAGAACTAAAAATACAGCCTTCCATTCCTCCTAAACACAAAATTAAAATAAGAAGGATCCCATCCCAATGTGTGACTGTTTGCTACTCAGGTTATACACAATGAACACACCGACCGCTGAGACACGTCCACTGCCTCAACTCAACTGAAATCATCCATCACTTAAGTTCTCGTTCAATTCCATGGAACCCTCTGCTTACTCCTCGAGTACAAAATGTCATAGCCCTCTCAAATCTCCAAGTGGTCCACGAATCGGAGCCATATGGTCTATAGCCGAGCTTTACGCAAAAGATTTTGTAATATTTTCCTTTGTTTTAAGCGCAATATTTGTTAAGGTCAGATGCCATCTTCGATTTCATAAAAGCTGTTTTTGATTGTGTAGATCTAAAGTGGGTCTTACAACTTCAGAAATTCTGCAAATCAGGAGCGTGTTCAACCGCAGCAATTAAACATCCCTTTTACCCATTCGTATCTAACTAACATATTTCTTTCCTATCTATTATTTTTATGTCAAGCTTATGAAATGTCAAAAACAAACGGTAACGTGGCGATACTGGCCTAAAAATGTGTCACCCGTAAAGTTTGGCAGCACTGTATTACACTGTTTCCCTGTTTCCAGAGGCTACATTAAAACCACGATTACTTTATATTTAACATTGGTCAAAATTTGCTCTGACACCTAGTCATGTTTTCTACGTAGCTTGATACTTTGTATGAAGTCTTCGTTGTAAATGTATACCAAAATTTCTATAAATTCAAAAAATTCTATAGCAATTAAATTCTATAACTTAGAAACATTTCAATTTACATATATCCTTAATGGTTACTAGAAAGCGTTATTAATTCTAACGTTGTAGCAAATTCAAACAAGCATTTAAAATGATATCCAAATAGAGACAATAAAAATGGAAGCCTAGAAGTTTTCTACGTAGTACAGTAATTAGGATAAACGCGACAAAATTTGCCAGAATCAGGCGTTTAAACTTAGTGTGTTTGTAATATAGTTAACTTAATTATTTTAAGAAAACACAAGCTGTACAAGAGAATAAAATTTAGGGCGCTTGTTTTTGGCGCCCTGGCACGGTTTGAATATAGTTTTTAAACACCAAAAATAACCGATGTATAGGAGTAACCGATATGATTGAATCTATATATATATATATATATATATATATATATATATATATTGTAACGTTCAGTTAATATATATAATCCTCCTTATGTATCCAGTGAATGTGGAAGGCCACACTTCTGAGCGTCAATATGTAATATCAAAACAAATTAGTATCTCTTACTAATAAAGTATAACCTGTTTTATTTTTAAATAGAGGATTATTCATCTGAACCTCAGGGTCAACATACAATTTACATATAGAACAAACAATACAACTTTGATGCATGAGACTCGGTATTACAGTGTTGTTAATGTCTGTTGAATGTTTGTGGGTCCTTTTAAACGACTATTAACTAGAACAAAAAACTCTTATAATTAACAACCATTTTCATAATAGTGCACTAACGCAAGTCACAATTATTATTATTATTTATTTGTTTATTGTTTATTCAGTTATTGTTTTTGTGGTATGATCTCACCAACTTTGCAGGTTTCACAATAGATTCATTCGTTGATTCCGCTCCTGGACATCTGGTTTTTCGCTCTCTCTCTATCAAAACATCACTCCTCTAGGTCCCGGATTGGTTCTCCTGGTCATCTCAGCTTCCACCGGTCCTCAATTTCTATCAACTCAGCAGTCACACCTTAAACGTTCTCTTGCAATTCACAATTTTTTTTAACAACAATCATCTTCACTCAAAACATTAATTTCATTAGTTAAAGGCCATGGCTATATTTTTTATGGGTCACAGGTTCGGTTTATCATTTCTAATTAGTAATATTCTGTTGACCTTTACTTTATTTTTCCTTCGTAACTATATTATTATAAGTTTTTTAACGTAAGAGTTTCTATCTTTTAAATTATTTACACTTGGTTTGATCTCACTATATGGGCTACATAACTGTTTCATATAGATTATATGTTTCATTCAATGCTCATATTATAATAATGTTTAATCACTTTCCTTATATCTGATTTTTTTCTTTTTAAAGTCTATCACTGTTATTTTCATTTTCTAGCACTATCACACAACCTAACTTACATAATTATAGTTTGATTTATTATATTTGTAAAATTTATAACATTCACTGTTTGTAGTTCAATGATACAAAACAACTGTCTGAGGCACGCAGACCTCCTCATAGTTTTAATCTAATGCTTATGAACTAACAAATGTCTTTTTACTTATTTTCTAAGTTTAACATTTGTACCTTATAATTCTATTAATTAATTATTATTTACATGTTAACGAGTATGTTATGTTTTATGTTTAGTGAAACGACACGTTACATAAAGCCCCCCGTTTAAGACAAGTTATTTCAGTAATGGTGGTTTTAGGAGTTACTGAAATAAATGGCAAAAATCTATAAAAACTGTCTTCACTTTTCATAAAACCTCTTTATCTCGGTTTGGTTATATATTCCTTGGGGTATTGCTACAATGGGGTTGGTAATTGACAAACTACTCTTTCCTATAATATCTTCTTTTATCATGAGCTGGATTTACTTTCTTACAGCTTTCTTGAACGACAGTTTATAAAATTGTAAATAAATGGGTTAATTATTAATATGTAAATTTAATAATTACTCAAATGTATCTAGCCCTTAAGTTGGACGCCATTTATAAAAGTCATTTTATATGCGTATTGATTGCACAATAGATTAATTATTAAATATATAAATTTACCTATCTCTCACGATGTATGTGTATAATTGAATCTTATTGATGACTCTAACTATCTATGCTCATCAACACATAAGTGATATCCTTTAATAGATGGTAGTCATTGATTCATTTATTTAATTGTACACAAGAAACTCTTAAAATCTATTTGCATTCCTTCAAACTTTAGGTTAATATTTGGGTTGCATTGGTAATAATGAACGCATATTTCTGATCAACTAAAATACTAGTTTAATTATCACTCGTAACATATTATAATAGTACATAGGTTACGTCGCTGTACCTGAAATACATACATATTTTATAATAAACAAATACATGTCTCAATATATGCTGAAAACAAAGAAAACATACATACATATATAAATCAAATAATATTACAATTCAATATTCTACTTATTTAATGCGTTCATTAAATCCCAAATATGCTTTTGTTTATACGTTCATTAACTACTTTATTTAAATTTATTCATTACTTTTCTTAATAATTTTCTCAGGTGTGAATTCTTTGAAAGAAACCAGGTCAGTAGAAGTTACTAATTAGAAATAATTATAATAATGGTTACTTGGTTATTGAATATCCATTAGTTGTTGACGAAGTCTCGTTCTGGTGATGGAGATGGCTCGTAGACACATTCCGTCGGATGCTGCTTTATCACAACCACTTATCACTTTATTCTTCCGATCACTCGCGTAGGTGTTTGTATATGTGGATAATTGAAGTTCAGTGTTCAATCAATGTTTCATCTTACTGTGCATGCTGTGAGTTCGTTTTAATGTTAATATACATGTCTAGTTTCATTAGTCGCTGCTTCATTAAACGTTCATATAATTTATTAGTTTGTTTACTGTTTCGTGTTCATTATGTTGTTGATAATGTGTCGTACACAATATTAAGCTCAAATAATTTGTATATCGTTAAGTGATGCTGTCTGTTGGTGTAACGGTCTGATTACTCACTTGGTGTAATTTTCACTAAGTCCGTTACTGCGCACACCGGTAAAGTATCACTACCGCGATATGAATGTATTATTAAGTCTTTTAAGTTACTTGTTACCGATCTAACTTCCGAACTCGAGTTAGCATTCCGCCGTTTAATGTACTCTTCTGAACTTTGAATAATTACTAACTCCGAATGATTTAAGTAAACAATTGAAAGTTTATGATATACCGTCTCTCGCACTTGAAGTTAAACTACTTGATATTTTGAATGTAAACTGTCTGAAAATTCTGACTGTAAAACTTTAGTATAACTGTTTCAAAAATTGAGTGTAGACTGTCCAAAAATTGAGTATCACTGACTCCCTCTGTCTTGGGCAGATAGTTTTTATTAATTCGTCCCTACTCAAAATTTTGTCTCTGGCGCGCTTCACGCCTACTTCATTTCGAGATTGGTCAGTTTTTGATTTCCTTGGAAAATACTGCCCTACCATGTCAAGATTCTACGTCATAGTTCTTCCGATAGGTTCTTCGTTTCAGTTGCTATGGAAACACCCCTCGCCATCAAATTTCTCGCCGGCTGAAGGCCTCTGATAGGTCCTTAGGTCTCCCTGATTTCTACTCTGACGAACGTTGACCCGCTACGAAGAAACTACGGCTATTAAACACTTGTCTATCAGCCTATTGTCTGAGTAAACTCTGTGTTTCTATAGATTCCCATTATCTGTACTTTCAGTCTCCCTGGCGTATTGTTCTATGCTCTAACCCCTTTTTTCTGGCTATTACTAATTTCGAACATCTGCTGGTCGTTGAAGTCACCCCAACTTTTCCTTCGTAAATTCTTGTCTGTCAATTAGACGATACCTCCAGCTGTGTAACATGACTGTAGTCTTTGTCAGCCTATCTTCCAGTATTGTTTCTTAAGGTGCAGCGCATCCGTTTCATTGTAGTATGGAGTTTCACTCGTTTTTGTCGCTTATCGTCTACTGACGTAACATGGTCAACATCTGCTACAATTCTCGGTACGGGTGTGAATGTCCTTACTTACTTTGTTACAGCTGCGGAGAGCAATAATTCTGGACGAAACTTTCCCTGTCATCTTACGCCACCAAATTCTATAGTTGGATTGAACTTAATGTGTTTCTATTGTCAAGTCAGCAACGCTTCACTGACACCTTCTCATTACTCCTTATTTATTGCTCCACCATAAGTCGTTGATACTTGCCTCGTGTGAACGTACTCTGCCGAGGTGAAAATTTAAAAATTGTAAAATTTTCTGCTCGTTACAGTGTCCTCAATTTCGATTTGACGATGTGACCTCTGGGAACAACTCAAATCTAAATTCTGCGCCCTGTACGTCGCCTCGCCGTGTCCATCTTCTTCAGGGGAAGGTATACACAATAACCTACTTTCAAAAGCTTATATTACCAGTGGTACACCCCCTTTTGGTTTTATTCGGTTCTCTGAATTTATTGCTAGCTATTTGGGATAGCTGAACGCATTTCACATTGTCGAATTTACATATAAATACCTTATCTTTATAATTATAAGACAAATCATAAATTCCATAAGCAATTAAATAATTTCATCAATTGAATAAAATTTTACCTTCTAAAATATCATACTCACAAGATATTATCAAACAGTTAAGCAGTTCAATGTAACCTTTACATGATATCAAAGAAAATCTCCTATACATATACACCTTTGTGCATTACTAATGATCTTACCAATAAAATCTTTTAAACTGTTATTTTAAAATTAGATTGTTAATTGACACAATCGCTACGTTAATTGTAATTATCTTAATAATTTACATACACGTATTACATTTAGTTTTAATGATTTACCTACCTCATGATAGCATCATTTACAATCCTAGCCTACTAATTACATACACTCACATTAATAAAGTTCATTCACTATCTAGTTCGTTGAATAATACCACTTATTTGATTCTAAGTGTCCATTTTTTCACTTTGTCCTCGTAACTTATTACTATATAAATCAAATAATAGCAATTAAATGTCCTTTGCATTCACTGCAATATTTTTATAAAATGTCACACTAAATGTTAATTTATCTTATTATCTAACATTTAATTAGTGCTTAATTGACTAAATACATTTTTACGTTATGTTTCAACAATCAAAGTACATAACTTTCTTGTTTAAGCCAGCTTGAATGATATCATCGCGTCAATTACCCTAACGCGGATGATTCATCAGCATCTGCTAACTCCTTAAGACATCTTCTTCAATTTCTTCCTCTTCCTTCATCTTCAATTCTCTGATTCATAGTATTTTTTCAATTGTCTGGCATTAAATTTTCCACGGAGTTTCTTGTCATCATCGCAATCAACGAGTAGATAAGTAGCTTCTCCAAGAATTTGATGCACTTTATATGGTCCGCAGTACAGTTCGCAAAATTTTTCAATTCTTTTCTGGACCGCGTCCGATTGATGATACGTTCTGATTAACACCTTCTCACCAATGTTGAATCTTGTAATGGTCTTAGTCTCATTACATAATTTTGCTTGTTTTTCTCTCTTCTCCTTCATTTTGATAAATATTTGGTTATGATCTACCCCTTTAACTAGGAGTATATCCTTGTTTATGTATTTTTCCCACGCTCTGGGAGGTTTTTTTTCGAGCTGAGCTTCGTACGGTGTTACTTCTATCGTCTCGTGGTACGTTTCGTTAATACAACTCTCGACGATTGGTACGTAACGCGACCACTTTGTATGTTGATCACCAACAAAGATCCTAAATAAGTTCCCAAGCTGTCTGTTGATTCTTTCAGCCAGATTCGCGCAAGGGTTCCTTATTGCGGTAAATCGTGGTTGGATATTTAGTTCAGTTAATCCATCTAACCATTTTTTAGATGAAAATTGCGTTCCGTTGTCTGTGATAATCACTCTAGGAGACCCCAGTTCCTCACAATACTGGTGTACTCTCCTCAGTGTAGCGACGGTCGTTGCCCTTCGAAGTGTGAAAAGTCGTACGTATTTGGTAAAGTGGTCAACCATAATAAACAGATATTTTACCCCGCCGGACGAAACAGGTAATGGTCCGTAATAATCCGCGCTCACAAGGTCACCCTTGCGTAACGGTATTATGGCTTTTGTTCCTCCGAACAAGTTTTTGTTGCCGGAATCCTTTTTTCGCTGACAAGTGTTGCAAGCCCGTACGTAATTTTTCACCCTCTTTAACATACCGTCTATGGTAAAGTACTCCTGCAATAATTTGATACATCTCTTCGCACCGGGATGCCCATACATACGGTGTATTTCAGCAATTATTTCGCCAGACACACTGTTCGGTACGTATAGTTTCCACTCTCTCCTTCGTAATCTATACAATTTCTCATCGACGAATCTATAAAATTTATTTAATTTCTTATCTATACAATTTTCCCTAATCTTATCAATAATATACTTAAGCTTATTATCTTGAGTTTGATACTTTCCAATGTCCGTTAGGATCTTGCTTACCTTCTTATCCATTTTGATTGTCAGGTGGTTAATTAAATATTCGGAAATATTGTCACTAATTACTTCTGGCGTGGCATCTTCTGGATTTCTGCTCAGAAGATCGGCAATAATATTGTCCTTACCTCTACAATGGACAATGTCGAATTTGTACTCCTGTATACTTAAGATCCAGCGTGTAATACGCGAGTTGTTTAAATGACATTTATTCATAAAAGTCAGTGCTTTATTATCAGTAATGATGGTTAACGGTTGTCCTAGTATGTATATACGGAACCTCTCAAGACATCGTACAATACACAAAAGCTCCTTCTCCGTAGTGTAATAATTTATTTCTGCACCTTTGATTGCTGGTAAAAGCTGTTACTCCAATTTTTCCTTCTTCGTCCAATTGATATAGTTGTCCGCCATATGCAAAGTTGCTGGCATCACATTGCATATAATATCTTTGGTTTATTCGGGGAAACTTTAAGATGACTGTTTCTACGAATAACCTTTTAACCTGCTGAAAACATTCATTTAATTCCTATGTCCAGGTAAATTTCTGTCCTTTCCGTAACAACTCAAGTAATGGCTTAGTGGTTTCAGCGTATTTGTCTGTAAAACGATTGTAGAAATTTGTCAACCCCAGGAAACCTTTTAATTGTTTTTGGTTCCGAGGTGCAGGGAACTTCATAATGGCATCTATCTTCTCGTCCGTTGCTCGTATTCCTTGTGTTGTTAGTTGATAACCGAGGTACGCGATTTCTTGTCTGAAGAATTGCGACTTCTCCAAATTGATGGTTAAATTTGCCCTTCTTAAATTAGATAATAATAAGTCTAAATGTAACAAATGCGTTTCTAAATCTTCTGAATAACACAGGCAATCGTCGACATAAATAATGGTATTTTCTTTTACTCCATCGTCCAGTACGGTGTCCAATCCCCTGGTCAGTGCAGCAGAACTGGTACTCAGGCCGAATGGTGTAACTGTAAAACGATAACACTTGCCGTCGTACATAAAAGCGGTGAAGTTCCGGCACTCCGGCTTCAGTGGTACTTGCCAGAAACTGCTAGTTAGGTCTACGGTAGATAAGTATTTCATCTCGCCACATCTCGCCAAAATGTCGTTTATTGGAGGGGCACCCTCGTAGTCTGGGATAGTCACACTGTTCACCTTCCTCGCATCCAAACACAATCGTACGCTACCGTCCTTCTTAATTACCGTAACCAGTGGGTTGATATATGCGCTGTTGCATCTCTCAATGACCCCATACCGCAACATTTTCCGAATCTCGTCATCTACCTTCCCTTTATATGCTAATGGGACAGGCCATCCTCTCTGGAAGTACGGTGTCTGGTCGGTGACTCGGAACTCGTGAACATACCCTTCGATTCTTCCGGGGCATTCTCTGAATAAACTACAATTCCTTACTAGAATTTCCCTTAATCTTTCCAACGTTCCTTTATCTCCGCATTCTATACTTTCTATCTTCTTGTTAATGTTTCTGATGATCTCTTCTTCTTCTTCTACGTCCACCACTTCTATATGCATCATAGGTACCGTGTACGTCGCTTCGTTATCCTCTCTTCTTAACTCGACGATTCTTCTTCCCATGTCAATGAGACACCCTGTTTCTTGAAGAAAACTGGTTCCTAATATGCATGGTTTTATCAGATCTGGTATTATGAGGAAAACACATTCATATTTAATTTCTTCAATATAGATATCACATAATATTTGTTTTCTGATTACTTTTGATTTATTACCAACTGCACTAACTATTAATGTGTTAGACATCGGTAATATTTCATAAGGTGTAATGTTATGTTTGTTTTGGTGAAACCACGACTCAGATAATCCGGCTATAACGGATCCAGTATCGAGTAACGCTTGTACACTAACATTATTGTTGAACTTGATATTTATCTCTGTACACCTGATTATTCGTTGAGAAATTTCTTCATCATCATTACACAATAAATCGCTTCGTAAGTCCGGTAGGATAATATTCGTCTGGTAGTCATTTGTTTTGACGGCTATCTCCGTTAATGGGTGGAGGGATTTTTTTTTTCCTCTTCTTGTTGACGATTCCTTTTAGGTTGAGTGCCCGATGCACCAGCTGTCGTGTTTGTAAACTCTATTGTGTTGACAGCGCGCCGGTCCGCGTTACGGTACTGGTTATTTATGGCGGGTCTGTCACCCCACGTTTTCTTCTGTATACCGCCTCCTTTGTTCGGGCCGCTTTCACTTTCCTTATGCGCATTTCTTCCCTCGTTTGCCGCCGCATAGTTCGAATCCCTATTAATTCTTGGTTGAATCTGTGTATACTCGATGATCAGAGATTCGAAGTTTGGTATCGTCACAATCCCTCTTGTGACCACCGCGAGCTGGATCTCACGCCCAAAGTGACGTGATATCTTACGTATCAACTGATAATCAGACAGAGTAGGTGTTAACTGCCTACTTTCCAACAAAATCCGTTCAATATATTGAATAGTAGTAACTGGTCCGCGCCAATCAAACCTGCCATACTCCAAATGGTCCCGGATACTGTCCTGTCGTTCCTGGCCCCAATATTTCAAAGAGAACGCTTCCTTGAATTCTTCGAAGTTTGATATTTGGTCACGTATCACTCGCCACCAAATTCCTGCGTCTAACTCCAGATGTCTGCCAATCCACTTGATATTGTCAGCGGGATAGTATAACTCTTGAATTTCGGACAATTCCTTGAGGAATTCCATAGGGAATCTGTCCGTGCCATTATATTTGAGATCATTGTGGTTAGGCCCGTTAATTCGATTTAATATCCCACACTCACCTTCCATCAATTGTCGCTGCAATCTTTCTTGGTTCTCTCGTACCTTAGTCAAATGTCCCTTTAATTCTTCGATCCTCGTTGTCTTCTCTTTCGTAGTCTCGTCCAGCTTCTGTTCTGTTGAACGTTGTCTACCGTCTACTTCTTCTAATTTCTGTATAATATTACTATTTGTTCCTTCTTGCTCCTGTTGTTTCTGCAGTATGGTATCGTGTATCTCGGCCTTGAGTTCATCGTGCTTCTTATTGTAATCCTTAACGTGAACATCGAACTTGTGATTAATCTTTTTAACGGTCGTCTGGGTAGAGTGTACCGCCGCCATCCATTCTTGACGATCATTCTCTTGTTTTTCTTGTATTTCTACGTACTTCTTGTTGGCTTCTTCCCTCAAGTCTCTCACGACATCATCTTGTTTCTTCTGTAGTTCGACGACCTTTCTTTCCCAGGTCTGCTGGCTTTCACGCATCTCGGACCTTATTTGTGTAATCTCTTCCTTCTGCTGGTCGAATTTTTCACTTAGTAATTTGTTAATATTTTCTTCTTGTTTCTTGTATCGTTCTTCTTGTTTCTCGTCTTGTTTTTCTAGTCTTTCGCTAAGTAATTTATTACTTCCTTCTTTAATTAATTTAATACTTTCCTTTTGTTCTTCGTTCTGTTGACGGATAAACTCCATCAACATTTGTATAGTTCCATCTTCTAGTTTTGATGCCTGTCCTCGCGCCCTATCTTCTGGACTCTCTACCACACTACTTGGTTCACTAGGTATAGTATTGTCCTCTGTATTTACTGCGCCTAATTGGTTATTAATGTCAAATTCTACACTGTCTGAATTGCTCGCCATTTTTGCCCTACTACGCGTAATCATTCAAACTGACTTACACTAATAACACTTATCTTACCTCTATTTCTATGACACTCCTTTCTTTACTACTTCTACTGCCTGTTCTTTACCAAAGCTGTACGTGTTAACAATCTTTGTTAATACGTATCATGCCGTGCAGATGGGCGCCATTTATAAAGTTGTAAATAAATGGGTTAATTATTAATATGTAAATTTAATAATTACTCAAATGTATCTAGCCCTTAAGTTGGACGCCATTTTAAAAAGTCATTTTATATGCGTATTGATTGCACAATAGATTAATTATTAAATATATAAATTTACCTATCTCTCACGATGTATGTGTATAATTGAATCTTATTGATGACTCTAACTATCTATGCTCATCAACACATAAGTGATATCCTTTAATAGATGGCAGTCATTGATTCATTTATTTAATTGTACACAAGAAACTCTTAAAATCTATTTGCATTCCTTCAAACTTTAGGTTAATATTTGGGTTGCATTGGTAATAATGAACGCATATTTCTGATCAACTAAAATACTAGTTTAATTATCACTCGTAACATATTATAATAGTACATAGGTTACGTCGCTGTACCTGAAATACATACATATTTTATAATAAACAAATACATGTCTCAATATATGCTGAAAACAAAGAAAACATACATACATATATAAATCAAATAATATTACAATTCAATATTCTACTTATTTAATGCGTTCATTAAATCCCAAATATGCTTTTGTTTATACGTTCATTAACTACTTTATTTAAATTTATTCATTACTTTTCTTAATAATTTTCTCAGGTGTGAATTCTTTGAAAGAAACCAGGTCAGTAGAAGTTACTAATTAGAAATAATTATAATAATGGTTACTTGGTTATTGAATATCCATTAGTTGTTGACGAAGTCTCGTTCTGGTGATGGAGATGGCTCGTAGACACATTCCGTCGGATGCTGCTTTATCACAACCACTTATCACTTTATTCTTCCGATCACTCGCGTAGGTGTTTGTATATGTGGATAATTGAAGTTCAGTGTTCAATCAATGTTTCATCTTACTGTGCATGCTGTGAGTTCGTTTTAATGTTAATATACATGTCTAGTTTCATTAGTCGCTGCTTCATTAAACGTTCATATAATTTATTAGTTTGTTTACTGTTTCGTGTTCATTATGTTGTTGATAATGTGTCGTACACAATATTAAGCTCAAATAATTTGTATATCGTTAAGTGATGCTGTCTGTTGGTGTAACGGTCTGATTACTCACTTGGTGTAATTTTCACTAAGTCCGTTACTGCGCACACCGGTAAAGTATCACTACCGCGATATGAATGTATTATTAAGTCTTTTAAGTTACTTGTTACCGATCTAACTTCCGAACTCGAGTTAGCATTCCGCCGTTTAATGTACTCTTCTGAACTTTGAATAATTACTAACTCCGAATGATTTAAGTAAACAATTGAAAGTTTATGATATACCGTCTCTCGCACTTGAAGTTAAACTACTTGATATTTTGAATGTAAACTGTCTGAAAATTCTGACTGTAAAACTTTAGTATAACTGTTTCAAAAATTGAGTGTAGACTGTCCAAAAATTGAGTATCACTGACTCCCTCTGTCTTGGGCAGATAGTTTTTATTAATTCGTCCCTACTCAAAATTTTGTCTCTGGCGCGCTTCACGCCTACTTCATTTCGAGATTGGTCAGTTTTTGATTTCCTTGGAAAATACTGCCCTACCATGTCAAGATTCTACGTCATAGTTCTTTCGATAGGTTCTTCGTTTCAGTTGCTATGGAAACACCCCTCGCCATCAAATTTCTCGCCGGCTGAAGGCCTCTGATAGGTCCTTAGGTCTCCCTGATTTCTACTCTGACGAACGTTGACCCGCTACGAAGAAACTACGGCTATTAAACACTTGTCTATCAGCCTATTGTCTGAGTAAACTCTGTGTTTCTATAGATTCCCATTATCTGTACTTTCAGTCTCCCTGGCGTATTGTTCTATGCTCTAACCCCTTTTTTCTGGCTATTACTAATTTCGAACATCTGCTGGTCGTTGAAGTCACCCCAACTTTCCCTTCGTAAATTCTTGTCTGTCAATTAGACGATACCTCCAGCTGTGTAACATGACTGTAGTCTTTGTCAGCCTATCTTCCAGTATTGTTTCTTAAGGTGCAGCGCATCCGTTTCATTGTAGTATGGAGTTTCACTCGTTTTTGTCGCTTATCGTCTACTGACGTAACATGGTCAACATCTGCTACAATTCTCGGTACGGGTGTGAATGTCCTTACTTACTTTGTTACAGCTGCGGAGAGCAATAATTCTGGACGAAACTTTCCCTGTCATCTTACGCCACCAATTTCTATAGTTGGATTGAACTTAATGTGTTTCTATTGTCAAGTCAGCAACGCTTCACTGACACCTTCTCATTACTCCTTATTTATTGCTCCACCATAAGTCGTTGACACTTGCCTCGTGTGAACGTACTCTGCCGAGGTGAAAATTTTAAAATTTTCTGCTCGTTACATGTTTAACCGGATATTATTTAAATTCTTCGCTTTATTCGGTGAGTTGGAGAATACGATGCAGTAGTTATTGTAATTGTTCACTAACCTCTTCTTTTGTGCCACACTCATGATCTCTGTATATCCTTTTCCTTGGAATGCCCTGATTTCCTGCAGTCTTTCCTGCCATGATTCTGGTCTGTTACGGTTTATTTGTTTCCTATGGGTACCCTAACATTTTCCCTAACTTAGTATGAATTCCTGTCCTGAGGGGCACTTGTGCTTCCTATTATCTCAGCGGATCATTCATAATTGCAGAGTGGCGCCGTAGCATACAACACTCTGTTTATACCTTAAAGAGTAACCCTTGGGTTACTAATAACACCATAGGAATTCCTATTCCTTCTCTCGTAACATTCAGGTTTATTTGCTGCTTTTGGGTTTTAGATTATTTACCTGTGGCTCCTATAATTGTATCTGGTTTATGGACAGCGTGCGTATTCTCTCCGTTTTATTCTCTTGCGTTTCATTTCATTCCTGAAGTGTTCGCTCATGTTTTAATCAAGACTGTTGTCAGCACCCCTTGTAGTGTTTACTTTGATGTACTCTATGTCTCAGTTTGTTTTCGCTTTACCCTGTTTTCTTTCTAATGAATCCCTTGTTATATTTTTCTAAATAATATTTTGTCTTAATTAATTGTTAGTTTAATACTTTTTCCTTCTTATTTTTCTGTTTATATTCCCCTTTTGTTCCTTATCAGCTTTTTCTTCAGTTTTGGTTATGTTTTCTTAATTATCATTATTTTTTCTTAAGTCTAGAGTGATTATTTATTTTATTTTTGTTTTAATTATCATTATTTTCTTTAAGTCTAGAGTGATTATTTATTTTATTTTTGTTTTAATTATCATTATTTTCTTCTTCCTTTCTTAACTGGTTTGCCTTGTCGGTAGTCAGAAAATCAGTCCCTTTTTACAATATTGTTCCTACTTGGTTTATCCGTTTTCGGTATCTGCCACGATCCGGGTTCTTCTGGTGTGCAGAACTATTTCCTTCCTTGTGGTATAGATCTCTGCTACCTCATACACCAATTCTTCTAATACCACCTTTTCACTAGTATCCAGTCCTATATTAATCACTCTATCATCTGTTTTCCTAAACAAATATGTCGATGGTATATCAACTATTGGTGGTATCACTGATATCTTATCATGTATTTTTATTTCAAGTATATTTACCTTGAATATCAATTTTCTGAAGTCCTTACTCACTGTTTTATTGTGAGTCCTTTCTATAATTTCTGTTAAGCTTCTCCTACCATTTTTAAAATTCATTATCTCTCTATGGTCGGTAATATGGAGATTAAGTACATTTACTAGTCCACTGTTTATCATCTCCAAATTTTCTCTTGTATTTATTGGTTTCTTTGGATGTATTCTTCTTTTTTTCTTTATCTTCTTTTCGAGTGGCTCCTTGTTCCTGTTATGTTTATTTTCAGGTAATAATTCAATTGTCTCTTCTTTATTTTCTATTTCTTTACTACCTTCTATTTTCTGGCTTACACTACTGTCATTTTGCTCTCTTAAAACATCAATTTTATTTTCTAAATGTGGCCCTTTTTAAAGTCCCATCTATGCATTCAATTGTCTCTGCAGTTAGCTGTGTTACAGCTTCATTGCGCTGGTCACTTTTTTGGTTAAGTTTATCAATGTGTTCTATTTTTTATTGAGAGTTTCCCTTAACTCCTTGTTAGCGTTCTCAATTTTCTTATTAATTTGCCTAAAATCTTCCTTAGTACCCTCTTTAATGCTGTCCAGCTTTTCATTCATCTGTCTTAAACTTTCTTCATTTCGTTCAAACTTTTCGTTTTGTTTTCTAAAGTTCTCATTATTTTCTTCTTTATTCTTATCTATTTTTTCATTTATACTGCTCATCATTTCCATGAATTTATCCCAATCCGGTCCTCCTCTGGCTTCTTCTTTATCACCCGCCTGCTGTTCCATTTCGGTGTCCGGTACTGTTTCTGTTTCTTGTTCCCGCCTATCTTCTTCTGTCTCTGGCTTTTGTCCTCTCTTCTGAGAAGCTTCTCGTCGTCACATTTTTTCGTCTTCTAGCAGTTGCCAGCTAAAATTAGGTCAATAGTTATTTCACTAATTGTGTTTCGGTTAGTTAGTTTTGCCTAATTCAGCTCTACCGGTTGGGCGCCAATTTGTAACGTTCAGTTACAAATATATATAATCCTCCTTATGTATCCAGTGAATGTGGAAGGCCACACTTCTGAGCGTCAATATGTAATATCAAAACAAATTAGTATCTCTTACTAATAAAGTATAACCTGTTTTATTTTTAAATAGAGGATTATTCATCTGAACCTCAGGGTCAACATACAATTTACATATAGAACAAACAATACAACTTTGATGCATGAGACTCGGTATTACAGTGTTGTTAATGTCTGTTGAATGTTTGTGGGTCCTTTTAAACGACTATTAACTAGAACAAAAAACTCTTATAATTAACAACCATTTTCATAATAGTGCACTAACGCAAGTCACAATTATTATTATTATTTATTTGTTTATTGTTTATTCAGTTATTGTTTTTGTGGTATGATCTCACCAACTTTGCAGGTTTCACAATGGATTCATTCGTTGATTCCGCTCCTGGACATCTGGTTTTTCGCTCTCTCTCTATCAAAACATCACTCCTCTAGGTCCCGGATTGGTTCTCCTGGTCATCTCAGCTTCCACCGGTCCTCAATTTCTATCAACTCAGCAGTCACACCTTAAACGTTCTCTTGCAATTCACAATTTTTTTTAACAACAATCATCTTCACTCAAAACATTAATTTCATTAGTTAAAGGCCATGGCTATATTTTTTATGGGTCACAGGTTCGGTTTATCATTTCTAATTAGTAATATTCTGTTGACCTTTACTTTATTTTTCCTTCGTAACTATATTATTATAAGTTTTTTAACGTACGAGTTTCTATCTTTTAAATTATTTACACTTGGTTTGATCTCACTATATGGGCTACATAACTGTTTCATATAGATTATATGTTTCATTCAATGCTCATATTATAATAATGTTTAATCACTTTCCTTATATCTGATTTTTTCCTTTTTAAAGTCTATCACTGTTATTTTCACTTTCTAGCACTATCACACAACCTAACTTACATAATTATAGTTTGATTTATTATATTTGTAAAATTTATAACATTCACTGTTTGTAGTTCAATGATACAAAACAACTGTCTGAGGCACGCAGACCTCCTCATAGTTTTAATCTAATGCTTATGAACTAACAAATGTCTTTTTATTATTTTCTAAGTTTAACATTTGTACCTTATAATTCTATTAATTAATTATTATTTACATGTTAACGAGTATGTTATGTTTTATGTTTAGTGAAACGACACGTTACAATATATATATATATATATATATATATATATATATTGCAACGTTACAAGTATTATAAAATGAATACACTTCTGTCTATGTACCCAACGCAACTGTGGTTGCACAATAAACGTATTTTAAAAAGAGGAGTGAGACGTTGATGACACGAAATAATTAATTAAAACATAGTAAAATAATCATTCAACGGTTTATTAAATATTGCAAAGAAAATTAATTGATTATTAAAATTTGAAACTAGAAAATTCAAAATATTCTCTTTTATAAGGTTACACTCCGAAAACATAACATATCTTTGCTATTCAGCACACATTAATAACATATAGTCTTAAATATCTAAACATATATGATGAACAAATTATAAAATCCTTTTATATTGCATGGGTGTCTGACTTTGAAACATTATTAAAAATTTGAACTCATAGCAACTCATCTATAAAAATAATATTAACTTTATCAAATAAAAATTGAATAATTGCTATTAATATTTTAATAAAAATAATATTTACTTTAAGAATATTTATGATGTATAATGGCATACGCAATTTTTAAAATTAAACAGAATAAAATTATTATTTTTAAGACCAACTTACAATTACTTCTTTTACTCTGAATATTTACATTATTTACATTTAAGTCTTTAAGTCTGTACTATCTCATATTATGTTCTTTATGAGTTCTTTGCACAAAATATAATTGTTCATTTGTCACCTGCGTATTGTCGAAGTTACCGTTGCGTGTATACGTGTGTGTGCGCCTCCTGAATGATGACAATGACTTGGTGGTCCCGTGTTCCTCCATCAATCGTGGTGTATTTCAGATGATGATGATGATGATGTTCAAGTCGATCGGCAGACGGACATAGTGACGGCGTATGAAACTTTCTTGAGTCTGCTCTCGCCCAAAATTGCCAGAGGTATTTATAGCAGACGGCAAACTGGCATGTCAGATATTGTTTTTGACATGTTAAACTTTGTCAATTCGAGTGTAGCGTCCCTGTTTTTACTTATCACTTTTTAGTCCGTTTTCGTGAGTACGTAAACTTTATCTTTAGGCGAGTGGTTGCATTGTCTTCGTAATTTTTCACTCGTCATTTACATATAACACACTTGTTAATTACTAGTTGATTGTGGTAATAATTGACATTAATTTGTATGACGTCTGAATTATTGCACTTTTCTGCGATAATTTTGCATCACCATACGCGTTTAAATGTCCTTAATGTAATAGTGTTTTTAGAATTGTGATATGTCGTTTGTAACGTGTAAAAAACATATTTATTAATTTATTTTAATCATGTTAATGCCTGATTTAATAATACAAACCAACAATTCATACGTAGTACAATGCATGTCGGCACTGGCACACACACACACACACACAAACAATGACTTACACTGTCGGGCAGGTGTACACTTTACACAGGCTACCGCGTGTACACGCTTGTACTTTACGCACAAAATTGTTAAAACTATTCGTTATACCCTCTGTACACTAATTATTTACAAAATACTGACCTGGGTAAATATCCAAATAACTGTATTGTTGCAATATATTCAAACACTTTTTGTTACAGTCTATTTCTTGATGCATATATTATTTATTTAATATTTGTAACTTCTTACCTCGAGATATTTTATTTCCTTATTTGGAACATTTCGGAAATCCTTTTTTTCCCATCCTCAGTCATCTTAATTTTGTATCTTGTAGACTACTTGTGTTGCGGTCGGTTGTTGTTATGGTTTCCTGTTGGTCCTTGGTACTTCAAATTGGTATTATTGTGTGTGATTTTGGTGTACGTATTTGCTTTTTTGGGTCTTTTCAATGTTTAGTATTTTGAAATTGTGTCATGTTTTGTGTTGATCTGTATTTGTTCTGCTATCAGTTTCTTTTATGTTTGTATATTTCTAAATTTTCCCATATGTTCATTATTGAATGGAAATATCATAATGTCATATTGACCATTTTTATATCACTTAACGATGAGAAACGTAATAAAATTAATTACGATTAAGGCACAAAAATCTATAAATGTTCTTAAACTGTTTACTTCCACAAATGTAGATACTTCGTGTCTCCAGACATGTAGAATTTCCATAGTTCACGTTTGTTTCTCCCTGAAACTACTGTGTGGCAGTGTGCCCATTGGTTAACTGGCAACTGCTAAGAACGTTGACTTAGATTTACAAGACAATAAATTCTTTTATCCCAAACGTTCCAACCACCTCATTCTAAAATTATTTACATATAAGTAACCACAATTCTAAATTCTAAAGATTTTTTATTTGATTTTGGCTCACTCTTTTTCCTTTCAAGCATTAAAAGCATTTAATGATTTCGGTCTTAACCATGATCATGTAAAAACATCTTCAACTTCATTACGTCTCTTTCCGTACATAAACTATAAGGCATTTTAGCTTTATTTTCTTCTCATCATTCTTTATTCTTTCTGAAGGAGTAAAAACTTCTGTCTGCCACACAATTTGTCAAGTAAGTCGTAATTGACCTCAAGCATTTTATCGAACCTCATAAAAACTTTTAACCTTAGAAGTTGTTAAAAACCCACTTATTAAAGTGACTTATGGCGCACTCTACACAAATAATACTATGTGACAAAAGTTTTCTAATTGCTTCAGCGTAAACACGACGAACTGGCTGCACGGTAACTATAATTGAGAGTGAACGTGACGGAGAGCAAACCACATTCCATGTTCAGTTACCTCCATACAGTTCTCCAACACGGATAGCAGAATAAATTAAATAGTCCATAAACGGACATTGTAAATAGACAACAGCAAGAAGATCAATCATTGTGAAACGCCAAGAGACGTCGGCATTACCGGCAGCTGTCGGGGACAATGTCAAATCACGTAGCGATCGAACTGCCGAAGTGTCCAATGTACGTATATCCATTCAATAATATAATGCATTAACGCTTATTATCGACTGCAATAAATCCATGCCTGGTAACAGAAGATGTAACTGTAGGTGAACTAATTTGACATGATGTAAAGGCACGAACACCCAATCCACAAAACGGAATGTAATAAAAGATCTCTGTTGTCAGTTTGTAATGAAACAAAGAGGTAAGCGTCAATTCGAGAAACAACGTTAAAGTTACATCCCAGCGGCAACGGAAGAAACTCCTGATTTTTTCATTTTTCTTTCTTAGTGTAAACATTATTATCCAATAATTACCAGTTGATTTGTTTAGAATTAGATATTTAAGTGAGCATTTGATGATGTCCCTCATTTGTTTATGCGCTCTTGATCTTAAATAGTATAGTTCATAACTTTTTTGACTTCTGTAACTGTAATAGATATTTATTACATAGCAACTACATTTTCGTTATACAATTTAGCTGTACATAAGCTCCCCATAATACTTTAAACAAATAAACGTTGAGCTATATTTTATAAATTATTGTCTAAACTTTCGTAATAAACGCTCGTGAACATTTATTTCTCTAAGCAACATTTACTATTTTAAATCAACGTTACCTCAGCGTACAAAGAGTATGAGGTTTGCAAACTTTGTCTGATTCGCTTTTAACTGTACACGCCCATCCCACACAATCGCTTTTTGTGAGCTCTTTGTGCTTCTTCAGAAAGCGTGATTTCTCTTTGTCCTCCGCTTCCCTTTGCTTATTGAATTATCTCCTGATGTTTTATATATTACAAAACTTGTTTTCTCGCAGTAAACTATTTATTGGTAGAGAATTCACAGCATTTGGCCTATTCGAATATCATAAACGCTGGGCCCCTTTACATATAGTCAGCAACAGAGAGCTGCAGTAATTAAAAATTTGTTCATTTCAAGTTCGGTCTTGATAAACACAATTAGGACTAATGCACAATAGCAATTAAAACTAAAAATTGGAACCAAAGCACAATAGGAGTATTATATAAGTCACTATAATTATAATACAAGTAAACACACTGACCATAACGAACATTTGTTAGTTGTTGTTACGAAAATCACTTTAAATAAACATAATACTTGAGCGCGCGTACACACAGTTTTGAACTACTTACATTATTGTAATAATTTGTTTAATAATATTATGTTCTTTTACATTTCACTTTTCCGCTTTTTTCAGTATTTATCCTTTTTTGAAATTAATTTGCGTATTAAGTATATAAATACGCACGTACAATAAGTGAACAACTATGCATACCATAGTAGGCCTACATCATGATATATCACTGTACGAACATTAAACATGTCCATGTCACACTTCATCAATAACATTTCAAAGAGTTTGACGAAATGATAAATAAACGTTACCAAGATTGTTTAAAACCGATAAATTTATTTTCAGCATAAAAGAGAATACAGTATTTTATTGTTTTGAGATAGGCTATAATAAAAAAACAAACACTTAAAGGTTTTATGTTGTACCTTCTTGTACTACTCGGTATTACATATGTAAGTTCCTCTAACTAATATAGCTATTGTTATCTTCATATTCAAGTTTATTCGATTTCCTATTTTTTTTCCTAAATCTACAAGTATGGTTAGATTCACAGATACAAAGTACAATAATATTTTTAAAACTTTAGTGGTAATCATACGCCGGTTACCCACTATCCATCGCCGCTGTCCAGCATGCCCGACGTCGGTGATGGATGTGCGCACCACACTGTCGTGCAACTCGTCCAGCGTGCCAGACGTTCTTTAGTTCTCGTTGTGTTTTGTAAAAATCATTTTATTGATTTTTTTCTGCATTAAAATTAAAAAACTGTTCTGATAATTAAATTTGTTGAAAATCGTGCCACCTGTTTTATCAAGACATCACAAAATGGGTGTTGTTTTATTATTGCATGCAATCTGCCGAGGATACGTCCCACAGACATCTATTTAATTTACATTTTTCGATAAACTTTGATTTTATTTCACGGTCCATTATGAATTGTAATTAAAACAAATTAATAATAACATTATTTAAAATAATAACTTCTAATGATATTTGAATGTATTATGTAAACAAAGAATAAACTAAACTAAATATTAAACTGAAATTTTATATGAATTGTTAATTATTAAATATAAACTAAAGAATGAATGTAACGTAAAATTAAACAGTAAACATTTATTAAACGAATGTGCTCTAAAAACATGTAGGCCTACTGTACCTGCTCGAAAATGACGATTTGATAGACAGCAAGCGTACGCATGATCAAACATGCACGATGCACGATTCCTTGACATCCGTCAACACTACACACGATCCATCCGCACGTTGTGCGGCTGATGGTCTTGCTGGACTCATTTTTCGTCGTGGACATCCTTAAAAAAATACACGACGTGCGGATTGATGGCAATGCTACGCACTGTCGTTTTTTTGACTTGCTGTTGACTTCATGACTTTGCATGACGTTCAGCGGGGATGGTTAGTGCGTAGCCGGCTATACTTTTACGACGGTCACACGGATCGCGATCTTTAAAGTATAGAATAAAAAATTGAACATCGTAGAAATCGTTACTGACAACTTTAATAATAGTTTTAATAAGCATAGACAGTTATAGCTGAAGATGAGGACATAATATATGGTGTTATATGCTTGGAAGTTAGACGAAGGATACCAAAAATTGGGCTTCCCTATACGCTTTATACAAGCCTTGCTGACAATGTTACGAAAAGAAAAAACAAACAAAATACAGTGTTGCCAAGAAGTTAAAGAAGCGTTAACGTGTTTGTATTACATAAACATGTTTCACCGTGTGGCACGCGAGACGTCAGTAACCATTTAGTCATAATATTTTCAGATTTGTTATTGTTATTTCACTTAACTGACACATACAGTTCTGTACGTAACCTCCGTTACCGTTTCATAACTGACGTTACGAGCGATTAATTTTTAATACCCGTTCTTCCGAGAAAATTCTTTGGTTAAAAGAATTTTATATCTACGAACTATTTAAACTTCCTACACTAAACAGTGTAAACTAATTACCGTATTCGAGCACGTAAGTAAAACTTGTTAATTAAGGTTTCAAGTTGTTACGCTGAATTACACGAAGCAGCTAGAAAATTACTAGAAAATTTAAACGTGCAGATTGCCTCACTGATTCAAAGAACTGAAAACAACGCAACCATAACCGCATGACTCAAGAAAATACTGTTTAAAGGATATTATTTTCTTTAATCATTTTATGCCTCTCTTCTGTGATACTTATTGATATCTTTGCTCTTACAAGTCTAAATGTAAAACACATCACTGACCACATACAAAATCTGTTTCTCTAGTTATAAAACTACCTTATTTGGCTATTTTGCATTAGAGTTTGATCTTTTTTGTGTAAATATGTTCTTTTTTTACACAGACTTATAACATATTAGAGACCTATAACCGTTGTAAAACCAGAAAATTTAAGAACCTGTCGTTTCATTTTTTCCTTCCTAAATCAAAGTAACAAAATAATTTTTCTTGATATTTTCTAATTTCATTGGTCTCTTCATTTAAATCTTTAATACAATGTGTATACACATTCATTCTCTTCATGTTTATCAGACTAATTAATCATTGCACACCTTAAACTTCTTATTGTAAACAGGAGTAATAATTTAGCCGGTCGTTTGGGGTGGTCGTGGTTCCAATTTACAATTTACAATTCATCTAACTGCGTCACAATCGACAGGTTGCGTTCACAATATTCGAATAATAACAATCTGAATAACGTTCTCCTACGTCAGTTTCTTTTTCTTTTCCTAGTAAAAGTTTCAAAAACACTATTTTTCATGCTCCTGATGAAGTTACTTCTCCAATTCTGTCTTTAAGAGTATAGTAGCTTCATTCGATCCGATTGTCAACTGCAACTACCCCACATTCGCAAAATATTCAAGTAGCATACTTTAGAAATAAGAATAATAAACTATTTACTGATTAGGAGAACAATACAGTGTTCGTCCAGAATTGTCTTCTTGTGTGTGACTGTAAACTAAAAGTCAGTGTATACATCAGTTGTCGTAGTGAACAACATAGAATTATATATCGAACAAGAAAAATATCACTAGCATTCGAAGGGTTTATAGAATTTTTACAGTTTTGCTATATTTGAAACCTTAAATAATTTGAAGACAATGATTTTGTAATGGTAAATTCTTAGAATTATGAGATGCAAAGTCTTCCTGTCCCCACTGTGCTTAACACAAGAGTCGTTTGTGTTATAGCGCTATATTAAAACTCTTGAGTCGTTATATTAAAAAGTGAACAGATAGTGGCGTGCCAAGGCTAGCAAAGTCAAGAAAACACACAGTTCGAAACGACTTCAATAATTTATTTGTGAATGCGTATAATTTAATATGTGAATTTTAATTTTTCTTTAATGTTTAGTATTATTTTAGTATTTATATATTTTCTTAAATAATATATTTTCAATTAAAAAATTTCAACTGTTTCAACTATTTTCGTTTTCATTTGATGCAACGGATTAAATTGATAAGCAACTGAGCTGACCTAACTACGCTCGTTACGTACAGTTACGATGTTAAACTTTGGTGTGTATTAAGTTTGTTATGCCCCACGTTCTTTGGGAGCCATATACGATGTTAATCTTTATGCAAATTTATTGCATAATTTAATTATTCATTAATTACATAAAAATTGATTGATTACTTTTATAGGTACGTATATCTATACTTAATATTGCCCCGTGATGTTGGAGCACCATATACAACAATATTTATCTGTGTTAATTATATGCATAGATTATTTAATTATCTCTTTAATAAAGTTGTGATCAAAATGTATCTAACTCTGAGCTTGGGTTAGCATGTACGATATAGTTAATGTCATGTGTTGAACTCCCATATGCAATGTTAACAAATTCATTTCTTTAAATAATAAATAATTATATGAAATGAGTTAGAGTTAATTAATTATTCACACTCAAACTCGCTACATATGAAATTACTTCTGACTTTAACTGTCTGCGAAACTTCTATTCTGTGCATCTTTCTGAGTAATTTAATTGATAATCGTTAACTTGAATTATAAATATAGATACTGCTTAATGAAAGGTTAAGTTGTGAGTCAGGTTTTTACATAAATCAATAGAATACTAGCGAATCCATTCTAACATACGTTTATTAAAATCATTTTCATTCTTATTCATGTCATAACATTAATTTAAGAGCACTTACAAATCTTCAACAAACAACAAAATTCTATGCCTCTATGCCACATGTAATAATTCAATGAACGAATTTAAATAATTAAGTGAGCGATCAAATGTAGACGCTTCTTCGTCTGCAATGACGTTACTAACTAAAATGTGGTGTGCTCATAATTCGTATTTAGTATTTTACGTTAAAACACATTAAACATTTATATGCATGAAATAATCATAATTAACAATACACATATCAATCATATACCTAACTAAAATCCTGTTCCCGCAACAGACACTTCAAAATACGTACATAGTACAAAATATATTAACAAGAAGACATGTATAATATTCTAGGACATAATATTCCCTACTTATGGATTCGTATCTATCTGACTCATATTTATATAACTTTCTCAGGTGGTTTGGTTCTAAGTGTCAGGTCAGTGGTGTTTGATAAATTAGTAATTATAAGAAGAGATTAGTTTTGTACTTTACTCGTTCTGCGGTGGTGTGTCTCTCCCATGATGTATCCCTGCGTTGATGAGTGGGGTTAATCCATATAACACTCGATCGCAAACACTTCCGCACAACGCGACAGTCACTTCGAGCTTTTGAGTTTATTATAATACTAGACGTGGCATTGTACTCGTAATCAGTCGGCTAAGTTTTACGCGCGTATGTGTCTATTTCGCGGTTCACAGTTCGATACCGTATGCTTCTAATAGTTGTCCATACCCCACGACCACTCTTTTCGGCGCCTAGATCGTTTTCGAGTTCATTAGGCACTTGTTCACAATTCTATTTACTCGAGTTGATTACTAAACATTGTAGTATCACTACTTTTCTGTAATTGTTCAAGAATGTTACTTCCAATGTCAGTATCTTTATGACGGTGAATTGCATAGAATTTATACGGATTGCTACTCGCGCTTTGCGTGAAAAAATTAAAACGGAAAAAGTTCCGTTTTACGCTTTGAGTCTTACTCGCGCACTTCCATTTATTCGTAATAATGTCTTAATCGACTCTACCGAAATACATTTTAACTTACGCACTGCCTGAAGTTCTTGTAATTGAACTATTATGAAAATGAAATACAAGTTCAATTGACTGTTCGAAACTCTGAGTAAACCGAATTAAGAATTATAATAAACTGAGGCAAAGATCTTAATGAACTGAGCCAATGATTGTAGTACACTGAGATAAAATTTAAATGAAGTAAGCTAAAATGAAGTAAAACTGAGCAAAATTTGTAGTAAAACTGAGAGCGCGTCTCCCTGTGTAAACGGTTTTTATTTCTTCTGATGTT
Organism: Magicicada septendecula; assembly: GCA_034769895.1. Lineage (NCBI taxonomy): Eukaryota > Metazoa > Arthropoda > Insecta > Hemiptera > Cicadidae > Magicicada > Magicicada septendecula. Next base: position 1,205,189,090 of record CM068367.1, read on the forward strand.
CCCACACTTGGGATTCTGATGAACGCTCAAACTTCCCACCAAATCATCTTTGATAGGTTCATTCCATGGACCTCCCTGTGTCCCTTCGTCTCCAGTCAGTATTTCCAACGAATTCTCCACCCAGCGCCGTTTGGAGAGGGACGTTCATACACGAGATTCGCTCTCTGGTCTCAAGCTTCTCTCTGAACCATCCCCTACAGAAGTTCCCTCCGGAATTCTCGTTCCTCATTGGCTGGTTGGCTTTCTCGACTCGAATTTGACGTAGTCGACGTGGACTGGATGAGTCGCTGTCTTACGTACGTTGCCCCGTTCCTGGAATCAGTGTTAAGGCTTCGTTTCAAAATCACATCTGCTACTTTTGGTGTAGCGTGTCGAATTCTCTCATTGTTGGTACGCTGACGACTTCCTTCGTCAACTTACGGGTGGCGTAACATCTGTGTTCTACCCTAGCGTCACTTAGTCGCCTGTCCTATTGTCCTTGCATAAACCATTGTCTTTGAGAAGTCGCACACATGGTTATGAACAATACTCTCGCCGTTGGTTCTGTGTTTTTCTCGCTACTGGACAGATGTAAGGGTAGTCTCCTTTTGTCCTAATTGTGGAGTCGGGCATTCCCACGCATGGTCCAGTTGGCTGCAACATGTGCCGTACAGCTCATTGTCCGTGAATAGTTTTTACGACGTCTTAATGGAAAGGAAAGGTTTGTTCCTTTTCGTCGCCCACCCTCGAACAAAGCTAACATGTGTCACTTTTGACGGGCTCTAATTGCTGGTGTACTTCCCTCGCAAAAACCCGAAAAATTAAAAAAAAATATATGAAATATTAATCATATTACACAGTGGCGGATGTCTCGATTACCAGCTTAGGAATGGTGCACACTTGGTGGCACTTTACTATACGAGGTGTGTTCAAGCTGACCAGTCTCTCGTTACGTACAGTCTCGATTACCAGCTTAGGAATGGTGCACAGTTGGTGGCACTTTACTATACGAGGTGTGTTCAAGCTGACCAGTCTCTCGTTACGTACAGTCTCGATTACCAGCTTAAGAATGGTGCACACTTGGTGGCACTTTACTATACGAGGTGTGTTCAAGCTGACCAGTCTCTCGTTACGTACAGTCTCGATTACCAGCTTAGGAATGGTGCACACTTGGTGGCACATTACTATACGAGGTGTGTTCAAGCTGACCAGTCTCTCGTTACGTACAGTCTCGATTACCAGCTTAGGAATGGTGCACACTTGGTGGCACTTTACTATACGAGGTGTGTTCAAGCTGACCAGTCTCTCGTTACGTACAGTCTCGATTACCAGCTTAGGAATAGTGCACACTTGGTGGGACTTTACTATACGAGGTGTGTTCAAGCTGACCAGTCTCTCGTTACGTACAGTCTCGATTACCAGCTTAGTAATGGTGCACACTTGGTGGCACTTTACTATACGAGGTGTGTTCAAGCTGACCAGTCTCTCGTTACGTACAGTCTCGATTACCAGCTTAGTAATGGTGCACACTTGGTGGCACTTTACTATACGAGGTGTGTTCAAGCTGACCAGTCTCTCGTTACGTACAGTCTCAATTACCAGCTTAGGAATGGTGCACACTTGGTGGCACTTTACTATACGAGTTGTGTTCAAGCTGACCAGTCTCTTGTTACGTACAGTCTCGATTACCAGCTTAGGATGGTGCACACTTGGTGGCACTTTACTATACGAGGTGTGTTCAAGCTGACCAGTCTCTCGTTACGTACAGTCTCGATTACCAGCTTAGGAATGGTGCACACTTTGTGGCACTTTACTATACGAGGTGTGTTCAAGCTGACCAGTCTCTCGTTACGTACAGTCTCGATTACCAGCTTAGGAATGGTGCACAGTTGGTGGCACTTTACTATACGAGGTGTGTTCAAGCTGACCAGTCTCTCGTTACGTACAGTCTCGATTACCAGCTTAAGAATGGTGCACACTTGGTGGCACTTTACTATACGAGGTGTGTTCAAGCTGACCAGTCTCTCGTTACGTACAGTCTCGATTACCAGCTTAGGAATGGTGCACACTTGGTGGCACTTTACTATATGAGGTGTGTTCAAGCTGACCAGTCTCTCGTTACGTACAGTCTCGATTACCAGCTTAGGAATGGTGCACAGTTGGTGGCACTTTACTATACGAGGTGTGTTCAAGCTGACCAGTCTCTCGTTACGTACAGTCTCGATTACCAGCTTAGGAATGGTGCACACTTGGTGCCATTTTACTATACGAGGTGTGTTCAAAAAAAGACCGAATTATTTGTGTAGCCCGTCAAAGCTGCGCGTAGAGCGAGCTGCACAATGAAGTGCTGCTAGCGACAGGTTTTGACGCCGGAATGCCGTTTTCTCCGTCCCTCATGATCATCAGTCTTCGAGCTACACCCGCTGTAGTGGGCACGGGCACACACAGTCCGGTGGATTTACGTATAACAAAGTGAGAATGAATATCTTAACACAACGTGTGTGTATAATATTTTGCTGCTAACTTCGTAAAATCTTTACAGAGCAATGTCCATTGCATTCCAAAGTTGTCATTACCATTTGCATTAGTACGCAGTTGTTGACCGATTTCAAAACGGGTCTCTTTCTGATCGTCGTCAACAAACGCAGTAAGAATTTTTCAGTGATACGATACATTTAAATTTTTCTATACAAATTAAAATTGATATGCATTCTCTCATAAAGCCTCGGCGTTTAAACAATTATATACAACTACCGTATCACGCTTTCTCTTCCCATGATCTTCGACATCGCTTTGATCTGCACCGACCATTGTTTTTACCCTCTTCAAAATTTCTTAAAATAATCGTTCGGCTCATGCAGGCCTCTGCGTATGCTTAATTCAACAACCAGCATGTCTCTGTAAAGTTTTAACTTAGTTCTGCCGCAAAATTTCATTCGCACACGTCGTTCTTTTTTAATCTCTTTGTCAATAATACGACGGCCAGCATGCGCACGACCCCACTCAATCTGATATACCTCAAAGACCAATGCTAATAGCGGAACAAAATAAATGGCAATTTGTTGTCAAAAACTATCGCTAGACGCGGTCAAAGTCGCAGCGCGTTGTTTGTGCAGGTTGATATGGTATTCAAAAAGTTCGGTCTTTTTTTAACACACCTCGTATGCTGGTATAAATACATTAACTTTTGCTAAGCGATTAGCGATTTGCTTATATTTTCTTAGATATATTGATCCGCTTGAGACAGTTTTCATTTCAAATCATCGCCTCACTGTACCTGATTCTATCACTCTTATGAAGTACCGTTTAGTAATCATATCTATAAGATTTATAATATTCACTGCGCTATAACAAAACTTTCACAACTAAACTAACTTTTTTATTTTTCTCTACAGAAAAATCTGGAAGACTTTTCTGTAAACGGTGCTGTCACGTGCGCTTAAAGGTTTTTTTCAATCCACTTGTTTGTACTCTACATCGATTAAATCCACTGATCAGTAGCAGACTAATCCGCTTGTTTGTATTCTACATCGATTAAATCCACTGATCAGTAGCAGACTAAAGGGGGCGTGGAGGCGTATCGCCCAGGGCCCCACTTAGTAGGGGGCCTCCAGCTTTGGAAATTTCAGTTTAAGACACCAAAAATTTATTTAAAACCCTCATCAGAATGTTTACCGAACAGTGGATAATTCAGAGTGTGGAAATCAGGTCAGTTAACTGGAATGAACAAATTCACAAAAAGTGAATTTCGTAAGTGAACAAAACCGTGAGTGACTTCGAAGACAACAGCACGTACAACTGTATAGATAAGTAATATAGTGTGTGTTATGCACTAAAACTATTGACTAGAAAAAATATTGCCAAGTATTGTTTGCAGCAATGATAAATTTGTTTAGCAGTGGGTCTATATAAGCTATTGTATATATACAATTCTTGTAATAAATGTAATGAAATCTATATATAATACTACTTCTATTATTTCTGTAAACTTTGTATTTACAATATCAAAGTAGAATTTTATTTCAAACAGCTTCTTACAGCTTCTTATAAAGTTTCCTAACTAGATGTATCAATACAGTAATTAGACAATTACAGTAAAGTGTGTTTGCTATGTATTACTTAAAGATAAATTGGATTATAAACACGCGTCTTATGGGAGGGGGGCTCAGAAAGAAATCCGCCCCGGGCCTCCAGTGGCCTAGGTACGCCACTACCACTGATTCATTTTATGAACTCATGGTACAAACTAAGGTAACAACACCATTAACCAAAGACGAAGAAATATTCTCTCTTCGCTATTGTACCTTCAGAAATCCAATTTCTTGTTTGTGTATAACGATTTGTTTTGTGAATTTCACCTTCATCCTTTCCTACTATTCAATGTAGCACATTAACCATCGTCACATCTTCCTAGCATACGCCTAAAGGCCTTAAAGTTCGGTGCATACAGTTTACGCCCTTACTTCACCTCTCGTATTATTATACAATAAAGGTAACCCTAGTTTCGTAACACCTGAAATCTAAATATGTAGTATGCACGTTTACCTACTTTTTAATTATAACTACGCAAAGTAGTTATTTAAAATGGAACTACGGAAAAAAGTAGAGGGTCTGAAAACAGTGGAATAAATTACTGAGCTCCACTTTTACTGCCACGTCTCTGAAACAATCACACTCGTATTGCAACAGTTTTGTAATTTGCATAGAGATTGGTCTTTTCTGTGTAATTTTTTTTTTTACGAACATATTAGAGACCTATAACCGTTGTAATGTCAGAAAATTTAAGAACATCTCTCATTTTTTGTCTTTCTAAATCAAAGTTCTCGTAATTTTTCTCATTGTGTACGCGCTACACACAACCAAAGCCACCAAGTTAAACAATTACAACGGTCCGCAATACAAATAACACTTGAGACTTGCACTAATACCACTCTCTAATAGCACACTCTTATCATTTGTATAAGTAACGAATTCGCGAAAACCAATTAATAACTCGCAATTAATTTGGTGGAGTTCTGAACTCCAAAAACTCGCTCACTGTTGTTATATTTATACACAAGCAGTAAATGTCACTCAGTGGCATACTATTACCTTCAGTCTACCAGGTATCAGTAAATGAGCGTGCGTTGCTAGACAGCTTTGTGCGGTTCAGGAATTTGTACACGCTGACTTACAAATATACGTAGGGTACACATGTTGTTTATGCCAAACAATAGTAATTATCGAGAACATTGCCTTAACTATAGAATTTTGAGATGGACGAATACCGTGCACTGATGCATGATCGCTCTATACAGTACTTTAATACAGCTGTCGTTAATCTACATATCACTCTCACTACAAGAGGCTCTGTGTCATCTTGCAAGTTGTTCCTTCCCATAGATCAAAGTTCCATTAATCCACCACATCACTCTATCACTGGAAAGAGCATCACTGATAACGCCTTCCATTAGTTTTCTTTTATTTGTTTAATTTAAGATTAAATTAACCACTCCACTCGGTTCCAGACTAGGTCTACGAAACTGTAAACTACTAAAATGTTTTCTTCAGTCATTTATCAACTGCTCCGTACACATGATCCCTCCCTGTATTTACTAGTTCAATAGCTGCTTTTTTACACTATCCTCGGCAAACTTAAGTTCTTCCGAGGACAGCCACTCGTTCATTTCGTTGTCATACTGAGGAAAGCTTTACGTTGATGAGAGTTTTATCTACCTCGGCCTTTCACTTTTAGAGAACGGATAAGTGAAATCACTCGCCTTATGCTTACAACTAGACTGTACACGATAGCCCAGCCTGCCTAGATGAGTAAGTATCCTTTGTGATCAGTGGCGTATCCAGAATTTGGCCTTGGGGGGATCCGGTCGACTCGGCTTCATACAAAAGAAAAAACAAGTTACGATTAGTTAACATTACTATCTATCAAATGTTTGAAAAAAGTGGGATAAAATCCTGAAATCAATCCCATTAAAGTAAACGAAAATACACAATAAAAAAGCGTTATTGAAACATTGTTTAGAACATATATTGACTGAACTGAATTTCCTATATTTCATACGCAAATGTTGTGTAATAATCCTATTTTATATTCTTTTTAAAGTAACTACTATATTAGCGTACTGAAAAAATAATAAAACAGCCTAAAAGGTAAGAGATTAATAAAATTTGTCTACTTTTTCGACACTCTGTGACGGGTCCGGTCCCTTTCGTCCTCCCTTCGTAAAACACCCCTCTTTGATCATCTTAATGTGAAAAGCCCCTGAAACTCGACAGGCAAAGGTTTGACATAGCTTGTGTGAAGGCACGGTGCTGCTTATCACTGAATCCCAGGAAAACCAGTGCGCTTGCATCTCCCGCACGACAATCATCACCTTATCATCCCTAAGAACCTAAGGATCTAGTTTGTCGGCCGAGATAAAAAGGCGCAGAAGCAGGGAGCCGTCTGCGTAAATCGGTAACAGACTAGTGTGTAAACCGCATTACACACCTTGTGGGTGAATGCGGTCGGATTGCGGTCAAACGCAGGAGGCCAGCCGATGGAAGACTGGCTTGTCGATTTCACCAAGATTCGTTTACCTTGCAGGATTTATATGGGCATGAATCAGCTCTCATTACAGAAATATTAAATATATTGTATGAAATAAAATAATGTATGGCTTTATCTGAAGAATATATTTCCTGAATACTGTCTCCCGTATTAGTCCTAAATATGACTTGCGGTCAAAGCCTTAGTTAATTAGCAGTATACATTTAGAACGTACAACACTGTGGTTATTATAAGTACAGTTAAATCCCAGGTACTTATTTAATGGCGTGTTGTTAGACACTAATTGACTTATTTGGGGAAAATTATATAATGTGATCTCTACTTAAAACAAATAAATCTTTTAACAGACACGTTATTTTTAAAACAGCAAATGTATTCTTATATATGGGCACAAATGATCACATTGAACTGTAGACCAATTGTAAGCCGACGGACATAATGTTCGCTTATACACTCAAGTAATTAAAGCTGTCTGTATATACGTGATAGTTCACATGCAATACAACTTCATTAAAAAGTTACTCAGAGTACTAATGTCAACTGCTGCAAACGTGAAAACAAACTTTGATATTTTAATGTATTCAAAGGGAATTGAATTTATTACCATTAACGAAAATACTAAATCTAAGCTTACGTTAACTCAAACAGTCTGTAAAACTTAAATTTGTCATTCAATTGGCGAGATTTTTAAATAGTAAAATTTTAATGTAGAAAATATAATCGTGTTATCTGCAACGTGTTCATTCTTGGATCCTAAACGATAACTTATATTTATTCAGTTTAAAAAAATATTTATATCACTTTGAACGTGTAAGTTTGTCCACAATTATGTATGTAAAAAAATAATAAATACAAATTTAATGAACATAAAGCGAAAAAAGAATAGTTAACAGACATAAATCAAATCAGAAGATTACTTTTTAAGTTTACTCCTCGCCCCCGTTTGGAACGCGGTACAAAGTCGTATAGGTTTCATTATACAGTCGTTGAGTTTAATACACTATGACAGGTTTTACTGCAAAGACCGTTAGCTGACGCGGCCGATAATGAAGCTTTTCGTCCACAGTGACCACATTCGCTTATCGTATCGTGGTTCTTATCTTTAATATCTTTCATATACACCGGTATGAACCAGTACTTCACATCGATTAAGATAAAGGCATTATCCTCATTATTATTTTTGAACGTTCATAGCTATCCTAACGGTGCAAAATTCTATTCGTCGAAATTGACTAGTCTTAAGATTTTACTCGTTTCCACCCTTTGGTAATAGCTATAAGACTTGTCGGTTAAATATAAAATGCTTGCAAGCTTGTAAAAGTATGACGTTTTAGAAAATTAAAACGTTTCAATTGATTGTTTCGGGTTTTGAACAACCGTTTACCTGCACCAAAACATGTACGCACCACGTTCAGTAGAAAAGATTTCTTTAACATTACTTAATGCCACCGGGGGCCGCCGAGTTCAAATTCCCCAGTCCACCCAGCATCACGGTCATTGGTTAGGTTTCTTTGCAACCGAGCTAACGAAAACCGCTGTAAAGGATGTAGTAAATCTATCGTAAAGCATCGTCCAAGTCAGGGACTAATGGGCCGTGACGATTAGCGTCATTACGACGCAACTGCGGGCCGCGATTCTAAGACGCGATATCGACCTCTCATCTTTCAATTGTTACAGCTTTATTCCTGTTATTTTCAAAATATCATCACAAAGAAGACAGATAAATTTGGCAATAAGTTTACAACGGGGCCATGAATCAAAATGTTTAAAGCCTTCAGCATACATGAACAGCCTACGTCCGTGTAAGTAGGCAGACAGTAGTACCCTCCAAACCATGAGCGTAACTTGGGGCCTAACTTTGGGGGGGCAGGGTAAAGCTCCATAAATTCAAGTGTGTAGTGAGACCATCTATACAACAAAATTAATAAAATATATTATATACAAAATTAGAAAGTTTAGTAATAATTCTTAGTTAGTAAACGAGGGACAATTTCATTTTTTAATGATCAACAAACCTTTCTTTATAAGTTGTACTTCCAGTTATGTTTGCCTAGAACAAATATACTGTAGACCTATAAACATAAACAATTTCAGTTCTTCCAATTCTTATATCCAGTTTTCTTAAACGCATCCTCTCCATTAGGCACACTGTCACAAAATTCTCGGCAGTAGTAGCAGTAAGCCGAATCAGTCACGACACAAAGAACTTTTCAAATTGCCAGTCAGACAATTTTCAAAGAAATTAAGCAGTGTTACTCCTTTGCGTTTTTTATCTCCCATTTCTCAGAACTTAGGAACACAAAAAAAAACAATCAACAATAACGAATTAAGAAAGAGACAAGCGATGTGTACTTTAAGACCACGTACACGACCGAGTAACCGGCCGCACTTGTAAACATTAACACATAACAGTTCCAAACGACCGTCTTTTAAGCTTCATGAAGAAAGCCATCGACTTCTTGCACTGTAAGTCTGCTTTGTTCATACTGCCGAGTCTGTTACCCCTACCATACCGCTCTCTTTTACACTGGCCTGTAGTGTTTGCAGGGCCGGGTTAAGGTATCTTGGCGCCCTAGACTAAATTGTTTTAGAGTTACACCTTCAACCATTTGTAGTTTGCATGGCTTTTATAAGGAAAAAATTAACTAAGTAGTTACAGAATTATAACAGTTTTATTAAGGGTGCATTTAACATCATTTACACAAAGAAGACAATCAGTTAAATATCTTGTGGATTTGTTAAGATTCATGTACAGTTCAAGCTAGATTCTTTTTTCTCGCTTTAGATTGAGCAAACGTTTTAATACCTCACTGAAATCAAGTCCTTGCAGAAAGTCACTTTCAAGTCACTACACTGATCAGTTTATCCTGGCGTAAATTTGAGTGTAAATAATTCTTCAGCTGAAAAAGATCTTTCGCCACTGCAGTTAGTGACGGGCATAGTAAGGAAATTGCGCAAAGCTATCTCAACATTAGGAAACATTGATTCTAAGTTAAGCGTTTTAAAAAAATTCAACAGTTGTTTTGCTTCAGATCGCTTTTTCTTATTTTCTTATTCTTCTTGTTCTGGGTTGAGCGCTGAGATAACTCATAACCGGAGAAAACAGTTCGGAAAGCACTTCTTTTATTTATGTACAATTTTACAATAATTTCTCGCAAACAGGCGCCTGTGTTCAAAATGAACTCAAATTTTTATCCTTGTAATTATTACAAATTTTTCATTTAACTGTAAAATTTTATTATTTTTAGCTAAAATTTTGCGCCCCTAAAGTGCCGCGCCCTAGGCTACAGCTAAGTCAGCCTAATGGTTAATCCGCCCCTGAGTGTTTGGGAAATTCTGCTGAACTGAAAACAGCGATAATCTCGAATCAAAGAGTAAACAATCCGAGCACAGAGATGATGACTCAGAAGAATACGTGTGACAAAGAGAGGAAAGTAAAGAGAGCAAATTCTTAGAAGTACATCTGCGCTTATTATTTCATTACGGTGTTCCAAAACAAGTCTTTGTTTGTGTAAAAGACACGCATTGTATTCCAGTTAATTAGGTCTCTAACGTTTGTTTTTTTTCGAACAGAAATATTATTTTGACATACATTCAAATCTGTCAAACATTTCCCTTACAAGTTTCTTCGAAAGAAATAAGAATAATAAATTTATGGCAACTAGTCGTCTGATAACAGTAAAGACGTTGATAAAATATAGTACTTACTGTCCTCACAAGCATAGAAACTGTCTCCTGTTTGGCTATTTGTTAGTTTTTATTTATAACAACTGGAAACAAAATTTTATAATGCTCGGAACATTGCTCCCATTGCCCCTCCCAAGTTACGCCTATGCTCCAAACGTATGCAAGTGTGAACCACACACACACGGAAAGTTACATACTCATTGAAGAATCTATCAACCCGCTCTTAGAATGTTCAAACACGCAGCAACGATTGGCTGGGTATTCGCATTTACCAGTTTACACTACTCTTAGAAAGTTCATACGTTTCTATAATATCAGTATTTCATTACATTTGTTGATATACTTCTACTGTTATAATTTTAATTTATTAGATTTTTTCTCAAACTAAATTGTTACAAATAGACAATTATTTCTTCAGAGTGAGTCAAAGAAGCGTTATAAATGAGAAACGTTGTAATCTGATGGTTAAAACTTTGCAAAGGGACTGCGTTAAAGAATAGGCGTTCCAAATGAAACCTGATCCTGACAGATTATTTTTTGAAACCACAATAAATGGATAATAGAATCTAAAGATGGTATAAGGTCCTAGTGTGCCCAATACTGACTTATGCATCAGAGACATAAACGCTACCTAGATCAGATGAGAGGCAACTAAATATATTTGAAAAGAGGATCCTCAGGCAAATTTTTGCTCCAGTGGAAGAGGGGGGAGACTGGAGGAAAAGATATAATTTAGAGTTCTATAATTTGTATGACGAACCTGATGTCGTCTCCTTTATTAAATTAAGAAGATTAGAATGGGCTGGACACATTGTATGTGGTTGTGAAAGCAGAGTTATTAAGAAGATGTTTAATGCAAAGCCAGAAGGTAAGAGGAATGTTGGAAAGAAAAAACTGAGATGGATTGAGTCAGGACATCAGCACTCTTGGAATTATAAACTGGAATAATATAGCTATGAACAGAGAAGAATGGCGAAATCTTCTCAAGAAGGCTGAAAGGGCTGTCGAGACAATGATGATGATGATGAGATTCTAGAAATGTCGTGGTTCCTGAGGATATTAATCTGTTAGATTAGTAATAGCTATAACTCCACACTACAGAGGATTTTTATTATCTAAAACAATCATGAGAAAAGATTTAAAAGATTTGTATCTAAAAGTTTATAAAAAATTCCCAAAAAGAACATGTCGTTTGTTTACATAGTTTTACTGGATGCAAAACTACTATGTTAGCATATATAAAATATATGAACATATTTGCAAGTTCTGTCTGAAAAGCGACGAGATTTTTATGATTTGCAAATATTTTTTCCAGAAGAAAGCCAACATGTGAAATAAACGTTATAAGCTGGAGTAAAATGCCTTCTGTGGTTATAAGCAGGACCGAGAATTAGATTACTTCTTTACACTTGACACAGCCTTCCTGCATTTCAAGCCAGTTTATCTATAAGAGCAATTGTGGTTTTGTAATTATTTATTATGGGGTATAGGTAATTAATTATGCAAATTAATTAATTTTATGTTGATAAAGCAATTAATCCATTTATCTTTGTTATACAATGAGATTTCTCATCGAGCCCCTCGTTAGGAAGCCAATTAATATATGTAATTAATTATAGGTAATTAATTATTCGATTAATTAATTTTAATTGATGTGTGAATTGATTATTAAATAGGTTTCAACTATCATAGAGTAATCTCTGATATAAGCTGTGAGACCTCTCATTATTCCCCGCGTTTGGGAGCGCTAAGTTATAGCTGTTAAGTTATGCTAATACGCATTAATTAATTATGCAAATGAGTTTAATTCAAATATTAATTAAATTTACATTTAATCTGAAATAGTGTGATTCACTGTAATTATGATTGTGTTCTCCTTCTTTCATATCTTACATATTATATTGATCACCATTGAGGTATAGTAATAACGTAACACATACGCATGTCTGGATCTAGAAATAACAGTTTATTATTCATTAAGCAATTAATAACTAGCATTCATGATTGAACATATCCATGCTCCTGAAATGAAAACAATATATCACACAACTTATTTGTTAATTGATGATACTATTTCTAGTTTACAACATAAGTATACAATAAATTATGCTCTACGTTCAATACCTTCCTACACCTAATGAGTTCATATTTCCAGACTTGCCTCTACAATAGTGATCATTTATATGAGTTAACTATTATCTCATATTTATATTCATCTCAATTTGGATTCTTTGTGAGAACCAGGTCAGTGGATTGATATCTACAAAAAATAAATAATTTACATTACTTGTTTACAGTTATCCAAATTGCGTAAAACTCCATCCAGCGCCTTGTGTCCTCCACTCTCCAGCACAATTGCTTTACACTTATCATTTAGATCACATATGACTTTACACTTCCACAATACATATCTCGCACCCCGTGTCGGTATACATCCGGTCTCGTTTGATATATATATATATATATATATATATATATATATTCACGTATAATACCAAGTATTGGCTGTCTACACATTAATTACTAGTGTTATGTTTAAGTCTGTTTGTTCGTGTTTGAGCATCCTATCACGCAATATTAAATCTATGTGCTTTTGTCCATCATATCACAAATTTATTTATGAGTGTTCTGTCACTCATAACTTAAACTAACAAGGTTATTGAGTCTGTATGCATTGCCGTTACAATACGCTTTTTTTTGTTTTTGTTAATAAATAATGTTTCTGTTCATTTTAACTCCTCTGACCTACTGTGAGCAAATTGAAATGGTTAAATAATGTATTTCCACCGCGTTCACCGATTACTGCGCACTATGTTGTATTACATTGCGGTAATAAACTGATATATTATAAAGTCATTACGCACTGATGTACATAAACTGATGAGAGTCTAAGTTCAATGATATTAAGAGTCTAGTATACTATTGATTTAAAACCGATACTCCTAACTTGTAACATACTGAGATACGCACTAAAATCCTTAATAATACTGAGTCACTGAGCTACCGAACATTTTAATAGTACTGAGCAAAAATTTATGTAAGACTGAGCACTTTTAATAAGACTGAGAGATTCAGTAATACTGAGTAAAATTTAGTGTATCACTTAGTAAAATTTTGAGTAAGACTGAGAGCGTCCTCGTGGTAAACACACAGTTTTATCAACTTGACTCCCTACATCTCTTGCTCAAATCTGTACAACCGTCCATCGTCTTCCTCATTGGTTTCTTGTCTCGATTTCTTCGAAAACTCCATACAACGTCTTGAGCCAGGCTCACAACTCCCTTCCGATTCGTTTTCGCCAAACGTCTCCATAGCAACATAGTTCTTGAGCCCAGCCCTGGCCAAACCTTGGCCTCTGATAGTCTATCCTACCCCAATACTCTCGCTGGTGTCATCACCCCGTAATTCTCCGAAAGACCAATTTCCTCACCTGTCAATCACCTTTTTGTTCAATTCCTGTCCAAGCTATGTCCCTCTGATTGATACCCTGTCACTCTAGCGTCCCATAGTATCAGGCGTAACGAATTCGGTATTGTCTTGCTATTTCCTTCTAGCGTCTATCCCTACACCGCTGGTGGATAAATTCTCGGTACTGCACATCCGCCTTCCTCCCTCGTTTCTCTCGTATTTGGAATCGTATACGAACCCCCCGCTGTCGCTACATCGTCTTTTCATTCTCGCAACAAAAGCCCTTATTGTTCATATGACAATCCTTCAAGTTAAGTCATTGTAAACCCTTTGTGTCAGAGTGTCGCCTTGGACATTTCACACATGGTGTTACACTGCGATCGTGTCGTTCGCCTCGTGTATTCTTGGTAAATTGCATGTACGAGGCAGCGCCTTTTGTCTCTCTGTTATGAAGACGCTTTCTCTCGGTACACCCTAATCTGACACAGCAGCTTAGAGTTATTGCCTCTGCTAAACAAGGCGTCACATTGTCGTCTTATTGAATACTTGTATTGTCCGAATGACAGTCGTATTTCTCCCCTATCTATCACTCTCTTGACAGAAACTAACTGCCTTCGCGTTCGTTTCGTAATCCAAATTTTTTTTTTTTAATTACACTCTAGGGGGTGGAAACAAGATCGCGATTTTCTAACGCTAGTTATAATGAATGAAGCAACCACCAACTCCTGAAAATTTTCTTTCTAAAAATCATCATTTTTTTGTATACGTAAACCAGGACGTGCCACTGCATGTGGGTGCAGGAAACGTGGATTACATTGCATCGCTGCTTGTTTAGTGTGCATTAGTAATCGTATCCTAAACACTTGTCTTTCTGTACGTGTCAATGAAACACTGAAGATGAAAGTACTGTCGTTGTTAATTAATTTTCGTTTAAGGATTTTTGTCAAGATATTTTCGAAAAAGGTTCTTAAAAACTTAATTAAAATTAGTTATTTGCAAAATTGTTTTGTTAGTTGAAAACGTATACTGCTTAAACGGTTTTCACAAATTATAAATATTAGTACATGTGTTCCCGATCATTGAAAACCCCCATTAGTACATGTGTTCTCGATCATTGAAAACCCCCATTAGTACATGTGTTCTCGATCATTGAAACCCCCCATTATAAATATTAGTACATGTGTTCTCGATCATTGAAAACCCCCATTTTAAACTTTTATTCAATTTCAAATAAAATATTTTCTCATGGCCACTAAAAACATAAACAATTACAGTTACTCTATTTTAGACTTTTTACACTAAATATACGTTTTTTAGACGTTTTGTCTGCCATTTACAATTCACCATATTCAATTTATTGTTTTTGACGCTATATTCGTAATCAGTGGGCCCAGAAACCGCATAGATAAAATTTTACTGACAATGGAAATAATATTATTGAAGTTATTAAAATTGTTTAATTTGTTGTTTACAATGCGTTTATGTTTGTTTACAGGTTCGAGCACAAAATCTCAAAGGGTAAACTTTACTGTGTTTAATGTCCTTACGAAAATACAAACGGTTTTATACTGATTCATCGAGAGATACTGGGTCACAAGGTAAGGTTCCTAACGGGACTCCACTAAGAACATTTTTTATAACACTACTTCTTGTTTCGCAACTGAAAATTGTTCTTTATTTTTACTTACTTATACTTTATTTATTCTTTATTTATACAATAAGTATATTTAATTTTTTACAAAATTTTCATATTGTGCCCTGTCAGTTCCATGGATTGTTAATAACAGAGGCGTCAGTACAAACAGCAATGTCTTTACAAAACGTAAACATAACAAGATGGAGGAAATCGCCAATGAATCCCCTTAAGTTAATATTTTTTCATTTTTTATTAACTGTACAATTAAATTTTAAATAACTGTGTTTATTTTGTTATTAATAACTCAGCTTGATGTCTACTAGCTATATTAGTCAGCAGACATTAGTCTCACCTTTTACTCGTATTGATGGAACCAACAGCAGTAACTCATAAACCCATCAGTTGGCGTGCTAACCGGTACGAATTATTTGTGAACTGAAGGGTAAGATATGAGGTAAGCCCTAACCGTAACAACAGACTTACACGAGTGAACACATGATTACATTTCAGATAGTCAATAGCGATCCCATGCATCCTGATTGCACAGTGCACGGACCACCTGCTACTCTGCTTAATCACCAACCTAACTCACAAGTAATATTTAAACTGAATTTCACGAAACGATTTAAAATTTTCGATAAATAGCAGTTGAGTTTAACATACATAACGGATTTTACACCAGAAATATTTTTTGTTTTTGTAAAACTAAAGTATAAAGAAGCAAGAAAAAATGAAATGCAAACGTAGAAAAAGTAACGCACATTCAAAATCTGCTAAACAAATTTGCCTGCTACTTTAAATTTTCGTCTAATATGTAAGCTAGTCCCCGATAATTATGATCCCATTTAACGATGCTTCGTTATCTATGATATTAACAGGTGAGTGGCAATGCTTAGCAGAAAGAATAAAATACAACATTTCATGACTCTAGTAACCAGATTTTCGTAAACGTGGCTCTTAGGATTTGAAACACAATTTATCTGTAAGTTTATAAGTTTTTCTTCCTGTAAGAATTTCAGGAATTAATTTGACACCAATTTTTCCACTATTTAATTTTAAGTTCTTAAGAAACCTTATTTTCTGTTATAGTTTTTATAACCATTTTTGTATTTTTTTCTTAGTTTGGTCTTTGGTCAAAGTTAGACACCCTGTGATGACTCTAGGACAGGAGAATGATGTTGGCTTACGTAATGCAGGTTTGTTTAAGTTTGAAGCAATCGGCACAGAAGGCTCTGGTGAACGTAACACAAACATTCTCCGTTTGCCTGCTTTCGTGGTTAGGGATTGGAAAGCAGACTTGTGTTATAGAAAAGTAACGTATGGATATCGTCCTTATCTATTATACAGTCCAAGTTGATCACAGACCCTGACTATAATTATACATTCCAGTCTTAATTTGTTGACAAATTAATAAAATAATTCGCGAACCAAAAATTAATTATACAACTGTTATAAAATGTCTGCACTATCAGCACAATTTACTAAGGCTGTCAGCATTTATTATAAGATAAATTTTAATAACAAATAACTGAACAGTACAACGCTAGTTTTCTTTTCTACACATAACAACTTTATTCTATCTCGCATCACATATATTTGTGAACGAAACTACTTTCAGAGAATATACCTTGCCGCAGCTTTTTGGCAAGGCTACGTTTGGATCACTTCCTATACATCGATCAATATGAAGTGTTAGAGGCACGTGAAATGTCGATCAAGCTATAGTAGATAGCTGTTCACTAAAAAAAAAACTGAAAAATATCTCTTTTAATTGTTATCTGAATCAATCGGTTATTAGCGACGTGCTCGGTCAATTTGGTGATTTATCAAACGTCGTGAAACAAATTCACCCCCATAAAAATAGTCCTAATACGTGAGTGAGTTGCTAACTAGCTAACTAACTAACCTGCTCGCCATACGCTTCGAATCCGTACTCGGAAACATCTGAGCTAATACTAGTGGCTGTTGCCACTACGTTTGCTTTGCGATTATTTGCTGTTGGATTAGGCTAATCCGTGAAGTAAGAAGATAGACAATCGTCATCAGATGATCAAACGGAAAATTCTAGAGATTCTCGGTCCATCCAAAATCTTGGTAGAAACGAATGCAAGTGTACAGGCTTTTCCTATAACTTCTCCCACTCCATATACGCCTAAGGTTTGCCATAAATGGCTGACAAGCCAAGCGTCTACTAACTATTATCCCGAGCACGGGAGAAGTCCGTTGGGATGCAGCCAACGAGGTGAGAGCGCAGCGTTGTCAAGTGTATAGTAGTTGTCTTCATAGAAAGCTCCAATTATTTAACTACCGGTAAATAAATAACTAATAAAATCAATTATAATATTATTATAAAGTATATCTTTTATAATAATAAATAAACTATTTATACTTTATATAAATAAAGTATAATAAAGTAATAAATAAATAAATAAATAGGCCTAAGTATAATTATAAATAAGTAAAGTAATAAATAAAGTATATTACAATACTTTATAATAAATATATATCTATTCTATTTTTCGCTCATCTATTATCACAGTGTTATTAAAGACAGTAATGACATTTTTAATTTAAAATAATTAATAAGTAATGTATAAAACGTTTATAAAATTATTGTTTCTTATTGTAATCTAATCTGATGTAAAGATATTTATACTGAAAACAATTTAATTTTTAAATTGGTTTTATTAAGTCACAATTATTAACAGAATAGTGATATTTTATTCTACATTAAAGAAATACTTATATTCTAATTTGTAAAAGAGCGGACATAGTATTTTATACTATTGTATTTTTATGCCCAGATATCTTTGAGTTATTCTTTTTGTAGTTGTTTATTAACGTAAAAATGTGCTTTGTAACAATTTATTTTGTTATTTTGATTTATTAAATTTAAATGACAAAATAATTGTCATGTTATTAATGAAATTAAGTTAGACACGTTAACGACACGCCGATAATTTGGTTGTGTACTTTGCTACAGATTGTAGCGCTGATATAGAATGCAGTGTGCCAGAATTCTCTTATCGACACATTTTACGTAATTAATTGAATAAAATATTATAAATTTAAGCTAAATATTATAAATATAAATTATTAGGTTTTGACAGCATGACATTGAAGTGAATCTACCTTAAATTGCTGTTAGTGTGTCGGCAATATCTGCATCGTCATCGAGGGGGGTGGCTAGCACTTCTGACGCACTGTCGTCGTTGTCACACTTAGTATCTGAATAATTGCTGTCCGTATCACTATCATCTACCAGATTGATCACTATTTTATCAAGGTTATCCCCGCCCTTGCACATTGTTTGTCAACATCATCTTCTTGTAGTTTTTCGGCATGTTTAATGCGCGATTGCCAGTCCTATTTGGTCACTCGGCCAAGTGCTTCACGGACAAGCGTTTCGACATCAGACAACTTAAATGTCTTGTTATTTTCAGCAACGTCCCTCTTAACCTTTGCCCAAATCAGCTCGATCGGGTTATACTGGCAGTGATATGGTGGAAGTCTAACCACTGAATGACCCATTAAACTGGCAATCACATCCAGTTCGTAAGTTTTTTCTTTGTTCTTAAATGGCTTCACCTTTTCTAAGAGTTCCACCTTAGTTTCATTATGACTAAAAGCAATACACTTTTCGGTAAGCCATTTCTGAATTTCTTTTTTTTCCAGTTAGTGGCTGGTATTTTTTCTGCCAGTACCGAGTTATAAGGGGCATTGTCCATTACTATTACGGAACCTTCCTCTAGTAGGTTGAGGAATGAGATGAACCATTCTTTGAAGACTGAACATTCATCTCATCATGATAGTCCTGGCTGTTAGTCTTCGATTGGAAAACCCATTCACATTCTTTCATAAATCCCTCATTCGAGCCAACGTGGCATATAATAAGTCGTCTTCCCTTACCGAGGGATACTTTAACGCCAAATGATTCGTTGTTATCTTGCCAGCCGTATTTCAGACTATGGTGTTCGTTGACCGATGTTTCGTCCAAATAATAAACAGGGCGTTTATCTTCCGACTGCCTTAACTGGTGCATTGTCCTTAAAAATCTTAAGCGTGATGCCAGGATGTCACTTCTCTCCATTAAAAATTTCCTTCTGTCTTTCATTTTACGATATTTGAAACCAATTTTTTTTAACAGTCTTCGAGTCAACCAAACTGAACCCTTATAGCCTAAACTGTTTCTTAAATCTGTAGTTATTTTTTCTGCTGTTGGAAATTCTCCCTTATCATAATACGAAAATATTGTTCTCCGTACAACGTCCTCATCAAATTTGTCCATTTCAGTCATTTCACATTTTCTTTTTCTTTTTTTCCAGGGGTTGAAAATGTTTTATCAGATGGATCTTTATTCACTGCTGTATTAGCCTCCTTGCAAACTCTGTTTACAGTCTTTTCACTGATATTGCGGGCTAAACTACACAATTTTGCACATTGATTAAATTTAACAGTTTCCGTAAACTGCGGATTCGAAAGCTTTTTAAAAAAATTGTATACATTCCAAACAATGTTCCTCTCACCACTATGCAGGGATTTTCCTTTTTTCCTGTACTTCTAAAAGTATTGGCGTTAACACCTGTAACTTCCATGATTACACAAGGTAAAACACTTTTAAACACTTAAAACTTCACTTCAAAATCGGATAGCACTTGTCACAAACTGAACAGTTCGAACGTTCCCACTCAACTGAATCATAACAAGGAAAAAAACGTTGGTACAGGATGTGTTCAGTCAAGTCACCTTTTCCAGGAATAGTCTAAAAATAGTACGCGATCAGTGTGGCAACACCGCTCCGCACTGATTTGTTTGTTCAAGGTTGCGCGCTCAGTAGGCTCCGCCCTCAACGGACTTTAGCCGTGCTCTTGAGATTAGTTACAGGATCCCTAGACGGGTTGTAGTCTAGGGAAGGTGCACAGGAAAAGTGTGACTTTAACTAAGTCATAATAGGAACAATCTCAGAAAGAGGGAACACTACTTTCTTCTTTGGAGAGCTTCGTGAATTTAATAAAATGTCTCTTCACGAAAATAGGCTGCATGAAAGTCTCTTAGTTTGATTACCCGGAGGGATCACACAAATTGACCCAAACGTGTACCGTACAACATTCTACCCTTGAAATTAACACGGAAAACAGAAACACTGGGGGAATAGGATTCGCGTTACACTAATTACCGTAATCATATTGACCGTAGTAACAAATTAACACGTTCGGAAGATTCGCACTTCCGTCTGTTTTATTCCCTTAGGAACTATTACCTTTTCCTTAGGGTATAACCATAGGCATTCCAGTCTCGTCACAACTCCAAATCCGTGTCCTGCGATATGAGCCTCAAGACGTCCAAACAGACTTTGAATCCCAGTGCGGGCGTAGGTAATTTGCTCACCAGTACACACGTTGTGTCCGAAACATATTGTGTAAAGTACGCATTCGGCCAGGGATTACGTCGAAGGACTCCCGTCTCTTTAGGACACTTAACACTCCAAATGAAAACATTCTCCTGGAGTTACATTTCCTTATCTTGAGTCTTGTATCTCATTTTCTCGTGCCTTCGTAACATTTGTTAGGCTGCTTGAAAATAACAGATTGTTATCAATCTATGGTGAAGCGGTGATAATCGTGGATAAGGAGTTTTTCGTGAGTGTAAAACGTTGAAAGATGAGACTAATTTTGGAAGTGATCAGTGCGTATCAGGTTTAATTCTGCGTAGGTATAGACATATTGTTTCTCTACACCTTCCCTAAGCTACAACCTGTCTAGGGATCCTATAACTAGTTGGTAGATGCTTGACTTGTCAACCATCCGAGACAAACCTTTAACATCTACGGAGTGGAATAAGTTACCCGACAAGTTAACTAACATCTTCCATTTTACCTAACAAAACGTGGTATCGAAAAGTACAAAACCTGGCCCTTGCTAAAAAAAATAAATACAACAATGGATCAAGCAAAATTAGCAGCAGGATAAGATATTTATTTGGTCTCCAGTATCTGCATCCGAATCAGATTGAAAACTGTTTTGTAACGGATTATTTTGCACCGTATCTATCATCAGATGAGAGTATATTGACGAGAGCACCGTATCAACCAGTACTGGAGAGTTATTTGGATAATGAATTTCCTCCTAGTATGTGGACCGATAAGAAACATCGCAGGAGCTCACAACAAATGTTATCGAAGTTATTTAATTTCACATAAACCTAAAAGGAAACTATTTAGGCCTACACATTAAATAAACATTTGGTTAAAAAATTTTCATCAAAAAGTCTACCACATGGCAGAAATCAGAAACAATACTTAGAATTTGTTTCTGAAACTGGACTGTACAGGTTGGTTACATGGTTTCAGTGTTGGACATAGTCTAATACATGGGCGTAACTTGGGGCCTAACTTTGGGGGGGGGGTAAAGCTTCATAAATTCAAGTTTGTAGTGAGACCATCTATATAATAAAATTAATAAAAAATATTATATACAAAATTAGAAAGTTTAGTAATAATTCTTACTGAACGAGGGACAATTTAATTTTTTAATGATCAATAAACCTTTCTTCATAAGTTGTACTTCCAGTTATGTTTACCTAGAGCAAATATACTGTAGGCCTATAAACATAAACAATTTCAGTTCTTCCAATTCTTATACCCAGTTGTAAACGCATCCTCTCCCTTACACAAAATGCTTTTATAGTAGCAGTAAGCCGAATCAGTCGCAACACACCAAAACTTTCAGATTGCTAGTCAGGCAATTTTCAAAGAAATTAAGTCGTGTTACTCCTTTGCGTTTCTTATCTCCCATTTCCCAGCACTTATCAACACAAAAAACCAAAACAATCACAACAATAACGAATTAAGAAAGAGACAAGCGATGTGTACTTTAACGGACTACGTACTCGACCGAGTAACCGGCCGCACTTGTATCAGTAATCATTAACAAATAACAGTTCCAAACGACCGTCTTTTAAGACTCGTGAACAAAGCCATCGACGTCTTGCGGTGTTCCAAAACAAGGCTTTGTTTCTGTAAAAGGAACGCATTGTATTCCAGTTAATTAGGTCTCTAGCGTTTGTTTTTTTTTCCGAACAGAAATATTATTTTGACGTATATCATTCAAATCTGTCAAACATTCCCCTTACAAGTTTCTTCGAAAGAAATAAGAATAATAAATTTATGGAAACTAGTCGTCTGATAACAGTACAGACGTTGATAAATAGTGCTTACTGTGCTCGCAACCATAGAAACTGTCTTCTGTTTGACTATTTGTTAGGTTTTATTTACAAACAACTGGAAACAAAATTTTATAATGCTCGGAACATTGAGGGGGGGCGAGTTCCCTACTTGCCCCTCCCAATTTACGCCTATGGTCTAATATATCTGTATTAATTATATATATATTGTACTGCTGTTAAAATGCAACACAATACATAAGAGGAAAATAATAAATTTTAAAAGAAAAAATATATAAATTTATTAGAATTGGAACATATGTTTTAAAATGTAAACAAAAACATTGTATTGACTCACCCATCAACATAGAGGTAGATGCCTATATGAGATAAAACAGTATAAAGATATATGTTATGAAAAGAATATATGAAATTTGAAATGAATATTATAATAAGAGGAAATAGTAAGAAAATTATCATATTATAAATACAAACTAGAATTAAGAATATTAGAAATAAAATAAATATGTTTAATAAGAAGTAGAAAAGTTATATAAGTTTTTAAGAGGTATATGATAAAAAGATGTAACGAAGATAGGGAATTATCAATGTGGCAAATTTGTAAATTGTTAGAGATTGTTTTGGAGAGTGATGAAGAAATTATGTATTAGTCTAATTTAATACCAAATACTATAAAGATGAAAGAGAGGAATTATGTAAAATTAGTCTAATTTAATACCAAATACTATAAAGATGAAAGAGAGGAATTATGTAAAATGAGTCTAAATTTATATCTAAGGAAAGTAACATGAGTAGTCTAATTTAATATTGAATACTATAAAGATGAAACAGAGGAATTATGTAAATAGAGTCTAATTTTTAATTCAATCAGAGTCACATTAAGAATATTAAATTATAATAACTGTTGTACATCATAAAAGTAATGTAACTTGGAAAAGAAAATAAAGCAAAGGATTTTGAATACCTAGTGATTCCAGAGTGTGATTATAATATCGAATAAATAAATAATAATACAAAAAATATAACAATATCCTGAATAGAACGACGACAGAAGAGGAAATCCTTGGACTGGAGAAGAGTTTCAGTGGCCCTAACGAATAATTAAGTGTTCAAAGGAGACATCGGTATTGCAGTAATCTTGGAGAGTGGTATCCAGCGGTAAGAGCAATAAGAGATTCGTGTGAGGAAACAGATTGCCAAGCTGAATATTGCTGTTGAAGAAAGGTAAACAACAACCAGAAGTGAACCCGTGGCAGCTGGAAGAATTCAGAGACGGTTAAGTTACACTAATACGTTAGTTATTTTTTACATGGTTAATTACCAAAGTACTACCCATTAACTGAATCTGGGTTGGTTTAAAGAAAAGAAATTAATAGATTTAATCGTAAATACGATAAAATAACTTAATAATCATTAACCCTGAGAAGAAGAGTTTCTTTACATGTACTGGTAAATAAAAAAAAAAATATAATAACAGTAGGTACAGATCTTTATTACAATACCTGTAATAAAAAAATAAACCAGTACAATATACATATATATATATATATATGTATATAAACAAACGAATAATCTATACAATTTAACAATTATACAGTGTATACAGTGTTTGCTGCACTTTAATCACGCCCAAACCTTTTTACAATACTAAAAGAGAAACTGTAGACAATTTTCTAATACTGAGAATTTTTGCTATCGCTAAGCCTTATCTGATTCAGAAGAGCGCTGAATTAGGAAACACAGAATATATGACAACAATAATATTATTTACCACGACTAGTGTAGAGCATACGCGTTCCAGTAAATCCGTTTTTGATAAACCGTTTGGTGAAAGCGACCACTGAATACCAAAGTTCCGACGTACAAAATGTAAAGGGAACTGTAATTTATTACACCAGTGTCACGAACAAGCAGAAATTAATCATCAGTGTTTCTACAAAAATTCCCATACAAGACATTTATTTCTGCCGGCTGAACAACAGGCATGCCCGCTGTACACAAAGCTCGCCCAGTCACGCATCAAATATATGCGACGCTGCTCACACTGGCCAATAAGCTAAAAGATTTCTAATTACAATTCCGTGACTACACCAGTGGTCAGTATGGTTTATGACGTTCTACGAATACGAATCCATTTGGGTATTTCGTTAACACACAACATAATCGTCATGTTTACCTCACATCAGCGACAACTTCATTTACCTTGTGCTATTCTTCGTAAAGTTTCAGCATAGTTTACTTTTGTTTCGTTATAGGCTAAAATGTTTTGCTACAGTCTAATAATAAGATTTCATTTCCCATCAATGGAAATGTAGTTTGGAAACTCTCTGTTTTCCAGAACTCAACCAACTGCAGTCTGTCTATTATGCCAAAATTGTATGTGGTCTTCGTAAATTTCCAAAACTTTGTATAAAATTTCCTTTTATACTTTGTTTTAAATCAAAAATGTTTTCTGTGCACGAATCACCTCGCATAAAGTCCCGTTGCTCTGAGATAGCTTGCACACTACTGTTTCTTCTGACATTGTACAGTTTGTAAGAATCAAGCATGTACAGTAACTCTATTTGTGACAGACTTGTGAACTCTCTACTCTGTTTCCTGTACTGAACAGAATCACGCACCGACCTTCTGTTCATTTGATATGTTGCTCACCACTGACACGTCGCCTATTCACGTTTAAAATACATATACTTCGACAATGGTTCTTGCAACACTTCGATCTCCTAATTATGTCTATTATTATTATTATATTTATTATTATTATTATTAAATTAATGAGTCTTGGCGTTAGTCCCCAAATAATTCAGTGGATCGGATCGTACTTTCACCAGTGTTACGAGTAAGATGATACTTTTAAAGCCACTTCGGGAGTTCCGCAGGAGTCCAATTTATGACCTCTCTTTTCTTTATGTTTATTAATGACGTAACATCCATTCTAAACTGTGATATGCAAATGTTTGAAGATTTCAAAACGTCTTCATAATAATAAGATCTCATTTTCACATCAGTGGCAAGGAGGATCATCTTACACTTCAACAACGTATAGGTAATACTGTAGAGAGTGCACGGAGGAATTGGATGCCACTAAATCAAAAGAAAACTGTAATAGCCTTAGGACCAATCCGTCTTACTGTGCTTATAAGATAGACGGTGTGGTTGTAGAAAGAAAGGATTTAGTACGGTATTTGATCTGTGG
Organism: Magicicada septendecula; assembly: GCA_034769895.1. Taxonomy (NCBI): domain Eukaryota; kingdom Metazoa; phylum Arthropoda; class Insecta; order Hemiptera; family Cicadidae; genus Magicicada; species Magicicada septendecula. Next base: position 1,205,214,725 of record CM068367.1, read on the forward strand.
TTTCAAAGCTATAATATTGTCTTTAGTAAAATAATTTACCATACTATACCATGATCGTACGATATACTACTTAATATTAATTAAATACATAAACAAATACTCAGCCTAGTTTTACGCGTAGGCTACATATGAACGCTTGATACGAGTCCCACTGGTTCGAAGTATAAACTAGCTAATTTGTGTGAGAGTAGTTACAAAACTGTTATTCCAACAATCAAGTTTGTTTAAATCGAATAACGCAGTGTAATACGGAAAGCAGTTGGCAGGTCACTTGCAACTGTACAAACGAACATCGGTTATAAAGGTAAGGCTGTTTAAATTTGTTGCACAGTTTAATGAACAGACCACGCACATAAGACGACTGGGTGGCTGTGCCAAGTTTCACATGAGTTACTAACCGCGCGTTTCAAACTAATTACAGCCATGTAGTTCTCCCTTAATACAGGCTGGCTTAGCTTCATTAAAAGTTGTACACGTTGTTCTGCTCAAGTGTCAGAAACATAAGTTCTTTGTTTCTGTATTCCATAACACACGATAAATTTGCTACTCGAGAAGTGGGTTTCCGAAATTGCGAACTTCAGCGACAGTTCCCAGGTAATTTCACCACCACGTGCATCAGTAACGCCGCTATATTAGAGACCGTTCCTTAGTATCACAAAATATATATTTTTATTAAGATTAAGTCGATAAAATTTGATTTCCACTTCCATATTAAAGTGTGTGACATACGTATCTGCCAACAAACACTAACACTACAGCAGTCCTAATGGTCTCTGCACGATATCTTCGGGCCAAATATATTTTATAAAACTTTGTGAGAGAATTTATTGTGAGTAGTGTTAAAATTCTTAGTTTAGACAAAAGCGTTTAAATAATTAAATAACAAGTAAATAAGGAATTTATAAACGAAAATAATGAGATTGTTATGACGAAATTAAAATTTGAAAAGTAAACTAGTAATGAATCCTGTCCATTCTTTTCTTTTTCCTTACATATAATTTAAGATTACATACCGATTTAACTGTACTATTTACTTCCCTTCTTATATACAATTATAGGCGCAGCATCAGGGGACGTGCTTTTCCAGTTACAAACAAAACTATTCTCAGATTTCTCCTTCACAAATTTTTAACTTTTTTATTAAAAAAATGATTTATACAAAACCTATCATTCTTATTAAGCTGTGTTAATGAACGAGATACGTAGAACGTCTTAAGCAGTGGGCGAGGGATGCGGTGTCACCTGATTACACCTCATGCCGTTCAAGGTAGACTATTACCGTAAACAATGCAGTCTGTAGCCATTTATATGCTCTTTTGTCTTCGTTAGTCTGTTCTGTATTTTGCTAAGCGTTATATACTGCTTCGAGCTGTGGAATTACGGATTCTCTTTGTAGAATTTCTGAAAGAAACACTTTTACCGAATTCAAAAAAGAATTTCCTAGTTTAACAGTACATGCTTTACTGAAACATAATCCACTTTATATCAGAACAATTGAAAACGAATTGAGCAATATTTATTCTGATGACAAGGAGCATTTACCGCCACGTAACCACTGTGGCATTTGTTATAAATGATTCAGCCTATGTTTACGAAGACTATGTTCTTCCACCCGTTTCTCCGCTAGCCGAGAGGTGTGGTCTCAGTCAAGGTCGCACTCAAGTATCTTCGAGACTGTTCTGGAGAGCACTTGAAATACGCATTACACTGGCACGCCGCAGTCAGGACGGAAAATTCTTCTGGAACACCTGCGCTACCTACAAAGGCGACAGCGTCTGGCTTTGTCAGACTGTTACAGTGAGCGATCGAGTCTTTAGTGCGGATCGAGTCATTGTTGAGGATTAGTGAAAAGTGATTATTGTGTTACAATTAGTGTGGAACTCTGAATAGTTGACATTATTATTACCTATGGACATATTTAACTTGAATTATTGTACGAGAGAACCTTGTTGATTACAAAACCGTTATTTGTAATTAATTAAAGCTAGTAATTAGTGACTTCATTGGTGTCTGTATTTTGTTTCCACTGTACCGTACGACGATCGGTTAGACCGTCGTAACACACTTTTAGTAAACGCCAGGCTTTTTGGAACTACTGATAAATTTATTCGCTGAGAAGAAGAATCGTCGTATTGAGTTGTCTACAAACAATACAGAATTTCAATTTTTATATTTTTTTATATTGTATTTCAATTTTATAGCGCGCTTTTAAGTTACGACTTATTCAGAAAATTTATGTTCCAATTTAAGAAGCGAAGCAAAGGTGCCTTACATTTAACATAGTCTATAATGAATTATGTCTTTACTAATTCATGTGTATCTAAATAAACATTTACGATTATCTAAATTTAAGTTATTATAATTCGCATTTTATTTTGCATGGACTTGAAACGTTGGCCCCCAGTTTAGGAAACGGAAAGTTTACGCTACGGCACTGTGTACAGTTTAAGATTACAAACTGATTACGTAATATCCAAATCAGTAGGCTTGTGTATACGTGTTCATTGTTTTGTACACGTTTTTATACGCATCCACACACATATACAGTAAGTGACGCCATTATTTAAATCATACTGAGATTTCAGGATTGCAGAAATGTATTCAATTACGAGGCTAATTTAATAACAATGCTGTGACAATACAATATAGAACCGTCTGTACTTTGGGATCAAATTCAAACAACGGCTGATTCAATTATCAATTGAGCGGCACTTAACTGTAGACATAATAAAGTTATGAAACTGAAGTGGATATTTGAGTTTTTATTTCAATTGTCGTCTACTGTTATATGAACAGCTCCCATAAATGTTGAATTCTGATTATATTGTGTGTGTGTGTGTGTGTGTGTGTGTGTGTGTGTGTGTGTGTGTGTGTGTGTGTGTGTGTGTGTGTGTGTGTGTGTGCGGGCGGGGTGAGTGCGTGAGGTATGTGCGAGCGTGTGCGCATGCTCTCACGAGAGGCAAAGGTTGTTGTTACTATATTAAATATTATTTTAGTTTGTAATATGTAGTCTGTGTAACAAAATAATATTTGTGAATCTCTGATATTCATCTGTTTCCTCCCAATTCAAACAATTCTCTTACATACAACAAATATAGGCTATATTGAAACTGATTTAGATAAGTAAGTTATAATAACTTTTAAACTCAATTTCTTATGTTGAGCTGTCCCAAAGGTTAGCTGAGACCGTAGATAGTCCTATATGGCAGAAAGCCGACTCCGCAACCATTCTAAAAACATCACCCAACAGCCTCGCTACGAAAACGTGCGTTTTTTCGTTTCTTTCTTGTTTACTGCTATTCCTGGAGCTAAGTTTAAGTGCCATACATAGGTTCAAAGAGAAAATTTTAAAGAATACAACTGTGTATACTCAATTTATACTGGGTATCAAGGCAATAAAACTTTTCTAAGTATCACAAATTCTGACATGTTTTGCAAGTCTCAAGAGAACATTATACGTATGACTTTAAACAGTAGTAAGCGAGGAGTTTTTCATTTTTGACTAGATGGAAACTCACAGCTAGAAGGTTGCAGTCAAAAGAGTATATTTTACAGTTTGTTCTAAGAACTCTTTGATACGGGCGCTTATAATGACGAGATGATTACGAAGTTAAAAGTAATTCGGGCCACAGCTCTGGTGTCTGCCTTGCTCGCTCTGTGCCGTATCTAGGCGTTACGGCGACTTCTGAACGTTTGTTAGAGTGAATCTGGGTAATAGACTCCTTTCATCTGTGTAGTTTGCGCTTGTGGACACTCTCGCCTCCTATGAGACTTTACTGTAACTTACAAATTGGTTATAATTTAATTCGGCATAGATGCTGTCGTTGAATCGGGTATGCTGACGCTATCTATGTGAGACGTCAGACTACTGTAAATTTTCGGTCCCGCTGCTTGGAGCGCTGTCTGTCGTTGAGCAGTGTGAGCCTGTGGTAGTCGGTTGGTTGGTTATCAGCTGTTGAGGCTGTCAGCTGTTTTGGGGGGATATCAGCTGTGTGCATGCATGGCGAGCTGTTCACGACGCCACGCGTTGTCTTAGATGTTAGACGGCTGGGAAAATTTTGTGGTTTTTTTTATGCCGGGGTGTTGTAAATTAATTATGGCCGGCAAAGTGAAAAGCGTGCTGTGGGTCTCTCGGCCTGGCAACTTTGACCGAGGGAAGAGATCAGGATGGTGTGTGTAAGTATTGAGGAACTTGGCAGCACGTGCGAGTGCACTATGAACAGGTATGCAAAGTGAAAAGTATTAAATTTTGCCTGGTATGCGCTTTCGCGCTGCTTGTTTTTGGAGTCAAGTGGGGCCTGGCTGATTCTTAACAAACAAAAAAAAAAAAAAAGGAACAATAGTTGCTTAATTCTGGATTTTCGTTACTTCACTGTATACTTGGAATCTAATATGCAGGTTTCTGCAGAATTTGAATAGCTTCTGATATTTCTTTCTAATGATGAGTAGCTTCTCCGCTGTTTGCGGTGACAGTGTATCTTATGTGCAAAACTTTTTTTACCTACAAAAAAAAAATAAATAAAATAAAAACTTAAAAAATGTGTTAGGAATTGGCCAGTGTGTTCATTGGGCCTAGTGAAGCAAAATTCAGCCGAGTTCCTTAATTGCTCTTTGAATGATTCAGTGTGTTCATGCCTTGTGTTTGAATTGTGGAAGCATGTAAATTCCAGTATACATGTTTCATATAATCGGTGTTGAACTTATATTGTGGCTGCCTTTTATTGGAACGTATAAATCTGATTATGAAAAGAGTTGCAGATCACCTACTACAATTGTAATAATATATTGCCCTGTACTAGAACTGAAATTCAGAAGTATTCAGCCTATTAACAAAAATGACTGAACTGTTGTACAAGATGAAATTTTCACTATTTACATATTTATAATATTTGTATATTTATATGCTCATAGTTATTTTAATTGTCTATCAATGTACAGTCACTGTTCAGATTCTTTTGTAGATGTATATGCTCATAATTCTATGCACACAACATATTACATTTCTGAGAGATATATGTACCTGATTGTTTGATAGATTTTTTTTTAATAATGGTGCACTCTGAAATCTGCAAGCCTTTGGGCTACACCAGTTTATACAGGTTTAAGGAATATTGAGCACATGCACTTGTGAATTCCACACAGAGTATATAATCACCTATCTTATGTTCACATTATATTTTCCTAATTATATGATTCTCCTTTCTAGCTTTGATTTAGATTTCAGAGGGCGCATGTTGTTATGTAATATGACTGTTTACATTGTTGTGGCTGTAATAATTGTTGTAGGATAGAATTGCTTGTCAAATGGTTTATAAAATTGTTTATATTATTGAAAGTGTTTATAGTACAACCAGAGGGGGACTGATAAGAAAAAAAAAGACTTATTGTTATTAAATGTTATATTTTGAAAACCTCTGGATTTACTCTTTGTACTTGTCAATGTTAATATAATTATTTCCAAATAAGGAAATTCTATTTGGTGAAGGTAAAATGTTACTGTCGAAGCTTGTTGCATGTCAATGGTGATTTTGTATACCATTTAATAGATTTTAGAGATTTTGCATATTTTATATACATATTTTTAAGGGAATACTCTTTTAAATCTTAAATTTTGAATATTTTGAAATTTTAAATTCTGGATACCATGTCATAGATTTTAAATATTTACACATTTTATATAATTCTAATGGAATACCTTCACAGCCTGAATTCTATGAGATCTCATTGTAAGAGAACCAAATATGATAGCATCAATAAATTTGTTATTTTCGAAATTTTAAAATTGAGTCCAATTTCCTAATTGACTCATTCGTCCAATTACCTAAAGGTTACCCAGCATGTGGATATTCTTCCGCTAGGAGTCCCCTCCTAGTTCGAGTGAACAAGTGAGCCGGTCATCAAGGTAAGTTGTAGTTCTTTAAATTTTTTTTTGGATGTCAAACTTGAAAAATGGGTCAGATTTGGAAAGTCGAAAATTTTGTTGTGACGTCATTGGTGATGAGCGGCTCAGCTCTTGCCATTAAACTGAAATTATTATCACTCTGCATTTCAAACTACTCTTTATTTACATTATGTAAAATAGACAAACGACAATAGAATTCTCTTGTATAATTAAGTCGTTCGTTTTTGTTATTGACAACAATCAATGTTCCCCAATTTGATCTTGACGACAATAAATTACTGGCGCTTGTTACCTATGCTAAAATAGTTGAACGTAATTTTGGTAATCGGTTAGGCCTATAAGTAAACACCATGTCTATAAAAGCAAGACATGTGTTACTATCAAGTTCGATTTAGATGTATCCAAGTACTAATTTTAACGTCAGAAATTTGGTGATATGAAAAGTACTGAATGTGGTACAGCTGACGATTCAGAAACATTAGGTAACTAAGTAGCTTACACATTTAAATCCACTTTTCGTAGCTTTGATAAAACAGTAAGAGAATTTTCCCTGCAGAAGTCATAGGAATGAGTCTAGCATTGCGTAGATCTAATCGTGAGTTAGTCAAAGGTAACTAAAAACCCTTTCTCTTACCCCCTATATAACACCTCTCTCTCTCTCTCTCTCTCTCTCTGAGGAATCTAAGTATTGTTGCCCGACTAGATACTTCGTTCGTTTGAGTAGCTTCAGACGTTCTACGAAGCACAGAGTTTACACTTTCCTGAGTTGGACGTTTTTCATTTACTCAAAAACTTCAATTACAGTTCGCCTGTCACTACTTCTAATTCACTTCCTTCTTTTACGTGACCTACTATTTAGTTCACAACAATTTTATTGCAATTCATCATCATCATCATTATCATCTTCAAGGATTAAACCGAGGATGCTTTGTTCCGGTATCAAATAGGCAAAGATTACAGCTGGTCACTCCAACGCTTCCTCGGACGTCCCACACCTCTCCGTCCCTTCGACTTATAGTTCCATAGTTGTTTGGGGATGCGGCTGTCATCCGTCCGGCTAGTCCTTATTCGAGGCAATTTAGTAGTGAATATGTCCCCTGGATATGTTACTAGCATATCGCAGGGTAAGACGTATGGTGGGGCTGGCACCTTCAGGCGTAAAGTCCAGCCCGATTTTCTGTCCGGGTGTTCTCCCATAAACTGGCTGTCTTGCCAGACTAAAGAGACCAGATTTCCCTGTTGAGATATCCATAAGGATTTTTAATGTGGTGGTTTCTTCCTGCTTCCCACATCCTACGTCGTTGACCAATGGAAGGTCGTCCGCCTTTAGGAGCAATTTCTCACCCCAAGGGCAAGAGGGTGCCCTAACCTGTACTTGACAATGACAAGTAGAGGAGGTACAGCTTATACCGGCTGTCACTCAGTCTCCAGAGCCGCGTTAGCCACACGTAGGTGTTACGCATCCCTCACCACTTGGTAGTGCGGCTGGATACTTCCCTTCGTTAAGGAATGAGAACATAAGGCATTACTCTTCCTCTCCAGTACTTTGGGTGACTTTTATTGCACTTAAATCATTTAATTCAGTTTACCTACAGAGATGAGTTATTTTGATACTAATAACAGTGCTTTATAATCCAATAAAATAACTGTAAACAGTAAATCTGTAACATGAATTCACAAAATGTCAACACTGTACTACTGATGATATTGACTAATTGTACACATCTACTAATTAGATTGACTAAGTGTACACATTTACTTGTGGATGACGAAAAATAATTCCTCCTGCTTAAATAATTTTTAAGAAATGAAAGTTGGTTGACAGATGCTTCCACCTTTCAACCTTTTTTTCAAGTATTTGTTGTTAGAGAAACTCGACATTTTGTTGGGTTTGGTCAATCACTCATAAAACACATTTGTTAAACACTAGGCCTGCTGATAGTTAAGTGATAACGAAGTTTTTAAAAAATAAATTTTAAAAACAAGCTTATTATATGCAATGTATTTGTTTAGAATATAGAAATTTGTAACGTAACCATACCACTATTACGGCAGTCACTAAGTACACGCGTGTGCCTACGTGTGCTTATTTAATATGTTTTCTATTGGAAAGAAATTTACTGCTAATAATACGTATGTCTTGGGTTGGTGTGAATAAAAATATGACAAAGGATATTTATAAAGTTACAGGGAATATTGGTGAAGGCAAAGTGTTCTGCTAACTTTAAAACAAAGTAATTTTATTTAAGAAATGTTATTTCGTTCAGCATGAAATTTTAAATTTACGGAGAAACGTTCTGTGGCTTTAAACTATAATCATCTGATTAACTTTTTTTCTATAAGAGACAGGTATAGAGAGTAAGCGAAACGATTTTGGAACGAACGTACTACTTTGGAACATTTTAAAATCACTTTTCTTGGTAGACGTGATTTTTTTTATTTTTAAGGTACAGCAAAACCTCCATTACCAAACGTGGTGATAAACAATATATGGTCACCTACTTGTGATGTTTCTCAGCTAATGAACCAATCGTACATATGGACAACTTTACTTACAGCTTTTAAAAATTAAATTTATTAATTTAACTTTATCTAGTAATAAATGCATTTTGTTCAACATAGTGAGCGAACACTAAGTGTTGATGCGTTTCCAAAAAACATATAGGCATATATTTAATTTGTATGTTAGTCATTATTGTTATTAAATCACATTTCAAAATTCACTAAGTACTGTCCGTGGGTGTTTCCTGATTTTTTTGTTAAACTAATATTTTGTTTGCTTAAAAAAAAATTGTTTCTGTTTACAGAATAATTTTATTTAAGTAAATAATCAGAAAAATGTCTCTTATTAAGTCAAAGTTCGATAAAAAGATTGTGATCTGGAAGTGATTTCCAATATGTGTAAGTTTATGGTAGGTGAAAAAAGTTGAAACAAGTATTCCACTAAAACAGGTTCTAAAACGAATAGCATAAGCAACAGGGGATTCTGAAATAACAAAAGAGATTGGTGGGGGTAGCAGTAGAAAATGGACAGTCACCATAGTTTACAAAAACGCGTAAAAAAGGAAAAGGAGGACCACAACTTACAAAATGGACAGTCACCATAGTTTACAAAACACGTAAAGAAAGGAAGAGGAGGACCACAACTTACAAAATGGACAGTCACCATAGTTTACAAAACACGTAAAGAAAGGAAGAGGAGGACCACAACTTACAAAATGGACAGTCACCATAGTTTACAAAACACGTAAAGAAAGGAAGAGGAGGACCACAACTTACAATTTTACATCAGACGTACACATCTCGTACAGTAAAAAAGTCGTGGTACAACGAAAGTGATGAAGGATCGAATGTGCTATTGAATAAAGGAGACAGAATAGTTCACGCGGATACAGATCAAAGGTTCATCGATGGTGGATTATTGGTTTTTAATCTGAGCCCACTTTTGACAACACAAACTTTTCTCAGTGCAAAAGAATAAGGCTTTGGTTTATGTGACATTTTATGTAAAATTGAAATTTTAAAGAGTAGTTGAATGAAACCAGGAAACTTCAACAATGTACATAATCCGAGTTCTAATAACTAAATAATTCTGAATTCTTCATTCTGAATAGCAACGACATTCTGGAAAACAGCCGTTTTTGACATGAAGGGTTTAGGATTGGGCACGTTCAGCTCCCCACTACTCCTACTTTCACCCAGCTATGAACCGGCCACCATAAAGTAACACGATTGTAATAGTAGTAGTAGTAGTAGTAGTAGAAGTAGAAGTAATAGTAGAATGTAATTCAACAAGCCTCGCTCGAAGATGACATTCGCAGTTAGCAGTGCCGACACGAAGCGACGACCGACGTTTATCTATACATTCCTGAATTTTTCCGGAGTCGCTACCTTCAATCAATAGCAATATCTTCAAGTGAATGTGAGAGGGGTTTTTCGCAAATTAATCTAATCATTACATCTTTAAAAACATCGCTAAAGACAAAGACTGTATCCAGCCTCTTATTTGTGAAAATTAATGGATCTCCTCTCCGTTTATTTTATCCATCAAAGTTCGTGGATTCATGGCTGATTTCTGCCCATCATACAGAGAAATGAAAGGTCAAGAAACAAACAACATGACGACACAATGATGAAAGTATGGAAACTTTTTTAAAACGTCCGAACCACCGAACCATCACTTAGAGTTTGAGTGAAGCTCCGGGATGACGCCGTCATGACTGACATGTTTTCGATTGTCCTGCGGCTAACCTGACGATGAAGTTTTTTAGAAATATCAGTAAACTTTATTAACTTTTTAGATACAAGTTTATATGTATGTTACATATTTTACAAGGCTTTAAAAATTTAGACCTCCTTTGTAACAACCTGATGTAAACTTATACGCTAATATAAAATAAAAGTATATTTGTGTCTATACAACTTTTGAATTGATGCGTTCCGGCACCTATAATTTTAGAAATCAACCACTGAGTTACACTTGGACATTTTACAGTTTGCATATCATTCTCATATTATTCTTTACAAAATTTTTAGAACAGGTTAGCAGCTCTGTTCCGGCTGGAACAGAAATGAGTAAATATTAACTTCACCGTGGGTTTAACATTTAAGGGTTGGGGGTTTTCCTTGGTTTTTTTTTTGCCGTTTTCTGGGGTTTAAAAGGGGACTTAGTTTTTGTCTGACACATGTTGGTGCAGCCGGAGGCAGGTTTGATTCCTGTCAAACTTTGTCAACCACATGCTGGTGCACTCCCACAGCTGCTAGTGTGACGTCTCCCTTGTTAAGACAACACAAAAGTCGGGAACTAGTTCAATTCTTTACCAGTAAATTAAACTAGCTGCCGTTGTTAGTAAAAATACTTACCAACAAATTACAAAACAATTATGATATAGGAAATTGACAAGGTTTGCATAAATTTATTCACTCACTAGGTGTTAGCGAAAACATCTCTTTATTGCTATTCAAATATTATGCTTGATTTTAAAGAAAAGTTATTTTAGTAAATTCAGCTTTTACTGCTTCAAAGATCTTAACTATATTATTCGTTTTATCTCAAAATTTATTCATATAGATATTAGTTTTAATACCACGGATCCGGGTCTCAACTTTCTCAAAATAATTAATTTATCAAAACTTCAACCATATTATTGGAAGAATAATATTGGTGATACTCTACATTATTATCTTACATTTATCTATACATTGCGGTTACTATTACTTCATTACTTCATTACAAAATTTACAAATCTGATAATTTGTTCTTTACATTGCTAAAGTTCTTTAAAGTTCTTTGTTACTTCTTTTATTAAGGCGAAATTTACAAAAGTTGTGGTTTGATATCACCTGAATTTCATATGAGGTGGTTGTTGTATCCTTGGGGCATCTCCTGTCGTCTTCTAAGGGTGGAGTACGTTGTTCCTGGTGAATCTACATCGGGTTGATTATTTCTGCTCTCGAAGATCGGTTGTTTACTTGAAGTTCCAACTGTTGTAGTTTCACTTTCCTTGGTCCAGACTTTTGTAGTTCACATTTTTTTATTTTAATTATAGTTCTCACTTTGCAGTACTAAAGTCTAGTAGTTACATTTCTTACACTTACATTTTATATTTTTAAAAGAGATGTGTTGGCTACCTTTTTCTTTCTGCATGTATTCTCACTAACTCTACACACTACATTATTCACAATAAAACCATCTCACGCTGGATATACTTTTAAGGACATACACTTACGTGTATGTACACAACACCAAAACTCACATCTTGTCATGGCGAAGTTCTACTGGCGAATGCGCGTATAGTTTAGGGGCGAAGGCTCAGTAAGCTGGTGCGTATTTACGCACTAAGAAAATAGTTCGTACTTTATATATTATTATTTATTCATTAATTAGAATGTAAATACTTTATGTTTACTTTATTATGACTTAGGGATTTCTTTATTTATATAGTCGCATTTTCAACCATTAAAATAATTATTATTATTATTCTTTACTTAATACCTTTCTTGGCGTGTTGGTACTGGACAATTTCAAGTTGATTCAGGAATCTGGGTATAGGTAAGGGTGTATGATACTCTTACTTATTAAAATTAAAAATTTTAATTTGTGCGATTTTCGAAATATTTAAAATCGTCACATCCTCCTGCACTTAACTATGAAAAACGGGGGGTGGAATAATAGAAAATCTAATAAACACTTATATTTGGACACAAAATTTCATACTGAAATTTCTCTCTCTCAGATTATTTCTATTCATCAATTGATTATCTTATACTTACATCACATCTAAATTCTACTACATCTACTATATAAAATACACAAAACGTAAATCTACCTTATTTTAATTCTTACATCTACTACCGGTTTTTTCTTGAATTGGTCACTCGTTTTACGGAGTTATACTCATGAGTATGTTACTAATAATAATCACGTATTGTAAGAACAATCGAATTACTTTTAGTTTACAGCGCTAAGGATTATTTTTCTTTTTTTCTTTCTCTCTCTTCATCTTCATTATCATCGTCATCAGATTTCTCATGTATAATATCATTCTCGCAGGACATTAGCTAAGGTTGATCAGGCCTCGCTAGTATTCGTACGAAGGGGTTTTGAGTTTATACTCACTTATAGTATAGGATGTTGCACAATCTTATCCTATTTCGGTATAAGTATATACACTATATTTTATTCTTAATACTTAGATAGTATTCTAGGTTTTCTATCATTCTCGTAGTCTTTCTTCTGTATTTTGACACGTAAAACATTTTTTTATTTGAGACAGATGGCTTCTGCGAACGTAATTTTCGGTATTGGGTTCATACAGAGCTACAGTAACGGGGGTGATGAACTTATGAATTTGGTAGGGGCCACACCATCGATATGATAGTTTCGAAGTGGTCCTATCAACTGCTTTACTCATAGGATGAGTTTTATACATTACTAAATCACCTATTTTATACTTTATTTGCCTATTATTATGCTCATGATACTTCCTTGATTTTTGTAAATTCGCTCTCAAATTTGCACGAGCTTCGTTCCATATTTTTCGTATGTTATTCCCATTTACGTCGCGGGGTAATAACTCATTGATTTTCCACTTTGTGGTTAAAGGATGGTTGGGTTTGTACTTGTACAGTAAATCAAATGGTGTTGATTTATGACCTTCATGATACGCTGAATTGAATGCAAATTGTATCCACGAAATATTTTGATCCCAGGTTGTCTGGTCTTTAGCATGATAAGATATTAATGCTGATTTTAAGTTACGCAAGTATCTTTCTGCTAGATTTCCTTGCGGTCTGTACTCGGTCACGGTAATATGATTTATACCTAATTTAAAACACATGTCGTTAAATTCTTTCGACTTAAACTGGGGTCCATTGTCAGATATTAAGCTTAAAGGTGTACCATAGTCTTTAAATAGTCGTTCTTGTAGAATTTTAATTGTCGTAGATGCTAATGCACGACGCATAGGATACATCCACACGAATTTAGTGAATGAGTCTACACAAATTAACAGCATAGTATTTCCGGATTTAGAGCGGGGATAAGGTCCAGAATAGTCTATGTATATTTTCGAGAAGGGAGTGGTAGGTATTTCGGAGATTAATTTTCCGACTTGACTGGTTCTTGCTGGTTTGCTCAGGGCACAAATTTCGCATTCTTTCACGAACTTTTTTATTTTACTATTCATGTTTTCCCAGTGGTATTCCTTGCGAATACGATGTATAGTTTTCCTAATTCCCATATGAGCTCCAATTGTCGATGAATGGTAGTACTCCATTAACATGGGTTTGATTATTTCCGGGGCGATTATTCTTAGTAATTTTCCGTTTGCCTTTTTAAAACAAAGTACTCTTTTACTCAAGATATATTTGTCAGAGTTATTTCCTTTTTTTATTTGTTCGATTATTTTGCACAATTTCGGATCTTGTTGTTGGTGATATGCTATATCCTTAAATGCAAGGGGAAAGTTAGTAATTAGTGTATTAACGGTAGTGGTTTCAATCTTGTCTTCTCCAGATCTTGTATTGGGTAGTTGGAACATGCGGGATAGAGTATCGGCTACTACATTTTGAGTACCACGAATATGTTGCACTTTGAACTTGTAGCAATTTAATCTTAACACCCATCTTCCGATACGACCTAACTGTTTTGGGTGATTCAATAACCATGATAAAGCTTGATTATCGGTTTCTAGTAGAAATTCTTTGTGTTCCAAAAATGGTTTGAATTTATCAAAGGCAAATACTACGGCTAAACATTCAAGTTCATAGGCTGAGAACTTCCTTTCTTGTTCAGTCAACGTACGGGATACATAGCTGATCGGGAGTCTAGTATTATTTATTTCCTGGTATATTACGGCTCCTAATGCTACACTTGAACTATCGGTCTGTACGATAAATGGTTTACTGAAATCCGCTAATTGCAATACAGGTGGGGATATAATGCTTTCTTTAAGTGTTTCAAACGCTTCTTGATGTTGAGTAGTCCACTCGAATTTCGTTCCTTTCTTTCTTAAGGCATTCAATGGGGCTGCTATATCCGCTAAGTTGGGTATGTACTTATGAAAATAATTAATCATACCTAAAAATCTAGCTATACCTTTGACGTCTCTCGGAGGTAAAAATTCTCGGATTGCGCGTGTACGTTCGGGATCGATGGTAACCTTACCTTCGGCTGATACTATGTGACCTAAGAAGGAGAATTGTTTTACTGCGAAATTAACTTTACTCGGGTTTACGGTCAGTCCGGCTTTCTTTAACCTGGATAATACTTCACGCAAGTGATCAATATGTTGATCCATTGACTCACTATATACTACTATATCGTCAAGATAATGATATACAAATTTAAATTTAACGTCATGGAAAATTTTTTCTAACAGTCGGCTACATACTGAACTTCCTTGTGATATACCGAATGGTACTCTCGTAAATTGATATAGATTAAATGGGACAGCAAAAGCAGTTAAATGTTTTGATTCCTCAGCTAGTGGGATTTGATGGAATGCTTGGTTGAGATCCATTATGGTGAAGATTTTCGCTTTTGTAAAATAGTGAAACGCACTGTGAATGTCGGGCAGTGGTATCGATTCAAATTCTATACTCTTATTTAGTTGTCTATAATCCACGACTAGTCTATGTTTGTCAGTTCCTTTTGGTACTAGGAATGCAGGCGATGAATATGGAGACGTTGAGGGTTCAATGACGTGCTGATCAAGGAGTTTGTTAATGTGGTTTCTCATGATTTCCATCTTGGGCGGAGATAATTTATATGGGTGCAGTCGTATTACCTTACTGTCACTAAGATTTATTTTATATTCGATTAAATGAGTTAATCCTAACTTGGGGGTGAGTACAGCAGAAAATTCTTTTATTAACTTTTGGATTCTTAGTCTCTCATTTCCTTTTAAATGACTCAGACTCGATTCATGATGCTCTGAATGAATAGTTGCGGTTTCACAAATAGCGTCGTTACTTATTTCGGAGTCGAACTGATATTTTCGAGTACGATCAAATCTGAAGAAATATTGTTTTGCATATATATCAAGGATTAAGGCAGTTTTTCTTATAAAATCCGCGCCTAATATTAAGTTCTGTCCTAACTCTTCAGCTACTAGTAGGGGAATATACCAAGTAAAATTCTTTATTTTTAATTTCACCGTAATACTGTGCGATATCTTTAGGTTTTGTTTATTTGCGGTGGTACACTTTATGTTCACCATTTGGCTACGTTTAATCAGATTATGATTAGCTAATAAGGTGGCTAACTGTTTACTAATTATACTACGGGTAGATCCGGAATCAATCAAACCAAGGGTTTTCGTTGCTCCAAGGTCTATCTGTACATAGGGTAGTTGGCATATACTTGTTTTACATGCACCAATAGAGTTGCACTTCTCGATAAATCTTGTTAAATAAGGGTCTCTGCGTTTATTTTTATTTATCTTTATTTGACGCTTAGTATTGTTGTTACCTTTCCTTCTGGTGCTTCGGAAGACGTAGGATTTTCGTTCTTCCAGCTTCACATGTTTTTTGATTGGTCGGTTTTCTGTTTATAGCGCTTTTGTTTACATAACTTGCTAATATGTCCGGCCTTTCCACAGTTATAACATCTTCTTTCCTCATTTACTTCGCTCGTAGGTTGTCGGGGTTTTGGTTTAGAGTATGAAACATGGGGATAGTTTTGGGTTTTATATGTACTTACGAATCGCTTATCGCGGTAGTTTCAGATATCATTTCCAATTGGTCTAGTTTGGAATGAATGTCTGTGTTGACTCTGGGACATAGAAACACTTCTATTCTGGTCAGAATACCAGACGTTGGAAGAATGTATACAACATAGTTCTAGTTCGGTGAAAGTGGTAGGTCGCTTCACGAGTGCTAGCCGAGATCGCTCCTCGGGGGATAGTCCTACTAAGATAGTGTCTACTAACTGTTGTTCACTCCATTTAACTTGTAGCAATAAAGCAGATTCTCTTACCTCAGATATATAATGAGCTAGTCTCTCGTATGTGCCTTGTGCACGAAGTACTAAGTTTCGCTTCAATTCTTCGTAGATACCGGTGGGAATGAAATGTCTTATTAGTGTGGTATGAAGTTCTTCTACCGGGTGATTATACCTTAGGGATTCTAACACTCTATCTTTTAATGGAGGTCTACACTTAGGTAAAATAACTTGCAAAATCTGGTTATCTCTTAGTTGTTGCAGTTCCTTTAATTGTAAGATGTGTTTGATAAAATCAAGCAGCTTTGTAATATTCAGCCCATCAGTAATTGGTATGTCAGACAAAATACTTTCTACAGGGTGGGTTATCTTTCCATAGAGCTCGGGAGTTAGATTTATTTGGTTCATCACTCTAGGTTTTTCCGCAGATTGATTAGTCCGCAAGTGAGAAGGTAAATCGTAGGTACGGGTCATATTTTCTAGTTCATTAGGGAGTAACGTAACGTTTACTGGTTGAATATTTACTTGGCTATCAGTTAACCGTTCTTTGAATGGATTTATATTTGATTCCTGCAGAATCTGAATTTTTGCAGTACCGTTTGGCTGTTCTTGAGTCGGGGATTGGGTAGGTGAAATATTTAATTTCGTCATAGCTTCTTCAATTTCGTCTAATCTAAACGATTCGGATCGTCGACGTAATTCGCGCATTATCTCAGGTAATTGTTGTAATGCTTCCTCGGCGAATTTTTGTACATCATGAGGGGTATCTTTATCACCTGGCCAGTTCAACAAATTGGTGATACGGCGGGTTAGATGCTCGATTCTTTGGGTGGTGCGTAAAATTACTGCGGGGGATTTTTCATCACGCAGGGTTTGTGCGATCGACGTTAGTTCTATATACTTATGATAACACGTTTCTTTTTCGTATTCAAAATCTAAAACACTCAAATGATTTACTAGTGAGGGTTTGTCCGGTTTATTTTCACGTAACGTCTTGCGAAGTTCCGCGACAGTTACATCAGAGTAGGGAAGACCACGCAATAATGCTTCATAACTTAATTCGTCTTTCAACAACAAATCGGGGTTAAATTGAGCCATTTTTGATAATAACAACTTTAAATACACGACGTATTACGAACGACAAATCTTATGTCACATACTTTAATTCGTTTTCTCAATGTTTAACATAGTTAACGTTAATTCATTTAAACACATACACATATATATCTTATTTCATATTAAGCTTCCATATGCAATCTTATCTTAATTAATCAACATAACTTATCTCACAACAATTAAATTCTCAGTATTGACATATATAATTAATCAAAACAAAACGATAATACCATTTTAGTAGAGAGAAATTTCATATACGGAAAGTTCATTGCTTTAACAACAGCACAAAGAGTCAGCTGTTTTGGGGAGTCGTCGAGTTGCGTAGGGTGGTAATTCAGGACAATACAAAACAGGAAAGAGCTTGTCTAATGTGGTTTTGTTTTCTTAGGGAGGAGGGGTTATGAATGAGAGGGGTGTTTACAAAGGGGAGAGTTTACATTCCACAACACGTATTTAACATGAACAGACTGGCTTCTATCGACTTGTTTGGAATGGAATCCTTACCAGCTATGACTTGCGTAATACGGCAAACTAGCGATACTAATATTATTATAACATAATTAAAATTTTACTCATTTATTTTTTTTGTTTATTTCAGAGTGAATAAATTTATGTTTGTCCTAGTTATCGTTAACGAATTATAAAATTACACAACAACAGCAACATAATTATTTCTTGCTTTAAAGTAGTAATGGTGCAATTTTGTGTGCCACGACGTACATAATTATTTTTAAAATAGCAGAGTGGCGCAATTTTGTGACGTCTCCCTTGTTAAGACAACACAAAAGTCGGGAACTAGTTCAATTCTTTACCAGTAAATTAAACTAGCTGCCGTTGTTAGTAAAAATACTTACCAACAAATTACAAAACAATTATGATATAGGAAATTGACAAGGTTTGCATAAATTTATTCACTCACTAGGTGTTAGCGAAAACATCTCTTTATTGCTATTCAAATATTATGCTTGATTTTAAAGAAAAGTTATTTTAGTAAATTCAGCTTTTACTGCTTCAAAGATCTTAACTATATTATTCGTTTTATCACAAAAATTATTCGTATAGATATTAGTTTTAATACCACGGATCCGGGTCTCAACTTTCTCAAAATAATTAATTTATCAAAACTTCAACCATATTATTGGAAGAATAATATTGGTGATACTCTACATTATTATCTTACATTTATCTATACATTGCGGTTACTATTACTTCATTACAAAATTTACAAATCTGATAATTTGTTCTTTACATTGCTAAAGTTCTTTGTTACTTCTTTTATTAAGGCGAAATTTACAAAAGTTGTGGTTTGATATCACCTGAATTTCATATGAGGTGGTTGTTGTATCCTTGGGGCATCTCCTGTCGTCTTCTAAGGGTGGAGTACGTTGTTCCTGGTGAATCTACATCGGGTTGATTATTTCTGCTCTCGAAGATCGGTTGTTTACTTGAAGTTCCAACTGTTGTAGTTTCACTTTCCTTGGTCCAGACTTTTGTAGTTCACATTTTTTTATTTTAATTATAGTTCTCACTTTGCAGTACTAAAGTCTAGTAGTTACATTTCTTACACTTACATTTTATATTTTTAAAAGAGATGTGTTGGCTACCTTTTTCTTTCTGCATGTATTCTCACTAACTCTACACACTACATTATTCACAATAAAACCATCTCACGCTGGATATACTTTTAAGAACATACACTTACGTGTATGTACACAACACCAAAACTCACATCTTGTCATGGCGAAGTTCTACTGGCGAATGCGCGTATAGTTTAGGGGCGAAGGCTCAGTAAGCTGGTGCGTATTTACGCACTAAGAAAATAGTTCGTACTTTATATATTATTATTTATTCATTGATTAGAATGTAAATACTTTATGTTTACTTTATTATGACTTAGGGATTTCTTTATTTATATAGTCGCATTTTCAACCATTAAAATAATTATTATTATTATTCTTTACTTAATACCTTTCTTGGCGTGTTGGTACTGGACAATTTCAAGTTGATTCAGGAATCTGGGTATAGGTAAGGGTGTATGATACTCTTACTTATTAAAATTAAAAATTTTAATTTGTGCGATTTTCGATATATTTAAAATCGTCACACTAGGGCACAACCGCCTTATTGTACTTTCATTTTAATTATACTTATGTAGCCATTCGGGGTTAATAGAAAATAATTTGTTTTTTTTTCTGGGCATATATTAGTTGATTTTGCTCCATACAAAGGGCTATACTGATTGTTTTTCTTAACTTGCAAAACACATATTGATTAACTTTCACTTGTAGTATCTGCTGATTAATTTTCTTTTAACTATAGAACTTATACTCATTATTTTTTTTTGTAAAACCTATATTGTTTAAATTTTTTTTGAAATTGTAAAGCCTCGAGTGATTAATTTTCTGACTGTTAAAGTATATACTGATTTATTAAATCCTTCGGAATTTGTCAAGCAAAGTAACAGTTTAGAATTGTATAACAACGGTTTGAAATCAGGTGATGTAGTTTCTGTAAATTTTAATTTAATGCTGTGAAAGGAACTTTGTTGATGATGGAGGGAAGCCCGAAATGCTGAAAAATACTGGTCTGAAGGGCTACGATGGTATTGGCAGTACTAGCCTGACGCAAGGGAAGTAGCCAGACATACTTGGAGAAGGCGTCCACACAAACAAGGAGGAACGAATTCCCGGCCTTGCTACGCGGGAAAGGACCCACGTAGTCGATGAAAACCTTCTCCATCGGTCTGCCAGCCACCTCAGAAGACAGCAACCCCAACTTAGTATTCTGAGCGGGCTTGCTCAGACTGCAAAGATGACAACACTTCACCCGGGTGGCGATGTCCCGGTCCATGCCTTTCCAGATGAAGTTCTTTCTGATCGCGGCGATGGTCTTTGAAACACCCAAATGGCCTCCAACCGGGGAATCATGATAATATTGGAAGATTAGTGCTGGTCCATAACCCAGAGGTCCGTGGATCGTAACCACGCTCTGCTACCATATGTGAGCCGCTCATCACCAAAGACATCACAACAAAAATTTTTTAACTTTCCAAATCTGACACATTTTCTAAGTTTGACATCCACCAGAAAAATTTTTAAAAAACTACAACTTACCTTGATGACCGGCTCACTTGTTCACTTGAACTAGGAGAAGACTCCTAGTGGAAGAATGTCCACATGCGGGGTAACCATTGGGGAATCGGACGAATGAGGCGACCTCAAATTTTTTTTTGTTTAAATTCAACAATTACCAATTTATTGATACTCTTCGAAATAATAAATCATATACAATATTTCAGGTGACAGTATTCCATTAGGAATATATAAAATATATAACATATTTAAAATATATGACATCGTATTCAGAATTTAAATTTCAAAATATTCAAAATTCCATATTAAAAAAATATTCCATTAAAATTATATAAAATCTGTAAAACATTTAAACTCTCTTACATGGCATGCAAATCACCATTGACATGCACCTTTTACCTTCACCCATTTGGAAATAAATACATTAACATTGATAAGTACAAAGAGTAAATCCAGAGGTTTTCGAAATATAACATTTAATAACACTAAGTCTTTTTTTTTCCTTTTTAGTCCCCCTCTGGTTGTACTATAAACACTTTCAATAATATCAACAATCTTATAAACCATTTAACAAGCATTGACAAGCGAGTCTATCCTACAACAATTTAAACAAACATATTACATAACGACATGCGCCCTCTGAAATCTAATTCAAAAATTGAAAGATAATCATATAATTAGGCAAATATAATGGAAACACAAGATAGGTGATTATACACTCTGTGTGGAATTCACAAGTGCATGTGCTCAGTTTTCCCTAAACCTGCATAAACTTGAGCAGCACAAAGGCCTGCAGATTTCAGAGTGCACCATTATTAAGAAACTAACAAATAGTCAGGTACATATATATCTCTCAGCCATGTAATATGTTGTGTGCATGGAATTATGAGCCTATACATATACAAAAGAATTTTCACAGTGACTGTAAATGGATAGAGAATGAAATTAAATATGAGTATATACATCTACCAAAGAATTCTAAAAGGTCACTGTACATTGATAGAGAATTAACAACACTATGAGCATATAAATCTACAATTCTTATAAATATATAGATAGTGAAAATTTCATCTTGTACAGCAGTTCAGTCATTTTTATTAATAGGCAGAATGCCCCTGAATTACAGTTCTAGTACAGGGCTATGTATTGTTACAATTGTAGGTGATCTGCAACTCTTTTCATAATCGGATTTACAAGTTCCACTAAAAGGCTGCCACAATATAAGTTCCCCACAGATTAGAGTAAAAAAGGTATACTAGAAATTACATGCTTCCACAATTAACACACAAGACATTTATATGAACACACTGAATATGAGCATTTAAGGAACTCGGCTGAATTTTGTTTCACTCGGCCCATGAGCACACTGGCCAATTCCTAACACATTTTCTTAAGTTTTTTATTTTTGTTTTCATTTTTTTTTTTTGTAGGTAAAAATTTTGCACAGAAGCTATTACAGTCGAATAAGAAACTAGTCACATAAGACACTAGTAAGGTTCACCAGACCTTTCTTTTATTAAAAGCATGCGTTCAAAAATTTGCAATGAGGGCAGAAACCTGTCTATTATATTCCCAATATATAGAGAAGAAAAAAATATATCCAGAATTAAGCAACAGTTGTTCTTTTTTTTTTTTTTTTTTTGTGTTAGAAACAGTTAGGCCACACTTGGCTCCAAAACAAGCAGCGCAAAAACGCATCCCAGGCAAAATTTAATAATTTTTATTTTTCCATACCTGTACGATTTTGCAAAGTGTCACTTACAATTGAGTTCCTCACCTTACTCACACATAAATCACATCTCGGTCTTCACAGGATCACGGCCGCCGGCGCAGAGACCCGCCGGCACACGTTACACTCAGCCTGCCATGATTAATTAAAAAAACCCAGGCCTTATAAAAAAAATAAAGCAACTTTTCAAACGCCGATCGCTAAGACCGCACGTGGCGAGAACAGCTCCTGAATAGAACAGCTGACATCAACCCTCGTCTCTCTCTACCCAGCTGACACGGAACCACCCCCATCGAGTCAAAAGAAAAACTCTCCACTCGACGAAAACCACAGGCCAATCCACTGCTCAAGTCAAAACAGCAAACCCTCTACTCACGGCAAACACCGCACCAAGCAGCGGGACCGAATAGTTATGTTGTGCGAAGTCTCTTACAGATAGCGGCAGTATCCAAAATTCGGAGCGAGAGCCACCACAGGGTTCCGAAGTTACCGTAACTTCTCATAGATAGCGAAGTGACCACTGTCCAACGCGAACTCCCCAGATGCAAGAAAATATCGCCCGGAATCCGTAGAACCGCTACTTGCCGTACACCTACGTACGGCACAGGTCTTACTTATGCGTTATGAGTAATAATCATCCTTCTGGGGGTTTGGCTTTTGTGTAATTTTACAGAAACGGGTTGTTGATGGGCGAATATTCTATTACTGCTGGGTTCTGAGTATGGTAGTTACTATGCCTGCAAGGCGGGTGCATTCCAGGGGCATTCGTGTTCGAGTTAATGTATAATTGTGAGTCAGTGTGCCTTATGTTTCAGTGTGTGTTGTTATGTTTGTCCGTGTCTAGCTAGGCACAAGATGGGGGAGAACTTTATATTTATATATACATATTTATTGAATATTATACTCATGTTGTTTTTTTAATACTGTTAAAGCAGGGCTTAAATTATTTGTGATATTTATGATTCATGGGGGGGGATAACTATGTGATAGAGTTGCCTACATGTATTAATTCTTGGCAAACAATAAAAACGTTATTGTTATATTACAGCTGAGTTTCATTGCAAGTCCCGTCATACTGGACCCGGCACAATTTTTGCTTCTCTAGGCTCCCGCCTAGTCCTAATTGACTTGTGGCTTCTCTTTCAAAAAAAAAGAAAATGTTAAAATAAAATAAGTTGTTTTATACTTTAAAAAAATACATAAAAGGAAAGAGGGGTCACACCACTATGTGAAATCAAATTTTTCGATTGATTAAGTCTGGACATCATAAGGCCTAATTGTTTGCAGTACAAACCATAATCACACTGTAATGCAATTGTTGCTGAACCCGAGTAACTAAAATTCAGTACAATATATGCATTCACCAGTACTAACGTGTGTGTGTGTGTGTGTGTGTGTGTGTGTGTGTGTGTGTGTGTGTGTGTTGGGGAGGGGAGCAATTTACTGCGTGGGTTGTCCATTGCAATTGGTGTCTTATCGACTCTCATCAAAATCAACTAACTGATTTTAAAATAAATAATAAACGAAATAAAGATTACTCGAAATTGTTTTGTGTTATTTATTTATTAGTTACTACTATATATATTTCAACACACACAGATTGTGTGTGTGTGTGTGTGTGTGTGTGTGTGTGTGTGTGTGTGTGTGTGTGTGTGTGTGTGTGTGTGTGTGTGTGTGTGTGTGTGTGAGAGAGAGAGAGAGAGAGAGAGAGCCCTCTCACTCTTCCTCTATCCCCCTCCCACCCTTCCGCTCTTGAGTTCGTGAGGGGAAGAGGAGAGGAACAGCAACTTACCGGCAACCTCGCTTCCTGCGTTTCAGATTTATCGGTCACCTTGTAGCATTTGGCTTTTTAATGCCTGAAATTCTTGAAAAATAATCTGAAGAAATTTCTTTCCAAAGAATTATCACTATCCAATGATTGGATTGGATCTAGCAAAGGTACGACTAAAAACAAAATCATTCATACTGAGTACGCATAAGGATTTTACAAATAACCAAAGGGCAATGCCGCTTTTGAGTTCCTTGATAAACGAATACTTCAAGGAAACTGTCAAATTATTAGAATTTTACTACCTATACCCAAATGCCACAGCTGAAACAGAATGACGATTTTCAACTTAAAAAAAAAAAAAATAAAAACATTCTTATAGTCCACAAAGAGGCAGGGAGAGTTACTTCCCTAGAGCTTGTTATTGAACGTGACTTCGTCGTAATTAATCATAACTTCAACGAAATGGTAACAGCAATTTTGTACAATAAAAGATCGACGAATGCAGTTAAATACAGGAGATGAGGTAAGAATCTGTCTGTTTTACATTTTGCATCCTAAATCTTCAAAAGTTTGTTAACGTGCAAAAATTAACTACCTTTTATTTATTTATTTATTTACAACTAAAAGCACTATCACATAATAAAAACATAATAAAGATAATATTCTACAATACAGGGTTCAAAAAACAATCAGAACCAGAAATTGTGAAAAAACATAAATTTAAAATTATTATCATGATTTTCTATTATAATTTAATTCCGCACAAAACAACCAACAATTTTACCGCGAGCCACAACTGGTGCTTAATGAACAGTTAGTTACCAGTTAAACTAGCGTTGTAAGCGCTGTAAAGTAACCCGACTTTGTACAAAAATTCTTTAGAACCATGCTTAGGCCTACAATCCAGTTTTATAGCTCATGCCTTATGGATGGAAAGTCTCTCGTCCATGACTTTCAGTTCGTGTTTATTTTCCTGGTAATTCTACTAAGATGAAGAAACTTTTCCTGTTTTTCCAGCCGTCAGAACTCTCACAATACGTTCATTCACGCAATTCAAACAAAACGATAAATACTCATACCTTTCCCAACTAGAAAGATCATCCATACAATCATTACGACTTGCGTTAGAACTCCGGAAACAAATTATGCCATAACTTCGGGGTGTGAATGTATGACTGACCTCACTAGACCATCGGTAAAGTACTAGCAATCGACGTTTAGTCATCAATTTCAGGTTATATGTATTTTTTTAATTTCTTGAAAGTAGTTGACCCGACCAAAAGAAACTTCAAAAATTGAAAAGAAATATACCGGTAAATTTAAATAAGGTGATTTAAATAATCAAGCCAATTAGTGAGTACGAACGTTTTAAATTGTGGTATGCTATAATCGTCTTGTGAGTACGAAAGTCCTTGGTGAACACTGCTAACTGTCAGTTAGTTGAAGGATTTTTGAAATTGTTATTTGTATTGTAACGATGCAACCCTCTCAAACAGCCGGGAGCGTCCTTTCACCCGTTTCTCCGCTAGTCGAGCAGGTGTAGCCTCAGACTGTTCGTTCCAGATTGTTCTGGAGAGCACTTGAAATACGCATTATACTGCCGTGCTGCAGTAAGGATGGAAAGTTATTCTGGAACACCCGCGCTACCTATATAAGCCACAGCAGCTGGCTTTGTCATTCAGTTTACAGTGAGCGATTTCTTTAGTGCGGATCGAGTTATTGTCGAAGTATTGTGGAAAGTGATTACTGTGTTATAATTTAGTGTGGAACTCTATTACTTGACATTATTATTGCGTGTGGACAAATTTAACTTGAATTGTTGTAAGAGACTACCTTTTTGATTGCAAATTGTTATTGTTGACTTCACTGGCGTCTGTATTTTGTTCCCACTGTACCATACGACGACCAGTGAGTCCGTCGTAACAATATTTTTTATGTTATGTCCTCTTATCTACCAGGAAACAGGCAGCCCTCCATTGTTTACTCATCCCGCAGTGTATGCAACTCGGTTTACGATATTTATAGAGCAGTAACGTATTCCTCAGCAACTTTGAAAACTTCTAAATTAAACAGTTTATTTCTTGCTAGTCGAACCTTACACACATGTGCATTTTGTTTTACCATCCATATCTAATAATTTTCCGTACTTTTTTAATATAGTACGAATTTAAAAAACAAATCAACAATTGAAATCTTGAAACGTGTCTGTTGTTCCTTTCGGAACGCCGCCAGTGAACTCGTGTGTGATAAAATTTGCGACCAATCACGTATTTGCGCACTGATAGCGCTGCTTTAAAATGTTAGTTTCTGAGGACCTGTAGTGTTCATTTTACGAAAATCTTCGAGACGTTTCTGTGGCAACAAGACTAGACCTATTTAACTCGAGTGCTGCAAATATGTACAGTCACGTACTCACTATGGCAGAGTTTTAATAAATTCGTACAAAACATTTAGCACTAAAATCGTCTGCAGAAGACTGAAGATAAGTTGTGACACTTTCCTAGTATCGTTTATCTTACTTATATTGTAATTTAAGATACCACATTTATTGTTTCATGACGAGTTAAATTTTAGATGGCTATTAACGTAGTTCTTGTTTCCCCACTTACCATCTTGATTACAACAAAATAAGTAGCAAATAAGGAGTCGTTTTGTTTTTAATTTTTGTAGTTTTATTCATAAAAATGTAAACCGCCTCCCAGAAGGAAATCCTGGCTGTGCCTCTGCTGTCACATTCATGTACTTTACAGTAACTGTCCAATAAAACATAGAAGTTCCAAAGTTGTTTGGTTTTATCTAATTTATACATAATTTTTTCTGTACCAACTAACAGATAAATATACCTGATTCAGTTGGACAAAGGAAAAGGTATTACAGTAACGACTAGTAGTAGAAGGTCGGTCAACTTGTTCTGATGCTGTAAAGCTTTGAAAGAGAATTATAAATTGATGGAATCGGTTTTATAGTCAATAAAGAAATCTGCTGATACCAAGTTAACAGCTGGGATTCCAAAAATATCGATTGACTTGAAATAGTCTTTTACACTCATTTATGGAATGATACATTGTAAACTATTAATGAAGTCAAATAAATAAGTATTAAAAGTAAAGCCTTACTACAAAAAACATTAAAAGACCAAATCTCTGTTTTGCTGCTATGAGTGTCTTTCCAATTTCCTTCACTGCCACTACGTTATTGTTCATGGTTACTAAAAAAATCCCAATTAAATGTGTTTATCAGTTACTGTAAATAATTGTAGATTCCCTGAAATGCTACAGTATCCTGAGGAAAAAGGGGATTGTCTTGAAAGGTATGAAACCACTGGAAATCCTTGCTGCCACAGTTCTGAAAATCTAGTTCCCAATTTAAATTTTTTATGAAAATACAAGTGCACATACTAATGTAAGGACGAGATAAGTTCAGAGTAGAGACTTCTTTATAATCATTGACACCTGGATTACACACCTTAAATTATGCTCACAAGTATATTTGTATTTTCAATAAATTTGGATTTCTTGAAAATTTAATTATTCTTGAAGATAATCAAGTAAACCTTTCATGAAATGCATTTGTTTTTCATTACAAACATACTTAATAATATTCATTATAATTATTTGAAGAGTGACTTCAACTCCACAGCTACTATTGCCTAGTCCTCTGGCAAGCACTCCAAAGATTGATGAGTCTGCTTTTTGAAGGTGGGGCTATTCACAGAAAGTTTTTAATCCTTTTTCAGAGCTGGGACTTATCTTTCCACAGAAAAGTTTGTTGCTGGAGTACAACTGTAAGTCTTAAGTGCATTGTGCACATTTGTGTAGACATCTTTAGGGGTTTTCTGAGCTGGCATTTTACAAAGAAATGGAAGAGATTAAATTCTGCTCGTATTCTTTCTTTATAGTGAGGAAATGGGTTTTAAGGAGATACACATACACAACTATTAGCATCAAAAATTAGTTATATTTATAAGAAACAAAATTCTTGAATTAACTCTCTGTAGATATAAACTCTTTTCTTTAACACATTTTGAAGAGCTTCAATAACGTTAAAATATGTTGTTTCCCATCTTCTCCAGTCTTCCTCCTGGTCTTTCAGGCCTTGTAACTCTGTTACTTTCTGTGAGAATTCTGGTTCATCATCTGAGTTTCATTCATAAAAAATCTCCTACATTAAGTTTTATACTTTGTTTCTAATGGAACACATTCATGATTGCTGACCCTGATTGAAATCCTTCTGAATCTGGAAAGAGGTCTTTAGCTCTGATAAAAATATAGTGAGAGATACATACAGTTCAACAACAGTGGAAATGTGCGTGTCCTAATCTTGCAATTTTTTCATCACTTTACCTAGCTCATGAAGAATACGACCCCAGACTGATGACATAAAACCTACCTCAATACAATTTATCTCTCTAAGAAGTCCGTTAGCTTCACATCTGACACTGTATGTCACATTTTAATTTGCTGACATGGATTTAAAAATGGCAAACACTGCTTCCCAAAATTCCAGTTAGCATTCAAACTTTTACAAGTATCATCATGACTGTGCACTCCAATAAGTAACCAGCAAAAATTTCAATGTCAGATTATTAGAATCAAAACATCTTTCTAATAAGTTCCACCATTCTGTTGAATCACAAAGAAGTTATATAGGTTTGAAGTCCATCTTGAGTCACATGTCAAATATTATATCTGACTGGTCATTGTGAGAAACATCTGGTGCAGAATCCGCTCTGACAGAAAAGTATTTTAAACAGATCACTTCTGTTTTTGCACTCGCTGACATTATCTTTACTCTATAAATTCATCATAGGTTGATGGTAAAAATATGAAGTTGATCATTTACCAGGGTTACCAAACCTTGTAATATGATCAGTCAAAAAAGAATTGTATTCTGCAATTAATTTGCTGCACATCAAAAAATTATCACTTATCACAGAACCAAAACTTCACCTTCATGGAATGGTAGGCCTCAAGAAACTAGTTTCTTCAGAACAGATACATTTCTCCAGTAAGCAACATCCTGTTCATGCTGGCTAATTAACCTTTTGTTAATTCTATTCATTACATTCCCTCTGGCTTTCTGTTTTAATAAGCAATCTCTGTGCAATGCATAATTCTCATGCTCAGCTATGTGTTGGCCTGCATCTCTCCAGTCATTGAAACCTGATGCTGGAAATAATGATGAACTACCAAATAATTTGCAAGGAGAACAGAACAGTGAATCTTGACGGGAGGAATAAATAATTATATTCTTGATTAACAGTCCCTCCATTAACTAAAACCCTTATAAAAAATGTTTACTACACAGTTGTTTTATTCCATCACCATATTGCTGTAAATAGTGAGAAAAATCAGCATTTTTGTCTTGGTTAATACCATTTGTTATAAACTAATCCCATGTTTGTTAATTGATTTCCTAATAAAATGGAACGTTACCTGGAATTACTGTTTTCACAGTTTCTTGCACAGGTTCTGTTTTCACACACTCATTTGGAAAATCAACATTTGTGTCTGGAGAATGAAGTCTTCTGACTTTTGAGCATTCACCGCCATCATGACTATAGTGTTCACTTTTGCCAGCAGTAGTAAAATAAATGCTGTTATTGTCTAATCTGTTGTTTTCTTGAAGAAGTTTCCACTCTCTTTCTCTTTTCTTTGCTGATTTTTTACGAAATGAAACACCACTCAATTGTAATTGTCCTCCCATTTTAATTATAAGTGAGCATTTTTTACACAATTTTTTCCTATTGTAGACGTGTGAAAAAAAAGACAAAAACACTGCTGAACTGTTTACATGTGAGCTTGTAGGAAGATTGCTTTAAATACCAAAAGACAAAATTCAGTCTACACACAAATAATGAACACCACTAATAATAACATAACCTCACTTCATAGAAGTTCAGATGAGATATCAATCTACAATTAAACAACAATGTTTCTTAAAGGATCGTTGACTTCCTGTCATCCATGACTATTCTATTGATGTCAATGTTTATTTATTCCATAATCAAAATTTATCAGTTTTGCACACAATTTTGTAATCCTCAGAATGAGAAAAATTGTAATCCTATACAATTTTCTTTAGCAAATAGTTTTGTTTTTATGGTGTTTGATCATAAATAATCAATACTGTACTAAGCTGAATATTATTCATGTAAAGCTAAATTTAAGGATTCAAGTGATAACAGAGTTGAATGGCTTTTATAGAAATACTTTGCTACCCTATGCAGCTGCACATGTTGCAAGTGCCTAATTACAAACCTATATATACAACATAACATTATTAAAATAATGAACATAAAACAAAAATCGTTAGTTTGTGGAGGGGAAGAATAATTTCAACAATTCTGTATGGGACCCTCACTTCAGGGAACTGCCAGGGTCCTCAAGAGCTAAAATATAGTCTTGGGTCACAACGTCTTCTTCTACAACATTGTAACTATAAGTTTCTCATTAATATCATATAACTAAGATAACATCACATATTGTTATTGTTATGTACTGTCAGTACATTAGATTAAAACGAAATTAGACTTTCAAATCGTACACTTTGTATCAGAGTACCTACTGAAAGAAACAGATGAAATCCAGAATTCATACATTTTGCTGTATTATATTTTATTTACTTTATGTTATATTATATCTTTGCCAATCATACTTTCACCAGAAAACTTCTATTTTGAAGAAGATATATTTCCTCAAAAATATTTCATTCAAAGGAAAGGAAAAACTCCCTTTTATAAGTTTTAAAAGAACTTGATAAACATTTATATTATTTTATTTATAGTAAGCAGTAAACCAAATCATATTTGGATAATGTTTCATATTTGTAATTTTATTATCCACAAAATTTTCCATAATTTTACCTCCAAGAACATAAATGCAAAACTCACAGTGACTTTGTGTATTATAAATAGTAGATTATATTTGTAAACTGAAGAGCAAGGTAATCATTGTATACTGTATACCAATATCTTCATCATCTGATCAACCTGATCAATACATTTATGCCTAAATGTGGGCTTACATTATTTATAATATAAAATTCTGTATAACACAAGTACCACACATGAAACACCAGTAGACAGGTTTGGCATTTGTGTAATCTTCCTAGGAGATGACTTAGGAACACAGTTTGAAATCAGCATTAAGGTATGCAGACATTTTATCAAAGACAAGTTCACACCTTTATTTTCATCCTCGCAAGTTTAACATTTTGTCAGTAATCAAAACAGATGTGCAGTCTTTAGACCCTGGAGACATAAATGGTCTTTCTATAAAAATGTTAATTATTTAACTTCAGTCAATTAAAATGAATCAATCCTTTGATATAGAAAACACATGAATAACATAAAAATAAAAATTAAATCATGTTTGTTGATTAATAACCTGAAAAATAATACTAAGATTCTGGGATTGTTTACAAAGGTATTCCTAGTAACATCTTATATGTAAATCTATTTTTTAAAACAACCTTATTTAACTCTGTCTTATTATAAGCGAGAACAAATTGAGAAATCACTTTCAAATGACCATATTTACATTTACATTCCTGATGATTCGTTTCTCTTTTAAATTGTACTTAAGTGAAACTAATTATCAGTAATTAAATTTAATTAACCTATTTTTAAAAATCTCTTATTGCTTTTTAACAGACCACAGAGGGCTGAACAACAGATACAATTCCTTATCCTTAACTGTAGCAATTGTTATTTCATAATTTATGTAAAGAGGTGATAGATTTTCTTCACTTTTATTGACTCTGTCTTTCTTAAGTCTTAATTTTTGTATAATTTTTTTGTATTTACTTTAATGTTTAAACTGACCTTCATGCTGAGGGAATTGCTCCAGATACTGTTAAAAAGTATGTTTTAGTGGATAGTTAGTGAGGATCGGTCAATAATACAACTTTTAGTAATTTTGCGTCGACGTTTCGACAATATTTATTGTCATCTTCAGGACCTGTGTATGAAATACAATAGAAATATCAAACACAACGAAACAATTAAATATTTGGGTGAACGTGTTGGTGATGTGAGTGTGTGCGTGTGTATGTATGTATCATTTTTTATGTGAAGACTTATGATAGTTTGTTTACATCTTCAAATTATCTTTAAGAAAGCGAGCAAATTATAGTATGAAAGAACTTAATTTATACAGTATTACAATTTAAATTACTAAATATAATGTTATTTTAATTAATTAAACAAACGGTAACCAACAATTGGATATTAGATTGGTACAAAAATTGTTTATACCTACGACAGTCAACATATAGCAAAGTAATATATTACCTATAACTAAAACAGATTAGGGGATGTTCTCTACGTAATTCTTAAAAGTTATTTTTACCATGTTTCACTCCCTACTGGTGTTAGCAAACAATCATAATTTAGAAACATACAATTTACACAATATTGTAAAACATTACGACTTAAATCAGATAGTTGACAAAGGTTACACACAAACGTTTCTGGTAAATTTTACTAACAGGTAAACTTGGATAATACGGTAATTGTAATCATATTGTAAAATATAGTCAAGAGTACTATAGAATAATGTAATTTATGTATGTGTCCACAATCACCCTTCTCTTTCACCCATGCTCCCCCCGCCAGGCCACCCAGCCTCTCACTCTAACCTGAAATCGATCTATCACTCACTATCACCCCACTCACTCACTCACTCTCTCTCTCTCTCTCTCTCTCCCTCTCTCTCTCTCTCTCTTCTACATCTCACTCACTGTCTCCCTTCTTCTCTCTCTCACTCTTCCACCCTTCGCTCTCACACTCTCTCTCTCTCCCTCTCATTATCTCTCTTCATTCACTCTCCTCTTTCACTCTCTCTCTCTCTCATTATATCTCTTCATTCACTCTCTCTCCCCCTCTCTCACACTCTCTCTCTCTCTCTCTCTCTCTCTCTCTCTCTCTCTCTCTCTCTCTCTCTCTCTCTCTCTCTCTCTCTCTCTCTCTCTCTCTCCCTCTCATTTGTCATTGTCCACGATTGGCACTCTAAAACACTCACAATTTTTATTACACTATCATCCTCATATAAATAGAGAATTATACACACGATAACAGAAATGATTTACCAACTTGTATTAAAGGGTTACAGACTTTATAACACAACATTATAGATAACAAATCTATTATATGAAAATGGTTATTACTTAATATTTACATTTTGGTCAATGTTATTGACCTGGAACTTGGTCTATACAGAGTACCATAGTCAATGTAGTTCAAATATATGTCGGTCATAATCTCTCTCACATGATCCCTCAGTCTCTCTCTCTCTCTCTCTCTCTCTCTCTCTCTCTCTCCCTCTCACTCTATTCTAAACAGATATATACCACAAATCTAACACGTAGACGTGTACATACACACACGCTAGAATTATATACGCGCACGCACGCGCGCGCACACACACACACACACACACACACACACACACACACACACAACAAAACAACCTCACAAGTCAACTACACATTCGAGAATCCATACATAAATATAACACTATTTTATTGACTTATTTTTATCATCTAAGTGTAAATTATGCACAACGGAGATGCCCACTGTACTGAGTTTAAAACTGATCAACTATGTGTCTATAAGAAATGTTATATGTTTCTTAGCTAATACTAAATAATATGATCAGTGAGACACTTACAATTGTTGCAGACGCCAAACACACAACTGTAAATTTTCCCTGACCGACACCTTATTATAAAGCAGAACAGACGACCCTTGTACATTTGTAGGAAATTAAGTAACATGTGTTCGGAAGACAGTTGAGAAAGATTTGCACTAGGGGGGAGTGTGACACTAATTAATATCCAACGACAAGCTGACCACTAATGACCAACACATCCTGTAGGGAGACTACTGAATATTTCTTCAAATTCATGTTTTGACGGTGTGTATAAGTTGAGCATAACTGGACGAGAGGTTTTGAGTATCAGTGCGGAAATTAATGGAGTGAGGGTCACTTTTAATTTGAATCATTTCCAGTACGCATCTTTTGAAATAATTATTTTCGTAATATTTAATTTGCGTGTTGTTGAAGTCAAATTCATGACCGGTGTTTAAATGGTGAGATACTAAAGCGTTGGGGTTATCATTATGGGTTTTTTTATGGCAATCATACCTATGTTGATAAATTCCAAATATGTTGCACTATCCAATGCAATGACTGTCCAGCCACATACACTGGTATTACGTCCCAATATTTACATAAGAGAATTTATCAACATAGGTATGATTGCCATAAAAAAACCCATAATGATAACCCCAACGCTTTAGTATCTCACCATTTAAACACCGGTCATGAATTTGACTTCAACAACACCCAAATTAAATATTACGAAAATAATTATTTCAAAAGATGCGTACTGGAAATGATTCAAATTAAAAGTGACCCTCACTCCATTAATTTCCGCACTGATACTCAAAACCTCTCGTCCAGTTATGCTCAACTTATACACACCGTCAAAACATGAATTTGAAGAAATATTCAGTAGTCTCCCTACAGGATGTGTTGGTCATTAGTGGCCAGCTTGTCGTTGGATATTAATTAGTGTCACACTCCCACCTAGTGCAAATCTTTCTCAACTGTCTTCCGAACACATGTTACTTAATTTCCTACAAATGTACAAGGGTCGTCTGTTCTGCTTTATAATAAGGTGTCGGTCAGGGAAAATTTACAGTTGTGTGTTTGGCGTCTGCAACAATTGTAAGTGTCTCACTGATCATATTATTTAGTATTAGCTAAGAAACATATAACATTTCTTATAGACACATAGTTGATCAGTTTTAAACTCAGTACAGTGGGCATTTCCGTTGTGCATAATTTACACTTAGATGATAAAAATAAGTCAATAAAATAGTGTTATATTTATGTATGGATTCTCGAATGTGTAGTTGACTTGTGAGGTTGTTTTGTTGTGTGTGTGTGTGTGTGTGTGTGTGTGTGTGTGTGCGTGCGCGCGCGCGCGTGCGTGCGTGCGCGTATATAATTCTAGCGTGTGTGTATGTACACGTCTACGTGTTAGATTTGTGGTATATATCTGTTTAGAATAGAGTGAGAGGGAGAGAGAGAGAGAGAGAGAGAGAGATTGAGGGATCATGTGAGAGAGATTATGACCGACATATATTTGAACTACATTGACTATGGTACTCTGTATAGACCAAGTTCCAGGTCAATAACATTGACCAAAATGTAAATATTAAGTAATAACCATTTTCATATAATAGATTTGTTATCTATAATGTTGTGTTATAAAGTCTGTAACCCTTTAATACAAGTTGGTAAATCATTTCTGTTATCGTGTGTATAATTCTCTATTTATATGAGGATGATAGTGTAATAAAAATTGTGAGTGTTTTAGAGTGCCAATCGTGGACAATGACAAATGAGAGGGAGAGAGAGAGAGAGAGAGAGAGAGAGTGAGAGAGAGAGAGAGAGAGAGAGAGAGAGAGAGAGAGAGAGAGAGAGTGAGAATGAGAGAGAGAGAGAGTGTGAGAGAGGGGGAGAGAGAGTGAATGAAGAGATATAATGAGAGAGAGAGAGAGTGAAAGAGGAGAGTGAATGAAGAGAGATAATGAGAGGGAGAGAGAGAGAGTGTGAGAGCGAAGGGTGGAAGAGTGAGAGAGAGAAGAAGGGAGACAGTGAGTGAGATGTAGAAGAGAGAGAGAGAGAGAGAGAGGGAGAGAGAGAGAGAGAGAGAGAGAGTGAGTGAGTGAGTGAGTGGGGTGATAGTGAGTGATAGATCGATTTCAGGTTAGAGTGAGAGGCTGGGTGGCCTGGCGGGGGGAGCATGGGTGAAAGAGAAGGGTGATTGTGGACACATACATAAATTACATTATTCTATAGTACTCTTGACTATATTTTACAATATGATTACAATTACCGTATTATCCAAGTTTACCTGTTAGTAAAATTTACCAGAAACGTTTGTGTGTAACCTTTGTCAACTATCTGATTTAAGTTGTAATGTTTTACAATATTGTGTAAATTGTATGTTTCTAAATTATGATTGTTTGCTAACACCAGTAGGGAGTGAAACATGGTAAAAATAACTTTTAAGAATTACGTAGAGAACATCCCCTAATCTGTTTTAGTTATAGGTAATATATTACTTTGCTATATGTTGACTGTCGTAGGTATAAACAATTTTTGTACCAATCTAATATCCAATTGTTGGTTACTGTTTGTTTAATTAATTAAAATAACATTATATTTAGTAATTTAAATTGTAATACTGTATAAATTAAGTTCTTTCATACTATAATTTGCTCGCTTTCTTAAAGATAATTTGAAGATGTAAACAAACTATCATAAGTCTTCACATAAAAAATGATACATACATACACATGCACACACTCACATCACCAACACGTTCACCCAAATATTTAATTGTTTCGTTGTGTTTGATATTTCTATTGTATTTCATACACAGGTCCTGAAGATGACAATAAATATTGTCGAAACGTCGACGCAAAATTACTAAAAGTTGTATTATTGACCGATCCTCACTAACTATCCACTAAAACATTCACTGATTGACGGTCACTAAAAATTTAAGGATTTAGTTAAAAAGTATCAGAATTGTTGGTAAATATAAGAACTTTATGAGAAATTTAGAAAAGTTATACAGAGTCATGTTATTCATATACAATAATTTTGTCAGTTATTACAGAATTGACACAATATTTTTTCAAGACTGAAAAGAGAGTATCTCAACTGGAAATTGTGGTCAATATGTTCTTCACATGCTTTTTATAATTTTGCACCTTAAATTGAAATTTGTCTTTCATTAATTTGTGAAACAGCATGTCTACATATAAAAGCAATTTCTACATATAAAAAAATTTAAGAAAGATTATAAATAATGAATTATAGAAAAATATGACAGCAATCTTTCACCATTTTTACTGTACTAGATATTCTACTCTTTAAATATTTTGAGAATATCATTTTTAAAAGAGTTAAAATATAGCCATTACATATTATTGGTACCATATTGGTACATTTAGCCTACCAATTATTGGTACATACTCCAGCCTCCATACACTTTGTACTGTTTTATATTTCTCAGTCATAACTTATGCCCATCAAAACCTGACCTTTTGTAATACAACTCCAACACTTTTTAAAAGATATATCACTATTAAAAGCCCCTATGATATTTAATATGTTGCAAAACATGAATAATTTCTTAATCACTGAATAATTTCTTAATTTTCCATTTGAAATAGTGGTTATAAATTCTTAATGATACCAGACAAGTCATGAACAACAAAATCCAAGAACTGAATAATTTAATTTTACCTAGGTACTGAAACTAACACAATCCCTTATGTTCTTTGTGAATTTCATTATCTAATGAGAGAAATTAAATAAAAATGTCACTAAAATAAAACTACAGCACTTATATAAAATAAACAGTTCAGTCTGAACCCAAATTTTAGTCTCAAATATCATTTTCTCTTATTTAATATATCATCAAAGCCCTTTCTTATTTTATTTTGATATTAGTAGACAGACTAATTTATTTTATAATCCTAAAAATGTCTAAAATCTTGCTAGTCAAGAATTGTCTGATGCTAACCACAAATTCCACAATAAATAAGCCACCTAGGCTAAAAATTTTGGCTTTGTATAAATTCAAGTGAACATATTTTTGACAAAAACGTATAATGAATGAAATATAATTTTCTGTAATAAGTAGAAGAAAATTCATATATAGTACATTTTACCTTTCTAATGTCCACTTGGTATATAAATTCATAAAAACAGTCTTTAATGATTGGAGATTGTTTTTGGATGTAGGATATAATATCATTATCTTTGTCTAGTTCTGTTGTGTTAGAAACAATAGCAGCTTTTTGCCATAACTAACATCCTGCAGCACTAATTATATTAAACTGACTAAAATGGATAAAATTGAACAATGCAGATCCATCAGTTAAAAAACCAAAATCAAAAACCATAATCATCAGCAGCAGGCATATTTAAAATTAACTACAACACGGCATGTATTATTTATTTATATTTACATATTTACATTCACTTTATAAGTAACACATACTAACGTTTCCGGATTATGAACCTGTGTAATTCTAAAGTTCATGGCCCATATATTGTAAGGGTTCGCAGAAGTAATATAATCACTACTGATTTCATGTATATCTGACATACTGCCTGCATTACAGTGGCAGTGCAAAAATAATATAACACCTGGGTTTTATCAATTTCTTTCACTGCAGAGATTAAATGGCCAGCTTCCATTTAACAGGAAACATTATGCGTTGAAAACAGTAAAGATTTCCACTAATTTTCACTCTCATTAATGAAACAGAGATTCTTTCAAACCTCATTGCTGCTTTCAAAGTTCATCTGAAACATTTGCACATTAAATCTGGTGTCATTATATACCAATAGTTATATCAGTTCAATTTTCTAACATGTATTCAGCTAACACATATCATGACTGTTAGTTTATAACTAATTATGTTGCTTTTTGGGATGGGGACAGTATGTCTGTACAATGCCTGATACAACATTTAATTTACTTTAATTAAAATAAATGCAGCAAATGTCAATCTAGTCAGACTTCACTAATGTTTTATTAGGCACTGGAAAAACAAACAACAACCAATTGAAAGCATTTAATTGGAATTAAGTTTCACTTTGTTGTCTCCTTTACAAACCCTGTGTGTGTGTGTGTGTGTGTGTGTGTGTGTGTGTGTGTGTGTGTGGGCGCACGCGCGCTTCTTTTGAATCATTACACATTGACCCAACTGAATACAAAATAATAATTGAGCCTTGATATTATCTGTCATTTCACATTACCAGATCATCAGAACATCAAATATAAAGTAAGTGTAGTATATCAGGCTACAGAAGCTTGTACTGGTTTCAGTAATTAGAAACATAAATGTAATTTTTAATATATTACCCATTCAGAATTTTTCTTGTGTTCTGAGCTTCCATCACCAATTGATCTTAAGTCAATAAGCAGTTCTTTACTTTCATCTTGATTCTTGAGCACATTCTCTTTGTCCTCAACTAAAATTCAGTAAGTGTAATTAATATTAAAATCTAAACAAATTTCGTGGTCACAGTACAGTACTAAATAAAATAGAATAACAATATACATAATATACAGTACATTATGTACAATTATGTACAATATATACAGTTTCATAAAATATTTATAAAAAATTTACATAATTTATCAGAAAAACAAATAGACACCCCAACTATGTATGTGCTCTTATAAGCAGTAAACTACAAGCTACAAGACCTACATTATTATAGACACCTACATTAATACATAACTGGTGACTTCAAAAGAGTAGATGGTATAGTGGATGTATATACAGTAAGTATTGTAAATACTATACATTTTAACATGTCAATTGACACAAAGTTATAACTAGGAAGAAGCATGCATTTAAAAAATGTAAAAACAGAGCAGGAGAAGTAATATTCATTAAATGCTACCTTATAACATGAATACTTTACATTGCCCTGTATCATCATCATCTTATTACTACTACTACTACTACTATTCTTTTTCTTTTCTGCATCAGTGACGTCACTGGTGTAACTGCCAGCTACTGACTGCTGCTTCATATACCATGTTTTTCAGCTTATGTTTCAGTTTACCTTGCGTTTAGTGTTTATTTCATGCTTCGGTGTGTTGTGTTGTGCATTGAAGATGCTCTGTTGTGCCATTGCTGGGTGCAGTAATCATGAAATAAATTTTGAAGTATAAAGAAATCTCATTTCACTGTTTCATATAGTGTGTGATCTGATCATTTTACAGAAGATGATTTTGAACCCGAGCTAAGAGCAAAACTTCTAAATTTAAAATTTATAAAATGCTTTAAATCATCAGCAGTTCTGCATATTAAAATCCCAGAAAGACATGCTAAAACTCAAAAATGGAAATCTCAAAAAATAGTAGAAAGCATTTTAAAGTTTCAGAGGAGAGTGATGAAGAAAATAATGAATCTAGCATAGAAAAACAAGAATAGCCTATTCTTCTAACCTACCAAATAGTCTACCTAACACAAACCTAATACCAGTGTAAATAATACTTTAGAAGTGGTAGAAAATATGAATGAGTCTGAAGAATGCATGCTTTGGAAGATGAAAATTTACTTTTACAAGAGAAAAAAGAGAATTTGGTGCAGGAACTTCTGTGAGGATAGAAATCACATTCTTGAAAGGTAAATTGAACAAATTAGAGTGTCTGTTTCAAACTGCCCAAAAAAAGTATTACTAAAGGAAAATGCACAAACTGGTCATCGGAGGGCATTTTTAAAGCAGTAACTTTAAGGCGTGAACTTAATTTATGTGTGATAGGTTAATTTGAAACTCCCTACCAAAAATTATAAGAAGTCACTTTATCCAGTTTCTTGTTCTTCCAGGATTCTTAGAGTTAATTTTCACTATTTTGAAAGCCCATGTAAATGTATTACAAACTTTGAGAAAGATGTGATTTTATACTTTGATGAAATGCAAGTCAAAACAGTTCTCTGCAATGACAGCGTTGAGGACATATAATTCTGTGACCACATACAAATGTTCAAGTTCTTGTTATTCATACTTTAGTTGGCAAATGGATACAACAATATATTATGGTATCAACAAAGCACTGGAAAAGGAACTTTTTTATGTTGGTATTAAAATGATTGAGTTGACAGATTCAGGTGTGTGGATCTATTTGTAAGATGATAACACCAAACAGAAAACTTGTATCAGAACTTGCTGTAACAAGATAATACAAGTGAAACAAATCCTTTTGGAGGTAATTGGTGAATCTGGGATTTTTGTGTTGTCCCTCATATGTTAAAACTTTTAAGAAACTTAAGAAACCACTTATTAGATGAAGGATATCAGATTTCTAATGGTCAATTTGTAAAAGAGGAAGTTTTTGTGAAATTTATCAACTCACAACAAAAGGGCCTGAATTTTACTCAAAAGGATACTCCTAACCATCTCCTTGAAACAGGCACAGAAAGACAAAATGCACATAAGGCTGTGGAATTACTGTCAAGTACTGTGGCTGCAACTATAGGCTACCTCCTTGCAGGACATGATTATATAGTTGAATTTGTACAGGCTAACACTGGATTTGATATGCTAAATTCTATAATGCTATGTCATCCTACTAATAAGAAGAAAAGCGCCAATGGAACCTGTTTAGAGGAGCAGGATGAAGCTTCAAATCAACTTTATAATTTATGTTTGTCCATGAGAGTTACGGGAAAGTCCCATTTATTCCCTAATGTGCTGAATGTTGAACCTTTTCAAACCCAACTGAAAACTGCTCATGTAACTCCTTTATTATACTGAGTGCCAACATAATGTATAGATATGATACCCACGAGACAGTTAATTCTGCTTCAGGCAAAAATTACGAGACCAACAGCATATACCCAGAAGAGGAAGAATGTGCATTGACACACAGTCTATTATTTGAATTGTGAGAACTAAATGTAACAGTGGAGCACAGACATCTGAAAAGGAAAAGTCGATTTATTGAAGATGGTAGCAGGCTATATGGCTTACAGAGTCATGAAAAAAATTATTGCAAGTTTTGAATATAGCCATCCAATAAGTAAGTACTCCAGTAAACAACAAAACTGGCTTTCAACTATATCAAAAGGATATCTTATGAATTCAACTGATTAAGAACTATGTTCAAAATGGGAGAAAGTTTTATAGAATTTCATTGCTTGAACAAGGCAAATAATGAAATGAAAACTTTATGGAATAAACTAAAAGAGGAGTACAACAGTGTAGATGAGTTTGAAATTTCATGTTACATCAGATCATGAATATTTATCAGGATGAAGTCAATTAATTAATAAGAAAAGATCTTTACAAAATACAGCTACAGGGCAAATAATTGTGGAAGAAAGAAGGCAATGAAATTAAATAAACTTCTGTAAACTTTTCAGGTATGTTAAATAATAAATAATTAATTAAATATAAATAATAACAAATAATTGATGATTTACATGTCCTACAAGTTTTAAATTATTTAATTTTTGCATTGAACAAAGCGGCTGATGTGATATTAGTGTACCAGACTACGCG
This sequence comes from Magicicada septendecula, assembly GCA_034769895.1. Classification (NCBI taxonomy): domain Eukaryota; kingdom Metazoa; phylum Arthropoda; class Insecta; order Hemiptera; family Cicadidae; genus Magicicada; species Magicicada septendecula. The sequence continues at coordinate 1,205,256,895 of CM068367.1, forward strand.
TCATGTGGTGAGAGAACATGTGCATGATATCTACCATGTACTTCTAAATACTGAGGTTTGATCAGTGTATGCAATTATATTTCCCCCCCCCCCCCCATTGTTAATCCTGGCTATACTAGTGCTTGCACTACTGCTTAAAAAGATAGATTAGTTCATTCATAAACTTACTTTTATCCCTCTGTTTCAGTTTCAAACTGCTGAAACATAATTCATGTAGCTGAAACTCCCTATTTTACCCTTATTAATATTGCTCCATTCTTTCTAGTAAAGAGAAATTCAAATGTAAATGGCATGTGATTTACCTACCTATTAATTTATTGTTAATTGACACAGGGAACAATGTAGAAAATGTGAGCAAATTCGTGACACTTCTGCTATAAACACCACGCTATGTATTTCATAACAATGAATTCAAACACATTGATTTAAGAAAAAGATACATAATATGTAAAAAAGAGACACAAACAGAACATGCCAGATGTTAGGGTCAGTTACTAAACTGAAAATTACATTAACTTTCTCAGTTCCTAGTTAGATTAGTTCATTTTTTATATTACAATTCTATACCAATCTTAATATCATACAACTCACTCAAAAATTCTCAACAAACACCTACAAAAAAATGTTAATGCACAAAGCCTAAAACCAAAACCATTTACTATTATTTTATCACTTAAAGAGTGCTGAAGAAGTTACTAACAATAAATACTGTGGAAAGACTGTAATATAATCATACTTAACTGACAAGTGAACAATATATAGCTATGGACATACTTCGCCATTATATTTCTATTTCTCCTCTGAGTTATTTCTCACACACATACATTAGTTTGTTTTTATATGAGTTTTTGACCTCTCAATTAGTTTCTCTAACACCTTCTTAGATTGTGTTATTCATTATTTTATTATTAGTAAAAACAAATGGTGTGCATAAAAGTAATCAACCATAATACTATGTTATCTTTATTGTAAATGTTTACCAAATGGTTTGTCACAGACATTGACTTTCTTCTGAGATGAGTCTGGCTTCTGAGTTAGTTTCCACATATGGTAGGCTTTGTTGAAGCACTGAGCTACTGTTATAGATACAAGTTGTGCCTGTAATAAGTAATTACTGTGATTTATACTTTTTGAATATTATATACAGCTCCAATCTGTTAACAAATAAAACTGTACAGATAGCCTCATATGCAGATGACATTAACATCATGTCAAGACGGATCACGGCAGCTAAAGAAATATTTATAGAGCTTAAAAACAAAGCCAAAGAAGTTGGGCTAGCCATAAATACGGATAAAACAAAAATGCTTATCCAAACAAGAAGGGACCAGGTTCATAACAACATCGAGATAGAGGAGGACACAATTGAAGTGGTGGACAATTTCACGTATCTTGGAGTGAATCTAGCAAAGACTGGATGAGAGGGGCTGGAGATCCAAAGACGGACCACCATGGCTAACAAGGTGTACTTCGCATTGCTGCCATCATTTAGGTCTGGGGATGTGCACAGGGAAACAAAAATGAAAATATATAGGACTGTCATCAGACCGGTGTTATGCTACGGGTGTGAGGCATGGACAATCACACAGAAAACAGTTGACATAGTAGACACCTTTGAAACATGCTCCATTACAATATAATGTAATACTACATGTTATGTTATTCTTATTAATTATTAACAAATATTAATTAATAAAAATTCAGTAATAAAACACAATACATACATAGGCCTATAGCTAATAGTAATAACAATAATAACGCAACAATGAATAACTACGGTAAAACTAAACACAATTTGTGACGAAAACAGCCAAAAATAACAACAATACTATAACAATGTAAATCACAAAATATCAAAATTTATGCTGTTGACAAATATAAGAAAAGCTTTAATATGTTTTTTCGTAATGATATCTTTTTCTTGCATTGGCCAGACTCCACCACACATTGCAGTACTTCTCCTGAAGGCCGTTCTCTCGTTATGTAAATTTTACACTCATAAAGGAGGTGCCAAACTGTCTGTTCTCCACTTTTGCAGCTACACATTTGGTCATCTGAAATCTTGAAATGATAAAAATAAGATTTAAGTTTACCGTGGCCTGTCAGTATAGCTATCAATTTGTGTAACATTGGGATATTTATGACAATTCTTTGTTTAATAGTAGGAAAAAACAATTTAGTTTGAGCTCCATTTGTTGAATTTGCCCATTCATTTTTCCATTTTTCTGTACTTCTATATCCCGCCTCATTAATAACTGTACTTTTGGGAATCAGATCAAATGAGGATGGAATTTCAGTGTTTAAAGCTGCTTCCTTGCCCACCTGATCAGCCAGTTCATTGCCATGATTACCTACATGAGCTTTAATCCAGCTAAAATGTACGCACCAGTTGTCATCTTCAAGAGATCTTATCACATTTCTGATCTCTTCAATTAATTTATGGTGCTTGTCTGTATTCCTCAATGAGTCCAATGTTATCATGCTGTCTGTATAAAGAACTGCTTTTCTATAATCTATTTCCACATCCTTCATGTCAATAATGTTTTGCAGAGCTCTCAGGATTGCAAACTGTTCCACTTGGTTGTTAGAGCATCTTTTATCCAATTTATACTTTAGTTCTTGTACAAGTTGCTTCTTTACATACAGTGCCATACCTGCCCCTACGCCATTTTCACTTTTACTGCCATCCGTGTACGCTTCTACTGAGTAGTCGATTTTCTTATCCCTTCCAGTAATTTTTACTATATCTGCAGGGTGAGGCCATTTATTTAATTCAACTATCGCATCAAACACTTGATGTGATTTCCCCATTACTTTTGTAGTCCGGTAGACGTCAGTAATCTCTTCTATTTTAATTAAAATTGGTGTCAACGCAGTCAGGACACATTGGGCTTCATAAGATGTTGTTCTGAAACCTTTTGCAATTTTTATGAGAATTAATCTTTGCACTCTCTTGTATTTATGTTGGTTATTTTTCCTAACCAACGCATCTTTCAAAACTGGGGCTCCATACGACAAAAGAGGTAGAATTGCACCTTTATTTATGATCCTCATAGCTTCACCTGTTAGGCCCCAGCTAATTTTGGCAGCTTTTGATAAAATATTAATCAATTTTGTACATCTTGTCACAACGTTGTCTATGTGATCATTAAACGTAAATTTTGTATCAAAAATAATTCCAAGATATTTCAGGGTATTCACTTGTTCTAATTTTTTATTGTTAAGGTATGTGTATTCTGTTTTCCCATCTCTTTTTAGAAATTATTAGAACTTTAGATTTTTGCTCATTAAAGCTGATTTTATTGTTTTTGGCCCACTCTGTAATTTTTTGTATTTCTATGTTGGCATAGTTTTCAGCTTCGATGACTGATTTACCTTCAATTACCACAATTACATCATCTGCAAAGGCAATGACATTTGAATGTCTGGCAAAATCCAACCCCAACAGAGAGTTGTATTGTATGTTCCAGAAGCCAGGACCACAACAAGAACCCTGAGGACACCCTCTACTAACATGTCTTTCCAATGTTATATTATTTGTAGATAAAATATATATTAAGCGTACTTGTAATAAATGCTTATATTTGTAATAAATGCTGCTCGTCCACTAAAATAATGTTTAGAAAGGTTATACATTTTCTTATATATTTGTGTGTGTGTGTGTGTGTGTGTGTGTGATTCTAAGTTATTCAAATATTCTAGGATCTCTCAAAATAAGAGAAACTTATACAGTGAAATTTAGTTAATTCAAAATTGAGGGAACAATTACAAAATTTTGAATTACCCAGAATTTAAATTAAGTAAGTTGCAACTTGGGGACTTCATGTTTACAGACATACAGTACTTTATGACTTACACAGAAAATTTGTTCAAAATGCACACACACACATTATAACATTACATTTATTTAAAGATATTTCAGTGTTAACACTAAACACAACTGCAGTATGTTAATTACTGGCTAAGTCATAGGATTTTATGTGAGTTACGTGAAACATTAACTGCTGCAAACAGAAATAATGCATTAGTTTCAAGAAGAAAGATTTTACTTATTTAAATATTTTAAAAAATTAATTATTTATTAATTAAATTAATATTAATTAATATTAAAATATTAATATTATGTTTTATGTTTTATATTAAAACAATTAATAATTAAAATTATGTTTAAAAAAATGTACCTATTGAAAAGGAAAAAAAGGTGATTAGCCTACTTCAATATCTCCTTTTACAAGAAGCTATTTATAAAGCACAAAGACATATTACATGTGTATTATAAATCACACATAAATAATATAAAAACATAAAACACAAACATGTTTCAGCCACTTGGGTACCTGATATAAAATATTTAATTTAAATAATTAGGCTATTTTAAATATTGCAAATCATATAAAATACCATTTAAACATTTGTTACATAAACGGAAGAATTTTACTCATAGTATTTTCATTAAAATAATATTTGCTTCACTTTCAGTTCAATAAATATTAATTACTGAGCACCCATTTTTTAATTAAATAGAAAAATCGTTATAAAACAAATATTGAAAATACATGTCAGCGAAGAATTATTTTAAGTATTGTATTTGCACTATAATACAGTTGTGTATTTATTTTTTCTTTTATTTATATCATGTCTCTGTTTATTAAGTGTCTGTTTTTGTTAAATCATTGTCCAGTTGACAGTAATTGTTATTTTAATTTGATAAATAATTTGGATGTTGACAATTGTGTCACCTCACTTCAATTCTGTTTTCCAACATTTAATACTATTTACAATAATTTCTATCAATGCATTACTTAAATGTACAAAAAATTTATTAAATGGGTATATGCAAATATGTATCATTGCAATATTTATATAAATTGTGGAAATTAAACCAATAACAAACACAGTTTCAGAAGCTAAGGTCTAATTCAACCATAGAGGTCTGTAATGTAATAATTCACACAAATTACAAACTAACATTGTGCTGTATTGATTAAAAAGAAATATTACAGTGTGTGTAATCCTATGTTACAAGCTCAGGGCCTCCGCTAGGGTTCTTGCTGTCCGTGTGCAGTTTGCCGCCCTTCTGAATATACTTTTCATATCCCTACTTTGCCACACTGTTTAATATTAGTTTAATTAAAAATTGATATAGATATAAATAGTAAAATTGACAAGAAATAATTATATTTTTCAGCAATTGACAGAGAAGTTTTTTGGGCAAAAGTGTTGAAAGTGGAGGGAGTCCAGGGTAGGAGAGATAAAAACACAAGTTCAAAGTGGACTGAAGACAGGAAGAAGAGACACAGTGAGAAGATGAAAGAATACTGGAAAAAAAGAAAAGAACAAAGAGTAAAGAATTGAAATTGGCATTTGCTCCTAGATGGCCGATAAAAAAAAAAATATATTATAATGTAAATTATAGATACAATGTATCTATAGATACATATGTTATAGACACAGATGTATAGATTATTATTATAAATTCTTAGTGGATCTTCACTCACTTCTGCCCCGCGATGGAGCGCCAATCTATAACGTAATTTTATAGATACAAGATATAGATGTAAGTGATGTGGTGTGTTCGTGTGGGTGTAGACACGCACCGGTGTCTACTATAATGTTGTTTATCTAAAGGTGTAATCGTAATCGTAGAAGTTATCGGTGTTAATGTATTGTTTTTTTGTGGGTACGCAGTAATAGTTCGCTCCTTTTATTTTAATATGATCCGCGCACTTTGTTGTATCTCACTTACTTACCACACTTGAATGCTTCAATTCAGTTCTGTGATGTTCCTTCTGAAATACAGGCACTTTAAATACAACAACAAAATATTCAGATTGAATAGTTAATATATCATCACACACAATAGTAAATGAAGCAATATCTGACGAATATTCTGAATTATGCTAAAACTTTTTTAAATTCTTCCGCCACCTGTGTCAGAACTGATTAAAAATAAATGAATTTACTTTTACTAGAAATGATACTCCTTTTGTGGTAATAAAATTGGAGATTTATTAACAATTTGATAAGTGATAAAATCTTTAACAATTAAAAACAATGATTAACAACCTTTAGATTACTGATTACAATAAAATTCAATAAGACTCTGTCTAATTCCTCAAGGCTGGTAGACCTGTTGTTAGTACAATAATTTAACTGTATAGGTTATGTTACTTTGATTCAGAGAATTACCATATATCGTTAGGTTCTTTGAGGTAACATGATACCAGTTACAAGATGCAATACAAATAACTATATTGAATTAACAATAGTGAATAATAATTGAACAAATATAAAAAAATCAAAATTTGGTACCATATGTCTGGTATTTATAAAATTATCGTACGCGGGTATGCGCACGCACCTCTAATACTAGTGTGTTATTGTCAAGCTGTCTGGCTTGTACAGTATTTAAAATGTATTACGTTCGTTTAATAATTAGCTTCAAAAATCATTTATTCACAAGAGAAAAATTTCTCAAAAAACTCTTGTTAGCAATTCTATTTGATTTGATTGTTACTTGAGAACAGATCGGTAATGTTGAAATTATCAAGTTACCGCCACACTTTCTGAGGTTAGAATTAATCGGTGTGGTTACAAGGGATAAGTATTCCTTATTAGCTAATATTTCTTAGATTATACATGTAAACATATTATTCATAATAATTTTTAATATATGATTATCAGAATTATATTTATTCCGATTGTATGAAAATTAATGAAGTAGATTTTAAAACATAGAAAATTTCAAGAAAAATACGTTTAGTCAAACGAGTGACTAAATACTCTCGTATTTATTAACAATTATTTTCAAACATTTTATTTTAAATTACTATAATTAATTAAAATATTTTTCTAATATTTTAATAATGTCGATTTAAATCTTTTCTCAATTCTGATAATTTAATTATTGTTTTTTCGATACTCAGCATTGTACGACTTGCGTAGTATCGAAAGTCAAATATTCATAAAATTATTAATTTCGTTTAAATATTTTTTAAATAAAACTGTACTCCCTGTTTCCTATTTAAAACTTCACTCGCAAGTATGGTCGTTATTATACACTGACCTACTTGTTCAATTAACACAATTCCGCACTTTTTCACTCGTATGTATGAATGTTGTATTTAGGTTAACTGTATGTTGTATATTGACGTAACATGGCGCGCACAGTTTTAAATATAAATTATTTCTTCCTTGACTAGAGCGGCGTGACCTGTATGCTTGGTGGTTAATCGTAGACTGTTTGGTACCTCTGAGACGTCTCCCGGTCGTCTGCTGAAAGTCATTCATTCCATTGGCTGAATTCGTCATACTCTCCGACCCGAAAGCCTTCGTTTTATTAAAATATTTAATTTTTTGCCAAAATTGAGTTTGGGTTTGAGGCGTTTTTACGTCATCATTGGTACAAAAATTTAACTTGAAAGTTTAAAACTATCATAACTTTCTTATCTTATGTCCTATCGTTAATTAGTTGATATCAATGAATTCAGGGCGTTTTGCTTGTTAAAATAAGTCCAAAAACGCTTATTTTTCATTCATTACTACTATTACAATAACGATTTTATTATTTATTTCTGGTGCATCTTATTTTTATAAGTTCGTTACACCAGATTTTATTTAAATATAATAAAACACTTCTTATCTAAACACTTTGAGTCTGTATCTCAGTCGGTTTAATTTACAATTTGGGAAAAACTGTTTCCTACACAAATCTCGCTATGGCGTCATTAAGCATCCATGTTAGATTTTTTATAAATCGGCTTATAACTAATTTTTCTTCTTTCAAATGATTATATTACTACCTAATATTATTAGTAATGTTTATTTACACAATTTTCCACTACAATATTTATGTATGACTGTGGTTAATTCAATATTTACATAAGTTCAAACCTCTCATATGGTTCTTATACAATTTTTCATCTTATTTTTTAGTCTCTTCATATAAATCATATCATTTAATGATTGTAATTAGTGTACATACATAGTACCTAATCTATTATATATAATGGTTACCTTTTAATGAGCTCAGAACTTTCTAATCATTCAGTAATGGCTCTGCTCATGTTGTGTCATGTCATCATAGTCATTTATTTTTTCTAATACAACAACTAAATTGTTATTGTCCTATTTGGTTTGGATTCCCAAAATAGCATTAGATATTGTTCTAACTTTTGGTAATGTTTCCAATTACTTTTACATAAGTTCATATGCTATATTTTTCAGAAATAACTGGTTGGTCATTGTTTGTTTACATTTGGTTTTCTTCATAATGGTCATTTGGTTTTCAAATGTTTGTATGTAATATGACTGCTTTTGTGGTCATTATCTGTTCTCAAAGTAGCTTTGGGATTTCCTCTTGCTACTGGTAATAATTGTAACAATCTGTTCTCAATATTTGATACAGTATTTTTCTTAACTAATTTGCTATACTATGGTTTAGCTTACATCTGGTCATATGTACATGGTTAATTGGTTTACAATAATTTAGTTATATTACTGTTCTTATCATGTTCAAAATCTGTTCTCAATGTATTATCAGATATTTATCTCACTACTGGTAATACTCTTATAAACATTTACATTGGTTTTGATACTGTACTTTTCTTAACTAAATTGGTATACTTTTCTCATTTCTGTTATTCTCTGTGTCATTATGTTTGACTTGTTCTATTTACATTGTTTTGCATTATATTACATTGTTTCTTAATATTTATTATTATTACTTATAATAAATTCTCATTTAATAACATATTTGATGATCAGATATTTATACTAATATGTATCATTTTCTGTTGTAATAGGTCTCTTCCTTGTGGGTTGTGTAACAATGTACCATCTGTTTTAGTGCAGTATTTTTCTACTACTAAACTGACTTCATTATGGTATATTAACATAATACTTTAACTATTTTGTTACACATGTTTATACAATTCCTTCTTACACACTAACACAAATCTTTCTTGTATTATATGCAATGTTTTTCTGGTCAATGGTGGAATTTAATTCCTGTTATTTTTGATACTCAACAAATGTCTTTTATTTGTTGTCAGTTCTTTATGAACAATAACATCATTGTTCTATTTTGTTCTAATCTGGTGGTCTTATGATTATGTGTGTTGGTTACAACTTTATTAAATCAGTCACACTCATTGTCTGTGTTTATTTGACTATTTTTAATTTTTGTTGCTTCATCATGAAATTAACATATTTTTCACACTGTAAACTTCATCACTGTAATTGTCTGTGTGGTTTATTCAGTTGAAATAGTTAGTTATTCACAGGTTTCACATTTGTATTAAGTACACACTGTAATTGTTTGTGGTTCCTTAAATGTTTCACACTGGTTTTCTTGTCACACTTATAATCATTTCTTTTGTCACTTACACTGTTTTTAGTACATGTGGTTTATATTGAGTCCTTATATCTTCTGTCCATCTTATTTCTTCTTCTTGGTGCTCTTCCTGGTCCTTCTTCTTTCTTCTTTATTCCATATTTTCATTGTAGTTGCTGTTTTTATTTATCTCCATTGTTGTTGGAGCTTGTTGATCCTTGTTTCGTTGATTCCCCTCACTGTTGGATCCTATTGGGTCTATTTACTGATATTTTGTTTTGGGCTTGTGGCATTTTCATTCTTCATTTTGTAATTAATGTTGATATATTCGTATTCTCTTCTTCATTGTTGGATTTTTTATTAATATTTTTGTAGATACACACTTATATACACTTAGCTTTATTTATCTAGATATATTCCCATGTTTCTTCTCATACTTGACGTTACATTCGTTTATATTATGTAACTACCATATTTTTGGTACTGTTACATATGCCTTCCTATAAGAATTGATTAATTCTGAATTATTATAATATATTTTTTCATTGAAGAATTCATCAATTGTTGTACATTCCATGTTGATTCACATGTTTTTTTCCATATATCCCTTCACTTTCTTCTATTTGAATCATATTTATCTTCTCTATGTAATTATCTCCCTTGTTTATTTAGTTCCCTAATTCCCTAACATAATTTTAGCTGGGGCAGTTTAGAGCGGCTCACTTTGGCTATTCAACTCTACTGGCCATACTAATTTCAATAAATATGGAGGCAAATCATCTCCTTCAATAATAATAAATGATTGCTGGCATTACTCTTCAGTCAATTCATTTTAAATCATCATAATAATAATAGTGGTCGTTCTTCCGACAAATAATAAATATCCTTGGGATTAATCCACGCATCTGCGGTTTATACATTTTTATTCTCTCTTTTCTTGATTCAACTTAAACTATATTCTTCACATGTTATAGGGATAGTTTGTTTTACACTTCCTCACTGGTATACTCTCATGATTGTCTTCATTATTATATTATTTTTTTATTCTTCATTATTCTTGATCAATCTCTTCTTGTTGTTTTCACTTTGGATGTCGTCTCATCATATTCTTCATCTCAGGTTTCATTCTTCTAGATATAATTCATAATTACATTTGTTTTTCTTCTTCTTCATGGTTTGTATTTGGTATTTATATTCCATGTGGTATTGGTTTATTCGCTAGTAATATACATCATAAACAATGTGGTTGTGTGTGGTGGTTTGTCTACATTAATACCTTATTTTGGTGTCATTTTTCCAACTTTGCATTTGTTCCTTCTTTTTTTCTTTAATAGTACGGGTGAGGTGTTCTTATTTACTTGTTGACGTGGCTCTTGGAAATTTATTTGTATGTGCCAAGGATGGTATTTGTCTTTCTCGTATATTCATTTTTATTATAGTACGGGTAAGATGTTATAATTACTGGTTGACGTGGCTCTTGGAAATATTTATGCCATTGGATGTAATGCGTCAGTCTCGTATATTTATATTATTATAGTACTGTATTATTAATAACACAATGTTCTGAATCCTTTACATTAACTCTCTTGAAGTATGTTTTCTCACATTATAAAATTACAATATATTCAATGTTCAATACATAATTATACAGTTACTTCTCGTTTAATATACACATAATAATTTTCATAATAGTAATACATCCTTTTTTCTGTAGTCAACATCTATTTTTATAATCATATTTTCATTTTTCACTTTTAAATAACAATAATCTTCATAGCCACTTTTCATTTTTCATCTTGATATAGTCAACAGTTATACACATAATTATATCTTCATTTTTTATAACAAATATTTTCATCCTTTACATTATCAATAATAAAATAATCCTTATCGCTATCTTTTCACTTTTTTGGTCCTATAATTTAATTTTCAATATATTTTTTCATTGAGGTTTGATTATAGGTACCTTTTATTTTCTTTGTAATAGGGTTCTGCAATTCATATGTGTTGTTTAGATTGTTTTTTGTCACAGTATATGGTCCGGTATATAGCAGTAATAGCTTCTTTGCTATGCCCTCAATAGTACTAGGGAGCTCTCGATTTTTTATAAGCACTTGGTCTCCCACTTCATAATTGACAATTTTGGGTTGTAACTTTTTGTACTTGAGCCTTAATTTATTCGCTCTCTCCACTGCATTATTATAGAATTGGGTTTTGTCAAATTTAACTTCGGCACTGATTGGAAAATTAATTATTTCTGTGATCTCCCGGGGTGGTTTTTTCTCGTACATTGCCATGTATGGTGTTTCGTTAGTTGACTGGTGGTAGGCTAGATTTAGGAAGTCTTCAGCTGGGGATAAATACTCCTCCCACTTCCTCTGCTGGCTGTGACAGTAGGTTCTTAAAATCCTTCCTACTTCCCTCAACACTCTCTCAGCAGGGTTGCTGTTGGGGTGATACACCGATGTCTTGTATGTTTTGACTCCCAGATGGATCAGTGTTTCCCGCCACTTTCGTCCTCGGAATTGCGTTCCATGATCTGTAATTATCATCGACGGTTTACCCACTTCGGGTATATATTTATTCATGACTATTTCTAATATTTTACTGGTTGTCGCTCGATTTAGTGGGTACAGCTTAGTATATTTGGTGTAATGATCAAATATTATTATGATATATTTGTACTGGTGTCTCCCACCACTCCGTGGAAAAGGTCCACAAATGTCCAAGAAAACTTTTTCTAGTCTTGCAGTTGACGTGATTGGTATCATGACTCCTTCTCGCTTTTCGTTGCTGCATTTTGCTAGTTGACAGATATTACAACTCTGGACATATTTTCTGACCTTTCTACTCATGTCCTTGAAATGCACATGCTCCTGCAAAGCTTTTATGACCTTCACTGCGCCCATATGACCATAACGTATGTGGTAGTCTATGGTCAATTCCTTTTCTAGGGCTTTGGGGATAACTACCTTCCATCTCTCATCACCTTTATTGTGCTTGGTGAATACCAACTGATTGTGAGTACAGTAATATTGGTTTATGTTTGCATCATTGTCGGCTAGTTTTTTCATAATTAATGATATTTTAGGATCTTGTTGCTGATGATTGATGATGTCAGATAATATATTAGTGAGTTCGGACTTATTCTTCAATAAGTGGTATACTCTTGCAATGGTTTCCCTCTCTCCTTCAAATGTTTGGGCGTCAATGTTTATCCGGGACAACACGTCTGCAGCTGTGTTGCTTTTTCCGGGTATGTACTCCCATTGTATATTGTATTCTTGAAGTGTAAGGGTCCATCTTGTCAGTCTTCCGTGTTTTAATTTGCAGTTTTTTAGAAATGAAATGGATTTGTGATCTGTCCTCACTGTTACTGTATAACCTAAAATAAATGTCCTGAATTTTTCGCATGCAAACACTATACTCAATAATTCTTTTTCTGTGGTATGGTAGTTGCGTTCGCACTTGTTTAATGTACGGCTTGCAAAACTAATCACTTGATGATGCCCTTCTTGGTCTTCTTGATAGAGTACAGAACCAAGACTTAGGTCACTAGCGTCACAATTCATGAAGAACTGTTTATTAAAATTGGGGTGATGCAGCATAACGGTTTCTAGGAACTTCACTTTGATCAATTCGAATGTGGATTCTTGCTCTGCTTCCCATTTCCATTTTTCTTTTGATGACAGCTGTGTTGAGAATCGAGCTGTCAATTCGGAATAATTACTTTGAAATTTCCGATAATAATTGCAGATTCCGAGGAATGATTGCAGTTGTTTTTTGTTCTTCGGGACGGGAAAACGCTGAATTGCCTCCATCTTCTCCTGGGATGGTGTAATTCCGTATTCAGATAGGTTAAACCCCAAGAATTGCACCTCCTTTGCAATTAGTTGAGATTTATCTAGCTTTAAAGTGATGTTGTTGTCTTCCAGTTTTTTCAGTACTTGTGCCACCCGGTCACAGTGTTCCTCCCAATTGTTAGAGGCTATTAGGAGATCGTCCACATAAACTGTTGTGAACTGTAGTGTGTTGTGGCCCAGTACCTCGTCCATGCATTTGACGAATATTGCTACTGAGTTTACTAAACCGAATGGTAGCCTTTTAAAATGGTAGTTTCGGCCTTCAAAGATAAAAGCAGTGTATTTTCTATTGTTCGGATGCAGCTCAACCTGCCAATATCCACATACCGTATCCCATATACTGTAAAATTTTGTACCATAAAATTTCTTTAATATTTCATCGATTTCTCCAGGCGATGTCCTGTCATTAATTATGGTTTTGTTAAGCTCACGAGCATCTACACAAATTCGTACTGCACCATTCTTTTTTGGTACAGCGACAATAGGGTTGGTGTATGGTGAATTGCTTATCTCTATTATGTCATTCTCTATTAAACGCTGAATCTCCTCTCTTACAGCTTCCTTTAGTGAAAAGGCGATAGGATATGATTTCCTCTTGAACTCTGTATGGTCTTTGAACTTCAGTTTCTCATTGGAAATTTTTGATTTTCCCAGGTGTATCTGAAAACACGTGGCGATACTGGTAGTATATTTCTATTAATCGTTCCCGTTGTTCCCAAGTAATTTCTTGGCTATTCTGGCTGGTTTTAAATTCTCGGATGCTATTGATTTTCTCCAACCACAAAGCTTCCTCTGGGCTGTTGTGTATTCCTTGGTTGATGGCGCCTTCTTGGTGTTCACGGCCCTCTCTGATGTAGTATATTACATGCTCCGAGGGTGCCTTCCTGTATTCTGTCAAATTGGGTGTCCACTCTATTTCTTCTGTTTTCATCCTCACTGTATTATTATCCATATTGATGATTGCGGTGTATTTTCTTAAAATATCACACCCGATTAGTAGAGTGAACGGTAGCCCACTGGCTACTAGGAATACCATCTGTATTGTCTTCCCATTGCTGGATACATCTAATTGCACTTGCTGTCGGATAGTCTTATTCTGACGTCCGGTAGCACCGATGAGAATTATATTGCTAATTGGCAATGTGGGTATTGTGGCTTTGTTCTCCGATTGAATTCTGTCCAGTTCCAATTTGTCTATTAGTGATACGTTTGCACCAGTGTCAATCATGGCTGTGGCGTCAGTGTTGTTTACTTTAATGGATATGTATGCAATTTCACTATTGCTTGTATCGCCGATAGTATTTTCCTTTTCTTCCATCAAATCTTTCCTTATATTTTTTAAGTAGTTGTTGTTATAGACATTTTGATGCTTTGATGATTTTGCCAAAACATTTGACCCAATAGGCCGGTTCAGTGAGGGTGATCTTGGGTTTTTCACTGCCGGTTGGTGTTTAAATTCATGTCACCATTTTCGCGTCGGTCCTGAGACGTCGAAGCTACTGGCTCCTGATTTCCCGGTCCATGTCCGTTGTGGTATACCTCTGTAGTTTGTGTGGTTGCTCTGGGACTTCCACTGCTGTCACTTCCGTTTGACCGATATCCAGACTCTCTTTCATCCCTGTCGCTATTATTGGAATGATGGTGCTGGTGTGGGAAGCTCCTTCTTCCTTGATAATAATTTCTGTGGTTTCCACCCCGACTGGCATGGGTATAATGGACTCTTCGAAATTGATTGTTATTATTATGGCCATTACCTTGTCTTGGTTGGTGATTAGGGGACTGGTTCTGATACGGTCTGTAATAGTGATTACCTCTTTGGTAATTCGTATTTTGTTGGTAACCATTAGGATGATGGTTATTTTGGTTCCCTCTATTTATATTATTTCCACCTCCGTCTTGACGCGGTGTGGGTTGATTCTGGAATCTCGGGGGATTATGAAAATTCCTTCCTTGGTTATTGCCATTGTTATGAATAGTAGGGTTATTGTTCCCAGGCCCTCCTCGATCGTATGTCTGGCTTGGTACCTGTCGACTCCGTTGATAGTATCGTTCCCTCTCGTGGCTTTCGAGTAGGTCGCACATTCCTTGGATTGTTTTTATTTGTGCATTGAGTCTTCCCTGTGCTATACCCTGGTTGAAATGGTAAGCCAACTTCGTGACCAGGCATTCTTCTGGGATTGCCGGTTCCAGATTCCTTGCCAGGCAAATCTTTCCTAAAAAGTATGTGGTCATGGACTGCCTTCCATTTACGTCGAATCTTCCGTTGGTTATATCGTCCCTTATGATATTCTGAGTGGCCTCCGACCAATATTTTTGCTTGAATGCTGTCTTGAAGGTGTCATAATTAATCACTTCGTGTCGGGTCGCTGTCCACCAGTTGTCAAACGTGTGCTTAAATGATTCGTCTAACATACCTTTTATGACAGTCCATCTGCTCTCACGATTCCTTTGTATGATTTCTTCCATTCTTTCTAGGAACTCCAAAGGGTTTTTCGAATAGGTCCTGAAGTCAATCTGATCTCTTCCCTCTAAATGATTCAAACCAGATAGGAAATTCGGTATGGTTTGTAGACGATGCATTTCGTCTCGGAGGTCGTCCAATTCTCTTCGTTGGCGCTCTGTGGATTGTGTTTTATCATCATGTACCTGTTGCTTGATTGCGTCTACTTTTCCAGCAACTTCTTCACATTTATCCTTTAATGTGGACTGCGCTGCCTTCATCCTTGTTTGTTCTTGTGTTATTGTATCTAGTTGGGTATCGTGATTTTTCTTCACCTCATTAATACGTTGGTTAAGGTCCAATTCCGTCTGGATTAGTTTTAAGTTGGTACTTTCCCCTTCTTTACGCACTTCAGATATTTCTACATTAATTTCGGTCGTCAGTATGGCCATTTGCTTCTCAATTTCTTCGACGCTTTCTCCTAATCTTCTCTCAACCATTTCTGCCGTCTCCTTAGCGGTCTCTTCCATTTTATTATTGTTGACACTTATTTGTAGCCACATATTTTCATGATCGGCTTGTATATTCTCAACATCTCGATTCAGTTTGGCGTTGATCCCATCAATTTTCTGGTTAGTTTGATCAATCTTCTCTCCCAACTCTGCTGATAAATCTTCTTTCATGGTGGCCATTCTCTTCTCCAACAATTCTTCGGTTTTCCGTTGACCCTCTTCCATTCTCTTGTTCGTTTCATCCAGCTTTTTGATCACCTCTTCCCTTGCGGACTGGTTCTCCTCCTTTGATGATTTCTGACCTTCTTCTATTTTATGGTCTAAATCCGCTTTCATTGATTCTATGGATTTGTTCATTTTCTGGTCGTTGGATTTTTGGCTTTCTTCCATTCTATTTAAGTCTGCTTTCAATGACTCTATTGATTTGTCCATCTTCCGGTCTGTGGACTTCTGGCTTTCTTCCATTCTCTTCTGGCCTTCTTCCATTGATGCTCTCATACTCCTTAACATTTCGATAATGTATCCGTTTTCTGGTTGTGCCGGTCTCTCGGGTTGGTTTGTTTCTGGTAAAATTTCTTGGATCATCACTTCTGGTTCTTCCATAGGCTGCTGAACCTCCTCCGCCGGTTCAATTGTTTTTTCCTTCGCTTCCAGTACAACTTCTTCTACATCCTCCGTAGATATGGCCTCTTTTTCTTCTCTTCTGGTCTCCTTTTCCGCTTCGATTGCCCTCTTCCTTGACGTTGATCATGATTTTGATCTTGATTTCAATCTGTCGGTGTACATCTTGCTGTCCTGGTAATGTACCTGCTGTCTTTTTCACGAATTGGGATTATTGGGTAACTAGTTATGGTGTACTTTCCCTTTAAATCGTGCTCAGACGTTGGGCGCCAATCTATAATGTAAAATTATAGATACAAGACACAGATGTATAGATTATTATTATAAATTCTTAGTGGATCTTCACTCACTTCTGCCCCGCGATGGAGCGCCAATCTATAACGTAATTTTATAGATACAAGATATAGATGTAAGTGATGTGGTGTGTTCGTGTGGGTGTAGACACGCACCGGTGTCTACTATAATGTTGTTTATCTAAAGGTGTAATCGTAATCGTAGAAGTTATCGGTGTTAATGTATTGTTTTTTTGTGGGTACGCAGTAATAGTTCGCTCCTTTTATTTTAATATGATCCGCGCACTTTGTTGTATCTCACTTACTTACCACACTTGAATGCTTCAATTCAGTTCTGTGATGTTCCTTCTGAAATACAGGCACTTTAAATACAACAACAAAATATTCAGATTGAATAGTTAATATATCATCACACACAATAGTAAATGAAGCAATATCTGACGAATATTCTGAATTATGCTAAAACTTTTTTAAATTCTTCCGCCACCTGTGTCAGAACTGATTAAAAATAAATGAATTTACTTTTACTAGAAATGATACTCCTTTTGTGGTAATAAAATTGGAGATTTATTAACAATTTGGTAAGTGATAAAATCTTTAACAATTAAAAACAATGATTAACAACCTTTAGATTACTGATTACAATAAAATTCAATAAGACTCTGTCTAATTCCTCAAGGCTGGTAGACCTGTTGTTAGTACAATAATTTAACTGTATAGGTTATGTTACTTTGATTCAGAGAATTACCATATATCGTTAGGTTCTTTGAGGTAACATGATATCAGTTACAAGATGCAATACAAATAACTATATTGAATTAACAATAGTAAATAATAATTGAACAATTATAAAAAAATCAAAATTTGGTACCATATGTCTGGTATTTATAAAATTATCGTACGCGGGTATGCGCACGCACCTCTAATACTAGTGTGTTATTGTCAAGCTGTCTGGCTTGTACAGTATTTAAAATGTATTACGTTCGTTTAATAATTAGCTTCAAAAATCATTTATTCACAAGAGAAAAATTTCTCAAAAAACTCTTGTTAGCAATTCTATTTGATTTGATTGTTACTTGAGAACAGATCGGTAATGTTGAAATTATCAAGTTACCGCCACACTTTCTGAGGTTAGAATTAATCGGTGTGGTTACAAGGGATAAGTATTCCTTATTAGCTAATATTTCTTAGATTATACATGTAAACATATTATTCATAATAATTTTTAATATATGATTATCAGAATTATATTTATTCCGATTGTATGAAAATTAATGAAGTAGATTTTAAAACATAGAAAATTTCAAGAAAAATACGTTTAGTCAAACGAGTGACTAAATACTCTCGTATTTATTAACAATTATTTTCAAACATTTTATTTTAAATTACTATAATTAATTAAAATATTTTTCTAATATTTTAATAATGTCGATTTAAATCTTTTCTCAATTCTGATAATTTAATTATTGTTTTTTCGATACTCAGCATTGTACGACTTGCGTAGTATCGAAAGTCAAATATTCATAAAATTATTAATTTCGTTTAAATATTTTTTAAATAAAACTGTACTCCCTGTTTCCTATTTAAAACTTCACTCGCAAGTATGGTCGTTATTATACACTGACCTACTTGTTCAATTAACACAATTCCGCACTTTTTCACTCGTATGTATGAATGTTGTATTTAGGTTAACTGTATGTTGTATATTGACGTAACATGGCGCGCACAGTTTTAAATATAAATTATTTCTTCCTTGACTAGAGCGGCGTGACCTGTATGCTTGGTGGTTAATCGTAGACTGTTTGGTACCTCTGAGACGTCTCCCGGTCGTCTGCTGAAAGTCATTCATTCCATTGGCTGAATTCGTCATACTCTCCGACCCGAAAGCCTTCGTTTTATTAAAATATTTAATTTTTTGCCAAAATTGAGTTTGGGTTTGAGGCGTTTTTACGTCATCATTGGTACAAAAATTTAACTTGAAAGTTTAAAACTATCATAACTTTCTTATCTTATGTCCTATCGTTAATTAGTTGATATCAATGAATTCAGGGCGTTTTGCTTGTTAAAATAAGTCCAAAAACGCTTATTTTTCGTTCATTACTACTATTACAATAATGATTTTATTATTTATTTCTGGTGCATCTTATTTTTATAAGTTCGTTACACCAGATTTTATTTAAATATAATAAAACACTTCTTATCTAAACACTTTGAGTCTGTATCTCAGTCGGTTTAATTTACAATTTGGGAAAAACTGTTTCCTACACAAATCTCGCTATGGCGTCATTAAGCGTCCATGTTAGATTTTTTATAAATCGGCTTATAACTATAACTATAATTTTTTCTTATTTCAAATGATTATATTACTACCTAATATTATTAGTAATGTTTATTTACACAATTTTCCACTACAATATTTATGTATGACTGTGGTTAATTCAATATTTACATAAGTTCAAACCTCTCATATGGTTCTTATACAATTTTTCATCTTATTTTTTAGTCTCTTCATATAAATCATATCATTTAATTATTGTAATTAGTGTACATACATAGTGCCTAATCTATTATATATAATGGTTACCTTTTAATGAGCTCAGAACTTTCTAATCATTCAGTAATGGCTCTGCTCATGTTGTGTCATGTCATCATAGTCATTTATTTTTTCTAATACAACAACTAAATTGTTATTGTCCTATTTGGTTTGGATTCCCAAAATAGCATTAGATATTGTTCTAACTTTTGGTAATGTTTCCAATTACTTTTACATAAGTTCATATGCTATATTTTTCAGAAATAACTGGTTGGTCATTGTTTGTTTACATTTGGTTTTCTTCATAATGGTCATTTGGTTTTCAAATGTTTGTATATAATATGACTGCTTTTGTGGTCATTATCTGTTCTCAAAGTAGCTTTGGGATTTCCTCTTGCTACTGGTAATAATTGTAACAATCTGTTCTCAATATTTGATATAGTATTTTTCTTAACTAATTTGCTATACTATGGTTTAGCTTACATCTGGTCATATGTACATGGTTAATTGGTTTACAATAATTTAGTTATATTACTGTTCTTATCATGTTCAAAATCTGTTCTCAATGTATTATCAGATATTTATCTCACTATTGGTAATACTCTTATAAACATTTACATTGGTTTTGATACTGTACTTTTCTTAACTAAATTGGTATACTTTTCTCATTTCTGTTATTCTCTGTGTCATTATGTTTGACTTGTTCTATTTACATTGTTTTGCATTATATTACATTGTTTCTTAATATTTATTATTATTACTTATAATAAATTCTCATTTAATAACATATTTGATGATCAGATATTTATACTAATATGTATCATTTTCTGTTGTAATAGGTCTCTTCCTTGTGGGTTGTGTAACAATGTACCATCTGTTTTAGTGCAGTATTTTTCTACTACTAAACTGACTTCATTATGGTATATTAACATAATACTTTAACTATTTTGTTACACATGTTTATACAATTCCTTCTTACACACTAACACAAATCTTTCTTGTATTATATGCAATGTTTTTCTGGTCAATGGTGGAATTTAATTCCTGTTATTTTTGATACTCAACAAATGTCTTTTATTTGTTGTCAGTTCTTTATGAACAATAACATCATTGTTCTATTTTGTTCTAATCTGGTGGTCTTATGATTATGTGTGTTGGTTACAACTTTATTAAATCAGTCACACTCATTGTCTGTGTTTATTTGACTATTTTTAATTTTTGTTGCTTCATCATGAAATTAACATATTTTTCACACTGTAAACTTCATCACTGTAATTGTCTGTGTGGTTTATTCAGTTGAAATAGTTAGTTATTCACAGGTTTCACATTTGTATTAAGTACACACTGTAATTGTTTGTGGTTCCTTAAATGTTTCACACTGGTTTTCTTGTCACACTTATAATCATTTCTTTTGTCACTTACACTGTTTTTAGTACATGTGGTTTATATTGAGTCCTTATATCTTCTGTCCATCTTATTTCTTCTTCTTGGTGCTCTTCCTGGTCCTTCTTCTTTCTTCTTTATTCCATATTTTCATTGTAGTTGCTGTTTTTATTTATCTCCATTGTTGTTGGAGCTTGTTGATCCTTGTTTCGTTGATTCCCCTCACTGTTGGATCCTATTGGGTCTATTTACTGATATTTTGTTTTGGGCTTGTGGCATTTTCTTTCTTCATTTTGTAATTAATGTTGATATATTCGTATTCTCTTCTTCATTGTTGGATTTTTTATTAATATTTTTGTAGATACACACTTATATACACTTAGCTTTATTTATCTAGATATATTCCCATGTTTCTTCTCATACTTGACGTTACATTCGTTTATATTATGTAACTACCATATTTTTGGTGCTGTTACAATATATTTTTCAAAAACTTATGTAGCTGAGTACTTACATGATATAAGTGGAAGATGTCCTCATAGAAGTGTTGAATACATTTTCAAAAATATAATAGTTTATTTGCATAGTCGTGTTTTCAGAGTTTTTATAAAATTATAGTTTATTAAAAGAGCACTTTTCACGCTTTGGTTTCAGAAATTTTTTAATAACATTCAGTGGCGTACCTAGGCTATTTGGTACCTGGTGCGGAGCTCAGATTTGTCACCCCCGTCCAAACATTATCATTTAAATGGTGCTCAGATTTGAGTAAGTTAATAGCTGAATATAATGTCTTTATTTTCAACACAAATTTAAGTTTTATTTCAAAATGCAGTGTAATATTTAATAATACAATAACTACAGAAACACAAAATTAACTATAGTCGTGGTAGCCTATGCATATTTTCTTACATATTAAACTTACCTAGCACATGCCACTTACAGATACTGAAACTACACTTCACACTACGCTAATATTGTTATAAGGATCAAAGCTCTGTTGCTGAGTATTAGTAAAATTATAACAACAAACAGGATCTTCATAATCAACACACATTTCAATTTAAAATTACTTTTAATATCTTCAGTAATTTGAGATTTGGTTAACACATAATTAATTCTAAATATACATCACATCAATATTTATCTATAATTTTAGAAACATTACATTTTTTGTCTTCGTACCTTGATTTCAGCAAATGTACTAATTACATCATCAAAATTATTTTTATCAGCTGTTTTGTGCTCGTTTGAAATAATAGCCAAATTCGAAAGCCTCGACTGGCTCATAGTAGAACGGAGATAACTTTTAATCAATTTAAGTTTAAAAAAAACATCGTTCACACGAAGCAGTCAATATGCAAATTGTCAAATAGAGTCTTAGTGCTAAAGCCAAGTTTTGAACAGAGTCAGAAAACTCCATTTCAATTATGAATTCCAAAAATTTCAACGATGACCACTTCTTGCAATCTTCTTGGTTGATTTCAGCCGCTTGGTCTTCTCAGTCACTCGATTTCAACGATGATGTCTTCTTTGGAGGATTCAGCGAATGTTTCAATAAGATTTGATGACAGAACTTGAGAACTTAATTTGAAGCACCAACTAAGTTATTTGGTTCCAAAACAGAGAACAGTTTTGACACTTTTTCCATTGTATTGGTCCTATTATCAAGTTCTGAATGGAATCGATACACATATTCAAACATAGCTCTTTTCAATTCTTGTTTTATTGTAAGACCAACACTTCTACACTTTTCGCCTGACATCATCTTCTTGAACTTTCTTCTAACCTTATTTTCTACAGGCATGTCCATTTTTTCACACATCTCGGTAGCAAACGTGATGGCGTTATCGACGATAGTATTACGCTTATCATTAAAATACAGTTTCAGAGATCGTATTTTGATTACTCATTTTTCAAAGCTTATTCCCTTTATTTGCAAATATTTTTGGGTATGATTAACTTCGTCCAGTACATCATTGGAGGGAAAGAAAACATAAGAATGAAAAGTCGCAAACAGCATTCAATAAGACCTGTGCTGAGCCCCTCGTTTCAATATTTTCTTCCGGATTAGACGATCTTCAATTGCTTCGACTAATTCACTGAATTCTGCCTTTACAGGATTTACTGCCTTGTGGTAGGCACACCATCTTGTTTCTACCAACCTCTTGACAGAAATTGTTATATGTTTCTTCAGTACATCCCAACGATGAGTTGAGGCCGATAAAAATGTGTAAACACTCTCTAGAGCTCCAAAAAATGTTACACAAGAGGGTACACTCCCAAATAAATGAACTCCACACAGGTGTAAAGAGTGGTTAGTACAAGGCACAAATAAAGCCTTAGAAATCATCTCTTGTATCATTGCCTGAATGCCTGTATGGATTCCTGCCATAGTTGATGCATTATCATACCCTTGGCATCAGCACATCATAATATCGAGACCATCCTTTTCAATGTTCTTCAAAATTTCACTAGTTATAAAATATATAACTATATTATAGTTATGTATAACTATATATATATATATAACTATATTATATATAAAATATATAATAAATATTTCACTAGTTTATAAGAACGCTGAATTCCCTTCTATTGGAAAGAAGTATAACCAGAAATACAAAGAAACATATATATAATAGCATGGTGCAAAGTGTAATCCTTTATGGAGCAGAAGTTGGAACGTTTCAAATGTAAGTAAGAAAAAACTGATGGCAGCGGAAATGGACTTCTTCAGGAGGAGTTGTAGAAGATCAAAATTAGACAGGGTTAGAAATGAGACTATTAGAGCCGAGATGAATATTGACAGAACAATAATAGATGAAATAGAAAGGAGACAATTGACTTGGTTTGGGCATGTGAAGAGATTGGAAGATGACAGATGGCCCCGCAAAATACTGGAATGGATACCACAGGTGAGGAGGAAAAGAGGACGTCCACGGAGGAGTTGGCGAGATAACGTAGTGGAAGCAATGGTTGCAAGAAATTTAGAAGAACTTACATGCTACGATAGGTTAAATGGAAGTTGGGGACGGAGAAACGGCGACACCTGTAAAGATCCGTTTTTTATATATATATATATTTATATATTTTAATATATATAATCACCCTTTTTCCCAGTCAGAGAGTAAAACCCCATAAAGGACTCCCATACTTCTACTTTCCCACACTCGATATGAACATATCGAATCACTTCACAATCTGCTCAGTATGTGATAAATCTGGCATGCAGTCGAAAAGAATACCAAAGTACTTTGCTTTCCTAGTATCAGACAATATTTTCTCTTTGACAGTGCCCAAAATATCAATGAAAGCGTTCTGTGTTTTAGGGGAAAGGTAAGAGGTTTTCCCAACTGAACTACTTTGTTGTATTTGAACTAAATGTTCTTTTAATACTGGGTCATAATTTGACAACAGTTCTGCCAATTCCAAAAAATTACCTTTCCTGTTAGAACCAGCTATGGCGACGGAAAGGAAGGTTTTGTTTGGCCAAAAATAATGTCTAGAAGACGGTGTAAAATATCCCTCCATTTCTTCTTTTCCTTTTCTACAGTTAGGTGGACATCATGATCAATAGTACTTTTTGTCATTAACCGCACTCTATGAGTTTTCCATTTTTCAAGAGAAGAGAGGTGTTGCTCAGATCCCTCATGATCAACCACCTTTGGACTTAGTTTCCACCAAGACTGGAATCCAATTACAAATTTTGATGTCCCAGCCTTTTTACTGTCTGTGCAAAAGAGCCTACAACAGAAACAACACAAACTCTCTTTTGATGGAGAATGTACCATCCATGATCTGACAACTTTCTCCCCATTCGGCAAGGTCTTGTAAAACCATGCCGTGGTTAGTTGATGACATTTTCCTTCTTGCCTTTCTTCTTTCTGGAACTGTCTATCCTTATTTTGAAAAGGTTCACTTCCTCTCTGAATTAAGTCCACTTTTAACTTATCAGGTACAGGCATCGGCCAATCAGCTATATCGGAACACATGGATATTTGGTCAGACTTAACTTTCTTCGACTTCGAGTTGTGGAATTTGGTGTAAAACTTCTATATAACCAGATTTATGTGTATAGTTTTTTCTGATTCTAGCAATTTTAAGACAGAGCTGTCTTGAAGAGTAAAATGAATTTTCCCGCATCTTCCTCTTTCTTCTTCTTTTTCATCGGGTTTTTTCCTATCTCCACTCTCCAGTTCATGTAAAGTGTCGACCAAGTTATCACGTTGCATTGAAGGGATCTCCTCGTTGTTATCCTCTTCTTTCGTCAAATTTTCTTCAGGGCCTTCAGGAGTATCTTCTAGTTCAAAGGGTAATGAAGGCGATAAAACCTTAAATGTGGAACCAGAAGTTGTTTCCAATTCATGTAAACTCTTGTCCAAATTTGCAAGTGACGTTGACGTTGACGGAATCTGATCGTCCTCGTCCTTTCCTCCAGACAAAATTTCTTCAGCTTCAGATCTGTCTAATAGCTGACAAGGTGCTGAAGGATTTAAGAACTTCAACAAGCAACCAGATATTGTCTGATTTTCTTGTTCTTTCGCCTTCTTCAATTTTCTTTGTTGGAATCCGCTGTGCCGATGCCGTTTCATTTTAATGTTCCTGTAAAAAAAACAGAAAAAATAGGAAATTTGTTCCTAACTGGGGTTGTGAGTGTTCACCCGCCGCCATATTGGCTGGCCGGCAGGCTTCACGCGTCGGCCCACCTTTGCCTCTCTACGTATTATTTCTCTGCTCTATGGTTAGCCCGCGTAGCGCACGGAAGTGTCTCCTAGTTCATATGGATTTATACAAGGTGCGCGCGGAGGCAACTCTTGGAGTGTATACAAGGTGCGCGTGAGGCAACATTTTATTTACTTAATATATTCTCTTATATCAGTTCCATCTTGTGACTTTTTCTAGTAACTTTGTTTTGGAACGATCGTTCCATCTTCAGACATAAGCTATATACACCTCATACGAGATGTCAAACATTAAAATTTCAATTAAACTGAAATACATGAACAACAAAACTGTTTCACGTACACGCCTTGAACAGTACAAACGGATGCCTTTTAGCATATAAATATTTTTGTTTTATTTGTTTAAGTTCTGTTGAGTTATATTTACTAAAAAGTAGACTTTTTACTAATATACATAAACACTCACGTTTGAGATTAAGAGTAAGTAAGCTTAAACAACTGTTTGTCACTGAGGGTGACAGTACCTGTCCCAAGAAATGTGATGCGTTTCATTCAACACTAGCAAACATGTTCAGTGCCTCACATTCCAATGTTTTTGCATTTCTAGAGGTACTGGAAGACATACAAATTACTACGCATGTCGGTATAAAAACAAAGACAATAATAAAAACATTAAATTCGAAGGTTGTTAAGAGACAACAATTTTTAAGTAATATTAAGTCTGAGTTAGAAATGAAAAAATCACTAGATTAGAATTTATAAAAATGCATCATAGGCCTATATATATATATATATATAAGCTTTACTCCTTATATATATATATATATATATAGTATTTAAAATTTATAATTATATTACCTCAAGATGTTCTTTTCCTTATTTGGAACATGTTTCGAGAGTTCCTGTTCTCTCATCTTCAGCCTTCTCGATCTTGTTTCTGGTGAAGTATTTGTGTGTTGGCTGCTGGATGTTATTACGGTAGTTTGTTGGTCTTTGGTCTTTTAAAGTTGTATTATTGTGTGTGATTGTGGTATATGTTTTTGTATTTTGTGTATTTTCGATGTTGAGTGCTTTGAATATTGTGTCATGTTTTGTATTGATTTGTATTTGTTCTGGTATTAGTTTGTTTTGTGTTTTATGTTTGTATATTTGTAAATTTTCCCAAATGTTCATTATGGTGCCTTTGTGTGGTATATGTTAAATAAGGAAAAGAACATCTTGAGGTAATATAATTATAAATTTTAAATACTTTATATATATCAAGAAACGAACTGTAGCAGAAAGTGATATATATATATATATACATATATATATAAGGAGTAAAGCTTTCTATAATAGCGTAGGCCTACTTTAGTATTTAAGTTTTGTATTGTAGCGATAGGCCTAATAGCCTAATAGAAGTATTGCACTGTGTGAGGTTTTGTATTGCATAATGTTATAGTGTTTTCTACTGTACGCTTCAAACTAACAATATACTAAAGGTATTGTGACAGAAGTGTGTATTTTAACGTTTACTTCGAAAATTCCATATTAGCGTTTCCAACGGCCAAATTACTAATTCTTGAATCTAACCACAGCTTATATACTAATGTCAGAGCGAGCTTTATTAGTTTATATGTAACCACGAAAGTAACAACAAATTATAACAATAAAATAATAAATTTATAATCAGCGGCCCTCTTTTTTTTTTTACATCTGGCTTAGAGTGACCAAAACTGACCACAGCGTACCTTGTCAAACCCCGTTCATATAATCCCCTAGTTCGGGAATTCGCTAATAAAATTAATTCAGTTTTAGTTCCTGAAAATTGTATTAAAGTATCTAACAGTAAGCGTGATTAATATGGAAAAAATGCAACAAGGCTACGCAAAAATGTTTGGCTTCTTTCTTGCATCTTTATTAAATTGAGAAATATTTCATAGGATAAGTGAGATGTGTAACATCTGTATAATAAAGATCTGTATTCACAAAACCTTAAAGTTATTATGTAGTATAAATTTAATTTTGTTTTTTTTTTAATAAAAAAGTAAAAATAACATGTTATATTATACAGATTTTTAACAAATTTCTCTTATTTCCCCTAAATTCATTGGGGGTGAGTGTGTACCTAGGCGAACGTCTTTGTTTTGCTTCAGATAAATTTTTCCAGAAAGTTTTTTATGTTTTTAATTAATAAAAAAGAAACAGTTAAAAACAATTTTTCATTTTAAAAAATCTAAAGAAAACTTGCGTGTAATGCATATTTATTAATAGTAAAAGGTATGTAACACTTTCACCAAATTAGCCACTGTTTTTGAAAATGTGTATATTTTTTAAACATATAGAATTTAACTCCGTAAGCCTACGTTAAATTGCTTTGGTGGGATGGCCCTAACATCTTCTCTTTTAAATTTCATGTCGATTGATTTAGTATTATTACATCTAATAATAATAAAAAATCTTACCTTTGGTGTTAATAAAAGATGAATGAAGAACGAATACAAAATGATAGAAACTAATAGATAAAATGCATAATTGAAAACTTGTATCAACTGTTTACATTCTAGGCCTAATAACACTCAACACAACGATCAACCTATCAAAAACTGAATTTTAATACATGTAATTGACATTGTACAGTACATCATACAAGCCAAACACTGTTTAAAGAAAACCATGTAATAATTCACTATTAATGATTCACTTCAGCGACTAGTTGCTAAAACAATAACAGCTCAACAACGCCGCGTGAACTGTCTCCTTGTTTACGTCTACAGCTGCAGACGTCTTATCGGATCGGGTAAGTCTATGTCGGTCAACTGAAGGGGTGGAAACTAACTGACAGTCAGTGGCACACATCTGTCACATCGCAAGTAGATAATAATCTATCATCGTTGCCTTGGTTCACAATGTAGTTCAGTGTAGGTGCTATTGTTTTCGGTACTTTGGCAAGTTATAGCTTCTACATAATACGTATAATATTTATAAATGTCTAGTACTCTAAGAAAATTAAAAGTAAAAAAAGATGAATATTTTTTCTAAATGAGAAAATAGCACCCCGGGAAAACAGTACCCGGTGCGGACCGCACCCCCCCCCCCTAGGTACGCCACTGATAACATTGCTTAAATTGATTGACTCACACATTTCATGTTCTATGGATAGAGTAGCTAGGGCTGATAATCTTTCTTGCCTCATGGAAGATTGTAAATAGCTTTTTAAAATTTTTAGTTTAGAAAACGAACGTTCGCCTGTTGCCACTGTAACCGGCAATGTGAGAAATATTCGAATAACAATGGTTAGATTTGGAAAAGATGAAGATAAATTATTTTTTTAAATATGCTCATGTCACTTGCACTCTTCTCTGAAGTTAAATGGGGTTGAATTGCTTTCATCTCTTGAAATAAGTCATTGCCGTTAATGTCACTATCATCGAGGACTTTGTCGGTGAATGCTAGATGAATATTTTCACAATACAATTTAAGTTCAATTTAAATGTACGAATATCCGAATATAAACCCTATACAAATACGACACGTCTCAGAATTACACCGCCAGACCGTGACCAAAAACAAGACCGTACTTGGAAACGTCTTAAGTATAACTAACAAATGTCTGTTACTGCTTACAAACTGCTGTTGTTTTGAATACAAGTTGACAGTCCTAAAGGCGCCCGTTCGGCAAAACAAAACATAAATAATTTCATACCTTATCGGGTAGGTACTTTATAATTTGCCACCGTCGATATGCACGCCCTTGTCTACAAAAGAGACCGCAGCTATAACTCAGATATAAATGTCGCGCAACAATACCTACACGCTTTCTTGGCAGTCAAAACAAAGGCTGATGCTAGTACACTGCGGCAATGCTAACAAAACAAATATCAATTACAACTCAATAAACGTTAATGTCATATACCTAGACCTAGTCGGTATTAATTGTTTTAATTTATTTTGCAATATCTGGTTATGAATTTGGCAATCTACGGCCGCCCCTTCGGTATGGCCGCCCGTGCGCGGTGCACATTTCGCACATATGGTAGCGGCGGCCCTGTGTAAACTAATTAATAATCTTGGCTCATTTACCACAAGACGTTTAACACATAATTCCTTGAACATGTATTTAAATTTAAGTGGTAAAAATTAATAACATGAATTAATGTTTCTAGCGTAAATTATATGTAATGAAAACTGACACAAAACCACTGAAACTGCACTGATAGTACTGCATTGATAGGAGTAATCTCAGTTAAAAATGCTCTCCATCCGTCCCTCATATTTCAAAAGAATAATGACACGGATATAGTGCTTTTTTTAATCTTTTTTCCAAGAATAGGAAGTTCTTCAGCTACCTGAAATATATACTACATGACCAGTATAACAGCATAATTAGGTCGTAGACTTTTACAGAGGCGGATCCAGATATTGTCTCAGGGGCCCAACACCTTCAAGTATCCTAACACCACAAGAACTCGTAATACAAAAGCAGTTTTTGGTATCTAGAAGAAAGTTCAATGATCAGGTACTTTAAAAAGTTACACGCTAATACGAAAATATTCTTCCATAGAATGTAATTATTTGTTGAATGTATCTGCTTTTTTTCAGAATCCTGCTACGAGGGTAGTTCGGAAAGTTCGAATGTTCTTGGCCAGACACACAGGAATATCAAATGACTATGACTGATCGCAAGCCCGCTCCGTCAGATTGCGTAACATTACATTTCAAACAGCTAATTTGATTGTTGTGATCAAATAAAGTAGACGTTTGTCTCAGACATCCAAATTTGAAGTGATCTTTTTTGCATCGAGCTATTTCTTCGGTTTCGGGATCAGGAAAATGTCATTGTGGGTTAAGTCTGCCGACTACGGTGCTTGTGGCAGTAAGCTTTGCGACTACAATTGACGAAAGTAAGCAGACGCATTGACTTGCTGGAATAGCACTTGTTTTCTAAATGCGGACGTTTTGTCTTAATAACCTCATTCTGTTGCTCCAGCAATGCTGCATAGTAGACCTACTCTTCGCCTGTGGTTTTACCTTTTTCTAAATATTCTATGAACACCACGTTCTGCGAATCCTAAAAAAACTGTCACCATCACTTCTCCGGCTGACGAAACAGTTTTCCCCTTAATCTTAGTACGTAGGCTTTCACGGCCGGTGTCATTATGATTATCTGTTAAAACTTCCGGGCTGAAAGGCCGTGGTCGATTGCTTGAAATACTGCTAAACGTTTCGGCCGCACCACCGGTGGCCATCTTCAGTAGCGAAAAAATTGTGTTCGAATAGATGACACGCCGAACACGTCTCCCAATGAACTGGGAACAAGCAACAGTGAGTTACGGCTACGATGCCTCTATTTATAACTTTTTGGCCGCTTCAGGTGTATTGCGCGGACCAATGAGAAGCCAGCTCGTCATACTCGATTCTGATTGGCCATGGAAAATAAACCATGCCAGACACTATTTAAGGAGATGCTTTCTCCTCGCTACTGAAGATGGCCACCGGTGGTGCGGCCGAAACGTTTAGCAGTATTTCAAGCAATCGACCACGGCCTTTCAGCCCGGAAGTTTTAACAGATAATCATAATGACACCGGCCGTGAAAGCCTACGTACTAAGATTAAGAACCTCTACGGGGAGGAGGTTTTCAAGAAAATTAAAAAGCTGGAGACGCTACGTAAGAAGAAAGCCAGTCTGCTGTGTTCCTTGGCCTTTTTACTTCGCTGTAGAGACTCGGGAACCGTTCCTAGGTTCCTACGACACAGACACATATTTAATACGCCACAGGCCAACAGGATATACAGGAGAACGGAAAATGCCATGCTGCGTGAGCGCATACACTACACGAGAAAAGAGTTGGCACTAAATGATCAAGACCTGTTTAAGCTGCATTTACATCTCAGCAGTTCCCTCCAACGACATGATTGGGAGATGTTGGATGGGCTCACATATAATGCTTTTGAGTCGTGTTATGCCAGTACCAGTCAGAGACAGCGTGACAAATTCGAGCGGTTCGCTTCCCAGAACATCAGGGGAAGAATACTGGATAGTGACAGGATGGACAGGATGGTTGTGAATCTATCGAACCGTCAACTAACACCACATGAGACCTCGGTGTTAGCCAAAGGTGAGAAGTTTGCGGTTACCCCGAAGACAGTACCGGTGGAGGAAATAGTTGCGAGCGTGGAGGCAGGCATCCGAGGACTACCCCGAGACCAGGCAGATGAAATACGCTTGGAAGCTTCTAGGGCCCTTAGAAGGGCCGCTCCGCCAAAATGCAATCTTCTGTCGGCGGAGTTGCGAGCCTTGAGGGAATTGAAAAGGGATGAATCCATTGTCATTGTGCCGGCGGATAAGGGGAGCGCCACTGTGGTCTTGAACACCGAAGACTACCAGCGGAAGATTGAAGGTTTATTAGATCCGGCCACTTATCGGAGGCTGAACAAAGATCCGACTACTACTGTTCTAAGAAAAACGGATTCTTTGGTTAAGCAATCTTCTCTGGCGCCTGATGTGAAGACGGCCGTCCGGTGTTCGGAGGCCCTTCCCCCTCGTCTCTATGGTTTACCGAAGATCCACAAGGAAGACGTTCCGCTGAGGCCCATCGTCAGTGCTATTGGCTCGCCTACTTACACCTTGGCAAAGCACCTCACTGGATTGCTCAAGCCGCACATCGGGCAGACGGATTCTTTCGTCCGGGACTCTTCTGATTTCCTTCGGAGGATCCGGGAGTTGGTGCTGGAGCCTGGCGATGTTCTCGTGAGTTTTGATGTGGTCTCTCTTTTCACCATGGTCCCTGTTCAGGAGGTCTTGGGGTATTTGGGTGACCTGTTCTCGGCGGACATCACTGCTTTGTTCCGGCAGGTCCTAACAACGACCTACTTCCAGTGGAATGGCGGCTTCTATGAACAGTTGGATGGCGTCGCGATGGGAAGTCCTCTCAGCCCTGTGGTTGCAAACTTCTATATGGAGAAATTTGAAGAGTTGGCAATTTCATCTGCGCCTCTCAAGCCGAAGTGTTGGTTGCGGTATGTGGACGACACTTTCGTGGTCTGGAGCCATGGGGACGAGGAGTTGGAACGCTTCCTTGGACATCTGAACGCTGTGCACCCGCGCATACAGTTTACGATGGAGCGCGAGAGTGGTGATCAATTGGCTTTTCTGGATGTGTTGGTCCTAAAAAGGACCGATGGCAGCTTGGGACATAAAGTTTATAGGAAGCCAACGCACACCGACAGATATCTGCACAAGTCCTCCAATCATCATCCTAGGCAGAAGAGGGCGGTGCTGAAGACTCTGGTAGACCGGGCAAAAAGAATCTGTGAGCCCCAGTATCTCGAAGATGAGTTTCGGCATCTCGAGGAAGCACTGCAGTCCAACGGCTATTCTGCTGCGGAGGTTAGGAGAGCTGCCCGGCCGAGAAGATCTGGTAGGCCGGACGAGTCGGTGTCGCCTGAGGTTGTTGGCTCTGCTGTCTTGCCCTACATCCGTGGCGTGACTGACCGCATCGGCAAGTTGCTGAGTAAGCGGGGCGTCAGGACGATCTTCAAGCCAACCAAAAAGATCCAACAGTTCCTGCGACCGGTGAAAGACGCCAGGGATCCACTCTCGTCGTGCGGGGTGTACAGTATTCCTTGTACGTGTGGCCAGGTCTACATAGGCACCACGAAGCGTAGTGTCCGGACGCGCCTCTCTGAACATCGGAGATACTGCCGCCTGGGCCAGCCGGAAAAGTCCGCAGTTGCTGAACACGCTCTTTCCCACGACGATCACCGGGTGATGTTTGATGAAGCCCGCGTGTTGTCTTCTGTCCGGGGTTACTTCACTCGCCTGCATCTGGAGTCCATCCATATTCATAAGAATGCGTCCGTCGCTATGAACCGAATCCACATCGTCAAAGTAACTCGGTTAGATTGCATTTAAACATGTCCAAGCACCTTAAGAAACGTTCATTCGAATGCGTTTTTGATCGACTGTTAGCACCCATATGCATATTTTCATGTAATATGTTGTGAACACTAGCTATTGAGATGCTCGCAAGTCCACAAGCTCGCGCATTTTCGTACATTTGATTCGTAAATGTGGATTTTTTCGATTTTTACGTTAGTTGCAGCGGTTTTTGAACGACCTGAACGTTCATTGTCTTAAACACAGGGACGGCCACGTTTGATAACTGTACTTTTACCCTTATTTTAATTTCTAGAACATTCTCCTAGAATATTTCTGTGCGTTTTAAAATGATCGCGTGCGTGTGACGAAAGTAATTTTATTTTTGTGAAAGTATATGAACTTTATTGTCAGTGACAGTGGCGTAACTACGGGAGAACCAGGGGAGTCAATCCCCATCCCCAGAGATAATAAAAATATTTGTGCCATTCCGTAATTGATTAACTAGAAAAAGAAGTTTTCTTAATAATGACAATCACTCAGCTTTTGGTAAATAACGTACGTATTTGCAGCCATAAATAAAAAACAATTACGCATGCGCCAGGAAACGAAGGCAGAGCGTTATTATTATCTACCTTTATCTTTTTTCGTTCGTACTTCACTTTACAGAATTGTCTGCCTCAGGTGTGCTATAGAATAATATTTCTACATTTTGAACCGTCGTCTTTAACTAGCAGACGACTTAGTTAACTAGTCGTAAACTAGCAGTTTCTTGACTTAGTTCGGAAAAATGAAACATTTTATTACAGGATTTTATATACAAAACTAACGTACTTATCACAAACTGTAAGTTGGTTAAAACATTCTTGGGACAACATCCTTAAATGCGAAGGGGTAGTAAAACCGGGTTTATCAAAATATCTTCAGAGAGACTTATTTTCACAAGATTTATTAAGAATGCAAATTTAGGTTTAAATTATTCTTAATTACATCAGATATATTACCTTTAAATTGAATAGCAATTAATCAGGATAGAATATTTTGAAGTCAGTGCTTATCTACATTTGTTAACCCTCATGCTTCACATTGGTTTACTCAAAAAACTTTGAAATGTAAAGAATTATATAGAAATAATTCTGAATTTCTCATTTGTCCTAAGGAAATTTGGGGGGGGGACAACCTTCAATCTAGTCTCACCCCCCTCCCAGCAGAAGCTCCTAGTTACGCAACTGGTCAGTGACAAAACAAAATTTCTATGTAATCAAAAACTGAACACATTATTCTTAACAACTTAAACTAGACACATTATAATATACAAAGTGTTACAACAAATGCAGATCAAGAGTGGCAAAACGATCAATAAAACATTTCTAATGTGTATCTTCCAAGCACAAACAGCATATCACTGATTTTTGTGGTTTTTTCACTTTTTAAGTTTTCACAACAGCAAGTAGCATGACATTATTTAACAACGTATAACCACGAGACTGTAAAATTTTGTTTTATTTGTACTTACTTTTTTATTTATTTGAACTCACATGTGTTAATAAATCCAGACTCCTAAGTCCTGCTGAACCATCTGAAAGTCATGATGTGTTCAAATACACGACTAAACAGGGATACAGACAGTTAATGTGTACTTAATTAGATAAATACAAATTACGTTCGTGAAGAAACGTGAAGTTAGTCTGATACTTTTTTTTCTAAATCATACAATAATATTGCGGTAAAAGCTCGCGCATTTTCATGCAGTTGATTCGGAAATGTGGATTTTTCTATGTTTACATATGTTGTAGTATGTAATAGGAGCAATAGCTATTCAAGTGAAGAAGACGACTTGTTATATCGTTACAATACACACATATCTCTCTCTCTCTCTCTCTCTCTCTCTCTCTCTCTCTCTCTCTCTCTCTCACACACACACACACACACACATGCTGGTGCGCGTAATATATATATATATATATATATAAAACTTATCCACTGCAAATGATGTCCAACAAACTGTGGCCATAATTACATGTAAGTGATCACAAAATCAGTGTGAAGTCTGTTATAGTACACAATCTGTGAGCATTACCATCTTTCTTTTCTGGCACAGGAAAGCGTAGCATTCTAGGAGATCGTCTTTGTTAGTGGCAATGAAGGCAAACATGTGTCCGTAGGCTGCGTCTGCTGAGCAGTAAGAAATTCTGAAAATGAAAATTACAACGATTACACTCAGAACGCCTTATACGCTGCTTGGTAAGTACGAGGGTAGGATAAAAAGTTTCGGGCCTGACACAGAGATAACATCACTATGCTTATCATTTTGATCGTGTTGTATGATTTCGTCTTTTTTAGGCTGAATTTAGGTATTTCAAGTAAATGGGTTGTTTAGTATTAGTTCGACAGTACGTCACAGTAAGCGCCTCAACCATTATTTTAAGAGTGGCCAGTTTGAAGATTTGTTGCGTCACTAAATACTTCTTTAATTGAAAGGGTTAACTGCAACCGATGTAGAAAAAGGAGATGGATTCAAAGGAGCTTCTCTATCGAATACAACGGTTTAGCTGAATTTACAATAGGTCGGCCAAGCACTCTGACGACTCACGTGTTGGACTTCCCATTGAAAAACCTACCCTAGAAAATATAGAACAAATTCACAAAATCGTTTTGGCAGGCCGTACAATGAAAGTGAGTGATAGCAGAGACTGTTGTTATATCAACGGAACGTGTACGCAATATTTTACATGAACATCTGTATATGACAAAACTGTGAGCTAGATGGGTGCCGCGTTTCCTGACACTTCATTAAAAACAGAGTCGAAAGGATGTTTCAGCCGATTGTTTGGCACTCTATACGCGCAATCCAATCAAATTTTTGCGTCGATTCATAACGGTTGATGAGTTTTCGGTTCACCATAACACTCCTGAGACCAAGCAACAGTTAAAACAATGAACCGCAAAATCGAACAAACTTCAAAGAATAAAAAAGACAATTCCTTCTGCTGGTACGGTTATGGGGACTGTTATTTTCTTTTTCTTTTTTTAATGCACGTAGAGCAATATTTATTGACTCCTTGGAGAATACTATGGAAAGCTAATGCACCTTTAAAACACCGAAATAAAAAAACGGACACATTTAGCAAAAAAGAATGTGCTGTTTCACTAAGACAATGCATCATGTCACATGCCAATTGTTGCAATGTCTAAAATCAGAGAATTGAAGTTCGAATTTCTTCCTCACCCACCATACTCAGAACGAAACTACTTCACTCGATTTAGTTCAGAGCGAATTCTACGACTTTTCTAACCTCAAAAAATGGTCAGGGGGAAGATTTACTAACAACAGTCAGCGATGCTGTAGAAAATGGCTACTTTGAAGATCTCGACAAATCGGCTTATCAGTCTAGCATAACCGCTTTAGAACACCAGTGGAAAAACTGTGCAGAGTTGAATGGCGATTATGTTGGGAAATATATGCATTTTAATCCAAAAATTCTTATTCAGGCCCGGAACTTTTCACCCTACCCTCGTACAGCTAAACGTCTGTCTGCGTCTGCTCTTGTGCTAAAAGTTGTAAGGCTAAACATTTATTTGTACTTAGCGTAATAGGGAAGGCTAACAATTGGTATTTAAACTGTTCAGATATAGGCCTACAACTTGGATAAGTACACAAGCTATTGGGAAACTACTTTTGTGTGAGACACTCGTCATGAGTTTATTATCAGCAAACTGAAAATAAAGGACTGAATAAAGTACATAAACGTCAACTAC
The DNA here is from genome assembly GCA_034769895.1 of Magicicada septendecula. Lineage (NCBI taxonomy): Eukaryota > Metazoa > Arthropoda > Insecta > Hemiptera > Cicadidae > Magicicada > Magicicada septendecula. Next base: position 1,205,294,173 of record CM068367.1, read on the forward strand.
ATTGAAGTACACTAATATATTTAAGTAACATATGTGTACCTACAAACACGATATAATCGTGAGAGTCTTTCCCTCTCGCTTGTTGTCTCTCTCTTTATGTATGTATGTATTGATAGTTGTTCTTGGTGTTTTGTAGTTTATTTCAGTAAATGATTGATATATTGTATTAGCAAAATAATACATTTCTTCTGCAAGTGAATTTTATACTATTATTTATATTATAATGTTAATATTAATAATAATACTTTAACATAATTATATAAAATTTTGTTTGCAGAAGAAATGTATTGTACAATATATACACACACACACACAATTAATAATAACTAACACTTTTTTACAAGAATATATTATATATTTTTTGACTATTTTACAGATGATCGAGACTATATTTCAAACTACCGAGACACCGTAAAATATTCAAAAAGAAATATATATTCTTGTAAGAAAAGTGTTATTTATTATTATTAATAATAATAAATGTATACAAGAATAATGTAGGCAAATATGAATACATATAAAATTATTACTCATTCAAAAATAAACTTTAAGAAGACTGACAAAATTTAAGAACTCTCAAAACCAATTGCCTTTATTCAAATATGTTTTAGGCATTCGTACGTTCAGCAACCTTAAATTCAATTAAATTCATTTGGTTATTATAATATTGTAGCCCTTTAACTGTTTCACTAATCCTTACCAACAGTACACATGCAACGTCCGTTTCATTGCACACAACTTATGAGTGAATTTTATATGTCATATGTAAAGTTTATTTAAGCAGAATCCATTTAAGCATTTTCTAATCCATCGTAAGTGGTAAAAATTTCAACCCAACAGAGTTATATATTGGTTGGATAATGGCTGGATATTCGTATTATTTCGTATCCCGAGAGATTATTCGTAATTCAGTACGAATCCAATTTACCGCCTCAGTCTTTAGTACAAAAATGCAGTTATTGACTATTAACGTTTTAAAGACATTATCGAATAATGTTTTTCTCTTAAATTATACTTTTCTCTTTAACGCATGGGTAAATCACATGGACGATCCGTAGACCCTAGGTTATAAAGTATTTATAGTGTTTAGTTAGTCACAGCCTAAACTTAAAATGAAGCTCTAATCCTGGTTATGACTGAATTTTTCATAAATTTTCATATTACTATCAGAACTGGCCTAAACGAAGCAAGCCTAAATGAAACATGTAAACAGTAAAACATGCAGATATAGCAAAAAATATAGACACGATTAACTTTAAAAATTGTTTTAAATAGTAAACACCATCTTACAATTGATTATTCATCTACATGGTCTTAAATTTGTGCGTGTATACTAATATACGAGGGTCAGTTGTAAAGTTGGCGGAGCGACATCTATAGCTGTGGTATAACATCATTAGCTCAGTGGTAGAACTAAAATCTTTCGTGTGCTGCAAGACGTATACGTATTTCACGTGAACACATTAATTTCCAGATATTTCTGTCAATTTAAACACTCTTTACCAGCTGTTTGAAATTTTTCTGTCACGCGTGTTTTTAAAATGTACAAAATCAAACAGCGTGTTATGATGAATTCTCTGTTAAAAATGTCTTATCGCCAATGGAAAATCAAAACGAAATTGTAAATGCGTTAGGAGATGCTGCGCCTTCAGAAACAACGGTAAGTGGGGCACACTCGAGTTTAAACGTGGTCGTACAAACGCTGAAGACGATCACAGTAGTGGACGGCCAAAAAGTGCAACAAAAAATGACCACTTTTGAAAAAATTATTGAAAATTTTTCATAGTGTATTGGAAGACCGCAGATTAAGGAGTGGATGACGTTGCTGAAATCATAGGCATCTCATATGAGCGTGTGCGTCATACTTTAACTCAAGAACTTGGAGTGAAAAGCGTTGTACAAGATGGCTGCCGCATCTGGAGTTGCATTTTTTTGGCGTCCAGTGTGGAGGGTCATCTTCAATGCTCGTACGACCACGTTTAAACTCAGGTGCCTACTTACAAACCGTTGGTTTTGAAGTCGCAGTATCTCCTGACACATTTACAATTTCGTTCTGAATTTCCGTTGGCGCTGAACAATTTTTAACAAAGAATCACACCACGATGTTTGATTTTGTCCGTTTTTCAAAACACACATGACACGTCAATTTTAAACAGCTTCTAAACAATGAATAAATTGATAGATATATTTGGAAATTAACAGGAGTTCACATAAAATACAAATCTTGCAGCACACGAAAAATTTTAGTTTTACCGCTAAGCTACAGATGTCGCTCCGCGAACTTTACAACTGACCCTCGTATTATGTGGACTAAACATATGTTATTTACAGATACATTTAACTAATATAATTACGGTGAACGGAAGAAAAATTATATGAACAAAGCGAACAGATGTGTGGTAAGCAAACTCGAGTCCGCTGTGGTCGTTCAGGATACACCGCTTAAAATTGTTTTGTCCGCAAACTTACACATAATACTACACTAATACTATATTAGTGCTGTTTTTTATAGCCTTCAACTTGTATATAGGTTGTGAGAGCGTTAATCACAAAACAGCATAGTACGTAGGCATTACAACCTTACATAGGCATTGGAATCTAACATCTGTCTGCTGACCTGTATATCGAGACGTCGAACATAACAACATCCGAAGCACGTTCTGCAACCTGGATACCGCTCGTACTTACGGTTACTTGAACTGGTTTTGGTTTCCGCCCATTTACTTTCGCCTGAAACATTAAATGTGTGTTTATTATTATGATTTCTCCCAATTATTACAATACTTATTTAAGAGCGTATTGTTTATTCTGAACGATTAGGCCTAGTCGGTATAACACCGAATTTGGAAAAATTAACACAGGAATAGTGAAAGAATGTAATACCACGTCTCGCTTCACTTCTTGTTGGCGGTCATCTTTCAAAAAAAATTTTTTTATTACCTCAATCAATTATTTTTGTTCAAACTTCCAATTTCCTAAATTAGCCGACACTGAGACGTTTATGCGAACGAAATGTGATAGGAAAGGATTTAGGCCTACCAAAGTTTTACTAACGCTTACCATTGTAACGATAGTTTTCACTGCCTCTGCGGTCGCAGATTCGCTGCTTGGCTTGGCGACTAGCGTGCTTCCCACCATCTTCATATGGAACGTCATTGCTTCGGAAGGCGTACACCCAGCATCTAGTTCGCTGTCTTGGCTTACCGCGAGTGACCACTCCTCGCTCAGCTCTAAAAAAACAATTTCAGACAACCTTCACGAAATATTAATTTCTAAAGGCGAACTTTTTGGTAAATTTTGGTAAATTGGTAAAAGCATTCAAGACTAGTTGTAAAGTTATACGTACTTTACAGGTACTAAACCGTACAATGTCTATGCTGTACAGATTGTACTGTAACCGTAATACCTCATCAAGTTTGGAGCCCACAGATTAATGTTACACCGTGGTACAGTGACACACCGTGTTTGTTGCCGGGACTTGTGTTCACGCCACGGGGACAAGGAATCTCCCCACGAGAAGCCAAATAGCTGTGAAAGTACGAACCCAAATCCTCGACGGTAGATATGACGGCAAATTGAAGTTGACAAAAAAAAATTCAATCGGTTAATTTAAATCGAATCAGTGGCGTGGCGTCCATGTAACCGCTGATGCCGGCGGAAACAGTACTGCAAATAAGAGAAAATAATAATTACTTCACAGAATAAATACTTTAGTTAGTGAATAGTTTGAAATCCAACTAACATTAGTAGGGAAACTTAAAGAAAAGCTAGTATTGCTTTTGAACTGCTTGCACCGTCTTGCGTTGCCGGTTCAGACATCGGCAGTGTTTTACTGTGTACGGTCATTGACCTCGTAGTAGTTGTCACTGTACAAACTGCGGAAGGGGGACACATTCGTTCACCCTATGAGTTGCCGCTGTATAAACCGGCAAAACGCTCAGTTAGGAGCTATGTTCGAATTCGGAACCCATGTGCAGGAGTTACTACGTACCTATTTGTGTTTTGTTCGTTTAGTCATGTGTTTCTCTGATTGTCTTTATTATTTTTAATTCGATTATTTGTGTTCTGATTTATTCTGTGTAAGTATAATGAAAGTCAGATCCCGTTGAACCGGAACCCTTTTCTTCTCCCAGCGAATGATAGAAAATGCTCTAAAAAGAACACTTGGTACAAGAAAAAATTCGAATTAACTTTTAGGCCTATCACAATCGGCAACATGTGTTATGTCAGGCGCGGATCCATGGTGGGGGAAAAGGGGAAAATTTCCCCTCCCAAATAGTCACTTCAGACTAATTTTTTTCGTCTTTTTATAACATAATAAAAAAATGTATATTACTTTATGTAGGTTTATCGTTTCATTATAATTACTTTAAATATCAACTGTACCTTACCAGCATGTTAATTTTGTTTGATACATACCATAGAAATAGTTATAGAAAAACACTATTGTGTGTACAATAGTAGTTAAAACTGTATTTTAAACTGTAAGTGAATAGTAATGAAAGGACAATGAACTGACAAACTCAGATACGATTTTATATTTGTACGTCAATAAACTTATTGTGTTGATAATAACAAACTGTATTTGTGATCTTCACTCATTCCGATAATTTATACTTTAAGCCTTTAAATAATGGTCCAACTTTCCATAATCCTCCTTCTCCTAAAGTCAACTTTTCCCCACCCAAAGTTACTTGCTGGACGCCAGGCCACTGAATCGAATTTTGGTTCAAATCTTTCAGTTAGATACAGAGTAGGAATAAACCACTTTTTATTCACACTCACGCGATAAAAATGGTAGTATTTTTAATACCTACGACAGCTTTTATGTTTGGGAGTCACGAATCTCTAAATTTATTACGGTTTTAATTTATCTGCTTCTATTTAAAATTGTTCGTGGCAGAACTTTAATAAAACAGTACTGTTCAATTGCAAAATCAAAATACAGCCCAACCACAATCTACAGATTGTAATGAACCAAAAAATTTTATGTCTTTGCAAAGCACATTGATATAGTGTAGGAATATGGTTTTGTGGATATTACATATCCTTTATGTTTTTACCGATGTTAGTTTACATACAAAAACAGTTAACAGACCATGACCTGTACAGTGTGTGTGTGTGTGCTCGGGCTTGTCAACAGAAATCGCTTCAATACGATTCACCGCACAGTATTGGTGTAAATAAATATTGTAACCTGGTGTCGGGTACAGAGAATGAATGTCTGGGCCGGATTTAGTCCTCGGCATTAATTTGTGTCGGGTCCCAGACAAATTATCTCATTTATATTTTGGTAACACACGGATAGGAAACATTTTAGAACTCTTTTATGTGTGTAGATAGGCTGTAAAATATTACGTCTACTTAGAAGAAACTTTTTTTAGAAAAAGTTAATTTCGATCCAAATATGTTTGTAGCTTAATGTAGGCTAATTTCATATGCTGATACGTTTATAATAAGGCAGTTTTTACTAATTGTATATTTACTCCTAAATTTATAATATAAACCTAAGCATAAAAATAATTACCTCATATATTATATTATTTATTAATTGTAAGTGTATATAATACATATATATCCATCAGTCACTCTGTAATGGTAAAGTGGCGAAGAGAAAAGACATACCAGTTAAACCCTCCTTCGTTTTTTTATAATTTCTCAAATAAAACGTAAATCATTGCTTACACTTTTATGTTTATATGAAAATCGTGGATATTCTACGATCACGAAACCTAACTTTCGATGGTATGTCAAAATTATCAGAAGCATCTGATTGGAATATTACCGTTGTTCAAATGTACTTACATAAAAAAAACCTCTGGTCGTCTTCAAGTCCACCTGTACACTAAATTAATACATTAAACACTAAGTTAAGCCTACCCGAGATACATTCACTAACAAACGTGAACTCTCAAAGGAATAAATGTTGTTAAAAAGCCACCACCGATCTACAAAGTTAAAGACTACACACACACGCGTATACAAAAGGAAACTACTTAACCCTGTAGTCGGTTGGGGATCACAACACTGACGCAACGTCAGAGATAAACAACGCCCTGTATAAGTGAAGCATAAAAAGTTCACTCCTACTACAACCAAGACGCAATTAATGCCTCATCATTCTAAAGTTTCACACTTAGGCACATAAAGTAAACTTCCCGCTGAAGGCGGTAGTCAGCTCTCGATTCAGACCCGTGTAGTCAAAATACAGTGAAACCTGACCTAACGGCCGCCTTTATTCAGAGATCACTTTTATGAACGCCCACTTTTCTGAGGAGAGAATTTTATTTTCGGTAAGACAAATGTAAATTTCCCCTCCATCAAATGGTCTCCATAACGTTAAAACAGTAGTAAACGATCAGTTACAAGCGAACGTTCCGAACTGCTGAAACAGTTCACGTGTGCTTGTAATTTTTAATGTAGTTTAACAGTAATCGTAGAGTAACATTGCGTCAAAAATGGGTAACAAAGGAGAAGATGTTTATATTTAGAAGCTAAGGGGGAAGTATTATTTTTGAAAATGATAAGGTTTCTGAAGTTTTTAAATGCGGAAGAAAACGGATCTGCAGCATACTAAAAAATAATATCACATTTAAAAGAGTGTAAAAACAGTATGAATCGGGGAATAATAAGAAAACACCAATCAAAGTGTAGACAAATAAATGAAATTCTTTGTGAGTGGTTTGAATCCAACCGCTCAAAAAAAAAAAACTCAGTGGAAGTATGTTAAGGATGAAGACACTCGAAATTGCTACGGAAATTAAAGCAGAAAATTTCGTAGCAAGCAACTGGTGACTGGAGTGTTTTAGTAAGCAGCACAACATATAGTTCAAAACAATGTTGGGTGAAGTCAATAACTAAGTCAAACCTGTTAATGAAGTCGATAACTGGAAAACAGGTTACCGTGTATTCTGGAAGAATACAAATTAAGTAACATTTCCGCCATTGATGAGACAGGATTATAAATAAATTCTGTACAAAATAAATAATTAATATTACAAAATGAAGCGTGTAAAGGTGGAAAAATTACTAAAGAAAGATTAGTGATTATGTTATGTCGCAGTGCTGCTGGCAAGAAAGAGCAGCCGTTAGTTACAGGGAAAACATTAAAACCGAGGTGTTTCAAGAATTTGGAGACAGAATTAATGGGCATTAGTTGGCATGCTAACAGAAAAGCGAGGAAGAGGTCCAGCATTTTTGAAGACAGGCTGCAAGAATTTAATTTAAAAATGCAAAACAATAATCGTCCCTTAATTTTATTATTGGATAATTCTACATGTCATCCAGTTTCACAATTTTCCAATGTCAGACTCTTATTTTTTCCACCAAACACGACATTTCATCTTTATCCACTGGGCCTAAGAATTATTCAGACATTTTAAGTTTTTTATCGAAAAAGAGTTCTTCGGTCCATTGCGTCCCACGTAGATGATAGCAATTAAGCATTAAGACGGCTTAAAACGAGGTTGCTGTTACCACCATTAAGAATTGTTTTACAAAGTATAGCATCCAGATTAGCAATTAGCAATCTGCAGGCGCAACAATTACATGAAATTTTGCAAGGCTTCAGACACCTGTTATACAATTGCTGGACTGCCATACAATGAAAACGTGGAAATGGAGAGTCTACAGTGCTGTGACGATCTCGAGGGTAAATTGGAGGCTCGACTTCAGAAAAATTTCTGTATTTACGATGAAAACTTTTTAAAATGTTAGATTATAATTTGTACTGTTCCAGGATATACACTTCTACAATACAGTAATTTTTCTGTTTTTTTCAAAAAAAGGGGGACGATGACGCACAGAATGAAGAAGAAGAAGAAGAAGAAGAAGAAGAAGAAGAAGAAGAAGAAGAAGAAGAAGAAGAAGAAGAAGAAGAAGAAGAAGAAGAAGAAGAAGAAGAAGAAGAAGAAGAAATTAAAGAACCGCCAATGGGTTTAAAAGAAGAGATATAATCTCTTTAGCGTACCAAAATATTGGCGTTACTCTCGATAAGGAATGTGGGGAGAATGTTGTTTACTGTTTGATCGAAAATTACGCAATTAAAAAGAAACCTGCTACTGCTAAACAAATCACATTAAAAGATTATTTTTCAAAGGTATAATTTCTTTAAAGTATTTTCATTGTTAACATAGTGTTAATAGGCTCATAAAACTGCAAGTAGCATAATTAAAATGATAGTGTGTTCACTACGGTTTACCGTAAATCAACTTGTACGGGACATGTCCACAATTTGTCCAACCATTCTGATCGCAGAAAAAGGAGGGTCATTAGAACTTTAAAATCCGCGCTGGGGCCATGAGTTCTAATGTAGAATATTTTTTTCTTTTAATCAATGATATTGTTAGCGACTTTTCAAAGAAAGACTACAGTCGGAGGGTTATTAATAACACTTCAACTAAAAGAAAAGTCGCTCACGATAAAAACACAAGGATGTGAAGGGTAGGTTAGGTATTCTATATGATCGCGATACTTCGGAATCAATTCGGAGGTTTCCAACGAAATATTGACTGCATAACACTACTACACAGAAAGTTGTATGTAATAGCGTACCAAAACTATCAAAATTAGAGTCTAAAATGGTTGCATACAGCCTCCTGTCTGAATGTGGATTACGGTATATCGGCGAAAAACAAGGTCTCTGGAGGTGCGTCTGGCTGTAATAGGAAAAACATTAAAGAAGCGAAGACTAACATCTCTAAATTAGCTGAATACGGTGGGATGGGCAACATGAAAGTCTGTGAGATCAAGTAGACATCATTGGGCGGGAAACTAATACTAATAAACGTAAAATAATAGAGATACCTTTCATGATATCCATAGATGGCTACAAATGATAATTGTCTCAGCCAGACTCTTAAAGATACATCTATAATTTGGATAAGGAATCTGAAAGAGTATGTATGTCGTGGTTGACGGGGTTAGCTGTGGATGGACCCAGGGCGCTGAGTTGGTTGTTTATCTCTGATATAGTTCAATGTGTGAGCATGTGTCGGTGTTGTGCTTACGGTTGTGGGTAACAGACTTACAGGGTAAGTAACGTTGTTCATTGTGAGAGCATGTGTCGGTGTTGTGCTTACGGTTGTGGGTAACAGACTTACAGGGAAAGTAACGTTGTTCATTGTGTGAGCATGTGTCGGTGTTGTGCTTACGGTTGTGGGTAACACACTTACGGGGTAAGTAACGTTGTTCATTGTGTGAGCATGTGTCGGTGTTGTGCTTACGGTTGTGGGTAACCCACTTACAGGGTAAGTAAGGTTTCCGTTTATGCATTGTGTGAGCATGTGTCGGTGTTGTGCTTACGAATGTGGGTGACAGACTTACAGGGTAAGTAACGTTTCCGTTCATTGTGTGAGCATGTGTCGGTGTTGTGCTTACGGTTGTGGGTAACAGACTTACAGGGTAAGTAACGTTTACGTTCATTGTGTGAGCATGTGTCGGTGTTGTGCTTACGGTTGTGTGTAACAGACTTACAGGGTAAGTAACGTTTCCGTTCATTGTGTGAGCATGTGTCGGTGTTGTGCTTACGGTTGTGCGTAACAGACTTACAGGGTAAGTAACGTTTACGTTCATTGTGTGAGCATGTGTCGGTGTTGTGCTTACGGTTGTGGGTAACAGACTTACAGGGTAAGTAACGTTTCCGTTTATGCATTTTTTCTATTGTTTGTTTAACGTTGTGGTTTGTGATGGTTTTTTTTTTACAAAATGTATTCTTTTGACTGTTCTCGCTTATTAATGAATGAATCTCGGGTGGGTCTAAATAATATTTTACGCATGGACTAACTTGGGATCTAACATTGAGGGGGGGGCAGTGTTCGTCACCTTTCTGTTCTGTGCACTGAAAGAACATGTAACACTGACATTTCATAAATAATAGATGAATTTGACACGAAAGCAACTCTTAGAGAAAGGAGACATGAGCAACAAAACCTGCCACTCAATCATCATACTACACAATTTAGTACGCATCTCAATTAAACATAAACTGAAGTTCGTTATGTTTATAAAATATATTTGTTCTAGATAAACATAAGTGGAAATTAATTTATAAAAAAAGGTTTGTTGGTCATTAATAATGAAATTTATCCTCGTTTCCTGACTGAGAATTATTTACAAGTTTTCTAATTTTGTACATAATACATTTTATTATACAAATGGTCTCACTACAATTTGAATTTTTGAAGCTTCACTCTGCCCCCCCCTCAATGTTAGATCCCAAGTTAGTCCATGCGTAAAATATTATTTAGACCCACCCGAGATTCATTCATTAATAAGCGAGAACAGTCAAAAGAATACATTTTGTAAAAAAAAAAACCATCACAAACCACAACGTTAAACAAACTATAGAAAAAATGCATAAACGGAAACGTTACTTACCCTGTAAGTCTGTTACCCACAACCGTAAGCACAACACCGACACATGCTCACACAATGAACGTAAACGTTACTTACCCTGTAAGTCTGTTACGCACAACCGTAAGCACAACACCGACACATGCTCACACAATGAACGGAAACGTTACTTACCCTGTAAGTCTGTTACACACAACCGTAAGCACAACACCGACACATGCTCACACAATGAACGTAAACGTTACTTACCCTGTAAGTCTGTTACCCACAACCGTAAGCACAACACCGACACATGCTCACACAATGAACGGAAACGTTACTTACCCTGTAAGTCTGTCACCCACATTCGTAAGCACAACACCGACACATGCTCACACAATGCATAAACGGAAACCTTACTTACCCTGTAAGTGGGTTACCCACAACCGTAAGCACAACACCGACACATGCTCACACAATGAACAACGTTACTTACCCCGTAAGTGTGTTACCCACAACCGTAAGCACAACACCGACACATGCTCACACATTGAACTATATCAGAGATAAACAACCAACTCAGCGCCCTGGGTCCATCCACAGCTAACCCCGTCAACCACGACATACATACTCTTTCAGATTCCTTATCCAAATTATAGATGTATCTTTAAGAGTCTGGCTGAGACAATTATCATTTGTAGCCATCTATGGATATCATGAAAGGTATCTCTATTATTTTACGTTTATTAGTATTAGTTTCCCGCCCAATGATGTCTACTTGATCTCACAGACTTTCATGTTGCCCATCCCACCGTATTCAGCTAATTTAGAGATGTTAGTCTTCGCTTCTTTAATGTTTTTCCTATTACAGCCAGACGCACCTCCAGAGACCTTGTTTTTCGCCGATATACCGTAATCCACATTCAGACAGGAGGCTGTATGCAACCATTTTAGACTCTAATTTTGATAGTTTTGGTACGCTATTACATACAACTTTCTGTGTAGTAGTGTTATGCAGTCAATATTTCGTTGGAAACCTCCGAATTGATTCCGAAGTATCGCGATCATATAGAATACCTAACCTACCCTTCACATCCTTGTGTTTTTATCGTGAGCGACTTTTCTTTTAGTTGAAGTGTTATTAATAACCCTCCGACTGTAGTCTTTCTTTGAAAAGTCGCTAACAATATCATTGATTAAAAGAAAAAAATATTCTACATTAGAACTCATGGCCCCAGCGCGGATTTTAAAGTTCTAATGACCCTCCTTTTTCTGCGATCAGAATGGTTGGACAAATTGTGGACATGTCCCGTACAAGTTGATTTACGGTAAACCGTAGTGAACACACTATCATTTTAATTATGCTACTTGCAGTTTTATGAGCCTATTAACACTATGTTAACAATGAAAATACTTTAAAGAAATTATACCTTTGAAAAATAATCTTTTAATGTGATTTGTTTAGCAGTAGCAGGTTTCTTTTTAATTGCGTAATTTTCGATCAAACAGTAAACAACATTCTCCCCACATTCCTTATCGAGAGTAACGCCAATATTTTGGTACGCTAAAGAGATTATATCTCTTCTTTTAAACCCATTGGCGGTTCTTTAATTTCTTCTTCTTCTTCTTCTTCTTCTTCTTCTTCTTCTTCTTCTTCTTCTTCTTCTTCTTCTTCTTCTTCTTCTTCTTCTTCTTCTTCTTCATTCTGTGCGTCATCGTCCCCCCTTTTTTTGAAAAAAACAGAAAAATTACTGTATTGTAGAAGTGTATATCCTGGAACAGTACAAATTATAATCTAACATTTTAAAAAGTTTTCATCGTAAATACAGAAATTTTTCTGAAGTCGAGCCTCCAATTTACCCTCGAGATCGTCACAGCACTGTAGACTCTCCATTTCCACGTTTTCATTGTATGGCAGTCCAGCAATTGTATAACAGGTGTCTGAAGCCTTGCAAAATTTCATGTAATTGTTGCGCCTGCAGATTGCTAATTGCTAATCTGGATGCTATACTTTGTAAAACAATTCTTAATGGTGGTAACAGCAACCTCGTTTTAAGCCGTCTTAATGCTTAATTGCTATCATCTACGTGGGACGCAATGGACCGAAGAACTCTTTTTCGATAAAAAACTTAAAATGTCTGAACAATTCTTAGGCCCAGTGGATAAAGATAAAATGTCGTGTTTGGTGGAAAAAATAAGAGTCTGACATTGGAAAATTGTGAAACTGGATGACATGTAGAATTATCCAATAATAAAATTAAGGGACGATTATTGTTTTGCATTTTTAAATTAAATTCTTGCAGCCTGTCTTCAAAAATGCTGGACCTCTTCCTCGCTTTTCTGTTAGCATGCCAACTAATGCCCATTAATTCTGTCTCCAAATTCTTGAAACACCTCGGTTTTAATGTTTTCCCTGTAACTAACGGCTGCTCTTTCTTGCCAGCAGCACTGCGACATAACATAATCACTAATCTTTCTTTAGTAATTTTTCCACCTTTACACGCTTCATTTTGTAATATTAATTATTTATTTTGTACAGAATTTATTTATAATCCTGTCTCATCAATGGCGGAAATGTTACTTAATTTGTATTCTTCCAGAATACACGGTAACCTGTTTTCCAGTTATCGACTTCATTAACAGGTTTGACTTAGTTATTGACTTCACCCAACATTGTTTTGAACTATATGTTGTGCTGCTTACTAAAACACTCCAGTCACCAGTTGCTTGCTACGAAATTTTCTGCTTTAATTTCCGTAGCAATTTCGAGTGTCTTCATCCTTAACATACTTCCACTGAGTTTTTTTTTTTTTGAGCGGACGGATTCAAACCACTCACAAAGAATTTCATTTATTTGTCTACACTTTGATTGGTGTTTTCTTATTATTCCCCGATTCATACTGTTTTTACACTCTTTTAAATGTGATATTATTTTTTAGTATGCGATTCCACGTGATATAAAGTAGACAGTCAACAATCAGAACTAACTGGGATAAGGGGTACTCCGAACAAGGAGTACTGTTCAACTGAACAACTCCTTACAGTGCAGTACGAACGAGCGATAGGACTGTTCCTGTACTGTAGAAACTATAATTTACAGTGCGGTGCCGTTTTATAGTTTATTGTGTCATATTCACTGTAAGTAACTTTTAAATTATAACTATTAAAGAAAGTTACTGTACTTACATATGTATTACTATTTAAATAGAAGTTTCGGTTTATCCGAAATTTTGTTTATCCGAAACGGTCGGGGTCCCATCAGATTCGGATAAACAAGTTTTTAGTGTATTTAATTACACCAATAACATATTATTATATGATTTATTTTTAAAAATAATATATTCACATAAAACCGGAATCATGGGACACAACTTCAGCCTTTTGGCAGACTCTTTTAATTTTTAAAGCTAAAAACTTGGAAGTCCTTAAACGCTCCTGGTCAGAAGCAATAAGCATTAAACAATAAAACAATTTTAGTCAGTTAATTTTCGACGAGTTTTCGTTGACAGCGAGTTAGAAAGATTAAAGCGGATTTCTCTTTAACTTCTCAGTAGAAGAAGACGAGCACATATAGAATTCTTCGTCTAACCAGAGGGAACAAATTGTAAAAACGTAACTGAAAACCGTAAAAAACATTATAGTTATAGTCCTTAAATAAAGTTATTATTTTTTTTGTATGTTTATAAACATGCAGAATTACAGACATTATATTAAAGAAACAATTTTTAAACAGAAGATATCCTGTTAACAACAGGCGCAAACACTATGTGTCTACGAGATGCTTATACCAGCTAGATACATACATCTTTTACGAATATACAGATATATTTATTCTTCTTTATCTGTCTCTTCCGCCTCACAGGTCGGGTTTTAATAGCATTCCGAGGCTTTCATTCCTTCTCTGAATCATCTTATAACCATGCGGGTCATTAGCCCAATGATGGCGGCCCCGTAACTTTGGGATAACTGGTTTCCTGTTTCTATTCCTGCAGAGTGGGATCTTCCTTTCTTCACGATTCACTACAGTTTGTGCTCGCAACATCAGCGAGACGTTGTGTTGTTCTCGACGATCAGTCTACAAGAGATTACTACAGATTTATCTGTAATCCGCATCAAGGCAATAAGAAAATTAAGAAATAAAAGTGACAAATGAAAGACCCTAGTCCTCGAATAGTCTAATAAAATCGGCGTAGAAAAGAATAAGAGTCAATCAAGAGAGACTAGACAGGAAAGATTTAAGAAAGGGGTCTCACCCAAGACAAGTTGAAGCAAAGGGAGAATCCAGCAAGGGCACATCGGGTTTGCCAAACCCGTATCCACAAGATGTGGAATTCTGTTGGGCTATACTTATTCAATTGATCTAATGCATTCTGAAATGGAAACGGATTTAATAACACAGAAAATTCGAACAAATGTTTTACTTTGACATTAATCTAATCTTACAGTAGGCTTATACAAGTTCCATTCTGGCATCCGTTTGTAGGTATAGGACTGAGTGCCAAGACAGCAACATACTGATTATACAAAGATCCTAAATCAAAGAATCTAAAACATTTAGAGTACTGAACACGCCATGGTATGTCCGCAATCAAATTATACATGAGGCCCTCAACATCCCACATCGTTATACAGGATGTACGAAGCTCTGCAACTCGGACAGTTAGATACAACCAAATCAACTAGTGGGTGAAAT
Source organism: Magicicada septendecula (assembly GCA_034769895.1). Taxonomy (NCBI): domain Eukaryota; kingdom Metazoa; phylum Arthropoda; class Insecta; order Hemiptera; family Cicadidae; genus Magicicada; species Magicicada septendecula. Next base: position 1,205,309,198 of record CM068367.1, read on the forward strand.
GCTAACAGCATACATGATGTCTGAAGAAACCAAGGTACCTTGGGCTCGTTAGTCAACAAAAAGCATAGTAATTTTATAGTCGGGTGATAGCTCTTCCATGCGTTCCCATTACAAGTTCATTCAATACTCAATATTGTAATATAAGATAAGATGTAAATTTTCATTACTAAAAACTGGAAAATAAAAATTAAAGTATAAAATCGAAGACCAAAGAACGATGATGAAAGATCAAAGACAAAGGACCAATTATAAAGATCAAATACAAATCAATACAAAAGATGACAAAATTTTCAAACCGCTCAACATCGAAAATAGACAAAATACTAACATATACACCACAATCACACACAATAATACCAATTTAAAATACCAAAAACCAAAAGGAAACCATAGCCGCAACCAACCAACACACAAGTACTCCACAAGATTCAAAAGTAAGAAGACTGAGGATGGGAACACTAAGTGTCCCGAAACATGTTCCAAACAAGGAAAAAACACCTTGAGGTAAAGATATTATAAATATTAAATGTATTATATACCGTACATCAAGAAATAGACTGTAGCAAAAAGTGTTTGGGAACATATATATATATACACACACACACATACACACGTGTATAGCAGAGTCCCATAGGTAAATAAAGTAGGCCTACGTTATTTTCAGAAAATCGTTAGAACGAAGATACAAATACCACACACACACACACACACACACACACACACACACACACACACACACACACTTGGAGTAAAGCCAAATTTGTCGGCCGAACTAAAAGCTGAAATTCTCTCTAGAAGTACAGTAATAATACATTTTGATATATGTATATTTGCAGCCTTGTGTTTGTGACGTTTATAACTGAATGTATTAGCGAATAGTCGGGTAGCACATGTAGGCAAGATATTTACCATACAAATGTAAGGCTGACTCTCACACGTAAACATAACAGAAAAAGCACAACTTACCGTGTTTCGTTCAAATGTTGGAGAGTTAAGATAGGCTAGCCCCCTGTTCTCTAGTACCCATGATTCATGACGGTTTACGAAGTTTAAGTTGTGTTAACGCTTATACAGTAACGTCTAACGTTGACAGTAGCAAATACAACAACATAACACTTTGCATCTACTGTAACGTTTGAATTTATTCTCAAACGCACACATAAATTAAACATTTACGCTCGCAAACTGACAAATGATGAAATTACGTGCAGTAATCTGAGACCTCAGTCAAAATCTAAACTACACTGCAGAAGAATTGTTTATTAAAATAAAACGTGTAGAACTAGTCTTGCCCATAACGCAATGTATTATCTATTTCACAAGATATTTTACGCCTTGTTAACTGTAGTAGGATAATTAGTAACTATCTGATTGGCGCACATAACCTCCAGTTTAAGAACGTTAGTTATTAATGGCTCATATAATGAGGCATAAATAATGTATTTATATTTTGACAATTGCACAATAGCAAGTAAGAATTAATTAGTAATATGACTAAAGTAGGCCCAGTTCAGCTAAGTGAAAAATAAAATCATACTACAAATGAAAATATGTATTTAGTTTTAAAAAGTTAAAAATATAATATTTATATGAAATTCGTGTGACACTTCTCGTTTTTTTAAAATTTTATGCGTTGTTGACAAAGAAACATGGAGCTCTTGTTTCATTGTTAAACTCTGATTATCTGATTTCTTTCTTGTTTTTTCGTTTGTTAAGTATGAGAAGTTTGTTTGAATAGATAATTGGAGTAGGATGCTTATAGCTTTGTGCGATATTGCTGGGAGCGTATTTTTAATAGATAATCAGAACACATCTAATGACATTTCGTTGTGGCGATCACAGTTCAGTTCCATTAGTTTGTTGTTTTTGAAGTTCGAATGAATTCTGAAAATGTATTTGAAAATTGTGCATGTGGAACAAACAACGATTTGTTAGCCAGTCATTAATGTCCAAAGATGTCAAAAACGGCAAGTACTTTTTAAAAATGTCAAACGAAGAGTCCAAATGGGTGGCAAACAGTAATTCTTGCTCAATTTGACTCTAGAACTGAGGAGAAAAGGAAACATTCCAGTTAAAAACGTTTTCAAACGCCAAACTGACCTTTGGAAATCAGTATTAACAGAAATAAAACCAAACTGGCTTTAACGGAAATCAAAATATTTTCCATTCTCCCTTGAACATTACTGTGTAGCATGTATAGTTGTTGATACACACCTAGTAAATACGTTAGTTTCAGAAGCTAGTAGTTATGTTCCAGAAAATTGTAAATTTTTTAATTATTTTCTGCTAAGAAATTCTGAAGTTGGTTTCGCAATCCGAACACACGTATAAACATTTTCCAACTTATCACTAATGTCGGGGCCTAGAAGGAGAGGCACGTGGTTTTCCCGCGTCCTACAAATACGCAAAACGCACAAACGTGAGTGACTGGAGTCGATACTACTTAGCAAAGTTAATTATTAATGTTTACTGCGGTATCAAAACTTGTTTTAAGTCTTCTCCAATAGGTTTTAAGCAAGAACGTTTTAATGCCAACCAAAAGATTACTTTGTAAGTTATAACCGCTATAACATGTATTTAATACAGTGATATGACTAGCCTTTGTTCGACCAATATTGAAAAAGAAAAAGTTAAGTACAACAGATGATAAGCTCTTAACAGACTTCTGATAAGTTAGAAAAAATACTTTTCTGTAATATTAAAAAAAATGTCGAAGAATCACTGCACTACAGCAACGACTTGTCAACTCTTATGAAATAACTTATAAGAACTGTAACTTTGTATGATGCAGATTGATGCTATTTTATTAATTTTGTCGCATCGAACGTAAGAAGAACTGTAATTCAAACACGATTTTGTATGTGCGTGCGCGCGCACTCGCGTGTGTGCGAAAGAGACAGGGAGTATGTGCGGGCTACTAGAGTGTGATCACCATTCTGATCATGGGTATCTTTTTGCGTAGATACGATGTCACAAGTGGTGTACCCATTAACCTTTTTTCTACGTGTACTGCGTTTCTTGACCTATATAACGAAGGAAGGCGAGCAGTTTCCTTGAAAATCAGTCTATTAATTGGAACTGATCTATCTGCAGATACTGGTTCTTCACAACCAGTTGACATATTGGCAGTTCTCGTGTTTGGTAGTCTCAGTGGCCAACTAGGTCATCATGGCGCGCTCACCGCGTGTCGTGATGCAACTATTAGGCCTATAAGAAGTATTCTGTATTACGAAAGTGCAGTAGGCATAGTATAATAAATTTATTAAATATAACAGGTTTATAATAGTGCAATATACACGGTATCAGAAGGGTTTGATCGGAATATTAGCACCCACCAAATTTACTTACACAACGTTTCGGACAGAAAAAATGTGGTCGTCTTCACAAATAATTATTAAATTATTTGCACGACTTCCCTGCAAATTAAACTAATGCATTAAATTATAGGATTGACCCAATGTTCTGAGCTTTATAAAATTATGTTTCTAGTTGTTAAAAATTAAAACTAACAAATAGTCAAACAGGTGACATTTTGAGGAAATTGAGTAAAAACGAGGTTGAGGAAGACGATGTGAAATATGTGTGAGTGTGTGCGTGAGCACGTGTGTGTGCATATATGTACTTATAAAGTGCCAGAGAAGGAACTGTATTCATACAACCAATGTTGTATATCTGCAAATAAAAACATTAGTGATAAAGGCTAAAGGTTTTCGTTGAGCAAAATTCGAGTAAATGTTTTCCCAACTTGAACAACATGTTTAAAACATTTTTGACAGTGCCTGCAAGTTCACAAAGCAGTGAGCGCTCATTTTAACATTGAAAATGTTTATAAGGGCGTGTCGCACACTTGCGGCCGATGCTGGTGCGTGATCGAAAATGGGAATCGGTGAGTTTCCATAGAAACTATTTCTTTGTTGTCAATAACGTAGTACACATATAAAACATCGCTTATGAATGCGACTACATTTAAATTATAATCTGTACATTAGTAAATGAAGAATGAATTCATTGATTGGCAGAATTTCTTAGCAGAAAATAATTAAAAAGTTTACAATTTTCTGGAACATAACTACTAGCTTCTGAAACTAACGTATTTACTAGGTGTGTATCAACAACTATACATGCTACACAGTAATGTTCAAGGGAGAATGGAAAATATTTTGATTTCCGTTAAAGCCAGTTTGGTTTTATTTCTGTTAATACTGATTTCCAAAGGTCAGTTTGGCGTTTGAAAACGTTTTTAACTGGAATGTTTCCTTTTCTCCTCAGTTCTAGAGTCAAATTGAGCAAGAATTACTGTTTGCCACCCATTTGGACTCTTCGTTTGACATTTTTAAAAAGTACTTGCCGTTTTTGACATCTTTGGACATTAATGACTGGCTAACAAATCGTTGTTTGTTCCACATGCACAATTTTCAAATACATTTTCAGAATTCATTCGAACTTCAAAAACAACAAACTAATGGAACTGAACTGTGATCGCCACAACGAAATGTCATTAGATGTGTTCTGATTATCTATTAAAAATACGCTCCCAGCAATATCGCACAAAGCTATAAGCATCCTACTCCAATTATCTATTCAAACAAACTTCTCATACTTAACAAACGAAAAAACAAGAAAGAAATCAGATAATCAGAGTTTAACAATGAAACAAGAGCTCCATGTTTCTTTGTCAACAACGCATAAAATTTAAAAAAAAAACGAGAAGTGTCACACGAATTTCATATAAATATTATATTTTTAACTTTTTAAAACTAAATACATATTTTCATTTGTAGTATGATTTTATTTTTCACTTAGCTGAACTGGGCCTACTTTAGTCATATTACTAATTAATTCTTACTTGCTATTGTGCAATTGTCAAAATATAAATACATTATTTATGCCTCATTATATGAGCCATTAATAACTAACGTTCTTAAACTGGAGGTTATGTGCGCCAATCAGATAGTTACTAATTATCCTACTACAGTTAACAAGGCGTAAAATATCTTGTGAAATAGATAATACATTGCGTTATGGGCAAGACTAGTTCTACACGTTTTATTTTAATAAACAATTCTTCTGCAGTGTAGTTTAGATTTTGACTGAGGTCTCAGATTACTGCACGTAATTTCATCATTTGTCAGTTTGCGAGCGCAAATGTTTAATTTATGTGTGCGTTTGAGAATAAATTCAAACGTTACAGTAGATGCAAAGTGTTATGTTGTTGTATTTGCTACTGTCAACGTTAGACGTTACTGTATAAGCGTTAACACAACTTAAACTTCGTAAACCGTCATGAATCATGGGTACTAGAGAACAGGGGGCTAGCCTATCTTAACTCTCCAACATTTGAACGAAACACGGTAAGTTGTGCTTTTTCTGTTATGTTTACGTGTGAGAGTCAGCCTTACATTTGTATGGTAAATATCTTGCCTACATGTGCTACCCGACTATTCGCTAATACATTCAGTTATAAACGTCACAAACACAAGGCTGCAAATATACATATATCAAAATGTATTATTACTGTACTTCTAGAGAGAATTTCAGCTTTTAGTTCGGCCGACAAATTTGGCTTTACTCCATGTGTGTGTGTGTGTGTGTGTGTGTGTGTGTGTGTGTGTGTGTGTGTGTGTGTGTGTGTGTGTGTGTGTGTGTGTGTGTGTGTGTGTGTGTGTGTGTGTGTGTGTGTGTGTGTGTGTGTGTGTGTGTGTGTGTGTGTGTGTGTGTGTGTGTGTGTGTGTGTGTGTGTGTGTGTGTGTGTGTGTGTGTGTGTGTGTGTGTGTGTGTGTGTGTGTGTGTCTTCGTTCTAACGATTTTCTAAAAATAACGTAGGCCTACTTTATTTACCTATGGGACTCTGCTATACACGTGTGTATGTGTGTGTGTGTGTGTATATATATATATGTTCCCAAACACTTTTTGCTACAGTCTATTTCTTGATGTACGGTATATAATACATTTAATATTTATAATATCTTTACCTCAAGGTGTTTTTTCCTTGTTTGGAACATGTTTCGGGACACTTAGTGTTCCCATCCTCAGTCTTCTTACTTTTGAATCTTGTGGAGTACTTGTGTGTTGGTTGGTTGCGGCTATGGTTTCCTTTTGGTTTTTGGTATTTTAAATTGGTATTATTGTGTGTGATTGTGGTGTATATGTTAGTATTTTGTCTATTTTCGATGTTGAGCGGTTTGAAAATTTTGTCATCTTTTGTATTGATTTGTATTTGATCTTTATAATTGGTCCTTTGTCTTTGATCTTTCATCATCGTTCTTTGGTCTTCGATTTTATACTTTAATTTTTATTTTCCAGTTTTTAGTAATGAAAATTTACATCTTATCTTATATTACAATATTGAGTATTGAATGAACTTGTAATGGGAACGCATGGAAGAGCTATCACCCGACTATAAAATTACTATGCTTTTTGTTGACTAACGAGCCCAAGGTACCTTGGTTTCTTCAGACATCATGTATGCTGTTAGCATTTCACCCACTAGTTGATTTGGTTGTATCTAACTGTCCGAGTTGCAGAGCTTCGTACATCCTGTATAACGATGTGGGATGTTGAGGGCCTCATGTATAATTTGATTGCGGACATACCATGGCGTGTTCAGTACTCTAAATGTTTTAGATTCTTTGATTTAGGATCTTTGTATAATCAGTATGTTGCTTTCTTGGCACTCAGTCCTATACCTACAAACGGATGCCAGAATGGAACTTGTATAAGCCTACTGTAAGATTAGATTAATGTCAAAGTAAAACATTTGTTCGAATTTTCTGTGTTATTAAATCCGTTTCCATTTCAGAATGCATTAGATCAATTGAATAAGTATAGCCCAACAGAATTCCACATCTTGTGGATACGGGTTTGGCAAACCCGATGTGCCCTTGCTGGATTCTCGCTTTGCTTCAACTTGTCTTGGGTGAGACCCCTTTCTTAAATCTTTCCTGTCTAGTCTCTCTTGATTGACTCTTATTCTTTTCTACGCCGATTTTATTAGACTATTCGAGGACTAGGGTCTTTCATTTGTCACTTTTATTTCTTAATTTTCTTATTGCCTTGATGCGGATTACAGATAAATCTGTAGTAATCTCTTGTAGACTGATCGTCGAGAACAACACAACGTCTCGCTGATGTTGCGAGCACAAACTGTAGTGAATCGTGAAGAAAGGAAGATCCCACTCTGCAGGAATAGAAACAGGAAACCAGTTATCCCAAAGTTACGGGGCCGCCATCATTGGGCTAATGACCCGCATGGTTATAAGATGATTCAGAGAAGGAATGAAAGCCTCGGAATGCTATTAAAACCCGACCTGTGAGGCGGAAGAGACAGATAAAGAAGAATAAATATATCTGTATATTCGTAAAAGATGTATGTATCTAGCTGGTATAAGCATCTCGTAGACACATAGTGTTTGCGCCTGTTGTTAACAGGATATCTTCTGTTTAAAAATTGTTTCTTTAATATAATGTCTGTAATTCTGCATGTTTATAAACATACAAAAAAAATAATAACTTTATTTAAGGACTATAACTATAATGTTTTTTACGGTTTTCAGTTACGTTTTTACAATTTGTTCCCTCTGGTTAGACGAAGAATTCTATATGTGCTCGTCTTCTTCTACTGAGAAGTTAAAGAGAAATCCGCTTTAATCTTTCTAACTCGCTGTCAACGAAAACTCGTCGAAAATTAACTGACTAAAATTGTTTTATTGTTTAATGCTTATTGCTTCTGACCAGGAGCGTTTAAGGACTTCCAAGTTTTTAGCTTTAAAAATTAAAAGAGTCTGCCAAAAGGCTGAAGTTGTGTCCCATGATTCCGGTTTTATGTGAATATATTATTTTTAAAAATAAATCATATAATAATATGTTATTGGTGTAATTAAATACACTAAAAACTTGTTTATCCGAATCTGATGGGACCCCGACCGTTTCGGATAAACAAAATTTCGGATAAACCGAAACTTCTATTTAAATAGTAATACATATGTAAGTACAGTAACTTTCTTTAATAGTTATAATTTAAAAGTTACTTACAGTGAATATGACACAATAAACTATAAAACGGCACCGCACTGTAAATTATAGTTTCTACAGTACAGGAACAGTCCTATCGCTCGTTCGTACTGCACTGTAAGGAGTTGTTCAGTTGAACAGTACTCCTTGTTCGGAGTACCCCTTATCCCAGTTAGTTCTGATTGTTGACTGTCTACTTTATATCACGTGGAATCGCATACTAAAAAATAATATCACATTTAAAAGAGTGTAAAAACAGTATGAATCGGGGAATAATAAGAAAACACCAATCAAAGTGTAGACAAATAAATGAAATTCTTTGTGAGTGGTTTGAATCCGTCCGCTCAAAAAAAAAAAAACTCAGTGGAAGTATGTTAAGGATGAAGACACTCGAAATTGCTACGGAAATTAAAGCAGAAAATTTCGTAGCAAGCAACTGGTGACTGGAGTGTTTTAGTAAGCAGCACAACATATAGTTCAAAACAATGTTGGGTGAAGTCAATAACTAAGTCAAACCTGTTAATGAAGTCGATAACTGGAAAACAGGTTACCGTGTATTCTGGAAGAATACAAATTAAGTAACATTTCCGCCATTGATGAGACAGGATTATAAATAAATTCTGTACAAAATAAATAATTAATATTACAAAATGAAGCGTGTAAAGGTGGAAAAATTACTAAAGAAAGATTAGTGATTATGTTATGTCGCAGTGCTGCTGGCAAGAAAGAGCAGCCGTTAGTTACAGGGAAAACATTAAAACCGAGGTGTTTCAAGAATTTGGAGACAGAATTAATGGGCATTAGTTGGCATGCTAACAGAAAAGCGAGGAAGAGGTCCAGCATTTTTGAAGACAGGCTGCAAGAATTTAATTTAAAAATGCAAAACAATAATCGTCGCTTAATTTTATTATTGGATAATTCTACATGTCATCCAGTTTCACAATTTTCCAATGTCAGACTCTTATTTTTTCCACCAAACACGACATTTCATCTTTATCCACTGGGCCTAAGAATTATTCAGACATTTTAAGTTTTTTATCGAAAAAGAGTTCTTCGGTCCATTGCGTCCCACGTAGATGATAGCAATTAAGCATTAAGACGGCTTAAAACGAGGTTGCTGTTACCACCATTAAGAATTGTTTTACAAAGTATAGCATCCAGATTAGCAATTAGCAATCTGCAGGCGCAACAATTACATGAAATTTTGCAAGGCTTCAGACACCTGTTATACAATTGCTGGACTGCCATACAATGAAAACGTGGAAATGGAGAGTCTACAGTGCTGTGACGATCTCGAGGGTAAATTGGAGGCTCGACTTCAGAAAAATTTCTGTATTTACGATGAAAACTTTTTAAAATGTTAGATTATAATTTGTACTGTTCCAGGATATACACTTCTACAATACAGTAATTTTTCTGTTTTTTTCAAAAAAGGGGGGACGATGACGCACAGAATGAAGAAGAAGAAGAAGAAGAAGAAGAAGAAGAAGAAGAAGAAGAAGAAGAAGAAGAAGAAGAAGAAGAAGAAGAAGAAGAAGAAGAAGAAGAAGAAGAAGAAGAAGAAGAAGAAATTAAAGAACCGCCAATGGGTTTAAAAGAAGAGATATAATCTCTTTAGCGTACCAAAATATTGGCGTTACTCTCGATAAGGAATGTGGGGAGAATGTTGTTTACTGTTTAATCGAAAATTACGCAATTAAAAAGAAACCTGCTACTGCTAAACAAATCACATTAAAAGATTATTTTTCAAAGGTATAATTTCTTTAAAGTATTTTCATTGTTAACATAGTGTTAATAGGCTCATAAAACTGCAAGTAGCATAATTAAAATGATAGTGTGTTCACTACGGTTTACCGTAAATCAACTTGTACGGGACATGTCCACAATTTGTCCAACCATTCTGATCGCAGAAAAAGGAGGGTCATTAGAACTTTAAAATCCGCGCTGGGGCCATGAGTTCTAATGTAGAATATTTTTTTCTTTTAATCAATGATATTGTTAGCGACTTTTCAAAGAAAGACTACAGTCGGTGGGTTATTAATAACACTTCAACTAAAAGAAAAGTCGCTCACGATAAAAACACAAGGATGTGAAGGGTAGGTTAGGTATTCTATATGATCGCGATACTTCGGAATCAATTCGGAGGTTTCCAACGAAATATTGATTGCATAACACTACTACACAGAAAGTTGTATGTAATAGCGTACCAAAACTATCAAAATTAGAGTCTAAAATGGTTGCATACAGCCTCCTGTCTGAATGTGGATTACGGTATATCGGCGAAAAACAAGGTCTCTGGAGGTGCGTCTGGCTGTAATAGGAAAAACATTAAAGAAGCGAAGACTAACATCTCTAAATTAGCTGAATACGGTGGGATGGGCAATATGAAAGTCTGTGAGATCAAGTAGACATCATTGGGCGGGAAACTAATACTAATAAACGTAAAATAATAGAGATACCTTTCATGATATCCATAGATGGCTACAAATGATAATTGTCTCAGCCAGACTCTTAAAGATACATCTATAATTTGGATAAGGAATCTGAAAGAGTATGTATGTCGTGGTTGACGGGGTTAGCTGTGGATGGACCCAGGGCGCTGAGTTGGTTGTTTATCTCTGATATAGTTCAATGTGTGAGCATGTGTCGGTGTTGTGCTTACGGTTGTGGGTAACAGACTTACAGGGTAAGTAACGTTGTTCATTGTGAGAGCATGTGTCGGTGTTGTGCTTACGGTTGTGGGTAACAGACTTACAGGGAAAGTAACGTTGTTCATTGTGTGAGCATGTGTCGGTGTTGTGCTTACGGTTGTGGGTAACACACTTACGGGGTAAGTAACGTTGTTCATTGTGTGAGCATGTGTCGGTGTTGTGCTTACGGTTGTGGGTAACCCACTTACAGGGTAAGTAAGGTTTCCGTTTATGCATTGTGTGAGCATGTGTCGGTGTTGTGCTTACGAATGTGGGTGACAGACTTACAGGGTAAGTAACGTTTCCGTTCATTGTGTGAGCATGTGTCGGTGTTGTGCTTACGGTTGTGGGTAACAGACTTACAGGGTAAGTAACGTTTACGTTCATTGTGTGAGCATGTGTCGGTGTTGTGCTTACGGTTGTGTGTAACAGACTTACAGGGTAAGTAACGTTTCCGTTCATTGTGTGAGCATGTGTCGGTGTTGTGCTTACGGTTGTGCGTAACAGACTTACAGGGTAAGTAACGTTTACGTTCATTGTGTGAGCATGTGTCGGTGTTGTGCTTACGGTTGTGGGTAACAGACTTACAGGGTAAGTAACGTTTCCGTTTATGCATTTTTTCTATAGTTTGTTTAACGTTGTGGTTTGTGATGGTTTTTTTTTTTTACAAAATGTATTCTTTTGACTGTTCTCGCTTATTAATGAATGAATCTCGGGTGGGTCTAAATAATATTTTACGAATGGACTAACTTGGGATCTAACATTGAGGGGGGGGGCAATGTTCGTCACCTTTCTGTTTTTGGTATTTTAAATTGGTATTATTGTGTGTGATTGTGGTGTATATGTTAGTATTTTGTCTATTTTCGATGTTGAGCGGTTTGAAAATTTTGTCATCCTTTGTATTGATTTGTATTTGATCTTTATAATTGGTCCTTTGTCTTTGATCTTTCGTCATCGTTCTTTGGTCTTCGATTTTATACTTTAATTTTTATTTTCCAGTTTTTAGTAATGAAAATTTACATCTTATCTTATATTACAATATTGAGTATTGAATGAACTTGTAATGGGAACGCATGGAAGAGCTATCACCCGACTATAAAATTACTATGCTTTTTGTTGACTAACGAGCCCAAGGTACCTTGGTTTCTTCAGACATCATGTATGCTGTTAGCATTTCACCCACTAGTTGATTTGGTTGTATCTAACTGTCCGAGTTGCAGAGCTTCGTACATCCTGTATAACGATGTGGGATGTTGAGGGCCTCATGTATAATTTGATTGCGGACATACCATGGCGTGTTCAGTACTCTAAATGTTTTAGATTCTTTGATTTAGGATCTTTGTATAATCAGTATGTTGCTTTCTTGGCACTCAGTCCTATACCTACAAACGGATGCCAGAATGGAACTTGTATAAGCCTACTGTAAGATTAGATTAATGTCAAAGTAAAACATTTGTTCGAATTTTCTGTGTTATTAAATCCGTTTCCATTTCAGAATGCATTAGATCAATTGAATAAGTATAGCCCAACAGAATTCCACATCTTGTGGATACGGGTTTGGCAAACCCGATGTGCCCTTGCTGGATTCTCGCTTTGCTTCAACTTGTCTTGGGTGAGACCCCTTTCTTAAATCTTTCCTGTCTAGTCTCTCTTGATTGACTCTTATTCTTTTCTACGCCGATTTTATTAGACTATTCGAGGACTAGGGTCTTTCATTTGTCACTTTTATTTCTTAATTTTCTTATTGCCTTGATGCGGATTACAGATAAATCTGTAGTAATCTCTTGTAGACTGATCGTCGAGAACAACACAACGTCTCGCTGATGTTGCGAGCACAAACTGTAGTGAATCGTGAAGAAAGGAAGATCCCACTCTGCAGGAATAGAAACAGGAAACCAGTTATCCCAAAGTTACGGGGCCGCCATCATTGGGCTAATGACCCGCATGGTTATAAGATGATTCAGAGAAGGAATGAAAGCCTCGGAATGCTATTAAAACCCGACCTGTGAGGCGGAAGAGACAGATAAAGAAGAATAAATATATCTGTATATTCGTAAAAGATGTATGTATCTAGCTGGTATAAGCATCTCGTAGACACATAGTGTTTGCGCCTGTTGTTAACAGGATATCTTCTGTTTAAAAATTGTTTCTTTAATATAATGTCTGTAATTCTGCATGTTTATAAACATACAAAAAAAATAATAACTTTATTTAAGGACTATAACTATAATGTTTTTTACGGTTTTCAGTTACGTTTTTACAATTTGTTCCCTCTGGTTAGACGAAGAATTCTATATGTGCTCGTCTTCTTCTACTGAGAAGTTAAAGAGAAATCCGCTTTAATCTTTCTAACTCGCTGTCAACGAAAACTCGTCGAAAATTAACTGACTAAAATTGTTTTATTGTTTAATGCTTATTGCTTCTGACCAGGAGCGTTTAAGGACTTCCAAGTTTTTAGCTTTAAAAATTAAAAGAGTCTGCCAAAAGGCTGAAGTTGTGTCCCATGATTCCGGTTTTATGTGAGTATATTATTTTTAAAAATAAATCATATAATAATATGTTATTGGTGTAATTAAATACACTAAAAACTTGTTTATCCGAATCTGATGGGACCCCGACCGTTTCGGATAAACAAAATTTCGGATAAACCGAAACTTCTATTTAAATAGTAATACATATGTAAGTACAGTAACTTTCTTTAATAGTTATAATTTAAAAGTTACTTACAGTGAATATGACACAATAAACTATAAAACGGCACCGCACTGTAAATTATAGTTTCTACAGTACAGGAACAGTCCTATCGCTCGTTCGTACTGCACTGTAAGGAGTTGTTCAGTTGAACAGTACTCCTTGTTCGGAGTACCCCTTATCCCAGTTAGTTCTGATTGTTACTGTCTACTTTATATCACGTGGAATCGCTTGTCTACGCTATTAAATACAGATTATAGCGACAGGAAAATGCTTTTGTGTATATTTAAAATTTACTAAAAATTGTTTCGGATAAACAGGATTTTCGGATAAACGCGATTCGGATAAACGAGTTTTTAGTGTAAGAACAATAACAATAATATAAGTTTTCTTTGGTATATGTAATAATAAATTAATACACACACCAGAAAAAGTATGATATGTGTGTGGTGTGGTATGTTTGGCAATTAATAACAAATTTGCACACATAAATTAATATGGGGTTTTTTTTCACTCGTAATTTGGTGAGATACTGGATTTAGACAACGTTTTACTGTCCGTTTCCGGTGCAGGTTGAACCAGGTTAATAGAGTTTTTTCACAATGTTTTACCAACCTACAGACATGGCCCAATACTTGATCAAGCTCAGTTAGATCGGTATATTGTTATTACCAGTGACGGCCTGTGGCCCTTCGCTCGGTCAGGGCCTCTCTCTGCGAAACAATACAAATGAAGGAACAAAACATAGTTTGGAATGCTATGAATTTTCTTACAGTTTCAATGATATAATTGAAAACATAAAAAAATTAACTTTTTATTACGTAATTTCCCAGTATTATTAAGAAAACTACTAAAATCTTTTAATCCCATCAACACTTAAAACATTGCCAAGATCAGTACATTATCTGCTTACATAACTGAGTTTCAAAATCTTTTTATGTTCTACTTGTTGCAGATGCTTTTATCTCCTGAGTTATATGTCGACTATATCTAAAAGATATAGTTGTGAAAAATTCAAATGTCATAGTTTTATCAGAAACTTGGTTAGCCAATGAAGATGACGTATCTGTTCTTAATTTCAACTGTATTGTGAAATATAAACGACCAAATATTAGAGCGGGAGTTGTCGGGATATTTCAAAATTCTGACGATATTATTAACATTATAACTCCATCCATGGATTTTTCCGTTACTCAATCTGATGTCTATGGTTCAATGACATCTACAGTTGGCGATTTGTGTATGGCTGAATGTAAAATGGAAAATGGGCAAAAAGTTGTGATTGTAGTAGTGTATATTTCTCCTAATAAAACATTAGATGATATTATTGATTTTCTCCATCGTTCATTATTATCGTATACATCACAAGGTGCCGCCATCCTTCGTAAAGATTATCATAAAATACCTATGATTTTAAGTGGCGATTTCAATGTCAATTTTGCATTAGACAAATCTATAAAACTAGTTGAATTTTTAAAAGATAATTTAAACCTGTCTATACAAAATGGTAAAAAAAATATCTACGACAAAATCGAATACGACAATTGATGCAGTATTCACAAGGTTTCTGGATAATATTGAATGTAAAACATACATTTCTTATTTTAGTTACCATAAGCCTTTGGTTACAAAAGTGTATGATGAAATATCACTAAGTATTAACGAAATAGATTAATAATAATAATAGTTTCTGTAAATGTATATAATAAAATATTTTTAATTTACTAAAAATGAAAATTTTTCTTATACTGATACCTGTCCCATCCTATTAAATTTTAAGTATACAGTTAAAAATAATAATAATAATAATAATGGATAAACAAAAAATAATGGATATAACCCAAAGAAGTTTCACTTCTTCCGCGTGTACACATTTACTGATACACGCACCCAAACTTTTTTTTCAATTATATACGTCAGAAGCATTTCCCAATCTACGATACTGACTGTTATAATAGGTGAAATAGCTTATCGATTATGCACTTTCTAAAAACAGTTATAACTGGAGACTGTTGTGGAAGCATTTCACAGTTTATTTCAATTAAGAGGAGTTTACTTTGCTTTTTTGTAAATATCTGTTTTAGTTGTGACTGATCTTAACTAACATGGACTTCGCAGGTACTGTGCACTGTCAGTGGAAAGGACATTGATTGTATTACAGTTTTAATTTTAATTTGTTTTTGTACATTTCAATTTTGTAGTTGTCCACTGACGCGACTTATAACCGACAACACTTATAACACATACAACTCTATTCAACGTGTTATTGGGTTTCAAGTTAATCACCATACCAAGATTATGATCAAGTTAACTACCTATTCCATTGAATTAATTCAAATGATAGTACATGAGTGTGTGCAGGGAAGCGCGCGCTCGCCCGCACGTATGTTGGTGTAGTGTTTTCTTTCTGTAAAAGAATATTATTAACAGTTTTAGAAAACTGAAAAACGCTCCAGTTAATGATTATAAAAAAAGACTTTACCTTCCAAGACAGCACGGCATAAATAAAATGTAGTCCAAACTCCATCCTTATTCCCCTAAAAGGGATACAGTGTGTAGCACATAAACAAGCTGTACACACCTGTTCAAGAATAAACAATATAAACAGAAAGAAGAGAAAGTACAATATGTAATTCCAAGGCGAATTCAATATTTTATGAATTATTTTGTATTCGGCGTCTCAGTAGACCACTGGGATTGGCACCTGGCTACTAATCTAGAGGTTGTGGGTTCGATTCCCGGGCCCGCACCAAAAAGTCAAGGTGCGTTTTTCAGCCCCCAGGTCGACTCAGCCTGGTGAAAATGAGTACCTGGGGATAATAATGGGCGGTTGAAGCGTAGTGCTGGCCACACTGCCTTCCTTATATGCCGTAAGGCTCGCATAAGGCAGCCTACCCTGCCTGACTCTTGAGTTGCTCCGGTGGTACACTTGGGAGCCATTAGTATTTATTATTTTATATTCCATAATGTGTGGAGCAACGGATATTTTGTACGGAATTACTGCGTGAATGATGTAGACGACTCCAAGAAAGACTTCTTACAGTAAACGTGTAGGCCTATAATCTATTGAAAATGTGGTTAAGTAACACATTTTGTAGGTCTTTGTGTGTGTGTGTGTGTGTGTGTGTGTGTGTGTGTGTGTGTGTGTGTGTGTGTGTGTGTGTGTGTGTGTGTGTGTGTGTGTGTGTGTGTGTGTGTGTGTGTGTGTGTGTGTGTGTGTGTGTGTGTGTGTGTGTGTGTGTTCTCAACTCAAAGAAAATTGAAAGGATAACTAATTAGATTATATCATAATTATATTAACACCAAAAGCTAATCAAAATTGTTACGTAAAGAGGAATTGTTTCTCTCTCTAAGTATTATAATTTTTGTGAGTAATAAAGTTCTTAATGATAAGTAAATGATCCCAAAAATTTACACAAATTTTGATCACAGATGTGCCATACCTACGGTCAAAGTTAATATCTAATGCATCTGTACAAAGGAAATGGTACTTGTACAATGTGGTATTGAACAGTGTTGTTTAGTTCACGGCTGTAAACTATGAATGCAATAAATGGCCTAATGGGAAGAGTTGAAAGCGCTGCAAAGGATAAGAACCGAAGGAATTAGAGTCATAGTGGATATCAAGCCTATCGTAACAGAAGATATCCAACACAGACAATTTAATTCGATTAGGTACAAGGTAAAGGGATAGGCCGAAAGTACTGCTTGTGTCTATTTACCGTGTGCTTGTGGGATGAAGTCTGCAGGGGAAACAAAGTACGTTGAACTGTATTATGTCACCCTGTCTTTTCTGCAAACATTACCTCTTGTGTAATTTCTTTTTCTATTAATATTGTGTTGTATGGAAAGTTAAGTGTACGTGTCTATTTATATTATTATTATATGAACGTTCACTAGGTTATCATGTCGGACCAGTTTTCGTAAATAGCGTAATACTCAAAACTCCGTGAGTTTATTTCAGCGAAAAATGTCCGAGTTTGAAGTGGACAGATACCTTGTAAGAAAAAAAAGTTTTTTAGTTCACAGTAAAGCACCAACTTAATAAGTAATTTAATAAAAAGTGTGATGGTAAAGCAAACAAATTTACAAAATCCTTTAAACCAGGCGACAAAACGAGCTGCACATTACTGCGACAAGTCAGAAAATTTTATTTTAAAAATTCGAAAAGAGTAACGGAAACTGGAAGCGTAAGGTTCAAGCACCAAGCTTTATACTCCGGAAACTGTGCCGGCTGAGACAAAAGAGTCACGGAAACTGGAAGCGTAAGGTTCAAGCAGCAAGTTTCATACTCCGGAAACTGTGCCGGCTGAGACAAAGAGTCACGGAAACTGGAAGCGTAAGGTTCAAGCAGCAAGCTTCATACTCCGGAAACTGTGCCGGCTGAGACAAAAGAGTCACGGAAACTGGAAGCGTAAGGTTCAAGCAGCAAGCTTCATACTCCGGAAACTGTACCGGCTGAGACAAAAGAGTCACGGAAACTGGAAGCATAAGGTTCAAGCAGCAAGCTTCATACTCCGGAAACTGTGCCGGCTGAGACAAAAGATTTCGTTTATTTGAATTAAATAAAAATGTAACAATGGGGCGACAGCTTGTTTGTAATTCAAAATAAAGAATGTGCTTTATAAAAATCAGTTTTTAAATTTCAATATGAAAATTTCCACTATAAAAGCAAAGGTAATGACATTTCGTGGCAAAGAACCAATAACAACAAAATTTATAATAAATGATCAAGTTATAGAACAGGTGTGACATTTTAACTATTTGGGGAATGCTATTGGCTATGATAAAATAATGAATAATATAGATGTGAAGTGAGGCAAGTTCATGACGATCTGTGAACAACCAGTCGTGTTACGAATTAGAAACAAAGTACGTCAATTGAAGTTGTACAAAGTTATGGCGGTCTCTATGGGTGTGAATTACGGACTACGACTAAGTGACATGGAAGTAAAATACAGACCTCGGGAATGGTGTGAAAAGATGTACTAAACTTAATCATGTTCTGTTCTAAGAATGGATACATAAGAGAAACATTACAAGTTTTTAACTTGAATTACAGATTAAAATATTACAAACGACGGTGGAAAGAACACTTAGAAAGAATTCCAGATACAAGTCTGGAAATATAAATCTATAGTACATAGAAATGTGGGCAGATCCAAGAAGAGATGGCTGGAGGACGTCTGAAGGTGAAACAGGCAGCATCTTGCCTATGGTGTGATGTGAAAACGATTACGGTAAAATGTAACAATAAAATAAAAGAAACTAATAAAACAACATAAAAAATAAAGTATTTGAAATAAATATGAAGATTCTTCATGCGTCCGTAACCCACTAACGAGGCGCATGCAGAGCAGATCCCAGACAGGACACCACAAGGCAGTTTGACATAAAGCATAACAATCTGATTTTTTATCGGCGGTCGTATTTGACTTAAAGGTTTTCATCTTAATTGAGCGTTTAAAATCGAATTATATAAATTAACACATGTTCACAGGATTAATGTTCCAAATAATATGCTAACGTTTAATAAAAACAATTGTATAACTAATCTATAAACATTTATATTACCAAACACGGTAGGAGGGAAGTCATACAAATAACACAATCGATTCTAATTACTTAAATTCTCATAAGAAAGAATAATATTCTCACTTAACAATTATTTTGTAATTTAATTGAATTAAATAATAGTGGCAGTTGGCTGATAACGTAGAGGTGCCGGTTTTAGTTCCCAGGCTGCGCCATATAACAAGGGGCGTTTTTCAGTCGTCCAAGTCGACTCAGTGTATGGAAATAAGTACTGGGATAATATCTTGGAGTAATAATCTTGAGTGGCTAAATCGTAGTGCTGGCCACACTGCTTTCCTAACGGCTTAATAAGGCCGCTTATGCCTACCTTTACTGAACTACTGTACTTCGGTGATACAAACACTAACCATTATTATAATAATAATAAAAATTAGTATTATTATTATTATTATCACTAGTAGTAGTAGTAGTAGTAGTAGTAGTAGTAGTAGTAGTAGTAGTAGTAGTAGTAGTAGCAGTAGCAGTAGCAGTAGTAGTAGTAGTAGTAGTAGCAGCAGCAGCAGCAGCAGCAGTAGTAGTAGTAGTAGTAGTAGTAGTAGTAGTAGTAGTAGTAGTAGTTATTTTGTGTAAGTTAGATGTGGCATACTGAAAACAATCATTGTCGTCATTCAAAAGTTTACAGCACTTACTCTTATTTAATTTCCAACATCGTTATTAAATTCTACACTTTTAATACATTAAGTAAGTAGTAAGTTATGGATTCTTTCTCACGTTTGTGTACAAAACAGCGAGATTTTATTGAAGTATACAGTAGCCACCTTCTCAGATGCAATTTCATTTTATTGGTGACTAAGTTACATTTTAAAATTAATTTTATTAAAATAAATGTATTTAACATTATTTTGCCAGTAAAACAATATGAATAAATTAAATACAGATTATTTAATGCGGATAAGATTCGCTGGTTTGTCATTTTTTTGCTGAGAGACAATTAACTTATAAAAGTTAGATAATATTTTACAACTTATCATTTAACTAGAAAATATTCAACTAGAAAAAATTTTAAAAGATTGTTTCGGCATTTCAACGCTTTTTGTCAAGTTCGAAATTTATTGTCAACGTCAGGTCCTGTATACTGATAAGGCCTAGTACATAAACGATTAATAGAAAATATGTTAAACTTAATATTTATAGAATTTTATAATTATTCTTATTAATATAAGAATATTAATGTACAGTATTGTTAACCGTTGTTGTAGTGTAGGCTAATAGTTGTTATTACCTCTATGTAAAATACGCGCGCGCACGCGCGTACAAACACACACATACTGAAATCATACAAAACCCAGCTGAACCCAGTAATAGTAGCCTATACATCGATCTCAACATTATAAATCTACACAGTACAGTCGCATAGTGCGGTGTGTGTGTGTGTGTGTGTGTGTGTGTGTGTGTGTGTGTGTGTGTGTGTGTGTGTGTGCACGCGCGCGCGCGCGCGCCTGTTAAGAGAACTTATGATAATGTATTTTTACAATTTTTATAAAATTATATATTTAAAAGATGACATACAATAATTTATATGTATATTCTTATATTACATAATTACATAAAAATAATAATTTAAAGAACAGAAGTTCTTACAAATTAAAGATTACACACATTAGTTTTAACGGACACCGTATGAAACAGCTTAGACTTTCTGAAATCACTACATTTCAAGTATGCATAGTTACAGACAAAATTAAACAACTGTAATGTTTATTAACTAATAATGTGTATTAACTTTAACATGTAGGCTAATAAAATTTAAACTTATACAATTTATTTTTTTAATAAATTATAACATGTTATACTTGTTTAATATTCGGTATAAATATTATAATAATTTTCTCACTTACTTTTATGTTTTGAATGTCCCTTCCAAATTGCTTTGAAAAATGCCATTTTTGGGATTCGAACTAAGAACGCAAACTGGAGCCGTCTGATACGAAACTAAATCCCCGTAGGTCAAGATTCCTCCACTTTGATCAGACAGGTGTACCAACCTTCTACAACATTACACTGTGAAGAGAACTGTGGTTTACTACGGTTCGTGTTTAGCTCGTCGATTCTGCTATGCCAGTAGTACGCATTGTGTCCCTCTATGGAATATATTACATTCACTTACGTTGGTAATGTCTTGCCGGCCAATACTGTCAATTTTCAACCAAGATTTCGTCAGCTTACTTTCTGGGGAATCGAGAACCAGTTCAAGTATAATTGTCGTCTTATGCAATCTACTGTTCACCTTACAGCAGTCTCATCTTACCGCTGATAATCTTCGTTTTTACGCTGTGCTGTTTATTAGAAGAACGAATGGGCAAAGAAACGTTATCGGTTACCCATTACAACCTTTATCCATTATGAATACGGAGATTTATTTATTCGTTATGCGTTTATGAGTTCTTTTGTAATTAATACACGTCAATTTAATAATTATTGACACAGTGCCGGGTCGGCTCCCGTTTTTGACATTTTTAAGATCCATTGTTACTGCAACTCACTCCTCAGATTCATCGTAACGAGTGTACGATGCTTATACTTCTGTCTCAGTTTACTATCCCCGAACATACACAGTTCGATTCACACAGATATACTGATCAAACGTATGCTTAGTAGAATACTGCGTTGCTATATATATATATTGCAACGTTACAAGTATTATACACAATTACACAAATACATTACCATGTATTCAACGCAACTATAAAGTGTATTACACCGGACAGGTCGCATTTTTTTTTCTCTCGTTGCGTCAAGTATATGTAGTTGCACAATAATTAAATAATTTTTGAAGAGGCGTGGGATGTTGTTGACATGAAATAATTAATTAAACCCGTTTCAAAATAATCATTCTACGTTTATTAAGTAATAGAAAAAGTATTCAAATATTAAAATTTCAAATATTAGACAAATAAATATTCACTTTATAAGCTTCACAAAGATAATATAACCTGCTATGCTATTCATAACATATCAAAAAATAAACAACCATATAATCTTACTAGCTAAACAAACATGTTAAACAAGTTATTTAAATTCTTTTTATTTTTGTGTGTGTGTGAAATTAACTCAAATTTTAAATAATAATAGCAACTCATTTACAAACAAAATAATATTAAGACTCAAGAATAAAACTTATTGTTGCTATAAACAAAATAAAAATGATATAACATTTACTTCCAATCTATTATTGATTTCTACTGACACACCCAAAAATACAACAAAAGATTAGTATTTCTTTTCTAGATTTTCTTGTTAAACTAAATTCTCTTATTTAACTACTATTTAACTTTAAACTTTAATTATTTACTGTTCATAGATCAGTTCTTTTTAAGAGTTCTTTTCACAATAAAAAAATATAATTGTTTGTTATCACCTGCGTACATCTGCCGTTACCGTTGTGTGTGTGTGTGTGTGTGTGTGCGCGCGCGCGCGTCCAGAATCCTGAGAATTTGATGCTGCTGCTGCTGCTGATGATGATGATTATTATTATGATTATGATTATGATGCTGTGATCTCTGTCTCTACGGGTTGTTGTTGGTGACGCTCCAGAGTTCCTCCTTACGTCTTGGTGTGTGTGGTACAGTGTGCGTGTCCTGATCGATCTGCAAACCGGCGGCGTGACGTTGTGTGAAGATTTCTTAAGTCTGAGTGTGTGATCGCCCAAAATTGGCAGTGGTATTTATATTGGACGGCGATCTGACAGGTCCAGGCCTGTTTTCGACATGTTAGATATTGTCAACTTCGTACAAAGCGTCCTTTTACGAAATCACTTTTTGGTTCATTATCGCGATTACGTAAACATACTCGTAGCATGAGCGATATCATTGTTTGCGTAATTTTTTCCTGGTCACTCACAGGTACCACACATATTAATTACTATTTAATTACACTAGTAATTAATATCAAATTAATAGCGTCTTTATTATTGCACATTTTGCACTAATTTTTATATCGCCATATTCATTAAAAATTCCTTAATGTAATTGTGTCTTTATAATTTGGGTAAGTCTTCGTTAACAGGTTTAAAACGTATTAATTAGTTTATTTTAATCCTGTTAAAACCTGATTAATGAAATTCAACAATTCGTACGTGTCTCCCCTTCTTGTCGCTCAATGCAGGTTGGAACTGGCTTACACACACATACACAAACGCTATATTTTTAACTTTCGAAGCAGGAGCACTTTCGACAGGCCAGAGCCTGTATTTTCCCGCATAAAATTGTATAAAACTGTTCGTCTAATTCTTTTTACACTAACTATTTACAAAACATACCGCCCTGTGCAAATATGCAAATATATATATATATATAATATTACCAAAAACACATTAAGAAGTGTGTAAATTGTAAATAAAATATGTGTATGTGTGTGTGTAATTTATTTATCTCTATCTATTGTTGTTTTACCTTTTGCATATACGTACCAGAGGCGGATTTACCAATTTGTCGCCCGTAGGCAGTATAAATTTGCCGCTCTCCCACAAATCTCTGTTGGGGGGGGGGTGCATTTACGGGTTTAATTCAATCCTTCATATTTTTTTTCAGTTACCCTAAAATTTGTTCTTTATATAATATTTTCTTCTCAATTTTTCTTAATACATTTCTATAGAACAATTTACATAACATATTAGGAAGAGTACAATAAGACATTAAATTACTGTAACCATGTTTAACCCAAAACATTTTAACTGAACTTAAAAATAGCAATTTAATACAATTTTGTATGTAAGTTGGTACAAAATTAAGAAGATAAAGAGAGTTGTAATAATAGTCCTTGAAATAATTTTTAAACATCACCTCGTGATTTTTGATGGGCAAAATTACTAATATCTGTCAGGACCATCTTCTTTAATAACTCTCCTTCAATGGACAATATTGTCAATGAATTCAAATGATCTTCTCCCATGTTCGCGCGTAAATAATTTTTTACTCTTCTGAGCCACGAGAACGCTCGTTCAGCTGTCAAGTTTGAGGCCGCTGTACATACAAACATCCGGAAAGTAATGTCCACGTTGGGATAGACAGACTGGAGCCCATCCTTTCGAATTAATTTGTATTAGTTTACGTAAAATACGCGCGCTCATACACGAACACACTTTCACACTAAAACACTCATGTTTCTTTATCGCCCCCACATACGATCCTGATTATGACAACACATTTTGTTCAAAAATCGACATAAATGTTTTAAAATTGTGTATAGTTAATGACTGAACCTCACAATAAATCTCCACGTTTATTAATTCGCAGTCGCTACTTAATTAAGGGGAACTTCTACTATCTTTCTCTGTATTTCAATCTTACAAGCATTTTTTTTCCTAGTTGCCTTCGTTAAGAATCCCATTATTTATCGGCTTGTTTATAATACCGGATTCTGATGGTAATATCTACTTCCCCCTAACACGTAAAGCACGTAAAGGTAAAGTCAAAAAATTGTGTCACACTCATTTAGCAGGCGCACTGGACTCCACCAGGGATATAGTCATTCGTATCTCCTTTTTAACCTGCCCCTGAAGAAGGCTGTGCGTAATTCTCAAGAAAATATAAGACGTACTATTGTTAACAAAACTATTGGAATATGGCGCAGAAGCAACTATTACTGCCTCCAATGCAGCATGCCAGAAACTTCACTTGGTCCAAAATGCAGCCCTTAGAACGATAACTGGTGCGCCGAAATCAACTCCTATACTTGCCATGGAGTCGCAACTGCAAGTCGAACCTATCCAAGTAAGACGGGAAAAGCTGTGCCTCATATCCTGGGAGAGATGTAAAAGAGCCTACCAACAACGGTGGAATAACTATAAAACAGCGACAGAAAGGCTGAAAACTCAGAAATGCCCGATTGCGATCTATGAAGAACTCCAACGCAAATATGACATAGAACCAAATGAGGCAGCACCATTTATACATCACCATGAATTCTTTAGCCAACTCCCAAATGCTAACCTGAAACTCTTCGACCATAATAAGACAAAAACAGAGTCGAATGAAGCCGAGCTTCGTCAAGCAGCCTTACACACTGTACAAAAACATTTTTCCGCTGAGCAGTGAATACGAATCTACACAGACGGATCCTCTATACCATCTACAGGGGCAACAGGGGCTGGGTTCTACAGCTCTCTATTTGAAGGCCACCTCGCTGTAGGAGGCCGGCTAAGCAACTATGACGGAGAGGTAGCAGCCATAAAGGCAGCATCTATTGAGCTTGCCAAGATCTCACCACTTAACAAAGCCGTCTTCCTCATAGATTCGACTGCAGCGATTCAAAACGTGACCTCAAATGGTGATACAAACTGCTCCCTGACAATTGAGTGTAGGCGAGAACTGCAGAACCTTGTACAATTAGGCTGGCAGATTGAACTGCAATGGGTACCCAGCCATGTCAACATCATGGGAAATGAAAAAGCCGCATCCTCGCCAAAATGGGCGCAGCACTACCTCAGCCGGAGACCCCCAGCTCATATGCATCTGCGAAAGCAAGAATAAACTCCTCAATAAGCCTATGGCTAAAAGAAAAACAATTAACAGCCTGTGTGGGAAAAAGATGGGCAACATTGGTTACGGACGGCCCCATCATCAGAACTCTATCCCGAGCAACTAGTGTTGCTCTTTTTAGAACTACAACCGGTCATGACTACCTGGCCTCCCACCTGCACCGCATTGGCGTGTTGTCGTCTCCTGAATGTGTTCTCTGTGGATACGCTTCCATGAATGCGGATCACCTAATTGCATGTCCAGCCTTGATCTCAGACACGCAAGTCCAAGACGAAGATGGTACGGCAAGGCTCTCACGTCCCTACTGGTCAGCGCGCCGCCTAATGGCCCAACAGCCAAGGGTGGGCGTTGGCTAGTAAGTAAGTGTTAACAAAACTATCCAACTACTGACACATGCAGATAATATACGTAGGATCGCTAGATCAAGGCGAGACCTTATACAAACTCTCTGAATGCGTGCGACGAAGTCTACAGAAAAGTAGGATTGAAGGTCAACGTAGGAAAAAATAATGTATTCAAACAACAAGTTGGGTGCAGGCTAATCAATTACTCCAATGCCTAACCAAATGTACGAACAACATAAGCAGATAAATGAATTATTTAGGCCTACTTGGGATGTTACGATTTGAAACTGGATTGTTACTGCGATAAAAAAGAATTAATGGAATCGACTCTTGGAGCAACCAGGAACCGTGAAGCCACTGATGATGATGACTTTTATTATTATTATTATTATTATTGTTGTTGTTGTTGTTGTTATTATTATTATATATTTCCTTCCTCGCATTTAAAACCAGCAAAATGTTCATCGCAAATAAAAATACCGTAATTTATATGGCATCAAACAAGATGTAACCTACGAAGTTCCGTTGGAAAAGTTGAACTAAATTTTGCCATAAATATAGCATTATAAACGACAGATAAGTAAAATTAATTGTAATTAATAACTGTGACAACAATTCCACGGCTATAACGTACCGGATAGGCCTAACTCCAATCACCGTTGTGGTTACAACAGAGGAACAAGTAAGAGTCGTCGGTCTGTGGTCAGAACAAGTTAGGCAGCCTACGCTAGTAAAACTAGACATAGGATTGTAAATTTAAACCACCAGTCGTGTATAAATTTGATGGATGTTGAATCATACTGTGGATGTGCGTTACATAACACGAACGCTAATGCTAACTAAGCCACTGGTCTGCCGTGACATAGTTACTTACCTAGTCTACTCACCATAATTGAAATCACTGCGTAGACGTAGTGGTAGGTTATGTGCACTACGCTTGTCTGTATGGTTCCGTCACAGCAGCGAATGCAACAGTAACAATAGAGTATATCCCACAAAACGCACGCTCTGACTGAACTAACGAGCACCCAATCTGGCTCAATTAGATGATCCTCCCCAATATCACTGTTATAGACATGCACGAAACTTTTAAACATTTCCTTTTTATGGAACATTATAGTACCATTTATTCTTAATACGTCATTCATTTGTTACGCACTGCAATGAATTGAAAAGTATCAACAAATCATTTTTCTTCAAATACAACAATTCTACTTCTTCTTCTTCTTCTTCTTCTTCTTCTTCTTCTTCTTCTTCTTTTTCTTTTCCTTTATTAGTCCAAGTATTAGTCCTACGGTACAACTCACTGGCAGCTGGAGAGGGAGTTGTATGTAATGTGCGTGTGGCTTTGTTACTTATCGAGCACAGGCAAGCCAGACAATATCGCTGTATTATTCCCAGTGACTGATGTGACATTTAATTTCAAATACATAAAAGTATACAAAACACCGTAAGTATCTAACATTAAGATAAGTAAGGGATCTACGTAAAAAATAAATAATTCAGTTAACAAATGATTCTACCATCTACAGTTATTCTAGGTGTGAGTACTTTACCAAAAGATATGATGTAACTTAATTGTAGTGTCCTTTCACGTTTTATAAAAGTCGAGGCTGCCTGACATTTACTAGCAGAACTGTTAATACATTCAGTGTCTTTGTTTGGAGCGGAAGAGGCCGCAGTATAACAATATATATTTTCGTTTTATAATGCTTTCGGTGTTTTTAGGTGTCTTTACTTTTCCAAACATGTTTGAGAGCATTGTCTGTTTTAAATTTCCGAAAACAACTTGAAATTCTTTGCCGATTTTATACCAGCTTTCCCTTTCTTTGCATCCTTTAGACTAGTAATTCGCTCCCATATTTAAATCACTTTTTAGGCATACATATGTCTCAGCTATCTAGGGATAAGTTATTACAGAAATGCCAATTAACTTCCAACACAAGCAACTACTAAATGCTTTATCATTAGTAAAGCCTTAGCAGAAGCAGAACGGAATTAAATATTGCGACAGTACAATCATATGCTGTACTGTGCATGTAATAGATTATAATATAAATATTTAAATTAAATTAATAAATATGTAATAAATAATCAGGTCTGAGATTGAAAGCTGAGGTGATGTTAAAAATACGGCATATAGACATGCAGGAACCGACCTGCACGATCACGCGATTGTGGCTGAGAGTGTGTACAGTAGTAAATAATGTGTGTGAGTGAGGCCGGTTCAAACATGAAAGTTTCCAATCTCACCCTAAATAGGTGTTAAATTATAGTTTTTATTTAATTATAAGAAAACCATAAATGGTAGAAAAAATTCAAAGACTCCTAAATATGTATAAAATTAATACACATGTGTAGTGAGAAAACGGCGTGAAAAGGACGTGCAGTGCGAATTCGGTGCGATTTTAAGAACGTAGTAATTACACGAATTATGTGATTACGATGGTAATTACACTGAACATGTGTAATTAAATTATCCATCGTTAGAGCACCCTGTAGTGCATAGTAGACATTGCCATTGGTAGAAATGTGCGAAAATATGAAATTGGACGATAGTGGGGGAACTGACGCCACCAAGCAATTTCTGACAGGCTGAATTCTGTCCCAACAGGTGCGGTACGATGCTCGAATATAAATAAAGGCACGGAAGAAGCCAAGTTCTTCTCAATCAGTCTTCAGTAGCGCCGGGACGCTATGTCCAGTATCGACGCGAATTTTAAATTTTCTTAATTGAACAGTAAAGGCGGATGGACGCTATGTTCATATAAGTATCAAACATTAACTCTTAGTCTGGTTACGAATACGATTATAGAACGTACTTGACGATGTCTACACACAAAAGTCAGTCACTCAAAACAAGCTACGAGGTTACGTCATGCAGAGGAACACTATACTGAACAGCAGAGGCGTCTGATAGAGCAACAACAGCTGGTGTAGAGCAGCACATCACTCTACACTACAGCAACCATGAGGGACGAGTAACTGGAGGACGACAAGTGGAAGAACCAGGGAAACGTGCAGGGAACTCCATCAGAAGAGGACCTACGGATCAACGGAGGACAAGGGTACGATCTACAGAATCGAGGTGACAAATAATCAATTTATAATTTGTAAATGAGAGACTAAAGACATTGAAAAGACACTTTGAAATTTAAAAATAAATAAGAGTTATGTATAATGTAGATATAGAGATAAGAGAATCTAATTTAAATTCAATAAATATTTTCTTTGATGATTAACAATTAATTTAGTCAATTTAAATTTTATTTGAAGTTTGTAAATCACGCCAGAAATATGGATAGCCTATACAAAAACTTTTGGTAGCCGAAACCTACAATGCGTAAAGCGTAAAGACATAAAAAAAGGAAGACGTCACGACGTAACAAAATAATGCAGCAAATTACAAAGGATGCACCATATACCAACAAAATTACCCACCTCGCAGGGACAGGGCCGCCGCTAGGGTGCTTGCCGCCCATGTACAGTTTTACCTTTGCCGCCCTCCTGAATATACTTTTCATATCCATACTTTGCCCCACTATTTAATATTATTTTAATTAAAAATTTATACAGAAATAAACAGTAAAATTTACAAAAAATAAATATATTTCTCAAAAACTTGTTTAGCTGAGTACGTACATGATATAAGTGGAAGATGTGCTCGTAGAAGTGTTGAATACATTTTAAAAAATATATTGCGCGGTCGTCTTTCAGAGTTTTTATAACACTATAGTTTATTAAAAAAGCGCTTTTCGCGCTTTGGTTTCAGAAAACTTTTTAATAACATTGCTCAAATTGCCTCACACATTGTATGTTCTATGGATAGAGTAGCTAGGGCTGATAATCTTTCTTGACTCATGGAAGACCGTAAATACTTTTTTATAATTTCTAGTTTAGAAAACGAACGTTAGCCTGTTGCCACTGTAACCGGCAATGTGAGAAATAGTCGAATAACAATGGTTAAGTTTGGAAAAGATGAAGATAAATTATTTTTAAAAATATACTCAAGCATGTCACTTGCACTCTTCTTCAAAGTTAAATGGGGTTGAATTGTTTTTATGTCTAGAAATAAGTAATTGCCGTTAATGTCACTATCATTGAGAACTTTGTCGGTTAATGATAGATGAATATTTTCACAAAACGATTTAAGTTCATTATCATCCTAACATTCTGTTATACAATATATGATCTTAAAAACATCAATGTGCTGTTGAATTAATTGAAATCTTTAATCTATTGAAACCATAGCGGCATACAAAATTTTAGAGAAAAAATTTACTTTAAAAGACAACTGAGTAGAAGTTATAGGTTCATCTGCGCCCTCATAATCGAAATGATTCTTCTTTCTCCTAATCCGTGGTATCTCTGATCTGGGAAATGCTTCTTCAATACAAACGTCTGTAGCTATTTTTTCCTGGCTTCTGTAAAAAATGATTTAAAATTTTAATAGCATCTTATTCGAACGAAATAATTCTTCAAATTATCTAGCGCCTCCATTAAAGATTTTATGTCGAATTTAGGGTTTTGCAGCATTTTACTAACGACACTGATTTAATTCAGAATATTGTGCCATATCGTTATGAAAGATAGCAACTTAAAACTACTAATTTTGAGTGTTTTTAATATGGCTTGTACTAGATTAGCTAAATGTTGCCAATCATTTACTCCCTTAGCCCCGTACAATAAATGTTCATAAATTTCACCTACAACGGTATAAAATAGTTTGCAGGGAGCACAAAATACACTATTCAGTGAAGTCGAGTACAGCAACCATGGACGATTAATTTGTTCATTATTGCTTAAAGTACGGTAATAATAAGTTTCCTGTTATTTTTATCTCTCGGAAAGGTAAAGTTTTTAATTTGTGGAGGGAAATTTTCCAATAAAAATTGTTCACTGCAATAATAATGTCAACTAATAGAGTCTCGCAAAATTATAAAACACATAACACTTAGCCACAATACTTCGAACCGCACTGAAATAAATCGCCACTTGAACTAAAACTGACCGTCGCTGAATGCCTATATTTATACCATGTTGATATTCCAGAAAATCTGTCACTTTGATGACGTGTTAAACAAACAGGCGCTCTCGAGAATCCACTAGAAAGTGAACACACTGCGCTGACCGGTACGGTCTGGAATAGACTCGATAGTTGACGCGTAATTGTGTTTCATCGCAAAGTAGCAGCAATATGTATGCACACACACATTACAGCTTGGATAGCCGAGATACTTGTAGAACGTTCCGCATTACGTAACACTTTTTCCGCATTATGTAACAATATTTAAAAATTACATTGTTATATTCTTTACATTAAATAGGCCTACTTACTGCTGTATACCATTTTTTCGGGAGAAGGTGAAACTGTTGCTTAGTGACAACGCTGTAAGCGGTGTGACCTTGACGGGACTATTTACAATTTCCATGCAGGCTACTATAGTGAAGATAAAAATACTTTGTGTTATTTATCAACACAATAAGTTTACTAACGTACAAGTATAAAAACATAAATATCACTATAATATTGACGACTCGGAACACAAAGTTTTTTATAAGTAAAAACGTTAAGTTTTACCTTACAGCCTAAACCGGCTTTCACCTATAGAAGGCTTCATCAGAGGCTGTCGTTAGTAGCGCTGCTCGTCTTGTTGTTGGCGACGAGAAAGTGTTTAATGAATGCCTCTGATGAAGCCTTCTATAGGTGAAAGCCGGTTTAGGCTGTAAGGTAAAACTTAACGTTTTTACTTATAAAAAACTTTGTGTTCCGAGTCGTCAATATTATAGTGATATTTAGTTAAGTAACGGACACGTCATGGACAACGAAATCCAAGAATATAAAAACATATTTGTGTTTCTCAGTTTATTGTTCTTTTAATAATATTCACTCACAGTTTAAATTACATTTATGGTATGCATCAAATAAAAACTAGAATAATAGTAAGATACTGTTTAAACTTTGTACTTGTTTATCAGCTGTACGCGGTGTACCGCCGAAATGCAGCACGAGCGGATGACGTCACGCGCTTATCGAACGCTGCCGCCGGTCTTCACGGCCGGCTGCAGGCAAGTTTAGTTTAGTTTCTAACAGGGCTCCGAGCGGATCTCTCGTAAAACACTTCTCTTCCAGCCGCGGCTTCTGGACATTTTTTAATATGCATTCATAATATTCAATTCAATTCAATTACCTGCGTCCATCTACAATGGACCACGATTTCGTTCAAAATTAATTTTCGGGCGCTATTGCCTCAAATGCATCCGCACGTGCCGATCACAACTAATAATTAAAAATTTCAATAAACGTATGTCAAATATTCGCAATACAGTCCACTTCTTTCTAATACAATCCAGCCTTTCCTGCTTAGCGTCTTTGGAATAACTCGCGATTCATCAAGAGCTTCCAAACCGCAACAGATACAGTTAAAATTTAAAGTAATTTTATAATAAAAGCATGAACCTACATAATGTAAAATGAATTTTGTAAAATATTCACAATCACAAAGCCATTTTACAATCACTAAACGAAGAAAAAATAGTTTGAAGTGACCATTTGGGGGATTTCCCCCACTCCCCCATGGATCCACACCTGGTTTGAGGTCTAATTGTAGTATGCTAGAATAAAGTAATTGTGAGAGACTTCGGGGGCTGTGCAGCGACAGTCAAGCCGGTCACTGTCATTACACCACGAAAACCATAGTCTATGAGGGATTCCTATTTGTCGCTTGGTACAGGCTGAGGAATCTAATCATGTAGCCTAACTCAAAATGTACGTGAGCTCACCAGTGTTATGATGGAAACCAGATGGAAGGCAACAGCACGAAAGTTGGATGCCTTCAAAACATACCTTGATTATGAAATAAGTAGCTACAAATATATCAAATATCATGAAAAATGTAATATGTCAAGAAGATATATTGTATCCTACCCAGTTCAAATCTACTTTTTATATTAACAACACTTAACAGTCTACAAAAAAGAATACTACTATCATCATTTTCGCTTTCTCCTTTTACTCATACTTCTATTAATCTCTAGTCTAAATTGCATTTTTATTAAATAAATTAAGAACTCCTTATGCTTGTACAAACATCACAATTAAATCTTTTCTTATTGATTCGTCCTTGCTCTCCTTATTGCTATAGAGGTAAGACTCCACTGATGTTTTTAGTAAGAAAAACAACATGCAAAAGAAGGAGCACTCCTTATCTGTGTCATTGGAGACAATTCCTGCCACATAAGCCATGAACGACCATATAAGCAGACTGTTAGTTGTCAACAATACTGTCAGTAATAATGACATAATAATGACAGCAATAAAGATAGTAGAAACAATCACTATATTAATGATCATACATATTCAGTGTTACAGTTGGTATTTTTTTCATTATCCTTGAGTACTTGACCATCAGAATTCATAAAGATTCCCAATCAATAAAAAACACGATTACAGCTCTGCAAATATACAGGGTTTGTTTAATAATGGTTGACAGATAGCTTAAGCTATGACAAAACCACTCTCAACTTTGTCATTGAAATGCAGTAAAGTATAGCATGTTCTAAGTAAAAAATGTAAACTTGCTAATAACATCGACATCACTCAATAATGTTGACGTGCCTGCTGAATCATTTAGAAGTGATAAGTGTATTGTTCTGATTCCGGAAGCATCAACATCTTCACGTTCCAGTGAACCACACGCTTATGATATTGGAGTTTACGTAGGAAAAGACTTGTCTAATGAAAAGAAACTGGATGTCTTGAACAATGTCTGGGAACCAAATCCAGGGTTTGTTTTTCCAACAAAAGGAAAGAGAAATTTGCGATTTCAGTTTAAATGGCTTTACCGCTGGAAGTGGCTCGCATATTCCGAATTTAAGGGAGGGAGTTTTTGTAAATTTTGTGCACTTTTTGCTCCAAGTGATGGTGTTGGATCTGGCAAGCAACCCTTAGGTCAACTTTGTAGTGTGAGATTTGACAACTGGAAGGATGCCGTCGAGCGATTTTCAGAACATGAGAAGTGTCTGTATCACAAACAAAGTTTGGAGGTAGCCGGTATTTTGGCCGATATTTCATGTGGGGAAAAAAGTCTATCGATGTGCTAATAGATACTGCAACAATGCAAAAGAAACTGGAGAACAGGAAAAATCTTATTCCTATTACTGAAAGTGTTTTGTTCTGCGGGAAACAATGTATCGCACTGCGAGGCCACAGGGATTCGGGACGAATAGAGGTTGACCAAGAACCAGAAGAAAATGATGGCAATTTCAGGGCACTTCTTCGCTTTCGAAGTAAGACTGATTCTGTATTAAAAAATATGTTGACGTGTAGTGTTGGAAATGCGCATTACACCAGTCCTAGAATACAGAATGAAATAATTGAAGTGTGCAACGACCTGATTCTCCGAAATCTCGTGAAAGAACTTAATGCCTGCAGTTGCTTCTCTATTCTCACCGATGAGACGTCAGACATATCAGGCTTAGAACAATTATCACTGTGTGTTCGTCATGTTGATAGAGAAAATTTCACTGTGAAGGAAAACTTTCTACAATTCGTACCATTATATGATGTGACCGGAAAAGGAATCGCAACGGCGATATTGGACAAGTTGCGTTCATTAAATATAGACATAAATAAGATTCATGGTCAAGGGTATGACGGAGCTATGTCCATGTCAGGAAAAGTAAACGGAGTCCAGGCACATGTAAAGGAAATAATTCCGTCAACTTTATATGTCCACTGCTCAGCACACAGCCTCAACTTAGCTGTATCCAGTGCCTGTGAAGTAGCTGCCATTAGAAACTGCATGGGTACAATATCGAGTCTGTACGAATTTCTTAATACACCTAAAAGGCAACATGTTTTATAATCAGCGATAAGTGAAATGGAAATTACAACTTCACGCCGTGAAAAACTCGTTGAACTTTGTGCAACACGTTGGTTGGAAAGGTATAACTCCGTGGCCGCGGTGGTGGAATTGTATGACCCTATTATTGCAACCCTTCAAAACATATCAGAATGGAAAGACAAAGACTCGTCCTCACAAGCAAATTCACTTTTATGTGCTCTGACTGACTGTCAATTTGTGATATCGCTGTTTTGTATTCAGAGACTGTTTTCTTTAAGTTTCCCATTGTGTAAATTCCTGCAGAATTCAACTATTGATCTCGTGGAAGCAGTAAAACTTGCTGAAGATATTAACAGTGAAATGAAATCTATACGCGAAAATGTCGATGAAGAATTTTCTAAAATTTTCATTTGTGCTTCTGAAGTCTTGAATAGGTTGGGGTCCTCCATTCAAATCCCTCCCATGGCAGCGCGACAAAAAAAAAACGTGTGAACTTGGACTTATCATCAGTGACGCCAGAACTTTACTTTCGTGTCTCTACTTTTATTCCATTTCTGGATACCTTCATGTCCCAACTAGATTCGCGTTTCTTGAAACACAAGGAAATATTGAAAGGCTTTCAGTGCCTTTTACCTACGAACCCAGTCCTTCTGCCCCTGCCGTCTCAAGTTTCTGCTTTCACTTCGCTCACAGAGTTCTACGCCAGTGACATAAGAAGCGGTTGCCAAGAAGACCTGAATAATGAATTAAACTAGTTCACTAACGACTCGGAACACAAAGTTTTTTATGAGTAAAAACATAAAGTTTTACCTTACAACCTGAACCGGTTTTCACTTTTAAAAACTGAAACCTCTGAAGAAGCTTTTTAATTAGTTAGAAATAGTTGTATTTAGTTATGTAACGGACATGTCATGGACAACGAAATCCAAGCAATGAATTAAAATTATGGTACAGAAAATTGCACGTCTTGAGAAGGGAGACCAACCGAAAACGGCCGTAGATGGGTTAACTATGTGCAATCCCAACATAACGCCAAATATATTTACTTTGCTAGAAATACTACTACTAGTATTTCTTGTTCAAGAATTTCAGTTTTTCTCTCAAACTCTGAGAAATTCCAATTGTCATTGTTCCTCATGTCCTTCTACATCAATTTTCCAATGTATTCAGTATACAGCCAGGCTGTCCAACCAAGGACTGGATCTTGATAAGTGCACTGGAACCTTCTACCAGAGTGACTTGACAGATGGCAAGTCTTCTGTCTTTTGCCCCATCGGTGGTTACTGATCTTGGACACTTCTGGGGTAGACATCAGGTACTATGCTAAGTTTTGTATTCAACAAAGGTAAACAATACACTGCCAAATCCCAGTTTCGCTTAAGCTTTCCCCCAAAACCCCCTTGAGAGGTGTCCACTCCTCATAGCTGACATGACTTTTTTTCTACCCAATCACCTACCATTACCCTTCATCCTAAGCAGTACTTTTCAAGGCCATCAAAAGCTTGAAAATTTGCAGTTGGAAAGCAAAAAAATGAAGGAGCAGATCTGTGCTTTATTGGGAAGAAAGGCACAGGCGATTACCACAATGAAATGAATTCAGCTCACTATGAAGAATGGTTTAAAAAAATCCTCAGTCTTTTACCTGAAAAGTCGGCTGTCGTTATTGACCAAGCACCGTATTATACAATGGTTGATCCTGCAACTAAAAACCCAAATATGTCATGGCTGAAACCAGAAATAATATCTTGGATTACATCAAGAAATATTTTACATTGGATAATTGAAAACATAATGTTATAACATTAATAAGGTGTTAAAATTATCCAAACAGCAACTGTTCAACTGCAGTGAAGCGGCCGGGGTGATTGAACGTGGCAACACGGCACCCGCTTTCGACGCCGGAAGGCCCGCTTACACACGGTCCAGTGCACACACACCCTTGCATGAATATCACTCTGTATAAAATCGGCATCTCAATGTATGTTTGCAGCAGTTGTGGATTTTGATAACCACGATCAAGAGCTTCAAAACAAGACCAAGTCTGCCTTTGTACGACTATCCTGTACCGAGAAAAAGGGAAGAAGCCAAGTTCTTCTCAATCAGTCTTCAGTAGCGCCGGGACGCTATGTCCAGTATCGACGCGAATTTTAAATTTTCTTAATTGAACAGTAAAGGCGGATGGACGCTATGTTCATATAAGTATCAAACATTAACTCTTAGTCTGGTTACGAATACGATTATAGAACGTACTTGACGATGTCTACACACAAAAGTCAGTCACTCAAAACAAGCTACGAGGTTACGTCATGCAGAGGAACACTATACTGAACAGCAGAGGCGTCTGATAGAGCAACAACAGCTGGTGTAGAGCAGCACATCACTCTACACTACAGCAACCATGAGGGACGAGTAACTGGAGGACGACAAGTGGAAGAACCAGGGAAACGTGCAGGGAACTCCATCAGAAGAGGACCTACGGATCAACGGAGGACAAGGGTACGATCTACAGAATCGAGGTGACAAATAATCAATTTATAATTTGTAAATGAGAGACTAAAGACATTGAAAAGACACTTTGAAATTTAAAAATAAATAAGAGTTATGTATAATGTAGATATAGAGATAAGAGAATCTAATTTAAATTCAATAAATATTTTCTTTGATGATTAACAATTAATTTAGTCAATTTAAATTTTATTTGAAGTTTGTAAATCACGCCAGAAATATGGATAGCCTATACAAAAACTTTTGGTAGCCGAAACCTACAATGCGTAAAGCGTAAAGACATAAAAAAAGGAAGACGTCACGACGTAACAAAATAATCCAGCAAATTACAAAGGATGCACCATATACGAGGGCTGCCTTTTAAGTCTTTACAAACGACCACTAGATGGCGCTAGTGAGATGTGACATTATCATTGTTGAAAAATTTGTCATATGTTATTTGTAAAACAATTGCAGCTCAGATATTGGCCGAGTAGTTTGTTTACAGTGAGCGTTTAAACAAAAGTGTTTGTGAAAAAATGGAAATTTCATGTGAAGGTTTTCGTTGGATGATTTTTTACGATTTTAATAAAGGCCTAACTCAACAACAATGCCTCGAATCGCTTCGTACAACTTTTGGTAATCAATCACCATCAGAAAAGACTGTTTACAATTGGTTTGCGGAATTTCGCCGTGGTCGTGCTTCAGTCAGCGATGAATTTCGTGAAGGTCGACCTAAATGGTTGTTGTTCCCAAAAACATCGATGCTGTGCACAACATGATTAAAGAAGATCGGCATGTGACTTACCGTGAGATAGAGGCATCCTTAGGCATATCGAAGACTGCAGTACATTCGATTTTACATGAACATTTAGCTGTTAAAAAGATCTGTTCCCGATGGATTCCGCATAATTTGACCGAAACTTAAAAACAGGCTCGTGTCAATTGGTGTAAGCAAATGATCCAAACATTCGACCGAGGAAATGCAAAATCCGTATACAACATTGTAACAGGAGTCGAATCTTGGATATATTCGTACGAGCCGGAAACTAAGCAACAATCAACTGTTTAGGTGTTCCAAGATGAACCGAAGCCAACAAAAGTGGTTCGTTCACGAAGCACTTCCAAGAAAATGATCGCTTGTTTCTTTGCTTACACTGGACATGTCGCGACCATTGCTTTAGAGGATCGAAGAACAGTTAATGCTGAATGGTATACAACAATTTGTTTGCCACAAGTCATCGATGAAATCAGGAAACACAACCGAAAACGTCGCATCATTCTTCATCACGACAATGCCAGCTCTCACACAGCACGTCAAACGATTGATTATTTGAAGGAGGAAAATATCGAATTAATGTCTCATTGCCCGTATTCACCTGATCTATCACCAAACGACTTCTTTTTGTTCCCGAATGTCAAACAAAAAATGCGTGGACAGCGATTTTCATCACCTCAAAAAGCTGTTGAATCCTTCCAAAACCATATTTCTGAGGTACCAAAATCAGAGTGGAAAAAATGTTTCGAGACTTGGTTCGAACGCATGCAAAAGTGTGTAAATCTCAAAGGCGAATATTTTGAGAAGCAATAAAACGATTTGTATCAAAAAATGTTTTTTCTTTCATTGTCTTTGTAAAAACTTAAAAGGTAGCCTATGTACCAACAGAATTACCCACCTCGCAGGGACAGGGCCGCCGCTAGGGTGCTCGCTGCCCATGTACAGT
Source organism: Magicicada septendecula (assembly GCA_034769895.1). Lineage (NCBI taxonomy): Eukaryota > Metazoa > Arthropoda > Insecta > Hemiptera > Cicadidae > Magicicada > Magicicada septendecula. Next base: position 1,205,348,061 of record CM068367.1, read on the forward strand.
TTTACCTTTGCTGCCCTCCTGAATATACTTTTCATATCCATACTTTGCCCCACTATTTAATATTATTTTAATTAAAAATTTATACAGAAATAAACAGTAAAATTTACAAAAAATAAATATATTTCTCAAAAACTTGTTTAGCTGAGTACGTACATGATATAAGTGGAAGATGTGCTCGTAGAAGTGTTGAATACATTTTAAAAAATATATTGCGCGGTCGTCTTTCAGAGTTTTTATAACACTATAGTTTATTAAAAAAGCACTTTTCGCGCTTTGGTTTCAGAAAACTTTTTAATAACATTGCTCAAATTGCCTCACACATTTTATGTTCTATGGATAGAGTAGCTAGGGCTGATAATCTTTCTTGACTCATGGAAGACCGTAAATACTTTTTTATAATTTCTAGTTTAGAAAACGAACGTTAGCCTGTTGCCACTGTAACCGGCAATGTGAGAAATAGTCGAATAACAATGGTTAAGTTTGGAAAAGATGAAGATAAATTATTTTTAAAAATATACTCAAGCATGTCACTTGCACTCTTCTTCAAAGTTAAATGGGGTTGAATTGTTTTTATGTCTAGAAATAAGTAATTGCCGTTAATGTCACTATCATTGAGAACTTTGTCGGTTAATGATAGATGAATATTTTCACAAAACGATTTAAGTTCATTATCATCCTAACATTCTGTTATACAATATATGATCTTAAAAACATCAATGTGCTGTTGAATTAATTGAAATCTTTAATCTATTGAAACCATAGCGGCATACAAAATTTTAGAGAAAAAATTTACTTTAAAAGACAACTGAGTAGAAGTTATAGGTTCATCTGCGCCCTCATAATCGAAATGATTCTTCTTTCTCCTAATCCGTGGTATCTCTGATCTGGGAAATGCTTCTTCAATACAAACGTCTGTAGCTATTTTTTCCTGGCTTCTGTAAAAAATGATTTAAAATTTTAATAGCATCTTATTCGAACGAAATAATTCTTCAAATTATCTAGCGCCTCCATTAAAGATTTTATGTCGAATTTAGGGTTTTGCAGCATTTTACTAACGACACTGATTTAATTCAGAATATTGTGCCATATCGTTATGAAAGATAGCAACTTAAAACTACTAATTTTGAGTGTTTTTAATATGGCTTGTACTAGATTAGCTAAATGTTGCCAATCATTTACTCCCTTAGCCCCGTACAATAAATGTTCATAAATTTCACCTACAACGGTATAAAATAGTTTGCAGGGAGCACAAAATACACTATTCAGTGAAGTCGAGTACAGCAACCATGGACGATTAATTTGTTCATTATTGCTTAAAGTACGGTAATAATAAGTTTCCTGTTATTTTTATCTCTCGGAAAGGTAAAGTTTTTAATTTGTGGAGGGAAATTTTCCAATAAAAATTGTTCACGTGCAATAATAATGTCAACTAATAGAGTCTCGCACAATTATAAAACACATAACACTTAGCCACAATACTTCGAACCGCACTGGAATAAATCGCCACTTGAATTAAAACTGACCGTCGCTGAATGCCTATATTTATACCCTGTTGATATTCCAGAAAATCTGTCACTTTGATGACGTGTTAAACAAACAGGCGCTCTCGAGAATCCACTAGAAAGTGAACACACTGCGCTGACCGGTACGCTCTGGAATAGACTCGATAGTTTACGCGTAATTGTGTTTCATCGCAAAGTAGCAGCAATATGTATGCACACACACATTACAGCTTGGATAGCCGAGATACTTGTAGAACGTTCCGCATTACGTAACACTTTTTCCGCATTATGTAACAATATTTAAAAATTACATTGTTATATTCTTTACATTAAGTAGGCCTACTTACTGCTGTATACCATTTTTTCGGGAGAAGGTGAAACTGTTGCTTAGTGACAACGCTGTAAGCGGTGTGACCTTGACGGGACTATTTCCAATTTCCATGCAGGCTACTATAGTGAAGATAAAAATACTTCGTGTTATTTATCAACACAATAAGTTTACTAACGTACAAGTATAAAAACATATTTGTGTTTCTCAGTTTATTGTTCTTTTAATAATATTCACTCACAGTTTAAATTACATTTATGGTATGCATCAAATAAAAACTAGAATAATAGTAAGATACAGTTAAAATTTAAAGTAATTTTATAATAAAAGCATGAACCTACATAATGTGAAATGAATTTTGTAAAATATTCACAATCACAAAACCATTTTACAATCACTAAACGAAGAAAAAATAGTTTGAAGTGACCATTTGGGGGGATTTCCCCCACTCACCCATGGATCCACACCTGGTTTGAGGTCCAATTGTAGTATGCTAGAATAAAGTAATTGTGAGAGACTTCGGGGGCTGTGCAGCGACAGTCAAGCCGGTCACTGTCATTACACCACGAAAACCATAGTCTATGAGGGATTCCTATTTGTCGCTTGGTACAGGCTGAGGAATCTAATCATGTAGCCTAACTCAAAATGTACGTGAGCTCACCAGTATTATGATGGAAACCAGATGGAAGGCAACAGCACGAAAGTTGGATGCCTTCAAAACATACCTTGATTATGAAATAAGTAGCTACAAATATATCAAATATCATGAAAAATGTAATATGTCAAGAAGATATATTGTATCCTACCCAGTTCAAATCTACTTTTTATATTAACAACACTTAACAGTCTACAAAAAAGAATACTACTATCATCATTTTCGCTTTCTCCTTTTACTCATACTTCTATTAATCTCTAGTCTAAATTGCATTTTTATTAAATAAATTAAGAACTCCTTATGCTTGTACAAACATCACCATTAAATCTTTTCTTATTGATTCGTCATTGCTCTCCTTATTGCTATAGAGGTAAGACTCCACTGATGTTTTTAGTAAGAAAAACAACATGCAAAAGAAGGGGCACTCCTTATCTGTGTCATTGGAGACAATTCCTGCCACATAAGCCATGAACGACCATATAAGCAGACTGTTAGTTGTCAACAATACTGTCAGTAATAATGACATAATAATGACAGCAATAAAGATAGTAGAAACAATCACTATATTAATGATCATACATATTCAGTGTTACAGTTGGTATTTTTTTCATTATCCTTGAGTACTTGACCATCAGAATTCATAATGATTCCCAATCAATAAAAAACACGATTACAGCTCTGCAAATATACAGGGTTTGTTTAATAATGGTTGACAGATAGCTTAAGCTATGACAAAACCACTCTCAACTTTGTCATTGAAATGCAGTAAAGTATAGCATGTTCTAAGTAAAAAATGTAAACTTGCTAATAACATCGACATCACTCAATAATGTTGACGTGCCTGCTGAATCATTTAGAAGTGATAAGTGTATTGTTCTGATTCCGGAAGCATCAACATCTTCACGTTCCAGTGAACCACACGCTTATGATATTGGAGTTTACGTAGGAAAAGACTTGTCTAATGAAAAGAAACTGGATGTCTTGAACAATGTCTGGGAACCAAATCCAGGGTTTGTTTTTCCAACAAAAGGAAAGAGAAATTTGCGATTTCAGTTTAAATGGCTTTACCGCTGGAAGTGGCTCGCATATTCCGAATTTAAGGGAGGGAGTTTTTGTAAATTTTGTGCACTTTTTGCTCCAAGTGATGGTGTTGGATCTGGCAAGCAACCCTTAGGTCAACTTTGTAGTGTGAGATTTGACAACTGGAAGGATGCCGTCGAGCGATTTTCAGAACATGAGAAGTGTCTGTATCACAAACAAAGTTTGGAGGTAGCAGGTACTTTGGCCGATATTTCATGTGGGGAAAAAAGTCTATCGATGTGCTAATAGATACTGCAACAATGCAAAAGAAACTGGAGAACAGGAAAAATCTTATTCCTATTACTAAAAGTGTTTTGTTCTGCGGGAAACAATGTATCGCACTGCGAGGCCACAGGGATTCGGGACGAATAGAGGTTGACCAAGAACCAGAAGAAAATGATGGCAATTTCAGGGCACTTCTTCGCTTTCAAAGTAAGACTGATTCTGTATTAAAAAATATGTTGACGTGTAGTGTTGGAAATGCGCAGTACACCAGTCCTAGAATACAGAATGAAATAATTGAAGTGTGCAACGACCTGATTGTTCGAAATCTCGTGAAAGAACTTAATGCCTGCAGTTGCTTCTCTATTCTCGCCGATGAGACGTCAGACATATCAGGCTTAGAACAATTATCACTGTGTGTTCGTCATGTTGATAGAGAAAATTTCACTGTGAAGGAAAACTTTCTACAATTCGTACCATTATATGATGTGACCGGAAAAGGAATCGCAACGGCGATATTGGACAAGTTGCGTTCATTAAATATAGACATAAATAAGATTCATGGTCAAGGGTATGACGGAGCTATGTCCATGTCAGGAAAAGTAAACGGAGTCCAGGCACATGTAAAGGAAATAATTCCGTCAACTTTATATGTCCACTGCTCAGCACACAGCCTCAACTTAGCTGTATCCAGTGCCTGTGAAGTAGCTGCCATTAGAAACTGCATGGGTACAATATCGAGTCTGTACGAATTTCTTAATACACCTAAAAGGCAACATGTTTTAAAATCAGCGATAAGTGAAATGGAAATTACAACTTCACGCCGTGAAAAACTCGTTGAACTTTGTGCAACACGTTGGTTGGAAAGGTATAACTCCGTGGCCGCGGTGGTGGAATTGTATGACCCTATTATTGCAGCCCTTCAAAACATCAGAATGGACAAAGACTCGTCCTCACAAGCAAATTCACTTTTATGTGCTCTGACTGACTGTCAATTTGTGATATCGCTGTTTTGTATTCAGAGACTGTTTTCTTTAAGTTTCCCATTGTGTAAATTCCTCCAGAATTCAACTATTGATCTCGTGGAAGCAGTAAACCTTGCTGAAGATATTAACAGTGAAATGAAATCTATACGCGAAAATGTCGATGAAGAATTTTCTAAAATTTTCATTTGTGCTTCTGAAGTCTTGAATAGGTTGGGGTCCTCCATTCAAATCCCTCGCATGGCAGCGCGACAAAAAAAAACGTGTGAACTTGGACTTATCATCAGTGACGCCAGAACTTTACTTTCGTGTCTCTACTTTTATTCAATTTCTGGATACCTTCATGTCCCAACTAGATTCGCGTTTCTTGAAACACAAGGAAATATTGAAAGGCTTTCAGTGCCTTTTACCTACGAACCCAGTCCTTCTGCCCCTGCCGTCTCAAGTTTCTGTTTTCACTTCGCTCACAGAGTTCTACGCCAGTGACATAAGAAGTGGTTGCCAAGAAGACCTGAATAATGAATTAAACTAGTTCACTAACGACTCGGAACACAAAGTTTTTTATGAGTAAAAACATAAAGTTTTACCTTACAACCTGAACCGGTTTTCACTTTTAAAAACTGAAACCTCTGAAGAAGCTTTTTAATTAGTTAGAAATAGTTGTATTTAGTTATGTAACGGACATGTCATGGACAACGAAATCCAAGCAATGAATTAAAATTATGGTACAGAAAAATTGCACGTCTTGAGAAGGGAGACCAACTGAAAACGGCCGTAGATGGGTTAACTATGTGCAATCCCAACATAATGCCAAATATATTTACTTTGCTAGAAATACTACAGTAGCTGCGCTCCCAGTGTCCACATGTACAAATGAACGATGTTTCTCAACGTTACGCCGTCTAAAAACATATTTGCGTAATTCTACTGGAAATACACGTTTGAATGGATTAGCACTCCTCAACATACATAAAAATTACACTCCAACTGCAGAAGATGTGTTAAATGAACTAATGAAAAAACGTCGTTTGGACATTGACATTGTAATGTGAATGCTGAAATTTCCGAAGTGTAGTGACGTTATATACTGTAGGCTACGTACATTATATATACTGTATATATTAATTTAATTACCGGTACTCGTTTTAAACAATGATTTTTCAAAATAATAATAGACTACAGTAGAATATTGATTTGAACATTTGAGACAACTGCATTCAATTTTTTATTCAAATTCAAATTCCTTCATAGTTTGTGGATTCGTCATGCCAGTTTCATTCTTCAACCTTGGTGAGTTCCACGTTGACATATTGTGTTTAATTAAATTTATTTCAATATATTTGATTGCTTCCATGGATTTTCCTGTTATGTAAAGTGTCTTACCTATCGTATAGGTACAAATAACCGTTGACTAAAATATATGATTATTGAGTAGCCTAAGTGGCATGTGGCACTGGCACAAGCATTTTTATTATACAAAATGAAACAGATGTTAAAATTTGTTAAAAAATTGTACCTGAGGCTGTGAAAAAAATACGTTTCGAAGATTTTATTAGGGTATTTATGAATATGTTCTATTCGAACATAGTATAATAAATATACCGTAACATGATATAATAATAATACACAAAATTTAAAATACCGATAATGTCAATTGTAAACAATTTTAATAATGTTTACAATTAACCCCCCCCCTTAACAAAATTCTACATACGCCACTGCTAATATGTAAAGTGGTTAAACAACATTGGCAATTGCAATCAGGAACTTGTATGTGGAAAAGTCTTTAAATACTTGTTTGTTTTTTGATTTTTTTTACTATATCAACATTCATGAAAAAGCAAGCGATCGTTGGGACTTGAGAAATATTAGTATCTGGTGCAAAGTATTTGAATTTCATCATTGCATGTGAAACAGTAGTTAAATTTATTATAAAGCAATAATTTTTTTTTAACAAGAGTTTATTTCTCAGTCTATGTAAAGGACAATCAGTGACACAGATAGTTATTAATTTTAAATCATTGCCATTGTTATTATAAGCAGGGCCAGAAACATTATCATCTTGCTATTACAGTTTATTTGTACATATAGGAATAGTACAACTCAGTGTTAAAGTTGACATTGATACCACGGACAAGTACATATTTTAACATACGATATATTAAACCTTCAATAATTTGACAGAAATTCTGTTCACATTCTCCAACTGTCACATAAGAAATAGTCATTTTTCACTACACCTATGTCCACAGAACATGTCTTCCAAGAATTATTAGATTACATGTACCAGTACCATAAAAAATAGAGTTTATCAACCTATTGTTGAATATTATAATTGTGATAATCAAGTGACCAGTGAAATGAGTTATTCCGAGAAAGCAGAATAGAATACACTAGAAACAAATTTGGTTCATATATGATATCATGATCATAAACCTCTAACCAAAGTGAAAAAAAGACTGAATGTAATTGCCTTTTCAGTAAATACCTTCAAGTGTTGTTCAAGAATTTCAGTTTTTCTCTCAAACTCTGAGAAATTCCAATTGTCATTGTTCCTCGTGTCCTTTTACATCAATATTCCAATGTATTCAGTATACAGCCAGGCTGTCCAACCAAGGACTGGATCTTGATAAGTGCACTGGAACCTTCTACCAGAGTGACTTGACAGACAGAGTCTTCTGTCTTTTGCCCCATCGGTGGTTACTGATCTTGGACACTTCTGGGGTAGACATCAGGTACTATGCTAAGTTTTGTTTTCAACAAAGGTAAACAATACACTGCCAAATCCCAGTTTCGCTTAAGCTTTCCCCCAAAACCCCCTTGAGAGGTGTCCACTCCTCATAGCTGACATGACTTTTTTTCTACCCAATCACCTACCATTACCCTTCATCCTAAGCAGTACTTTTCAAGGCCATCAAAAGCTTGAAAATTTGCAGTTGGAAAGCAAAAAAATAATGTATATGGACTGTGATGATGAGTTTGTGGAAACGCTTCTCCTCCTCACAACCTGATACCATTGACAACAACTTGCCAAACAGCAGACCTTCTTGTCTTCCTCAGGCAGACTTGCTTCTGTCCAGTTTTGTTGTCCACTCATCGTACTCCATGCCTCAGATGTACATCTGTAAAATCGTCCAAGGAAGTGGGGTAACCAAAAGAGTCGTAGAAGGAAAGAGAGAGGGGAAATTTTGTAAACGTTTGGAATTTATGACTCAGGTTATGCAGGACATGAACTGTGATTCATACCAGGAATTAAAAAGGAAGGTGAACAACAGGGAGGAGTGGAGAGCTCCCCTCTCCCAGAGCTGCAGGCTGCTATCCGGAAGAGAGAATTAAAGCTGTTGTAAAGAATTAGTATGTGGCCCAGATAAGAATAAGGGCAGGATAAAAAAGTGGTAACAAAATGATAACATTTAATTTTTTCTTTCCACTTCAGTTCACCCAGCATGAAGTATGTCAACAATTGAGACACAAAAATATGGTAAACCTGTAATAACTCATGAAATAACTCAGAATTTATTGATATAAAATATAACAACAACATTAAATGTACATTTTTATACAAACAAATATACAACAGTATACACATACAATACACTCTTATTCTGACATTATATTTACAAGATAACTTAAACGGACTATATGAGATTCTCCATAAACCGATATAAAATGTGAGCTTCAAACATTTTAAGCATGAAATATAAGGAATTTCAAAGTGTTCAGTATTTTTATGGAGCAAAACTATACTTTTCTGTATACATAATTATTTGACAGTTTTTAATGTCAAATGATGCAATATGAATTTTTTTATAAAGTAAACACAAATACTACAGTAGTATAATGAAAAACAATAACAAACAGTTTACACTTCAAATGGTACAATTATGTCATTAATCTTAATTATTATTACACAGCCAAAGGTTGATAACATTCATAACATACTTTTTACAGTTTATACATATACTGGATTTATTTTGTGTGTGTGTGTGTGTGTGTGTGTGTGTGTGTGTGTGTGTGTGTGTGTGTGTGTGTGTGTGTGTGTGTGTGTGTGTGTGTGTGTGTGTGTGTGTGTGTGTGTGTGTGTGTGTGTGTGTGTGTGTGTGTGTGTGTGTGTGTGTGTGTGTGTGTGTGTGTGTGTGTGTGTGTGTGTGTGTGTGTGTGTGTGTGTTCACTCATAAAGGCAGGTAATAGGCATATGCACACATTAATTATATTGGATTGATATTGTAAATGTGTAATGTGTAAGCCTACAGACTAACTGACACGAAATATATTTCATAACTAAAACACTTCCAAAACTTCTACAGTTCAGATCCTGAATGAAATGCAGCCTGTTACTACAACTGCCACAGTTAATGTTCAGCTTATATCACAAAATAAGTGAAGCTCAACTTAGTTAAATATAATTATTTCACAACGACTTGGAACACAAAACTTTTTATGGGTAAAAACGTAAAAGTTTTACCTTATAACCTGAACCGGTTTTCACTTTTAAAAAGCTTCTTCAGAGGTATGAAGAAATATACCTCTGAAGAAGCTTCTTAAAAGTGAAAACCGGTTCAGGTTATAAGGTAAAACTTTTACATTTTTACTCATAAAAAGTTTGTGTTCCGAGTCGTAGTGAAATAATTATATTTAGTTAAGTAACGGACACGTCATGAACAACGAAATCCAAGAACTCAACTGAGTCTTCATTACCAGTAAGAGCTTTCTACACTGTTCATGTATGTATTACATTATGAACATTAAGGTCATGTGTATATATATATATATTTTTTTTTTTAAACATATGCTTATTTGCTTGCATACTTTGAACGCTGTATTTAAATGCGTGAATGTGTGCATTTAAATTTTCATAGTTAAATAACAAGAGCCTTATGTCACATTTTATTACTACATATATGCCACTTCAGCATAGCCTTAATAACTAGTAACTGGACATAACCATAACATAATATAACATAGGTGAACAGTCCATTACTACTGAAGATAATTATTTCATTTTAGAAGTTGTAGAATCAGTTGACACAAAATACATTATATAGTGTAAATGAAATTTAAACACAACAAATAAATAAAAACAAAAACCTGGCCTTGAAGAGAAGACTAAAATTCTGTGTTATAATAATCATGCAGAAGAAACCTTAGTGATAACATCTAGAGTCTAGAACATCTTGACCAGGAATCCAGAAAACTGTTAAGTAATATGACAATAAGGTCTAAGGCTTTCTTTAACCCAATAACATACAAGAAAAACTGAATCCTTAAAGATTAAACAATTTTTCAACTAGATTACTTCTGCCCTGATTTTTGTAGTCAATTAAATGTGTAAAACACTAATACTACCATATATATATATATATATATATATATATATATATATATATATATTTGCATTTAAAAAACGTTAAATTAAGGGATCCCACAAGCTGTTATTAAGAATATTATTCAAATACAAAATTCAATATTATTGAAATAATCCTGTAAGTATGATTGTCCTGTAGCAATACAGCAGCCATTGCATAGAAATAAAAAGTAACAATCAGAAACATAATTTCTTAAATCTTCTATATTAATATGGAGCAGGTTCACATCCCCACACATGGCCTGAAAATGAAAGATATGGGAATTCTAAAACTAAAACTATTTTTTATTAATACTGAAATACCAATATCAATGTCAATAATCCATACAACAATAATAGATTCAAACACAATACAATAATTGTTAATTTATTTTCTTGAAAATGGTGACAAGGAAGAAAAATAATTACACATCAAATAAAAAGAGTCAGACCTCCCATATGCCTAAGCCTTCCCTAATTAAATTTCATAGTGCTTACTATACATACTCATTATTATTATGTATAACTTATTGATTACTTTTCATGTTTAATTATTATTTTTATTCCCACTTACTAAATCCCCTACCCACATTACAAACCATTGTATGACTTGTTGAATTTTAAAATAGTTTTTTTTAATTATATTATTTGATTGCTACTTCTTACTACTTAAAATATTACCTAAATAATAAAAATTGATTAAATTTGATTGAACTTGACTTAGACACTGAGTTCAGATGAAAGTTCTCTGATGAGATAAATCTCTGCAACACTTTGCAGATATTTTAAATGTTAAATTTCTATATGCTCGTTCACTACCTCATGACCTTAGGTCAGTTTCAAATATTTTAATTAATTCAAAATGTCAAAAAACCTACCATCTAAATAACTACCAATATTTATAATAATCAACAACTTTTATATTTTATAGTTAATATAGTATTATAATTAGTAATATAATTAGTAATTGGGCACTTTTATGTTAGCACATAAAGTTTAAATGTATATTATTGAAGCAGCCAATAATATACAAAAACTTGGCAGTATTGAGTTTCACTGTCAGAACTGTGTGTGTGTGTGTGTGTGTGTGTGTGTGTGTGTGTGTGTGTGTGTGTGTGTGTGTGCGTGCGTGCGTGCGTGCGTGCGTGCGTGCGTGCGTGCGTGCGTGCGTGCGTGCGTGCGTGCGTGCGTGCGTGCGTGCGTGCGTGCGTGCGTGCGTGCGTGCGTGCTCCTTTCCATCTTATAACTATTTTAAAAACTATTTCTGTTATTATAAACATAAATATGTAAATATAATTATTTCACTAACGACTTGGAACACAGTATGTTACATATTTGTGTTCCGAGTCGTTAGTGAAATAATTATATTTAGTTAAGTAACAGACACGTCATGGACAATGAAATCCAAGAACATAAATATGTATTTAAGTAGACCCATCATCTGAAGTATATGCTTGCAAAGTTTCACTTCTTCAGTGACTACATATCATACATTTTTGCTTAAAAAGTGGTAATCACTTTTCTGGTACAAAAAGTGTTTAAAGCTACTAAAATGTCTAATTACTATTGCATTTCATACTTTTCTACAGCTGTTTTATGTCTTCATTTCAGAGTAGATCAGGGCTAAACTCCCACTTCAAGAAAATAATGGTACACTATTCAAAAGTGTTTTAATGACATGAATTTTAAAGAATACTGAAGCATCATAAGAAATAAATTTTGATCAAATCAGTACGTACTATAAATGAACATATTTCCAACCACTATTTTCATGATGTTCGAAAATAGCCTAGCCCTCATTTTAGAAAATTCTGGATACACCACTGATATGATGTTTCCACTGCACACATAGTTTCAATTTAATTCAACAGAATATAAACTTTAACTTCTGCTTAATATACCTTTACTTCAGATATTCTCCACTTTCTTTCTTATGCCTTGCAAGGTCATTTCTCATGTATATGTAAAAATGTTAAATTAAAAATGTTTTTCACAGCACATAGAAATCATGTATAGTTTAATACTCTTTTTAACAAGTGCTCACATAAGTAAGCAGAAAAAGTCTTTCAGTTAACATCTCATCCTATTCTTACAACAAAGCTACTGTTCTACAGACATATCACATTAGATGTGTCACCGATACAGTCCAGTTATATGTGTTATTAGATTAATAGTGCCTGTACAAAATATATTATGTAAATGTCAGCCATTTAACTTGGAAAACTACATAAACTTGAAAACTCTACTTTATATTTAAGTAAATTAGAAAATCTAGTCTTCACTGCCTACTTTCATCCAATATCTTTTTTAAATGTTTCATCCAATTTTTAAAATAAGTAAATGTTATTGTTGCTTACGATTAATGGTAATACTATTATCTTGATTATTTATAAAAATAATCTGTCATAGTTAAACAAAATAATTTATTCTGAAAATCAAAGGTATTACCACACTCTTATAGGTACAGTTACAATGTCATAAAAAAGTGACTTCTGCCAAAGGTACATTACTATATTAAAACATGAACAAATTGACTAAATTTTCTTTCAGTATCAGCTGTTAATTAATATGAAAAAAGACTCATATTTCATAATCCATTTATATTCATTATCCTATGCGTATAAATAAATTGTCCTTTCTTATTGTATAGAATATGTACTTGTATAAAAATTACCAAGTGTACATATTAAAAAACAGTCTTCCATGTAAAATATTCCTGAGATTATGTTAATGTTAGTTGATGAAATAGTTGTACCTATATACACGTATTAGATGTTTTTAATAAGGCGAACAACTTTCAGTTCCCATTATTGAGTTTGCATATAAGATACATAATGTCTGCTTCTCTAAAATGGCAATATAATTCTTACCCAAAAGACAAACTGTGTTTGCAGGTATACATCATACAAAATGATAATGTATCATATCTGAAACACAAAAATATTATTTGTACAAGAATTGCTATAAAGGAAGACTCAGAACAGAAAAGATAAAATGTATCTACGTGTGAAGAAATATTGATGTAAACAGTTCTTTGTTCACTTTATTTTACACATGCAGCAGTATGGTCAGATATCTAGATTTGCCACAGCAGGTCATATTTTGGTTTCTTGTCAGGACAGCCAAACAATTGACAGCATGCATACAATGATCTCCACAAAAAGAAAAAAGAAAGACTCATACTCTTTTTCAGAAAATTACACTTTCTTACAGAAAATGTTTTTCTCTCTCAACTAAACAAGCCTACAGAACTGAAGTCTAATAGGTTTACTAATAATTCCACAAAATATTTTATTTTAGTGGAATCAATATTATATTAGGCCTTATTTTAAAATTGTCACACTACTTTAGTTTAATTTTAATATAAATGTTCTGTAGAGGGTGACTTATTATACTTATAGTCAACAATAGCATTATGATTGCCCGTAAGTGGAAAATAAAAAAGCTTAAAATAAAATATATTCTAACATTCTGATTATTTGAATAAATTCCTTCTTTAAGACGTATTATAAGTAAATATAATTATTTCACTACGATTCGGAACACAAAACTTTTTATGGGTAAAAACGTAAAAGTTTTACCTTATAACCTGAACCGGTTTTCACTTTTAAAAAGCTTCTTCATAGTGAAATAATTATATTTAGTTAAGTAACGGTCACGTCATGGACAACAAAATCCAAGAACATATTATAAGAGTGGAGTGAATATTAATTTATTGTTTAATTTATTGTATGTTGTAAAACAATGACTATCATTGCTTTTGGTCAGTAGACCATATACAGATGAACTATTTATTTTATAAACTATAACATTAGTAAATTGTTATACTTGATTTCCATGACAGAATAATCCATAAATTCTAATGTGACATGCTTGTTCTTCTACTAATTGACTTGTGTTTAAAGAATTTTGAAGTTTGCTTTTGAAGTTGAGAAGATCAATAGAGAGAAGATGAGAAGTTGAGTTCTGAAGATGTTCAATATGCTGATGATTAGACCAACAGCTATTTATAAACAATGCTGTCAAACAATTATTAAAAAATAATATTGCAATGGGAGTAGACAGTGGTCAAGGAATTTTAAAATTCTAAAATTTTTGAAATCATTAAAGATGTCCTTACTGGCAGTTTCTCTAGGCACCAGGGGCATATTAACGGGAGGCAAACAGAACCAGAGGGACAAGATAATGAGTTAATCTCTTAATTTTTAAGCTGTTCTATTAATTTCTCAGCTGTTTATGCTAATATTGTAGTAACCCTTTGTTAAGTATAGGTCTACAAACAAGTTTATTACACAGCATTTGTGCACACATTTGAAATAAGAAATACTGGAAAATCAATTAAGTCAATAACTATCTTATAAACAATACTTCAATAGTGCTTTTTTTTACTGTGTTATTACTTTAATGGGATTGATTTCAGTATGTTATTATATTTTTCAGCCACTCTAAAGATTGTAATATTGATTTGTTTTAACATGTTTTTTATTTTGTATGAAGTCGACTCGACCGGACCCTCCAAGACCAAATTCTAGATTCGCTACTGCTAGGCACCAGTGTTATTAGAGAAATGAGGAGGAAAAGGCATTAATAGCAAAATTAATAAATATGAACCTATCACATCATAACTATGATGCCAAATGATATACAAGAAATCGAAGGTCGGTCTCATCCAAAGAATATAAAATAACTTAATTCTGTTATTTAAGGAAGAAAAAAGAACTGGCCACAATAATAACATCCATGTTTCCTTTGAACTTATACTGGTACAATTAAAGATTGATTTGAACAGTATGTTTCTACTTAGTGGATACTAAGCTATTCTGGAGGGTATCAACATTCAGCAGGTAAGTTAACAAAAATAGCGGTAATGCAAACATTATCTGCCTTCAGAAATATGTTTTCACAATATTCATTAAGTAATTACACTATAATACATATTATACATATTATTTATAGTGTATTATAAATGACACTATTATACTTATATTAATAATATTCATAATTTACAGTTTAGTCTTACTTTGACAATGTGATGTCTCACAAAAACACTCACAGGCTTGGGTATTGACCCTTAGAACTTTAGTGAAGTACGTAGGCCTACAATATTATTGCCATTTCCATTACTACTGTGCATGACATGACAAATTAACTACTGACCTATAAGCATAGAATTATAAAAATGAAATTATAAACACATTTCTCAAAATCATACATCCTATATGACTTGTGCTGAAGATAAATGAGCGTCTTGCTACAATATACCTATAGCCAAACTCAATTACAAAACATGTAAATAAGTACATTTTTCAGTCTTCACTATAGAATTTAATCCTCTCTGTGTATATGTTTCTCCTAGAATATTCTGTAATTACATACATTTAACATTTGTAAACATCCCTGTGTGCTGGATAATATTTACACAAAATGAAATTTACTAATATGTATTCGATAAGTGATTATGTATATTTGCCACTATTCAAATAAAGACTAGTACAAAGGCCTAAACCACAGAAAATCTTGAAAAAAATATCTGCAAGTTAGAGTATAATATAAGTGTACTTCAGAACAAAAGACACTTGGAAATATCAATAATACTTATAAAAGTGAGCAATTTATTTCTACATTATGGAATCAAAAACTATGATTTTTATTTCACATGCATTACACACTTCAAAAAAATTTTTAATTTAAGGCTACACAGTTTACACGTTGTTTACACAAATACACAGTTCAGTAGCAGCTTTTAAAAATACAGAAATTAAGTTCATATTAACTTCTAATTTATTCAAGTTACTCAATGATGGAGATTTATAAATGCACATTTTAATAACTTTGGGAGATATGTAAATGACTTCCACATTATAAACATAAATTAATTTACATTATATTACAAAAGTGTATAGGCAAATAAATTTATGTTCGTTCAAAACAGTTGTTATGTTACTGTCTGCAGAATCCAAGGCACAAATTTTGATATCCTAGTGCATACACCTGGAAGGTTAGCTTCTGCACATCCTATGCCCCAGCTAATTATCCCAGCTAAGAAATACCTGCCATCTTTACCTCTGACTTGTAGAGGACCTCCAGAGTCTCCCTAAGCAAACAACAATTGACAAGCTCTTACACAACAGTACATGACATTCATATTTATATTTAAATGTCATTATTGTTAAAATAAAGAAAAACAGCAACATTTGTACATGCAGGTATGGCTAACTTCAAGAAATACAAGAAGCTAATTGTCTTGATAAAGAAAATGGTATATGCAGTGCCGGGAGCCTCCAGGTGGTCTACTGGCTAACGCGGGCGATTGATGTGCTCGTGGTCCCAGGTTCAATTCCCGGTGGAGGTTCCGTACGGCGTGCACTCAGCGTCGTGAGGCAAACTGAATAGGCGCTGAGATAACAGCGCCGCCTCCTGGCTGTGAATACCGCAACTAGCGGCTGGTGGCGCGTAGTACTAGCCATACACCGTCACACTAACACAAAAGCCGCGCGGTACGCCTTGGTCCTTAACGGACTGTTGAGCGGAGGTTTATTTATTTATTTATGCAGTGCCGGATTTAAGATTTTTGAGGCCCTATGCCAAGTTTTCTCGGCGTCCCCCCTCCCCTGCTGTGACTTTGAAGTATTATATGTACTGCAGAAGTAATTTGATGTCAGATTAGTATTATTAAATTTAAAACCAGTAGGCTACTATAAAAAAGCGTGCTTTCATTTAGCAAACTTTTTCAAAATACTAAGAACCATGCAAAAGAATTGAGCAAATTAATTTATTTTTAAGTAGAATCTTAACTAAGCTCATTCAGAAATTTAACATAAAAAATTTCTCTTTTACTGTCTAGATATAACACATTTAATTTTTTTCTTATAATTTTTATACAATTAAAACAATAGGTCTAGATTTTTTTTATTCTTTAACTAAAGTTACAACAAACTAATGGTAAACTAATATTCAGTGACTATGTAGTTTAATGGAATTAATGTCGGGGAAAGCATATGCAAACAGTTTTGCAGGAAAATTTATATATTTTAAAAATAAAACTACAGAAAATTGTTTTTAAATAACGTTTTTATATTTTAGGAAGAGATGTAAACACATTTTTATCAGTTATAATTGGTTTATATGTAAAAATCTTTATTAAAAGCTTATAAATGTGATTCAGAATTAAATATGACTATACTATATGACTAAAACTAAATATGACCAAGTATAAAATAAGTGTACTCTTATTTAAAGTTTAGTTAAAACATACATAAGATTTTTTGAAAGCAAGTTTCTAAAAAACAAACAAACGACTAATAATCTGATGACTTGATAAAGATTTAACAATAATTTATTACACATCAAAAATTGACAAAATTGATGATTTAATTTTTAAAAAATCATACTTAAATAAATCAGAATGCCTCCTAATTTTATAAAAATACTTCTGTTAACAAAATAAAAATCTGTAGCTTGTGGCTCCATCTGAGCTCGGGGCCCTAGGCTGTGGCCTAGTCTGCCTAGTGGTAAATCCAGCACTGGGTATTTGGAAATTCTTTCCTAAAAGAAATGATTGAATACTACATTATTATTCCTTCATTACATCTGTTTGGTGGGTAACACTGACTTTATACCCATAACATCTGTGAATACTGTTTTAACTAGATAGCAAAGTATACATCAAAATCAGAAAAGCCTTCTGAGTCACATTCCGATTTATTGAAAATTTTACCAACTGTAGCATCACTGCAAACATCACCTAAAACTCTAATATGTGAGCTACTTATTTCAACAATTCCTAAGCACATTATTTGCCTCAAGAAGTGCATCATCTTGTATTGGAATGGCCATTATATAATGCTTCAAACATATTCATACCAGTGTCAATAAAAAGCAATTGGATTCCTCTTAATATCTTGGCACTCATCTTACTTACTTCAGTACTGCTCATAAAGAGGAAATGAACTTGCAAATACTTGTTTGCATGTGTTTATTCAATGTTATAAAGTTGAATTTGACTGATATGTCAAAAGAAAAGAAGAAGCTGTTGCTTGGACTATTCATCATGCAAAATTGACTTTAGATGAAGAAGTAAATGAACAATACTTCAGAACACAACTCACACTGAACAGTCCATGACAAGATGATATAGATCAAGTTAGACGAGTTTATAATAACATGACATGAAAAGAGATCTTCTACACTATTGTTGAAAGTGACATTAATATCAATGAATGCCCAGAAGACAATGATACATTTTTTGATGAACTGCAAGAGGAAGGAGTACATTGAAATCAAGAATATGGTGCACCAATAATCAGTCAATTGTAGAGACCAATTTCTATTTAACATACTGCTTAATTGATGAGTCTTATAAAAAGAATACTTTGAAATTTTTCAAATGGTGAGAAAACAAATTTTAACTTTTGTTTGTAATTGCAAAAACATAATTTCAACATCAACCTCCCAGTCACCGGAATCATCTATATGCCTAAACATCAACCAAAACAAGACCCCTCAAGAGTATGTCTGACAAGTAATCTTGAATATGACATAAGCAAATTCAGTACAAGGTGAAGCAGCAACAGTACGGTGAAGCGGGAAAAGTACATACGAAGTGGGAAAAGTACAATCATAACACCATTAATTAATAAAATTGAGAAACACTCAAGAATTATAGAAAGTCTTTCTCCAGACTGTACAATAGTTCTCAGAGTATTAGAGATTACAAGTGCTGCCACTGATAATGTACATGGAAAAACTGCACAGCTTTTTTAATACCTATGGGATCTTTTAACAAATGAAATGTCAAAGCTCAATGAAATTGTCTAGTCAAAATGAGACCTCTGAACTTTGTTGTATTTGATGAACGCTCAATGATTGAAACTCAAATGTTTTACAAGAACTTTACATAATGCTTCACATAAGCAACTCTGTAAAGCAAAAGGTGAAACCTTTTGGTGATTTATTTAAATATCACTATAATATTGACGACTCGGAACACAATGTTTTTTATAAGTAAAAACGTAAAGTTTTACCTTACAGCCTAAACCGGCTTTCACCTATAGAAGGCTTCATCAGAGGCTCCGATGAAGCCTTCTATAGGTGAAAGCCGGTTTAGGCTGTAAGGTAAAACTTTACGTTTTTACTTATAAAAAACATTGTGTTCCGAGTCGTCAATATTATAGTGATATTTAGTTAAGTAACGGACACGTCATGGACAACGAAATCCAAGTGATTTATTTGTTCAGAGAATTTAATTTATTGAAAGATTTTGAAAAATTTGAAAGATTCTATTGAAAGATCATATTTATAGTATGTGGTCTACAGATTTTAAATGAAACTGTATGATGATACTGATTATTTCTGTAATACTTGAAAACTATAACACTGTACAAGACAAACACCTACAGCCATATATATGTATTGCAACGATACAGCCATACGCTGTATTAGGCATTAATTTAAATAAATATAAATTTTGTATAATTTGTATAAGTTACGGGTAAATGGACAGGTCTGAGATTGCAAAAATATTTCGTTGTTAGATTAGGGGAGAGATTAACCTGTTTCGACAAGCAGTGAACACCTGCTCAATTGTATGTGTGTTACACGTGTATCTTGTGTGTGTTAGTGATGCAGGCAAAGACAGGAATCTCAGCAACCTGCCCCAAGTAATTAATAAAATAATTATTTTAACTCACTGTGCGAAAACTAATTAGTGTATGATCAAACCAAAGGCACCAAAGTGTATGTAAAATTTATAGTTATCCACAGTGAAAAGATGACGTTAATAGAACACGTTATGCGAAGACAGTGCAAAATAAACGTGCTGAAAAATACGCAAATTACCGTAAGATGCTCAAATTAATATAGTGAGTGCTTAATCGAATTAGCTATGATTTGTGCTATCTCGATTCCATGCAAAACATTGCTATTTGCTAATAATTGCAAATAGATGAAAAGGTTCGGGAGTGGGGGCTGTCACGAGATATGCAGGTATCGACAGGACGATTTTGGAGCCGACTGGTGCGGAATCTCGAGAGGGTATAAATTAAGGGTTCGACCAAAAACCCTTCTCTTCATTTCAAGACACAGTTGCAGCCGGACATGCTGTCCGTCGGCAAAACAGTTTATTTTTATTCTATTACAAGTCGCAGTAACAAACGAAATAATGTTCGAGAAATTCACGACAATATTATGGAAAAAGTAAATACCGCAATAGTAAGTCTACCAAGAGTATATACGGGAAAGCTGCCGTAGAACGACGCTGGACTCTAGAAGTATCCAGGAACACATGCTGCTGTAGAGTGACGCTGGACTCTAGACGTATCCAGGAACATGCTGCCGTAGAACGACGCTGGACTCTAGACGTATCCAGGAACACATGCTGCTGTAGAGTGACGCTGGACTCTAGACGTATCCAGGAACATGCTGCCGTAGAACGACGCTGGACTCTAGACGTATCCAGGAACACATGCTGCCGTAGAGCGATGCTGGACTCTAGACGTATCCAGGAACATGCTGCCGTAGAACGACGCTGGACTCTAGATGTATCCAGGACCACGCCAGGACAAGAGGAATGAAAAACTAACTCTGGACAATGCTGGACCCCGGACAACAGTCGTAAGATAATCAGAAATCGAGGTGACATGCGTAATGCATTTTAAATGATTTGTAAAAAAAAAGAGCTCATAAAGACGATTTCAAAAGACAGTAAATTAAAACAAAGAAAAGTTTATACTTAGTAATAATATGTTAAAATGTAAATAAATGTTTAGTCGTAAGAATGAGCTATCGCATATATATATATATATATATATTTCAATCACTTTCTGCTACAGTCCGTTTCTTGATGTATATAATACTTTAATATTTATAACTAAATTTACCTCAAGATATACTTTTTTCCCTATTAGGTATCCAGGGAAAAAAGTATATCTTGAGGTAAATTTAGTTATAAATATTAAAGTAATATATATATATATAGTAACATGACATAAGGTAGTGAAAATGCATTGATAATTAATTGTAAAACAAAGAAGCTGAAGACAAGAAGAAAGGTCAAGAACTTATAACTCAGAGATTAATAACCAAATGACAAAATGACAAATGACTAATAAACTGACGATGACTTGACTCAATAGATTGGATAAACACAAGGAAAAACAATGGAACAAGGAAGAAGGAACCAGGAACCAAATGTAATCAAGAATTTGATAACGAACATTGTAATCCCCAAATTATGACCACAAAATGCATGTAAAAAAATGCACTAATATAGTAAGAGCATAAATGAGATGACCTATGTTAATAATAACAAATAAGATAGTAATATTATGCATATTATATGAATGAAGAAATGTACTTATAAATATGAGATAGGGAGTTAAAAATAAACACACCCAAATGAATAGTGATAAACATAATCAAAACCAGTAAACCATACCCTGAGCAAATAAAGGCCATAGTTAATAATCAAAAGTGATCATTAGTGAAGGGAAAATAAATTAATTACTCATAACCAATAACCACACGATGATGTTAACATAATTAGACAACATAGTGGATAATATCAAGTGAGTGGAATAAAGAGTGTATCAATACAAATAAGTGGTGACATGCAGTGATAGCATGTTACATAAAAAAGTGAAAGTGAATAAATAAAAAAACCTTCTATGAAGGAAAAAAGTGTAGTGGGTGAACATAAAAAGGTATTTTAATTAGTAGACTGTATTAGAATATCTAAACAACCTGTGATAAACTTTGTGCTAGCAAGTAAGATGAACTAATTATACATTGATTAATTTAAGCAATAGTTAGTAAGAATAATAAAATAAGATAAAGATTAAATCATTAGAATGAATAGTAAATAAGGAAGATAGACACTGTATTCTAGTGAAGGAATGAGGGAATAGAGTATATTATGTAAAGTACAGTTTAACAGTAGTATAATAAGAGTTTTGTTGTTGATTAGCTACTCAAAAGTAACCATGAGGGGTATTAAAATGATCCTTATCAAAAATTATGAACAATGGTATTCATGTAATAAAAATAGCTACTAATATAAGAAAGAAATCTTAATTTGAAGATATTTTATAGATTTAAACTAAAATAAAACGTTAGAATATAACAATGACATAAATTAACAACCAATGAGAATTAGCATAATTTAATAGGTAACCATAGCAACCGAAATTTATTACCAAAAAACCGTTGGAATTCTAATTAATCCATTATTGACCGACGCGGATGGTGATGTATGCAGCTCTCAACCCAAATTTTACTATAAAAACATAAATTTTAACCAAAACCAGAAGGAAGAAGTATAGTGAAAGCAATCTATGGAACACCTGACGAATTAATTATTATTAAATTACTCACAACATAAAAATATCAGTGGAAAATCAGAAGACTTCGAAGAAACATAACTGACAACTCATCCCGAAGGAAGAAGAGGATCGATCTACTTCAACCTGAGAAGACGAACGACTGCGGAATAAGAGGGAAGCCGAACTATATATGAAAACCATCTGAACGAGAATTGATGAACATCCGAGGAGGAGAAGACGACTAGACCCATCCGGAAGAAGTAGACGAACATCGAGGAAGCCCCAACGAGAACCGATGAGCATAAAACAATAATTTCACTAAAAAACGAATTCCCCTTTTTATCCATAATAACGAGTCACAATTTTCACTTCACTGATCACTATTTTGAACAAGAACTGAAGGTAATTAAAATATCACTATTAATGAAACGTAATCAATTAATAACCATTTAAACTGATCTATAATAAATTATTAATGAACATAACTTGTTGTCAAAATCCTAACCAAACACTATCCTAATTCTCATTGTTGATAACTTACTTGTATAGGGTGACCAGACGTCTCGTTTTTAACGGGATTGTCCCTTTTTTTCATTATGTGTCCCGTTGTCCCGGCAAATTATTAACGGGACGTCAAATGTCCCGTTTTTCCGTACTTGCAATGACGGATAACCTAATCTTTTATCTTCGCTTCGTTTTGAGTTTTTATTTATTTGTTTTTGTGTCATTTTGGTCTCATTCGTTTAAACTTTCTTACTGAGGTCAAGACGGGTCTCGAATGGTTAAGGGAACGCAATCGCGAAAAGAAATGATGATCTCTGATTTCCGCCAGAGTGCGTCAAGGGAGAGTGAGGCAATCAAGGTAAACTTTTTTTGTTTGGTTAGTTTTAACGCTTGGCGTGGCGAGCTTGCTCCATTGTCTGTTGTTCGCTTGGTTCGAGATACACGTGCATATTAATATGGGGAAAAGAAAGTGTACTTTCTCCAAAACCCTGAAAAAGAGTTTCCTTTCTTGAAGGACGACACCATATCTACAAAGGTAGAATGTACTTTATGTCGTTCAGTTTTTTCCATTGAACATGGAGGATGTGCCGATATTACACAGCACATTAAGAAAAAGAAACACATGTTGGCAGTTTCCGCGAGAACTTCCAGTAGTATAACTTCCTTTGTAAATAGGAATGGACTACAAACTGAGGAAGATAAACGTATCGCTGCTGAAGAAGGGCTGTTTGCATTTCATACTGCAAAACACAACCATTCTTTCCGTTCAATGGACTGCACATCTCTTACCATCAGAGAACTATTTGAGAAGAAATTCACGTGTTCCAGGACAAAGTGCGAGTCGATTTTAGTGAACGTTTTATCGCCGTATGCAATGCACGAAGTGCAATCAGAACTTGAAGATGCTAAGTATGTGTCTGTGATGGTTGATGCATCAAATCACAAAAGCTTAAAATTAGTGCCGATTCTAGTTAGGTATTTCATTCCTACCAAAGGTGTTCAGTGCAAAGTAATCTGTTTTCAGAACGTTGGTGGAGAAACAGCAGAATTATTAGCTAATCATGTTCTGGACATCTTAAAGAAACATCATTTAATTGACAAGATCATCGCGTTTTGTGCAGATAACTGTAACACTAAGTTTGGTGGGTACAAGAGGGCCGGAACAAACAACTTTTTTCTAAATTGAACAGTGTGCTCAAAATGAATATTCAAGGCATTGGTTGTGCAGCTCATGTGGTACACAATGGTGTACAAACAAGTGCAGACATTCTTCCTATCGACATAGAAACAGTAGTGAATAAAATATTTCAATATTTTCACATTTATACGGTGCGTGTGGAGGAATTGAAATTATTTTGTGATTTTGTTGCTACTGAATATAAGCAGGTTCTGGGTAGTGTTAAAACTAGATGGTTGTCATTGTTGCCAGGAGTTACAAGGGTTATTGATATTTATGAACCTCTAAAGTCTTATTTCATCTCAGGATAGGTGTCCTACATTGCTAAAACAATTTTTTGAGAACCCACAGTCACTTCTTTGGCTTCATTTCATACAAAGCCAACTGAAAATGTTTTCAAATTCAATCCAAAAGTTGGAAAGAACCAACATTTCAGCCACTGAAGTAGCTGAAGAATTAGAATTGCTTACAGAAAAAGTCAATAACGGGAAATGTAGTAAGTTTCAAACTTCAGTTGTTTCTTCAATTTTAATTAACTTAGAAAATGAAGGTCTTTTCAGCCAATCGAAATATGAAACGATTACCAATTTATTTTATGACACTTTTTTAAGTTATTTAAACAAGTGGGTCTCTCCATATCAGCCTCTGAAATCATTTCATTGGATAACATTGAAAAATTCTGTATCTTGGGATGAGGTTTTAAAAAGTCTGAAAATTCTTAAGACAGTAGATTCATGTTCAACAATTCAGGTACATGAAAATGAATTATTTGATGAGATAGGACATGTGAACAAAGTTTTATCCAGAAAATTTGGGGAATGGGAAAAAGTTAATGTGGAGATTGATAAGAAATGGTGTGATGTCTTCCACATACTTAAAAGTATAGGCATTCCATGTAAAAACATAGAGGTGGTTGTGAGTTTTGCTCTGGCTGTACCAGGCACAAATGCTGCTGTGGAAAGAGTCTTTTCAATTGTGAACTCCCTTTGGATTGATGTAAGAAACCGTTTTACTACCAAAACTATTCAAGCAATTGTAATTTTAAAAACTCATTTTTAAGACCTTAGCTGTAAGGAATTCTACAACCTGCTATTAAGTAATTCTAAGCTCTTGCAAGATATCAGGTCTTGTGATAAGTACAAAGTTAATAGTGATGTTCCTGATTCAGAAGCCACAAGTTCATGTTCAGCAGGTTGTTGATATCTATGAATCACATCCATGTAATTTTATAGTTGTTAAGAATTTTAATATTTATATTTGAATAATTATAATTTTATAATTCTTGAAAAAACTTGATCACTTATAATATTATCCAGTGCCATGATGAGTATGTTTTTAAGTTGGTTATTAAAATATGTCTTTTTATGTGTAAAAAGTAGTTTTTATTTGTCTTAGTGAAGCAGTGCAGTCATATATGAAGCACATTTTCTTTGTAACTCGTGTCCTGTTTTGTCCTGTTTTTTTATTTCCATATTTCAGAAATGTCCTGTTTTACGTCATAAAAAATCTGGTCACCCTATACTTGTATGAATTAATGTATTAAATATTGTGTACCTAGTTTTAAGAAATATTATAATTTTGTGCATTTTAGCCGTTAATCCAAAACTTCTGTAGTCAAAAGGACTTTTTAACACGCCTTGTGACCAATATTTATTGTAAACAAACATTATTCGCCAAGCGGCGTCTTCATGATACAAACGACTGAGCATACCAACTGAGCAATTGTAAAAGCCGGTACCAAAATAAATTAATGTACTATTGAATAACTGAAAATTTTAAAGGGTTTAATAAATCTTATTGTTCTGCAATGCTGTATGTTTGATTCGTATAAAATAAAGTAATATATAGAGAATTATTAAAGTGAAAACAACAAAACACCACAGTTAGCGAAGTCGACACTGCAAGACGGCCTGAGCCAATCAGGTGACGAGGCGGCAAGATTCAAACTGAACGCCGAGAGATACGGTTTGCCCATAAGTAGTAAGAAAAAGTACAACCCGATTCGCTATATACGAATAACATTCACAGAAGTAACTGAACTGATAATACCCTCAATTATACACCTATACTATATCACGAACGCAACAAGCGAATTAAAAAACGCTCGTCACACACACATTTACGATACGAATACAAGATCGGGTGACAATTTTAAAATTCAAACACACCCCACGTAAAAGGTTATTATATAAAGTGGCGCCCAACGTGGGGCTAGAGTAATTAAGAAATTATACCATTAAACCTTACAGATTCTAGCGGCGGCTGCAGAAGATGGAACCGGCAAAGCACGATACAAGATACCAGACTAAGATACGCGAGAAGGAGGCGGAAAAGGGAGCAAAGAGATCAGAAAAGGAGATCGAGAAAGGTGCCAGAATGGAAGAAAGGGAAATAACTTCGGTGGAAGATGTGGAAGAATTATTAACCCCAGCAGAGCCAACCAGGACCACGGAAGAAACGAAATTAGACAATCTGATGAGAATTATAATGGAGGGGAATAACAGAACCAGTGAAATGTTTCAACAGATGAATGAGAAAATGGACAGCACTAAGGAAGAAATGAAGGAGGACAATAAAAAATTATTAAAACAAAATAATGAGGAATTGAATAAGAAGTTTGAGTCCTTGAACGAAAAATTCGACAGGAATGAGGAGAGTAATAAAAAGAATATTGAAACTTTAGAACGGAAAATGAAGGAGGAGAATAAGCTGATAGGAGAAAAAATAGAGAAGAGTAATGAGAAAACCAGAGAAACCTTGAGACTAATGAAAAAGGATATTGAAAAATTGAACAATAAAATCGATAGTAACAGTGAAACTATACAACGACAATTAATAGCGTATCGTAAAGAAGTAAAGCAGACAAAAATGGAGATGAATCAGAGATGGGAAGAAACAAATGACAAAACCGATCAGATCAAGGAAACATTAGATAATGGTTTCAAGAAGGTGAATGAAACACTAGAAAGAGTTTCTGAAGGTATTAAAGAAACATTGAATGAGAACGGGAAACCGGGAAATAAGAAAATAAAAGATGGTAGGGAGGAAACAGAATTAAAAGAAGACAAAGGTATACTGTTATCAGCAAATAAAAATAACAGCCACAAGGAGAATATCCAAACCATGGAAGTGACGACTAAGAAGAGGCATCCAAGGAAACTCATAAATACAAGAGAAGAGTTGGAGATGATGAAGAAGGGACTACTTGAGATGTTTAATGTACCAATTGACGGCCAGAATGAAATAATGAATTTTAAAAATAACAGAAGGAACTTACTAGAAACTTTAGAAAAGAATCACTACAAAACAGTGTGTAACAGAATAAGAAGGAGAAGACACTTAATAGACATGCATAATCCAATATCAACGATAGCATCTACGATGGAAATAGCATTGACCTATTCATTGTATAAACAAAATAATGAAATGATTGAGATAGGAATGGAAAAAAGTGAAAATTTTATGACAGAAACATTTGAAGGGTCAGGGGGAAAAACGATGAGAGTCAAGAAATTGACAATTTTGAGATAGTGATATCATCTTGTAGAATATTTAAAATACTTTCTTGCCATTAAACGGGTTTTGGGGAAAACGATGAGGGTCAGGAGATATTTAAGCAAAAAGATATGTTGTAAGGGGGAAAAGTGGTGAGAGTCAGTTACCAAAGTGGGAAGAACGATGATAGTCAACAATCAGCTGTTTTGTTCAGCTGTTTCCTGGCCCTGTTTAGTCTTTGCGGTTGTGTTTGATGTTTGTTACTGTGCGAAAAGTTATGTTGTGATGTGGTACATGTTTGTGGTGGTGTTATTGTGTTTTAATTAATAATTTAACCAATTCAAAATGGAACCTGTTGGTGATTCGACTCAGGTAGTACCGAAAAAGAAACCAAAACTTGGTAGACTGTCTGAAGTGAAAAAGAAACTGTTAAAACAAAGTCTTGACATTGGGCCTGATTGCCACTGCTCTAGGTTAAGATGTTTTGATGTTGTTAATGACACTGCAAGGAAAGACATAATTAGTTAGTTTAATGCCATGACTGATTATAATGATGAGAACCTTTATCTAGGTGGCTTGATTGCAAGCACTTTTGTAAAACAACGTCTGCCTAGACCTGGTAATAATGAACCTGTCAGCCATTCTTATTCATACTCATGTAAAGTTAGGTTCATGAAAGATGGCACTTTGATTGAAGTGCCTATTTGTTATAAAGGGTTCATTTCAATCCATGGCATTACCCCTAGACGTGTCAAAACATTACAGACGATGTTAACAACCAAGGGGAAAATTGTGAAAGACGGTCGGGGCTGTCACAATAATAGGCCTAATAAAATCCCAGAGGAAAGTGTGGATAAAATACACGAACATATCCAGTCACTAAAGGGCCGCAGATCACATTATAGTAGGCATGATTCAAAAAAGATTTACCTAGATGACACTCTGGATATTAAGAAACTATACAGCCAATAGTTGGAAGCTTATCCAAATAACCCTACTTCATATGACTCTTACAGAAATATATTCAATACCATGTACAACATTGGGTTCGGTTATCCATGCACCGATACCTGTAGCTCCTGCGATGAATACAAAGCATGAGAAAAAGATTTGAAATTACAAATTTCTAATTCTAGTGGCGATTTAATAAGAAAACTTCAAGAAGATTTAAATGCTTTAAAAGTCGAGCATGAGTTACATCTTAGAAAGGCTGATAAATTTTATGAAAGAAAAAGATCTGCCAAGAAGGTCTCACAAAAGTCACCAGAAGTGGAAGCAATCTGCATGGATTACCAAAAGAACTTGTGTGCACCAAATATCTCAACCAATGAAGTTTATTATAAAAGACAACTCTCTTACTACTTATTTAATATACACACTCTTTCCATTCAAGAAAGTGTCTTTTATGCCTATGATCAAACCATAGGCAAAAAAGGATCAGATGAAGTCACTTCATTCCTAAATGATTTTATCCACAACTTTCTAAAACCAGAAGTTCGACACTTAACAATTTTTTGTGATTCCTGTGCGGGCCAAAATAAGAACATTACACTTTTTAGGTTTGCCTACTATATTGTTCACGTGTATGGTAGACTTGATAACTTGAAAATGGTGTTCCCCATCCGTGGCCATTCGTACATGGAGTGTGATCGCAACATGGGACTTATTAATCAAAAGTCCTATGTTGAAGTCCCAGATGATTGGATCACTGTGATTGCAAATTCAAGGCAGAAACCATCGCCATTCTTAGTTAAGAAGTGTGATCAATCACTTTTTCTTGGGTGGACCGCTTTCTTTGAAACCTTAAACTTTAAGGAAAAATGCCCCTTTAAATCGAGACCTATAAGAGAAGTAGAGGTTAATATTAAAAACCCAAGAATGATACTAGTTCGTAAGACTTATGTATGATACATACAGTGGAGCCTTTTCGAGTATCTCCTTTGTTCAAAGTGTACTTGAAGATGTAACTATAAACAATAAAAAAAAAAACCATATTTGGGTTTACAAATAACTCCCTCACCTCTCCGTACCCAAAAACTTACGATTGCAAAAGCGAAGTTAAAGGATTTGATGGACCTAAAAAAATTTCTGCCAGAGAAAGCACAGGAGTTTAGTTTTATAATAATCTGCTACCAGCTGGCATTGAAGAAGAATCAGATGATGATGAACGTTTTGGGTAAGTTTAAAAAAAAAAAATTTTCTGAAAAATTTAGAATAATTTAAAATAATTATGGAAATAATTTTGTGATATTTATGAAATGTAACATATTTACAGGCAAAGAAAGAAATATTCAATAAATAACTCTAAAAATAGTTGGATAAAGTAAGCTCAGTTGTTTTTTCACATATTAATTTTGGAATTGATTTTTTCAGGATAACTACTGCCACCTAAAAATAAAGCAAGAGGAATGAAGTGCTTACTCAAGAAAGATAGCCTATAAATAATCATCAGGAGAATGTCAATATTGTGAAAATTTTAAAGTTCATATAAATGTTCATAAAAGTTAATTAAACAAAGTTAATTAATACATTTTTTATCAAAATATGCAGACTACTGTATTTAATAAAAATACATTTTCCATTACAATATTGTTTTTATTGGCATACTTCACCTTTCATCATTATTTCATCCCATTTTGTATTGACTCTCATCATTTTTCGACTTGTATAGTGACTCTCATCATTTTTCCCCTAAAAGTCAGGTAGTTTACTCACATAAAACTATATACAGTATGGTATAAAAAGAAATCTCATGTAAAAAGTTAATTTTCTACAAACTTAATATGTGAAAAGTAGGAAAACTCAAAAACATAATAAATTTATTGGACTACTTTAAAGAGAAACAGTGCTGAATCTTTAAATGCAGTTTTCTCAGTTTCAAGTCAAACTGACTCTTATCGTTTTTCCCCCCGACCCTTCATTTAAATACAAGATAGTAGCAAGAAAGTGGACAAGAACAGAAGTCATACTGAAAACGACAGCAATCCGAACAGGGGTAACTCATATAATCATGGACCATGGCTAAACCAAGTGCGGAGGAACGCTGAGAAATGGGACTGATTTTAAGTAGACCGACCATGCGAACCAATTAATGTATAAATGAGAAAAAAAGAATTTGTAGAGTAAACATTATCTAAATTCAAAAATTAAAGTAAGCACAACTTACAAATAAGTATTTGATTGAAATTATTATATGAATGAAAAAGAATTTAGAAGAAAGATTAGCTAAATTCAAAACAAAGTAAGTACAACTTACCACCAAGTGTGAAACAAAATGTGTAAACCCATGTAATTTTGAAAAAATATATATATAATGAAATATCATAAAAAACTTATATAAAATAATAAAATGTTAAACAAATAATGATGACGCTACATAACATCATTAACTAACCCTATTACAAAAGGGAATAATAAAGAATTAACGTTTCACAAAAGAAAAGACAAGACAATCAAATAAAAAATGACAATGACATATTAACTGGACAATCAATGATGGAAAAATATAAGTGAGCCAGAAACCAGCTACAATGTTAATATTGAATATAAATGAGAAATAAAGTGATAACAAATAAAATCACTACCATATAAAGTAAGTTGATGAAACAATGCAAAATACCTATTAAATATCGCCATAAGCTTAGAAAAAGGAATCCAAACAAGTCACTGAGAAGAAAAGGTCATGAGATGTATAAAAGAGAGAATAATTAATCCCAAAAGTGTTTTATTGTATTGATATTATATGAGTCGAAAACAGACAATTATTATTATGATTATTATGAATATTATTATGTGATGATTTTATGTTGAGATACGTCCAACAATTCTTTATGTTATTGAGCAGATAGGCGAGACCTCTGAACTCAAAATGTGTATAAATGGATAGCAGAGTAATAGAGCCACACGTGCCCTCTGGCTAGTACCAATTTACATGAATGGGAGAGAAGAAAATTTTAGGGAAATAGAACATACAAGGGATAACACTCGTAATGAAAGAATAAAGAAAGAAAATAATACCAATTACCATATCATGAACCATGACTTAATAAAAATAAATAAAGAAGAAAGTAGCGATTGATGAATTCCTGAATAATAACAACTCGATTAAATGAACTATATTGATGATTTCAGAAAAAACATAATGATCTTTGTTTCGAAATAATCAATTTTGGTGGCGATGCATTATGTAACATGACATAAGGTAGTGAAAATGCATTGATAATTAATTGTAAAACAAAGAAGCTGAAGACAAGAAGAAAGGTCAAAAACTTATAACAAGATCAATAACCAAATGACAAAATGACAAATGACTAATAAACTGACGATGACTTGACTCAATAGATTGGATAAACACAAGGAAAAACAATGGAACAAGGAAGAAGGAACCAGGAACCAAATGTAATCAAGAATTTGATAACGAACATTGTAATCCCCAAATTATGACCACAAAATGCATGTAAACAAATGCACTAATATAGTAAGAGCATAAATGAGATGTACCTATGTTAATAATAACAAATAAGATAGTAATATTATGCATATTATATGAATGAAGAAATGTACTTATAAATATGAGATAGGGAGTTAAAAATAAACACACCCAAATGAATAGTGATAAACATAATCAAAACCAGTAAACCATACCCTGAGGCAAATAAAGGCCATAGTTAATAATCAAAAGTGATCATTAGTGAAGGGAAAATAAATTAATTGCTCATAACCAATAACCACACGATGATGTTAACATAATTAGACAACATAGTGGATAATATCAAGTGAGTGGAATAAAGAGTGTATCAATACAAATAAGTGGTGACATGCAGTGATAGCATGTTACATAAAAAAGTGAAAGTGAATAAATAAAAAAACCTTCTATGAAGGAAAAAAGTGTAGTGGGTGAACATAAAAAGGTATTTTAATTAGTAGACTGTATTAGAATATCTAAACAGCCTGTGATAAACTTTGTGCTAGCAAGTAAGATGAACTAATTATACAGTGATTAATTTAAGCAATAGTTAGTAAGAATAATAAAATAAGATAAAGATTAAATCATTAGAATGAATGGTAAATAAGGAAGATAAACATTGTATTCTAGTGAAGAAATGAGGGAATAGAGTATATTATGTAAAGTACAGTTTAACAGTAGTATAATAAGAGTTTTGTTGTTGTTTAAAAAACCAATATAAGGTAATAAATTATAAGTTAAACAGATAGTAGTAAGAAACAGAAAGGTAGTTAGAAGTTTAATTTCAGGCTTGAACCTGGCAAGAAAATGTTTATTGTTATAATAAGAGGTGTAGTTAGAATCACCAATGTTTATTATTTGTTTCTAGTAAAAAACTGTTTTAATGTACCATATATAAAGGTAAGGAGTTACAAAGAATGTTAGATAGTAGTATAGGAAAATCTAGGCTCTAGGCCTAACAGTTAATGAAGAATTTTATAGATTCAAAAACAAACAATAGCCCAGTACCAAATCAGAATATACCAAGTGTTTAAACAAGTTAAGTAGGTACACCTAATACAAAAATGTATAAATAACATCCAGTTTTAGATAAAATGTATATGAAATATAAATAAGAAAAATAACGAAAATGTGATTAGCTACTCAAAAGTAACCATGAGGGATATCAAAATGATCCTTATCAAAAATTATGAACAATGGTATTCATGTAATAAAAATAGCTACTAATATAAGAAAGAAAACCTAATTTGAAGATATTTTATAGATTTAAACTAAAATAAAACGTTAGAATATAACAATGACATAAATTAACGACCAATGAAAATTAGCATAATTAATAGGTAACCATAGCAACCAAAATTTATTACCAAAAAACCGTTGGAATTCTAATTAATCCATTATTGACCGACGCGGAGGGCGGATGTATGCAGCTCTCAACCCAAATTTTACTATAAAAACATAAATTTTAACCAAAACCAGAAGGAAGAAGTATAGTGAAAGCAATCTATGGAACACCTGACGAATTAATTATTATTAAATTACTCACAATATAAAAATATCAGTGGAAAATCAGAAGACTTCGAAGAAACATAACTGACGACTCATCCCAAAGGAAGAAGAGGATCGATCTACTTCAACCTGAGAAGACGAACGACTGCGGAATAAGAGGGAAGCCGAACTATATGTGAAAACCATCTGAACGAGAATTGATGAACATCCGAGGAGGAGAAGACGACTAGACCCATCCGGAAGAAGTAGACGAACATCGAGGAAGCCCCAACGAGAACCGATGAGCATAAAACAATAATTTCACTAAAAAACGAATTCCCCTTTTTATCCATAATAACGAGTCACAATTTTCACTTCACTGATCACTATTTTGAACAAGAACTGAAGGTAATTAAAATATCACTATTAATGAAACGTAATCAATTAATAACCATTTAAACTGATCTATAATAAATTATTAATGAACATAACTTGTTGTCAAAATCCTAACCAAACACTATCCTAATTCTCATTGTTGATAACTTACTTGTATGAATTAATGTATTAAATATTGTGTACCTAGTTTTAAGAAATATTATAATTTTGTGCATTTTAGCCGTTAATCCAAAACTTCTGTAGTCAAAAGGACTTTTTAACACGCCTTGTGACCAATATTTATTGTAAACAAACATTGTTCGCCAAGCGGCGTCTTCATGATACAAATGACTGAGCATACCAACTGAGCAATTGTAAAAGCCGGTACCAAAATAAATTAATGTACTATTGAATAACTGAAAATTTTAAAGGGTTTAATAAATCTTATTGTTCTGCAACGCTGTATGTTTGATTCGTATAAAATAAAGTAATATATAGAGAATTATTAAAGTGAAAACAACAAAACACCACAGTTAGCGAAGTCGACACTGCAAGACGGCCTGAGCCAATCAGGTGATGAGGCGGCAAGATTCAAACTGAATGCCGAGAGATACGGTTTGCCCGTAAATAGTAAGAAAAAGTACAACCCGATTCGCTATATACGAATAACATTCACAGAAGTAACTGAACTGATTAATACCCTCAATTATACACCTATACTATATCACGAACGCAACGAGCGAATTAAAAAACACTCATCACACACACATTTACGATACGAATACAAGATCGGGTGACAATTTTAAAATTCAAACACACCCCACGTAAAAGGTTATTATACAATATATATATATATATATAAGCATTAATAAATGAAAGAGAATTTAAAGTAAAGAGAGTAGAGTTTATTATCAAAATAGATAGTAAAGTGATTAGATATTTGAAGTATAGAAAGATTAATTTAAAGTTGAATATTAAAACAAAGACCAGTCTACAAGAAATTAATATAAATTTAAATTGAATTTTAAACATGGTATAGACTGAGCAAGTAGAGGTCAGATCTGAGATAAGACAATTTATTTCAATATAAAAATATTTTAATTTTATAATAAATTAATAAACCAATTATTTAACATGTCTAGATATAAGATTATTTACATGTTTAGATATAAGAGATTTTTTAAATATGTGTAATGTTGCATATCATAAGATATAAACATTTAATAATGAGCAATAGTGTGACCGACAATTATTAATGATGTTTATGAATATTTATAATAATGAATAAATAATAAATATGAGTTTTAAATACTGATAAATAAAAATACTCTTATTATAAATACACCTGGTATAATTATACAACCTGCATGAATTACTGTATATCGAATTTACATATACATTTGTTGTATAATTTGTATCCCTTGAACGTGAGGCCTGACATGCCCACATGTATATGTATGTATATGTAACGTTGTATAATTTTGGCGCTCCAAGATCGTGGGGCTCCACAAATTTAAATTATATTAAATTGTGTTGTTGTAGTATATCTATTTATACCCTTTTCTATAAGCAAGTCACCACATCATTTTGGAAAATCATTTAAATTTTGATCTCCCTAAGTTATTGCTACATCAGTT
Organism: Magicicada septendecula; assembly: GCA_034769895.1. Lineage (NCBI taxonomy): Eukaryota > Metazoa > Arthropoda > Insecta > Hemiptera > Cicadidae > Magicicada > Magicicada septendecula. Next base: position 1,205,383,633 of record CM068367.1, read on the forward strand.
TCACCCTCAAATCCAGAATTTTTTACAAGTATACATAAGTATGATTGCAGTGTTAACCATGGCAAGGATATAAGTGACACTGTAGTCTACAGAAAATAAAAAAATACAGGACACTGCATTTAAATAACCTAATCATCTTGGACTTGTAAACAGAGGATTCTAATCATCTGACATGATCATGACATGAGCAGTTGCTCTTCAAAAACAGATTTGCATACGGAAGTTAACAATAGCTATAATGAATCTCCAAAGTAGGCAGGATATGTTAAAGCATTTGGATAACAAAAAATATTAAACAAGAAGAAATGGGAAGTGAGACACAGTCTACCATGTATCTATGATGTTTCTGCAAGAATTGGAAATATAGCTGGTTTGTTTAGATTATGCAAGGCTTTCACTCCTGTAAATATAGTAATTATTTATGTAACACCAAACCCTTTACACGCTAAATATCATGTATCTATATTCTGTGAATGTAGAAGAAACATTCAGACCTTTACAAGTCCACATGGAAGTATGCGAAAATAATATTGAGAAAGTGAATATTGTGAACTCAAAGACAGTTAAACACATATGGAGAAATCAGCATTGGATTTTGGGGGGAAATACAGAAATAATGCTGAATGAACATAAGTTGATTGAATACAAATAGAATGATGCCTGTTTTATCTTAGCAAGTGAGACTTGCCTTAGCCAAATTAATAATGACCTCTGAAGTATGTAGGTCCCAACAATTAAGCCAATACTCCCTCATGTAGGTAAAAGTAGTGAAAAAGTGGAGTGTCCATGCAGGGGGTGTCCTTTCCCTTTGGACAGGTTTAAACAGGTGATTGCTTGCAGACCCCATTTTTTTAATATAGTGAACTCCCAGTGAGTTTGTTTCCAGAGATCTTTCCAGTTTTATTTTTATATGTCTTTGTATGTTTTCCATTCTCACTTGTATGGAGTAGACACAATCAGTAGGTTAATACCCTACTTTTAGTTTTTCAGTATCTGTGTTTGACAGTTGCATGGTGTGGGTACATAACACCTGTTGCCGGTTGTGATAGGCCTAAAACTTAGCCTAAAAATTAATTTGAATTTTTTCTAGTATCAACTGTTCTATTTAAAGCCAAAATATTTTTTAAGAGTATTTTCTATCATTCACTGGCAGAAGAAGAAAGTAGGCTCAGTGTGCTCTGACTCCATTATACTTACACAGAATAAATCAGGACACAGATAATTGAATTAAAAATAATAAAGACAAACGGAGAAACATGTGACTAAACAAACAAAACACAAATTGGTACATAGTAACTGCTGCACGTTGGTTCGAAAAACGAACATAGCTGCTAACTGAGCATTTTGCCAGTTTATACGGCGGCAACACATTGGATGGACGAATGTGTTCCCCCCTCCACAGTCAGTACAGTGACAACTACTACAAGGTCAATGACCGCACACAGTAAAGCTAATGTCCAAGCCGGCAACACAAGATGGTGTAAGTGCCCAGCAGTTCTAAAGCAATGCTATGCTTTTCTTCAAGTTTCCCTACTAATATTGTTCAGATTTCAAATTATTCAATTACCAAAGTATTCATTCTGTGATATAATTGATATTATTTTCTCTTATATCTAGTATTGTTGCCGCTGGCAACAGAGGTTACATAACACCACGTTACTTGTGTTTGTTTATTTTATGATTTACTGTTGTTTCAAGTAACCCATCCTAACCTATGGTTGCGAAATGTGTATCCTGAACTCCAAAGCAGCAAACACTCTCGATACCTTTGAAAGAAAAATATTACGAAGAATCCTGGGACCAGTTAATGACGTACATGGCTGGAGAATAAGATATAACTATGAATTGTATCAAATGTATAAAGAACCACTGCTAACATGGTACATAAAACTACAGCGTCTAAGGTGGGCTGGTCATGTAGCCAGGATGGGAGAAGAAAGGATACCACAAAAACTATTGTATACCAGAATCCATTGAAAAAGACCAGTGGGAAGACCAAGGAGAAGATGGGAGGATGCGGTGGATGAGGATGCAAGAGAGATATTGAAAGTGCGTTCCTGGAGGAGGATGGCTGCTGACAGAGGAGAATGGGGGGAAAAATTGAAGGAGGCCAGGGCCCAACAAGGGCTGTAGTGCCATAGGAAGAAGAAGTTGTTTCAAGTATGACAGTTAAATTTTCATGTCGAAACGGTAATTGAAATTGAATTATTCTCTAATACAGTTGCAATTAGAAAGAGGTTACTGTGATTATCACACTGTGTTAAACTATTACTAGCTTGTACTGTATTATTAATATAATTTATTCATAGCCTGAAGGTGGTTGCAGATCAGAGCAACTGAAATTTGCTTTGATTTGTTCTTCAGTGAAATTTGTATCACAAAATGTTGTTCCATACAATGATAGTCCATCATTGCCTAATTATGAAGCCTGTATGAACATTTAATTACTAACACATTCACTCTAATAATGTATAAAATTTTTAACTATACAAATATAAACTTTCTCACTACCGGTACATTTGTATCAATTGTATACTTGCTTATACAAAATTTAAGAAACTTGAATCTACTCTGAAAAACAAATAAAAATATTACCAATTTAAACTACTTTACAAGCTTATATTTTTTAATACAATATTACACTATGACTACACTATATAGAATATAATCACCATGTATATACATGCATTTATAAGTATGCATATTGTAGCATGACAGATAATCCACATAAATCAATTACTAAATGATCATTAATAAAACTCAAGTATATGGAATATCCAAAAAGATCCAAATGAAAATCAATTAAAAAGCACTATAAATTATTATAATAACAAGAAAAGTAAGCATAAAGAAAAAAATCTACAACTAATATAATTATACTACAAATTAAAAACCCAGAAAACTAAAATTTGAATAACAATATTACCCAGGTAGGATAGAAGCAGGCAATGAAGATACCCAGACAAAGAAAACAGACCAAAGTAAACAAAAGAATATAAAGCGAATTAGTACTGAAGAACCAAGAACGAAGAAAGAAGAAATCTGGAATAAACCAATATACTGAATAATCAGAGACCAGTGAAGCTCAAATAGAATAAAGGAAGTGAAACTCGAACAATACCCAATAGAAACCCCATAGGGAGAAAACCAAAAAAGCCCAAAAATAAATGAATGTCCCAAAAGAAAGTATAACACCCCAAAAAACCATATACTAATGTAAAACTGACAAAAACCAAAAGTGTTTAGAGTATTAAATAACAGTGCACCCAAAAAAGTTATTGTATAGTTTATATAGACAAATCTTAACAGTCCCCCCATGGTTAAATATTTCATATTGTAAAACTATAAAAGGACTAGTGATAATATCAATAAATAACCAGGGACAAGTGCAAGTTGTTAAATTATAATCAATAAACTTTGAAAAGGTACATGAATTACCATGCAAGTAAATAACTTTAAGTGTTTTTGAACAGTATCATAATAATAGTTACTCAAATAATATGGTGAAGGAGCAAGGAATACTCTTGCTAATGAAATGCCACTGATTTTATTAGAACATTCCATAGAATGAATAATAGAAACAGATAGCTCGTGTTTAGCATAAAGTGACGGGGAATACATCCCTAAAATTGGGAAGTACAGATCAGACTGTAAATAAATAGTGTGAGAAAGTGTTAACCATTTAATGGAACCAATATGTTATGTTCCTAGTTCCAAACATTAACTATATAAATAAGATTTAGTATTGAGCAGTATTATAGTTGTAAAATGTTATTTTGTTATTAATTTAAATTGGGAATACAATATCTAAATGTAGATACCATTCCTATATTATAAAATGTTTTTATTATGTTACTGTGTGCAATCAGTACACAAAAAGGGTATGATTCAAGGTACCAGATTTAATAGTAAATAAGTGTTATATTTTAATTGTAAAATCAATTTTCAATGTTATAATAGTCAAGGAACAAATTGTTAATAAATTATATAAGAATAGAAAGTCAGAGAAGGGTACAAACTAACTATATTAGTAAAAACTTTGCAAATAGCAACAGATCAAATCTAGGCCAGATAGTAAATTTAGACTACAGAATAATTGACAAATCTAGTCCTATAAATCAACTAAACTGATAATATTTATGTAAGATAAACCCCATATAGTAATACCATGTAACTAATACTTTATAAAGATATGGTCAGCAGATAAGTAAAATTATAAATAAAAATGGAATGAACTAACTAACATTATCAGAGGAGGAGTCATAGATAAATGAATTGTATTTAAAAACAATAATTAATAAACTAAATTGCAAGAAATTAAGTAAAAATAGACAATTATATCAATTTCAGATTCAATAGAATAATAATTATATCAGAGAAAATGGCTATTATCTGCTCAGAGACAGGAAACACATATTTGAACATGCTTTCCAAAATGTAAGAAATATAACTTTTTTAAATGAAAACTTTGTAGAACTATATTAATTAGTATCAAAATGAGCAAAATGGAATAAAGAAACCGAATATGTATTTAGTATTTCATACAGTTAATTAATAACGAAAATATTTTCCGAGTATAATGTATTCAAATAAAATGTATCGGAAACTAAGATAATTTGAAACAATGTATAATATATATTAAATTGGCTAAGATTTTCAGGAGACAAAGGAAATGAGAACAGTTCATTATTATCCATTGAAGAGTGTACTTAAACGAGATCGTTGCTTTATATAACCTATGAATGGCGTCTTATAATTGAACCGAGTTCTGTGAAAAATTTTTATAAATTTTTAAATTGAATGTTTTAACTTGTGAACCGGTGAAATTAAACTATGAACAGTGCATCACCAATAAACTGAACCACGCACGCCTAATTAATTAAAATAACACCAATACAATAAAATTTACAGACGAACAAACCAGGTTAAACTCGACACATATAGACAAAGTGAAATAGACATAATCACAACAATTTACACCAAGTGAACTATTAAACAATACACCAGTGACACTCAATTAACACCATAACCATTATACACAATTGCTGAGATCATTTAAACGGAGAAAAGTACATCTTTATTTGAAACAAATATTTCGTCGAGGTTAGACGTTCCACTGCGCATGATCAGGTCGGCCATTTTGATTCGTTGCCGTTCTTACCAAAACAAGGCAGCGAATTTCTAGACTGCATTTGGTTTGAAATAATTATTATATAAACTTTATTTATCAATTATAACATTGTATTTGTTAGTATTAAGGCATTTATCATTGTAAGTGTTATACTTTCCTGTCCATACCCTTCTCTGGCTATTCTTAAATAATCGTTCAAAGAACTATATTTTTCTATATAATCAATGTAAACTTTTTTATCGACCGGCCCTGAGTGAGTCGATACTGCTGTGTAATTCTTATCGATAACTTAAATAATTTGTTAATAAACTTTCTGTTTATGCAATTTGGATTTAATTTCTATTTGAATTACTTAACGAAGAAATTAATTGAGAACTCAGACTAACCAAAAGGCGGTACATACGAAATAATGAACGCCTCGAAGAAGAAGAAGAAGGGAGCCGTCTTTCGACTAGGACTGGAGTTAACCAGATTGTCATCAAGTGAATTTACAGAAAGTGACATTACTACACTAATAAACATAATAACATTCAATTATTAACCACAAACATTAATCACGATTATTTTTTAAATATTAGGAATATAAATTACACAAAAAATATTTTTTCAATAACAAAAAAATTTTTTTTTTGAAATAAAATTTTTGTTTATTTCAAATTTTGTAACAACATTAAAACACAGTATATTTTAGAGTTATATTACAAAATTTATAAGTATGCCTTTTTGTACAACCAAAGTAGTTTATGAGAGACAGGAGTAATCTATCTAAGTAAGCCATTTGGCATACAAGGAAGACAGTGTGTTTGCTCCAGCTACTCATTATTAGCCTAGGACGTTATACCAGGTACTCATCTCCGTATGCTGAGTTTATGTGGCAGGGGAAGGGAGGAAGCACCAAGTGTGTGTGTGTGTGTGTGTGTGTGTGTGTGTGTGTGTGTGTGTGTGTGTGTGTGTGTGTGTGTGTGTGTGTGTGTGTGTGTGTGTGTGTGTGTGTGTGTGTGTGTGTGTGTGTGTGTGTGTGTGTGTGTTTCATTTTGCTTGTTAAAAAATTGTATGTTAAATACATGTCATGTATTGACATGTGAATAACAATAATAATTTTTTGTATAGTCAGTGAATTGTACTTTGTCATTTATATCTGAGCGAATCAGTGTGTAATTACAGGCTGTCTGGACAGGCAAATCTCTAGAGGCCCGTCTGTTTTCTCCTCTACTTTATATTTATATGTTGTTTTATTTTTATAAGAGAGTTATCTTAATACCGGTACTATATTAACTAACTACATACTACTTATTGTTACTTATTTTTATGCACATTACACATTTCAAGAATCAACAAATTGAAGAAGGATACTATTCCATTATAGAGAACATTCATTGTGCTAGCCTTGGCAGACATAGCATAAAGCTTGTTATACTGTATTGTTACCATCCAATGAAATAGACACCTGCAGAATATAGCATAATAACTATTCTAAGTTCTGGAATCTGTTCCTCTTTCCAATCACAAATTCAGTTATATACTGACTAAAGAATGTTATATAGGCTCTAGAGAAAACAAATCGGTTGATAAGTTTTGAATTCTATCTACATTGAAAATTAATGAGTAACGTGTTTAAATTTAGGTATTATTAGCATGATTCAAGTTATTTTAAATTTGGCCCAAAATATATATGATAAATTAAATAGTTAAATAGTAATTGTTGTGTGTGTGTGTGTGTGTGTGTGTGTGTGTGTGTGTGTGTGTGTGTGTGTGTGTGTGTGTGTGTGTGTGTGTGTGTGTGTGTGTGTGTGTGTGTGTGTGTGTGTGTGTGTGTGTGTGTGTGTGTGTGTGTGTGTGTGTGTGTGTGTGTGTGTGTGTGTGTGTGTGTGTGTGTGTGTGTGTGTGTGTGTTATAATAGGTTTTGATATATATAAAGTGAAACACAACTACCTGACATGAATCCCTTCCACCAGCATCAAAACCAGCACACATGAATATTTCTGGAATGAACTCATGGCGACCAGCTTGTAAGAACATGTTCTTGCATTTATCATTGCTGACAATAGGAACAGTAACCTGTTAACGAAATAATGATTAAAATCACAACTTTCAATCAAGTTGCACATAGCATCACTTAATATTTATGAATCTATCAGAAATTTTATTATATTTATATAAATATTCACCAAGATGCTCAGCATTTTAAATATATAAGTAATAACTATTTAAACAAACTTAATCTAATATATGCTTTAATTAAGTATATACAATTAGTAACTAATGGTTTTGAATAATTATATACCAACTTAATTCAGTATGTCAATCAGATGTCACCAACTTACTAAATCACACATACACGCACGCGTATGTGCAAGCTAGGTAGCTGAAAAAATTGATTTACAACTTTTAAATTCAAATAATAATAAATCCTATTGTAGTCCCAAGCCACGTGTTTGTTAACCAAATACACTGCACTCACCGTCTATGGCTTTTTTCCGTGATGTTTTGTCCAGTTTACATGTTTCAAGGCACTTGCCTCATCATCAGAACTTATAAAATCAATCTATGTCATAAAAAATGACATTTGTCAAAATATTAAAAACACAATACGGTAATTAAACTATGTACATAACGAATTAAAACGAATTTATGTACATAGTTTAATTACCGTATTGTGTTTTTAATATTTTGACAAATGTCATTTTTTATGACATAGATTGATTTTATAAGTTCTGATGATGAGGCAAGTGCCTTGAAACATGTAAACTGGACAAAACATCACGGAAAAAAGCCATAGACGGTGAGTGCAGTGTATTTGGTTATCAAATAATAAGTTGAATAATACACAACTTTTAAATAATAGTGTGGAACACTTGCACTCTTGTATCCTAAATATGGGAAAAATAATTTACAAAATCTTAGGTATTGTTTTCAGTTTGCGCATAGGGTCTATTAAAAAAAGTAATGAAAAACAACAAATATTATGACAACATTTAAATGTTAAATATTAAATTTTCTACTGTCTAGTACCAGGGAAATGCTTAATTTTAGCTACTTAATAATGGAAAAAATGTAACAAACATGCTTACACCAGATTTTTACTTTTTCACTTGACGGCCGAATTGAAAAATCTTGGAAGTCAGGCAGGCCAACAACACACACACACACACACACACATATATATATAATTGTAAACTTTTTTTTAGTTTACGAAATAATCAAGTCAATAAAATAGGTATTTAAATAAAAATTAAGCAGACTGATCCAAAGAAAACAAATTCTTTTGTTCAGAATAATGTAAATAAAAGTAAGGAAAAAATAACATTCAAAGATATTTCTTATGTATTGTTTTTTGGCTTTCTTATGTATGTATGGGATGTGTGGAGTTGGTTCTGACACATAATGTCTGTCCATTTTGGGTCAAATTTTGGGTCCACTTGACTAGAATGGATTTCAAGTATTCGTTTGACTGACAAGTTAGCCCTGTACTTTGATTTTACAAAGTTCATTTTTGAACGTTTGTTCGCAGATATAGGTCAATCCAAACATTTAAAGCATTGCTCCAGCAAAGTTTTTTATTTCCTTGAAATCATCACTCAGTGAGATGCAAGTGAAAAGCGTGATTAATTCAAGGCAGCCAGACGACCGAGCACATTAACACCACGTAAATGTTTTAAACGTGTACAAAATATTATAACATTTTACTGAACTTATTTTTTGGTTAGCTATTTAGTAAAATATTATAATATTTGAAGTATTTTGACGATCTATTTAAAAACTGTACGCAGCACCGGCCGTGGGCTGTAGTTTGGAGACCCCTGATTTATACTATTAAGCTAAAAGAGACAAATAACAGTAGTAGCACATAATATTTTGTATACATGTATAAGTACCTAAAAAGTAAGAAAATATGCTTGTTGAAGTTTTTTTGATTTTGCTGTATTCTACTGAGCAAGCAGAACATCTCACTAACCAGATGCAACAGCTCCAGGATTGTCCCAGACACCTCAGTTTTTATTCTGTTTGCTGTGTAATAACGTTGTTATATTAGAGACAGAATGCATAAGGTGTTGCGGTTTAGTTTTGTGACTCCTCTACTTGAATGATTTCTAATATCAGTAGTAGGCTTAATTGAAATGGGGACTCCGAAAAAATTGCTTATTACAAGACACTCGCTTTGCAGTCCTTTGTTTGGTTTGCCAAAAGAACTAAGTGGAACAAGTCTACCAACATACGAGGACCTACTATTGAGTTGTTTTGAAAAAGGCTATAAATTATTGTTATTATTGGATTCAAAGAAAAAAATTGCACTTTCAACAATACCTGATTGTGTTACTACATAAATAGAGCAATTACATTGTAAAGCCTCCATTCCAACTATAACTCATACTTGGGTTGTGCAAATGTTAAAAACATACCATGACGCATACTACAGCTGTACAAAAATAATAATAGCTATACAGGACTGGCCCCAGCGCTTCTGCCACCCTGTGCAGTATTTATGAGTGCCGCCCCCTCCCTATTCATTACACGACATACAGGAAGGAAAAAAGTTTATTATGTCTCTTAATCTGTTGGAATCTTTCATTTAAAGCACAAATGGTAATATCAATAATTTTAAAATAAAAATCGACTTTGCACCGCAACTCTGGATCTTCAATGAATTCGTCTTTACACTCACAATCAAATTGTCTTTTAATCTTTCTCATTCGTACTTGTACTGAGCCTCTGATATTGGGTTTTCAATATCCAATTTAGTGACTAGTTCCTTAGCGTCAACTTAGCTTTGAAACTTTAAGTCACTTCTGACAGACATGAAATAAATGCTTGTATTTTCAATTAAACTGACAGCTTTTGTTACATCCACGTCAATACTTTGCAGTGTTTTAATATGGAGTAATATGTCATACCATTTTACTATGGACACAGAAATGTGAAGTCAAGTACATGACTCGCCTGAAGGCCAGCCTCGTGAGCCACCATTTTATCTGTTTTCGTTATTATTGATATCAACAAGCGCATTGTAAATCTCTTCTATTTGATATCTAAGTGGAGTGACAGGGTCTATTCTATATTCCCACCTTGTTTCACATAAAGGTTTCAGCATAAGGTTAGAAATGTGATTTTTAGTACAGCCCAACGGCGAGTTGATGCAGAAAAGAAGTTATACATTTTTTCCACCAAACTTAATATCCTGGAATCTGCCGCCCTGGGCGGTGGCACGGTTCGCCCCTGCCTGGAGCCGGGCCTGTAGCTATAAGGAAAAACTTTGGAACTTTGTTGTTGAAGCTAAATCAAAAGTGTTTGATTTTGCAGCAAGTAAGTGTAATAAGAAGTTTTTGTGTAGTGTGGAAAAAAGCAAAGTCCTTGTAACTATTTCGTGGTTATTCAATGTAACTGAGAAAAAGGCAAAAAGATCTCATTTATTGGGAAGAAGTTTATATACGACCAATAAACTACAAGAATTAGTTGCATTGGCAGTTTGAATAAAAAAGAAACAGCAAGAATAATGAATAGAGAAGAAAGAAAACAATTAGGCCTACAGCCTACAAGAGAAAGTGTTTCGTCCAACTTTAAAAAGTGTGAAAACTATCAGTTATAACAATACTATTTGTAAAAAGTATTTTTACTAATCTCATTATAACATACTCATAGATATTCAAGTGTAATTTATATTACACATTTCACGTGCATGCATACACTTTTATGCATGTATTGTGTATGTGTTGAAAATTAACCTTAACAGCAACTTATGAATAAACTTGAGTCAATGTAAAATATGACTTACACACAGTACTGAATACAACAACTAGCAATACAATTACTCACCTGTAATACTACAATTGTACAAATCAAAAAAATAATAATAATAATCTTTCACTACAGCTATGCACAGTTACGTGAATACTCAGTCTCTTCGATATTGTGTTACTACATATAAATAAAGGGTAAAGTTGAAGTTACAATGAATTCTTCACACAAACAAAAGAATGAAAGTAATGGGTGTATTTCAATTCCATCTATATCTTAAATGAGAATAAAAATTCCTGCTACTCCCTTAATGAGTGATAGATTTGGTGTTTCTGATATTGGCACAGCTGCTATTGCTTGTAGTGTTTTGCAAAATTTTGGGCTAATTAATGAAAAAGATTCACCATAAGTGATTGACAAAAACTAGATAAGATGAGAAAAACAGAAGGTCCAAGAGGCTGTACAAACCTACATCTCAAGAAAAAATAGGGGCCAAAATGTTGTAGATTACAGGAAGCGCACATCACTTCGATTCAAGAGCCTGGTGGACAGTATGTTGGCCATATGACAGCAGTAAATGGAACAGGAAATGAAATAGCTAAATACATCCTAAAGTAATTTTAAAAAAATAACAATTTTGACATTAACCGACTAGTATTGATTGGTTCCGATTTTACAGCCACAAACACTAGATGGAAAAATGGTGCGATTCACAATATTGAGGTCATAATTCAGCAGCCAATGCAATGGTTCATTTGCTTAATTCACTTCAATGAGCTCCTCTTCAGACATTTGTATGAATGTTTAGATGGTGAGATGACATGCCCAGTGTCATTCTCTGGGGAAATTGGCAAACAACTACCCAGCTGTGAAAAATTTCCTCTTGTTAACTTCAAAAGAATTGAATCTGAAGAAATCAATGTAACTAAAACTGATCTAAGTAAAGACCAATAGTATTTACTGAGCATTGTTCAGGTAGTCCAGACAGGAGAGTATGCACCAGATCTTGCTGTAAAAGATCCAGGACCTCTCAGTCATTTCCGATGGTTGACATGTGCAAACCAAGTTTTATGATTGTTTATTTTCCCAAAGAAATAAGCAATCCTAATGAACTTGAGATACTTTTCAGTTCCACTGTGAAGATGTATGCTCCAGTCTGGTTTGACATTAAGAAGTATCACTCTGTGAAATATGAACCTAAGCACATTTTTAAGGTTGTACAAGGAATTTTCTGGGCAAGTAAAACACTTAAGAGAAAGTTAAAATAACTGGAACAAGCATGTTTTCTTACTTTGTAAGTTAATAAATACAAATGTTATGTTATAATATCACCATATATTCTCTTTAGCATAATGGTATAAATGTTCACAAAATTAAAAAAAAACAACAATTTTCGCAAACTTTAGGCCTCATGCACAAACTAAAATGTAATGAAAGATTTTTTATTTTATTTTTTCCATTATTATATAGTTAAAGTTAAGCATTTCCACACTATTAGACAATAGTGTTTTTTTTTGTTTTTCATTCTTTTTTTAACTTCAGGTCCTGTGCGGAAGTGAAAACAACATCTAAATTTGTTTATTATTTTCCAGATTCACACACACACACATTATAAAATCTATCACATTTAATTCAACATGAAAGACATGTTGATGTGCATTTTTGCTGCAATATTTCAACTATTGTTTTTCATATAGTTACAGATTTTTAAAAAAATCATATTTTTTACTTGAATATTTTTATGTATTGCATCAGAAAAATGTAATGTAATAAGATACTGAAAAATTAACCAAAAAGTTTTGATTTTTTGACAAATTTTGAAAGCTATTATAAATTTGTCACTACCACTTCATTAGGCACTACCAAAGCTTTTTTTGTAGACCTGCATGGTTGGATTGTTGGTAAAAATAAAGTATGGTTGTCAACTGACAATCGTTTTTTTAATAACTACCAAATTTTTGTACAATTTATAATCTGTTTTCTTTGATACTTTTTCCAAAACTAATATCAGTAACCAACCAAACAGAAACATTCAGTAACTTCACCAGACAATGAATCAACATGGCTGTCAATGAATGCAGGGGCGGATTTACACACAGGCAGACTAGGCACTTGCCTGGGGTGGCAAATTTTGGGGAGTGGCAAAATTTTAGTTAAGAAATGATATTTTTAGATTCAAACAAATTTATAAGTATGAAAGCCAGTTCAATTAAGCACACACAAATATAAAAATTATCTCCACTTAATTTTTAACTATAACACAGTTATCGTTTTTCACCCAAAAGTAATACGGGCGAATGTTTATGTTTCCAACCTTTGAAATATTTGGCGTTGACTGTACTACTGCGGAACGCGTGAGTCATCCGTCTGTCAACAAACCTTCTGTACTGTGCCTATTTTTATCTCAGTTAGTTGTTCTCTTGTCGACAAGGTGGGCGGTTTATGCTTATGTGTTGCGTGTTGTTAAATTATATTTTAATGATACACTGAACTCGGAGCATTCGCTTGTCATAATTTTGCCACTCGGCTATCGCGATTAGTGAAGTTATTCTTATTCTATTCAGTACAGGGTTTTATAGTTGCATTGTGGACTCTTCAACATGAATTATAAAAAGCATTTATTAACGTGTTTAAATATTTTAACATTTAGGAATATAAACAAACAACAACTTTAATTTACAAATTAAAATTTATTTCTGTGCCTGTGCGACATTGTGTAAATATATTTTTCTATTGCATTTTAAGAAAATGGCAGATGGAAGAAAACGTTTAAGTGGCATACAATATAAGAAATTAAGAAAATAAAAGGAAGCTAGAGAGGACTTTGACCTTAAATCAGTAATCCACTTGTATGGCTCATTAATTAAGCTCATGGAATCAACAAGAGATAATTTTGATTACTTTGAAGAAAAAGCCAAAGAACTGTTCCAATTGAAGGTGTATGACGAGAATAAACGCATGACTAAGAGAAAAAGACAACATGACAAACAGGACGAACTCTGTGGAAAAGAAGGTGCAGTGTTCACTCCTCGTGAAAACCTGAGGGTGAATGTTTTCATTGTTATCATCGATAACCTGAAAATGCAGCTTGAAAAAAGAAGGAATGCATACGCAGAAGTAAACCGAAAATTCCAAGCGTTAACTCAAATTAAAGACTTGAGCAATGAAGACCTAAGGAGGGCAGGTGAGAATCTTGTTAGATACTATCCAAATGATTTAGAAAACACCTTCTTGGATGAAATTATTCATTTTAAATGCTTTCTGGAAGAAGCTCCACTAGAGGGTTTTAGTAAAGTGAAGAAGAGAAAAAAAAGGAAAAGGCAAATGGACAAAACAAGCGGCACTCCAATGCCAGTTGAGCAGGTTGAGCTACAGCCAACAAAGGAGGATAAGCGGTTAACACCTCCTCTGAGTCTTTGCCGCCTCATTCGTAAAGATGATCTTCAGATGGTCTATCCGAACTTAGATATTGCTCTGAGAATGTTTTAGAGTACGGCTGTCTCCAATTGTTCAGCAGAAAGAGCGTTTGCATGGCTTAGAAGAGTAAAAACATATCTCCGCACAAACATGGGAGAGGATCGCTTAAACTCACTGGTGATACTGTCAATCGAAGGTGACATGTTAACGTCAATGGATTTTTCTGAAGTTATTGATGTCTTTGCCCAAACAAAATCTCGAAGAAAACTGTAAATACTTTTGTTATAACTAGATTTTTCCAAGTAATATGTTTTCAGTTTCATTATTTTCATATCAAACAGTATTCAGTATTAGCTGCATTATTATTATTTCTGTGCTGTAATCTTTGTATACGATAAAATTAGTTGAGTTGCATATATAGTTTTGTTATAACTAGATTTTTCCAAGTAATATGATTTCAATTTCATTTGTTTCATATCAAACTAACATTATTCAGTATTTGTTGCATTATTATTATTTCTGTGCTGTAATCTTTGAATACGATAAAATTAGTTGAGTTGCATATATAACTGTACCAGTATTCCAGTATTTTCCGTTTGTCATTTAATAAATAATGTTTGTACCCATATTTTATGTGATTTTATTTACGTTTCCCTTAATTTCTAACTAAAATTAATTATTTTCTTCTGACAAGTAAATATTTATATTATCAATGTTTATTTATTTTTACATGAAATATAATTCACTTGACAGTCAAAGGAAACGAGGCAGACAATCAAACTGGGGGGAAAGAGGATGTGAAATCGAAGAGAGGGAGGGAGGGGAATGAGGGAGAGATATAGGAGAGGGTGGAGGGGGCATTATCTGCCATGCCTGGGGGCGGCAGTACAGCAAATCCGCCCATGAATGAACGTATGGCAAATGCTTGAAATATGTCTGAAGTAAGACATCTTAACATTACATCTAAACAATATTAATATATAAAAAAAGAAATGTACAAAATTAAAGACCTAAAATGTATATAATAATCAATACAGTATTATAGCCATCTAATATTCAACTGAAAGTGTTAGAAAATAGGCATATATAAGTCTACTTTCAAAGAAACAATTATAATTATTAATATGATGACCAATTTAAAATAAATTGGCAAAAAGCTTTATATTTCAAATCTAAAAATTTTAATTCATAACAATTTATTATTTTAAGCAAAATTTTCTAAATCAGGATTGAGAAAATTAAGCCATTTATAAAATTCTTGTCACATTTATTGAAGCCATATTATCATGTCATACTGGCATTTTATCTCATCATATTTTCTAAATATTCTATTCATCCATAAGTGAAGACTTAAATTCATAAACAAAATATGTAACAAAAACATTGAGTTATCCTTAGAATCTATTATAGACATACAAATGTAAACATTAAAAAAAAAAATTGAAAGTACTGAATTCAGACTGAAATGTGAAGTAAAAAGATCTTATTAATTAAAAAACATTACAACAAATTAAAAGAACCACAGACCATAGTATCTGAAGAGTGAAAATTAGCTACTCCAACTATAAATATTGTTCACATGACTACTCTACGAAATCAGAAAGCAATTATAATATGCAAAATGCCCCAAGAATAAAAACATGAAAAGAGTCGGACATCATGGATAATCTCTCAGTAGCTCTAATCAGTGGGATACAAGATAGGAATAAGGATCCAAGAAGGAAAGGTTAAACATTCTCTTTTTTTGGCAATGATATTGCTGTGTTAGCAGAAAATGATCAGAATTAAACTTCCACATTGTATTGCTAAAATACTGAGTTAAGAATACAATGTGAGAATAAATATTGCTAAAACAGTAGAAAAAATAATATAGGGAATAACATCCAAGTTACACATTTCACTAAAAGGACAACCTCTACAAGACTTGAGCAAATTTACATTCCTTGGCAGCAAAATCAGTAAAGACAGGTGAAACATTAATTATTATTAAAAATATTCTAGAATTAGTCAGGCTAAAATAGTACAGTGTTTAACGGAAAATGATAATTACTCGCCTTTAACACTGTCAGCCTACAGTCTAGGAAAAGATTTTTAAAAGTTTTACTTGGCACAGTGTTCTTGATGACTGAAAGACTTAGTCGGTGAGTGCTAGGAAGAAAGTGCAACTTGACAGCTAACTGATATTACCAAAAATATTAAGAAAAGTTAGACAAATAAATTGAAAATGAAGAGGAGTGGCAGAATAGGTAATAATTGATGAAGGTTTACAATTTTGACAGAAGGATCACTATACACTGCACTATGGTGCAGACAGGTGAAGACAGTTGAATGTTCAAATGAAGGCAAGGGATACATACATACACACATACATACATATATACATACATACGTTCATACAGACAACACAATAAAAGGGACTATAACATAGTCACAACATGAAGTTGTAGACAATAACTCAGACACGTGTTACATTAACTTTCACTATGAACATAATTTAGTAAATTTTATAGCAAGATCATAATTATAATTTAGCAAGATAATAATAGAAGCCATGATTTACAATGGAATTCAGTGACTTCACACTTCTCAATAGCATTTTTCAATTACTGTGTTGTGATGATTTCATTAATTAAAAAATTAAATAATTAATAAATAGGAAATGTGAAAAGCTGAGAAATTTAAATTTTAATAAATTGCACATTTAAACTAATTTTCATCACTATCATAAATCATAATAATATTTAATAAAGAGTTTTAATAATAAAATAAAAGGAATACGAGTGTACAGATAGGGAAACCCTTGTTTATTAACCCTGCATAGACATGCGCTAACCGGAATTAACTTGAATACCAACCCCTAAACAAACTAATAATCCTTGTAAATTAATATTAAATAAATAAATAAACAAGACCACAGTAGTGTACTATAATAAATTCTGTAATGAAGAATATATTTGGATAATTAAAAGGTCAAACTTTAACTCCTTAAATAGAGGATAAATGTGGAACTATTTTGTTGCGACGCGTAAACTCCGCGCGATTAAATGACCCTTCGTACATTGTAGAGAGACGAGATGAAGCGCTCGCGTAGAAAACACACGCTTGAACCATGTCTCAGAAAAAGACAAAATATTTGTATTTAGAAGACAGTTACAACAATGTGTACCAAAAGTATTGCCAAATTAATGTGGTAGTAGTCTAAATGTTAAAAACCGAAATGCATATATAACTGTGTAAGGGATGACATCTCATTTGTTTAATTTTGTAAGATGTCAATGTTGTTTTAAATAATATGGTACGAGCTACCAAAAGTGAGAACTTTTATAAACAATAATGTGACGTGCGATTCTGCAACAAACAAGAACATTTACGGCACTTATACTACTAACGATGTTTAACTACGAGACTTCTGAGAACCTCCACGTTACTCCATTATGAACTAACCACTTCAGGAACTTCAACTGGAAAGTTAACTCCACTTAAGATCAACCGCTGATGAACACCATAAGGACCAAGGACGCTGACTACGAGTAAACTGCTGGATATGACAGGTGACACGGAGACTTGTTCTCCGTGATTAATTAAAATTCTAACCAATGAATTGTTAAAGACAGTTGAAATAAAAAATAGAAAGACTTTAATGATAACCACTTTATAAGATGTAGTATGTTTTAGAATTCAAAATATTTGTAGTACCGAATAATGCTGATGTATATGTATAGCTTCACTGATACAAATTTTTAGATTAAGTCCATTCTTCAAATGGCCCCCCAAATAGTATTATAGAATATAAATAAGCGAGCTTAACTCACAAACAAGTTTAAGGTCCCGGATCCGTGGATAATGCTAGCACTGATAAATCCATATGTTTTGGCCCCCGTTCTTTACCAAAATCTGTTATAAATTGTAATCTTTTATTCAGAAAACCTTATATGGGAATATTTATGTAGAGCTGTTGTAGTAATGATTTAATAAAGAGATGTCGTTACTTTACACTAAAACAGTGAGTGAATAAATCATCAGACCCCCATGTAAAAGTTCCTTTAGTTATAACTACTGCTGGTTTATCTAGTAATTAAAAGTTGATTACGAGTATGGCAGCCCATGCAATTGATCAGAGGTAAGTATGCACAGGTTCCCGATGTTATAACGTAGGTGAGATGAGACGTTTTAATACATTCAAACAGTGGCTAAGCAAGGCAGTTATGGGGATTACCCCCTCCCCAAACCTATTTGAATAAAGAAAACATAAATGTCAAAAAATTAAAAACATATACCAGTAAAAATGTAGTTGTATAAGTCTAATTATAATGTTAATTATTTATATGACTATGAACATTTTCAGTCAGTAGACCGAGGAGGAGATGTGTTCTGGAACAGGTCTAAGGCCTAGTCCTTGGAGTGGTGATGATGATGATGATGATGAACATTTTCAGTCACATTGTGCTTAACTGTCTTGTGAGTACAAAACTACTTCACTGTAAACATTGCTAGTTGCATCCTGATTTCATGGTGGTTCTAGTTTTTACCCTAGTTTTTTAGGATGTGTCCTCTTAGCCTTAGCAAGTAGTAAAGATGTAACCTTTGAATGTTTATTTGGTCGGGAGTGTATCCAACTTGATTTATGATATTTATAGTGCAGTAATTTATTCTATAGCAGCTTAAAACAATTCTACAAAAATTCAGCTTAAAAAAAATCTTATATATTAAACAGTCTTTTTTTTGCTGTTCAAATCTTATACAGATGTACCTATGTTGTATATAGTTTTTCAGTTAGTATTTAATAACTATTTTGTTTTTCTTTATTTAATGCTTTACTACAATTCCAAAAGTATGTCAACAATTAAAAACATAAAATGTTCCTGTATACATATAAACCTAAAAACTAACACAACTTTCAGAATGCTATTTACAACTGCTCCATAGCCTCTACTGGTGTATGCTATGTATGATCTGTATGCAAACTCAACAAAATGTGCAATTTCAACTGATTTGTATGCCAACCACGTACTTGTACACCTCACAGCACAACTCTGAAATGTTTGTTTTTGAAGGTCTGTAGTGCCCATTTGTATGAAAATCTTTTATTTATTTCTGTCCAGGCAAATTAGACTTCACAGTTTACACATTATTTCTCTTTTAATTTATTTATTTTTTTTTTTTGCCTTTTTCAACTAACTCTTCTTCAGTTGCTGAATTTAAACAACCTTGCCCAAGGCAGTTGGAGCACATGAAAGAGCAATGCAACCCAATTTTTATGCAGCTGCATTGTTTCCCACAATCCATTCTGCAATTGTAGGAAAGTCTATTGTAAGAACAGTAGCCTGAGATGATGCTTGATGGAATAATGGCAATAAAATATTCTTTGTCTTATTCCAACCCCATTGCACTGCATATATGTTTTGTCCCTTGCAATCTTGAACTTGGTGGTAAACTCGATAGCAATGCTCTTGGGCAGCTGCAACCATTGGTGGCAGTATTGATAAAATAACTGCATTGTTTTTTGATTGCCTTACCAACTTACTAAAAAAATAAATCTCAGTTGATTCAAAGATACTTCTGTTCATGGAGCTTTGTGCAGTGCAAGTATGATTCACTCGCCATCAATAGCAATTTCTTCTTTCGTTGATGATGGCTTGTTGAATCATCAGACAGCATCTTCCAAATCTTAATAAATTAATTGCTTGACCATTCCTTTTGCCAACGGAAGGAGTCACAGTTGCTAAAAGGTATGAGCAAATAGAATAGAAATAGAATACTTTCTCTGCAGTTCTTCAAAATTTCTGAAGACAGTACATCATGAGAACTGTAACATTTCCTTGAACCTCCCTCCAAAATTGGATGTCTTTAATTTCAGGCCATATGGCAATAAGGAGCACTAGAAGGTTCAAGGAGCAATATAACAATATTGGCCTACGATAATCACATTTTAAATGATGATGTGATTTTTCAACAACAGTTTGAATAATCAACACATCAGCATCATCCAGCAGTAATTGTATCAGTTCCCTTGTACTTTAATATTTGTATCAGTTGTAAAATTAACTGTTCTTTATTGGCAAGATTGCGTATAATTTTCCTTTGTGGAGAATTTAGTAGTGTATTCTCGTTGAAAGGGATTTTTGCAAAAATGTGTTTTAAGAGTATTTGTTATTGTTTGATGCTTTTTGTACTCATGATATCGAAGATACAGTCACTTTTATTCCATAATGTTTCCAAATGTTTCTGAACCCTCTTGCGGCCACACTACACGCTGAACCAGGTTGCCTCCATCAACAATAAACTCACAATCAGTGAACTCCGTTAGTCATTCTGGAATGGAATCATGATTTTCACATAAAGATGATTTCTTAGTTTTTCCCATCAATCTTTTTTATTGTCTAATAAGGAGAGAATAATGGAAACAAGTTTATACTTGATAAAACATAACAATACATGTATTCTGAGTCACTTTCTTCATCTCTTGAACTGCATGAATTAATGTACTGTAAATTTAAAAGAGGTTGATTAAGGAATGGTAGTGCAATAATTGTTGATTTTGTATAAGGTAGAGTATGCGTCACTGCCTCTGTGAAACCTTGCCATGTGGTTAAGGAAGATATTTCCAAAAAATTTGCTATAAGCCCAGAGCATGTCTTGATTTGAAGGATTTGCTACTTTTTGATACACAGCTTTGGAATATGTGTCTGTTAAGTCAACCATTCATTTGCCAGATGTAGCTTCCTGAAATGGGTATTTGTCTAAAATTACTGATCTCAGAGTGCTCAGACATGGACATGATTTTGAAAATTTGATATAATACAGAAAAGATTCTGCACTCCAGTTTTTGTAAAAATTTTTTTAATAAAGAAAACTAATGTGGAATAAGCATAAAGGCCTAAATGGAAACAAAATTAATAAAAAAAAAGTGCCCAGAGTTCTATCTCAAGGGTGGTTTGAAAATGAGCTTTAGTTATGGAATCCAAAGAAGGTGCAAAAAGTTAGTGAAGAAAATGTATCTTATAGAAAACATTCCGCTCTACAATTTTTGTCTTTACAATTTTTTGCATCAATGCATAAAATGTGTGTGTGTGTGTGTGTTAGCGAACGCGCGCACGTGTACTGTTTACCTTCCTTGTTTCCCTTTCATCCATTAAATTATGTCTTCATACACCAATTTGCAGAGAATTTACGACAAATAAAATTTTCCCTTTGTGTATCTGACTGCTCTCAAATTTTAACCATGATTGTAAAAATTGTACGAGAAGCAGCTTTAAGACATTTTTTATGCAAAATTTTATGAGAAACATTTTTTGTCCTATGATATTTTTTTTAAGTATATCATTATTAAACGGTAACCAAGTCACAGATTTAATTATAAATTTACCTTATTTCCGTCTGTGACTTATTTTTTCTTGTTGTTTGTTACTGACGCGTTTCGGAGCTCTTCAATGCTCCATCCTCAGAAAATCCGTTGCTATACTTCGTCACGTTAATATTAAAATTTTTTGCATTGAAAACATATGTATAATATTAAAACACGTATACACTTATACGATGGTCACATATATAAAATTACATAGTTCGGGTGCACCCAACACTGTCACATGCCAGACTGTCCGGCATGACAGTCTGGCATGTGACAGTGTTGGGTGCACCCGAACTATGTAATTTTATATATGTGACCATCGTATAAGTGTATACGTGTTTTAATATTATACATATGTTTTCAATGCAAAAAATTTTAATATTAACGTGACGAAGTATAGCAACGGATTTTCTGAGGATGGAGCATTGAAGAGCTCCGAAACGCGTCGATATTTTTTTGTCTGAATAACAGTTTAGAAGACAAATGAGGAAAACTCAAAAAGATCTGTTCAAGAGCTAGTTTTTTGGACAAAAGGGGTTGTTACGCCCATAATTGGGGTGGGAATTTTGTTGTCCCTTATTTGTAATTCTGTTGGAAGCTCATAACAAAAATCAAAAACATATACACTTTTTCTTCTATTTGGTCATTTTTCAACTACTTTACCTGGACTAAAAGGGCAATTATACATTACAAGTATAATTATAATAAGCAGGTAGCAATTATAATTAGGCTGCAGTACATTAAAGAACTACAGTATAAGAAAAGATATCATAACAAATTCAAACTCATAATTGTAGCTCAGACATTTGTTGAATATAATTAAACAATTTTACAGCAAGACAAAAATTAATTAATTATGATTTACAAAGAACTCTGTAACTTTAAAGCTCTTAATACCACTTTTCAATCACTAATAAGAGTATAGATAAGTTAATAAAATGTAAATGCATTAAGGAAATAATGACAAGTTTGTGAAACTCAGAAATTTCATAATTTTTTGCAATGGCCATTAGAACTTTTAAGTTTTCAAACTTGAAAATTTGTTGATTACATATGTTCATAGACCACTCCATCTATGGGTACACATATGTGTGTGTGTGCGCGTGCAAGCGCGTGCATGTGTGTACTGTTTACCTTCCTAGTTTCCCTTTCATCCCTTAAATCATGTCTTCATACATCAATAATACAAAATCTGATAAATGAATTAATAAAATTTCATTCAAGAATGAATAAATAAACACACACACACACACACACAACTACTCATATGGATAAAAACTATCTACTTATTCTTAACTAAACAACTGGTATGGTGGTCAAAATATGCAATAAATATCCTATGGTACTAAATAAATTATTATAAGTGTAACCTCTTGAAGAACAGATGGTAGAGTTCCACCTTCACTAAGACGGCCCCAACCAGTCACTGTAGCATTCTCACCAATCAGAAGATCATCAGATGCTGGTAAACATATAGGTAGAATATGTGGAGCAAACTCCAGAGCAGCATCTAATCTAACCAATGCTAGGTCATATTCATAAGTAAAAAAATTGTATTTAGGATGAACTACTTTTTTTGTCACACCACGCTCTGCAAAAGGGTAAGGCTCGTTAACTGATGAAAAATCATATTCCCCAACACGAATTCGAATTTGTGATGTTAACAAGCTGCAACAATAATGAAAACTGTATCAATTTCTATACTCTGTATATTATAAAATATAACTAAACAAAGTTATTTGTATGTATTAATAATAATTTATTTGCTAATTAACTATTAACCTTGTATTTCTTATATAGATAAATGGTGGTTAAATCGTTTTCTATTATCAACATATGGTCATACAAGAACACCTATTTGGGATTATACATTCTACATTCTACTAACATTAGTCTTCGTCCACTTTTGTACATTCTTTAGTGTCTAACAAGATCTGATTCTCACTTGAATTTTTCAGTAATTACTCCACTCTATAACAAACTGAAGTATCTTGCCTTATTTTTATCTAATCATATTCACTATACTTCAAATTAGTATTACACTCAAATTACCCAACTTTTTTTTAATATTCTAAAAAAAGACCACATTATATTCTTCCAATAAAATTATGAGCTTCTGATGTTTCCTTGCAAACATCTTTAAGCTTTAATTTTTGAAAATAATTATTAGTCACGAACATAGCATTTGTCTCATTCTGCATTATAACACATAAACTGTTTACAACTATATTATCCAAATAATAAGAAATTTTACTAAACTGAAAAAATTAACTTAAGTAAGTATTAATAAATTAAGTTTCAAGCAACATCATCTACTTTTTAATAACAGGTAGTAGTCTATTCGAAATGGTGCATATCTGTGGAAAAGGTTGTGACAAATATGCTATCCCAAACTGATATCGCATTATTTACATTTTAGCTTTATCATGGTGATCTGTGGTTATATTACACTTTTTAATAAACTCAAAATGCTATTGTAATATTACTTGTATGGCGTCTACATTCCACTTTTATAAAGGAGTAAGCAGAGCCGGCCCCAGTGCTTCTGTCGCCCTGTGCAGTATTTATGAGTGCTGCCTCCACCCTATTTTAACTATGAACACATTCACACACACTAGACCTACACTAAAGACACATCGATTGCTCTCAAATAAAGACTAGTAATGTTTGAATTGTTGTGTTTATCAAATAACTAGAACTTTTTTGCGTTTACAATGCGGCGAACGGCTACAATAAATTATAGAGACGATACAAGGAATCATGAGACAATAAAATTATGATTGAAATATAACAAAAAGTAATGTATCATATACTTTAGTTAAAAAACACTCGTCTAGCTTTTGCACTGGCAAACTGCTTTATGACTTTGTTGTAATCAAGTGATTCAGCTAACTGATGTTCTATAGATATAGTTGCCAGACCACTAAGGCAAGTCTCAGATATATTCAATCTGAGATCAGTTTTAATAAGTTTGAGCTGTGAAAAAGTCATTTCTCCGCTTGCCACTGTCACAGGTACTGTTAGCAAAATTCTTAGAGCGACACAAACATTTGGCGCGAACCCATACTCTTGAATACATTTTAAAGTCTCAAGGTTTTACAGTTGTTGAAAGCACTTTAAGTTCATCCTGTAAATCAATAGCACTGATGTTTTTGATTAACCATGAGTTAAGCCATTGCACAGTTATAGATGTCAAACAGAAATTCACTTTCACTGTACTATCTACTTACAAAAAAATAGGTCCAAGAAGTTGTAATCAGTTGAATCATCATGATAAAAGGCAGCATAAAGATTAAGAAATAAACGAATGAGAGAAACCACCACCAGTGGATTGTTAATTATACATCATCTATTATTTTAAACTGTAAGTGATAATAGCTCACATAATAAAAATTATTTTCAAAGTTGTAATACTTACTCATCAACACAATGACCAGCTGTAGCAATCCATTGCTCATTAAGAAGTGCCCCACCACACCTGTGAGTACTAGAGAAACCAAAAAATGATGTCCTTCGTACTGAAACCTGAAAACATATAGTTACTATAAAAATATTTATAATATTAATAATAATGCAGCATTTCTGATTACAATATTCATATCAAGGATGCCATCCAGTTCTTGTAAAATATATAACAAAATAATATTATTTATTCTCATAAGCACACTATGCTCTTGGCTGTATGGAAACAATCAAACTGGTGTTTCAAAATCTGAGGAAATATGAGTTACTCTATAAATAATAGCAAAGTAAAATCCTATTCTAAGACTAAACAAAGTAATATGGCACAAGGTGCCTAAGACTATGTTTTGGGGCTTAAAATCCCCGATTACTGGAGAGCACAATGCAGTTGGTTTATTGAAGGGGCTGTGGGGAAAAAACAAAATTTTCACTAACTTCATATTCAGGCAGGCAAAAACATAGTAAAGGTACTGAAAAAAATCAATGAGTTACATGTCACAGAAGCAGGAAACAAGCATAATGTGTGACAAAAGAGTCAGAAGAAAATAAGGAAAAGAAAGATAAAAGAAGAGGAAAGCAAGGGAGATATTGTTTATGGATCTGGAAAGTTTTACATGTATAAAAATATACAGCTCCATCTTTAAATCTATCTTACCAAAAACTGTACTTTTTCATAGCTGTCCCATATCTATGTAACTATCTATCTATCTATCCATCTATCTACATACATATATATATATATATATATATATATATAAAACAATTTAAATTATTAAAAATAATAATGATATAATTATCAGAGGTTATAAGACTATAAGACAATTTACATTTGTATTAAAAAATATACTACATATGTCACAAATCTAGGAAAATGTAGTAAGAGTTCCAGAAATTCCAGTGTGTCCTAGAGAATTCTGTAACATTCTGGCTTAGAAATGAGTGGTCAGATTACATGAATTCAGATTGACCTTCTCACTTTTTTCTTTCTTACTTATTATTTATAAGGTAGAATACATTTAGAATTTAGAAGAACCATTTTTTATTTTTCAAACTAAAAGCAATGTACCAACTACTAATACACACCTAGAAAAGTAGTTCCTTATTGACACCTATATACTGTGTGTGTGTGTGTGTGTGTGTGTGTGTGTGTGTGTGTGTGTGTGTGTGTGTGTGTGTGTGTGTGTGTGTGTGTGTGTGTGTGTGTGTGTGTGTGTGTGTGTGTGTGTGTGTGTGTGTGTGTGTGTGTGTGTGTGTGTGTGTGTGTGTGTGTGTGTGTGTGTGTGTGTGTGTGTGTGTGTGTGTGTGTGTGTGTGTGTGTGTGTGTGTGTGTGTGTGTGTGTGTGTGTGTGTGTGTGTGTGTGTTGATATATACATCCAATGAAACAACCTGCCATCATGATTCATAACCTTACTTTATTACTGAAACACCATTATAATTACTTTGGAAAAGAAGTTTCATATGTAGGTTTTTTTTAGAAGGATGCATTTGTTGAAGACCACTCAGCACCATTTAAAAAAAAATCCAAGTTCCATTCTTCCATTAACATCAGGTTGAAATATAATTAGCCTACCCTACTATATGAACTAGAAAATGTAATCAACTGGAGGCTAAACAAAGTAAATGAGCAAATAAGAAACTTTAATCAAGTTGAGTTTTCATACTCGTACATACCAAAAATAATTTATTTTGTACATTGTAAAGAAACTTTGATGTCACTTAAACTTCAATTAAAATATAGATTTATTGAAATGAAAGTTTTAAATTTAAGAATTCGAGTGTATGCCATAAAATAATGGAATATGAATTGTGTATTATCATATTTTTATGCATTGCATAAAAGTTAATTTAGCTTACACATATGATACAGAGTACAATACAGTGTATATGACTTCTTATTCTGAACGTACGTATAGGCATAGTTGTTTTTAGGAAGTCGAAAATTTTGTCTATTATCATCACGTTAGACGCAGGGGCGAACCTATGGGGTGATATGGGGGATATATCCCCCCCAAAATCCGAAAATGTTGGAGCAAAAATTGTAAACTGGTTGCGTGTTTTTTTAATGTAGTTAATTAAAAAAGCCCGTGTAGAATTGCTAGTCTCAGATCGGGCGCCTCTCCAGGTGGCGGATAGTGATATGCTCACAAGATATGGTGTGTACCAGGGAAATAAAATACCCGGGGTGGACCATAACTAGCAGCTGCTGCCTTGTAGTTGGACATTGGTTTATCAAAGGCTAAAGGAAGTTAACCTTGATTAAAAATTGCTTGGTCCTCTAGGTTGGGGGTTAATATAATAGGCGAACTCCCCATCCATTGGAAAAAAGAAAATGTTAAAAAACCAAATAGATTGCAGCCGGATGGATTCAGTAAAGGTAAATGAGAATTCAATCACTTCTGTAATATTTGATTCCGGAAATGTGTAAACATTGTACAGCCGTAATAATAATAATTTATTTAAAAAACTGACAATCATTATATTTTTTAACAAAATTATTTAACATTATTTTACATGCTTAAAATTTATATCCACAACCCTGTTGGATACATTAATATCCACAGCAATTATATAGATGCTAGTAATCCTCACTTTTTTCGCTTTCTCATTTTTAAAGTTCTCTTTAAAGTATTTATATTCCACAGAAAGGTATTATTAAGCTTGCAGGACGAACTGGAAGCCTATCTGATATATGTTTTTAATTTATTTTAATGAAATTAGTGAATTTCAGCTATTATTTGTCCGTTAGTTTTAATTTTTCGTACGATTTTCATTATAATATGAGAAAAACAATACCCTAAGAAAACGATATGGGGTTGAAACCCCCCCGAAATTAAATCCTAGGTTCGTCCCTGGTTAGACATATTCCTTATGAAATTACAACTGGTACTGCAAGCTCCTCAGACTCATTGAGGCAAGTCATTTCATTTGTATTTCCTAAAAATCCTCATTACTTCAATTTCTGGTCCTTTTTCTACTCTGCTTGTTAGGCCATTGGATTTTGGACACCCCTAAAATTTCCAGATCTCTCATATTGTTAGGCCATTGAGTTTCAGACCTCTCAAATTTTTCTTCAATTTCCAAAAAATTTTTAGGAGTGTGGATATTCTCAAAGTACCTTAAGTTGAAATCTAAACTACATTTTTGTTCATCATTTACATGTAATTAGAAACTTATTGACAAAAAATTTTCAAAGCCTATAGTAAACAATGAAGAACACTTAAAAAAAAAAAAAATTTAGAATTTTCTGTAATCAGTGGCACAGCAAAGGGTGTTTAGGGATTAACATGATATTAAGACAAAAGGAAATGTCAAAAATTGAAAAGAAAACTGCTGGTAAAAAATTAATTAATTAATAATAAAACTAATTAGTTGTGTGAGTATGAGCATTTTAAGTTGACATATGCTTTAATTGTCTTTCAAGTACGATATTTGTTATATCCTCTTAGTAAGCAGGAAACAGGTGGCCTTCAAAATCAGTCTTCAGTGTATCTAACTCAGTTTATCAAATTTAAAGTGTAATTAAATTGTTCCACAGCAACTTTGGATGAAAACAAATCAACAATTAAAATGTTTAAACATATCTGTTATTCCATATAATATAATTATGTAAATTTAAGAACAAATGCAGTGTTGAGAACTGTTTATAAAAAACTACCAGTTAACATATGTGGTAACTTCAACCAAATCTGGTGCCAATCACATATTTTTACAATACACAAATATGATTTTGAGGACCTATTATGCTCATTTTATGAAAATAGTTATTCATTTCTGTGGAAAACAAGTAGACAGATTTAATCGCGTTTGCTGCAAATATTTACAGACATATACTCACTAGGGCAAAGTTTTAAAAATTTTGTACAAAACATTTAAGACTATCAGTGTCTGCAGAAGATGGTAGAACATTTGTAGCAGTTCCCTGATTCCCTTATTTCATTCATATTGTAATTCAAGATATCATCTTTATTGTTTCATAACTTTGTTAATTTTCAGATATCTACTAATGTAATCCTTATTTTCCACACTTACCTTCTTGATCACTACAAAATAAGTAGCACATAACTAGTTCTTTTTCTTTTAATTTTGTAGTTTTATTCACAAAATTTAAACCCATTAGAACCTGCCAAAACCCCATCCCCAGAAGGAAATTCTGGTTGTGCACCTGCTGTAAATATTATCATTTCTACACTGAAGTATAGAATTTATAATTTAAATATTTGTAATATTTTATATTTTAGAACTTAATTATTTTCTTTGTGTGTGCGGGGGGGCATTTCTTTTGATGTTGTCCCCACACCCCTTAATATGTCACAATAACTCCACCCACCTGCTTGAACAAATATGTAATAAATGTCTTTAGTAAAATAGGGTTTACTAACAACATTCTAAGAAAATTCTAATAAATTCTGTACTTACTTGCCAAGGCCATACTCCAAATTGCGCATTTTTGCCACCAACTATCCTCACTTCGTGTTTAGGATGTAATGGTGCAATTCCACATTCTGTAGAAAAAACTACATTTTAGATGATTTTCATAATTTAAATATACAAAGTATTTGTATTAACAGAACCAGACTCTTTACTAAAAACCAAAAATTTTAAAAATAAAGCCATTTCACAAGTGTATACTGAAATTTAGACAAGGAATGTGTCAGAGATGTTGTATACTGCGGATAGGAATCTTGTAATTTCAAAAATCCATCCAGTTATCATAAAATTATATATGTATTTAAAATTGAATAGGTACATACTAGTCAATAAATGATTTTAGTAGTTAAATTATTACTATCACAACCTTCATTAAATACAGTCTTACAATTGTAATTAAAATTTATTTTTTATATAAACTTGATTCGTCCTTGAAATTGCTTTAAGAAATGCAACTTAAAATTGTTTAAGAAATACAACTGTCTGCTACTGTTCATAGTGCTGTAAATTAAAAAATCTGATTTCTTATTATTTCTTAAAAATATATTTTAGAGAAGTCTTTTGAAGTAGCATCCCATCCAACAGGTGTTTCTATAGTAAAATTATTTTCCAGGCTGTTGGGCAGTGGTTCTCTTCTTGTAGCACCAAACGTTGCCACTGCAGCTGTAGCAGTCATCTTCAGTGGGTCTTCTGTTCTGCAACTAAATGATGATGAGACCTCAAACCGTCACACTTACATAACCATCCGGGTGGGCTATCACATTGGCCGAGAGCTTGGCTCTTGTGAAGACTATCTTTAGGCCAACACGGAGCATCCAACAACATATGAAGTCAGCTAAGGATGTGAGAGACCCATTGGCTTCAGGTGGCGTATACAGTATCCTGTATTCATACGGACAAGTGTACATTTGCACGATGAAGCACAGTGTGAGGACATGCATCGCGAACTCAGGAGAGCCTGTTGACAGGGGCAGTCGGAGAAGTTGGCGCTTGCAGAGCACTTTCTGGCCTATGACAACCACATGTTGATTTTTGAGGAGATGAAGATCCTATCGTCTACGTTGCACTATCATACGCGACTGCACCAGGAAGTGATTGAGATAAATGAACACAATAACAGC
Organism: Magicicada septendecula; assembly: GCA_034769895.1. NCBI lineage: Eukaryota > Metazoa > Arthropoda > Insecta > Hemiptera > Cicadidae > Magicicada > Magicicada septendecula. The sequence goes on from CM068367.1 coordinate 1,205,414,274, forward strand.
CTCAACAGGAAGTAAGAGAGTTTGGGGCTGAACTGGTATCTGGCAGTCAGAGGTTCTCGGATTGCTACCACGAATATAATGTCTAATTCTGTTGTTGACACAGGTGAGCCAAGCTCTTGTTGGATTGGCCAAGCTCTTGGCCAATCAGACAGCAGCCTGCACCCTAGACAGCTATATAAATGCAAAGGTTTCGGGTCACATCATCATTTAGTCACCACAGGAGTAGAACAGAAGGCCCACTGAAGATGACTACCACAGCTGCAGTTGGCTCTACAAGAAGAGGACCATGGCCCAACAGGCCAGAAAATAATTTTACTGAAGATAACTCCGGCCATGAAAGCTTTACTACTATGAAGGTGTTTCTATAGTTTACAAGACTTTAATAGTTTTCTATTTCATTACAATTTTTCTTTTTCTTGGTATTATATATTGATATTCTAAAAATATCTTAACAGCATTGTCACATTAATTTGAACATTTTTAAAATGTTTACAGTGAATTTATATTTCTCTAGCTACTATGTTCACATGCTTCCAACACCTTTTGAATAGTTGTTAAAATCATACTGCTTGGCATAACTAGGGAATTCTATACTGAAAACTGATAGGAGAGAGGCTCAAATGAATATAGTAGTAAAAAAACTGAAGTTCTCTGTACTGTTTTAACTATAAGGTAACTCGATGTTTTCAGCTTGAAACACTTGATTTTGAATTGGTATGTAGACAGTATAAGAACTGATAGTATTCTGTAGATTGGAATGCAGTACCATTTATTAATTTTACTTTTCACTCAATTACATACATTATTTGAGGTTGATAAAATTCAACAGGTATGGTAAAAATGTATAGCATTTCAGTTACTTCTTACATTTTAGATTATGTAATTACATTTTCTTATTAACTACATCTAGGTATTTTAGTTTATTCTCAGATATTACTGACTTCACCATATTGGTATCCAATAATAATTATGAAAATTATACAGTAATAATGTCTGCTGTTGTCACTTGTTTAGCAGAATAATATGAGTCAAGAATACGAGAAGTCCACAACAGTGGTGTAACCAGAGCTTAGAGGCCACTGGGCTCTCCCCATCAATTTCTATAAACTGATATAAAGTGTAAGAATAATTTTTATACCATCTGAATCTATTGGCCTGTCACACACACCTCAATTTCTTTACCAGCACATTAGAAACATAGGCCACATTACAAACACACAACAATTATAAATTATATTTATTTGCAAAACACAGTTGTATTATTACTGATTTCTCCCTAATTTGCCATTACTTGTTGCAGTACGTACTGTTATTTTGTTATAGACCTACTTATTGTGAAGAAAATAGCAATTGTGTAACAAATTATAATGGAAAATGATGAATTATGAAGGATGCAACTCAATTAACCTATTGATTTCTAATTACGTTTTGTAAGTACAGTATAACCTTGGATTTCGTTGTCCATGACGTGTCCGTTACTTAACTAAATATCACTATAATATTGACGACTCGGAACACAAAGTTTTTTATAAGTAAAAACGTAAAGTTTTACCTTACAGCCTAAACCGGCTTTCACCTATAGAAGGCTTCATCAGAGGCCTCTGATGAAGCCTTCTATAGGTGAAAGCCGGTTTAGGCTGTAAGGTAAAACTTTACGTTTTTACTTATAACAAACTTTGTGTTCCGAGTCGTCAATATTATAGTGATATTTAGTACAGTATAACCTTTTCCATATGGTACCTAAAAATTTCGTCCTTCTGGTGTTGATCTTATTAAAGCTGCCAATGACTTCTTCAAAGTCCAGCTTCCTAGCTGTGGATTGCTAGGGAATAGATAGAACTGTTAATCCTTGCAGTAACAGATCTTGTGTTACAGATATTGTAATTATCATTTGCTACATGTTGGTTGCCATTTACTATAGTGATAATAAAGGTAATCCTTTATTGTTTACAATAAGGGTGTATAATTAAATTTTGTCTGTTACTTTAATTATCTATGCCCCACGTTGGAGCGGCATTTACTACAGTGTTAATTATGTGTAATTAATTAATTTTTGAATTAATTAATTAATCAATCTAATTAAGTATTGATTAATGAATTATACTTATTTAAGCCCCGGGTGTTGGGACGTCATTTAATTTAATGACAATTATGCTAATATGAGTTGAATTAATTAGTTAAATAGATTGTCAAACTTTTCAAATTACTCGTTAGAGTAATTGGTATGAGATTCAATAATTCTCAAGTGTGTTCACTCACTACACAGTAAATTTATTCAATTAGAATAGTTAATTAATTTGCAGATTCTACATTAGGGTTTCCAATAATAATGAACGCATTGTTTGATTTGCTTAAACGCTAATTTATTATACGTTTAGATAATTGTATTCAATAACATATATATATTCATGGTACCTGTAAATACATCCAAAACGTCAAACATATACATATCAAAAAATAAGTTCCATCTTAATCACTAGCTGAAAGACATACAAACATATATGAAGTATTACATACAACAAAATCAAATAATATTTACTTTATTTAATGCGTTCATTACACCCCAGATGGTTTAGCTTTAATTGATCATGATTATACTTCAAACTCAACCTTCTTTTAACAAAACTTTACTATAATTTCCCTGGGTATAGATCCTTTGAAAGAGACAGGACAGTAGTTATAATTATATGAACAAAATTATAAAGTGTTACTTGACAATTGGTTATCCATTATAATCCATCGGCACAAAATTTCTTTGTGGTGGTGAGTTTTGATGATGGCATTCTATTGTATAATGATGAGACCACTTTCACTGGTTATTCACTGGTACACACGCGTCATCGACAGAATAGTGTGGGTGTGATATGATTATTAACGACAATCTGTACAACTCAGTTCGTTCCCGGATACAACCATTATTACATAGTTGCGTGTTCTTGTGTTCGTGAAGTAAATGTTTATTCGCACTAATGTTTGGTACGATATCAAATGTTCAACGTGATTCTTTATATGTGCACTCTATGTAATAGTGTATAGTTGTAAAATAGTTCTTTTAATTATTTGTGATTATTTATCCGAGAGTATTGAAGATTATTAACACATTAATGAGTCTATTCACGCATATCATGTATTGGTGTTTGTTATATTGTTTTCACCATATCTCGAAACAGTTTTAATTTTACTAAGTTCAACAAAGTTCAATTAGATAACTTTACTAAGTCCGTTAGAGTTCTCCATACCGCGCACTTCAAGATTACACGACTGATCGATTTACTGATTCACTGCCCGCGAAAATTATGTGACTGCTCTAAAATTTTTATGAAAACTGCCCTCGTTGACTGATCACCAAAATTACGTGACTGCTCTAAATTTTTATGAAAACTGCCCCCGTTCCGAGGTGGACAATCAGTTTTTATTAATGTCTCCCTACTAAAATTTGGTCTCAGGCTTGTCCACGCCTCTGGTCACCATGATAGGCTAAACAACTATCCTCTCTCGAAAATATTTTCCCACTATTTCGAAGTCCTCTAGTCTTCTACCCTCTGATTTTTTCTTCGTCTGGTTACCATGGAAACTTGCCTCGCCTTCGGTCTCTTCGTAAAATACTCTACTCTGATAGGTGGTAGGGCATGTCTTTAGAATTTCCTGTTCGGACGTTGTTCTCGTTCGAAGAAATGCAAGTCGTAAAGCGCCTGTCAATCAATGTATTGTCTTGAGTCTTAAGCAAGGGCTGTCCTAACATCCTGGAGTATTGTTCATATTTGTAACCCCTTCTTCTGGCTATTAATAATTTTCTGTCAAGCGTCAGTTGGTGCAGCCACCTCGCTTTCTTGTCGTAAATTTCAGCATGTCACGTAAACATTACATCCCGCTGCGCAACGTCGTCGCTCCTATTCACTGGTTATTTCTTATATTGTTTCTGTAGAGTGCTTCACTCTCCAATCTTTTGTGACCTCTCCTTCGTTTTTGTCGTAATCTCGCATCCTGGCTGAACCCCCAAGAGGATCCTCGCTTCAATTCTGTGTAAACATGTGGGTGAACACAAGTCCATTGTCTAGTTTGTTGTGGTGTCATAATTTTCAGTCGAGTTTCTCCTGTCAACTCAAGTCGTCATCCCTTTTGTTGCGTCGGACTGAACACATCTCTATTGTCTGATATTGGCGTTGGGTTGTCATCTTTCCAATTAACTTTGTTTATTGCCCTTTACTGGGAGTCGTTGACACAGCTGCGTGTGAACAAACTGGTCAAGAAGGAAAATTAAAATTTTTAAATTTTTCGATCACTATAACTGGCCCACTGTCTTTTGCAGATAATTTTTTCTTGTATGATTTTAAGTTTGAAAAATGAATCTCTGCATTAACAGTTGTGGCAGAAATGGTCAGTAACAATATCAGAGTGAAGCTTCCAAAATAATGGAAGCAAAAAAGCAATTTTTCATTATAAGAAGCCATGCAAATTTACTGATTGTTGACACTTAGAGATCTCATCATGAAGTGCTGCTTTCATACTTAAAGTCTCTTGCAGAAATGCATAGGAAATGTCTTTGGTATATCCATTATATGTATCTGCAAACTATGTAGGTTTATGCAGCTCAGTGTCATTTAAATTTTTCAAAAACAGTTCCAATTGTTCAAAACAGTTTTCAAAAATTGTTCAGTGTAGGTTCCAGAATACTGAATTTTGAAACCACTAAAAAATATGCTGTATTGATTGTAATTATATCCAGCATGCAGAGTAACACATTTATTCAATAGAAACTTTCAGGAGCATTCATCCTGAAAGACTTTATTTAATCATTCATCTTGAGAGATTTTGTCAAAGTGACATCACACTTTCCTAAATCGAGAATTAAGAAATTCAGGCAGAGTGGATCAAGTATTTGCTACTATATTGGCATCCTTATTCAGTAATTTAAAGTTACTTTGATAAGTTTTAAGTTCTTTAAAACGCCCACTATAAAAGGTCCACTGCTTTTGGTAAGTCCAAATCTTTTGATTAAAGTACACTGGACACAACATTGTTTGCTTGCAAAATTTTGCATTGAAAGATCACTAAGCAAACAATGTTAAAATTTTTAATGTACTTTCTTCATTCTTCAGCTTCATTTATTTCATTATACTTCAAACTTAACAGAATTGTTCTTCTAACAGCCTTATGAATGTCTTGAAATCTCACTTTTAAGGCTAATACCTTCTAGCCTATTGGACAGGATTTACTTTCTTCAACATTATATTTTAGTTACATGATCTGGAAGGAAGACTGCTTAGAATATTTCACTGCGTGATACTAAGGCCAAAAAATGCATACAGATGTACAATACCAACAAGTTTTTTTTTTTAATTTCTTAATTTTTAATTTTTTAATCAAAATCCAATATTTGGATTCTTTTTCAGAATCAACAATTAAATAACAATTATATTTATTGTTATAAAAAATAAAGTTGAAAAAATCCTTTTTGAAATATTTTACCGTTTACCTTAACAAAAAAAATAAATAAAATAAAACCTGAAAATGAAAAGGATAATTTTATATAAAATTGTAGTATAATAATAGTTGCATAATTTAAATAATGTTTTTCCAACAAAAAATCTCTACTACTTGTCCACACAGGGATATTTATATAAAAATCATTAAGATTTTTAAAATAATTTGTATAACAAAATTCAGAACCTGGATTCATTAGATATCTCAGGCTCCTAAAAAATTTTAATATACATAGCTATACCCTTTGCTCTTAATTTTATTTTATTTTATGGATTTTAAAATACACAAAAAAGTAATTTTTCAACACGATTTAAAATTTAACAAAACTTAAAAATTTACTTCATGCTGTAACTTTCACATAATATATGTTCAATTTCTATCTGTTTGGAGGTATTTATTGCCAAGGCTAGAGTAATAATACAGGGTGGCCCATATGTCAGTTGGCAAAATTGCAAATAGCACTTGTATTGTAGAGGTGCAGCAGGGATACAGATACAGATAACGCATACAGATAGTTAATAGCATAGTTCTCATGACCTACAGGGAATGCTCAAAATGGCCTCCATCCTTTTCTATGCAAATTTGACATCTTCGAAGCACTGAAGCACAAATTATGTCCGAAATATTCAGAGACTGTAGGTGTTCAAATTCAGATTGAATGCATTCCTTCAATTGTTCCACATCACGAATCTTCACGGAGTACACTGCATTTTTTAGTATACTCCAGACTGATAAGTCCATCGGGGTAAGATCAGGAGAACGTGGAGGCCATTCAACACGACCCCGTCTGCCAATCCATTCATCGAACGTTGCATTCAAAAAGTCTCTCACAATCAGTCCATAGTGAGGGGGTGCCCCATCTTGTTGCCATATTAACTGTTCTCGAATTGGCTGCAGGTGTTCAAAAAGTGGACTATTTTCTAGTTCCATCAACACTTCGAGAAGCATTTGTAGGTAACTTTCAGCATTCACTGTACCATTAAAAAAGTAGGGTCCAATGATCCCACCAGCAAAGATCCCTGCCCAAACAGTAATCCCCAGAGCGTTTAACTCTGTCTCTATCACCACATGTGGATTCGCAGTATCCCAGTAAACACAGTTGTGCCTACTCACTGTACCATTCAGCTTAAAAGTAGCCTCGTCACTCCAAAGAATGGTTTTGCAAAATTGTGGATCGGCTTCTTGTCGTATTGCGTACCATTCGCAGAATTCTGTACGCCTATCAGGATCATCTTCATTTAGGCCTTGGAGTAAAGTGGGCTTATATGGTCTCAACTTCAACGTTTTCTGCATCCTTTGCAGGCTTGTTCGAGGTATTCCATACTCATTGGATGCTTTTCGTGTTGATTTCTTTGGTGACTGCACAAAACATTGTGCAACAATATTTAAATTCTCTTCTGTTGTTACTGTTTTTGGCCTACCTGATCGAGGAAGTTCCGCTACCATTCTAGTCTGTTCAAATCTCTTATTCAGTTACAAATACCTTCTCTAGATGGAGGTGCGATCTTTGGAAAACGTTCCGCAAATAACTCAACAACATCACTGCAATTATGGTCCTGTTTCCACCACATCTGCAGTACAAAAACACACTGCTCTGTAGATAGTTTTCTATTCATTGTCTCACAAACAACACGAACAACAAAACAAGCGCTAACAACAGCATACACATCAACATCAACCTAACCTCAAATTTCAACTGAATTATGGGAACTACTGCTCTAGTCAAGTCAAGTAACTACTATGCTAGTCAATCGAGCGTCTACATACTGCTAGTGCCAACTGACTTATGGGCCACCCGGTATTATACCTGAAGCTTACAACATCTTGAACACTTTAATTCAAAATCTAACACCTGAAAGAAAACTAGGAAACATTTTTTTCAGTGGTTTTTAGAATTTTTTAGATGTTTCTTTAAAAACTTGATTTTCCTTATTTTAAATATCACTATTACTTTAACGACTCGGAACACTAGGTTTTTTATAAGTAAAAGCAAAAAGTTTTACCTTACAACCTTAACCAGTTTTCACCTTTAAAAGGCTTCTTCAGAGGCTGCCGCAGGTAGCGCTGTCCATCTTGTTGTGGGTGACGAAATCGAATTTCGAAAGATCGATGTTGTGTGTGTGGGTGAGATATGTTTGAATAATGCGTGCGATTTGAATTGTGTCTGTTCGTTTAGGATGTCGTTTTTATTTGTTTTTGTGTGTTTGTATATTTCCAGTTGTTCTAGAGTGTCTAGTTTTCGGCCTTTTGTGTGTACGTGTAGAATGTTCATGTTATTGTCGATGTTTTTATATGTGTGGTTTGCTTCAATGAGGTGGTTTGCAAAGGTGGATTCTGTAGTGGAGTGGAGTGCCTTTGTGTGTTCAATGTATCTCTGTTTGAAGCTACGTCCTGTCTGGCCTATGTAGAATTTACTGCAATTTGAGCAATTTAGCTTGTAAACACCGGGTAGATCGAATTTGTTTTGTGCTTTGTGTGTGTGTTTTGATAGTGTATGATCTGTTTTGTTAGTAGTTTTGTAAGCGATTCTGTATCCTGCTTTTTTGAATTTGTGGGCTATTTTTTCAGTTTGTTTGTTGATGTATGTTAGTGTTAAGAATTTGTTGTTTTCTGTCTTTGTCTGTTGTTTGTTTTGTGTTTTGTGTAGGAGTTTACTGACTATTGTTCTGTCATATCCATTAGATTCTGCTAGATATTTTATCGTGTTTAGTTCGTCTTTGTAGTCTTTTTCATCTAAAGGAATGTTGTTAAGTCTATGTATCATGGTTCTGAAGGCAGCTAGTTTGTGTTGTATTGGGTGATTGGAGGTGTTGTGTATTAGTGTGTCAGTTGTAGTTGGTTTTCTGTATATACTGAATTTGTGCCTGTGTTCTAGTTTTGTGATGGAGAGGTCTAAGAAGTTTATGGTATTGTTGTGTTCGTATTCGGCAGTAAAGGTTATGTTTTTATGTATTTTGTTTATGTGCGTTATACAAAATACATAAAAACATAACCTTTACTGCCGAATACGAACACAACAATACCATAAACTTCTTAGACCTCTCCATCACAAAACTAGAAGTAAACTCCTACACAAAACACAAAACAAACAACAGACAAAGACAGAAAACAACAAATTCATAACACTAACATACATCAACAAACAAACTGAAAAAATAGCTCACAAATTCAAAAAAGCAGGATACAGAATCGCTTACAAAACTACTAACAAAACAGAACACACACTATCAAAACACACACACAAAGCACACAAAAAATTCGATCTACCCGGTGTTTACAAACTAAATTGCTCAAATTGCAGTAAATTCTACATAGACCAGACAGGACGTAGCTTCAAACAGAGATACATTGAACACACAAAGGCACTCCACTCCACTACAGAATCCACCTTTGCAAACCACCTCATTGAAGCAAACCACGCATATAAAAACATTGACAATAACATGAACATTCTACACGTACACACAAAAGGCCAAAAACTAGACACTCTAGAACAACTGGAAATATACAAACACACAAAAACAAATAAAAACGACATCCTAAACGAACAGACACAATTCAAATCGCACGCATTATTCGAACATATCTCACCCACACACACAGCATCAATCTTTCGAAATTCGATTTCGTCACCCACAACAAAACGGACAGCGCTACCTGCGGCAGCCTCTGAAGAAGCCTTTTAAAGGTGAAAACCGGTTAAGGCTGTAAGGTAAAACTTTTTGCTTTTACTTATAAAAAACCTAGTGTTCCGAGTCGTTAAAGTAATAGTGATATTTAGTTAAGTAACGGACATATCATGGACAACGAAATCCAAGAATTCCTTATTTTAATGAAAAAATATAACAAATTCTATTCACATTTTCATACTGGTAATAAAATAATGTAAAATTCTACCTTATCGTGTATGGTAATAGACTGTTTAATTTTTAAAAACATTAGCAATTATAAATTCATGCAGAGTAAGATCTGAAATGTGTATTTTTCTTATAATATAACACATAATAATAATAATATGTCCTGAAAGCTAAGAACCAGTAAAAGCTATGTACCTGAAGAGTGCTGGGCTGCAGATACTGATGAAAAACGATTATCAGGACCAGATGGAAGAGCCATAGAATTACGAGCAGTGGTCACAGGAGTGGAACTAGTGGATGTTGCTGTAGGTTTTGGCATAGCAGTTGATGTAGTAGTAGTGGTACTGGTTGTTGTTGTTGGTGGAGGTGGTGTTGTAGTAGTAGTTGTAGTTGTAGTAGATGTAGTAGTAGTAGTTGTTGTTGTCCTTGTACTAGGATTAGGGCTGCTTGTTAATATTGTGATTGTAGATGGTCTAGGTTTACCAGGACGTGGTCGAGTAATAAATGCTGGCCAATTGTGTGCTGAAGGCGACCAAGTTGCATCCACTAAGTTGCTACCTGCTCCAGCTTCATTTTCTAATTGAGATATATTGATATGGTTTCCTGGACTTTGTGAATTCCACCTTGAAATAAATACATCTTATCATTTTATCCTATCATTTCTTTCATGTGTTAAAATTTTTTAATTTTTTGTATCTATAAATTCATCAAAATGTTACTTAAATTAAAATACTATGAGTGAATACATAACATCACTTATTTATATAGGTAAAGGTCAGTTACAACAATGTAATAAGTCTCTGTGTGTGTGTGTGTGTGTGTGTGCGTGCGTGCGTGCGTGCGTGCGTGCGTGCGTGCGTGCGTGCGTGCGTGCGTGCGTGCGTGCGTGCGTGCGTGCGTGCGTGCGTGTGTGTGTGTGTGTGTGTGTGTGTGTGTGTGTGTGTGTGTGTGTGTGTGTGTGTGTGTGTGTGTGTGTGTGTGTGTGTGTGTGTGTGTGTGTGTGTGTGTGTGTGTGTGTGTGTGTGTGTGTGTGTGTGTGTGTGTGTGTGTGTGAAAATTTCAGTGGCTTTTCATGGTAAATTACAGTTGAGGTAACAGTGTAAGGTAAGTAGAAAATAAACAAACAATACAAAATAGTACGTACAAAATAAACAAAATACAATACAAATTTTCTGCATTTGTATTGAGAAGTTAAATCACAGACCAGACTTCACAACTGCCCAGATTTTATTGTCACAGCCATAATTACTCTCTGTCACAGGGAACAGACTGCAGACAAAATATCAACGTCTACCTGACATACCACTTGAAGCTGCTGCAAGTTAGCAAGTTTACCCCTTATTTTAGGTATAAAACTTGTAAAAATTGTGAGTAATCTGTTACATGGTGACAGAAAAAAAATTTGTTCACAAGTATTACAGTAAGTAATAAAAGAATAACAAAATACATAAAAAGTCATATAAACAGAAGGCCGTTCCAAGTCATGGCTTTTAAATACATTGTTTAAATGGAATTTTAGAAATATGGTTTATATAAGAAAAACAACAAAATGGAAAAAACCAAAACACAAAACAACAAGAAAATAAATTATTGGAATTAATTTTTAATTTGGTTTCCAGTGACTGTATTGTATTGTTGAAATGGCTGGCATAAACTATTTTAAAATTTTGAAATAATTGTGAATAAACTAGTACATTGAATGTACAAACATATAAATTAAGAATATTTAATTATATGCAAAACTTGGTTATTTGAACCTGCAATAACATAAGACAAAAAGAAATATTATATTTTTATAACTCACCTTTCCGTAGATGATACTGACTGACTAGAAGTGGAATGTGTGTTGCCTAATAGTGATCCGTGAAATGACATTACTTTTTCAGTTGAACTTTCATAATGAACACTGTTTTGTGGTGACAATGACAAGACAGTAATTTGTGGAAGATGAGGACTTGCTGTTGATGACAGTGCAGTCATGAAGTGTGGCCGATGTGCTTGTTCAACAGGTCTTGATTGACTGGGATGTGATGGCCTAGTCGGACGACTGGGTCTTGGTTGACTATACAGGATCGCAGGTTCTGTGTTGCTAGGAACACGTGACAAATCTCCTGCTGTCAGGTTATGTGCACAGCAGCTTCCAAACATAAACGCATCTACACACATACCTATATGACTCCCATCAGTTTTTATACACTCCCACACAAACATGCACGTCCCTTCCAGTCCGTTTACTAAACATGGCTTTGGATTGATCTGATAATCTGAAAACACAAATAAAAATTAATACACACAGACCGATAAGGTCTAGCATAGTGAGTAGAAGAGATGGGTGTAGTTTGATTTGTTAGGCATTATTAAATACATGAGTATACTATTGGCACACATAGACCATTGTCTACAATAATCATTTAAACACGTGATAACCACATATATATAAACAAGACAGTATTAATAATATATAAGTGATGTTAATATATAATCATAATAGGCTTAATATATTAATGTTTGTCTCTGATTGTGTAATTCAGTTCCAGACTGTCAAAATACTATGAAAGCATAGTTGTCATTTATAGTTTCATCTACTCCACCATACGACTACAGACACTTTTCTGTTACATATTTTAGGGGTACTAAAATTACCTGCCTATGTAAGTTTTAAAAAGAACCCACTTGAAAATAAATGTCATTTCTACTATGTATAAATTTCTGTACCTTAAATCTAAGAGTTAATAACAATTAATAAGAAGTTTCACTGTCATAAATTTTCATATGATTGTTTATTTTCATCTTATATAGACTGTACTTACATTTAACCAAATCAGCATTAATATGCTGTGTCTTCCTGAGGTATTCCTATGAAAGCATCCAATGACTTTTCCATTGGTGAAGATTCGGTATATATACTACTATCAATATTTATTCCCACAAAAGTATATAATAATAATAATAATAATAATAATAACAAATGCCAAGTTTGCATAGGTAACATGTTTATATTAATTCATTAGCAATTCTCTTTTGCATTTTTACCCCATCAGCAAAGTCACATGTAATAAAACAACATGCGTGTATACACACAAGGACGCTTCATACACCATGTTACAATTTTATCCGTATAATTCTTCATAAAGGTATTTCCTTGAGGTTTGTGTCGAAGAAACCTTCCTTTATGTAAGCATGGTCAGTGATTATACTAAACAAATCACTTACAATTGTTACAAGTGAGCAAATAAATCTGTCTTATTATTAAAAATAGTTGAAATAAATTCTGTGTTTTCAGTGATTGCATTATCAATTTTACAACTGTGGCCACAGGACATGAATAATAAAATAGTTAATAATGATTATCTTACATACCAAACTAAAAAGCCACACATAAGATATATAACAAAAATATATTAAACTGTTAGAGATTTTTAACATTACTGGAGTCCATAATTTCAATACAATAAATAGCAATTGTATCTTTGCAGGAACTGACTACTCCTGTATATTAAAATTGTGGATATGATAAAATAAACTTGCTGAACTATACGCATATAAGACATTTAAAAACTGGGGGGGGGGAATTGCCAACTCTGTAAGTTAAATCTCAAAGCCTTTACTAAAGCATAAGTGGAAACAAGCAATGTACTTACTGTGAGTGCGGTCATGTTGTCGGTTTGGCTGGGGGGCATACACCGGGGCAGACCACAGTAACATGGTCACCACCGGCAGCCACACCATTCTTATTCCTGAAACAAAGTGTTAAACTAAATTACTTCATATATAAATCTGTGTGTGTGTGTGTGTGTGTGTGTGTGTGTGTGTGTGTGTGTGTGTGTGTGTGTGTGTGTGTGTGTGTGTGTGTGTGTGTGTGTGTGTGTGTGTGTGTGTGTGTGTGTGTGTGTGTGTGTGTGTGTGTGTGTGTGTGTGTGTGTGTGTGTGTGTGTGTGTGTGTGTGTGTGTGTGTGTGTGTGTGTGTGTGTGTGTGTGTGTTATAAAAACCAGCTTCACAATATCCTTTAATATATCATTTAGAGAATGGTATAAAACAATATAAGTTTGTTAGATTCATACTGTGATGCTCTCTTCTTTTGTACAAACAGAAAGAATTGTTTTAAAACTTAAGGAATCTGTTTAAGATTTTTAGCATTTTCAATTTGAATGAACTACAATTACCCACAAAACAAATTATTCAAACACAGTCAAGAGTTTAATGTATTCTATAGTTTTAATTTAAACCAAGGAAAACTCAAACACTTTATACCTCCCTTGGATATCATCATTACTCCCTTAGAGATCTTCCTCCATAGCTTATAAATCCTTGTTTTAAGTAACCGTAATCCAGTACTTACACAACAAACGTTGTATAAAAACTAGACTACAAAAACAGCTCATTCAAAATGGATATTCAAGATTTTGAATTGTCAAAAATAAAAATAAGTGCATAAAGTGGTTTGCACAAGTTTAATTTGTTTTAAACCTGAATTTACATGATGGTTGTTTAAATAACAATTCCAAACAGAATAAATTGTTATGAACAAAATGTGGACAAACTTCAAAATATGCATAAGTTGTAAATCAGTGTATAAGATACAGTAAATCACTTGAAAGTAATATATATATATTCAATCACTTTCTGCTACAGTCCGTTTCTTGATGTATATAATACATTTAATATTTATAAATAAATTTACTTCAAGATATACCTTTTTTTTTTCCTTATTAGGAACATGTTTCGGGTACTATCTTGTACCCATCCTCAGCCTTCCGGTTTTTTTGTCTGGTGAAGTACATATGTGTTGTTGGTTGACTATTATTATTGTGGCTTCCTGTTGGCTTCTGGTATTTCAAATTGGTTTTATTGTGTGTGATTGTGGTGTATGTGTTAGTTTTTTGTGTATTTTCAATGTTGAGTGCTTTGAATATTGTGTCATGTTTTCTATTGATTTGTATTGATTTGTATTTGTTCAGGTATTAGTTTGTTTTCTGTTTTATGTTTGTATATTTGTAAATTTTCCCAAATGTTCATTATGGTGCCTTTGTGTGGTATATGTTTTATTAGTGTTACATTGGTTATGTCTGGGAATTCATGTCCTGTGTTTATTGCATGTGTGGGTAAATTGGATTTATATATTTCTTGTTTTTTGTATGCATTTAGGTGTTCAAAATAACGTTTTTTCAGCTGTTTTTTTGTTTGTCCTATGTAACATTTATTGCAATCTTGGCATTCAATTTTGTATATGCCGTTAGTTGTAGTATTATCTTTGTTGTGTGAGCTATTTAGATTTTGTAATTTATTTTTATTTGTTTTGTATGCTATTTTTATATCTGTGTTTTTAAATAGTTTTGTTAGTTTTGTCATTTTATTATTTATATATGTGAATGTGGCCCATTTTTGTTGTTGTTATTATTTATGTGTTGTTCAGTTTGATTAATTCTTAATTGTTCAGTTTTTATTTTGTATTTGATTTTATTTTCTATTTGATCATAGTAATTTTATTGTATCCATTTTCATAACCAATTTGGTATATTATATTTCTTTCTTTGTCAGTTTCTTGTTTGTTTAGGGGAATTTTGTACATTCTGTTAAATAGCGAATAAAATGCTGCCATTTTATGTTGTGGTGGGTGGTCAGAATGGTTAGGTATAATGATGTTAGTGGAAGTTAGTTTTCTATATATCGCATATTGTATGTGATTGTTGTATCTTGTGATGGTTATTTAGCCACACATGCAATAAACACAGGACATGAATTCCCAGACATAACCAATGTAACACTAATAAAATATATACCACACAAAGGCACCATAATGAACATTTGGAAAAATTTACAAATATACAAACATAAAACAGAAAACAAACTAATACCTGAACAAATACAAATCAATACAAAACATGACACAATATTCAAAGCACTCAACATTGAAAATACACAAAAAACTAACACATACACCACAATCACACACAATAAAACCAATTTGAAATACCAGAAGCCAACAGGAAGCCACAATAATAATAGTCAACCAACAACACATATGTACTTCACCAGACAAAAAACCGTAAGGCTGAGGATGGGTACAAGATAGTACCCGAAACATGTTCCTAATAAGGAAAACAAAAAAAGGTATATCTTGAAGTAAATTTATTTATAAATATTAAATGTAATATATATATATATATATATATATATATATATATATATATATATGTCTAGTGACGTATAATTTATGCAAGTTATGAGGATATTTTAGGTATATATACTATTGATGAAATTTAGATACACTTTACATTAAACTTTGAAACAAAACAAATAAAACCTAAGAGACATTTATGCCAATATGCCCAAATATAGGATTTAAGTAAAAGTAAATTCTAATCAGACTGATTTAACTATGTAAATGCAACTTTAGTTTAAATCAATATAGGTTAAATACAAATATAAGTATTATTACATTGGATAAAGAATGACTCTATATCCCAAATTTACTTGTATATTTAAATGTTATTATTAAATTCACTCTTAGTTCAATTCACCCTTCCTTCTCGCTCTCTCTGTGTGTGTGGGGGGGGGGGGTGTAATTGAAGCTAATAACTGAAAACAAATGATTCAAATAAGTAAAATACTGAGGTTACCTTACTTTCAAACACACCTATACTGTTTACGATACTGCAAACATTATGTTTATAGTTGTCTTGATTATTCATCTCTTCTTTCACAGCACTAACACTTAACTAAAAATGAACTTTTTTCATGTGAAAAACTTACTATTTTATTGTACGCGTTTCGGCATAGTATCTGCCTTCTTCAGCTTTGGTAACAGACTGCCAGCATTTTGTAACGGTTGTGTGGAAGGTGAAGTGGGGGTTGTGTGTGGAGGAAGGGGATTGGCGCGGGGATTCAACTTACTGTTTGTTTTCTGTATAATTGTGTCAAAAAGTGTATGTGATTTATATTGTAATTGATCGTTGAGTATGTTGTTTGGTTGTGTTGTGTGGTGTTTATATATTTCGTATTGTTCAGTTGTGTTGAGTTTTTGACCTTTGGGTATGTAATGTAAAATTTCAAGATTAGTGTCTATGTTGGTGTAACTGTGGTTTTCTGTGTGTATGTGTGTGGCAAATGCAGAGTGTATATTGTTGTTGGTTAAAGCTTTTAAGTGTTCAGAATAACGGGATGAAAAAGATCTTCCCGTCTGGCCTATGTAGAAACTATTGCAGTCATTACAATTTAATTTGTAAACACCTGTTTTGTTATATTTGTCTATGTCTGTGTTTGTATTACTGATGTGTTTTTTGATGGTATTGGTTGTTCTGAATGCTATTTTGTATTTGTGTTTTCTGAATGTATTGGCGATTTTGTGTGTGTATGAGTTGTGGTATGTGAGTGTGATGTACTTATTGTGTTGTGTGTTGATGGTATTTAGTGTTTTGTTGTTTTTGTTTTTGATGCGTTTGTGTAGTATGTTTATTAAATTGGGGTTATAACCGTTTTTTATTGCTATGTATTTTATTGTGTTGAGTTTGTCGGTGTAATCTTGTTTATTTAAGGGTATTTTAGTTAGTCTATGGAGCATATGGTTGAAGGCCGCATGTTTATGTTGTGTTGGGTGGTTTGATGTGTTGTGTATAACCATGTCGGTTGTGGTGGGTTTCCTGTATATTTTGTACGTGTGTGTATTGTTAGTTTTGTTAATTGTTAGGTCTAGAAAATTTATACTATTGTTTTGTTCAGTTTCTAGTGTAAATTTTAATTTGTGGTGTATAGTGTTTATGTATTTGTGGAAGTTTTCAACTTGTCTTGTGTTGCCTTTGAATAAAAGTAATATATCATCTACATACCTGTGCCAGTATATGATTTTGTTAGTGTATTTGTTGTTGTTTATTATGTGGTTCTGTTCAATGTTGTGTATATATATTTCTGCTAGTATTCCTGATATGGGGGATCCCATCGGGAGTCCTTCTGTTTGTGTGTATATTTTGTTATTGTATGTAAAGTAATTTTGTTCAGTTATTATTTTGGTAAGTGTGATGATTTGTTGTATGTGTGTTTCAGGTGTGTTGTTTTGTCTGAGTAGTTGTTCTAGTGTTTGTATGGTTTCTTTGATGGGGACATTAGTGTATAAATTGGTTATATCAAAAGATGCCAGAGTTGAGTTATATGGGATGTGTATGTGTTCAGTTTTCCTGACTAGGTCAATGTTGTTTTTGATAGAGGTGTTGTTGCTGAGTTTTATGTTTTCTCTGATTATTTTGTCTAGTTGTTTTGCTATTTTGTGGGAGGGGGCCTGTGTGTTGTTTATTAATGGTCTGATTGGAATGTTAGGTTTATGTATTTTTTGTAATGCATTTAGTTTAGGGGTATTAAATACACCGTGCTTAGTTTATAAGTAGTGTTAACAATGGATAATTCAAGTAGTGATAGTGATGAACCAAAACAAGTAATAACTGTTGTAGCGGATATTCATCAAATTCAAAATGTTGAAACAAAGAGTCATGAATAACGAGGTACATAACGTGCCACGTTGTATTAAATACACCGTGCTTAATTTAGCAAAATTAGTTGACAGTTAAGCATGGTACATAAATATACTGATTTTGTGTTTGTCAGAGGGGGGAGGTACTGTTGTAACGCATTGTGATCTGAGAGTTATTAATGTAATAGAACTAATGGTAACAAACTGTTACATAAAGTACAGGAACTTAAAAAGGCTGCAGAGCAAAACGACCCAAAAGTTAGAGATCCACTACTGAGCAATGTCATGCCAAACAGTACAGCTTTCTTGTATGTATTTTGATTGCCATTATTTTTCTATCCAAGCAGGCCTAATTATCACCTATAAGACTGATGTTTGTTACATTATTTTCGTTTTTTTAACAAATTTTGTAGATTTATTGTTTTTCTTTTAGCTGGCCAGCCTTTAAGGTTACATTTCACCTTTTCTTTCAATTAATTTATAGTGGCTAATAACATCCTATTCAGGCGCAGATCCTCCAGGGGGGAGTGGGGGAAATTCTCGCCCAAATGTTCACATCAGACAAAATTTTGTTCATTGTCTTGTGATTGTAGAATGGTTTTATGATTGTTAGTATGATACAAAACTCATATTACGTTGTATAGGTTCATGGTTTTACTTTAAATTGTAACTACACCTTGCCGATATGTTAATTTTTGTTTGATACATAACTTAAATGAGTAGTGTGTATTTTAAACTGTAAGTGAACATTATTAAAAGAACAATGAAGTAACAAATACAGATATGATTTTATACTTGTACATTAATAAACGTGTTATGTTGATAATATCACTGTAGGTTTATCTTCACTCATTCCTATCAATTATACTTTAGACCATTAAAGAGTCATCCAACTTTTCATACCCCCCTCCAAATTGCTTGCTGGATCCACCCATGATCTTATTAAAGCGAAGCTTTTTATGTCGGGAGTCCGCACGGAGAGGAGTGAGCAGAAAAAAATCGTTACGAGAGAATCGTCACGCACGTTCGGGGATTCCCGCTCTCGTGGCCGCATCATCGTATATAGAGTACTACTCTCTCTCTCTCTCTCTCTCTCTCCGAGGGCCCGATCTCAATGGTTCTGTAAATCCCTACTACATTTCTTTCTATGTATCATATATTTCTTTCTTTGTATATATTTCTCTCTCTCTCTCTCTCTCTCTCGCTACTCTCATCCTCACGTGCCACATTGTATTAAATACACCGTGCTTAGTTTATAAGTAGTGTTAACAATGGATAATTCAAGTAGTGATAGTGATGAACCAAAACAAGTAATAACTGTTGTAGCGGATATTCATCAAATTCAAAATGTTGAAACAAAGAGTCATGAATAACGAGGTACATAACGTGCCACGTATTAAATACACCGTGCTTAGTTTATAAGTAGTGTTAACAATGGATAATTCAAGTAGTGATAGTGATGAACCAAAACAAGTAATAACTGTTGTAGCCGATATTCATCGAATTCAAAATGTTGAAACAGAGAGTCATGAAATAACGAGGTAAATAAATAAATATATACATATATAACTATATAATAATCGTTTATATACATTAATTTATTGTACATAAACATGAATAAATAAATAAATAAATATATACATATTTATATTGTGTTTGAGTGTGCGTCGTATATATACGTTAATTTGTTATAAATAAACGTGAATAAATAAATTAATTATATGCATTTATATACATATATTTATACACACACACACATAAATAAATATATACATATTTATATTATGTTTGAGTGTGTTTGTGGAGTTTTATATATGTATATACATATGTAATTATATAGTAATCGTATATATATGTTAATTTGTTATAAATAAACGTGAATATATACATATATGCACATACACACACATACATATATAGAGTATTTATATAACGTGAATAAATAAATTAATATATGCATTTATATACATATATTTATGTACACACACACACACATTATATATTTATATATATATGGAGTATTTATATACATATGTACATATATACATATATGTACATATATACATATATGTATATCTCTGACATAATTTGTACACACACACACACACACACACACATATGGGGTATATTTATGTACATATTGTGTACATATACGTACATTATTTCTCAATTTTTTTATCATAAATATTTTTGTCTGACAAAATATTTTATTCATTAGACCAGTACCAAAAACAGAGGCTCAACGTAGCACAGAATACCAGAATACCGTGCGCGGAAAAAATTAAGCCAAGCAGAAGCTATGCATCTAGACCAGTACCAAAAACAGAGGCTCAATGTAGCAAAGAATACCGTGCGCAGAAAAAATTAAGCCAAGCAGAAGCTACTGCATCAACTAGTGCTGATAATTTGACTAGGTATCGGCACTCATTTTTTTTAATTCTTTGATTATAACCAAAATTTTTGTTTAACAATAATATATTTTTTATTCATTAAACCAGTACCAAAAACAGCGGCTGAACGTAGCAAAGAATACTGTGAGCGGAAAAAATTAAGCCAAGCAGAAGCTATTGCATCAACAAGTGCTGATAATTTGACTAGGTATCGGCACTCTTTTTTTTTAATTTTATTTTTCTTATTATAACCAAAATTTTTGTTTAACAATAATATTTTATTAATTAGACCAATACCAAAAACAGCGGCTGAACGTAACAAAGAATACCGTAGGCGGAAAAAATTAAGCCAAGCAGAAGTTGAATTAAAGCAGTACAATAGCATATTGAATAGTAAATCACAATTTTAATACAAGGAGATGAAGTGCCGAGGTAAATATTTCAATTTACGAAAAAAATTAATAAAAATTTGTACAGTCACTTATATGGTTATTCTTATTTTTATTTTTAGAAAAAAAAAATCAAAACATGCCAATGGCTGCCAAACCATACAAGAAGACTTGATTGAGGTTTATCATTCGCCACGGAATATCAACACTAGCTCAAATACTACTGATGATCAAGAGAGCGTTATCGAGGCAATTGATGATGAAGCTGATATTGTAGAAGATATTTTAATGGATGGTGTTAATGAACAAATACCATTATACTCATTTTACAATAATCATGCAAAGGCCCATCTTGAGTTTTTAAAAAATTTAAACATGACAGTTTTGGACATTCATGTGCGGTTTGCGACAGACTGTGGTGGAAAAATGATTTGAAAGATAATTCTCAAAATCATGAAAATATTTTAAACAACATACTACCAGTGAGTATTTGAGTTTTACTTTTAATTTTAAGTTTAATTTTAATATTCTTGACGTTAACATTTATAATAATTTTTATTATTGCAGAATTACGTCATGGGTAATACTGTAAAAATTTGTTCAACGTGCAAAGCTTCAACGTGGACAAGCAAAAGATTCCATTACTGTCAACATACAATGGCTTTTATTATCCAACTATTCCACCACATTTGCCACCGTTAGATCTCGTTTCTCAGCGACTGATTTCACCAAGAATACCGTTTATGCAATTAAGCCGACTCAGGCATATTCATGGTCAATATGGAATTTTTGGTCAAATAATTAATGTACCTGTATCAGTTAACACCATGGTGAATCAATTACCCAGGAATATTGACGATGACCATTGCTTTTACGTGCACGTTAAAAAGAAGTTGATTCATAAAACTAGTCATATTCATGGTCTTGTCAATAAACGAAAAATTAAGGATTGGTTGACGTATTTAGTGCAAACGCCTCTTTATGTTCATCACAATATTACAATTGATGAAACATTCTTTAATGGTAATGAAGTTGATCCAGAAATTAATATAGACGATATTAGTGAATTTGTTCCAATAGAAGATAATTCCACAGCACAACAACAAACTTTAATATGGAATGAAGATACGTTTTTATGTATGGCATCTGGAGAAAATAGCGTCCCAATAAGTATACTGTTCGATGAATACGCCGAAGAACTTTCGTTTCCAACTATTTACGGTGGCCAGTTTAGACAATATAAAGGGCGTTAATGTCACTCCATTCATGCAAGCTACTAGTGAATTACGGCATACAGATCGATGAGGTGCAGATCCACAACATCTTTTATACTTAGCAACAAAAATAATGAGATTAAGAGTTAGAGATAGCGTTACTGTTGCTTTCAAATACATTGGCACCAACACTAATATTACAAAGAGCAAATTCAAGACACTAGGTATGTCAATAGCTGCATAGAAACTAATCTAGCTTTTCTTCGATGCATTCCAAATTCAGCTTGGTATTGGTCTGATCAAAAAAAAGATCTTTTTGCAATGATGAGGCAGAGAGGGTCACCAACAGCTTTTATGACTCTTAGTTACAATGAAATTGGGTGTGATGATTTACTTAAATTGCTATATAGGTTAAAAAATAATGGAACAGAAATTTCTTATGAATCTTTTTCAGAGATGAACTATGTTCTTAAAGCTAAACTAGTTAATGAAGATGCTATAACTTGTGCCATTTACTTCAATAAATTGGTAAACAGTTTACTAAAAGTTTTACAATCAAAGAAAAACAGCCCATTTGGCAAGTACCGAGTAATTGATTATTTTCAAAGAATCGAGTTTCAACATCGTGGTAGTCCTCATGCTCATATACTGTTGTGGCTAGAAAATGCACCAACAAATTTATTAAGCAACAATACCGATGTTATTAAAATGGTTGATGATTTAGTGTCTGTATCAGCATCCGAAGCTTCTGGAAATATAAAATTACAAACTCATAAACACTCTTTCACCTGTTATAAAAAAATGGATTCCAATAAAAAGCAAAATTGTAGATTCGCAGCTCCGTTCATGCCATCACGAAAAACTGTTACAATATTTCCAATGAAGGATACTGATAATGATTATTCAGAAGAAAATTATAAAAAATACAAACAACATTTCAAGATTCTACGAGATAACTTGGAAATTTTTGATTACACAGATTTCAATCACTTTTATACTCACAATAACATTGAATCAGATGAACACTATCACAATATTCTACGTGCTGGCATTAATCGACCAAAGTTGTTTTATCAAAGATTACCATCAGAAAAATGGCATAATCTATTTAATCCATTTGTTTTCCATCATTTAAAGTCAAACATGGATTTCCAAATTATCCAAGATGAATACGCTTGTGCAGCTTACGTAGTTGAGTATGTTAATAAATCAGACAGAGGCATAAGTAATTTGCAGCGAAAAATAATTGAAATTATGGACGAAATTCCACAGTTTGATATTGTAGAAATAACAAGAAAAAGAGTGTTGATGTACTTCATTCAGTTGAAATGTCATCACAAGAAGCTGCCTGGTATTTGCTATGGATGCCCATGGCTAAATCTACAATAGCGACTGTTTATATACCAACTATATGGCCTGCTGAGCGTCAGAGAATAAGGAAAACAATGAAAGAATTGGAACCACTGGACGACGACTGTACGGACATTTGGAAGGAAAACTGGTTTGATAAATATGAAAAAAGACCTGAAGAATTAAGCGATGTTAATTTAGCGCAGTTCGTTTCAATGTATTACAAAAATAACAAAGGGGAATACGTCAAAAGGAAAGAGCCAAAAATAATTAGATATCGTAACTACGATATGACTGAACATTTCAATGATTATAGAAGAGAAATGGTTTTACTGTATATACCTTTTAGAAGTGAAGAAAATGACATTCTTGCTGAAAATAAATTTGTTCAACTTTACGAAGATAATCAAGATCTCATTTTGCAACGAAGGAAAGAATTTGAATCAAATTTGGACATTGAAAAAACTCTTGAGATTTGCAGATAGTTATACAGGGATACTGAAGTAGAAACTGAAGAAATGCAAACAACTGAAGAAAAGCAAAATGAAGTTAATGTCGTATTTGAATCCGACCCATACGAGCACTTACTTCATGATCCAGAATCGATCATAAACGCTGATATGCAACATGCAGTGCTTTGTAAACTTGGCGCTGTTGCAAAACGGAGGGAAAACATAATGGGTTATCAGCAATTTTATGATTTGATGCGATTAGCGAATACGGAACAAAAGGATATTTTAATGCATATAATTTACCATCTTCAAAATACAGATGACTCTCCCTTACAAATATTCTTCACTGGTCCAGCTGGTTGTGGAAAGACTTTTGTCATTAAATTAATAATGGACATTTATAATAGATTTACAGATACAGATGGCTACTGTAATGCATACATTAATTGCGCTTCAACCGGCAAAGCTGCAGTGGCCATTGATGGTACAACAGTTCACACTGCACTTAAAATTACACTTTCAAAACTACTGCCTTTATCAAATGAATTGTTGTATTTGTATAGATCACTGTTTAAGTATATTAGAGTAATTATTATTGACGAAATTAGCATGATTAGTGCAGAACTTTTGTCCAAAATTGATTCGCGTTTAAAACAAATCACTGGAAAAAATAGTAATTTTGGCGGCATAGATGTAATTTTGATTGGAGATTTGCGACAATTACCACCAGTAAGAGCAACGCCAATCTATAAACAGATACGAACAAGGATGGTTGCACCTAATCTTTGGCGTAATCTAAAATTCTATGAATTAACTAAAGTTATGAGACAGAATGATACTACAGTTTCTTCAACTCTTACCAAGACAGGAAATGGGGACGTATTATAACCTCATGAACTACAACTAATTGAATCAAGATTTTTCACAAAAGGAGAAGCTGAAACACTATGTCCAAATGGAGTTCGTTTGTTTTTGACAAATCAGGCAGTTGCTGAGTATAATAACTCCATTTTACAAAAAATTGAAAACAAACCTAGCTCTATAGCTGAAGATGTTATTTCTGGACTAGAAGCTGGGCAACAAGAAGCTCTTTTTAGGCAAAAATTACATAAATTATCCATTATTGATACTGGTGCTCTATCATACGAAATTACTTTTGTGGTAGGCAAGTTCTACATTGTGACAACAAATATTGACGTTTCTGATGGTTTATCAAATGGCGCTTTTGGAAAATTGGTGCATGTAGAATTTAATGAAGAAAACAAAGTTTGCAGAGTATGGATGGAATTTCCAGATGCACAGAGAATTGGGCAAAAAATAAGGAAAAAATTTGCTCGACAGCGAATGATAAATAAATTAAGTCATCTTGCTGTTCCGATTGAACTACGAACTTCAAATATCCCTTTAACTACAAACAAAAAAGTTACTACCAAGAGAAGACATTTTCCTCTAATCGTGGCTTGTGCTATGACAATACACAAATCGCAAGGTGGGACTTTTTCTCACGTTGTTTATGAATATGATAAGACACATTCACAACAAGTCGTATACGTTGCCCTATCTCGAGTTACTAACATAGAAAATTTATACATCATAACGAAAATTAATGATAGAAATAAATTCAGATTTCACCATGGCCGCCGACAAGCTACATCTACTTTATCGTTGCTACAAGAATTTCAACGATTACCTTAAATCCTTTGCAAACTAAAGCGAAAATGATATTAGATTTTATTTCAAATAAAAAGGGTGTCTCAATATTAACTTTCAATTGCCAAAGTCTGCAAAGGCACCAACTAGATTTAACTGATACAGTCACAAAAAATACTGTTTTGTTACTCACTGAGACATGGATGGACAACAATCAACAATTCGACATTCCCAATTTTAATTGCATTGCTCAATTTAAAAGAGATGGCGAACATGCTGCAGGAGTTGCAATCTACCATAACATCAACAACAATGCCAATATTTTAACTCCAAATCTGAATGTATCCATCTCAAATACTACGTCTGTATGTGTTCGAAGTGAAGAAATTGGAGATGTCTGTTCAGCTATATGTAAATTAGAGAACGGTGTTGAGATAGTAATGGTGGTAATATATATTTCGCCAAATAAAGGGATTAATGACATAATAACATTCATTAAGACAGCTCTTGAAGAATATAGCAAATATGTTGCTAGATGGATGGGCCATAATCGGCATAAACTACCGCTTATATTAGCTGGTGACTTTAATGTCAACTTTAAAAGTGAAGAATCAGAACCACTTAAAGAAGCTCTGCATAATTCATTCAATTTAACAATGAACTCTAATCCATCGGAATCGACTACAAATATGGCACAACTATTGATACAGTTTTTTCAAGATTTTTAAATGAAATCGATTCGCAGACATTTGTATCATATTTTAGTTACCATAAACCAATAGTATCTATTGTACAATGTAATGATAGTTTAGATAATAATTCATAATGTTATAATATACATCATTGTAAATAAAATATAATATTTCATGCAAATTTGTAATTTGTATATAATACAAATAATATATTTTATATAATATATTATGTATTTGACAATGTACACATAGATTTTTCCTATTTTTGATAATTAATTAAAAAATATTTGATTAAATTTTTATGTATTTATTACTGATGTTAACCTTTAATTAACAAATATATTTGGATAAATTATTGTTCTTTCCATCAGTAAACTACTTCATATTTTTTATTGTTCTTTCTATTAGTGAACTACTTCATATTTAATAATTTTCAACTTAATATTTAAAAATTAATATCAACTTTTGTTCATTAAATTTATTAGTTCTCTATATAGCTTAAAAGCTTCGCTTTGGTCGGTCACTCCCGAGTACCACACACCCTAGTTTTTCAAGTTTATGTAGTTCTTTCATCTTTATTAAAAGTTGTATTTGTCTTCATTATACTACAGTAGGCCTACTCCTGTATTAGAATAGTTTTTACTTCTATGTTCCTTAAGGAAATGGAAGTATGGTGATGGCAAAAAAAATCGTGTTCGAGATTATTGCAGATTCTGATTGTACTACACTCAAAACATGAAAAAAAGTCATTTTTCGAAAAGTGTCTGTGTGTGTGTCTGTGTCTGTCTGTGTGTCTGTAGATTTTTTTCTATGGCAAACGATAACAGCCGCAAATTCACACAGAATCAAATACTTTATTGCATACAGCCCTGATTTGTAGAGTACTCAAGACCTATTGTTTTTGGTGAAGATCGGTTATAGGAAAGGGGTAGTTTACCTGCAACTTTTTTTTTAATCAAGGGTAATTTGTTTCTATGACAAACAATTTTATTATTAACTCCTAAAGGCAATGCCTTGTCGCTGTAGCCACGTCACTCTATCCCTTGCGATATTCTTCATTTCTTCATAGGACCCACTATTCACGACACTCATTGTGCTGCGTAAGTATGCAGTTCTTGGTCTTCCTTTGGGCTTCTTCCCCACTACTTTGCCCTCAAAGATGTTAGTTAAAAAAGCACTATGTCTGATCGCATGCCCTATCAACTTAATCTTCCTCACCTCTATACTCCTAAGCAGTGTTCTATTCTCATTTATTTCCTCTAAGATCCGTTCATTCGTCTTCCTATCTGTCCAACTAGTTTTTGTCATTCTCCGCCAAATCCATATCTCCATTGCCTGAAGTCTGTCACTCTCTACCTTCCCTAAGGTCCACGATTCACACCCATAAGTTAAAACACTCCATACAAATACCTTAACAAACTTTTCCCTTGTTTCAATACTAATATGGTTGCTTGTTAATAAGTTCCTTTTGCTCTGGAATGCTTGTTTTTCCAGAGCTACTCTCCTCTTAATCTCTGCCAGACACTTATTCCCACTTGTAACTATGCTACCCAGGTAACAAAATTCAGTAACGTGCTCCAATATTGTGTTGTTCAACATAATGGTTGATTTAATGTCTTCTCTTTTTTTACTTACAACCATTATTTTAGTTTTCCTAACATTTATCCTCAATCTCCAAGCGTGAAGAATTTTGTTAAACGTACCTAACATTCGGGTCATATCCTTTTCTGAGTCAGCCATCAGTACAATATCATCTGCGAAGCGAATACTGTGTATCTGTTCCCCATTTATTTTAATTCCCCTAGAACTCCTTTTCATCTGAGTTACAACATCTTCTATAAACAAATTAAACAAGTACGGTGACAGTGGGCAACCTTGTCTTACCCCTCTTCTTATTATTGCTTCCTTTTTACATCCATTTATGTCTATTTCAGTACTTTGCAACCTATAAATATTGAAGATTACCCTTCAAGTCCTGACTTCCTCATAGTTTGAAACAACAGCTTCCAATCAACATTGTCGAACGCCTTCTCGAGATCCACAAATACTAAATACTGTAGGTTTTCCTATTCACTTCAATTCTCCTCTCCAAGATCTGCCGCAGAGCCAAGATTGCTTCTCTGGTTCCTCTACCTGCTCTAAATCCAAACTGATCCTCCTCCAAAGTGTGATCAATCCTTCCTTCCAGTTTGTTCTTCACTATGTTCAGCAAAATCTTAGCAGCATGAGATATTAAGGCTATCGTTCTATAATTAGCAGTCGTCTACTTTACCTTTCTTTGGTATTGTGATTGTTCTACTTTTAATGAAATCAACTGGCAATACTCCCTCTTCATAGCACCCAGTAATTATTCGAAATAGCTGGTCTTTCGTTCTCTCCCCTACATTTTTCAAAAGCTCTGCTGGTAGACTGTCAGACCCTGTCGCTTTTTTCATACTCAGACCTTTAAGGGCATAATCAAATTCCACCCTGCTAATTGGCGGTCCTACCATATCTCTATCTACAGCATTCTCATTTTCTAGAAACTCCTGCATGACTACCACAGCTTCCCCATCATATAGTTCCTCTATATACTCCTTCCAACGCTCGCTGACCTTATCATTTTCGAAAAGTATTTCACCATTTTTATCCTTAACAACATTACTTCGAGTCTTATGCTTCAACTGCAACGATTTTATCCTTAAATATGCCTTATCACATTTTCCTCTACGGAAATCATCTTCTATTTCAAGACTTAGTTGTTTCATCCAATTTTCTTTTTCAATGCGATACATAGAGGTAATCTGATTTTTTATTCTCTTGTACTCCTGATAATCCTTATTTCTCAGCTTGTTATTGACAAACAATAACAGCCGCAAATTCAAACACAATAAAATAATATTTTGCATACAGCCCTGAATTGTAGAGTTCTCAAGACCTATTGTTTTGGGTGAAGATCGGTTAAGGGAAAGGGGTAGTTTACCAGCAACGTTTTATGTTTTAACAAGGGTATTTTCTATGACAAACGATAACAGCCGCAAATTCAGACATAATCAAATAATTTTTTGTATACAACTCTGAATTGTAGAGTTCTCAAGACCTATTGTTTTTGGTGTAGATCGGTTAAGGGAAAGGGGTAGTTTACCTTCAACATTTTATGTGATAACAAGGTTAATTTTTTCTATGACGAACGATAACTGCCGTAAATTCAAACATAATCAAATAAGTTTTTGCATACTTCCCTAAATTTTAAAGATCTCAAGGCCTGTTGATTTTGGTGAAGATCGGTTAAGGGAAAGGGGTAGTTTACCTGCAACATTTTATGTTGTAACAACGGTAATTTTTTTATGACGAACGGTAACTGCCACACATTCAAACAGAATCAAATATTTTCTTGCATACGTTCCTCAATTGTAAAAGACTGAAGTCCTGTTGGTTTTGGTGAAGATCGGTTAAGGGAAAGGGGTAGTTTACCTGCAACGTTTTATATTTTAACAAGGGTATTTTCTATGGCAAACGATAAGAGCCGCAAATTCAAACAGAATCAAATAATTTTTTGCATACAGCCCTGAATTGTAGAGTACTCAAGATCTATTGTTTTTGGTGAAGATCGGTTAAGGGAAAGGGGTAGTTTACTAGCAACGTTTTTTATCAAGGGTATTTTTTTTTTTTTTGCAAACGATAACAGCCGCAAATTCAAACAGAATCAAATAAGTTTTTGCATACGTTCCTGAATTGTAAAGGACTGAAGGCCTATTGATTTTGGTGAAGATCGGTTAAGGGAAAGGGGTAGTTTACCAGCCACCTTTAATGTTTTAACAAGAGTAATTGTTTATATGACGAACGATAACTGCCGCACGTTCAAACAGAATCAAATAATATTTTGCATGCGTCCCTGAATTGTAGAGGACTCAAGACGTATTGATTTTGGTGAAGATCAGTTAAGAGAAAGGGGTAGTTTACCTTCAACGTTTTATGTGATAACAAGGTTAATTTTTTCTACGACGAACGATAACTGCCGTAAATTCAAACATAATCAAATACGTTTTTGCATACTTCCCTAAATTTTGAAGATCTCAAGGCCTGTTGATTTTAGTGAAGATTGGTTAAGGGAAAGGGGTAGTTTACCGGCAACATTTTATGTTGTAACAAGAGAAATTTTTTCATGACGAACGATAACTGCCGTAAATTCAAACAGAATCAAATAATTTTTTACATATGTGCCTAAGTTGTAGAAGACCTATTGATTTTGGTGAAGATCGGTAACGGGGAAAGGGTAGTTTACCTGAAACATTTTTTATTGTAACAAAAGTAAAGTACTTAATTATGATAAATAAAGTATCCTGCTAAGAAGATCTTAATAATCCACTGTAGAAACGTAGATGAAATATCTATAAATGAAGAGGCTAGTTGAATGGGGTGGGGGTAATTTTCTATAAATGAAAATTATAGTTGAAAGGGGAGGGGATAATTTTTATATGTGTACTACGTTAAAGTAGTAGTTTGTTGTTAAAATTCCTTCCCGGGCTGTTTGGCCGTAGTCCAATGTTTTCTGCAAAACCAGACGTTTCGGCAGTGCCGTCGACTGCCATCATCAGTGAAAATCGAGTGCGATAACGTGTGGTGGTATACATTAGTGACCACAGTACTGTGGTTAAGTCTGAAGCAATAAGTGGAAAGAAGTAGTTTCTATGGAAACATTTCATTTCGTAAATGATTTTAAATATAAATCTTAGAACATGGAAGTCAAGTATGGTTCTCCATACCGATATTTTTTTTGTATCGGCCATCTAAGGACCACATGCCAATATCAATTCTTTACTCTTTGTTTTTTCTTTTTCTCCAATATTCTTTCATCTTTTCACTGTGTCTCTTCTTCCTGCCTTCAGTCCACATTGAACGTGCGTCTTTCTCTCTCCTACCTTGGACTCCTTCCATTTTTAACACTTTTGCCCGAAAAACTTCTCTTTCAATTGCTTCTTCTGCATGTATATTATTTTTTTCAAAATCCTTTTGGACTTCTTTAATCCAACAAGATGTTGACTTCTTCTCCCACAGATATTTGAAGATTTGCTTTGTCAACCTGTTGTCATCCATTCTATATAAATGTCCAAAAAATAATAGTCTTCTTTTTCTCATTGTTTCTGTTATATTTTCTATACTTTGATATATTTCATCATTACTTTATAATTTCCACCCTTCTGAAGAGTTTCGTGGGCCTAATATTTTCCTAATGATACGTCTTTCCAATATTTCTAGTTTGTCTAAATTATAATTCAATGCTAGACATTGACTTGCATATAGGCATTCTGGCTTCACTACTGTACTGAATGCCTTATTTTCGCATTTTTAGATATGCACTTTTTACTGTAGATATCTTTAGTTATACCATATGCCCTTTTCATCTTATGAATCCTTTCTTCTGTAGCAGATTTTTCTAAGCCACTCTCTTGAATTATTTCTCCTAGATACTTAAATTTTCGAACCCTCTCTATTCGACCAATATCTGTTACCAGGAATTTTGTCAGGAATAATATTATTGTAATTATTTTTTCTGATTTTCCTAAACGATTTCTCTAAGGTTACACCATATATTAGTTCCACTATGTTTATTTTCATACATATCACTATTGGTTTTTATATTATCTCGTGTGATCAGGTATTGTAGAGTATAGTATTCAAGAACAATGCTCATGTCAATACTATCTAAAAATTGTATATTATACTCTTTTCTTTTTCCCAGTGAAAAAAGGCAGTGACTTAATTTTTTTTAAACCTCAATTCGCATTTATGTTATTTAAATAACAATGCCAAGCAGAATATTATTAGCCTATGAACTAAATTTGGATAGCCTAAGCTTCAAAATGTGCGTAGCCTAAGTTGTACATCAAACAACTTAGCTGAATGTAGTTCAGCTCATAATATATAGCCTAATGAACTCATAGAGTTTGAAATGTCTTATACAAGTTACATGGATCCCGAGGAATGCATGCAGAAATAGAACAAACTCAACAAATGAGTATTTAAATCTATTTAATTTAAATTGAAAATTTAATTTATGTCTTTATTAAAAATAAAAATTCAATTATGAATCAAATAGCCTATTTACAAAAGTCAACTGTAAGGACGTATAAAATGTAAAGTCCAATTTCCTGAAATTGTCGCTCATTGTCGCTTCTACTGCGCCGAGCATTTTGTTGTGTAGTGTTTTCATCCCAGTTATTTAAGTTAACATAACGATTGTTGAATTGTTTCGGAAATGTGTTACCATTAAAGTTTGGGAACTGTACCTGTATCCGTTCCTGCAGTAGGCCTACAGTTTCGTTGTTTTTAATATGCGATTGTATCGATTTGTTACGATGTGGAAAAGAAGAAGTGTACTATTGTAAATTGCCCTATTTCTTAATACGAAGCGAAAATAAGTTACGTATTGTTTTCATTTGTGAGGCTAGATGGCAATGGTTTTTGGTTTTTAGTTTACTGCTGAAATAAATAAAAGCTATAGATGAGGAGAAAATAACGTTTGGTGCGTATATACAATTCTTATATTGTTGGTATGTGTTGGCAAATTAACAAAACTACATCAAATGTAAACTGAAGAATAAAAATATTTATGGTAAATGGAAAAAACAAAAAACAATTTATTAAGGAATGACAACGTGCGCTCTACATAATGTACGTAATGGACGTTTCTTTTTGGTTAGCCACAAAATTAGTATAGGCCTACTTGTTGGAAAACGAATATTACCGGAAATTTAGGCTTTTGAAACGTATAATGTGCATATAACAAATATTTACTACTTA
This sequence comes from Magicicada septendecula, assembly GCA_034769895.1. NCBI lineage: Eukaryota > Metazoa > Arthropoda > Insecta > Hemiptera > Cicadidae > Magicicada > Magicicada septendecula. Next base: position 1,205,446,997 of record CM068367.1, read on the forward strand.
ACAAATATATTTACTATATAACAAACATTATCATGTTAAAACGACAGAGACCGAAGATTTCTAGACTGTGGGGAATCGAAAGTGTGAAGCTTTACATTTTTCGATGACGTTACATTTTTGTGGAATGACCCCTAGCCTAAAAAGATCGAAGCCAAACAATCGCATAATCGAAATATCGAAAATGACTGCAGGAACGGATAAAGGTACAGTACCAAAGTTTGCATAAACGGAGCGGTAGTAGCCTATTTTGTCGGTTAGGTGAACAGCCGTTAATGGAGCGTCAGACTGCAGGAGGCGTGCGCAAGGCAGTAACTTGCAAACGCATACATACTGATGTACGTATCCGAGTGAAGCAGTGAGATGCAACAATGGTGTTGTAAAGTTTACAGCCTCCCACACTTGATGTCTTGATTCTGAGAAACATCAGCCGCCGCTTGGCGATAATTACACCCTTCTCTACCTTATCTCGCTCCACTGTTTACACTACATACGTACACTTCTCCGCGTTCTACAATTAAAACGAGTCTTCTTCTTTTGGGACACCCCTTGCTTACTGCGTCGCAAAGCAACACTTGTTAATTGTCTGATCAGAATTCAACCGTCGCTCGGCAATTCCTATCGTGGTTAAAGTCTGTATTCGCATCCACGTGATGACGCACACATCGATTAACATGTCTATAGAAAGATACTACTTTCCAAACACCGACTGAGTCGCGGTGTACCTGCAGAGATATTGTTTACTTATCCGAGTACACGGCTGATTACAGAGAAAGGTATACAGAAAGAAACGAGTTCCAACAGTATCACGGCCGATTGTTCATTATCAGAGGCAAGTAAAAGTATTCAACCTCAATTCACTGACATTAATGTCCTATATACAGCGACACGTACAGTACGCGGGCACAATAAAGCAACTCTATTCGTTTCTGGTTAATCCCCAAGCGTATAATTTCAGGAAACACACACACACACATATGCCTATATTTATGTATTTATACAATACGACAGGAAACATCCCGGAATCCGCGTCTATGCAAGCGCTTCCTTGCTCGTGAACATACTTTTAAGTAACAAATATATAAACTCCACAGATATTGATTGATGATTCGTTGGGCACTTGGTGAAACATATTAATACAACGTTTAAAAAAAAACACACACACAAACACTTGGTAAGTTTCACGGTTTATTATTTACCTCTGACAGCTGTTTCAGCTTATTAAGCTATTCTCAAAGAGATGATAGAAACAACTGAATTTTAAAAGACATCTTCTGTAGAACGTAACGAGCATTGCTTTACTTTCACTTTTCACAATATTGATTATGATTTGTTTGGTACTTGGTGAAATATATTAATACAAAGGTTTAAAAAAAACATACAATCACTTGGTAAGTTTCATAGTTTATTATTTACCTCTGACGGCTGTTTCAACTTATTAAGCTATTCTCAAAGAGATCATAGAAACAACCTTTATATAAATAGGTTTTTTTAACCTTTATATAAACTCCAGACCAAATAATGTTCTAAACGCCTTTAAAATGTAAATTTAAAACAGTATTCAACATGGTAACCTTTTAACTATAACTTAAGTGGACCAAAAAACTAATTTAATATTTTTGAAACTTTAACTGAAGTAAATATTTCCTTTGAAGTAGGTGACTGTTTAGAGTACCAAAGTCGGGGTAATGAATTGGTGGTACAAAGAAAACCATAAAATATAACTGAACTAAAGTTTCTCAGTCCAGTTCACCGGGGATGCTGGTATTGAAATATCAAAAAACATGTAAATCTTAGTGAACCTAAACAAACAATTAAATATACGTTTTCTTAATTATACTCGTATGTTTTCTTTTAGTTTATCTTTCCCGAGTTTTTGAATCAATACATTGTCAGCAGCTGAAGTTTTAAAGTCCAGTTGCAGTTATTGAGTGTGCAACCAAATTCACACGCGGTGTACTAGACAAACATAATACTAGGTTATGCATAAAATTTTATGTAAAAACTCCCTACATCAGAGAATAACTCGTACGAGGAAAAGCATTCAACGAATAGATTGTTTGACATTGTCTTGAATACAACAGTACAAAAATTACATTGTTCAGTATATGTAATATTAGTCTGCGAATGAAAAAGTAACAATGTTCAGTATTTTTAGTATTAATTTCATTAAAACTGGTTAAGTAGTGCAAAGACATTCTTAAACGATTTTAAACGATTTTCATTAAAACTATATTGAACGATTTTCATTCAGTATGTCTTGTAGAATCAGAATGGCTAAATCGATTTAGATGACACAAACGCCTCACGATTTTACTGTCTTTTAACAATGTCCATTTAAAAAATGGAGGACCAAGAAAAAAAATTTAGTTATGCGTCGTATAATATAAATTATAAACGTTATGCCATAGATTAAAACTGAGCAGGCAGTTCCATCGATACGTAGGCTGAAACAAACACTCCTTGCTTGTGTCCAGATGAGTAACGAAATTCTAATTCACATTGTCAGTGATGCTTGAGAGATGAGGGTGTACAATACTGTGAAATGTAGGCTTACATGTTGCGTCCACCCTGATTTACTTTTCGTTGGAGTCAATTTTTTTAAGATTCGACAAAACAATTCTCAAATTCGGAAATTAAATAACCAGAAAATGTCCGAAACCTTACCCAAAAACAAAAGGCACTCCATTGAAAAGTTGTTACAAGCGTACTGCCAGTAAACTGGAAATGGGATTTCTAAAATAGTATTAAGAAACATTAAATAGAATAATAAAAGGCAGATAACCAATTAGTCTTTTGCTTCTTCAACAGAGGCACTTCGAAGGGAATACAAATAGGGGAAGGATGGGTAAAGTGGCCAGTGCGGGCAAAGTGGCCATTTGAGTTTTCTCCGCTGTATAGTGCTGCAGTCACGCGGGAGCCGGGCGAAACAGTTGAAACGGATGCTGTCAGTGTTGTCTGTGACTTTGAAGCGGAAGGCTATACTGTTCTACTTCTGAACTCATTTTTTCGTTTTTTCGCATGTCTGATTATAGGTAAGTGGTACAAAATTTTGATTATAGCTAAATAATAAGTAGTGTTATAAGTATTTGCTCTAGTGCTGTTTGATCAGCGTGAAATACGCTTTTAAATGACGTGTGTTTGAAAACGCTAAGTCATGTAGGTTAGATGCTAGACCACAATTTTTGTAATGGCGTCATTCCGGGTAAAGTGGCCCTAAACAGACCGGGCAAAATGGCCAAATGGCCACTTTGCCCGGCAACAATTTTTTATTCACTGTACATAATAAAATGTTACTCAAACCATTTTTAGTAATTGATATTATAACATTATAATATGTAACAGTGAAATTGCATTTATATAAATGCGATTTCACGTTTATAGTCGGTTTAAAATATATATAGCCTACTCAGAGTTGAATGTGAGTTAAATTAGGCATATAGGCCTAATAATATCCTTACAGCACAAAATCCTATTTCAACCATTTTTCATTGTTACAGGACACCAAGATGCCCTACAAATACATCAGAAAATCTACACAACAGTCGTGGGAAGCGGAGGCGATGCAACATGCTATAGAAGCTGTAAGAAGAGACAAGATGCCATTTGCTACTGCAGCGAAACAATTTAATGTTCCAAGAAACACCCTCAAAAGGTGAGTTCTGGAGAAAAATCGTGACGCGATTGAAGATAAGAAAATTCTAGGTAAATACAGAAAAGTGTTTACCGAGCTACAGGAAATGGAACTTTGTGAGCATATATTTGATATGGAACAACGATTCTATGGTATTACCCTAAATGACTTACGCTACTTGGCGTATTCTCTTGCAGATAAAAACAATATTCCTCACCCATTTAACAAAGAGAAGGAGATGGCAGGCAAGGATTGGGTAGCTTGCTTTAGAAAAAGGCACCCTAACATAACTCTGAGAAAACCAGAGGCTACTTCCATGGCAAGAGCACAAGGTTTTAATAAAACTAATGTCAACACTTTTTTTAACATTCTTAAAACAGTGCAAGACAACCACTTCCATCCTGCTCATAGGATATACAATGTCGATGAGACTGGCCTTCTGACCGTTCAAACTCGCAGCTCAAAAGTATTCTCTTTGAAAGGAAGAAGGCAGGTTGGGGCAATAACTTCTGCAGAGAAAGGCTTACTCTCGACATTTGCAGCCTGCATGTCTGCTGGAGGTACTTTTATTCCTCCATTTGTTATATTCCCAAGACAAAAAATGAAGGCAGAGCTTAAAGATGGAGCTCCCACTGGTTCTGAGTTTGCCTGCAATCCCAGTGGCTGGATGCAAACAGATATCTTTATGCAATGGTTTGACCATTTTTTAAAATATGCCAAGCCTTCAGCAGAAGATCCAGCCCTTCTAATTTTGGATGGTCATGCCACCCACACTAAGAACGTTTATTGAAAAGGCCATGGAAAATCACATAACAGTGGTATGTTTGCCTCCCCACTGCAGCCATAAGCTGCAACCACTAGATGTGTCTTTTATGGCCCCCTTTAAGGCTTATTACATTCAAGCTTGTGAGAAGTTCCTCCGGAACAACGCTGGGAGGACCATAACACAGTTCCAAATTAGTAAACTTCTTGGAGAGGCATTTTTGCGTGCAGCTGTTCCTGCTACAGCTATCAACGGGTTTCGCAAATTCGGGACTTTCCTTTGGACCCCGATGTGTTTTCTGATGCTGATTTTGTAGCTGCAGAAGTGTCTGACATTCCGATGAACCTTCAAAACAATGATCTCAATGTTACCGAAGCAAACTGTGAAAACGCACTGGATGAACATGGAGATGGACCTATTTCAACAGAAGAGGAAGTAGTGGCTGGACCCAGTGGCGGAGCTTCGGCTGAAAAGGTGGCAGTGGCTGGATCCAGTGGTGTAGTGCAAAGTTCGTTTGCAGTAAGTCCAAAAGAAATTATTTCTCTACCAAAACAAACCTTTGTAAAGCAAAGAAAACAAAATAGGAAAAAAGGCAGATCAGCTGTTATAAAAATGAAGTAATTGCAGATAAGCAGAAAAAAGAAGAAGAGGAGGCCAAGAAGAGAAAGAGGATGGAGAAAAAACGCCTCCCACCTAATAAAAAACATAAGCCTAAAAGTCAGAAGAAAACTCAAACTAAAAAGGCATCTCAAACAAAAAAAAACAGCTTAGTTTTGAACCAGAAGAAGAAGAGGATGATGATGAAGAATGTTTCTATTGTAATGAGGCCTACTCAAAATCGAAAGACAATGAAGGATGGATTGGATGCTTAAAATGTAAGAAGTGGGCACATGAAGAGTGCGCCGGATGTGAAGAAGAAGATGAGTTTGAGTGCGAATTTTGCAAATAGGCCCTACGCCTAATCCTTTATTGATAGACTATTGATTACGAATTACTATTTACTTTATCTTGTAATGATTTAATGCTTAAGATAATACTTCAAAAACATAATACTTATTCTTAATGTGTGTTACTTTAGCTTGTATTGATTAAATACGCACTCTGAATCGATGAGATTTGTTCATTTACCTATGCGGCTAAAGTGGCCAAGGTCTGGCCACTTTACCCAACCCAGGCGGGCAAAGTGGCCACTTTGTACATTTTTTTTAAAGTAACATGTATACATTTTAAAACAAAAAAAATTTAAAAAATACAATAGCAATTGGAACTTAAGTTATTATAGTTACTATTGGTATATGTTTTTTATAATTTTGCTGATTAAAAAGGTATCATAAAAATTCATCAAACCTTAGAGTGGCCACTTTACCCATCCTTCCCCTACAAAGTGAAATTACCGTACTAAATAAAATTGTAAATGTCATTTTTAAATATAACAACAACGTATTACAGATAAAAGTGGTAACGCATCATGTTACGTTTCTGTTAACTAAAAGTGGTTTCTTTCTTCAAGCAATCTAGGCGTCCTTAATATTTGTTTGCCTTGTTCAATATTTCAGTAGACTGCATAAGAAATGTCATGTTATCTATTCGACCTAAATATCTCTACTCTGTATACTTTGTCGTTACGAAAGTCGGATATCTTTCCTAGTCTCGCATTTGTACCATATAAGACAAAGCCCATTCTCCATTCTGATCACAGGTTTGTTCTTATTACTAACGGACCTCTGTAACAATGATGGGCTACCAGAATTATGGAGTTTGTTAATTAATAAGATGGATTTGGTAAACAAACAGAAACTTAAAAAATTATTCATTATATGATAAATTATACGTCACTAGTTGATAATATTTTACGATTATGCAACAATAATAAAAGAAAGTTACCGATACTTCGTTAAAGTCTTGTTCATTTTGCTCATATTTACTAAATATTCCAGCCCGTTGCTTGAGGAAGACTTTTTTGGACTCGTACATGTTTATTTAATTCGAATAAAAAATACACACTAATACGTTATCGTATCAACAAAAGGGTGTGTCAGCGGTAATCTGAAGCTATTCTGGCTACACCATTCCAGCGGTTACATGACACAGCGACACAACGCTAAAGTAGCCCTTACTAAAGCATCAACCATTCTGTAATTTTGTACTGATTTTCTTACATTATTTTGTACTTTTAATATTTGAAAGTTGCTAACATCATCATTGGACGATAGTGCACAAAAAACGTGTTTAATAAAACATAAACTTTCCTAGCTTCTCGGATAGCAAACGTCATGTAATCTAATAAATATTTAAATTAATTTACATTTGTCATAATTAATTAATTAATTAATGGCACTACAAATAAACAATCGGTAGGACAGAAGTCCCTACAAACAGGTGTGACAACTCTCACACAGAGACTCTAGAAGATAAAATAAAAAAACCGACATAGTAAAATTTCAGTCTACATGCTTTCTAGATTAGTCTATACATGATTTACGATAACAAATTATTATCCACTGAAATTACAAGTTTAATATCACTATTATCTCATACTATATAGTGATTATGATTATGCATTTAAAAAACTTGATTATGTGTAGAATACTTGTAATTTGGTTGGAATTTTGTATTACTTTTCTTTAATAAAATATTGCATTATGAAATCGGTTCATTCTTTATTCGAATAACCGCGTATGGTATACCGATTTGTTTATTGATATTCCTTACATACAATATTTATTTCTTTTTAATGGAGTCTGTAGCATTCTGTGTAATAGGGACACGAAAGCTGATATTTTCTGTTGAGATGGATGATTTAGATTCGTTGGAATTTAATAACGTGATTTGACTTCTAAGTATAACGTAGACCTAATCAAATTCCCGAGAGGGTAGTTCAGTTGCTGAAACGAGACCACGTGTCGAAGCTCAGATCTGACCGACAGTCTAACGAGGTGCCTTGCTCCCGAATTGGTATTGCATTGTACCTGTGGGTCTTACCCCCATTATCGCCAGGATCTAACCGTGTTCGATAGGAGAGTACTACGTTGATCAAAAATATTCCGGTTATTCGGTCATTGCTGCAAGCTTTTGGCATGCGTACACAGATTGTAGAAACTGCGAGCTGAATGCTGACTACTGGTACCAGAATTGGCCGCTGAAGCAGATGAGTCGGGGGACGGGGGTTGGTAACCAGAAACTTTCACTTCAGCTTAGGGTACTTGATAAGCGCAGACAATAACTCTCCAATGAGTGCTGTCACTGATAGGAAGAGTAGGAAGTATGGAAGTAAGCCTATTTAGCGAGCCACAATCTTCCATGAGATAACATAATGGCTCTGGCAGACGTACTAAGAGTGTTGACCACATTGGTTGGAAAGATCAAAGTGAATATGAAAGTAGGTTGGGTCAGAAAAGAAAACTTAACTAATAAAAATATCGCTTGCAAGTGACTAGCATAAACATAGTCACGAACAGTGCACAGAACAAAGAAGACCTGGGCATAGAATGTGTTTAAAGAATCTCATCGGTACGAAAAATTTTAAAAGCGTATTACTATGAGGCGGGCATTCGGGTCACATTTGGTCTAACAGGAAGAGGTGCTCCATCGCGCGTACTCTGCGAATCTAGGGGAAAACCGAAATAAAGTGCGACAATGACAGAGAGAGCGGGGAGGGAGAGTGCCACGGTTCGGACGAAGGTGATGGCAAGAACTCGTAGCCTTCCCACAAATAACACCATTTCTAGTATCTATAAGAATCCCAACAATGAGCGAAGGGTATGGAATGAGCGGAACCCATTAACCACCGCCTGACCCAAACTAGGCAACATCGGTGGCGGTGACTTCCTACGCTTGGCTAGCTACTCCAGCGTCTGCTACGATTAAATAACCAGAACAGAAGCTGCTCGAGGCTTTAAGTGCCCGCGCCCACCGCTCTATGCACCTGCAGACGAACCCTTACGAAAACTACAGACCTGTAAATCATACGTGGGGTCAGGCCGGTGCACATAAGCAAATTCTAACACAGTATACGCATCTGCTCGAGCCGCTTCGTTACGCTTTCGTCCCAGGCAAAGGAAACCGCAGGTTTGCAGTAGGTCAGTTACAGGAGTCGTCTGTCCAGGCAACGAACCGGCCGAGGCCTACGGCAGCCGCGGCTGTCTCCACGCCAGCGCGGTTCTAAGCTCCTGCGTGTGAATCCATAAGAGAATCACAGAAATGCGCCTTAGGCGTTTACCCAGACCGAAGCAACAATTGAATCCTCTCCTGGATACCGTATCATGCAAAGATGACCAGCATCTTAACTCCTAACGCTGCGAACAGATGACCACGCTCCAACAGAAGAACTTGGAGTTCAACTTGCTGTGGTACGGACATCGCACATACATCAAGGCGTAAGACGCCTTGCACAACTTCTGTCTGTCTGTCCGGGTCTGGAATTGTCCCAACTCGGTAGTGGTCAATAAAAGAGAACAGCAGGCGAATTTCCCAGAAGTAAGTTCAGCTCTTAAAAAAAAATTGTGAATTTGTGGTATACAATAGTTGATAAATTTGTGTGTCTACTTCAAGGGCAAACGGTTGTGACAAGAGAGCGTGGCTAAGACACGGCGAGCTTTTTTGACCTGTTCAGGCGACAGTCGACTCCAAACACCCAAACCTTTCACTGACTCTTTGCAGCTTTTGCCGATCTGTCTTTCTTTAGAGGGGGGGACTCTCTTTGACAAGGGGCTAATCTTTAATTTAATAAGTAAAACAAATATTCTCTGATTTCTGGCACCACATTACACTTTGGTGCCTAGGAGACGGAGCTCCAACAAACTTAGTGCCGTCAGATATAAGAGAGAGAGAGAGGGGACAGATAGACAGACAGGCTGGAAATGGGTCGAGTCCAACTGCCTCTTCATCCATCCATAACGATGCAAAGTTCGTTCAAGGCTTCTTAGGATCTCCATAGGCGATAATATAGATCAACAATGTTAGCCTTAGTTGTCATCAAGCTATCAAACACTTCGAAACTGTCATCTAAACCAAGAGGTTCATGGTCTTGGTAGAAACCGTTGCAGCGTGTGCCTTCTGCGATCCGAGATGTCAAATGGGAATCCTAATGGCATTCAGAACTCATAGAGTTTCTAACCAACTCAATTCATACGTGGTTCTCTTCAACGAGACATCTCTGAGAGAATGTTTCGATTGCCCAGTTAAGTGTTTTACTGGCACGACATAACTGGCCAATTAAGAGGTATCGCAGTGGAAACTTCTATTCCTCAGCACCGTTTCGACCATTGCAACTGACTCCGAGACCACCGCCATTGACATGCATAGAGATCTTGGCCATTCTTGCAGTATGGCTTATGAACTGCTTCAGAAGAAATTCTTGGTTCACGATCCGCAGACCATCTTCGACACTGTATGCAGGTTGATCATAGCAAATGATACGAATTTTAAAAAAAATTCATGACTGTAGTTGATTGACTGGAACCGCTTGGCTACTGTTTCCGATCATCAGTATTGTACCAATCCAATTATCGTTCTGACCGGTAAAACCTAATGCGATTTCCAAATATTTGCACACCTCGGTAATACAAGTGATCGTTTGTCCGGTCTGAACATTCTCTCTCACATAACTGACTTTTAGTCACAGCTCATCTTGGTCCATATAGTCATTCAACTGTTATCGTGAGACATGTAACGAAAGCATATAGTGTCTGTGGCCAGCGCTCTGCTGCCGGATTTCAGAAGCAGACAATTGACAAATCATTAAGAGAGTCGTTTTGTTCGACGACAGTACTCTTGGCAGTAGGCTATACGTGTTCTCCTAAATGAAACCTAGACTTGCAAAACTGTCAGCGCATCCCACAGGCAAATTATTTCCAGAAGTACTGGCAATTGGTGATCTGGCTGACGAGACTGGAGTCCCTTACACTGGGACTACAAAGAAGAAGTCTGCAACGAAGTGCAAAACGTCTTCACGTCTCTAGTCAATACCGTGACCGAACCCATTTTTAGGAAAGAGTTAAGGGTCCCAGAAAGGCATCTGGCCCGAACTGTGTTTGGAACACAGCTTTTCTACTCCCCCTACACCTTTTTGAACAACTATCCCTTTTTTGAAAGGGAGACCTTTTTTGTAGCTACTCAAGATGACCTGTCAAACGTATCTCAGACTGACTTTTCCCCTCAATAATGAAAGTGGGCTCCCGACATTCTAAGGACGCAGGGTAAGATGCAATTTGAGTAGACAGCACCATCTGATTAGCTCCTTGTCGGCAGTGTCTAATATCCGTGAGCAACGACGTGTGCGAGGTCATATCTTGATTCCCGAATAGTTCGGTTTTCACTCCTACCATTGAACCACTTATCAGTCGAAGAGATTAATGGCAAGCATAGCAGTAGCCAACAGAACCGTTGTATCGTCTTACTAGATGTGAAAAGCCTTCGACCGAGTCTGGTTCGAAGGATGCTACACAACACGAAGGAGATACTTATCCAGGACTGTTACTGTCACCTAATTGCTATCTTCTCACCGAGGACTGTGTGTACAGATTTGATCTATTGTGAATGCCCATATGATTGCCGATTTTCCTCAGGGTCTCTGCTATCAGTTGTACCTGAAGTTCAACTGCTTCTGTATGAGAAAACAGTGGTGATCACTACAAGAGAGTAAGGGAGTCGGCGCAATCGATTCGATTGTTAACTGGTTACCTGCAACTGGAAAGTTGGAATACTATTATCCAAACATCGAAAGAAACCGCCAGGGTCGTAACGAATTCGCAAAACGTATTTGCCATGGTCCAACAAAGTGAAGTATCCTGGTGTTCACATCAGTCGTCGGCTGACTGCCGAACCCTTGCCCAGACGGTTTCCAAATAAACAAACGACGCCCTGTTTACCCTTGTTAATAACTGTTTTACGATGATCTAACATACTTACGACAGGCCTGTTAGTAACACGAATATCCTTTGTTAGATAGAATCACGAAGTAGGTCCAGACAGTGACTCGAGCCTGGCCGCACACTGGCATCTTGTTTCATCTTGTTTAAATCAAAAAAATTGATCTAATTGTTTTGTGCTTTGACTGAAAAGCGGAACAAAACGTAATTCTGCTTTCGACTGATTAATTGATTATACGATGCGCAGCCATTGTGACAGTCTACATCAAATTCACGGCAACAAGTGCAGCTCTACCGACAATAGTGTCTTTAATTATAAACTCTATTCCAAATTAACGCCTCTCGAACTGCGTAGGCTGCGTGAAATCTGGCACAGTTACTTAATTGCAAACAATCCCTGGCAGTCATGTCGCATTAGTTTGGTGCCGTTTCGTACGTCATGAATACACGATACGTTTAGGTAACAGAGTTTTCCGTTCAATAGATATAGTTTGAATGTACATATATGACTTTTACTAAATCTGTTAAAAACATATTTTTGCGGGGCTGAACGCGAATTAAAGTTTTCAGTACTATTTACTTTTTCCAGTGGCACATTATTTGCTTTACACATCTGTACTACGGTGTAAAAATATGGAGTGTATCTACCACGGAAAAATTGTATTCTTGCGAGTACGATTTTAAAAATCTTTGTTACTTAATACGACTACTTTGTACAGTTTAAATTTTAGATTATTTGTTATTAAATTTTGTTTATTATTAAATAGACGGAATTTTTTGATTTCGTTGTCCATGACGTGCCCGTTACTTAATTAAATATAATTATAAAATTATAATGATAAACACATATCACACCCCACACACACAATATCGATCTTTCAAAACTCGATACCGCCCCCAACAACAAGACGGACAGTGCTCCCAGCGGCAGCCTCTGAAGAAGCTTTTTAAAAGCGAAAACCGGTTAAGGCTGTAAGGTAAAACTTTTACGTGCTTACCCATAAAAAACTTTGTGTTCCGAGTCGGCAGTGAAATAATTATATTTAGTTAAATAGACGGACTAGTAAACAGATACTTAAATTTTTACTATACGTATTATTCTTAATCATTAATATTTATATAAATTGTTTATTATTTATAATATACAACATTTATTATTTTTGTAATAAAAATTAACTATTTATTATTTATAAACTATATTTATAATATTGTTTATTATTTTTTAATATTTATAAGTTTAGTCGTTGCTTTCTCTAACATGCTTATGTATATGTTTAAAATATTCAAACGAATTTTGTGTTCTATAAACGCCTCTAAATCGATACAGATTCACTCTACATTTCGGGGACTAATTGGACTTTACATATTCACCTTGTTTAATCCCAATATGTAAGACGTATACGGAATATTAACTTTTGTATCTTTACATGGCAAGTTAATCAGTTGATCAATTTTAGTTTAGCTTTTAAAAAGGCCATAACCCATTTCCAAAACCTTTTGCTTACACATATTTTTTCAAACACTTTTTCTACAGTCTATTTCTTGATGCATATATAATTTATTTAATATTTATAATTTCTTTAACTCAAGATGTTTTTTCCCTTATTTGGAACATGTTTCGGGAATCCTATTGTTCCCATCTTCACCTATCTTCATTTTGTATCTTGTTGACTACCAACCAAAACACAAGTACTCAACTAGATACAAAATTAAGATGAGTGAAGATGGGAACAATAGGATTCCCGAAACATGTTCCAAGTAAGGGAAAAAACATCTTGAGGTAAAGAAATTATAATTTTAAATAAATTATATATACATATACTTTTCCAGATGGATACCAGATAACAGTCATAATTGAGAGATTTATTAGAAACATAAGATGATTAGAAAGGAACCGAGCGAAGCTTTCGAATAACCGAAACTTGCCAGTGAGAGGGGACAATAGAAGAAACCGTATGTAGACGTCCATCAATTTTTGTGGATGCAAGCAGATATGTTATTATATTGGAATATATCAACCATCACAGAGTCGCCGTCGTGTGTCTGCTGTTTGCGAATTACGCAGTGCTGACACATGGCTTAAATGGTTTGTTGTACTGTAGAATGCGGCGCGACCTCATCCATCACTAAACGTCATTAATGCCACAGATTCCGTGATCTCTGGCGCGCGCACACGTACGAACATAAACGTACACTTGAATGAAATTCATGTAAACATATTTTATCTTGTCAAGTGGTAAGTAGGTCTAAACTTAAACCATGTAACTTCCGAGAGGCTTTTAAAGCGCCTTCCATTTTGAGAAGTTGTTCGAACAAGTCTCATGACTTCGAGGAACTTGTCATAGTAGATCTTGTTGTTATCAAAGTATTTAGTGTCTTACATTATGATCGAAAATATTGCGAATAGCTGATGATTGTTTATCATTTGGGAGAACTTTGCTGCAGAATAACTACCTAACATGTTAAAATTCCAAAACAAAATATTCATTTCTAGTGTAAATAAATACCTTCCACTCAACTCTAAATCTCATTTCGTTTCACAAGCTCGCGCGTGTGTAGGGCCTACCTATTCTTGGTTCCACAGTCGGATGAGATAATGGGCGAGATAAGGAAATACACTGCGCTTATGGGTTTACGTTCGCTATTATTACGCGGCTTGAAAACCTCGACCGATAAAAGTGAAGTACTAGATTAGTCTACAAAATGTACACAGTAGTAACAGCATTTTGTGTTAGCTTTAATTCTTCACAATTTGGTATATTTTAAATAAATTTTGCCCGGAAAATAAGTCGGTAAAAATAAAAAACGTAATAAAACCATCGCACACTCCATTTAGTACGTATTAAATTATAAACTGTCCTTACGCTAGAAGTTCTTCCTCTTTAACGACAATTTTTTTTTTGTACATGTAGTCCAGATCACATACATGATCTGCATTCTATTTCAATATTAATAATATCCTTATAGTAAAAATATAGGCTTTTCTTACCATAAAACAAGAGTATTTTTAAGTTGGTACTAATTAACAACTAGCAAGTAGTTGAAGTAGTGGAGTATATAGAAATAATTAGGAATTTTCTGTTTCTGTTCTCATAGTAATAAGTAATAGCACTGGAGGCTGGTGACGTTTTTGACGGTGAGGAGGCAAACTTTTTTGGACCCGTACGTAACAAAAGTAATCAATCACCAGTAGAAACCAATTTATTGCAGTTACCATCAAATAATAGTAAAACTGAACCTTTTGCTTTAATACTAAACGTATTGTTAATTGCAAAACCTACCTTTCAGACTACCTATATTTAAACAGTGTTTGAAACTAAAATTACTTATAGCCCTAAAATTATTGAACTTCACGTTCCTAAACTTAAATACTAAATCAATTGTATTATTAAATGCATGCTTTACTAAATAAAATATTCAAGAGATAGTTCTCTACCTCGGATTAGTTTATTTGCTTGAACGTGAAATCCATTCTCCTTTCCTTTTGCTAGGATAAACTGTCAATAACTAATTCGTTGAAGTTATGAGTGGTTTCTACCATTTTTTTCTATTGAACACATTCCCAGAGCACAGAGTCTCTTTATCCTCTTTCATTGTGTTATGTACAAACGTTTTAATACGTTTGAAGGTTGAGAAACATCGTTCACTTTCTGTTGTAGTCATAGGAATTGTAAAAATAATTTTTAATAGTTTCACCAATTCGGGAAAACCGTACAAAAAATTTAGTAGAACTAATGCGCCAGTCGGGTCTGTTGTATAGAATTACCAGCTCATGTCTTAATGCAGCTGCATTTAAATTAAATTGTTTAGTAGCAATTTGTAACTGTGTTTCTGTGAAGATAAGCTGATGTTTAGAAAATAGGGTTGGTAAACTGCTATTACTAAATGGTCTGAAAATGAAAATCTGTCGTCACTGTTGGTCATTATTATGTCAAAAACGTCTTTAGCTGAAGTCTTCTTGCTTTCATCAAAGCGTGTCCTTTATGGATTTTGAGACGCTTCTCTAAAATCATTTGTTGTAGACAAACTGACATCAAAGTCAATATAATCTCTGCCATTTTAGATATGTGACTTGAAAAAGGCACCATCTGGTGTGTTTTAATACCGTCAGTTTTCACTTGCTGTAATTGATTAAATAAAATGTCACAGGCTGGCATAATGTTGTTGAAAAAAGTTAACCAAAAATTTAAATCCTCATTATTTAATGTGTTTTTCGTCCTAATGCTTTCTGAACAGTTGACTTGTCACTCTCATCATCGTCTATGATTTTTTCAAGAGCAGCGGAAATGTAATTTTTATGAATAAATACTCCTGTCACACAACGGGATTTAAAATTCTACCTGGTAAGAGAACATTTTGAGAGACGTTTCTTTACTACTTCACCAAGTATATTGTTCGTTTAGAAGACCTTGGAAAAATGTTGTAACACCATCTAAATTACAGAAAAATATTTTTACTTATTTGTTTTGTGAAGCAGAGCGCTCAATAATTAAGTTTAGTTCAACGGCAAAGCAGTGTATGTACTGGCCGTTCTCGTACACAGCTTTAACGTTTGCTTGAACACCGTTATGTTTCCCACTCATTGCTGCTGGGCCCCCCATGGTAACTTTGTGCAATAACTTTACCAGGCATCTAACTCTTCCAAAATCCTTTGCTAATTCTTCAAAAATAGTATTACCAATACCTCCAGCAGAGTGGTGATCTCGTGAACTGACAAAACTGATAAACCTCTCATGTAATTTTCGGTTCAATCCATACCTCACAACTAACACCATTTGTGACACAGTGGCACAATCTGTGGTTTCATCTGCTTCAGTTGCAATGTAATCAGTTTCAATTATTTCTTTTTTTTTATTAGTCCAATGCACACTGCATAAATAGAATCCAAAATTTCATTTTTAATTGTTTTAGAAAGACTAACAAAAACCCTATTGTTTGTTTTTCAGTATGCCCGCTTAAGATGCTATCTAGGCCCGTCATTAAATTTACTAAGGCCTTAAAAATACCTGGATTTTCAGATGTGTTTGTTTCATCATGTTCCCTTAAAGCTAATTCAGATATTCCACAAAACTTTATATAGTCAGTTAACTTACTTAGGTTAACTTACTTTAAGTTAACTTAGTTAACTTACTTTAATTTTTAACCTATTCACTGTCTAACTGACAACTAATATTGACTTTTCCTAACATTGAATATTCAACACAATTGTTCATACGTGTTTCATTAATTTTATGTTTTTTAATTTTTTCTCCTAAGAGTTTCAAGTTCCTAATCCATTTTCAATCCAGGCTGAATCACTGTTTAGGTTCATCACCAAACATACATAACAAAAAAAGGAATTCAACACCTCACAGCCACACATCCATTTAGCATTTCGGTAACAGTTTCCATTAAATTTTCTTGTGTAGTTTTTATTTTACTTGATGCTGGCCTATCCGTTTTTTGATTTTGTTGTGTCATATCTAAATTGGGTTTTGGTGGTCCTAATTTTTTAGTTCTACTTTCTTTTCATAAGTAAGTGAATTTGAAATAATCAAACGTTTGATATTACTTACCGAGTTCATGACCTTTTTTTTTTTTTTGTTCCTAACGAATAGGCACAGAACAAACAGGCTCAGGCCTACACAGAATATGTTCCACGTTTATGTACACAAAGTAGCCTACGACAAAAACACTCTCTTACACAGAATACACACCCTAATAAAGAATAAATTATTAGAACATCACGTTTACACAAACAATACAACAAAAACGCAATCTAAACTATATAAAACACAAGAGAAAATGCATGCACTTGAACAGCAACAGAGACGTTTTAAACAACACTCGTGATTCTCCGACTCACGTTCCCAACAGGAGACTTCCTGGCCTAACGTCCTTGACATTGTTGTTGTCAAGGACCTGGCCTGTCCCATCACTGTAAGTGCCGTGTCGGACCTTTCGTCCGATCACGACCCGGTGCTCATCACTGTTCAACCTACGCTGGATACACCTCTCCAACCTCCCTGTCGTATTAGGAGAATCAACTGGCGCTCCTATCACGACGAACGTCAACGAACAGTCCGTCCTGACCTGCCGGTCCTCATAGCCACTCCGGCTGATGTGGACCGCATGGCCAACTATCTATCTTCAAGATGTCGTCACGTCCGCCATGGACAAGCACACTTATCTCGTCCCTGAGAGT
This sequence comes from Magicicada septendecula, assembly GCA_034769895.1. Lineage (NCBI taxonomy): Eukaryota > Metazoa > Arthropoda > Insecta > Hemiptera > Cicadidae > Magicicada > Magicicada septendecula. Next base: position 1,205,464,444 of record CM068367.1, read on the forward strand.
AATTAAAGGTTTCAATTGCTTGAAGAGGTGCTTCTCGCGATCCGGGAACAAAAAAAAAGTAGATAGGAATTGGTCCTGACAAAAAAGTAGATAGGAATTATGTAAAAACTATCGACCAATCTCAGTTCAACTTCTATATACATTTTGTAATAAGATTCTCATTAACAGACTTCGACGAGGAACACTGAACTTAATGCAGCTGCTTCATTAGAAGATATTTTAAGAATGTAGAAGAGCTTTCAGCGCAACAAAATTTTTCAACTCAAACTTAAAACTCAAAAAATTTTTTAAATTTTGACTTTTAAAAACACTGTAGATAATATGTAAACCCACGTATGAGGGAATTGTTTATCACAAGGAAACTTTTGATACAGTCTACAAGTGAAAGCATTAAGGAAGTTATCACCAAAGCCATTATAGGCTTAGCATGTGTGTACAGACTATCGGATACAGAAAACAGAGGAATTAAATGGCAAAAATATGTATCGTTCGAATCCAGACTTACAGACAATGTCGATATGTTGATTTGTTCAGAGAATATCCAATAAAAATGGAAGAGACGATTAATGGTTTAGTTTAGTCGGAGGACTGATCTGAGAGTAAAAACAAGCACAAAGTTTAACAAAACTATATCAGCTGAGAGGTGTAAAATGATGGAAATAATCTGATAGACGTTGGTGAAAATATATACTTAAGTAGAATAATAATAAACAAGAGAGATGTAGTGGCAGAAACTGTCAATCGATTTTGGGCAGACAAGACACCGAGCTTGTTTGAGCAGCGTACATTAATAGGTCAATGGACTCAGAGTTCAGAAAGTGACGTAAAAATTGCGAACTACAAAAATAATTGTTGAAAGGATATTAGACAAGTCACAGATAAATTGAACACACACACATTAGAGCATTTATTGTTTACGGAATTACAAAAACAAAACTGAAATGGGCCAGGCATTTTGCGAAGTAGCTGATGTTCGGGATGTTCTGTAGACTGAAAGGCTTGAGACCTGATCGTTACGTTCAGGATCACAATAGTCTCCTCGTATGGCATATCACACTAGTCTAAAACATTACGCTCGGGATCAATCACAATAGTCTCCTTGTAGGGCATATCACACTAGCCTATAACACTACGCTCGGGATCACAATAGTCTCCTCGTGGGGCATATCACACTAGCCTATAACATTACGCTCGGGATCACAATAGTCTCCTCGTAGGGGATATCATACTATCCTATAACATTACGCTTGGAATCACAATAGTCTCCTCGTAGGGCATATCATACTAGCCTATAATATTACGCTCGGGATCACAATAGTCTCCTCGTGGGGCATATCATACTAGCCTATAACATTACGTTCGGGATCACAATATTCTCCTCGTATGGCATATCACATTAGTCTAAAACACTACGCTCGGAATCACAATACTCTCCTCGTCGGGAATATCACAATAGTCTCCTCGTATGCAGGGGCGGATTAACCATTAGGCTGACTAGGCTATAGCCTAGGGCGCGGCACTTTGGGAGGCGCAAATGTTTAGCTAAAAAATAATAAAATTTTACAGCTAAATGTAAAATTGGTAATAAATTACAAGGATAAAAATTTGAGTTCATTTTGAACACAGGCGCCTGTTTGCGAGAAATTATGGTAAAACTGTAAATAAATAATAGAAGTGCTTTCCAAACTGTTTTCTCCGGTTATGAGTTATCGGCGGCCGGCGCTCATTATGCCGCCGCCCGGCTTTCATGGAATTGCCGACCACGTTATCTATTCCATCCACCTCCATCCCACCCCTTCACCTTCCCCTCCGTTCCTTTTCATTGCAGATAAGTTCGGTAGCGCTCATATTTGCGCATTTAAAACAAACATTTTGGTTATGGTTATGTCGATGTCGTTATGTCGTAGTTATGGTCGTATATACAGGTCTGGAAACTCTCGTGATGATCGCTAATGAAGTCCAAAAATGTTTTATTTATTACCCGCTGGAGGGCGCGTCGATGTAGAAGGCTTTTGTAGTGCTGAAGACTTCTGAAGAGACTGCTGCTGCTGCTTTGGATGAGAACGATGGGAGGCAATCTCTTTCATTGCTGAAAACTACCACGTTGCCTTTGATTCGCTTCTGCTTAATTTGAACAGAAGAAAATCGATTTACAGTGACATACATGGCAAGTTTGGGTTCTTACGGAAATTACCTGAACTTTCTGAACGAAATAATGACATAATAAGACAAAAAGCTAATCACCTTCTAGAAAATTATGCTGTTGACTTGGATCAGACATTTCCTGATGAGTGTGTGCATTTAGCTCAGTTTTTAAAAGACTATGGACCTGTCAACCCAGAACAAGAAGGAGGAGAAAATAAGAAAAAGCGATCTGAAGCAAAACCACTGTTGAATTTTTTGAAAACACTTAACTTAGAATTAATGTTTCCTAATATTGAGATAGCTTTGCGAAGTTTCCTTACTATGCCCGTCACTAACTGCAGTGGCGAAAGATCTTTTTCAGCTTTGAAGAGGCGAAAAATTTTTTACGCTCAAATTTGCGCCAGGATAAACTGACCAGTGTAGCCCTCTTGCTCATTGAAAGTGATTTTCTGCAAGGACTTGATTTCAGTGAGGTGATTAAAACGTTTGCTCAATCTAAAGCGAGAAAAAAGAATCTAGCTTGAACTGTACATGAATCTTAACAAATTCACAAGATATTTAACTGATTGTCTTCTTTGTGTAAATGATGTTAAATGTACCCTTAAAAAACTGTTATAATTCTGTGACTCCTTAGTTAATTTTTTCCTTATAAAAGTCATGCAAACTACAAATGGTTGAAGGTGTAACTCTAAAACAATCTCTGAAAAGTAGCCTCAGTTTTCAATTCTTGAGACTACTTCCAAAAACAGTAAGATACTTGAAATATTCCTAACTAAGAAATATATTGTAGGGTGTTTAAAGCTTCATTCAGCCCCTTGGAAATAAACGTAATAGTAGCCTATGGGTGGTGAGGGGGGGAAATATAATTAGCGTAGGGCGCCAAGATACCTTATCCGGCCCTGCTCGTATGGCATATCACACTAGTCTATAACACTACGCTCAGGATCAGAGTCTCCTCGTAGGGAGACTATAACATTACGGACCTGATTACAATAGTGTTCCTTGTAAATTGTGACACACATAATATGTACCAAAATTATCAAGTAATAAGTAATTAAAAAATATATTTTTGCACAAAGTTTCTTGCGAGTATTTCATCTTACGTTAGTTATACGAGAAATCTAAATTATAGAGTACCTTTTCTGCTCAGTAAGGAACTTACATTATCATATTTCTCAACTTGCAATTGTTAATTGCCAATGTGAGGGAAATAGGGTAAGTATAAACAAAAGAGAAACAACTGGTGCAACAGAACGGTGTGTGTGTGTATGTGTGTGGAGTTCACTTCGCGTTTCAGTTATACTAACCTAATTGTGACTAGACACGCACCAGTACAAACATAATACATGCTGGTTTCAGTCAAGTATTTCCTTATTAGACGATATTTATACTTCACAATCATTTTGTCACTCACTATACAGTATTTCATTTGTCTTTTGTTTATGCAGATTTACACTATGAAATTTACGAAAGAAGATTACTTACGAAATTGTGTCAGTATAATTGATACAGCTGCCAGTCTCAGCTTCATGTAGACACGTTACATACGAAATATTTACAGTACATGCTGACATCTCCTGATACACACAATTTCTTATCCCTTTTTATATAATACACACGTTCCTGTACTTTATAAAAAAAGGAAACGAAACATTTTCTTAAAAATTCTTTTTATCGTGCGGTAAAAGGTTTGATAACAAGCATTAAAGAATTCAAATGATTCTGTTTTAAAGTTCTAATTCGATAAGTGCGTTTAAGATTGGAAAGCGTAAAGAAGTGCAGCGGGTGACCTCTAGCCGTATAGTAACCTTTGACTGTCAGTGGCCAACATTACCTCACTTACACGCAAGCCAGTATATGTCCCATGCGCCAAACGATATGTCTACACAGAATACGTACGACAAACATAAAAATTAATTTTTTGGTGAAGGGTTTGTGAGGATCGGACAAAAATATAACACAAATTTTAACTTATTTGTTTCGACGTTTCGACAATTTTTATTGTCATAATCAGGACAATTGTTGCTGACGCTAAACACACAAATGAGGCGTGTGTTTGGAGTCAGCAACAATTATCCTGATGATGACAATAAACATTGTCGAAACGCCGACACAAATAAGTTAAAATTTGTGTTATACTTTTGACCGATTCTCACAAACCCTTCACCAAAAAATTCATTGATTGACGGTCACTACGAATTTAAGGACTTAATAAAAAATAATACACACCCAATACAAATCGTCTGTCAAGATTGTCAGCGCGTTTCGTCTTGGTTCTTGAAAACTTAATAGTATCGTTCGTTTATCGTTACCAATTATCAGTTTGTATGTACAGTCCTGCATTACTTAATTCTCGTGCCTAAATTAGCACCTTCCCTGTTCAGTGAAAAATAAAATTATTTCGTATTGCCATCATCGTTGAGTTACAAACCTCTGACTACACAGACGATGAAACTGTGTTAACGTAAATCACAAAATACAAGTGTTTAAAGCTCTATGGGAAATAAAGTAAGTTTGTTGCGTTACATTTCAATAACTGACATAATTTTGCAGTAGATCTAATTAACAGAAATATGAAGTGTCTTTATGGCAATAGTCTACGAATGATGACACGAATAACTAGAGAGGATAAGATAGATCTGAATACAGTTGGGTTAAAGGGAAGTCAGTGTAAATGATAGCTATTTAATATTGTTATAGCCCTGACATTGCGTTTAGATAAATCTGTATGAAGTCATATTAACCTGAGATACAGAAAATTACGATAGTAACTTAAAATATTCCTAACCAGTAAATAAGGGACGAAGAAGGCAAGTTGGATGAAACCAAGATGTAGGACAGAACAGAGATCTGACCTCATACTTTTTAGCCATTGGCTCTCCTGTACGTCACAGTACAGGCGTAGCACACTAGCCTATAACTACATGCTCGGAATCACAACTCTTTACCGTAGCCTATACATTACGGTAGGGATTAAAAATATCTGCACATCCACCCAATAAAGAAACTGTGAGCAATATGAAAAATTACATTATGTATTATGACAAGGACAACTATAATAATACCATAATCATCATCTTCATCTTAACGTTTTTACGAACAGGTCTTTAGCGGCCTGTTCCTATTCCCCAGTCCACCTTTTCTTAGGCCTACCAACTTTTCTTCTGCCTCTAGGGTTGTATTCTACTTTCTTCCATTCTGTCTATGTGTCGAATCCATTTTCTTCTGTTTTCTTTAATATTTTCATTAACTGCAAAAATATCTAAATCACTTCTTATCTCCTCATTTCTTATGTGATGTCGTCTATTACACCTTTTAACTGATCTCAGAAATTTCATTTCTGCTGTTTGTATCTTCTGTTCATCTTTTTTCTTTATGACCCAAGTTTCAGAACCATACAGTAGTGCAGGTATTGCCATTGTTTTATAAAATTTTATTTGGGTTTCTTTTCTGCATTTATTTCCCAACGTTCTCCAAATCGTTCCACACGTTCTTGTTAAATTCGTCACTTTATTTTCTACACCTCTATCTTGAGCGTAAGTAAAGTCACCTCCAAGATAGCTGAAATGTCTTACTTGTTCTATGCATGTGTTGCCTATGCATATTTTGGTCCGAACCGGTTCTAATAATAATAACGCTAGTTCTAAAAATGGAAACAACAATCCCCTGACGGTATGAAAATCCACCGAAATGAAAGCTTGAAAACCATCCTCTTCGCGGATGACCAAGTTCGTCATTATGTTCGTCATTTCAGAAGACGATCTCCAAAGAGCAATATACATCTTACATAAAATAGGGAAAGAAAATAACTGTAACATATCTAATAATACCATTGTTCAAAAATTTAAGCGTCACAATAAATATGTACGTGAACGACATCTGAAACCAAAAATAAAACTGATGTATTGTTAAACGATCATTTACCTTCACGTAAGAACGAAGTAACATTATCCGAAGACAACGTAAAATAATTTTTGATTAATATTAACATTTAGCAAGAGGTCCATATCCAGGTGTGTGTGTGTGTGTGTGTGTGTGTGTGTGTGTGTGTGTGTGTGTGTGTGTGTGTGTGTAAAATAAATAGTAACCATTTGATAGTGTAGTGAAGCCTAGTTCCTGTCGCTAACGAGCACAAGTAATGAGGAAATCAATGAGGAGATCCGCACACTTGGCCACACCGAAACCTTTTGACGGTCGGTAATTATTGTACAAGTTGTTATCTAAAGACGACTGTCTTCCTTGAAATATTCAGTAACCGGACTAAATAGATTTGATATGTGTGTAATTGCCAATTACGGACAATTTATTTGTACGAATTACTTTAATTTCGGTTTTTGTCTATCGGCGGTGTTAAACCTAGTGACTAACCGCAAATTGATGCAACCTGTTTATAATTACACAACACACACACACACACACACACACATCGAGCGCTATGCCTGCACTTTTTAACTTTAGACACCTTGTTGGGCGTATTTGTTTTTATCAAAAATTGTAAGACATAGATCGTAAATCTTCTGCAAATCATCTTTTGTCTTAACATACGGCTTTCTTTTCTGAAAGGATTGTTTGATAAAACCGTTTGTTTGTTAGCGTAGAATGTTTTTGTACTTGTTACATTCTTTTAGACTCTAGTTTCAATTAACCTGCTTTTCCCACAGTCAATACAATTTGAAAAAAAACACATGAACTCAGCAAAGTGAGTTACCACGCAAAATATTAGGTACTAAAAATGAATTATTTCCCCACAGTTTCTCATAAACATTGTCCTCAATCTCTTTTGAAAGTAAATAAAGGCCAATAGATATCGACAGTTTACATGCCATTTACCACAGTGTCGATACCCTTGCGTAGTAACGTTAATTGCCTGTTCTAAGTCGAAACATTTAGAGAATGTCTGTGTATCTAACGGACTCAAGTAAAACATTTTTTGTTTTGTTATCTGCATCCTCACTTAAGTAAAGAAATTTCACTGTCGTTTCTGTATCGCGGGCAGAGTTATAACGCTCATCTAGGGGATATGCAGGACTGGCACGCAGCAGAAGGCGCTGGTGAAGTGATATATTTAATCGCTATTACGAAAACCGGTTGCTTCTAGCTTCCGGGAACAATATTTTGTCACAATAACTCGTTTACGAAGAACTAAACATCTTGTCTAACGCTCTAACCTTGACAATTGGTTTTAATCAGTGTACGGTTTAATAAACGCAGTTAAATTAACGCCCAATGAATCTTATAAAATATGTTACGTATTTATCAACGAGTGTATAGATAAATAAAAATACGTATTAATGCACGCGTATAGGCTACATAGCGCTTGTTGGTTCAGTACACATGTTCACAATTTTACTAATGCTAATGTAAATCTTTTTGTTTATAATTCTATGTTGCAAAATACGAAGTAGGCTACATTCAGTTTCCAGCATCTGTCACTTCCCAGACGGTAACTTATTATTACTCTGCTTAGAAATCTGACACAAACGGCTGCAATCGCGCTATATATTTCTCAGTTTATTTAGATCGTAATCTGGTTCTGTGGCTACTACTGTGTGCGATCCTCTTTGAGCTCTGGTAGCCAGTAACAATCGACTCTCATTTGATGCATATTTACATATGAAATGACAAGTACTCCTATAGTTACTGTACAGTACTATGTGTAAGTATTATTTCGCTGATTTCAAATATAACAAAATTTTACCAGTATTGGGCGAGGCAAAAACAAATTTTCATACTGGACGCACAGTGAGGTGACTCACGCGGCAATTAGCTGCTGTCGAGCCCGGGCGGAAGTATTACAATGGGGGAGAGGCAGCAGGTAGGCCAAGGGTCCACACGCCAACCACCGTCATACAGAGCATAGTAGGTATTAAATACTTTCCGTATCCAACAACAATACAGTTATTCAAGCTGAGTTTCAGTTATATCTAAAGTGTATTAAGTGAATCACATCCAAGGGATAACAGTGACAACATTATTGGACTCACTACGTGTATCTTTTAACACTGATACTATTACAAAGGTTTTAAATCATCAATCAATATACTGATACTATTGTTATTGTACTCACTAATGTTTCTAACAATGATACTGTTCTTGCACTCACCACTTGCGTCTTTAACAGTGATACATACGTAATTGCTCTCACTACCTGTGTCTAACAAATAGCCCAATGTACAATTTACGATATTAATAAATTTGCTGGGGTTAAACTATCCCAGACATGGTACACGACTCCTTTCAACGTTAAATATGTTCAGCGTCTTAATTTATAATGACTCAACCACTGCTTGAAAAGGGGATATTTCGTACTTTACTGTTAGCTATTCTGGTCTAAACAATATGGCTACATGTAGGCTTTGTTTTTGAAATTGAAATTAGACAAAAATTAATTCGAAAATTGTTAGTTAGAAATTAATAGGTTTTAGCTAAATATGTAATAAGAATTTACTATATTTTTTTACTAGTTTACAGGTGGGGTCGCTACCAAATCTAACTAACGAGTTTTAAAAATACTGTGGAATGGCCATCAGGCCAAATCACATATTATTAAAATCAAATATTGTAGAGGTTATAAGGAATTTTTCGGAAACTTCATGAGGACACAAAGAAAGCTAGCTGTCTGGACAGCATTCTCTCACCGGATATCCAGTGACAGAAAATCATCGCCATCTGACAGAAACTGTGCCATATGATCCCAAATTTGATGTAAATACTGCAAGCCTGAAACTATTTGAAATGTGTATAATCACCGGAACTCCGCCCCTGAGACTGCTATGAAAGCAATCAGACCTGTCTATCGTAATTTGTCTCACCCAGACCTGCCAAAGAAATGTTTACAATGGCGTATGCAGAAAAATCCCAACGAGCCGTTCGATAATCTCATCTGAGTTCTGGTGGCCAAACAGATATTTGTAGGGGTGAAAATATCAAGTCAGGAAACCCTTTAGCGATGGGAACGTGGGAAGAATCAAGGATTTAGAAGCTATGCGCTGCACAGAAGGATTTACAAGTCAGTACGATAAAGTGTTTCGAGCTACTTAGACAAAAGTCTTAGTGCAGCCATCTAACAAAGCTGAAGATACATCTGAAGTAGACACAAAAGAAACAAGAACACCCAGAAGAAGAAAGCTACAAGACAAGTAAGGTGAACAGAAAGAAGACACACATACATTTTTCAACATCAGGTATATAAACCTCAGAAATTATGTTATTGAATATGTGGATGTAGTTACGTTAATTTATGTAATGGGGTTATCAAAAACTTATATTAGGATATTATAATTTTTAGGAATATTGTATGAAGCAGAATTACTGTCTCTTTTGTATATTTTTAATGGTGTAAAACTATATTTTTAATTTTTTGTCGAAGTATTTTATTAAAACAAATTTAAAACTTGTTATGACAAAGAAAACTATATAATTCTGCAAAACTATACAAACTCGCAAAATGTCTTCAGTTCAGTAACACGGACTGTGTAAATGTAAAAAAACTTGAATAGCTTCACGATTATTACTTCAGCATTAATTGGTAGAGAATTATATTATATTATTTTATTTTTAATTCATAATCAAAATCACCGTTAACCGTAAGTTACTGCAGTACATAATTTGAATGGTCAGATGAAAAACGACTATTCAGACACTAAAATATGTTCCGTGTAGCGAATGGATACATTGCCTATAGTTAGCCCCTAAGGTCTGTCATTTTGTTTTCTTTTCAGGATTTCATTAACATAATTTTTAAATATTGAAAGCCGTCAGTAATAATGTTTGTGTACAGTGGATTTATGACAGATTTCTGTAGTCAGTTTAATTAACATGTTGCACTGGAGTCCGGCAATAAAGTCGAATATGGCTGTTTACAATAAATAATGTACTGACAATAAATTTATGTTGAGCGTCGATGATCGTGATTTGTGTGACAACCAAGGCCACCTGTAGTCTAGCGTCTCTACATCTTTACGCACCAGCCGACTTTTAGTAAACTTTTACTAAAGCAAACAAATGCTTTTACTGTCTAATAAGTATTACTAGTAACGTCAGTAGCGAATCTCGTAGACGCGTAATTGACGTAATGAAGTCACCGATGTGCAAGATTCCTCATTTCAGTTAAAAAGATTTCGTAATGAACACGTTAAGTTGCTGTGAATAAATGAAAGAACAATGGCGTTTGAGAGAGGGGGATGAAAAAAGACTCGAAAGTTGGAAGAAACGGGTATTCCAGAAATGGCAAAAAACATAAACCTTATATAAAAAACATTATCTACATAAGTATCATGTTGTATAATGTTGCATTGTCGAAAACAGATACAGTTAACATCAACGTTATAAAGTCATATGGTCTGTCTACGTTTCAACTAAATGAGTTATGTCGTCGTTTATGACCGATAATATCACATTCCAGTATTACTATTGTAGTATCACTATATTCACTATATCACATTGTAGTATCACTTCCACTACCAGTATCACTTGAAATTATCAAACTTATTAAATAGAATATTTCTCGCTTTTAGTAATTTTCCTACTGTATTCTAGTCAAGAGTATTGCAATAAACGAGGCCAAAAATGTGCTTACAGAATATAATTACAATTGGAGGAAACAATTTTAAGTCCTTAGATTAAACCTAGCAAGTGATGGAAATGAGAAAAATCAAAAGTTCACAGAAAATTATTCAAGATACAGAGCCTATTTCCCCCTCTCACGTACCTTCCGGTCAACATACATCTGCAGCCACTACAAAATCTGTATGGACAAAACAGTAATTAGACCTATTGTCATATACAAAGAGCTAAATATGTTTTAAACATCAGCAGTCGTCGTAAACACCTTCGAACGAAATATACTGGGGAGAATAAAATATAACCACGAACTATATAAACTAAAGAAGACGCCCTCCCGTTGTAGATTCCAGGGTAGTGATGGGTGGGAAGTCGGTTAGAATGGAATATAAGAGAATATATTGGGATATGGAGTATACAAGAGAAAATTTAAGAGCGAAGGTTGAGAGGAAACGATCAAAGAAAATAGTGAGAGGAGATCGTCACACAACCAACGAAGGCGAGACTGAAAATACGAAATTGGAAACAGACCGCAATGGATAGAGTAGGATAGGGAAAACTGAAATAGGCCAGGGCCATTGGAGAGAGACAGACAAACATAGGCAGATACTATTATAAATATCGTTTATAATGTTATCACACCGAGTAATATTATCACTATTTTATAATGTTATCCAGAATTAAAGTACAGAGACGACGTTTAGAGTATTTTGTAGACTGTAAAACTAACTAAATAATATATAACAGTTATTGTAATATCAACAAATTTCCAATTGTTGGATCTGGAATTCAACATCAGAAGAGTGATTAATAAAAAAAATATATCTGCTCGTGCAACATTCATAAAATAGTTGTCAAAAAAGCGGTTAACAATGGAAAGACAGAATTTTCTTCTATTATCTCCATCTAGACTGACAATCACAATCACAGCAGTGGAATTACGGCAGCGCATATACATTCATACCAGTACGTTTAACCCTCAATTGACTGCGTATGGTGTCGGCAAATTGATGATGGTCACTGCAACTTTACTGACTTATTCTTATAAGGACGGCTATCATTAAATTGTATTATTGTTCTTGTTGTCGTTATTATAATTATCAGCAGCAGCAGCAGCAGTGTAGTAGTAGTAGTAGTAGTAGTAGTAGTAGTAGTAGTAGTAGTAGTAGTAGTAGTAGTAGTAGTAGTGTGTGTAATAAGGGTAGTTACGCTATTTTAATCAATCTACTATCTAACAAACACATTCCACTCACTGCCCTCAGGAAACTAAGGTTACTACGACCCCAATGCGGTGTCAGTTATTTCAGAAGCAACTACACGAAACTCAATTTGAAGGAAGTAAAATAAGTGTCGTGGATTGTTGAAAGGTACACAAAACCAGTTAGATATCATGTGTGGTGTGATGTGAGTTCCACATACGGCAGTAAATATGTCCACATAGGCAGAGAGAGAGAGAGAGAGAGAGAGAGAGAGAGAGCACCGCATAAGATCAAAGACGATAACTTTCACGCAAGTCAAACCAGTTTTTATAATTAGGCCGACTCGTAATGCAAACGCAATTATGTGACTACACTTGCATTTGACTGCCAGTCGGTTTCGACATCCGTACCGATGTCTACAAGCCCGGTCAAATACGCGTACTTCACTTGTACACGCAATCAATGCACATTTCGTATTTAGTGTTTCGACGCCTGTATTTTTTGTTTAAGGAAGAAGTGAATGCCGTTTACGAAAGCCCAAATTCATATCTTCAAGGCGAATAACCAGAAATATATTTCTTTGCTTTTGTTCAATTTTGGACACAGAATTTCTCGAATCACCGGATCATACATTATAACCTATGACACTGTTAAATTCGTAACTTCGAGAACGCTTTCAGCTACAAATCACTTCTAACCTCTACACAACACTTCGTAATCCTATAAAACGCGTTTGTGTTATAACAAAAGGTTTGTTAAGTTTTAACACCATAACAGTATAAACAGAGAAGTGTGTCGATGTCGATGATTTCTGTATATGTGAAGGTGTAGCCGGTCACACGAGCTGGTGTCATTCATTCTCTACCTCATTCCAGCTTCACGCGTATATGAAACCTCAGTATGTGATCAGAGAATGAAACCTCAATATGTGACCAATAATCTGCTCATTCACGTGTACATACAGTTCTAATTTGTTAGTAAACGTATAATTTGTTCTCAGACAAAATACTATACATTATTATTGTATAATATAAAATTCAGACTTTAACATAAACCAATATTATTATTAAAATCAATATGTAGAATAATATTTTAAATAAACTATTATTTCATAAGAACATAAGATAATGTCTTATACATATAACGTCTGTAATGTTAATTTCGAAAGAGATCAGTTATAGATCTCTGCCAAAAGAGATGCCGGTAGACCGACGAGGATATGGATTCCGGAACAGGTCTAAGGCCTAGTCCTTGGAGTGATATGATGATGATGTTAATTTCAATGACAGCCGTAGAGGGCCCACTAAACGCTCTCAAAATGCTGTTCCAGATAACATTCGCATAAAAACTGACGAATGCACACCAAATCCTTCTATACAACATCAAAGAAATTCAGAGGGACTCATAATTAATGATCCTACTAGTTGAATGATTTTAATAAAAATTTTACTGTCACATCGTTAGAAAATGTTATGTAAAGTTCTAAATTCTAATGTATAACGACTTCTAATTTGTCTGGTTGACTCACATATAACACGGGCGGGCGCCGTTTTCGAACTACCGTGATTTTCAAATAATTTATTATTTTATTTTATTATTTTATAACAGTTTCCAATTTTTGGGCCGTACAAATAACTTCCTCTTAATTACTTCACATGGTATAAAAAAGTGAAGAATTGCCTAAAAACTCTTTCAAACCTCAAAGACGTTAATGAAGTCAGCCAGTTATTTTTTCACTGACCTTTATTAATTAACAAAGTCGGCAAAATTTAATTAAGCCATTTATTAACAACTAACAAAAGGCAAAAACGGTTTATAATTAGTTGTCATTTGGAGGAAGTTTTGACTGAAAAGGAAAAATAATACACTAAATACCGGTTGCAGTGCTTTCCTTCCGAGTGTGGCTTTCCTTCTTAGAATTTTATCTCACGCTGTTCTAATAACAAAGGAAATAAATGGAATTAATCTCAAGATTGTTTGATTGTCTCTACCCAGCCTCCGTTGCACTCGACTGTAGACAGTCAACATTCAATGACTTCTCTCTGAAGTCATATAAAATGCGCCTTTTATTAAACATTCTTAAACATGGTCTAAGGTAGAAGGCGATTCTCTCGAAATTTTTTACTCAGTTAAAACCTCGTAATACTGAGACCTTTTTTGTTCTTCTAATGTAAATCTGAACATTATTTAACCAATAATAATTAATTATCTGAACCTGTAGGAGAAAAGTGACTTTTTGTTGAGTCAACGTGAAATGAAATTCTGCATAGTTTTTGCACATTTTCGTACCCGTAGTAAACTAACGTTCTGAAAACAATTTTAGTGTTTATTCTGATCCTCATACACACTCTACAGATGTAAAATATTTAGTAATAATCGTTTTCCTATGATGATCAGTAGCAAATACTCGTCGACTATCATCTCACCTAGTTTTATGGTCACATGAAGACTGAAAGATGAACTTCCCGCAGTTTGAATAACAGCCGATCGTACCAGACTCTGTCAAAGGCCTTTTTCACAACAGTGTCCAGACAACAGCCTACAGCCTGCTCGGCTGTCAGTCTTAATGAGCGAAAGCTGAACTGTTCGAGGACCAGAACGTCAAACTTTCCCATATTCTCTCGTACGCCTCTTGCTCGAAAACTTAGAGTATTTTTCACGTGGTCGAGCATTTCATTTAGAGATCACTGTATCCGTAGTCTTTCGGTATTTCAATGCACAATAGGTCATTCCGAGTCAGCGCGACCAACAACAGTATTACGTTTTCAGGAAGGCGCTGGAGGGACGTGTTGGGAACTTCACCGTCGAATATCCAGTCCGCGGGTGGTTGAGAGCAAAACACGCACCCAGTAAGTCAGTCTTCTCCAAACGACCCAGGGATTGTCCGAGGACGATGACTCTTATCTCCAACCCTATACAGACAACTGTACAGATTCAGATCATGACGAGTCCCAACATTTTTTTATGGTAGGTGAATTGAAAACAAAGTTACGAGCTTTCCCAACCTCAACACAGATTAAGTTAAAGTTTCACATTTTTGACTTCATTAGGAAACACCTGAATGGTAATTACTCAGAGTAAGAATTACGAAAAGTGTTGCAGGGAAAAGCTGAGCACCTAACGAGAGTTAAATCATTTCCTCTCAAGAATAAACGTTTAGCTTCGGAATCCAGTCATAAAAATGGAACACTGTAGTTTGTAAATTGATATTAGAGGATCAGTTATTGATTGGACAATGCTCTTAAGTTAGCTGATATTCATATCTTGCGGCTAGCGGAAGTGAAAAGATGTGATAAAAGTATTATAAAAAAATAATAATAATTCTATCCCTCGTTATTTTGAGAAAAATTCGACGAAATTGAGTTGGTTTTATAATCAAAAGTAGATTTGAGTATAAAATAGTTGTGTTTGAAAGTATATTAGATCACATCACAATGCTGAGTTTAGAAACTAATCGTTAACTCAGGTATATGCTCCAACATCTCAGTCCATAAACAAAGATTGAGACAGTTTCTACAGATTGCTGAAAGACACTACAATTAAAAAAAAAAGAAAACATTTTCATATCGTTTGGTAACAGCCTAATGAATGGCTGGAATAGAGAACTGGATAATTAAAAAAAGGTTAGAAGAAAATATTACGGCCCCTCTTGTGTATATGAAAAGCGAAACCAGAAATGTTGATTTTTCGATTTATCAGCAGCATGGGATAAAAATAGCAAATACATTTTCTAAGAGATGTAAATTTAAAAAATGGTGCTGGACTCTATCGAATGAATTAACATATTAAAACAATAATAGATTATGTACTTACTCCCTATATGAACATGATTAAGAAATTTGATGTGGATGGAAATTTTTAATTCTTTTCTAGCTACAGGTTTAAAAAATGTTAAAGTTCTATTCCTGTATTCAGTCATACATCTGATCTGAACACTACGTTGTTTTCAACACTGAAAACTGAAGGGGAACTAAACGAGTGCTCAAGTTTCGTAACTACCGGCAACGTACAATACAGTATTTCCGATACGGAGGTTGCTTCCGTGAGACACAAGGCAACATCTATGTTTGCTTTCAGATGAAATCACCATTTTATACACCGTAGGAATAGGACACTGACAATAAGTCACACAATCTGTAAAGAGAAACTGAAACTTAATAACTTATGTAAAGCGTGCAAAAAAAGACTCGTAAACATGTGTTAAATTATACAAAATAAGATTATAAATGACATTCTGGAAAATAACTAGCACTGAAAAAAATAAAGAGAATGAGTTCACGATGACAAGACTGACGAGAACTGAGTGACTAAGCTGGAGCAATGGTAGGAAAGATGAAAGACCGTAACGATACAGTAGCTTTAGCTGCGATGGATTTTTCAGAGCTATATCGAGATTAACAAAGCATATTTTCGTACACATGTATGAGAATATATACGACACCAGGTTTTATTGAAGAAGAATTTATTTAGTGCACTAAAAAATTTAAACCAGAAAAACTTATGGGAAGTGACGGTGTTGTTAATAAAGATATCAAGAAATTGTCTCAAAAACTTACAAAACTGTTAATATTAATATTTATTTTGCAATTAATTAATAAAGTAGAGACTAATACTTTCCTAGAAAGTGGAAGAGATCGGGTATTAATTTGGTACATAAAAAAGGAAACGTGAAGGATATTTGTAATTATAGACCCACTTATAAATTATTCATAGATTGTCACGTTGCAATCAAAGATAGAAATATGAGCAATCTGAATGAAAAGCAACCCAACGGACAAGGGGGCTTTCGGAATAAGATTTTCTTTACTATAGATCATTTATTTAGAGTCAGTCAAGTAACAAAAAAGGCTAAAGAGTATTAGATTATTGTTTATTTAGCTCTGATTTTCAGAAGGTATTCGATTCTTTAAACATGGTTTCGCGTTTACTGCTCTGTATAGGAATGAAGTGCTGAAGAAATATTGTAGGCTGTTTCCTGGTATTTAAAAATCTAAGTACATAATTCGTGAGTGGTATTATGCAGCAGGACAGGTCACAGGTCACACTTTCGTGTTGAGAAAAAGGTGTAGGGGTATTAAGCAGGGCGATCCACTATCTCCAGATATTTTAAGAACTTCTATAATCATTAGAATTTTATGAACACAACTTTAATGTTCATAGGTAAAAACAGATTTTCAGACGACTCTGTTGTAATAGTTTCAGAAAAGCTGCATTTCCTTTTAATGTTGGAAGACCTAAAATAAGCTGAACCAGGGCTTTGAATAAACCCCGATAAAACTTAGTTAACTAATAATGAGGAAAAATTCCAATAATTGTTGGAGATAAAGCTTTAGGCTGGGCAAAGGAAGCAGATAATTTAGCCAGCACATTTCTTTTAAAGATAGGATGATCATGGAAATAAATCGAAGAATATCGTTACTCTGGAAAAAACATTGGTCATATAAATACAATTTATAATTGGATCTGCATTTGGCTATCAAAAGGAATTTTTAATTTTGTATATTATTTTGCCTTATACTTGCTGTACATGTAGAGCTCAAAGAGTTAAACAAATAGAATTAATTAACATTAAGAGTCGCTTAAAGTATGATTAACATCAAGCAGACAAGATAAAATCGGAATTACCGTAATTAGAAAGTAACTCAAATAATCGATGTATAGTAGTATTGACGATGAGAATAAAATGTAATTGGCTAGAATGACGGGTGGAAGAAGTAGCAGACAGTATGTCAGGTGGAGAGACAAAATCCACAGGAACCGGTGGGGTATAAACAGAAGTCAAAGAAGGAAACGGAAGAATGGGGTTAAAAAGTAGGTATTAAAAACGGAAGAAGTTTTTTTTTTTTTCAAAAGTGGACCTAGTTCCGAAAAAATTAAATGCATTGTGTATTATAAATTACGTATGTGTAATAAAGATAATTAATAAAGATTTTACTTATTTAAGTAGCATGTGGCATGCTCAATACCTTAGCATTTACAGCAAAACCATAAGCAGGATTTTTCGTAATAAAAAGTACATTATAATCCGTGGTGGCTTGTGAGGGAGGGCTCTGGGGCGTCGCCCTCTATGAAATGAAGCAAAAGAAGAAACAAAACGTATTTTGGAATTCGTTCCAAATTTTTCTTTGCATAATGGAAAACGTAAATGAATAACATATTTTTGTTAAACAATGTCACCATTTTATCGAGGAAATTACTAAAAATCATAATCACATCAATCGCAGCTACTAGTGAAATCGTAGTAAAATCACAGTAACATGTGCCGCCGCTCATGAGCTTTGGATAGCTGACAGCAGAGCCCAATGCTGCGGGTACAGTACAGTCTGGTTACCATGACAACTTGACGTTATTGCAGTTAGCTGAATGGTAATTGTGTATGTAGTGTGGACTCCTCCAGTGAGAGTCCTACAGGCTCGCAGTGCGTTAGTTTCGAGTGTATCGCTACTGGTTTTCGATCGAGTTTCGATTCAATATGAATTTTTCCGACATTAAAAAACTTAATTTTTCTTCTTTATCGATAGAAGAATAGCTTGATATAAAAAACCATGGATGGGATTAGTGCCCGATTTGAACTTAGGTTAAGTACATAAAGGGTGCAAAGGAAAATGAGAGTTTGCACGCTGTTTCGATAGGAAAGTGTTTGATACAACGTGGTGGATATGTGGGTGTGAATAAAGTAACTCTTTATTTTGTTTTGTGTGTTTATTGATTGGTGATGACGACAGTTGGACAAGAGGCAGTGTAAGTGATCTTAAGCACCTTACTCTGAAAATTAATAAGCATGAAAACTCTATAAAACATAAAAACAATTTCATCAGTTTTCAGTTGCTAGGAAAAACAAACATTTCTGCTAGTTCGAGTATGCAGAAAATGTTCGCAGACATAATGAGAGTCTTATTATGTCGAAAAGCGACAGATTCTTTCAAGAGTGACAGACATTTTACAACTTTGTGGTAATTGTAAACTTCCTATTAGTGGGCATAACGGAAAGGAAGACTCTAATAATACAGGTGTATTTATATAATTGGTAAATTATACAAGAAAAATCGACCCAGCTTTTAATTGTCATATGAAAGAAGGCCATGTTTTTAAAGGAACCTCTAAGACGGTACAAAATGAGCTTTTGCAATGCATGCTTGATGTGTCCCGTGAACATATTGTACAAGAGGTTATGAAAGCCCCATTTTTTGCTATAATGACGATACAACTCAAGTTGTGTATCCGCGAAAACACAGACAGTCTTGGTTCTTCACGAACGATTTTGGGGCTTTTCGAATCCGGATAAACAAGACACAAGATGGATTGTCACAGTATACTTTACAGCAGCTTAATCCGATTTTAGGAAATAATTCTGATACACTGATCGCACAGACGTACGGCGGAGCTGCTGTAACATGGACGTGAGGGAGGTGAGAATGTTAAAATTAAAGAAAAGTATAGAAATGCTCATTATGTCTACTGTTATGCCCACCAATTAAATAAATTGCTTGACCAAGCTGCTTAAATTATAACAAGTGTAAGAATTTTATTTTGCTAATTTAAATGGGATTGCCGCCTTTTTCTCCCATTCTCCAGACAGGAGAGCGGCTTTAGAATATGTATGCAATAAGATACCTCGACCTTCACAAACCAGGTGGACTTTCCAATCGAGGACAATACAGACAGTTTTCACTTGCAAAGACGATATTCTTAAATGTTTTGAAAATATACAGTCAGGAGCTCTAAAAACATACAATGACATACCGTATACAATTCAGAAACGGTTAACGCTAGCTGCTGGGTTTATTAACTGGCTTGAAAATAGCACGTTCTTGTTTTGGCTAAAATTTTATTAAAAAATAATGCCTCGTGTTGATATATTATTTAACCAGTTACAAGTTGTGCAAACCGATCCAGTCAGAATTCGAACGGCTACTGACAACTTTGAAAAAGCAATAATGAAAATAAGAAATACGTTACCTTCTGCACTTGATATACCAGAGGAAAGAATTGAGATGATCGCAAAGGGCCTACATCTAGAAAGAGGCGACGCCCGAATGATGAGAATTTAAATTTATCGGCAAAAGTAGTTTGTGTTACAATTGTATTTCAAATAAAAAGAATGCTTTGCATTCAAAAACTATCTTTGTAAAGCAAATATATTTCAACCTGAACGAGGCGTTATTTAAAAATTATTGAACATATTTATTCAATGAACATAAGGAAAATGATCTTCCCGAAGATTACATTAACCATCTTTGCAGTAAATTTCCAATGATTGACTAAAATTCTTTTATGACAGAGCTTGAAGTTTTTTACTCGAGATCAGATTTAACAGAAGAAGGCTGGCTGCTTGAAGGCATTAAATTTTGTAACTTCTTTCGGATTAGACAGTGCATTTAAAGAAATCACAAAAGCGTTAAAAATACTTGTAACTATTCCTATGACTACTTCCGAAACAGAAACTGAACGGTGTTTTTTAACTCTGAAGTTAATCAAATGCTATTTAAGAAACACCATGAGTGAAGACAGGTTAACTGCTTTAGCTATGTTGTCTATAGGACAGTCAATGAGTTGCGAAATACTAGACTTTAACGTACTAGTAATAAAAAAATTCATTTCGGACAAAAACAGAAGGTAGATTTTTCTTTCAAACGATAAATTTACGAATAATCTATTTATTAAAATTTATAGTGTGTATATAGTGCTCGATATTTTAAAGACGTGCTTGTATATTTTTTGTTTACGATTTGTATTTCACGGTGAATACTCTGCGACTTCGAACCAAGTGAGTAATCACAGTTTATGATTTTTATTTTTTATTAATTTTATACTTATTTAAAGACAGTTTTCAAGTTAAATACAGGGTGGTGTGAAGATGGTAATAGGGTAAGTTGTAGTATATGTTATTTGATAATTTTTAAGAGCACTCTCCCTTAAGGTAACCTCACGAGTTGCCACTTATTATGACAACAGAAATATTATTTATAAACACCTTGCACTTTAACTTTGAAATTTATATTGAAATTAATATGTTCTTACAAAAATAAAACAGAATCAAATTTGTTCAAAGTCTTAAATAAATTTATGAAAACCGAGGGGAACAAAACACGAAAAATATAAAGTCGGGAATTATATAAAGATATCGTAGAGATGTTGACTACTAATATTTAGAATTATGTAACACTTGTGTGTACAGATTATTACGGGAGGAAAGGGAACTATTTCAGGAGATGATTCTAGAGCTAATAAAAAATACAGGAAAAGGCTCTGTCCTCGAGTTCGTTCAGTTGAAAATTTCGGTATTTCTGGTTCGGAGGCAAAATAATGTAATATCAAAATTTCTGGTGACAAATTATGTGCAAGATTAGTGGTTCTATGCTTTGTGTGACTAAAGATTTAAAAAAAAAAATGTTTCAAAGCTGTGTCTAATGATTTTCAAGGAAATTGATGGAAAATCCAAAAAATTGGAGTCGAACAATATAATTTTTTAAAGTTTGACACAGAAAAAACTATTAAATTGCTAATAGACAAGAAACCTATCGAACAAAATTCGTAGAGAATTTAACTGAGAGAAAACTAGTGTAAATACCGTCAGCTAAAAACAGATACAAATTTAAGAAATTCGACTTTAATGAAAAACATAACGTAACAGATAATAACGTTGATACGATTCTAAATCAACTTCATTTACGAAACAGTTGACGATTACAAAATATTTTTATTTAATTTTATTAATTTTTATGTAATTTATTTTGATTATTTCAACATCATGTTAGCATCACTAAATAAATGAAGCGAAATCTAGTTTGAATGTGTTGCGTTTAAAACTTGAATTTTTAATCTGAGTCTCTAAGAATGTAATCTGACTCGAATAAATAATTTTTACTTATTCCAATATCATTTGAACGTCGACTTGAACGTGAAGATGAATTTGAAAATATTCTCCAAACAGTTAAATATATTCCCACTACATTCAGCCATAGTGGGAACAGAAATACATTACTTAGTCGCAATGTGAAAATAAAACGTTTTCCCCTTATGATAATATAATTTTTTGTTTACTTTTACCTCCAGAATCACCTCCTGAAATATGTCCTTTCATCACGGCTATATTATAAAGTGTAGCCTATGTCTTACCTTATCTTTCCCAGTGATTTCACGAAGAACGGGTTTTAACTGCCAAAACGCATTCACTCTCGGGGCGCTGTTGATTGCGTTTGTGTTTCTTTAAGCTTTCGTTCCATAACCGCTCATCTTTCATCTCGTTGGTGAAGTTCACTACAGTAGCTTAAGTTCATTAACTACCTCAGCTTATTTGAGATTCGCCTCTTTTCGGTCGGTACTCTGTTTCAGTTATTTATAATTACTGTAAGTTTTCAGTAATTACTGATTACCTATAATTAAATGTGTATAAATAATTTAATAAATACGAATAATATCAATATCGTTTTTTATAATAAAAACTACATAGATTTGTTTTTAAATTTCAATTGTTAGAAACTATAGAGTCTGAAGTACCCATTTTCGATAATCAACCAATCACTGTCTGTAAACGTAAATACTAGATTATTACTTGTAAACTCTGTTCTGCATTTCTTGTATGAATTCCAATAAATCAACCACTTTGTCGTTTAACTGAATTCAGCCTACACTTCAAACATGTTATCTACATCTTGGAAATAAAGTTTGGAAAAGGAAGCAATTAGTTTTTTCCTGAATAATACCATAATATAATACCACGTGAAAAATTAATTCAATAAACAAGTTTATAGTAAATAATATTTTTAAAAATCTATGTTAGTATTTACTGTCACTCACTGATAAACGTCAATGTAAAGAAATAATACGCATCACTGAAAATTTCTTTAATTAAAATTAATACGTTTTCAGATATTTCTACAAACGATAGAGGAAGTGAATCCAACTTGAACCTGGAAACTAACACAGAAAGTATTAAATTTCAATTTTTATTCGGCAAGAACACAAATTCCACCACAAAAGGAAGACGGAGACGTTACAAATTAAGTTGGCGTTTACTAGAGACATGATATACTATAATATACGATTACATCTGATGAACTGTACTATAATGAGTAATGTAACTGAAATCGGTTCACGAATATATCGTGACTCACAAAAATATAATGGGAACCTCTAGTTAAAGAATTAATGGTATTTTTTTATAATAAAAAGTAGGATGAATATTTGAATCACAATAAAAAGACTGGAAAGTTCTCGGTTTGAATTCTACATGTCACGCGCTTGTCCTCGTACGAGACAAGACGGTAAGCGAAGAGATTAACGTGTTTCCAGCTAAAGTTCGTTTAAAGTTATTCTGCCTGTTCAAATTATTTAGTTATTTCGAATTATTCAAATAATTAAGTTCACTGACCAGTAGACCATTCTTATCCTTTTTTTTGTGTGTGTTTGACAAGTAAATAATAATTTCGGACACAGCAAAATGTCTTCTCGTTTTCATAATTAGATAGAAGTGAGTAATTGATATGAAATGCTTTATCACGAATTTTAAACGTAAAAAGCTAACGTGGTAGGGAAGAAAGGGGCATAGCGTGAAGTGTTAGTAGGTTAGTCAGACGCAAGGCAAGATTAATCTGACGGCTTTCTAATGAGCCAGTGTGTATGTAAAGTCTCGCTTCACTTGCTGACCAACTACTGTAGCTGTAGCTATAGCTGACACCTTGATGTCTCATTCCCCGCAGTCTCTTTAAAACAGTATTTTATTAAAATTCAGCTCTTACATTTCGATGCCAATTAAGTGCGTTGTAGTGCCAACCTCGTTGGTCATGCGTTCGATTACGCTCTTGTGTTTAAAGATGTGTTTACGTCGTATCATAACTGCTTTCAAATCTCTTCCTCCGTCTGTAATTAAATGTGAACCTAAAATAACTGTCAAATCAATGTAAGTATACTATGTGCGTATTTAGTCCTAGACCTGCCCAGCAAATTATTTACACTTACTTTTGTCGGCTAATTAATCGTATATATTAGACAAAAAAATACACAATTATAGTTAAAGGCGAGTTCTACAATCCCACATATACATCGGCATACGCCAAACCGAAGAAGAAGTTGGAGGTAGGCCTAAGGCTTAGATTCATGATTTCAGTGACCAGCTTCAAAACGTTTTTGAGAAAATATACGTTTGTTAAGCTATGACTTAACTGTAACTCTAGGCGTCTTTAATGCAAGGGAAGACATTTTAAAGAAAATCTTAAAGAAGACATTTTTGTTGGAAAGAAATGAATAATGCCCTTAGAGTTGTCGAGATGTCGTTCTAGGTACGTCGAATTCTATTTCCGCCAGTAGTCAATAACAGCCGCTTCGCATTTAATAGATAAAATAAAGCTGACAACAATTTTCTCATGTTTCTAGTTGCGGCACTTTGTGGAGAGGTGCTAAATGTATGTCGTACTGACACATAAAGGAAACCTGATGTAATTATCACTAAATTGGTTTTGAAAGTAATACCAATAATTATAAAACAATGGCTCCTTCCAAAAAGTAGTTTACAAGGTAGGCAGAGTAAGCTACTTCATATAGGCCTAAGTCGCTCGGCACTTAAGTGCACTTAAGTTTCCTGCCTTAAGCTGCCTATTACCCCTGGCATTCATTTCGACAAGCTGAGTCGACCTGGGAGCTGAAAAGCGCATTTTGATTTCATGGTGCGTCAGGAAATCAAACCCGAGACCTCTATACAGCAGTCAGACGTCATACCCACTGGTGTACTAAATCCAAAAGCGCAGCCAAAATTTTTTTTCATGGCACTTTGAAACTTTGGGAACTAAATGTACAATTCTGGTTTTCTTCATTGTTTTCTCTACAAGCGTGTTTTTTTTTTCTCTGGAGGAATGATGATATGCGACTTATAGGGAGTCAATGTCGCACGAAAAGGTGAAAATGAAATTGGTTCATACAATTTCTCTCGTGTACTTTCCAGTACTGCCCCACCAATACTATCAAAATAGAGCCGTTCGTACACGTATTGCACGAGTCTAATCTTTGTAATAATCATGAGTAAAAATCATGTAAGCACATCCTCACTAATTTGCATGTGCTTACTGAATAATATAAGCTACTTAATCAGTAGATACTGATTTTTTGCAATAATAATAATAATAATAATAATAACAGACAATAATACTGATTTTTAGTATAACATTTAATAATAGTAAAAATAGTCATTTATTAGGGTAATTACTATATTTTTACTATTTGTGTACACGTTAATTACAAAATTTGATTCTTCATATTTGGGGGGGGTTGTAACCCCCCGCAAAACCGCCCTTGGGTGTGCTCCTGAACCCAAAAATGTTGAAAGTACTTTTGGAATTTACTAAATTCAGATCACTTTCCTGTTTCATGAATAGTGGCTTCTTCAGTTTATATTTTAATTCCGTTTTGTGTGTGTCTGTGTGTACAAGCGCGCGGGTGTCCGCGCATGTGTAATTACAATAAATAGTAAAAATATATCTTCTAAGTTAATGTTCATTAATTATTACACCAGAGAAGGAGCTGTAGCAAATTAATATAAACTACATAAGTTGTAGCCTACGATAAATACAGGTTCGTTGTACACTAACAAAAGTTATACGTATAGGCCTATAAGCTACTTATTTATTTATTTTTTTGTGGATATTAGGAAAATTATATAGTTTAAGTAATAAAACACTTTGAATACAGATGCACTTAGATGAAAACGAATAGGAAATAATGTTTATACTGTTCAATAGTCTATTAAAATTTACATAATAAGTTTGGAAACTGAAAGTTAGATTAATATAGTTGGTTAATAAAGTCCAAGTATAATCGACGTATATATGTTACACAATTATTAAAACAGCATTGAATAATTCCCACTATGTGAAATCTATTTATCGACTGATTATTATTAAGTCTAAATAATAAGGCCAACTATTTATAGTATAAACCATAACGCACTGTAACGCAGTTGTCGCAGAAGCCAAATGACAAAGTTAAATGTAGGCCTATTTATGCGTTCATAAATGGACCGCACACGCCCGTATGTGTGAATAATATGTGTGCGTGTGCGTTCGCGTCAGTGCCTAATCAACTGTGGTCAAATCTAAATAAATAATTTTAGGCCTATATGTTATATCAAAGTTACCCGTAATACGTATTATATTTTTGTTATTAATTTCTTTAATTTTGTAACAAACACGAAAACAGTAGGTGTGTGAGTGTGCGGGGGGGGTTTATAACGAGTTCAAGTGAGTATTTTATAAATCAAATAATTATTGTATAATAAGGTTATTATATAAAGAAGTCCAATCGTTGTAAGGAACGTTCGAACACGACTATGCACGCAGTGGGACAGATGCTTTCGGTATATCTCGAGTACACCTGTCGCACACTACTAAAGCATGATAATTACTGTATTGTATAAATAAGCTATCAGACTATTACACGGCCATACCGTATAAATATTCGAATAATGGTACCTACTCTAAACTATGCATACAAAATAGTGATAAAAATGTGTTTTAGCTAGTGATACTGATGTGTTGAAAGTAAAATAAGGTACCATTATCAGATTTATTTTTACCTTATAATTACCATTATAAATAAATTATATTATAACTTTATAAATTCCTCGGACTACTATCTGATAGTAGCTAAAATGTGGCAGACTATTTCTACCATTGCAAATGAAAAACTCCTAATTCTGAGTGGAATTTGGAAGATCTTACGAAGATATTAAGGAGTAAGTATCGGGTTTGAGTTAGCTATAAAACTAAAATGATGACATTGATCTAGTGTGGAAAACATTTAAACGAGCAGTTGCCGTTTGTAATAGTATATAACAAGTTGAAAGTGGTAGCCTATGATGACAAGTGCCGAATAATGGTTGAGCAAAGCAAACAGGTGTGGTTACAACGCCATACGGAAACACTAGTGCGGCATATTATAATTGTTTAAAAATTCTTTCGTATAGAATTGAACGACATAAAAAGGCCGTTACGAAGCGAAGAGGCAGAGTATTGCAAAAACATCACGCGCAAATTTCCAGGCCAAAATTCAAGTGTGCAAGAATACGAAAGATAAATATATTAACTGAACTCCTATACGTACTGTTATGTCGGAGACGGTACTTGCAGAAACCATTGAAGTTTCGCGTGTAGTCTCATATGTTTCTTGCCACACTCTAGACAAGAAGTTGACGCTGCTACATTCGAGAGAGAGTCACGAAGGTGATAACTCGTAATCCCACAAAGCATAATATCATCATAATAACATCATAACATCATATTTAATTATTATGATACTTACATAATATATAACTATCATCCAGTGTACATAATTTAGTATATACACGGAATTGCTTAAAAAAAGTTGGACATCCGCTTTAGTAGAGATTGCACTTACATATTATTCGACTATGGAATGAAAAGATCCACAGTACTGGATAATTAGATTAGTTATATAAAAGGAAGACGGGATGCAGTGGTCAGGTTCACATCATTGTGTTGTTAATTTTAGTTTGTAAAGCGCGTGAATAATAAATTTAGTTTCTGTGATTATATTCAACAGGCTTATGGCGTTATTCTGAAGAAGTAATGGGAATTATTAATGTGAAATTAGGCCTAACAAGCACAGAAGCTGAGTTTATGAAGCACAGAGGCTGACATGATCAGGACATTCAGGGCTATCTGTGAAAGCCAGTAGAGAGGATACATTCAAAGATGCAGGAGGGGGGGCATTGTAGGTAGACGAAAAACATGATCGATAAAAAAATTAACGCAAAAACAGTCTGAGTTTATTAATTTGGTAATAATCCAATTACAATTTAACAAGTAACAAAAAACATTTACCTAATTTATTTTACTGCCAGTTTTCGTCATGAGATATTAAATTTATTATTGCAGTGCTGCTTCTCTATTCTCTATTTATATTGTCTACTTAGTCAAATTATAATCAATAACTAAGCGCGTAGTTCAATCACTACCCGCGATGTCAATTAAAACCTTTCTACTACATGCGGGTGACATCTGTCTCAGCTACGCCGAATTCTGTATTTTTGTCCAGTTAGCCGTCTCTTCTACTACATTTAAAATATATAGCCCTGGTATTTTAAAACTATTTTATTTGTAGGCCTATATTTTAACTACTGTAGGACTAATATTTGTAAAAACCAAAAGGATACAAGCATCATAAAACAACACTACAATTTAATATCTCTGGCCAATTTGAATACCTCTCTCTCTCTCTCTCTCTCTCTCTCTCTCTCACATACAGACACTTTTGTGCGTGTATTAAATTTAAGGCATAGTTCACATAATCATTTAAAGTGGGCGTACACCTCAAAAGTCTGAGAATCCCTGCAGATTATGTGGAAGAGAGTATGACAACTACGGAAACAAAAGGATGGAGAAGGAAAGTAGCTGAACGCAACGACTGACAGGAAAATCACAAAAATTCTAAAATTAAGCAAAATTTATAGCGCCAAATAACACGAGTAATGCTGTAGATAAGTGCAAAAATCATTTGATGCTTCCGAAGATTTATATTCTACACAGTGGGGATATTATATGGGTATATTCTAGTTTGTAGTGGGAAAGTCATCAAATAACTTTAGATTAAAGCTGGTAATTCTACACCTGGTTCGCAAAGGTACACTGGCTATCATTTGATAGTATTTTTATAGTTCATACACTGTCACAATTTTAGGCGCTAACACAGTTCATTGTAGTATACACGTAGTGTGTAGTATACTATTGAAAATTACTGTAAAATTCTTAAAATTACATACGTAAGTATAGTGTAAATACGGTATGCTTAGCGTACATTCATAATAAAGGACAGACGTGCGCAACCCACCATGATTCAGCAAGCTGACACGTATTGTTTGTTACACACTCACTTTGAAACACTGAAAAACTGACTTTTAGCTCAAGAATTTTATGTCACTGACTTGCAAAGTTTTTCGTTCGTCTCGTCGCTGAGTAACCTAACAGGACCCTACTTATTTGCTAACCAAAAAAATAGTATTGTCCTCTTCACGGCTCGTTAATGTCATAATGGCTCACGATTAAGCGCATGAAAACAAATACACGTTACTTACGGCCACAGTAGACTCAGCCTTTCGTTGTTATTACGCTGACAGTCAGAGCATACCTTTCACAGGTAACGGTGCACATCGCTAAACATGTACTGTCGTCTTCAGCACATTTCCAATTGAACGAGCGAGTTCTCAGTTTTAAGTCAACCGTTTGGCATTTGTCTGTCTGTCTGTTTGGAGTAGACTCACGATAACTTTTGAATGAATCGACCGAAGCAAGCCTGTCCATACTTTTACCCTACCTTATGCCTTAAATCCTTTTGTTTTTTAGACGGATACTTCAAGAAATGGGAGGGGAGTAAGAGACAAAAATGTGACGGTGAAATTGTGAAAAAAATTGCAAAAATTCATGTGTAACATCAAATTAAAGGGAATGTTAACCAAAACCTGAATATAGTGTTCAATTTCGGGTAATTAGAAATGTAGGATACCAGGGACTGTAGGATACCAGGGACTGTAGGATACCAGGGACTGTAGGATACCAGGGACCAAAAATAAGAATTAAAAGTCTGAAAAAATACAATAATCCAGCCAATTTTGTCAGACTAAAAAGAATTTTAACCCAAATAGGAATGTAATGTTTACTCTTAATTTTTTTTAAGTTTAGGGGCACCACAAGCCATAAAAAAGGAGCTCAACATTTTAAGAAACTTGTAAAAGTCCAAGAGAGAGATAAAGTATGAGAAATTTCATTCAAATTACAAACTTGGTATCTTTATTAATTTGACAAAATTAATATCTCTCAACACTCCTTAAAAATTTTGGATCACGTTTAAAATGTTTGTAAGCTATGTTTACAAAAAAGAAACTTTAAACATTGTTATCAGTGATATATATATATATATATATTGCAACGATACAGCCACAGCTGTATTAGGCATTAATTTGAATAAATGTAAATTTTGTATAATTTGTATATAAGTTACGGGTAAATGGACAGGTCTGAGATTGCAGAAATATTTCATTGTTAGATTAGGGTAACAATTAACCTGTTCCGACACGCAGTGAACACCTGCTCAATTGTATGTGTGTTACACGTGTATCTTGTGTGTGTGAGTGAAGCAGGCATAGACAGGAAACTCAGCAACCCGCCCCAAGTAATTAATAAAATAATTGTTTTAATTCACTGTGAGAAAACTAATTAATGTATGATCAAACCAAAGGCACCAAAGTGTGGGTAAAAATTATAGTTATCCCCAGTGAAAAGATGACGTTAATAGAACACGTTATGCGAAGACAGTGCAAAATAAACGTGCTAAAAAATACGCAAATTACCCTAAGACGCTCAAATTAATATAGGGAGTGATTACTCGAAGTAGCTACGATTTGTGCTATCTCGATTCTGTGCAAAACAGTGCTATTTGCTAATAATTGCAAATAGATGAAAAGGTTCGGTAGTGGAGGCTGTCACGAGATACGCAGGTATCGACAGGACGATTTTGGAGCCGACCAGCGCGGAATCTCGAGAGGGTATAAATTAAGGGTTCGACTAAAAACCCTTCTCTTCATTTCAAGACTCAGTTGCAGCCGGACATGCTGTCCGTCGGCAAAACAGTTTATATTTTTTATCCCATTACAAGTCGCAGTAACAAACGAAATGACGTTTATTAAAGTCACGACAAGATTACGGGAAAAGTAAATACAGCAATAGTTAGTCTATCAAGATTATATCCAGGAAATATGCTGTGGATCGACGCTGGACTCTAGACGTATCCAGGGAAGTTGCCGTAGATCGACGCTGGACTCTAGACGTATCCAGGGACACAAAGCTGCCGTAGATCGACGCTGGACCCTAGACGTATCCAGGACCACGCCAGGACAAGAGGAATGGAAAATTAACTCTAGACAACGCTGGAACCCCGGACAACAGTCGTAAGATCATCAGAAATCGAGGTGACATGCTTAATGCATTTTAAATGATTTATAAAAACAAAAGAGCTCATAAAGACGATTTCGAAAGACAGTAAATTGAAACAAAGACAGTTTATATTTAGTAACAATATGTTAAAATGTAAATAAATGTTTAGTCGTAAGAATAAGCGATCGCATATAAATAAAAGCAGTAATAAATGAAAGAGAATTTAAAGTAAAGAGAGTAGAGTTTATTATCAAAATAAATAGCAAAGTAATTAGATATTTGAAGTATAGAAAGATTAATTTAAAGTTGAATATTAAAACAAAAGCCAGTCTACAAGAAATTAATATAAAGTTAAACTGAAGTCAAAACATTGGTATAGACTGAGCGAGTAGAGGTCAGATCTGAGATAAGACAATTTATTTCAATATAAGAATATTTTAATTTTATAATAAATTAATAAAACTTATTTAACATGTTTAGATATAAGATTAACATGTTTAGATATAAGAATTTTTTTAAATATGTGTAATATTGCATATCGTAAGATATAAACATTAAATAATGAGCAATATCGTGACCGACAAATTAATGATGTTTATGAATAATTTTAATAATGAAAAAATAATAAATATGAGTTTTTAATACTGATAATAAAAATACTCTTATTATATTTACACCTGAACCCGCAAATACACGTACATGTTGTTAGTAATGTTATATAAAGTGTATGAGTTCAATTAATGTACCAATTAAATTGTACAGAATATATAACTTGTTACATTTTTTGTCGCCCTTGACGTGTGGCACGACACGCTTACATTTAATAACATTGTATCGTTGTATAAAATGGCTCCCAAAGAACGCGGGGCCCCACAAATTTAAATTATACAATAAATTCGTTGTAATATATATCAGTAAAAAGTATTAGATATAAGCCTACAGATATCTATGGAAATACATATAACTTGAAAGCTAGGATTACACTATTTGTCATTTAGATATTACGGTTACAAATTTTACCAAAAATTAAAGCAAACGTTTATAATTTTAGTGTTTATTGTATGATTCTCTGATTTTAAATTGTTACTTTATTAATATATACTTAAGTATTGCGGTTTCCGTAATTTTTCTGATACAGAAAAATTGTCTAATACTGAAGTTTACGTAATAATAAATGTATTTCGTTCAAAGTAGTGAGCGAGTTCTACAGCTCAGGGAGCATACTAGTTGTTTTGTTATGTTACAAGTTTGGGCCTAAATACATTAAAAGTGCCTTCCTTTCAAAGAATATAATTTGCCTCTAGTTACTGGCATATCCTTATTAAGGTGATTCAATTTGATGTTTCAGCCTGCATTTGCCAAGATAAACAACTCCTTCTACAAGATTCAGCATAAGGAAATAATGTACATTCATGTATTTCAGAGAACAATGTGCATACGTTGTGTACATAAGGAAGTTTTATTGTGTTGCGGAAAATGTTGTTACACGAGCTGCTAACATCGTCAAAAACACTAAGTCCAGTACAAAATACAGTATATATTGCAGTGTCTGTCATGTTAATATTAAAGTCTGGATTCTGTATCAGGGAAAAGCAGCCAGGAACTGTACCTTTCTTTGGGATAAGGACTTTTAGCTTCACAACTGTCGTTCGTCTAACATAGCCTGATCTGTTGGCTTTCGTTAACGTATGTTTTACACACGTCGACAAGGAATAGACTTACTACACAGTCCCCAAATTAATAAACTAACACTGCAACGTTTGGGGGAAAATGTAACAGCTCTTCAGCTTTTTGTATTTTGATGATGCGTCCTATTTTATGTGCGAGTGTATTACAAACACTTGGAAGAAATTCCTCAAATTATTTTTTAAGTGTTTTGTTTTTTAAGGAGGCCATAGACCTTTTCGTTATTACAGTGCATCGGCAAGATAACAGAAAGACGTGTTACAAATACATTTAATTTTCTGTTCTGTAGTTAAGAGTCTTTAATTGGAAATATTAGTGATAATAATAGTAATAGTAATAGCTCTCCCCATCTCTCACTCATTCCACCATTCCCCGATTTTGTCTACCTGAACCTAATAATCTCTTCGTTTTTTCTTTCTTGATCTTCCAACCATCAGAAGCCAGTCTCCACTGCCCTAACTTTTTACAATTATTTCGTTCCACCCGGGCGTCGGTGGCATATCTACCCGTAGCCCCGGACTGCATTTCCCAAAAGTTGACGAAAGTAGGCTCATAATAGCGGACTCAGTGAAACCACACATCGTTTCATGTCTAATTATTTTAGCTGCACAAGGTCTACAAACATGAGATTTGGCACAAAAATTCCTTCTTTATCATAGGTGCGTAATAGTATTAATAAATAAATATTAACCATAATAGTAATCATGGTTACTATTCTTTTTCTAATGTCTATTGTAAGACCATCCTATCAGACAAATGAGTGTTCTTAAATTGTCTTTTTAAGAGTGTACACAGGTTTGCCAATGTCTGAACAGGTAGGCCTACTGTTAAAAGAAGTTATCGAAATGTAATGCTTTTTCTGGTACGTATACAAAGCTTGCCGCTTGGTGAATAAATATGCAAAACATCGCACCAAAAATATTGTGGAAGACTGGACCAATAAGATGGGAATGTCCGTTCCCAACCACCGGTAATGTTTTTATGTCCCCCAGGCACAATTCAATGTTTTGAAACTTAAATCTGAAAAAAACCTGATAAACAACACGAAAGTCTGAGCAGAATATAAGAATGAAAAACGTAAATAAATCTAGTTCAAGTTATTTCAAATATTCAACAAAAATGTAAAACATAAGAATCTCCAACAGGTGTGCATAATTTAACGTACATTCAGAAGATTCTAAACAGCCGTAAAAAGGAACAGATATAAAAAACGTAAATTGCTATTTCCATTCCATGTGGCTTTCTTAATGTTACAGCGATGACGTCCGCAATCGTCAATATTAATATATATGTGAATTACGAAAGTAGCAAAGAAACTAATCAATCAATAAATCAGTCAAATGCACAAAAATTACAAAATATTAATAATATAATAAGTGTTGTCGTTATACTATTTAGTAAAGAAAATAAAATGTACAAAAAACAGAAGCTTATCAAAAAGCGAGAAACGTGTTAGGGCTGCTGACAGAGCGTGTACGAGTAACAGTGGTCGGTCATATATTAGCGAGAAACACGTACACACATTGTTGAGTACAACAATTGATAAACTTTAATTGTTTATTGTCTAACGAAGGAGAAACGGGGTTCAAGACTCCAATGCCGCTGACCCCAATGTTCGGACTGACTCCGACGACACCAGCAGAATCTGCTTTCTCTAAGGTGTCTCATATACGGTGACAGAGGTTTGAGCATCTTTTGTTCCATTCCTATTGAAACTTTTGCGGTAATGTAAATGTGGAATGCGCTCGAAGTGTTTCCAACGTAGTGTTCTAATACCTACAGAGGGATTGGTTTACATACATTCAATAGTGGCGCATACCTCCTGTCGCTTTCGAAGACCAGAATGTGCGTCACTGATATTACCGGCACGACACTACTGACAGCAGAAAATGGGGTGGTCGATGTAATCCAGCTCGTCCGGCCGGCCAACTGGGTCTTTAGAAACCAAAGCTGCACACTTGACAAGAAACACGCTTCCCAAGCCACGAGTAGCTGTGTTGCCACAAGGGGTGAACAGAATGCTACAGTTGCCTAGGAATTAGATCCGTTGGGGGCGAAAGAAGTTACATACCTGAAGAGAAGTTTGCGAGTCAGAGGACTGTGATAGGGAAATAGTTTACCGAGCACAGTTCTGGGTGTTTTGACTAAATGCAGGGGTGGATCTTTGCTCCTGACCAAAGAGGAAAAGGTTCACCAAGAGAGTGAATACAAAATCTTTTATTAAGACAGAAACGTGTCCTTATCGCTTGCCTACAGACATACCAAGGCGAATTTTTAAGGACGTGAAGTACTGGAAAGTTTGCGAATTTCATTTCGCACCGCTGTACGTAGATGCTATATTGTTACAGTGTGAAACGGCGGTAGATACAGCGTCACGTTCGTCCACTTGAACAGCTAGCCCTGTGCGAAATGATATATTTTTACTTTAACACCGCATGCTTGTCGAAGTTGGCGTGATCTTTGAATGATAGGCGACTATCAGCAATCACTCTAAAGAAATTAGTCGATATCTCCTAGGTAATTCGTTTTCTATCTTGGAATAAAACCAGGCTTGAAGAAATTATTCGATTGCATGTCATGCAGTTTGCCTCGGACTTCCGCGTTGTACGAAATCCGTCAATTTTCCTACATAAAGGTGCGTTGGCAATGTATCACCTTGCTAATAGAAACAGCGATTTGTGAGCTAGAGGGACGATGATATCGTCAACAAGCAATGAAAGAGAGACTCCGTCATAGTAGGACAGATCTAGTTGGCGTACGGATACAGAAATCAGAACCGAAGACTAATCCAAGGGCATCTATGGGATTGTGGTTGAAAATGATATTTGTGCCAATTTGTGGAGCAGATTTTCATGCCAGAATGCCAGATGTCAGCAGAAGGCGCTACTAACGTTCAAGAGGATGGTTGCGGATTACACCTTTCTGTAAGCAGCATTAAAGAAATGGTGATGACGGGACCAGTTGAAGAGTGCTCGCCGCGGATATATCTGTCCAGCCGTCACGGTATCGTCGGTTTAGCGCCTGGGCAGAAAGACTTCTTGATACAACACTCAAAATCGTAATGACACCGATTTAACCTTTAATGACCAGCATTAAACCTTAGTGTTTCCCACAAGTGTGAGAACACGCGTAGTTTGGCCACAAGTATACGTTGAACAGCCAGTAGTGTGTATAGAAAGTGTACACATACGCTCAGTGCGTTCATAAACACTACAACCACCTAAGCCGTTTGGTCGAGGTGTGGTTACGCTAAGACTATATCGCTGGATGTCCTGGTCACATCTTTTTGAGTGCTGGGATCAGTGTTGGGGACTGCACTTTTCTAGTCACAAGGGTGTTCTGAAGCGTGTCCTTCCTACACGTAGGCTACCTACTGACATGTAGTACAGAAGCCAGGGCTGGTTTCGTATTTGTTTCACAAAATCACAACTTGAGAAACAAAGAACTTTTGTAATAATTTGCAAAATAATGGCTACGATATATAATTATACATACACAAATGGCAGCTACTGTCTCTGAAAGCTGGGGTTTCACTACTCTAACAGTAGTTCTGTTATAAACAAGAATTTCAGGGCCTAGTATACCTGCAGGGGTGAAAGTATGAAAGTGACGGCTTGCTTTGTACATTCGTACTAATCATTTCTCCATAGACTTTAATTGACAAACAAATAATACTTTCTTGGATTTTGTTTTTAATTGTATATAGTATTAAACTATAAAATTATAGACGACTCTGCCGTACAAAAGAGAAATCGTACTTTTCAAACTAGGCAAACAGTTGTTAAAATCATAAATTGTTTTTAACATGACCACAAGAAACAAACATAATAATAGTGTATTAGCCTATAACTGTAAATTTTACATTAGTGTGTGTTTGGCTCCATCGTTCTTACAAAAACAATAAAGTATTTTTAGACTAATCTATATAATAGTAAAATAAAAGTAATTGTGATCTTGAAAAAATAATGTTTTTTAACAAAAACTAAGTGTATAAATTTGTATCATTATAATTCACACCAACAGCTTTAAACAAAAAAATAAAAACTTTTAAATAAATATTACACATTACCTAACAGTCCTTCCTACAAACTTCATGCATTTTTATAATGCTGTTGGGAAGTACAAACAGAAGATACAAAATCTACGCGCTTTAGTCCACTAAGTGGCACAACACTGTAACCTACGCCTGAGTCTTAAGTACAGAACCGAGAGATTTCCCTGCCCCCTCGACTGAGCTGTCGTTGTGCCCTAGCCCGCTTTACGAAACTCTCAACGAAAATTTTGACACGAAAATAAGCTTCCGTCGATCAACTCCAGAAAGAAGCCAATAAGCAGTCGTCTCAAACAGAGGCCATGAGGTGGTGTAATCAGGGTTATCGCCAACCAGGATTAACAAGAACCTGTTTCGACTTCGCTGCCGTCAGGGCTCGAGCTTCCGCGGGCTAAATTCGACCAGCTCTATCCTACAGTTCTCAGCGGTTCACTTTCAACAACGAACCTGCGACAACTACAGCAAAGTAAACAGAACGGTAATGTCAACGTAGAATATCAATATCGTCATTACCATTCTCTAATGAATTGTCGACATGTGATGCGGGCAATACAGCTACCTCTAGGCCAGGGGTTTCCAAAATACGGCCTGCGGCAACCCGGTCGATGCTGCATGCAGTTTTTAAATAGATCCTCAAAATACTTCAAATATTATAACATTTTACTAAATAATTAAACAAAAAATAAGTTCAGTAAAATGTTATAATATTTTGTACAAGTTTAAAACATTTACGTGGTTAATTTGCTTGTTCGTCTGGCTGCCTTGAATGAATAAATCATGGATCAACCTATATATGCGAACAAACGTTTTCAAAAATTAACTTTGTAAAATCAAAGTTAAAAGCTAACTTATCAGACAAACACTTGAAATCCATTCTAGTGATAGGAACATTAAAATTTGACCCAAAATGGACAGACATTATATGTCAGAAGCAACTCCACACACCCCATTTCTTATGTTAGTAGTCTACATAAGAAAGCAAAAAAATAATACATAAGAAAGATCTTTTAATGTTATTTTTTCCTTACTTTTATTTACATTATTTTGAATAAATGAAATTGTTTTTTTTTATAAGTCTGCTTAATGTTTATTTAAATACCTATTTTATTGACTTGATTATTTTGTAAACTTAAAAAAAGTTTACAATGTGTGTGTGTGTGTTGTCGTTGTTGTTGTTGTTGTTGTTGTTGTTGTTGTTGTTGTTGTTGGCCCGCCTGACTTCCAAGATTTTTCAATTCGGCCCTCAAGTGAAAAAGTTTGGAGACCCCTGCTCTAGGCGAAAGTACTATAAATCTGACTCCTTGATTGATTCGATTCCTTGATAGATTAACATTAGATACTATTTATTTAAACTGTATACAAATCACACATTACAATCGCCCTTTTACTAGCACTGACACTACAGGTATCATAAGGAGAATAGTTGATTACATAATATAGCCTATTTCTACCAGATTACTGTAACTATAACACATCCTCGTTGTGTAATTGTTAACAAGGTGTAGACCCACACGTATCTACTCACCCCTCTAAACACACGCGCGCACGCACATTGGTTTACGTGTGAGTGTGAGAGAAAGAGAGAGAGAGAGAGAGAGAGAGAGAGAGAGAGAGAGAGAGAGAGTTTTCGCGTGTTCATTAGTATACTGAGAGTGACTAGGACATCAAGTGGTAGGAAATAAAATATTATTTCGCTTTCAGCTTCAAAATACATGGTACAATAAGCGTGTGAGGCTGCCTACTGATGACTCTTTAAGTTTTGACAAAAGTAAGTGACTGAGTTGTCGCGCACATGCACTTTATTCACTCTTATTGAAATAAAAATAACAACAACCATTTCTTTAATAAGAATGTAAAGTGATATGAGAATAGACCATTTAAATATTTGAAAATTACTGCATAAATTTCAAGTTGATATTTTTAAAACTGTTAATAAGTTTTGTCTTTTATCTGGCAACAGGTTCAGAAATTATTCTTATAATGCTGAAGACTGTAAGTTCGTCTTTGTTGTTCTTGTATACGAAAGATTGGACTTTGATATTTACTTATATAAATTTTTAATTGACATTAGAAACTTTTAAGTGAAAAGTATCTTTAAATATTTTATCATTTTACATGATAGTGTAATAAAAACTGAATTACAACCATTTAAGAAGACTCGTTAATACGACTGTGTTCACGTCAAGAGCAGCTAAGCTATGCTATCCAACAATGAATTCGTTTAACAAACTCCTGGAATACGGGTTTGGTTTATACCTTACATTGTCGTCATGCATTTGGTAAACATTTTTGTCACAATAAGTACCCTGTCTTTATATGCCATGTGATTTAAAATATATAATTAAACGTAAAAATTGTAAAGCCAAAAGTATTAACCGAGACTTCTGTTAAAAGTATAAATTTTAACAGAGATTATACGATGTTTAGCGTACCTGAACTTTGCCGGACGCCACATGAAACTTTAGAAATCCAGTACTAAATCAAGTGCATTAGCCCCCGAGCGGAGAAACTGTGCGCCGCTGCAAGTGTGTCTCTGTGTGCTTCTCACGGTCATAAAAAATTTACTCTTCTACAATAGGTACACATAAAGAAACTTTATCTTAATCGCTTGTTTATGTTTATGCTGTCAACTCAGATAGTGTGTGACTAGTTCCGCTCGCCACGGATTCAAACCTCAGACGGCGTTAAGCATAAACATGTGTGTTACTGGCTGGAGTACACGGTTGGCGACTATTACCAACATTGGATCATATTACTGATCAGGCTTTAAGAAGATAGTTTACTATAATGAAAAGAATGAAATTCCCTGCAAATACATCTCATATGTTTATTAACAAAACTAACATGAGTGTAGAAAAGAGTGTCGCTGTTTACAGCATAGACAACTTTCACTGTTGACATGTAACGGCGCACCAAATTATGACTTATTTTGGATAAGTCAGCTGTAAACATGAATCAATCGAAGAATGTTGTAGGAATAAAAATATTGCCGACGTTTCTAATTGCTCTGTTTTTAACAGTTTTCCAGACTGCAGACTTGTTGCGTGGATAGACTGACAAAGTGTCCGTCCTCATGTGGATCAAAGTTCATCATACTACGCTAAAGTATATCGCCATCACACTGATCCGATGAACAGACGAAATTATGAGAGCGAATTTGGCCCTAAACCAGAAAACGAGCGTTAAAAAGTTTCTGCAAAAACACATTGTGTGCGTGCGGAGCGCGCACTCTGTATGTGAAAAGAAGTAAACGCAGTATTCAGAAAAAGTCAAAGAGCGAAAGCCATTATTGTTGCAACATAAATTAAGTAAAAAAATTGTTTCCAATTTATTTTTCTCACTACACATCGGCACGGCACGGCACGTCGGCGTCGAGCCGACACCTGACGTCTAATTCTATTATCATTATATTTTTCAAATACTTTCACAAACCCACTTTCTTCCTATTATTAATAACTTGGGAAAAAAATAATTATCATCAAATGTAAATGGTAATTTTTCTTCCTCATGACCTATTCCATTGTTTAAAGCGCGCTGTTATTACTATCCTACTTCTTCTCTACCCCCTCCCCCTTCAAAACACATTATCCTCACACAATACAATACTCGCAAAGTATTCACTTTTCACTCTCCTTTCCCCCGACTCAACGGCTGTTTGTTCCAGTTACTGAATCTCTTATTTACCCAATTTTAAAAGGTAGCAGATCGTGCAAACTAAATTTTTTTTCTCACTCGTTTAAATATCTTGACTTAGAATTGTAAACGTATATTATTTTTATATTTCAAAACTAAATTGTAAACTATAATTAATCATATAAACAAAGTCTTAGTTTTTTCGTCTACGTGATACGAATATGAAATATTTTTAAACAGTGAAACGAACTTAATTAAACACAAAGAGCCACGAGTGTGTGTGTGTGTGTGTGTGTGTGTGTGTGTGTGCGCGCGCGCGCTCATGTGTCTGCATACATACACAAATGAATTTAAAAGACCATCATCATCTTCACGGATCAAACCAAAAATGGTTTGTTTCGGTCTCAAATAGGAAAAGATTAGAGCTGGTCACTCCAGCGCTTCCTAGGACGTACCACACCTCTCTG
Organism: Magicicada septendecula; assembly: GCA_034769895.1. Classification (NCBI taxonomy): domain Eukaryota; kingdom Metazoa; phylum Arthropoda; class Insecta; order Hemiptera; family Cicadidae; genus Magicicada; species Magicicada septendecula. The sequence goes on from CM068367.1 coordinate 1,205,505,125, forward strand.
TCCCCTCGGCTTGTAGTGCCAGACTTGTTTGGGGATGCGGCAGTTATCCATTCGGCAATGATATTCCCACCAATTCAGCCGATACTGGGCGATCCTGCCGAGTATACTACTAATAATATTCAATTATTGCCGTATATCTGTGTTTCTTCTATTATCATGGAGAGTATACCCTGCCACGTGCCTGAGAAATCTCATTTCAGCCGCTTGGATGCGACTGGCCTGGCTTTTCGTTAAAGTCCAATTCTCAGACACATAAAGAAGTGTGGGAAGAGCCATCACATTGTAGAATTTTAGGCGTGATCCTTTACTTGTTGACTTAAGGGTTCGTCTAATGGTCCCGCACATAAGGTTGAACTTATGCAACTTATTCACAACGTCAATGCATGCATTATAAGACACACTGTAGCCCAGGTTTAAAGACCATTAATGTAAATTTTCTTGCGGAGTGCGAGAAAAGACAAAGTCGATGAAATGGTCATAGTTTCTGAGCCTGATAACCATTATACAATTGTAAAACGACGCGTGTTTTGAGCGACTCACTGAAAAAATCCACTATCCTTAAGAACTTGTGATTCGATTACCCGTTAATTAGAATATAGTTTAATTGGTATCTACTTCAATTCAGTTTCACGATCCAATGTGCATACACACACATTATTAAGAATGTTCGTATACGTACATATAAACACGCGCGCGCGTGTGTGTAAGCCTCAGTCTTATGAAAGGTATCCATCCATATCCATAATCAAGAAAACTGTAACATGTCCAGTGAACGTATCCGGTGAGAGGGACGTGAATGCTGAGAAGCTTCCCAACGCACTGGCATTGTAGCAACAGATAACGCACATTATTCTTAACAGGTGTCAATTAGGCGCCTTCATTTCTTTGTGACACTTTGTAACTTCTCTCGCTTACAATGTAAACGAAACTAATGTTTATTTTTGATTATACAGTAATTAAATTATAATATAACTTAAACATATTCAGATTAGTTGTAATGACTGGCATGTAGTTAGTTATCTAAGGAAATAACCAGCAGTCAATTGAATCTAATTGTTACACGGTTGAACTGTAAGAAACCTAGACTGCGTTCCTAAGAAACCAACCGTCACCATATTTTTGTAGCTACCTGTAGACAATAATTCTAAAGTAAACGGTAACGGACAACACTTACGAAATTGGTACATATACTCCGCACTACCAGATTACAAGAGGTGTGTGTGTGTGTGTGTGTGTGTGTGTGTGTGTGTGTGTGTGTGTGTGTGTGTGTGTGTGTGTGTGTGTGTGTGTGTGTGTGTGTGTGTGTGTGTGTGTGTGTGTGTGTGTGTGTGTGTGTGTGTGTGTGTGTGTGTGTGTGTGTGTGTGTGTGTGTGTGTGTGTGTGTGTGTGTGTGTGTGTGTGTGTGTGTGTGTGTGTGTGTGTGTGTGTGTGTGAACAAAAAGCGAGACTGGTAAGTTGTCAAACAATTCTACAGAAGACATAAAAAAATTGTCTGCAATATATTTTAAAAGTGGAGACATATGTAGCAGTCGCAGCAAAAACGTTAAGTTATAGACTACGTAGAAAAGCTCAACTTACGCGTGTATAATTTACGTTTTTAAGTAACTAAAATCCTAATATAATAAAACTATAATAACTCGCCCCCTCGCAATCAAAGAAGCAACATTATTAATAACACACCCCTACACCAAACAAACAGGGTTGTCCCGCACAGATAGGACAGCATTATTAATTTAATTGCACAGCCCTACACAATCAGTAAAACTGAGTTATCCCGGACAGCATTATTAATTTAATTACACAGCCCTACACAATCAGTAAAACGGAGTTGTCCCGGACAGATAGAACAGCATTATTAATTTAAAAATTCATCCCTTCAACAGTTAGACAACCAAAGTTATCGCACAGCAATAGGACAGGGGGACTACCACGCACAAACTGGAACTACTTTATTAATTACTGTTATTGTACACTACTTCTTTGTAACATGTAAATATTTGTTCGTTATTGCACGAAAATCATGATCCGCTTACAGTTTACTAATTACACCAACAATGTTTTACGAAGGTTTAAAAATTAGCGCACAGAGAGGCAGACTCGGTGGATTCGTCAGAATCTGCTACGCTTCGCTGACACGTGGTAGTCGCGCGCTACTGTCACTGTTCTTTGCCCTGACACTCATTTCTAGATGAAAAAGTTTTCCCTAATGGTGACCAAGTAGGCCTAATCAATCTAGTGTTTTCATGATTTCGATTCAGTAAACAATTTGCTATGCATAATGTTTTCAATTATAAAACTTATTCTTATTTTAAGCTACATATACTGGAGAGATATATCTACATTTATAGATATTAACATAAATATATATTAATTCTATTGTATTATATAAAAAAACGCATATACTAAAGAATGCGGTAATCATTCCTGAACAAAGAAACTCAATTATAATAACGTTTTGTACAGTGAATGTTACCTTAAAGTTGCAGTTGACGATGTATGTCAGGTAGGTTCCATCTCGAGAGTAACACGTGCTCTCCGCAGCGATGCCAGAGAGCTACTGACAGACCACGACGCTAGCGCTAACTGTGATAACGGGCTACAACCGGGACCGTTAACAAGGTGGTCATCAAGTGAAATGAATGAACGTAATTACCCAAGAGCGACGTTCACATCTTATCACAGGATTTCGGGATGCCACAAGGTGTACAGGAAGCTCTTACGTCTCAGAACTAGTGGACCACGATGTGGCTCGAATTGTATGGTTTCCAGGTATAGCCATACAATTTTCATCGCGTTAGTGCCTACATATTATTTTGTTAAAAGTGGCTAGTTTATGTTTAAATTAATAAAAAATACTAACATTTTTGCGTTTATTACAAATAATCATCATATAACGATCTTTTATTTTATTATCATTATCATCAAAATCAGTATTTAGTTTTGTATATTTAGTATTAATATTATTATTGAACTCGAAAATATTATAATTTTAAATCAAGTATTTTTCATTACTTTTGTTGCTGATGACATTGTCGTCACAGAATATTCAGTAGCCCTGTACAGTAATGGCTAAAGTTTACAAACATCACATATATCAAAGTTTTTCTGTTTTCTCGTGGATTTGACCGGCCGTATTTTATGCATGTACAAATATTATTTATATGAATCTACCAAAATAAAATTTACTATTCTTAATGATTTAATAAAACTGTTTAAGTCGAGTAATTCTGTAAACAAGCAAACTCATTTCATTTCCTTGAACAATTTATAAACGCAACAAATTATTTCTTGTCATAGTAATCGACCCGTGTACTATAAAATGTTTTGTTGAATAGTACATTTATTACAAAAAATTATTTTATTTAAAAATAAAACACATGATAACAATTTAAATTTATTTATTTCGATTTTTTGAAATGTAACTATTATTATTATTGTGCGAATAATAAATTAACAATAAATGATTATGAAGTGTAATGTAATAAATAAGTAGAGTGAGGAACAATAATAGTACGGGAAATGATAATGATGGTTCCGTGAACATGAATAAAATACACTTTTAGACAATTATCGAATGAAAATTATTCAATTTGGTTACTACTGTATCGTCATAACGATACAAGATTTCATTAAGATTGCAAGCACATCTAACAATAATTCCAAAAGGGTACTAGATACCCCGCTCTCATAAATACAATAATAAGATTGTTCAAGTTTAATCACTAGTGAAACAGAGATGGTTTGCAACCTTCTTTCTTGCACAGGAACGTGCCGCGCAGTAGCTCCAATTTACGTCAACCACATTAAAATCGCCTATCTGTTTATAATTTTTGACATTTCTCCGTCACTTTAATCCGGTATTCCAGCTGAAGCAGTGGTTTCCAGTCAAAACGTTTCCACGATTCTTCAACCGCGCTCACCGGCACATTCCAAGTCTTCTGCGAATCGGGAAAAGAACGAATTGTAAGACAATACATACAATAGCTACTCGTGAACAAAATATAACACAATTTGGCCAGAACCTAACAATAAGCAGGCAAATGAAGCAGTTTATCAGAATTTAGTGTTACTATGACTTTTCAAAATAATAGTCACCTATAGTATGTCTCTGGTGAAAGAAGCCATTATTACAGTGTTTAGTATCGTCATAATTATTCACTCGGATATAAAACTTGGAACTAGCTCTCACATGATCCCGATACGAAATAATCCAAATTATTTCAAAACCATAAACTACGGTCATAAATTATGGTCATAACATAAAGCGATAATAAAAGATTTAATAATTTTTAAATATTCGTATTCGCATCATTTTAATTTTGAGTCAAAATTTTTATTTTAAATATTAAACAATACAATTAAACCCAATGCAAACGAAAAAATAATCTACTAGATAACTATGTGCCTCATATTTACTTCCATACTTATTTTTTAATAAAAATTTAACATTTTCCAAGGTGAACAAGTGCCGTATAACAAAGGTATCTTCAAATTGTACACATTGTGCAGCATTACGTTAAGGAAACGTTACATCACAGTGAGCCGGATACCTGGAGCCAAACCACAACAATGGGCACATTGTTACTTGGAAACAATGTTCGCTGACATAGACAATAGTGAAAGCAAAAGTATATAATACATAAAATCACTTGATGTGAATTTACTGTGTCCTTAAAGTTTTCTCTTGCAATTGTCACCAACGACTTGTGTAACTTAGAAAGCTGGGTAAAACGCTTCCTCAACATGGACACATACAACACGCACTGAAGCCTGTCGGAGAACTACACACCGCGACTTTTACAGGTTGTCAACAGACCGGTATGAGGTAAGAAACAATGCCCAAATCTCAGAATTAGGTATGCACTAAGCAAGTCAGAGTTCCCATTTAAATACTTGCTGATTTAAGTATGCGACAACAAAAATAAATTCAAGTAATTGCAAAACTGACCAAGTATCTAATAAGATATATCACACTGCTACTGGTAAGTTAGCGATTATTCCAGCCTTAAATCCATTAGATTTCACCGTAATCTGAAAATAAAAGTGTCCTCTACCTCTTCTGAATTAAATGAACCTGGTGGTGTGAAAACGAATTTCTATGTAAAAAGCAGTGAAAACAGTTGCACGGGTAAACGGCAGGTTCAGCTTTGTCTGGGTATAAAGCTACCAACTTCAGTAGGAAGTTAGAAACTTCCAAATACGTTCTCATTAAGATCTGCTTCCCTTGTAGTTAAAACTAGACTATTATTCTCTCGATGACGTTTCTAGTTTGAGGTCGCGGTAAGGATGTGAGTAACTACTGCAGTAAATCAATAGTTTGTAGCAAATACAAACGGGGCAGAATTCGTATTTCCTGGTGTAGCCAAATTTTCATAAATATTTGATTATCCTTGTTTAAATTTTTGTACAAAGGGGCATGTTCGAAAAAGCTTTCGTCAGAAATTCAACCCTGTCATCCGACAATTCCATCTATAAAATTATAGTTTCAAAATTTTTGTAACTTAATGAATGTCAATATTTATCTTTTATTTCATAATATGAAATATACATAAAATACATCATTTTGTTTATTTAACTTCACGAGTTGTTTTAATAAAGTAATGATAGCTTTCGGGAGAAATCTTCGAAATTATCTATTTCGGTCCTACAGGTGTACAAGAATTTGGCTCGTGAATAATTCTCTGCTAGCAAAATGCCGAAAAATACAGCTAAATGGAAGAGTACCTCAAGTTAGGATATTTCCACAGACCAATTCAAGAACCTCTTTAATATCATTTGATGTTATTCTTATAAATTTCCAAATGCTATATAGTCTTCAACAGATAAATTTCAGAATCAACGTCACCTGAATGTAAATTCGACTCCACCTTTCAGCGTTGGAATGCGACTGTTTTTCATTTTAGCTTTGAACTTTGTGTTAATCGCATGAGAAAACTTACTATAAAGTAGTTCTAGATGCGTGACAATTTGGTTAGGAGAGTTTAGTTAGAGGGACCCCCCCCCCCCCCGGAATGTAGGCCTACTTTATTATATATTATTAGGTAACTTATTTTATTATTGTAAAATTACCTTACTTGTTTTGTATATTTACTCGAGCATTTCCACTAGGCTAATAATTTAAAGAATACTTTTGATGTATTCACCTTACATGTAATTTTTTCCACACATACAAGTTTAGCTCGTGTCTTCGTCCAGCCTTTAGGGTTTCATTTTAACATAACATATAAAAGTATAACGTAACTTCACATGTTCGTAAACACACGTGAATGATCTAAATGAATCAAAGAAATTAAATCTGTTGAAAATTGTAATCCGACAAATGTTAAGTTGACTAAGGTCAGTGTTACCTTTTATTATTAATAAAAGTGAATTGTCATGAGTTGTTAATAAAACTATGAGGAAGAGATTCCAACGGCTAAGAAGGCAAGGCAAGGCAAGAAAATTAAAATTTTTTAGTATCAGAAGTTGTGCAGTAAAATGTGCTGCTCGGGGCATTCTAGCCGTTTCGAATGCTTCTCTGTCGACACAAAGAATTTGAGACCGCTCTTTAAAACGTTTATGAGCGCTTGTGCTCGACCAGGCGCAAACACACGGCTAACAAACTTTTATAAATTTAATCAGTAACGAACGTCAGGCTTTACGAACCGCGTTAAATTAACAACTTATTGGAACAAAGAACGTAACAGTCGAGACACATACGTGAGAGAACTAGGGGGAGACATCGGTACAGTTAAATTTTCTCTCATCTAGCAACAGCGCGAAGTGAAAGTGTCGTGTAAGCTGTACTGGAAATTAACATAAGGATTATGTTACTGAATCATCACCTGACATCGCATACGTAACAGTGAAAGTATTCAGGACGTCTGCTATAGGCCTATCTACTGTAACAGTGTGACTCACTGGAATACAGCCGGAACTGTCCCAATATTCTTAGCCCTTGACATGACAAAGTTATGTAAGGTTTAGATGCTTGTAAACTCAACGTGTATTATGTACGTTTTATACGTGTTATTTTAAGGTATTTATAACGCCTTCTACGAGTTACTACTTTATGTACAGGCATTATTCACTTCCCTCTAACTACAGTGCGCATTGTGACAAGACGCACAGTGAAGCCAAATGAAAAGTGAAGAATTAAAGTTTAGCGCTTGGCTGAATAGTTAATATGGTACTTATCGAGATGGTACTCATGGGCATGATTATATACAGTTAGAATACAGTACAGAATACACCAGACAGAATACAATTATCGTTACGACAAATTACGGCAAGAATATGAATGGACGGCTAGAATAAGACAACGGAGTAACTAACTACCGCAGCAGGAGTTAAGTACCAGCACAGTGCGAAAGCTTCATAATCACTTTTACTTTCTTTTCCTACACGAAATGTAGCAAGAGGAAGTAACACATTAGACCGAAAAATTTTTAATCGCATTTTCACCGGATCTGTATGTTTCGAGGTCCCCTAGTTTCTAAAATACAATTTTTGAAAATATTTAAATCCGTGAGTTGTGAGCGCGCGCGTGCGTGTGTGTGTGTGTCAAATATTTAGGAAGACTAAGAAAACGTTAACTAATCTAAGTGATATAGAAATTCCGTTAACCGGAAACTTTCCTCACTACTCCGACTTCAGTTTTTCAATTAGTCTTAAAATTTTCTTGAAAATTGCCATTGCTATTAAGTTTTAGTTACCTATAATTTTACAAGTAATTTTCGCATGGAAACTGTGTTGACTACAAGAATTAGTTTACATCTACATTATTCAGTGTAATTTACACGTATTCTAATGTACGTACATAGTTTTTTTTTTTTTAATTACTGTCGTTAAAATGTCCTACTTACAGTTTTAGTTGTAACCATATGACCTCAATCGTTTTGGAAGCAATAAATAGGCTGTCACATCACATTAGTTTGCTATGACGTAAACTAACCAACTTAATTGTAACTTAAGTTTACTTATATTATACTTAAGTATAACATATTATACTAATCCTAAAACCCGGCGAGTCCTCAAACAAACTGCAATCATATCGACGCATCGGCCTAATGTCTGTCCTCTCGGAGTTTCTAAAAAAAAACTCATTAAAAGTGTAAAAGAATGTCAAGCACCAAGTAATCAGACCAACAATACGCCATAGAATTTTTAGCAAACAAAATCAAAATAAAGAAATAACTTTGTGCCATGCTCACTGATGTACACGACAAACGTGTGGCACATCAATTTTGGGTTCCAGGAATGGGATGAAAGAAGTTACGCGTCTGCCTCTGCACCTAACTGCTAAAGAGTTAGGTGTAGTATATTAATTACTTTTTATCACCTAGATCTCCCCGATAGACGGGCTTAGTTTCAGTAAAATCGATCAGTCTCCCAGGGTGTTAGTTATATATATAAACACTTTTTGCTACAGTCTATTTCTTGATGTATATAATATTATAATGACTTTACCTCAAGATGTATTTTTTCCTTATTTGGAACATGTTTCGGGAGGCGCTTTGTGTTCCCATCCTCAGCCTTCCTAATTTTGACTCTTGTGAAGTATTTGTGTGTTGGTTGGTTGTTGTTGTGATTTTCTGTTCGCCTTTGGCACTTTAAATTGGTATTATTTGTGTGTGATTGTGGTGTATGTATTAGTATTTTGTGTATTTTCGATGTTGAATGCTTTGAAAATTGTGTCTTGTTTTGTATTGATTTGTATTTGTTCAGGTATTAGTTTGTTTTGTGTTTCATGTTTGTATATTTGTAAATTTTCCCAAATGTTCATTATGGTCCCTTTGTGTGGTATATATTTTATTAGTGTCATGTTGGTTATGTCTGGGAATCATGTCCAGGGTTTATTGAATGTATAGCCAAATTAGATTTATATGTTTCTAGTTTTTTGTATGCGTTTAGATGTTCAAAATAACGATTTTTCAGTTGTTTTTTGTTTGTCCTATGTAACATTTATTGCAATTTTGGCATTCAATTTTGTATATACCATTGGTTGTTGTATTATCTTTGTTGTGTGGGTTATTTAGTTTTTGTAAATTATTTTTGTTAGTTTTGTATGGTATTTTTATGTATGTGTTTTTAAATAGTTTTGTTAGCTTTGTCATTTTATTATTTATGTATGTGAATGTGGTCCAGTTTTTATTGTTGTTATTATTTATGTGTTGTTCATTTTGATTAATTCTTAATTGTTCAGTTTTTATTTTATATTTGATTTTATTTTCTATTTTGTTTACAGTATTTTTATTGTATCCATTTTCATAAGCAATTTGGTATATTATATTTCTTTCTTTGTCTGTTTCTTGTTTGTTTAGGGATATTTTGCACATTCTGTTAAATAGTGAAGAATAGAATGCTGCCATTTTATATTGTGATGGGTGGTCAGAATGCTTAGGTATTATCAGTGGCACTCAACATCGAAAATACACAAAATACTAATATATCCACCACAGTCACACACAATAATACCAATTTAAAGTGCGAAAGCCCAACAGAAAACCACAACAAACAGCCAATACACAAATACTTCACAAGAGTCAAAATTAGGAAGGCTGAGGATGGGAACACAAAGCGTCCCGAAACATGTTCCAAATAAGGAAAAAATACATCTTGAGGTAAAGTCATTATAATATTATATATATATATATATATATCGTCCGACATACTAAGAAACTCGTTCATCTAAATTTTACTTTAAACCGTTTCTCAATAAGTAATAAAACATCTCTGTGTACCACTTTCAAAATCATATTTTTAATTCTCATTTGAGTTCGCTTTACGATAAAACTACATGAGAAACTTCTACACAATTATACTGATTCGAATTTTGTAGGTTAAGAAATGCAAGAAAAAATCATAAAAACGTCCACACTACATTTACGCATGACTATCAGTAGCAGTGACTTGTCTCCACATTAATGTCACATTTAAACAATGGTTTCCTTCTTATCCTGTCTTCAGTTACATATCAAAGATCAGTTAAGTGGAGATAGTGGGTAACAGACTGTGAACATCCTTGTTGTTAGCAATTACCTATAGCAGTTATATCGGACGCAACTTTCGCCCATGCTGTGTCACAGCACGTCCGTAATCAATGGCTTTCCTTAATTGAATTATCTATATTTTATGCGCACATTTCATTATCGTAGTTTCAAGAATACGAGACATCCTGGTACGAATAGATTTCCAAAGCGAAAACGAAGTCAAGGTTTGTTTCATTGTTAGATCGCCTTCAATAACAAAGGAAACTCTTACCGAATTCGGTATTAACTCTTAACAAATGGATATTACCAGATACAGATTTAAAAAGGACACATTTCTAGTGTTTTTTAAACCAATAAAGGCGTGTCAAATTTTTTTGAAAACATTTTAAAGAATATCAAAAGAAAAGAAAATAATCACTTCGATATCGTTTGGGCAGGCAATAGTATAATTCAATAAGGCACAGGCTACATGTACACGCACACGCGGTAGATCGGTGTAGTCACTGCAACAAACGGTATTTAACAAACGAGCAAGTATATTAACATAATTGTGTCTATTATTTTGAGTAACTGGAAATACCCAGACATTGTGTTTGAGACAACTTTCACTGAATTACTTAACCAGGATTAGTTTGGCGTCTCAGTATACGCCTACAATGTAGGCAAATCGTTACCTACGCATGATCGAAAATGTTCGCCTTCCATTTATCTGTTTTCAGAATTTCCCTAAATGTTAACGAATTATCGTGTATTATATAAATTATTATTATATGTTAAACTAAAAATATCATAGGTATATTAAACATATACTCTATTGCACTTATCATGATTGATATTCAAGTTTTTCAATCCCCTAAATCGATTGAGTTTAATTGTAACTCTTTGTCTATAAACGGACAACTGAATATGCGCAGACTTTACAAGTGATGGACACTATCTAATGAAAGCTTTCTCCACCTACATATTTCGAGTCTCTTTGCGAGTCCGAGATGATTTCGAAAATTTATTTTAAATCGCGTCTACTTACGATCTAAGCACGACCCGATAAGTTTAATAATTTTTATTGTAAACAAATAAATAATTACGGCGGGGTAGAGGCACTGCCTTACATGTCGTTCATCAGTCATCTGTGTTAACATCGAATCAATCCCCGTCTACATACTGTTGAGGCAAAACAACAGTCCGGCTGAGATGAGCGAATCTCGGTCAGTAACAAAATGAGACCTACACGTGAACACACATACAAAACACATTTCTCCACTGTGCAGCTCGTCAATGCACGTGGTTGAATGCAAACTGATCTATCTGGCAACAGTGCGGTGTGATCTGTACCATGGCTAGACGGCACAACAGGCCATGGGCCTAATTCTTGATGACGATAATGATAATAATAATAATAATAATAATAATAATAAGGAATATGATCTTAATATAAATAAAAATCATTGTACAGTATCTATGTATGTATGTATGTATGTATGTATGTTCCACATCTCCTCCTAAACCACTGGACCGATTTCAACCAAACTTGGCACAAATATTTTACGCAACGGGAGAACCAACATAGGGCAGGTGTTTTTTTCGATACGATCCTTTGGAGGTCCTTTGGGGTCTTCCACATCTCCTCCTAAACCACTAGACCGATTTCAACCAAACTTGGCACAAATATTTTACGCAACGGGAGAACCAACATAGGACAGGTGGTAGATACGATCCTTTGGGGGGTCCTTTGGGGTCTTAAAAATACTATTAGATCTGGTTACCATGACAACCCAATAGAATACATTCTGGTTGCCATAGCATCGGTGGAAGCCTCCCGCGTAGGGAATAGCGCGGGAGTCGTCCGACGGGCCTTCCCCGGAGTCCGTCCATGGAACCCGGGGAGTCTTAGGTCGGATCCCGCGAAAGACGGCCGGGCCAGAGTCCACGGTTCTTATAAATAAAGGTATAGGTTATGATATCGAAGGAGGTGTATGCATCTTAAGAAACTTCTTAATAGTGCGTGAATTCAGAGTTGTTTCAGTTTGAATTTAAAAGTGGATAAGTTAAGATCAAAGTAAGTTATAAGCGAGTATAAAAAACAACGTTTTGCAAGCGAATGTATTCAGATCGTAGTGTTCAGACAATATAAATGCGCTTGCTTCAGTTTGAATTTAAAAATTGATAAGCTGAAATCTATAGAGGTATTGTATTGTTAGAATAAGTTTAGGAGACACCAATTTAACAAATACCTTATTTCAACATTAACACAATGAATTATAAAACGACAGTTAAATACGCAGCGCGTGCAAGTACTGTAGACATTTTATTGAAAACTAATTTAGCTGTTCGCCTTCTCCCAGAGTTAGAAATCGAGCAGGAGCATCACGCGCAACAGAATTCTTCTCCAGATATAAGAATAAAGTTTATAACATGTTCTTAAACAGGTGCGCTACAGAGTATTCCTCCAGTGAGAATGCGAACATAACAATATAAGGAAGATTATACAATGTAGAAGTAATATAACGTTAGAACAAGAATAGGTGCCTATGAGCCTGGGCCTATGAATAAATTATGAACCCGAGCAACGCTGGGTAAATCGGCTAGAAAATTATAAATTTTAAACTAAACCTCTGTATATTAACACTGTGTTCATAGTCTGTTGTAACGTATCGAATTTGCTATAGTTCAAATTTTACAGAGTCGAATCTATGTAAACGATCCTTCTAGAAATAACACTATGGTAAAGGGCGATATCCGAGTGTAGCTGGTATAGTGTAAAGGCTTTGAATCTCCTTTCATTAATATAAATAAGGCTCTCAATTAACTTACTTATTTTGACAAATGTATTAGAATTATTATAATATTTACAACCAAATACGGCTGGAACAAAAAAATATTTGACTAGAACACTGACAATAATGAAGAAGAATAAAATACCCCTTACATTATTACCCAAGGAAACAAAAATAAATAATTAGAAACCCAAAACAGTAATTAAATAATGTTCGTTGGATTACAAGCGCCTCTGCAGCATCGGACTTCCGCAGAGGCATTCTTAATTCTTCATAATGAAACAATTATATTTTTAATTATGTCACATATAATTTATTAATAATGGCCTATTCATAATTACTGTATTTGTAACTGCAGAAGTGGTATGCAGTGGTAGAGATATTAATATGGCAGATTTCACTGGAGAAAGAAATAAAGAAATTCATCAATCCCTAAAATTTCGTACAAACATTTACCACACTGCTACTGGCGTTAAATTATTTTATTTTTGTCAGGAAAGCTTTGTTTAAATTTAAATATTAAAAATATCAATAAAAAATATTCAAGAAGTGTATTTTAAAGAAAACGATAATTTAATGAGAAATTTAAAAAAGAAGCACTTTCTTCTTCCTATATTTGTTCGCCCCCCCACCCAAAAAAAAAACATCTCTGGATCTGTCACGTAATAACATAAAACTGTACTCTTATACAGAGATAAATTCGTATAATACAGTTTAGTCACCTAGACAAACCGATTGTTATTTGTTATTAACATTAGTCAGTGTTAAGTTGATCATTGGGAGGCTCTAAAAAATGGTTGCAGCATTAGAAACATTAACTCACACTGAAAGATTAATCAATTACAGTACCGTTTGTATTTGTACTCAAAATGTAAATGTAACAATACTCCATAAACTCCAAGTGGAATTCGCAGCCGGTTGATAAATTGTCAATATAAATATTAAACAATTTCGGCAACAGACTATAGGCCCACCATTGTTTAAGTCCCCGTAATGTTTTACTTCTTCAGAGAGTTTATAAAGGAGATCATAACTGTTGACCAATATTACACGTTTTTAACAAGATTTACAGTATAGTATATACTGAGAAAAGCCTCTTCTCTCCAACATCCTCTGAAGCAAAATTGCTATAATCTGATCAATGGTTTTCCAAAGTCTGAACAACCTATCTGAGTTTCTTATTTCATTCTTTTAATTTTTCATATTATTATACCATCCTTATTCCATTCTTCAGAGACGGAGCATTTAATCGACAAATATCTGATAGGTGCAAAAAGCAACATTCCAAAAACCTTTCACCGTACTCCAGTAAGTCCCCATTCATTTGATATAGACCTATTGTTTCCTGTTATTAATTTTTCTATGGGCTTCCACTAGTTCTTAACTAGTGTCTTAATTAAATACAAAACGTATGTTAATATAACACAAAGTTTATCGTTAACGTGAGGATAATACAATGATACCACTTGCCGGTAAGTTTGGGAATGCTTGTGAGAACAAAGTGATCTCGACGGGAATCGACGATATCAATCTCACGGTATGAGCTCCCAACACACTACCCAATGAACTAACATTTTACACTAAAAATTATATTCTTCAATACGGTAATGAAAGTGGAATAGTAGACATAGAAATGTCTCGTCAACGATTAATGTGAATTATAATTATATTCTTCAAAACAGTAATGAAAGTGGAACAGTAGACATAGAAATGTCTCGTCAACGATTAATGTGAATTATAATTATATTCTTCAATACAGTAATGAAAGTGGAACAGTAGACACAGAAATGTCTCGTCAACGATTAATGTGAATTATAATTATATTCTCCAATACAGTAATGAAAGTGGAACAGTAGACATAGAAATGTCTCGTCAACGATTAATGTGAATCATAATTATATTCTCCAATACAGTAATGAAAATGGAACAGTAGACATAGAAATGTCTCGTCAACGATTAATGTGAATTATAATTATATTCTCCAATACAGTAATGAAAGTGGAACAGTAGACACAGAAATGTCTCGTAAACGATTAATGTGAATTATAATTATATTCTCCAATACAGTAATGAAAGTGGAACAGTAGACACAGAAATGTCTCGTAAACGATTAATGTGAATTATAATTATATTCTTCAATACAGTAATGAAAGTGGAACAGTAGACATAGAAATGTCTCGTCAACGATTAATGTGAATTATAACTTTACTCTTATTTAATCGCTCCGAAAAAAAATATAAATACGTTTTATATACTAATAACCAAACGTTATATACTTTTATGTGCCAAAGATGATTTATAGGTTGTAGAGCAACAAATCTGTTGACTGATCCAGTAAGATGTTGTGGAGAACTTATGACGATCTACATTTTATCTGTAAAAAGAAAAATAGTATATATTTATAACGAAACTACTAACACAGAATGCGACGAATATGAGAACGAAGATTTGACAGTAAACGTATTTCACAAAGCAATGTGATAAGATTTTAGCAGAACCAACACATTCGAAAATAATTTGTTTAAACCTCGAGGTAAATACATAGAAAATTTTCATTACCCGGTCTAAGTAAATAAAATTGTACATTATTAAATTTCCATAACAAAATGGAACAGTTAACGTAGAAAGATTCATAACTGGTGTCAAAATGGTTTACAATACTAAAATTAAATACAATAGTAACCTCTTCCATCTTCCGTGACAGCGTAAATTATTAATTTTTACGTTAATCATAAAGTAAGAACATTGAAAAGGATAAATACTCTTTAGTGAACGCCTAATTTTTTTTAATTCTTACTTTGAGTTATAATTCACATTCGTAAAGAAAGAAATTATTTAACAAGCTAATAGATTCCGTCTTTGTTAGCCGTAATCGTAATAACAAAGATAGAAACACGAAATCAGAATTAAAATACATTATCGAAAATTCTTAAAAAGCAGTGTAATTAAGCACGTCTGCTTGCAGCATCGTCAGAGACAACAGTCCAGAGTTACTGACAACGCCGAAGTTTTAATTTCATGGTAAATTCTGCGTTGTGCTCATGTGGCTGATAAACTCCGCATAATGTAGCATACAGTTCAAATTTTACCGAGTCGAATCTATGTAATTTCCTTTGACCAATCGTTTTCTGAATACTAATTAGAGCATTTGTAATGGAACATTTAAAGACGAGTAAATAATATTTTCATTTTTACTATTATTATCACCCTGAAATTTAGACCATATTGTACGGGAACATTAAACAGAAAAAAGAGGTGAACTGTTGTGCTTCTTGCGAAAATCGACTCTGTACAAATCTTAAACGAAATATTACGTTGTCATTACTATTTGATTGTTTATAATAATATTAATGTTATTTAGTTGAATTAATACGTTGAATACTTAGAAATTAGCTAAGACATATATTATTATTACTTACTCAACTCTCTCCGTGGAACACATTGATATTACCTAGATAACTCATTAAGAGAATGACGTTAATACCACTTACACAATCCGATAAAGTTTAATATCTCCCCATTTGCAAGATTCACCGTTTTAATACTAAAGCAAGATATACGTCAGTGTTATGTTAGATTAAACAATCAGTAAAAATCGCACAATTAAAGCTATTAGTAAAAGCGCGTTGAAGAAACTAGCGTCTGTGCCCCAACTGAATAGAGTTGCTATATGTTTAGTGATTTGCCACGGAATAATTCCAATTATTTCCCTTTATTAAACATTTAGTACTACTAACAATGGCTAGACAAATATCACACCTTTCCGTACTCGAAAATTTCCTACCATCATCATCCTTAAACTACTGCGGCCTCTCAGATTGTACGTTCCCAAAACGTTTTGTAAATCCACTAGCTTTCTGAAATCCTAAACTTTTGACTGCCATTGTGGTATAAGATTTTAATGTGCTGTTATTGGTGTATTTGTTAATGAACCAAATAACAGATGTTACTTTCTTACAACTTTAACTGTTTCATTTTATTTTTTTAATTTTCTATCTACTTTGCTGAGCTGCATTTTAATTCGATTATTTTTAAGTTGAAAAATACGATAGCAACGGATAGTTGCCTCTTGGCGTTAAGACAATTTGTACGGTAATTTCTTTTAATTAATGTTTCATATTTCTTTGTTTCCAGGTTCTTCCTTAAAAATTTGTGTTCCTTTAAAATACATTCTACTGTATCATATCACGATGTTCTACAATTAATTATATTCTCTTTCATTATTACACAGTACGTTTGTTTTCTTCCAAAATATTAGAAAATGTGACATTCCTGTTTTCACTTAATTACTACTAGCTCTTCACCGGATTTTTTAAAACTTATTATCGGACTTTCTACTGCAAAAGCAAATTTAATACTTTGATTTGGATAAGTTTTGTAGTGTTCACATCCTATGATGAGCGCATCTGCCTTAATTTCTACATAATGTTAAAAGTAACGTTTATCACTTCTGTTCATTATATAATGTAGTCAACTAGTTTTTAAAGTCATCGAAAGATCTCAAAGTTCCTTGTAACCTCAACACGGCTTCGTATTTATGCAATTTTACTCTGCGACTTTCTTTTGGGATAAGTTTTTATTACTACCGGTGTTTTTATATAACAAACACGACTGTGTTTAATTTTCCTTTCAGCTAAACCGTTGCTGTAATTTACTCATTATGAACTTCAGGCTTCCTTAGAACTTAAATTATTTTAATTTTCCGTTATTAATTTTAATTGTTGTTTTTCAAATGTCGGTCTGTTTTCCGTTTAGTTGCTCTTTTATCTATCGCTCGGTTGTTATGGCTGCACACGTGTCTCTTTGCTGCGGAATATTATGGAATGAAACGCACGTGTAGTCTACACAATAAACTCATCAATTGTAAATCAACGTCACTCGCTTTGTTGGGAAATATAATTTAATTTGGCTAGTTTCGAAACTTTAGTACTTCAAATTTTACACAGACTTTAAAAGTACTTACTTTACATTTCTAATTTGTTTTGTTTTTCCATACACTTAAATCATGGAACAGAACACGTTGATAGTAATCTTAGTACTGGATTACTATGCATTCGTGATGCCGCTATAAGTATTATTGTTGTTGATCACAGTCATACAGTAATAATGTTACTACTACTACTACTACTACTACTACTACTACTACTACAACTAACAGTAATAATAATAATAATAATAGTAGTAGTAGTAGTAGTAGTAGTAGTAGTAGTAGTAGTAGTAGTAGTAGTACTACTACTACTATTAATATTATTATTATAGTAGTAGTAGTAGTAGTAGTAGTAGTAGTAGTAGTAGTAGTAGTAGCAGCAACAGCAGTAGCAACGGATTAGCATTACGATATTATAAGAGAAAGGAATGATGAGAAAGTGGCGGTAAATAGACCTATGTATGTATGTACAATTATCAAAGTTATATGGTCACCTTCGTTAATGTTATTTTCTACAAGAAATACTGAAAATGGAAAAGACAACTAATATTTTTTCGAATAGTTTGAATTTGCTTTAAAAGTTTTATCACTGACTGGAAACAACGGATAATTAAATATATATAGGCCTACGTTTTGTCCACGAACTTCCTTGCTGCAGAATTGTAGGACAGCAATTAACTTGTGCACGATAAACGCTCTGTTGTAATTGAAAGAAAATAATTTCAGAAAAGCATCAAAGAACATAATGGGGGAATACAGAGGTGTGTTGTTTTCACGGTTATAACCTATACGTTTTGTTATCAAGTAATTCGTATAATTACATTTTAAAAATCTGATTATCGTTTAACAAGGCAGCCGGTCCGGAACTACAGTGGATTTGCGAAACAAGATATTACGGACGCGATACTATAATGTTTGCTTTCTAACGTAATTGGCATACTTCGCGGTGATTGTTTTATTCCGTATGAGAGTGTATATGCACGAAAATTTGGAACCAAGTAAAAGTTGAATTTCGTTGCAAATCTTGTCCAGGAATGTGACCTCGATTCCAATAAAATGTATTACGTGCACGAGGATAACTCGCGTATATATCGCCAATTAAAACCAACCTATTGTTGGTTTAACCATTGTTTTAGATTTCAAAATTGATTTTTATTTATCAATCAAGAGCTCCAACCAAGTTACTTAACACGTTAAATAAGAAAAGTCATTATATACACACAGTCAGACGTCGTCAACCAACAACAACCTATTATAACGAAAGTTTTAATAGAAACCGTGACTTGAGGTGGAGCCATGTCACTTCAGCAGAGGCCTAACGCTGTAGTTTATCTATCGCTAAGTAACACAGAAACAAACTGAACACAATGGCATGTGAATATAGTTTTAAAATAAAGACTATAGTTTTAAGTATAGTTTTAATGTAAATAAAAATATTTCCGTTTTGAACGTGAAGACTGTATTGAGCGAAGTAGTTTGAAATAATAAACTATAAATTACAAAAAATAAATCATGTACGTAAATTGGGTCGGCTGCGTTAATTGCTCTTCAAGTACCAGTCTTTCTGACACAATCAAAATAATATTTTTAAGAAAAAATATTAAGAGAATTAAATCTCTCTCCCTCTCTCTCTCTCTCTCTCTCTCTCTCTCTCTCTCTCTCTCTCTCTCTCTCTCTCTCTCTCTCTCTCTCTCTCTCTCTCTCTTTCTCCCTCTCTCTATTTATGCACCTAAGCATTCAAAGAATTTCGACGAAACCGAAACATCGAAGCATGATAATGTTTTTAGGCTTTTGAAACGTAAAATGTGGATTACGTAAATCATTTCCAAACCACAGACGATCACGAACAGAGCATGTAAAACCAAATTTATTCTCACTAAAACGTTTGCTAAACTCAATCTCAGCAGCGATTATTTCTGTCTTGATGCGTTTACATATCAAATTTCTAGACTGTGGAGAATCGAAAGTGTGGAAGCGTCACGTTTTTCGATGACGTTACATTTTTGTGGAATGACCCCCAGCCTAAAAACATTATCATGATAAAATCATCATCATGTTCTTAACGGTTTTAGGCTTTAGCGGCCTGTTCCTACTCCACAGTCCACCTTTCCTTAGTCCTCCTTAGACCTCCAACTTTTCTTCTGCCTCTAGGGTTGTAATCTTTCGCTATCTTCGGTATTATTCTATCTATGTGTTGAATCCACTTTCTTCTGTATTCTTTAACCCTTTCATTAAATGCAAAAATAATAGAAAACCAACCGGTCTAGATAATATAAACTCAGAACTTATTAAATATGGTGGTATTTTGTTACATTTAAGGATCCTACATTTGCTTAATATGTGCTGGCAGCAGACACGCATACCACAAGAATGGACAATGTCGGCAGAGGTATTAGTCTCCTAAATTCATGTTATAAATTGTACGCACGTATTATAACAACAAGACTACAAAACATAGCAGAAACTCTTTTAGAGGGAGAACAGCATGGTTTTAGGGTAGGACGCTCTTGCATAGGCTGCATATTTACCATGCAACAAGTGATAGAAAAACGACGTGAAAAGAATTTAGAAACACATATTGCCTTTATCGATTTCAACAAAGCTTTTGATAGAGTGATCAGACCGAAGTTGTGGGACATATTTGAAAATAAATGTATAACGCAACACTTAGTTCAGGTCGTAAAGAGTTTTTAAGAAAAAATAAGGCTCGAAAATTACGTTAAAATCTGAAAATGAAGTAAGTAGTTTTTTAATGGATATAGATTAAACGAACGTTTATTTTGGATATCGTAGAAGATTCATACTGTGAACATATTTCTTATTTTTGTAATATCACAGCAATGCACATAGAAGTACTGTGGAAATATAAGGTTGCAATAGCTTGTACAAGGACAGCAAAACATTCTCCGTGTAGTTAGTTATAGCCTCAAAGCGTGGAGCAGCGACATACAGTGAACGGAAAACGACTGGTCAGTAACCATACCATATTGATGATGATGGTGATGATGGTGGTGGTGGTGGTGGTGGTGATGATGATGATGATGATGATATTCTTGTATTTTATTTAAATGAAAGGAAACCAACGTTTTATATAGGTGACTTACTAAATTAAATAGGTGATTACTTAGTGGACAATGTTCGCATACTCTTTTTGAAACGGAGAGAAATGCGTGTGTCAAATAAGCAGACGAATCCAAAAGTTGAAATTTTACTTTTGAAACCAGAATTTTGGCCAGACCCGTGAAAACTCCGCCCACTTTGGAGTAACGTGCCGCTTTTAATGGCCGGGGGGTAAATTTAATTGACATTTCTAGATCATCACTTGCAGGGACAAATAATCTGCTTACTAGTAAGAGTAATCAAGTTTGCCTTCTCAATGTCTGCCGTTAGTTACAATCCACTAAATAACATATCCCTACTCGACAATTACATCAGACAGTTTGAGTCTTTATTACTAGATTTAATATTATGCGTATGAGGAAAATTACATGTTACATTATTTTGATGTTGCAGTGCACAGCAAACACGTAGGTAAAAAACGGCGAAGTTATAGTCAACACAGAGTTTTAACTGAAATTTAATTAAACTGGTTGTAATTGACTTGTGCAGAATAAAAACTATAATTTCGGTTACAAGACGTTTATATTCCGGTTTGAAGTCTGAAAACCTACTTTTCGTTTGCTTATTAATCAGGTTAAAAATCCGCATCTCTAAATTATTAACATAGATCTGTCTGTAAATGAATGTCTCAATGTTTCGGTATTGAATGCTTTCCGACGGTTACTATGGTCTTTTAAACGCTTTTTAATTCGGACACAGATGTCACAAAGGTAACGGATAAAGGTTAAGAAAATTATTGTCGGGGACAGGTTATAAAAAATGCAAAATGTGATCCAATACTCGAGAGAGACGCCTGCAGTCTTTTAAGTACGCACCTGCTTACTTCACTATAATTTAAAATTTTCAAGCAGTAATTATACATTTAAAACGGACTAGGAAAGCCGAATAAAATGTAAATTAACACAATAATAGATCGCGTTATTATTGTTATCGTCTACAGTTTCGTAAGTAAAGATACATTTAAGCAATTGTTTCAAAGTAAGCAAAGTGTAAATTATTTTAATATAAAAAATAAAGGTTATATCATCATGTCAATTATAAACGATTTGCTCAACACTCAAGTCTTTTCTTCTGCTTGACACACGTACAGTAATTATATTGGTAGTTAATTACAGGTACACCAAATTGTTTGTTACTTTTCAATATTAATTATGTTAACTCTTGCATTTTAATCTCTGCTCATTTTACATCTGTGCTATAAGGAGAGACGTTATTTGGGTAACCAACGTCGATAACGAAATCCGTTATTTTGTCGCTTTCTTGTATCGCTCTATACGTTTCGTGTTACCTTATTAACGTATTACTCCGACTCATATTAGATTTTATTTCTTATCAGTTGATGAATATTCATCCTGTCCCGTATATTTACACTCTTCTTTATTAAATGTACCAATGGCGACGCTTAGCTTTTCCCGTTGTTGTCGATACCCTTATGCAGTGCTAACACATAATTTATAAACTGTCATTAGAAGCAAAGATTCCAATAGATGTCTAGGTGTCATCTGCAATGCACTTTAATAGACTTTGACAGAAAAATGTAAGAAATTCAATTCCTTTAAAAAGAGCATTAATGTTGAAAAATTATACGTAATTAGTTTGTTTAAAGAATTCAGAAAACTTCATTTATAATTAAAAGTTCGAAGTTGACATGTCAAAACTAGTCTCTACAACAAACAGTGCACGTAAGTTGACATGAAGTTCATCAGAAACACAAAACTAGGTAACGAGTGCATTATTTGATGCAGATACAATTGTTCTTAACGTCCAAAACATAGAAAATAAAAGTAGTTAGTCATTTCTCGCAGCATAAATTAAATCTTGCTTATTATAAGGATAAATAATAATATATATCAATCCTATTATAAGGATACCTAACAATTTGTAATAGGCGCAACAATGACTAAGAGACACGCACATTAGGCCTATATGTTAGGCGCTTGGTTACGCACAATAATGAGTGTACAAGATTGCCAGAGGTAACTACTGTTGCAGCTTTACGTTAACTGCTGATTATTCTACCAAAAAAATAAACATCAGTTTGTGGCTAAGACAGTGACGGTGACAGTGACAGTGGCAGTGACTAGAAAGTGCACTGTCGATCAGAGAGTAAGCGCGCGCTACTCAGTGACCGCCAACCGCCATCCTAACAACGTTTAAATTCTATCGTCGTTACCCGCAACATTATAATTTGTAGCAGATATATACAAAATTAAAATTTCTATATTTTTTAAACCGATCTGTATGTAGATCCAACGAAATTCATATTTGTATCAATACATCACTGAATAACAGCCCTTGAAATAGTTCATTCTCTTACGTGAAGTGTACTGCTCGTCATATTACCGGCCTGTTTTCGTGTCACCAATGGTAATGATGTTATAAATGAGTAAATGTAATACCAATATCACCAGTAATAATAACCAATAAGTAATGGGTAGCGGATTCGCCGCAAAACGAAGTATCCACAAAACCTAAAATAATAATAATAATAAAGAACAAGAAATCAATATCCATTAATGCCAGACTTAGACATTATTCAACATTAATTCGCCCGGAAGCACTTAGAAAAATAAGAATTACTTTCTACAGACATGTCCAAATAATGAATGCTGACATACTAACAGGCAAGCTTTTTAACTATTTCAAAACCCTCAAAATGTCCAATACGTAGTTCAAAGAAACAGAGAAAGACATAGAAGAACTCCAGATTACTCAAGAAGACACTGAGGAATGCTTCCACTCAAAAAGAAATTAAAAAATGCCCAAGGTTTTCAGGAAAAACCAAGAAGAGGACAGGTGCCATCTGGACTGACGAAAGGAGGGAGAGGCATCGATCAAGAATGAAGGAGATGTGGGAGAGGAGAAGAAGGGAGGAACCAGTTGAACCAAACGTAGTCCACAGTGGCTCATACGCAAAACAAAATAATAATAAAGAACAATAATGACAACTTTATAGGCCTAATGCCACACCACTTTCTCTGACTAAAGTGCGTTGCACGTAATGGCTAACTGAACGAAACACATAAGACTTTTACTGACAGTTTTACTTGTTTAAATATTATCAACTGTAAACTATAGTTTAAGTCAGTAAGAATTGTCTTACCTTCAGACTGGACAGACGATGCATTCCCAGTGGTCCGCTTTTGTCCCATACGGTAGGCCTGTAGCACTTATTGTAACCGCTTGAAAGACAACATTAGATAAAAGATGATACTGCCGTTGTTGCGACGAGTATCACAGAATCTTCAACCAACCAAAAACTCGTAAACTGTCTTGGTCTTGTGAACGATGTCTTGTGTCCAACAGATTACTTAGATTTAAAATCCATTAAAATTTTATTACGTCGTGTGGCTAAATATTCTCGAATACTCTCATGAGCATTAGATATCTGCTCCTAGTTGTTCTTACATACAGATTAGAACAAAATTATGTACGAGCTTTTTACGAATAACGAGAACATTTATTACAAACCTATATAAAACTACAGAATATTTATAGATAGTGAGAAACTTGCAACTCCATGACAACACTTCCCGAGATGATACGGACCACGCCGGCAGTTTCACAGTACTTTTCACTTTCTGAGACTAGCGGACCGACTGAGCCACAGTAAAGCACTAACGGGGGAAAGTCTCAGGACGTCCCACATCCCCTATAAGTAGGTCATTGCCCCCTCCAGTCGACTGTACTTCCCCTTCCCTTTCCAAATACTCTTTTAATAAATAACAATAATGTGTCTAAAAGAAACTTTAATAAAACAAATAATAAATATAGCCTTTCACCTTATTACTCTGACTGACGAGACACGTCCTCACGCTCGTACAAATTGATTTTAGAGTGAATTTCGTAAGCATACGTTATACCGTACGTCAAATAACTATATACTATGAGTTCAATTACAGTATCTACGATTTACTAGTTTGATAAAGTGTAATTGTTAGTGACAGAACACTGTTTTATAGAATAGTTAGAGTAATGATATCAAAGTGTTCAATAATATCAAAACAATGATATAAGAGCAATTATATCAAAGTATAGTGTAATAAGAGTAATGATAGTATAGAAGGATATCAAAGTGTTCAAACGCCATAACACAACTAGATAAAAAAAAAAGAAAAATTCATTGTCACCTTAGATAGAGCTGTAGCCATGAATCGTGTTATGTGTGTGTGTGTGTGTGTGTGTGTGTGTGTGTGTGTGTGTGTGTGTGTGTGTGTGTGTGTGTGTGTGTGTGTGTGTGTGTGTGTGTGTGAGCGCGCCCGTCGCAAAGAAATTCTTTTTACGTTATTCTCTAAGTGAAAAAAGACCTTTGATGGTCAGAAGCCAACCCCGCTGTACTCAACTGTACGTTGTGAATAGTCAGATATACAATAAATTCAAGGCAGTGGTAACATTCAGGGTTGTCTTTGTCATCGTAATACAGTACACGATTATTTATTTGGGTCTTACTGCAATATGAAACACACTACACGCGATAACAGCCGGACCCTGAGTTCATACAATACTGAGAAGTATTGAAAATCATTTAATAATAATTAACTCTATATCTAACGTATGTCTTAACCACAATGTTCAAGTATATATAAATATATATATATATTTATATTTATATTTATAACATATAATATTATGTATAACCATAATCTTAACCACAGTGATACATACGTTGACCCTAAAACCTGTCGAGAGTATGAAAGAAACGACTCTAATGAACACTATATCTCATAAATTTGTGTACTAAACAAGAACGTTGAAATGGGTTCAAGAAGACAGAGGTTTAGTGACACCGTTTCCACCATATGCTTAATTAAACCTATAAGTGAAGTAAGTGTGCAGTACACACGTGTAGTCGGTATAGATTGCTTACGTTAATTTGCAATTAGTAAATTTCACACGGAGATTGTATATACTGTACAGTAATTCGCTGACTAATCTTTGCGAAGTCAAGACATAAGGAAACAGAAAGCAACTTTAATCTGTATTAGCAAAGCTGTGTATAGGTATACAGGTCAGTCACACTTGCCTTGTTTACGCTCACCGATAACATTTATCAGCTCGGAGATCTGTCATGCACACTGCGTCACACTTGCACTGTGCAGTAGTATAGAATAGTTATATTCTCAGCTTCTACATTCCTGTTAATTTTAATATATGCAGAATATAAAATACGCAGCATTTCATTTCAGAGGGGATTCAACAAAAATTTGAGGTGAAAAACATTATGGTCACCCATCTGTGGATATGGTCAGTGGCGGATTTATGCATAGGCAAAGTAGGCGACTGCCTACGGGCGACTAAATTTGAGGGGCGGCAAATTTTAGAAAGATGAAATTTGACGACCGTTATGTTGTTTTTATACCTAAGAGATTTTTCAAATGCCCCTTCATTTCGTCCCAATATGATATGAAACTTTTAAAAATATATATTGTTTAGTAACTAGGCTTATTACATAAAGGCAATAGTTCGCCAGTTAATTCGGATGTATATGATGTACATCGTTTTTTCATAGTTACATTTACATGAATTACCTATGTGATAATTCCATTATATTAATTAATTATTTAACTATTAATTCGTTTATTCAACTATTAGAGTTATTAAAGAAGATGGACGTGACAGACAGACATTATTAATAATTTTGTCCATCAAAAATCACGACATAAAGTTTAAAAGTTATTTCAAAGACTGTTATTATTACAACTCTCTTTATCTTTTTTAATTTTTTACCAACTTCCATACAAAATTGTATTAACTTGCTATGTTTAAACTTCAGTTAAAACAGCCTGTCTTCGTACACCGTTAGTCAAAATGTTTTAGAATAAACACGGCTACAGTAATTTAATGTCTTATTTTACTCTTCCTAGCATATTATGTAAATTGTTCTGTAGAAAAAAAAATGTATTAAGAAAAATTTGGAAAACAATATTATATAAAGAACAAATTTTAAGATAAATGAAAATATGAAGGATTGAATTAAACCCGTAAATGCACCCCCCCCCCCCAACAGAGATTTGTGGGAGGGCGGCAAATTTATACTCCCTACGAGCGGCAAAATGGTAAATCCGCCCCTGGATATGGTCAGTATATCCATAGATGCACAAATAATTATTATTGGTTATTATAAATTACATTTAGATCTATTTTAAAACGATAATAAAATGACATATTTTGTATTGTGGCCTTTTAACTGAGTGGGACATTTCGTCGAGGAGGGGGGGAGATTGAACTCCGAACCCCCTCTGCCTAAGTCTACGATATAGCGTAGTTCCGTGGAAATGCGTGTTTCTGAAGATTAAATACACATTTAATTACGCTCTTTTTAAATGTTCATGTTTTCCGCAAATAGCATGTAGGCCTACAAGGTAAGTATACGATTTTTTTAAATTTAATTGTTGTATATTGAGACATGAAAAATGTATTTCATTGTAGTTTGTTATTAACTGAATACAGAGTGCTATTTAATTATTGCAGCCGGCAGACACGACACGACAACCAAAATCAGAACGTAACGTCTTTACGTTCTGTTAAACACGACTAGTTAGAGTGCGTCTGAGCAGCCAGTGACTAGGCACATATTTCGGTACTTCACATCAACAATAATACGCTCTCACTTATGTAAATAAACATCTTGTGGCAACAAAGCTGGCCAATTTCAATGTTTGGTTCGCTGTTAACTGTGTAAAACGATTCTGTACACTGCTGTTTCATCTGCTCTGTACTCTCATTCTGCTCCGCAACATAATCGCTACAAAATATTAACAACTAGCTGTTACCCGCGGCTTCGCACGCGAATATTTGACTTTTAATAAGTATTTTAATATAATTTTTATTGTCTATGTCTGTATAGCGTTCTGTCACCTCGTATACCAATTTTGTACTCATTAGTCAAATTCTCTCCAAAGCTGTTTTCAACACTTGTACTATTTTAACTTGTACTAAATTATTATGTTGGTGCAACCGCCTTTGGAGATTTAAAAGTACCCGTTTATAAAGCCTTTGGAAATATTTATAAAGTACCTGTTAAATCAAAAACGCTAAATTCTTTATTTTAAGTGTTAGTGTGTTAGAATCATTGAATAACACATTAAACGTTGTTTTACTCAACCATGGCTTTTATTTATTTCAGCAGTAAACTAAAAACCAAAAAACCGTTGTCACCTAACCTCACAAATGAAAACAACACGTATTTTCGCTTTGCATTAAGTAACAGGACAACTTACAATTAGTACAATTCTTCTTTTCCACATCGTAATATATTGATACAATCGCATTTTATATAAAACATCGAAAATGTACTGCAGGAATGGATAAATGTACAGTTCCGATGCCGCTATATAGCTTTTGTTTATTTACTTGTTACTATGGTAATTAATTCTGGTCTCCATGGTGTTGTTGACATCTTTAGTAGTAGTATTTAATTTAATACATATTTCATTACTTATTCATTGCATCATTAGAATATATAGACGTATCTGTATAGAAAATTACAAAATATATCGATACAATCGCATATAAAAACATTAAAAACTGCAGGAACGGATAAATGTAGGCTACAGTTCCGATGCCGCTATATAGCTTTTGTTTATTTACTTGTTACATGGTAATTAATTCAGGTCTCCATGGTGTTTTTGACATCTTTATGCGCGTCAACGAAAAGGCATAATTAAAAGAGCCTAAATCGTGCGAACGGGGCAAAATATCAAATTCCTAGTTAGACAGTATTTTTCGCCTTGTGTGAAAGGTTACCTGTGCAGAATTTGGTGGCAATCGGTGTAACGGTGTGGATTTGTATTCAGTACCCATAAATCCTCAGACTTTGAGTTATATATATAGAGATAATAAACCGTGTTTATTTTATTCGTTTGTTTTGTTAACGTACTTGTAGTACTGTTGCTGGGTAACTATTAGTCCATTGTTATTATAGTGTAACGTATACATTCACTTCTACACCTTCCGTATTATTTCCTTAGTAATTCAACTCCGTATCTCATACGATTGACCGGTGGAGGTAAACCCGCCGGTTTCTCCAGTTATAAAGTAGTATATTCCTCCGGCACCGGGTGTTATTTCGCTTGACTACGTTTTCTTTGCTCAGATAGTTGAGTGGTTGGTCCAAGAACATCTTAATAAAATGTTGTCGATGCTCAGTAAGCGAGGTTGTGAACTTCAAGGTAATTCACGCACAGGTCTAATTCCTTAGACCTAAGAGTACGCACTTAATTTAATTTGTCAGTAAAATTAGGCAAAAGTAAAGAAATCGTTAAGTTGTTTACACACACGATTTATTGAACCATTATTTTAAATAACACGTAAAAAAATGGCCAAAACTTTCATTTAATTACATCTTTAAAAAAATGTATAGAAATGCAAATGCGTACTCTTAGAGGCACAGTCCTCTAATAGTACGTAAGTTTTCCTCTAAGAGTCTGCATTAGCATGTGTCACATTTGAAACCCCCTGAACCTTGAGCATGCTTCATGCCACCAAGACAGACAAGATGCACTCGTAATCCAATCTTCAGTTAAGGACTTCATAACGTTCTCCGCAGCCAGGACAGAAATGGTTTCGCTTATAATTTTGCTGAAGGAGTAGAGGGAGCAGACGATGAAGAAGAGAGCGCACAAGAATCAAATAGACGCGTTGACTTCTCCTTTTAAGGTTCTTTTTGAATATACTTACTTAGATTTTTTCACGCCATGTAAGAATCATATTTTTTAAAGGAGATGAGTCACTATCTCTGATTTTTTTACTTTTACTGTGTTTTCGTTTCCGTTCATGAGGAAGCAGCGTGGATGGTGAAATCAGAACTGTTTCAGTACTATTAGGGTTCTCTGGCTTATTGGACAAATCAAGGTGATCTTCGTTTGCCATCAGAGCCTTATGTTAGATCTGTGACAACCGAAGCCTGAAAATCTTCATCAATAAAAATGTCAGGATTGTACGGACAGATATCAGTAGCTCTGAAAGAATTTTGTTGTTTTTTCGATTGGGCAACTCTTTCGTATGATAGGCGAAATAAACTGGAAATATCTCGTTGTGTTATTACTCGTCCAGGATTATTCAACATCCGTTTGTCACATTCCGAGGGATAAACAGTTTTTAAAGGGCCAAAGAAACCTTTGTCAAGTTGCTGCATCATGTGACATAGGCCTACATGAGGTGAAAGAGAAAGAAGTGACATGAAATTTTCTCGGCAATACAGTACTCCTTAAACTACAATGGGACGTGTGATTGTCCAAAATAAGAAGCACTGGGTCACTATGCTTGACAAAATTAGTAAAATGCCTTAACAACTCAAAAAATAAATCAGTATTTATGCATCGTGAATCAGATATGAGAGGTAGACTCCCGTCTGGGAGATCTCGACAAAGTTCTGTGTTCATTCGTTTTCTTGGGAATATGATAGCAGGTGGTACATACAGACCAGTGGTTGACATACAGCGTGAAACCGTTACTAGTTGGCCTCTTTCGCCAGACATTGCTTTTGAAACCTGCTGCTTTCCCTTGAGTGTGATTGCTTTGGGAATTTGACAGTGGATATCCCACTTTCATCCATGTTAAATATTCGAAGATGTGGAAATTTTTTGTCTTCCATTAAAATTTTCAAATTTTTAAAGAAAATCTCACATACTATTAAAACCTATGGCTCTAATACTGCATTTGTCTGGAATGCGTACACTTAGTTTGTTTCGCTTATAAAATCCATAAATCCAGTTTTTGCCTGCCATTTTAGTTTCTTTGCTGAAATTGTGAGTGATGTTATCTTTTTCCGCAAAATCAAATGCGAATGATTCCATAGAAACTTGCATCTAAATCTTTTATGTGATTAGCTAGTTCCTTTTCTTGCCCTGAATTAAAAACAGGTTAATTTCTACCAAGTGATGTGGAAGCAGTGCCCTAAAAAGACAAGAAAAGGACTCATTGAATTTCAGGTCCAATAAAAGGACTGACTGAAATCTTATGAAAGAAAGAGGAAACATATTGCAAAATAATTTTAAGACAATAAAAACGGAAAGTCGACGGACTTTATGTACCGTGAAATATTCAGAAACACTGAATTTACTTTGATAAGTTGGCAGATGTTATGTAGTTGGAGATGTACAACAACTTTGAATTTACTTACAGCTTTCGAAGTGCAGCCTCGTTAATTCCAAGAGAAGCAGCAATTTGTCTTTTGCTTTTACTTTCTCCTTTTTTCACTCTAATCTGGAATTCATGTAATATTTCTTCAGTAAAACTAACTTTTATCGGATTTTCTGTTGTAGTAACTCATTTTTCTAAAATTAAATATAAAAGTGTATGCAGTACCCGTCAGGAAATACGTTGTAAAAAATACTTAGTAAAAAAACAAGACACTGTACACCGTCACCCTTTTTGAAACATGAAATTCCCGTCAAAGTTTAAAAAATTGAATGTTTGTTTAGATAAGACACAACAAGCAAGGAGTAGAATAGGTTTTACAAGAGTACATGGTAGTCCTCTGGGAATGGAAGACATTATGCCATCGTTCAGCAAAGAACTTATTCCTTGTGAGTGTTACAGTTAATAATGTGTATTTGAATTCACATAAAAAAGCAAAGTCTGTAATTTTTTTATAAACAGTGATAATTGAAAGATTGTGTAAGGAAATTTTTATAAGGAAAACATAAAAAACTAAATCTTGCCTTTAAATCAACAACTTATTTAATTTTATAGCCACTTCGACACTATACGCAACACTATTACACAGTACTCTTCGAACCACAAAATATCGGATATCTGTAGTGCTGCCAACCCCATAAATTCGCTGTGGGTACTCTTATGAGACTGCTTACTCGTAGAACTTATCTTATAATAGGGGAAAAGTTTGTAAGGTCGATTTAACGAAACTAGGACAAGAATGGAGGTGCGTTCAGAAAAGTTGTGCTGTTTTATTTACGTACGAAACCAATGATGCCATTAAAATTGGAGAACGTAATTATAAAAGTGTGAAACAATACATACGAACTTCGTGTTAAACAGCAAAGCCAACGAACTAATGAACCGGCCTATGAAATTGATAAAATTGATATGTAAGGAAGTTGGGAATGCTCCAATCCAGCACAGTACAATGCTACAATGCTACTGTATAGTAAATTTATATAGTACACCGATAATACATTATATCGATAGTGTCACTATCGACAATCATCTATAATTCGAATTATCGCTAACCAACATGGACACTTGGACCAATGAGCCGTGGTCCTTCCAAGAAGTCAATCGGAGTAATTTACCACACATTCCTGAACAACCCCTATTAACATTCCTTTGAAGATCAGAGGAATTTACCTCTGTCCTAATTAAAAATTAACTAGAAGACCAGACCACGCTCACTAAAGAAGAGCTTATTGATTAAAATGCTGTTGATTCTTTAAAAAAAACACGGTTGCAATGAAGTTCTTCTGTTACTATTCGGCTGCGATGTTGAAGACCTTCGTTTTGTCGATGTAACAGACTCTCCTTTCTTCAAAGTACAGGTTACCTTCCACGGTGTTTAAAGCTTGTTTGCATTCAACATTACAGGAGTGACATGGTAGGAAGACTTACAAACTGCTTCGCCTCTTAAGTAATAAAAAAGCACGTATATAAAATGTTTTCATTAAGTTGTATTATTAAACATTCAATTAAACAGATATCCTGAATTCGACGACAACGGACTTGAAGGTCGACAACTGACTTTGGATAGCACATGAGTTAGTTGATTCACATGAGCCTTAGAGTTGATTCGAGGAATGTGTACTATTCGGCCAGATAGTACTGCTTCAGCTTTGCCTTGATTATGGGGGGTTATAAAGCTTGGTCACAATCACTCTTGTCCTTCTGACACATCCCAGCTGTATTCTATGTTTCTTCATCTTTACTTGAATTAGTGTACCTTGAATTGGAACTCTCTTTCTGATTGGTCCTTAATTGAGTCGTAGTTGTGACAGGCTTTGTATTTTCCAGGCAGCTGTTCAATAGTCTCGCCTTAGGCATTTGTTTAATGGCGAAAGAATAGTTGGCTTGCAGAGTATCGTAAAACGGTGAATAGTCTTTCATTTAATTTTTCTCTTCTTGTCAGTTCAGATTGGTCTTGTAGTCGTTGTACGTTGATAATCTTTATTCAAGCGGCTGTTAAATGTCGAAGATCTTCCATATATAGGCTATATATAAAGCTAACAGGCTATAATCTCTTGGCTTGTTCCTTATCCTGCAATGCCGCGTTCTTTTCAAATTTTGAATCTCGACGTTTCATCGGACCGGTGTTCATAAAACATTCTTTGTAGTTGGATAAATTTAAAAATGTTTTAATAATTTTTAAAACTTAAACGATAAATACAATTTAGTGGTTAAGTCTAACTTATGCTAAACTTGTATTGCTACCACTAATACTCACTTACACTTCCATGAGCGCTTACATGGAAGTGTAAGTGAGTATTAGTGGTAGCAACACAAGTTTAGCATAAGTTAATTTTTAAACATTATTAGGCCTATTAACAAAAATGTACTAATTATAATAGGCTTACAATTAAACTTAGACTTTAGACGCTTTACAATTTGATCACGATTTTCTCCGGATTTAAAGGGAATGCCCAGCTGTTCCATTATTTCTTTGGATTGTTTCCAATAAAAAATCAGTCTGTTTAAAATAAATTTTCCCAAACGAGAGTCATAATTAAATTGTTTTCTCGCACCCGAAAACAGTTGATTCACCCCGTTTCGTACATATAAATCCTCGAGCACGTTTTCACGTTTTGGCATATTGACAGACAGTCGGAATGAGAAATATTTCAGTAATAAAGAGTGAACCAGCAGCAATGAATAACATTTAATACATTGTAGTTTGTCAGTGCAGAGAGTCTACGTGTGGCAGTCCGGTCAAGTGGTGGCGAGTTGTTCATGATTTATTACACTGTACGTTGTTACACGTTCACGAAAGTCGCTTGACATTACCAGTATCGTCAAATACGTTTGGGTCATCGGGTCAAACAATTTTTCACTGGAATTATTAAATTAGACACACACGCGCGCGCGCACACATACGGATAAGGCTTGGAAACCTTCAATAGATGTAATAAATACGAAACTGGATAATACACACAATGGAATGCGACTCCGGTTAGAATAATTCATTACACACTAGCCGTGCATGAGTTTATTGCTGTCAATGTGCTTGTTATTAACAAGTTATAGAGGAACAGCGTACACATGCTCAAGATTCTGGTATGTTGTCAGTTCATACTGGAGTGGCATACACTAACATGAGAACACATGAAGGATAATAAAAATCCTAAAGCATCCAAGGCCGTTGATACGGACTGTCAACCACCTTACACATCTATAAACGAATTATTTTTCATAATAGAAAGAAAATATGTTTCTTAAGATTGTACTGTTTACTGGTAAATATTATTTAAATCACAAATTTTTACTAGTACGAAGATGCGTTACTTTACAGCACTGTTTATTTGGTATTTGTCATTAATTTTAGCTTGCAATAGTAACGCTTTATAACCAATTAATATAACTGGAGCAAATAACTTGTAAACATTTTCTAAGATAATGGTTAATTATGTGCACAAGTACTATAAATACCACGTTTGGCGACATGAAACTGTGCGAACTGGGAAAACTTAGTTTCCTCAGATCTGTTTTCTATGGCTCTACTGTGTGTGTGTGTGTGTGTGTGTGTGTGTGTGTGTGTGTGTGTGTGTGTGTGTGTGTGTGTGTGTGTGTGTGTGTGTGTGTGTGTGTGTGTGTGTGTGTGTGTGTGTGTGTGTGTGTGTGTGTGTGTGTGTGTGTGTGTGTGTGTGTGTGTGTGTGTGTGTGTGTGTGTGTGTGTGTGTGTGTCTTCCCATATATCTCTTTGATCCAATTTTTGACAATGCAATAACCATTTCACATTTCTACAGATTCATATACAATATCGCTTACCTTTCCTATCATGAGTAAACAGCCACTGATTATGTTCCTTCCCCTCCCCCCTCTCTTTCCATAAACAATTCCTGGTACTACAACTAACGCTACTAGGTAACTCTGTCAAAGTTGCTGACTATTCTGTGAACCTAATTATATAATTTTGTCTCAGCTACAAGACCCTGGAGATTTAATAATACAATTATTGTATTCATGTATCTCACTAAAATCTTCATCCCTAATACTATTCTTATATTCGTATCAATAAAAAAAAATACTTCAGCTCATATCAGGTTTTCCACCTCTGTACACGCTTAAAACGTATAGTTTTAGTCGTGTGTAAATTATTTACTTCTGAATGAAAGTTAACAAGTGTACATATATAATGATGTATAGTTTTATATCTGTAAACTCGTTCTAAATTCGAACAGAATATTGCTGGCATAGGTCCACAATCTACAGACATAGTTATTGAAGTGTTGGTCCCAAAATGGACCTACAGCTTTATCCTTTTTCCTGACACCGGCATGTGCATTAAAATCTGCCAACAAAAAATCTTAAGGTTAAAAATAGTATAAAAAAAAAGCCGCAGACTTTCATAGTGATCGTCTTTGTTAGCAGGTTCCTCATCATTTAACGATGCGTAACGGTGAGATTCCAATTACCACAGCATATCCTTTCAACCTCTTTCCAACTTTTATGAGTCTTTCAGTCGCGGCCTCTTAACCCTTAATACGCTTAAGTAAATTCTCTTGATCGGTAGAAAAACGCCTGCCTTCGCTCTATCGGATACCACGCCGCGATACAGATGAATGAATTACATAACTGTTCGCTAACTTTCTCTTTATTCGTGGTTTTAGTAAGAGTCACTATATCTATTTGGTGTCGTTTTACTTCTTCAGTTACGTCTTTCTGTTTGTCATGTAGACTTCCAAAATTCGTAATCCGATTCTGTGTGCCGTTATATCCATTCGGTTAATCAGGCTTGCTCCTTAGCTAAGGAGTGGTCAGATGTGTTGGTGTTGCTGTTAGTTGTAGTAGGAGTTTGTGCCGAAGAGCCTAGAGCATTAAGATGGATATGGGAAATGAAAAACTATTGTGAAAGCCAAAAAAAGGGAAAACTATGACAAAACTTTAACACACACACACACACGCGCGCGCGCGTATATATATCATATTATATATATGTATCATATTATATATATTATATATATATATATATAATGCAACAGTACAAACAGTAATGATACTGTGCATTGCCCAAATAAATAATAAAAATGAATAAATATGAATTAATAAACATGATTCAGATTGCATAAGCCGAATCGTAGTAAAAATAGGGAGTACAGAATTCATGCATGGACATGCAGTTTCGACACACCTGTCGCTAACGTTGTGTACGTGCGTATTTTGTTAGTGTGTGTGAAACCTGTCCGTTCCTGAAATGTAACCAACCCTTTTCAAGTAAAATAGTTATATGTTTATTGTTAATTATAAGAAAACTATGTACGATAGGATAAAACAAAAGACACCAAAGTGTGTAGAAATTATAGATAAATAAAATGTTAAAAAACCATACAGAGGTGACGAAAAGTGCAATTACTATACTTAAAAAATGAATAACTCTTTTTGTGAATACCATAAAGAAGTGCAATTTACGTATAGTAATCACATAAAAATTAGTGATCGATTGAGCATCGAGTGAGGTGAAACAAACTTCGTAATTCGCGAAAATAGGCGAAAATACTGAATTGAGCCAGAGTGGGGGTAGTAACGCCTCGACAGAATCTGACAAGTTGAAAAGTGTTCAGACAGGAATTTTTGCACGACCTGACTATAAATACCAGGTCGCGCTAATAAAGTTTCTTCTTCTCGATTCAACCATTGCCGCAGGAGGCTATGTCAGTCAGTCGACGACACAAATTCACAATTATCGTAAGACTCATGAGATCAACTAGCTATACAGCCAGAGCTGCAAAATACATACGATGAGGTCTATGGACACACCGGCAGCATATGACGTGAGACGAAACGACTATTAGTCAGCACACACGGAGGACACGACCAGAGGACCAGAAACACACACAGAGGACACGACCAGAGGACCAGAAACACATGCAGAGGACACGATCAGAGGACACGACCAGGAGGACACGGAGGACGTACAGATGAATAACCACGTCAAACGAGGTGATAAAAAAACATTTAATTACAGACAGTTGAAAGACACTAATTAAAGCTTGAATGGAAGACATTCAACCAATATTAAAATAAATAAATGTAAAAGCAGCAAAAATTAGAATAATATTTCTTGTATCAAATTTAGTAATTAGTAAAGTAAATGATAAGAGAAATAAGTAATTTTTGAATTAACGTAATTAGTAAAGTCTTTGATGATAAAGAAAAAAAATGCATATGCAGTAAAAAGTAAAACAAAGTAATATAAAAGAAGTTTGAATTGAAGTAAATTCATTTTTTTGAAGCTAATGAATCAGCAATTGCAAAAATATGAACACACCATGAGTAAGCCGAGAGCAAAATAAACATTTTAAAGTAATTACAATTAGATAATAAGAGTTGTATATAACTTATGTATGCAATTTGTTAGCAATAAGTTATGTACGAAAACTTCTTACACACGATTTAATAATGAGTTATTGTTTAATATCCAATATGAGAGATGTTGTTTAAATAAATAAATAATGGAACGATTTTAAACGTAAATAACGTATCATCTTCTTATTACGATTACACCCATGAATTCAATACAATATGTAAATGCATTTAAATTGGTTAACTTGTGTTGTATAAATAATTGTCTCCCAAAAGCATGAGGCTACACAAGTTAAATTAACTTGAATCGATGTATTTGTATTGTTGTAATTGGCGCTCCAAAATCGTGGGGCTCCACAATTTTAAATAAACATCAATTTGTCATGTTGTAATATATTGTAACTAGTCGCTTGTTGCGTATCTGTAAAATGTACACCAATTTTGTATGTGTATTGAATGTTAGTGCGTTCGTCTCGCACCGGGGTCGTTACATCAATGTTCGCGGCTAACAATGTCCGTAGCGTTGCGGTAATCACCAGCATAACACGGTAGTAACCTTACCTGTTTACTTATAGGGGTGTGTTAATCCCGGGTGGCGCCAAATTGTTTATTAAAACAATTTAAAACTACTGGATAATGAGTTTTCAGCAGTGACGGTCGGGGCGTTCAAATAATTCCCGCTCGCACGGCCGTCTGAATTGTATATACTGTTGTACAAATGACTACTTGTTCGCTGCTCATCAAACTAGAGCTCTATAATATAGGTATTCGCACCCGCCATCTTTGCTCCGAGACTTTTAAATGTAATGTGGCGGGAGCAATGTAAGCACGCTGTGCGTTGCATTATTTAATGTAAATTATGTATGTAAATATTAATATTTTTACATATCAGGGTTATAACCTTAGTGTACTAATTTGATTTATGTATTACACACGAATATGTATAATAATCATCTCATCTTGTCAGTGAAAACAAGGTTATAAATACTGGTGTTAGAGATATTATTAATGTTATGTAGTATGTTTTGCAGATTGTTGTACTACATCTCATAATCATAATGACTGGTTGTTGTGCTGTAAATTGCAAAAATCGAACAGAAACTAATTTTAGAACATTCAAATTTCCGGCAGACCCTATTCGATGTGCAAAATGGGTTCAAAATATGAGACGAGACAAATTTATACTAAGCAAGGGAATGCGTCTGTGTGAGGTAAATTTAATGGTTGTTCCTTAAAAGTTTGTGAATGTTAATCATAACGACTAAAAATGTAATACACCTTTGCACTTTTAGGTTCATTTTGAAAGTTCACAGTTTGAACAGGCACGAGTAGATTGTTGGAAAAAACTGAAGCCTAATGC
The DNA here is from genome assembly GCA_034769895.1 of Magicicada septendecula. Lineage (NCBI taxonomy): Eukaryota > Metazoa > Arthropoda > Insecta > Hemiptera > Cicadidae > Magicicada > Magicicada septendecula. Next base: position 1,205,543,747 of record CM068367.1, read on the forward strand.
CGACTTTGTTTGACGTACCAAATCCACCTCCTAGGATCGGCCCAGTTCCACGCAGATCACTGTACAAGGTGGTTTATTTTTTTAATCCATTAATTATAAATATAATGTTAGACTATAACTAAAGCCCGGATTCACGTGCAATTGCATCTTTTTTTTTTTTGCTAGTTCGTAAACGGCCAGTGACAAGTTATTTATCCGAATCGGGACGTGTAGGTCATTTTAACATACATTTTATTTTGCACAAAATTGCACGTTTTGGGGTTACTGCATAAAATTGCACATTCTGTAGTTTTAATGCACAAAATTGCACATTTACCTGTTTTTCGAAAATCAGCTGCGCGATAGCCAAGCGCGAAACATACACGCAGATCGTAAACAAAGTCGAGAACAAAATCAGCACGAAGAAATTCTAGTCCAGTAAGCGCAGCTTTTGACGTAACAAAATTTTGACTGTCGATGGAATTTCACGAAATTTGATATGTATGTTCTATATGCACTCTAGAACAAAGTTAAACTGTACGCTTTTTATTTGGGGGTGACAAACCACCCCTTTTTCAAGGGTGATTGATAAAAAAAAATTAACCCCAGGATCCAATAGAGAATCAAATTCTAAGCAAAAAAGTCAGTACGCAACTGTTTTGAAAAATGCGTTGTTTTCGAGTTATTCCAAATCAACATTTTCGATTTTTACCCCCAAAAAACAGGATTTAGCGTAATTTTTAGCGAATAACTAAACAACGTTTGAGTTTATAGTAAAAATGAATAGGACCAAAATTATTCTATACGAAATAACAAACAAAATGCGTTTTGGCTGAGTTTTAATCCACGAGTTGTTTTCAAGATATGGCCGTGAGAAGTTGTAACTTGCAAATTTTTTGCCTGTACTAACAAAGTTTAACCCTTCCTACTAACCGAGAAAAATACTTTTGACTATAAAATGTCTAGTGCAATGAAAAATACATTATTGTTAATTTTAATAAAATGTTAAGCTAAACTTTTTATTATTAATTTTAACTAAATGTTAAGCAAGAAACCTGAATATAAACTTAATAGTAAGTAGAAAGTTAAAAATGTAAATTCGTGTTTATTAAAAATAATTTTAGTAACTTTATTTGGACTTTTGGACAAACGAAGTTTAGTAAACATTAATTCAACAGCCATCTATTATAAACAGGAATAAAAGTAAAATCTGATAATATATACCTAAGAAAGTGATAAGTGGTAACGATTGGTATTTGTTGTTTTTTAGACAAAATTATTCTCCTCTTACTATGGCCTGAATCAGTAAGTTTTAAGATGAAAACTATTATTTCCATATTTTTAAGGACGTGGGACATAATTTCACACTTTGAAATTATATTTTTGGCACGAAAAACTATAATAGTTTATGTAATATCGAAAACAAACTTATACTGCGTCCCATGTATACACAAGCGGCACCATTATATTATGTCAGTCTCGGAACAAAGATGGCGAGTGCGAATACTCCCTTTTAAGGATCCTTAATCAAACCTATTCTTCATAAATAAACACAAGTAATGTATACACTCCCTATGAAATAATGACAACGGTTACTCCCTGTACTAGTTATTTTTTAATGGGTGATAATTAAAATATTCAATTTGACAATTATTTTATAATAAATCTGCACCGACTTTGTACATAAGACTCTTCCTCCCAAAGTTGACGAATCGATTAAGGAACGAGCAGCATCAGTATGGCTGTGTAACGTTAAGTTATTACAATTATTTTCGTTCCAAAATCGTGGGATTCTTGTGATTATGAGCTAAAGAATTCCTATGGTTACAATAAAAATATTTTACCTTATGCTAAGTGTACATAAATAAGAATGTGTGATGTTACAATCTGTTCTGTAGTGTCGTTAAATGTGTTTTGAAAGTTCGTGTTTTAATAATAGGTTATGTTTTATCTTAACAAATTTTCAGTGAGTTTTATTTTACTTAAATAATCTGTGAAAGAGAAATATTCTGTTTATAGTGAGATAAATTTACTTTTAGTAAAATTTAGAGTGATTAGGTTTTTGGAAATAGGTAATTTAATTGTACTTAACACCTCAGCATGACTTGGTGTCTTCGTTCATTGGATCGGGTAGGATTTGGCTGCAATAAGTTCTTTTTTCATTAATTTTTGGGCTTCAATAGGTTGGGCGTCCTTTTCATGGAGTATCTGGTCATACTTTTCGGTTAATTTTCAGTTTAATTATCCTGGATCTTGAGTGGACTGCTATAAATGGGTCGTCTGCTTCTTATACCATCATGGTTATGAACCTTGATTACTGTTTTACATTATTTTATTAGAAAATCGTTCATGATCAGATGTCTACGGAACAAAACAATAAGACTTTGGCTCTACATAAGTCCGTTAATGACGCAAACGCTAGGCCATGATATCTTCAATACGTTGCCAGGAACAAACTATGCCGCTCATGGGTATCGACAATACCACAAAACAAAACGCACAAAGTAGATACAAAGCCTAATCGATTAAGGTACGTGCTATCGGCTGAAATCGTCCGCCCTGAGAAGAAATTTGATGTTCGCTCATTGTAGTACACCTCGAAGTACTAGTCTACCTTAAAGGGAATGCTGCTGAGTTGGTTAACTACTTCCAGTCTCCTCGTTGTTGAACCGAACGGTCTGATTTGTCAACACTACTAGATGATCCAGAAAGCCTACGACGCTCAGACTTCAAAATAATACGTATAGATGCACGTAATACAATACCCCCTACTCGAGATTAGGGAACCTTATGATTCTATGGGTGTAACAGTTTCATATAACTCCACCTCATGTAAGTAATTAACTTAATTCTGCACTCATGTTACACTAGACTATATGATATGAAGAATTTTGTATATGATAGCTTAGTGAACAGATACATTAACTACGCATCTGTTCAAATTAGCATTGTATCACTGCAGATTTAGATTTTTTCATAAACTAAGACAATCTTATTATCAAAACAACCTGATTAAGGCTCATTAAATGTATTTTATAAAATGTCCAGTTTATGAAAGATATATATTTTTGTTTGTTTCGTAGGTTACTTACAAAGTCAACATAAATGTATTGCCTAAATGCTTGGGTGGTTGGCTAAAATCAACATTGTACCGAGCCTCGAAAACTGCCTAAAATTGAGACAAGTTCGGATGGTGACTTTTATCAAGTTATTCTCACAGAAAAAAATACTTAAAATATCTTAATCTTCTATATGTAAAAAACTACAGTTCTTGTCAAAGGTTGCGTCTGATTTTATGTTACAAAAAATGTAATTCTAACAACACCGAAGATTAAAACATGAATGCGAACACTACACGAAGTTCTTTAAACATTTCTAGATCAGGCAGTCTTTATTTGACAAGTACATTATATGCAGTTACATCTGTCTTTTCTGGTATTGTCGTTTCGTGTCTTTTTTCAAATTTAATTACAATTTGTTGTCTATTCGACGTACCAATAAGAAACTATAAAGACTAAGTTTCAAGAATCTGTTGACTGCCTTAACATATCAGCCTTAGGTCGTCTGTTAAGAGTCTAACGATACAAATAATTTTTTTTACCGTACAGTTCAACACAATAATAAACAAAAAGTGAACTCTACAATTGAGTGTGTAAGATAATTCTGCTGGCCTATGCCTTTTCTGCCTAGTTGCTTCATCATCACTGCTGTCCAAGAGACTGGCCGCCAGGTAATTTGGATAAGTCTGTTCTCCTCCTTGTCTTACGTAGTGTCATTTAATCCCATCCGTAATTGTATGAATTTCTAAGTAGTTATGTGTACTTTTTTTTAGTATAATACCCGCAATTATAATCTCTCTGACTAAAAAATTAAAATCCTCCAATATCGTTGTTAACGATTATTTCGTACAATTGAATTTTTGTTTCACCAAAGATATTCGGATTAGATTAGATTAGGATTTGTTTCTTATAATAAGCTTCATGTTCATAGTGACTAGGTTTATAACTTGTCTTCTCGCTGTTTAGGTGTTCAGCAGGTTGGTCCCCTGTTCAGGTGTGTACCGACGATTTTAGTACGCTGTCAATACATTATTAAGATTATTTAAGTGATTATGTCCACGATGATAACAAGCCATCGTAATAGGACATGTTAACATGACTATGATGAAATTGTACGGTATATTGAGATAATAACAATGGCTCCCATGTATACCACCGAAGTAGCTTAGGAGTCAGGCAGGGTAGGCTGCCTTATGTGAGCCGTACGACACACAAGGAAGGCAGTGTGGCCAGCACTACGCTTCAGCCGTCCATTATTTACCCAGGATGCTATCCCAGGTACTCATTTCCAACAGGCTGAGTCGACCTGGTGGCTGAAAAACGCACTTTTGTTTTATGGTAGCCAGGTGCCATACCCACTGGTCTACTGAGCCGCCCGGTATATTGACATGCTTGTGTAATTTTTACACGAGTGGACCAGAATCGACCACTTTACATAGATCGTAGTGTATAGTTAAAATATATCGGTGCATCAGCAAGTCTTGTATTCAGCGTTTTATAATAGTCTAAATACCGTCTGCGGTATACAATAGGCCTAAGGGCAAACATTTTTCAGTATGCTTATTGTGATGCGTTTGACCGGAAAACCCGACGAAAAACGCAGATTATTTTCATTTGAACAATTTTTAATCTACGATTTTTAATTGTAAAAAACTATGTGAACGACATTCCTTTGTCTTACTGTGAAATCTTACAGCGTTTTGGTATCCATGAAGACAACAAAACAGAACCTTTTCATTTAAAAGGTACTTTCTTGTAACTGCTTAACATAAGCCCGCTTGCTGTAGTGTACAGTGTTCTTTCTAGAAGCCAGACTGAAAGCCAGATGACTAAGCAATTTATTGCCATAATGACTTTAATTAATTTATTTGATCTTTATTTAAATGATAAAGACTTAAATGATACGTATTCTTCTGAAAATTAATTGACGAGTAATAGAAAAATAAGGCTTAACAACCGTTAAGATAATGTACTTTCTGAATTTTATAAGGTTCTTGAGTGCAGTTTCCGGCCAGAGATCAGGGATAATGATCAAGTATAAGTATTTTACTTAAAACATAGTACTCGAAACATGAGATGTTCATAAAATGACTTCTAGCGCAATTTACACTTTACCGTTAAAAGATAGAACATAGAGCCTGTATGAGTTTTAAATTATGACGGAAACGTTCATGAGTATTTACGATTGTTATATACACTTTAACTGAACGAGACACTTCATAATGAGAACGTAAAGCTTATTGTCTGCATCAAATGATAGGTACACTGTCCTGTAGCGGAAGGTTTAACCACATTTCAGCAAACTTGTGCGGTTTCTGTACATCACTTCCCGCTCGCTACCATATGATTCACACATGGTTTAGTTTTTTGACCTTACAATGGCCTTGTAAAGAAATAATCAGTACTTTCGCTTGCTTTCAATTATTTTTTCAAATTTTATTTATTCTTGAATTTTTTCGACAAACACTTTAGTGCTCACAGTCCTCTTGTTTCTGTAACAGACAAGACTGTACTGTCAGATTCGTCTCAACGTAGGCGTCTATGTTGATTTTTATCTAAACACTAGTGAGAAATCAGAAATACTTAAGCTTCACGGCGCCTTGAGTTTCTCAAGCAGATTTTTCTGAGAGTCGTGATATAACATTAAAATGTAAACTTGCCTTGTTCTAGTTAGGATCAGCTTCATCTGATCACATATCTCAACTGAAGTGTTAAGTCGCATCCATTTCAAATCATTCGTTTATTTCTGTTTATCAGCAATTCACATTTTCCTGTGAAGCGACCAACTTTAAAGGCTTTTTTCAGTATACAGTATGTTCAAGAAATTGTACATACATACATACATCCTCGGCGCTACAGCCCAGTCCGGGCCCTGGCCTCCAAAAGAAATCTTCCCCACTGGTCTCTACTCCCGGCCAATGTCCACCAGTTTGCTGCACCCAGCCTCACTGCCTCCTTACCAACCTGGTCCAGCCATCTTGTACGTGGTCTTCCCTTCCTTCTCCTTCCCATCGGCAAATAATTCATCACTCTTTTTGGGATTCTATCCTCCGCCATTCTCTGCACATGACCAGCCCAACGCAATCTGTTAATTTGTATGAGTTGCACGATCGGAAGATCTTTAAACCTTTCGTACAACTCTCGATTATGCAGTCGCCTCCAAATGTTGTTTTCCCTCACAGGGCCATAGATTCTCCTCAGTACCCTCCTCTCAAAAACGGATAGTCTCTGCTCATCTAGTTTTTTTAACACCCAGCATTCCGAGCCATACATCAGGACTGGTCTAATCAAGGTCTTGTATAGGGAGGCTTTTGTATCTTTAGTTATTAATTTTGATTTAAAATGTTTCACCAGTCCGTAGTAACACCTATTAGCAGATAATATTCGTTTTCAATATCTCTAGAGGAGTCATTTCCAGAGTCCACATATGACCCGAGATATGGAAAACCCTGAACCTTTTCAAATTCATAATCGTTAATGCGCAGGGACAGGGCACGAGTGTTGGCACCTACAACCATATATTTGGTTTTGCTTTGGTTTATAACCAAGCCCATAGCCTTAGCGGACAACTCCAGTTCCTGAAAGGCTTCCTTTAAGCCAGATTCAGACCTACTTATGACGTCAATGTCATCGGCATAGGCCAGAAGCTGTACCTCCTTGTGAAATATGTGTCCGCTAGTTTGAATTCCTGAATCCCTGATGACCTTTTCTAGAGCTATGTTGAACAACAGACACGCTAAGGCATCTCCTTGTTTCAACCCATTCAATGTTTTTAAGGAGTTAGATAGATTTGATTGTATTCTGATTTGGCACTTAGAATTGGACATAACTACTCCAACCATACGCACCAACTTAGATGGTATATTCAACTCCTTCATAGCTCTATATAGCATTTTCCGGTTGATTGAATCATATGCCGACTGGAAATCCACAAAGAGATGGTGAGTGGGCACTCCATATTCCAACGTTTTTTCCAGGATTTGCCTTAGTGACGTTTTTTTAGTTAGTATATTTGGTCTGTTGTTGACCTATTCCTAGTGAATCCACACTGATATTCTTTTATGTTTTCCTCAGCGTAGGGAAGCAGCCTAGAAAATATGATGTTGGACAATACCTTATATGCTGTATTAAGTAGAGAGATGCCCCTATAATTTTTACATATGAGCGGATCACCCTTTTTATGTATTAAACACACCACCCCATTGTTCCACTCATCAGGCATTACCTCCTGCAGCCATATTCGCTCTATAAGATGGGCAAATTCCTTTATGAAATCTCCTCCTGCGCTCTTTAATAGTTCCCGTGGTAAACCATCGGAACCTGCTGCCTTGTTATTTTTAAGCTTTTCTAGAGCTTCATACACCTCGTCATAGGATGGCACCAACTCCTCTCTATCATCCTCGAATTCTCCTACTTCCTCTTCATTCTCAGATGCCTCCATCGAAGCCTCCCCAACTGAGCCTAGCAACTCTTCGAAGTGTTCTGTCCATCTCCTGATTACGCCAGCATTATCACTCACAAGGCCACCATTATTATCCCTACAGGCATTTGTTCTAGGCTGAAATTCCTGTCTCATATCATTCACCTTCCTGTACATATCTCGGCTCAGCCTTTTACTCTTATATTCCTCTATCTTTTTCATCTGTCTCATCATATACTCCCTCTTTTTTCCTCTATGAATCTTCTTTTCCCTTCGCCTGGCCTTCCTGTATTTTTCTTGAACAGCCCTAGTGCATTTCCTTTGGATCATAAATTTGTATGTCTTGTTTTTGAAGTCAGTTGCCTCTTCACACTCCTTATCAAACCACTCATCTCGCCCATGTCTCTTCTTCAAACCAACGATTTCTTCTCCCGTGGTCACTAACATGTTTTGTAGATTAAGCCAGTGGTTTTCTATATCTTGTTCCTCACGGCATTCAAGTCTCCACTGTCTAATTTTCTCATTAGTTCAAGAAATTGTGCTTCTATAAAATAAGCTTTTTCAAACTAACGGAATATTGTAATTTTTTTTTATTTTTCGATTTAGTTGGAGGAATTTTCCTCGAACGATATTATGAAAAACGTTTTTCTGGTTTATGAAAGAGAAATCCCATTAGGCACAAATTCCTTTTAAAACTATAAAACGTAGTAATTCGTGTGATTCTTTCAGGAAAACAACTATTCAAACGAACAAGTAAGAAAAGATACTGCTATAACTTTAAATGAAGCTTGTCACAGATAATCCGTTGTATTTATTTTCTTTATCGACCTTGTTCTAAAGGGTGCTCTTCAAAATATAAATATTTAAATGTTGTTGCTGACTTAGAAAATTTAAAGAAATGCTGATTTCATCGGCAGTAAGTCCAAGACCTTATCTCTGTGGCTGCAATTTGACCTGTCTTTGACTTTATTACTTGTAATATTACTGATAGTTATACGTAATACAAGCCCATGCGAGTTTCCATTTGTTTATCAGATTGGTTCACAATTCCATGAGGTGTTAAGTGTTTCTAAAAAATGTCCCTCTTGTAACTGTTCAAACCGACAAAATCGAACACGTGTAATCATAAGAAATAATTTTATAATCAAAACTGAAATACATAACAATAAAACAATGTCTCGACGAATATAAACAAATGTTGGACTTCCTCGAAGAGTCCAAGAATCGTATTAAGTATAAATTTGGAAAGTAATGCTGTGGAAAATTATAGTTTCATGTTTACTTAATTAAAATTTTGTTTAACTTGTGTTGTTTAAATAATAACTGCCAGATGTAGACTCTGTTCGTACTAGTGTATGCTCCGATGTACTAAAGCAGGACACATTCAAACAACTGTTAGTATGTTTACAACTTGCATTCGTTTTCATGAACTTCTAAATTTCCTTAAACACTTTAATCATTATCCAAAGTGAAATTTTCGAAATTTACACTATGACCTAAAAATTAATTTACTGTGCTCGCATGCAAAGACGGTAAAAGTAAACACGGCAACATAACTGTTAGGGACGATGTGGTCTAATTATTCTTACTTTCTGTTCTAATAAAATCATTCTTGACCAACAGGTCTACATTTGAAACCGTGTTAATTATAGCCGCTTATAAACAAACACTAACAACAAGCAGACTTCTTAGTGCAACAAACAGAACTAGCACTACAATTCGCCATAACCTTAATGTCACGTACTGTATATTTTTATATAGTTCAGCAACACATTAAGTAATTTACTACTTAAACGAAACATACTGTTTTTCCTTATTTAAAAAATTAGTAAACTTAGTTCGTTTTTAACGGGCCTGTTTGTGCCTTAATGAACTGAAACATGCTGTAAAATGTTAAGTCCGAGGTACCCTCGTGGATTCACACTTTGCTTCGTGAGAAAATTTATGAAAAACAAACTGCAACGAAGAACAGACTTTACTGTTACCTCGACAATAACATTTTGTTTCGTGTAACTAAAACGAGCAAGTGGACAACACCTCTCTTCCACACAATCTTTGACACCAAGGTCTTATGAAGTAGTTATAGTGTACGTTAGGCCTATAATGTGTTAAATACTAATTATGAAGAATTAAATATAATGTATGTTATAACGTTACATTGCAATACAGTAATTTAATAACACTAATTAAAAAATTTGTTATAAGGTCACACTACAGTGCAGTGATTTAATAATATTCAACATTAATATGCATATATCTCACTGGAATTTCCGTCCAGTAATTTAATAATTATGTACATATATACTACAAACTTACATGGCATCCCAGTTACTTGAATAATATTAATATTATAAGTCTACATGCTATGGAGTTACATAACTGTCCGGTAATTCAGTAATATTATTATTAAAACTCACGATGTCCTTAGTTTGTATATGAACGACATTTGGCTTGGCGCTGTGTCATAATCGTGGACCAGGGGCAAACCTAGGATTTCATTGCGGGGGGGGGGTCAACCACATATCGTTTTCTTAGAGTATTTTTTCACATATTATAATGAAAGTCGTACCAACAAATTAAAACTAATGAGTAAATAATGGCTGTAATTCACTAATTTCATAAAAATCAATTAATAACATACAGTTTGACTTGGAAGACTAATACCTTTCTGTGGAATATAAAAAATTTAAAAAGAACGTTAAGATTAAGAAAGTAAAGTGTGTGTTTGTGTTGTATGATTAACACATGCAAAAACACGAAAAATTTTAAATGAACGTATGTTTAATTTTACAATATTTTTGTTTCTTACAGCTAGGTAGAGTCTATTACTCTATTACAACATGTTCATTATGAAAAATACTGTTAAGAAATTAAAACTCATTCACGTTATGTGCTTTGTTATTGAAGTTATCAACATGTAACATCAAGGTAAAATATAAGAAGATATTTCCCTATTTATTGTAACCAGCGGAAAAACGTACCGTATACTACTCTTTCAAGCCGACTTCTTTTCATTTTGCAACCATTTCTTTCAACATCTGTTATATTTATTATTGACTATAAGGCCTATTATTGTAGATTAGTTAAACTTGTCATTAACCCAAATAATTGTAATTTTTTTAAATTGATAAAACTTGGAAGTCAATTAATTACATTTCAAAAACGTAACCAGTTTTAAATGTTTTGCTGCAAAATTTTTTAAATTTGTTTCGGATTTCGGAGGGGATATATCCCCCATAACCCCTCCTAGGTTCGCCCCTGTAGTGGATATCATAGACAACCTTTAGTTGTCTTTTCCCTCCTAGTCTAACAGCTAAGAAAACCTAAAAGATGTTTTTTGAAAATGCCTGACTAGCACTTAAACAACAGGATTTAACACGTCAAGAGAGAGAGAGAGAGAGAGAGAGAGAGAGAGAGAGAGAGAGTATGCGGCGCGCATTTCAGTTTATATAAAATTAATGAAAAGGACAAAATAGAATTCCTAAAACGCATAAAGTAATCGTATGAGCATAGCTTCAGAAACCACGAAAAGCCGGCTCTATACTTCGTTTAAATATTTGTCAGCTGAGTATACGTATCTGGCTCGCTTTGGTACAAAAAAAACCTCGACACTTTCTCGCTCCTTCACGTCCAGACGAAAACACATACACATCACGATTATGGTGAACAAAACTTCAGCCTCATTGTCTAGCATCTACGACAGAGTAAGCTTTCTCTTTTATATTTTTTTATTTTAAAAATATAATTTTTTATATTGTTGCCTCAATCTAACACTGACCTGTATATTGAACCACGTATCCGTTGCATAAAAGCTTTGATTTCTCTCTGTTATTCTCGTCTTATTTTTTTCTCTTTAAAAACGTAAGTGCGCAGAAAGCAATACAATGTATAGGCCTATAGTAAAATTATGAACTAAATTTCAATTTGTTCAGCCACAGATTGTATCTATATTAGCAGATCAAAAGCAACCTATAACAGAATTGTTCTTCTGTAACAGATGTCTTTTCAAAATCCGGTTAACTTCGTGTTTTCTCTACTCTGTAATATAAGATATGGTTCACCATTATTTGCGAGAATCCTTTATCCTTGTAGATGGTTGCATCCAGCAGCAAATGTCTCCCTCCACTCTTTCACGCCATCACCTTCCTCGGCCTAACTCACTATGTACATTCCTATCTTAGAATTTTTGTGGCCGTGTAATCATATAAATTAAAAATTAAAATTATAGTTGTCAAAAAGATAACCTCTATCTGCATTTTGTATCTCGTTTCTATCTTATAAGTGTCTGATATTCCAACATTGCGCTTTGAAATGTTCATTTATTGCGTTTGTAGATTTTCATCACACTACCGGACAATGTTATGTAGAATCCATGTTTAGGCTGGAAGTAGCTTCAGTTTGAACAAATTTTTGCGGTCCTTTTTGCTGAGTGAGGCATCTCCTTGTTCAATTTTTCTACTACACCTGCAATCTACTATCGGTCGATCACTGTTTTGAAAATTTATCAAAAACTACACCATTTAATTTGTCTTTTAGCTGAAGATAAATTTCATTATATTCTGCTGAGACAGTATTTGAATATCTAATGGTTTATTTCATCCCCTCAGAGAAATAATTTCAAAGAAACGGATCAATAATAAATTAAAACTCAATCAGTCTATACTTCCTACCAAATGTATACTGATTTCATCACTAATATCAATTCCACAAACACTGGCGTAGCAGCTACGCCAGTTTTCATAGTTTTTTTTTTTAATTCAACGGGTTTTTAATAATATAAAAAATCGTAAATGACAGTATCTATTAAAGCCTGGAGTCGAATTTATATGTGACTGTGGCTGTTGATTTCGGTGTTGCTACAAAATTAATTACTCACATACGAATTTAACTTGGAGCCAGTACAATTTAATGTAACTTGGAACCAGTACAATTTTCACTCAACAATTTATAAATTAATAAATTTATTAAACATCTTGTCAAGTTTGTTTTTGTTTACGTCGGCATGTAACAGCACATAGCGAACATTAGGTCTATGCAAGGGAATGCAAAAACGTTTAGTTCATAATACATTACATTCAACTGAGATTCTACTGTGTCAGCACCTCCGTTAATATGAAAAATTATTCTGAATCAATCATCGGTGTAGTCTCTACACGAATATAATGCCGTGAACAACGAGTCGGTAAACCGAGCGTTTATACTGTACATTTCTCAGTATGGCAATATTTTCAACATAAAAATGTATTGCTTGTATTAGCAGAGATTAAATAAAAATAAACCTCTGCTCAACAGTCCGTAAAAGACCAAGGCATACAGAACGGTATTTGTGTTTAGTGGGACGGTTGCATGGCTAGTACAACTAGTACAACGCGTCGCCAGCCGCTAGTTGCGGTATTCACAGCCAGGAGGCGCCGCTGTTATTCAAATGGCTACTCCATTTTGCCTCACGACGCTGAGTGCACGCCGTACTGAGCCTCCGCCGAGAATTGAACAAGGAACAACGCGCACATGACCCGCGCGTGCTAGTCACTATATCACCTGGAGATTAGCAGAGATTTTAAAAAGTTAATTTCATCTAACATGACTGTGACAAGCACAGTGCTAATTAGCCCAGCTTATTGCAGAACCGCCAGCCGAATCTCCGTAAAATGACGTCAAAATACTTATGTCGCTGTGTGCCTACTGAGCCACTAGTCTGAATGAACGCAAATTCATATGACGGGCAGACACACTTGAGTGAGGAAATGGGGGAGAAACCCACAGGTTAAAGTAATGTAATATAGAAATGGAATAAGATTTTTTTGTATTAATGAATCTATATAGACGTAAATAACTGCATAGCTAATGTTAATTGAAATACGAATTTGAAGGGGAAGAAACTGTGTTTTTTTCAAGCTATCCTCTTCCGAATGCTCAACCATACAAGTACTTCACCCGACGCTCACAGAATGAACTATTCTTTTTTTTAGAAACTATGTAAGTAATAATATTCTGAGCTACACAAATGACGTGTGTAACACTGACTAATCAAAACCATTTATAATCAGTGTTTTCCGTTCTTTCTCTAGATAAATTTAACAACGTTTAATTTAAATCATTGACTCATCATTTAATTCATTTCCAAAACAGTTCTTACCAATGACACCTATGGCATGTTTTCTCTTATTAACAAACTTTACGTAAATTATTAGGTTTTTAAGGCTAAAGATTATACGCTAACAGATAAAATTACACGCTAACGGGTATATTATATGGAGTGTTGTATGTCTTTGTCTCTTGAGATATACGGTGAAAGAGAGGGAAGGCGTATCTAAAAAGTCTACGTTCATTCCGCAAAAAAAAAAAAATAGAGAACTCGTTTTAAAATACATTATTTTTAAAAATAAATTTTATAATCTTTGAAAACAGTAAATTTAAATAGAAGATATAAATAATTCTCCATATTAATGGCCAACACAGTGATCAAGGCGTAACAAAAACGTCGTTCGGTACGGTAACACGTCTACGTTTTACTGAATGCTCCAGTTCATTCACTGTGATTAAGCACGTCGAGGGACATAACAAGATCACTCACAGTAGACTGGCCTGGAAACGCGCGCGCTCACACACACACAGTTGATGGTATCACTCAGTCGCAGAAAGTCAAAACTAACGACACTGAAGACCATAAAGGCATTAACATACCAACGGAAGATAAGATGGTCTTGCATTGCACGACAGGGAAAAAACGACTAACGACACAGTCCAATTTTAATTTCGACTTAATGGTGTGTCGTGAGTTAAAAGCATGTTGTATTTCAGAATATAAAGGCATGTGCTGTTACATTTATCTTATATTTGTATCATTTTATAACTATTTTTATTGATTACCAGTTACCTTAATTGATAATTAGCTTTTATCGACTACCAATAAAACAGTTGTTCTAATTGCTTTATTGGTGGAGAACCCCTGCAACTGGCATCTGTTATTTTGACTTGTCTACAATTTTGTTATCAATGTGTGTTACTACATTTGAAATGAAAGTTTTGGACATTGAAGTAAGGACGTGAGACAGGCAATATTAGTGTTATAAAGACAACGGTTAAGAGTTATTTTGTTTAATTCTGGGCCATTGGAAACAGACAGTCCAGATGCGACCAGAGCAAGAACAAGGACGTCTATACGATGTGATCATCAGAAACGTACGTAGTTAACACAAGATATGATGACATGTTATTTAATTTAAATAACACGTATTTTTGCAATATATGTATAAGTAAATTTAAAATGGAGAGCTTTCATCTACTCCACTTTCGAAGCCAAATAAATTTCAAAGAAAATTTATGAAAAAACTAGCTTCTAATCAGATTCCTGCGCACTTTCGGAGCCAACTGAATTTCAGAAGAAAATTCATTAAAAAGACTACCTTCTAAACCACTTTTAGAGCTAACCGTCAAAGAAAATTTAAAGCAATATTTTACTCCAAAATTAACGAAAAACTCACTTTTTAGCATACTCAAAAGCTCACTTTAGAATATATAAATTAAATTATTAAAGCTCACTTTAAATTATTTAACAATCGTTTATTTATTATTGTTAATTTTCTTATAAACATTGTTATATGAAAACAAAATGACCGCGATTGGAGTCAAATGATTTTCGCCAACATAACAACATGCCTGTTACCTCAGTTAAGTGTCTCATTCACCAAATATTACGTTAATGACTGTAGGCAGGCAGCCTCTTGCACTTCCTGCATGACGGAACACAGAGTTACTTTACACGGAAACCAGAGAAACCACTCCAAAATAGCTCGCTTAACCATTTCCGTACACATTTTCCAAAGCTGCAAGTTGTAGTTTTTACGGTCATAGCAACACGAGAGGAGAAAATCTTGTTCAATTAGGTAAGATCAACTGCAGACTTTCTCTAATCACAGTACAAGTATTATATTAACACTTTTTATCACATGCGTTTATCTAGGTTTACAGGTGTTTACGAAGAAGTTACAGATGTATGTACATATTATACAGGTTATTTTTCATAAAAGTATAACATTACAAATTACCGAAACTTTGAATATTCGGCTTACAAATTAAAAACAAATGAGTATTGTTTTGTGGTTGCGCGATGTGCTAATCTGTCAGTAGCCCTATGTTGTCCATTGCAATTCGCCTACTCCGAAGTCATAAACTTTGAAGTCAAAAGAGTTTTTAAATATTATTAATCGTTAATCAATTCAACATTTTTCAATTGACAAGTTGCTGATCGAAAATTTGTAAATTCTTTTAGTTTCGGTTATTACACATTTGAATGTAATACAATTAAATATGATTATTAAAGTAAACGTTTCTAGAATCAGAAAAATGTGCTTTCTTCGACAACATTAACGTAATCGTTTGACTATGTATGTCTAATGGTATATTCCAAATAAAAGTGCAATAAATTTCACAAATTTTGAAGTGAAACCTACTTTAATGGCTCAAATCAACTACACTGATATTTCACTGATCATTTTCATACATAGATGTTAAAAAATAAAATTAAAACAAAATACAACCATTAGAATTTTACATGAATTTCAAAAAAAAAAATATACAATAATTTTGAAGTTTAAGGGAGCCTTAAGTTACGCGTTTCCGCTTGGCTTGTCGTTGATAGGTTAATCCTGGATCATTCCTAGTGACAGAGACGTTTGTACTCAAAGAAGAGTATACAACGGGATGGCGATTGAAAGGATCCGGGAATGGCGTACCGAGCAACATGAACTCATACCACCAAACCCCGACCTTACAGAAGCTCATCGGAACGAGGCTACTCCACCTTGGAATGAAATCACTGCTCATCTAGTCAACACCCGGCCGGGCCAGATTTACGATCTATTTATTTACGATACCGTTTTTTAATACGCTGCATGTGCATATGACGATCCCGATGCCCAGAATGAACGTAAGCCTAACTCTGTGCACGAACTATCTATACCTGAAGGTCTACGGCTTGCCTTACGTTTTCTGGTATCGGCAGGGGAACACCAGTCCAGTGTGAAACCCGATGTCGCGTCCTCCCCGTATCTCCTGTCACGTACTGTACCTCCAATGATTCCCCGGATGCCAGTCCACCGAGGAGGGGAGCACTAGCGTCGCAGAACCCGAAACACTACCTTTTCGCGGCCACCCAACAGGGGTCCCTGTTAGGATACACCAGCTCAAAGCACCTTGAGCTAAGCCAGTGGAGGTTTCCAGACGTCACTGATTACCGTTCACAGAATGCGTGACGTGAATTCACTGCCTCGGCCCTCCAAAGAATGGGACAGAGGCCAAGGGAAGAGAATCCTGATTCCTGCCACACCAGACCAGTCAGAGACAAGTCATTTCTGCTTCCCTTTCACGCCCGCTGCTTGGATTCACCGCACTTCTGTGCAACTACTTTCCAGGGACTGGCTACTCTGGTTCACCGAATACACAGTCTTTATTCCGAACACATCAGGTCCAACCCCGCCGATCCCGACAATAATGGTCCTACTAGTCGTAAGAAGAGAGAGGCATTTTTGAAAACTGAAGACTACTTTGTAATCTAGAGAGTGCTATCATCTCTACTCTCTACTCAATATTTCTATTCTCTTTTGTTGTTCCAGTCATCTTCCTTCAGATTCTCATACAATAGCATTTCATACTTCCTCCATCCCGTACTTTTTCGGTCTACCAGTTCTTCCTTTCCGTTCCCGAGTTATTCATTTCACAGTCTTCATGAGCAATCTGTCATCTTTCGTATACTCTACGTAGACATACAAAGTACGAACCCTATATGGATCCCTAGATAACTATGGCTTTTTAAATATTATCATTCCTAACTCTTTCTAGACGTGAGATTCTTGCTGAACATTTCCTTCTTTTTCCTATTCCTTTACTCCGTAGTGTTCGGTTTAAACAGCAGCGACTTTATTGCTGTTGTTATACTTGACTTCGTTTCTCTTTCACATGTTTCTTGATAGTTGGCGATACACGAAATATTAATATTCGTCAAATATCATATCTTCATTAATTTCTAGCCTTACGTTTTCACCTTCTCTTCTTATACAGATTTTTTTTTTCTTCTGATCAGAAGCTCTCAGTTTTTACACCTTGTTTCAGTTTTCTGATCGTGTATTCTAAATCTTCTTTTCCTCCTGCACAAACAAACGATTTTCAGCGAATTGTACACAGATATGTTTCCCCCAACAACTCCATTCCCATTCTTTAGCATTTGTATTTCCATTGTTATAGTGCCGAAGTAATATATTTTTTAACAGAGTAGCTGACATACAGGATCCCTATATCAATCTTTTAGTTACTGGAAGTAATTCTGATATTCTATTTGCTACCGTTACCACTGACGTAGGAAGGAGAATTAAAACGTAGAGATACCAGATTGCTTCAATGAGTAGGCCTATATGTTTAATTTGGTAGAGTGAAAAATTTCTCACGGGTTAATCATTGACACGATGTCGAACGTTTCTGGTTGTAACCTGAGAGTTTTTATGACCTGTCTGTAACGACATCACAAAAAAGCGTTTATTTTTCTACTGTACATGTTTCAGGTTGTTATTTTACTGAAACCTGCCTGTAGCTTCTTGCAAACGTGTATAATTTCCACCTCGATATTAGAATCATAAATGTATCCTCGTTTTATTTTAACAGTGGAAATATATACACGTAGAGACCGAAACACGCAAGATAGTTTTTGAGAGTTAACTAAGCAGATGTTTGTTTTACAAATTAATGTTTTTTTTTTACAACTTCGTTTCAAACTATAGACCTAAACCACATCCCTCAATTGTTTTGCACTGCTTTAGGTGTATCGCCGTGTTGGATATTACACCTATGTCTTACCGTATAGTCCAAACGCAATACTTCTTCCCCTCCCTCGCTACTCATCCTTACTTTGTACGTTACGCTTCCCTTAGCAAACTCCCGTTCAAAGGGTAGGTTAATGACTTACTATCAAACGTCCTCCATCGGAACATATAGACTATATAAAGTTGGTCTACTTAACCACTGTCTTAAGTACGTGTTAGTCCAACTTCGGAAACATCTATCTTTTGTAAATAAAATCAAATAATCATATATTCGAGTACTGAACAGCAAACATCAAACTAGGTATTACTGACTGTGGTAGTGCGTTCGGTGATTTTAGATCGCGGCATGCCCAAACGATGCCTGAAGAGTTTTATTTCCTAAAGAGTATGCACTGTGTGGTGTTTATTAGAAGACTCGTGTAAACATTAATGTATTCTTTGTGCAAACAAAAACAAAACTTAACATAAACTGTTATATCAACGATTCCTATTCTATTCCAACAGATTTTGAAATCTCAAATACAAATCTGTGAAATGCGACTTCTCTCAACTGTATCAATGAAACGATGCCTTTTTAAATAGTACCGATACAGAACAAATTCTATTGTTAGCACATACTCAAATTTTTAGTTTTCATTGATCAATAAATGTTCCGTGGGAGCGAGACAAGAAACCAGTTATGGACAGATGCAACTTCCTTCATCTAAGACCCATCAGTACATTTATAATAATGACTGTGGACGGGAGTGCTGAAGAATTGAAGACGCGTAAAACCGACGTTCATTTGTCGGCACGAATAGTCGCAGGGTTCTTCATTCTTTTGCAAAGTCAGATTTTCGTCATTTCATTTGATCATTATGAAGCACTATCCTTAGTCTTTCAGTAGAATAATTTACAAGCATTTAAACACATTACTGTACAATAAATTTGAATTATATGTTAGCGGAGAAAAAACTGAAAATAACGTCTTCGAAACAATATGAAACAACAACTCAGAACAACAGATCAGTACTTTGTCGAATACAGTGCTCATGACTGAAAACGATCGCATTTTACTCTTGGGGCTGTGTTATTTCAACTTTAGACTACACTTTAACTCTAAATTATTATGAAATATTTTGGTTACTTTGCGTTTTTAGCTGATTATTATCTCTAGCTATCTTTGGGACGCCTGTTTCGGTTGCTCTTTAGTATATAAACGTTTTTGGTTTCAGCGATTTCAACATCTATTATATTGTTTTAGATAGTACGTAGAAACTTACTCATTTTCGTAAGAGCCGATCTTGAGACTACCAGATTTGTCAGTCACAAATAGAAATAGATGAACACATAAAATTATAAAATTTACATCAAATCCGTACGATATATAAATAAAACAAGTATAATAGTTGTATGAAAGTGTGAGAATGGATGAATGTGCTACCAAAGCTAGGACAGCAGTGACCCTAATGACAAAGACATTGGTGACAAACTCTCTCCCACGTAACTACCGATTACACTGTGTATAAATTCACATAACCTTTGTGTCCCACCTGCATGAACTTGCCGTAACATGACAAAATTTTACGAGAAATATAATAGTATTTCATTAATATTACCAGGTGCAAAGCCAGGAATTCCCTGGGGGGGGGGGGGGGTAAATTTTTTTGAATAAAATCATAAAAATTAAAAAAAACGTATTTTCTAGTTATTTTCTTCTAATCAAGACGGTGGTGTGAAAAATGAGGATTACGTTAATTGATATCTAAAATTTAACAGTCATGAAACAATAAAGAGGCTATCTTACTTTATAAGTAAAATAAACAATACCAGGAAACTGGCACAAATTTTCTACCATCTTTTGCAGGCGTCAGTAGTGTTAAATGTTTTGTACGAATTTTATTCAAGTTCTGTCAGTAATACGCGGATCGGTCAAATATAAACGAGACTTTTGACATTGACACAAAATACTTTAACAGTCGTTATTGTTGGCAACAGTGATCAGCTGGTAGTAGTGCATAGACGCGAGCTATGCGTTTGTTTCTAGAGTCGTCTTGTTTTGTTGTATTCATGGAGGTCCACGTGTCAGTTGCGCAGGGTGTAATTATTAAGTTTGTAATGTACAAAGACGTTAAACCAGTTGAAATTTTGTTCAGATTGCGTGCACAATTCGCCAGTGATACACTTTCGAAATCTCAAGTATAAAAATGGTACAAGTTTTCTGCAAACGGTAGCGTGGCGTCCATGTAACCGCTGTTGTTGGCGGCAACAGTACTGAAAATAAGAGAAACTAATATTAATTATATCACAGAATGAACACTTTGGTTATTGAATAATTTGAAATCCGAACAATATTAGTAGGAAAACTTTAAGAAAAGCGTAGCATTGCTTTCGAACCGCTGGGCACTTGCACCGTCTTGTGTTGCACATCCAACAAATTTTTATGAAGAGGAAATTAGGAAACTGCCTGTGTGATGGAAAAAGTGTGTAATGACAGAGGAATGTGGAAAAAATAGTTTTGTATTTATTTTCACATATCTTAATCCAATAAAACGTTTCTCAAAATGTCTCGTTTATGTTTGATCGACCTTCGTATTTGCTGCAAATGGAATTATGTTGGTCTACTCGTTTCGCCACAGAAATGAATCAAAGGAGTTCGTAAAATGGTCCCAAAAACCAACCTTTCAAGATCGCACTACGGGTGCGCAATTAGTAGTTGGCCGCACATGTTGTTGAGTGTTGCATACAAATCAGTTCACCTGTAGTCGTTATGGGGCGCTTATAAACGGCCTCGTTCCCAATGGCGCATTCCCAATGTACGGAATAACGGACATGTTTTAAGATTTTTTTTTAATAATAAACTTTTGTTAGTGGTTATATTCACAAACAGAAAATAAAAACTGTTGCACACTACTATAAAGACATGCTGAAACTCTAATCGGGAGTTGTCTATGTAGTGGTGTGCAAGATTTAAATTGTTTCAAAAATGGTAATAAAACACTAAATTAAAAATGCGAGAAAATTATTAAACACGGATCTCAAAACTGTGTATACAACAATAGACTCATATGTATAAGATTCTAATAGAAAGCATAAAACTGTTTAATAGAAACATTTTTTAAGTTGCTGTGGAATAAATTACTGCAATATAAATATCTAAACCGAGTTGCGGGTTGAATAAGATTTGAAAGCTACCCCTTTCCAACTCGCTAAGAAGACACAATCTCAAAAGCTACGATAAAAATTTGAACCATCATTAAATCATTAGAGAACAGCAATGTCTATCCCTACAAACCGACTTCGTGCTTGCAAGAAGCTATAGCGTACGGTAATTAAAAATGTTTTTACTCCGGTAACTAATTAGCCTAATTATTTAATTCTACTTACACGAAAACATTTTTACCGGCACATTTTTTAAATGTTGTTCTTTTCTTTTTTCCTTATGGCTCGGGAAGGAAGAACGTTAACACCCTAAACCCCCTCGCTGAGCCATTAATATTATGTACAAACTGTGCCTCAAAATAGCAGCTTGTCCCCTATTCTATTTGCTATTTGCTTCATCCGTGGTGACTTTCCACGCGTAGAAAATCTGCCCGCTGAAGAAAATACTGCCCCGCAGCAATGAAGTCGAACATAGATGAAGCTATCAACTGACTTCAGCCAGCCAACAAGCAATTGTGTGTCGTAGACAAAACAATTATTAAACTTAATTAAATTAAATGGATTCACTTAATTTCATAAACAGAAATATAGAGAATCTCTTAACAGTCTACCTACTTCATAGTCTCATACGAACATTCACTCCAGTACCTATAGGAAAGGAAAGGTATTCTTCGAGGCTACTTCTCTACATAACCTCGCCGTCAGTGAGTTCAGTATTTAACGTGTATGGGTCACCTACAGTTTAACATTTGGTTGATACGATACGAATATACATGTTCACGAGAGATACTGCAGCCGTACCTGTTCTTCCAGTTTGTCTTCTGGTTAACACTTGGTCTTCTTTTGTGATGCCTTCATCAGTTCGCGCTTGGTGTTGGCTCTTGGGGTGATCTATTAGTTGATTTATTAGTTTATGTTGTGTTAAACATGCAGCCAATGGTGCTGGGGTTCCTTACGCCTATGTTTATCGTAGTAGACGTTTGTGAATTTCAAGCCCTCTGATTTTCCATTCTGTTGGGTTCACGACAATGTCTTTTGTTTTTATCTTCAAATCTTATAGGCCTACTGTGGCGCAGCGACTTGCTAGTGCCTTTCACATCTGACGTGATGTGTTCGTTTTCTTTCCGTCACTCCTCTGTTATTGTAGTCCAATTTACAAACTGCAGTTCTCGCACTGGATGGTTCTGATAGGCCTACTTACAGAACTCAGTTTGGGAACATAGCCAACCCCAAAACAAAACATGTACAATCAAATTACACAAAACAAACGGGCGCGCGCGCGCACGTCACTGACCTTAGTCGTCATAAAAAAGAAATACTGCACTGAGGAACATAACTTATGATTTTCAGCCTTGAATGTTTAAAGGAAACTTCTGATTCTTTAATTCACAGCTAAAGAGAAACAAAAGTTCACAAAAACACTTCAAAAAAACTTCAGTCACACAGAAGACAGATCTTAACACAAGTTGGTTTACCTTCTCTATACACTCAGACTCTGAAATTAAGACATGCTAACAACTGAATCAATGTCTCTCCTGACTTTTCTAAATATTGATTTACCATGTGATTTTGGCAATTACCATGTTTATTGGCAAAAACTGTGCTCTCTATACAATTATTTCTAAGACCTCTGAAAAGACAAGTATTTGCGAAAATTATGCCTACCCACATCTCATCTTCCATACAAAACTTAATATCTTAATAAAAAAAAACTTTAAAAAACAAAAAAAAATATAGTGTTGCAGACAACGTAAATTGTTTGCAAGTATTGAAATATATGCAAAAAGTAAATATTGATTGCTAATACCCAGTTTTAATTAAAGTGCTTTTACACTTAGCTTTTCCTTTTTATATTATCTGCTTACCTTTTGTATTCAATGTTCTATATATCAACAGATTTAGTACTAAAAAATAAGAGACTCCAGAGCTGACACAAACTTGCGATTACATGTAGCCCAGCAGTCATGCATATTTTCAATACAATGTAAAAAACATCACACCACAAAAGCAGCAGTAGCATACAAAAACACGTTTTTAAAACATAGTTTTGCAGACAGCAAAACCACTTTAAAAATTCTCTTAAAGCAGTTATCAAATATTAACTCATCTGCAGCAATTATCAAATATTTTTAAAACATAAGAATTAAAACAAACATTAAAATGAAAAATAAACAAGTCAGAACTGAGTGCATCCAGACTTGTTCCTACCCGACTGCTACAGATTTATCTGAGCATGCACATTTTCATATTTACCAAAGATTCTTGATAACTTGCACCACTACTCATGGTGTAGCTACAAGCACCATAGTATCTGGTACTGCAGGAGATTGCTAAGGTGTAGGAGGCACAACACGGTGTGGTTCTCAAGTTCCATGGAGGAGACAAAGCTAGAGCCATCTCTGCTTAGTTAATAGCACTGCTACTGTAGTATGAAAATTATACCTTCCAATTTTTGATCTTGCCACCTCTATAGTTGTTTAAATGAAATTGAGGTACATCTTAAATGGGACCTATTCCATGTTAAAACCTATTAAGCTTCTTAAATTGGATTCAAAGTTAACCTGTAACAACTCAAAAATACGGAAAAAGGTTGGTATAAATACAACCTAATTCTGAAGCTCAGCATCACTTTCAAAACCTGTTAACCTTGGTCTCAGTGTCTCGCCAAATCCAACTGACACTTCCAGTGGAGTTGCAGACTGTCACCACTCCAACATGTGTTATGCGGTCTGGATAAAAGACGTAGTTACAAAGCTGTTGCCCCATACATGACATAAGACAGGTGAACATCAGCAAGATACTACTAGTCTACATTGGCCGTTAGTTACTGTACTGGCCTCAGACTTCCTTTAGGTGTAAAAGTGTCCCCTTCATAAATATGTTGGCCACACTCATATGAGTGTCACAGGTGGGGGGATCCGACTCCCCCCCAAAAATTAGAAAAAAAGTACAATTCCTGAATAATTTTTAATTCAAATTAATTTTTCTTATACTCAAATTGTTAGTTGAACAAAAATGTTAACTTTAATACTTTCAGTGCCATTGATGGTCCAATTTGAGGCCCAATGATTTATTTTCTTTGTCTTATTTTACAGAGATGACAGGTTCCTGGAAGTAATGTTTACGGCTAAAGTGCGAGTTATGACAGTTTGTTGACACTGCCATAAAAATGTAAACATGGGCAAAAGAACACCGCCGCGTCTGACAAACCCTCCCTCTACTGTACTCCCAAGCAGTGTGTACAGACTCTGCTCCCATTCTTTCTGTCGCTTTGCCCTGTTATTATGTCTTTATTTCTATTTATTTGATGAGATTATAGCCTATGCATGACAACAAATAAAGTCTTGTTATTTTACAAATAATTGTCACAGGTTTTAAATTTATCTCTTTTGATTTTCAGTTAGATTGTATTTGTTTCTCACTCTAATTTCTTTTTCAAGTTAGCTCAGTTTAATTGTGTTTTGTGTTGGTATAAAGAAAATAAGTATGGGGGTAGAAAGGAACTCAAGAAACGGAGTTCATTATATCTTGGCTGATCATATCGACATGTAATACTAAGAAGAGGAAGCTTCCAACTTTGGATAAAAATGAAGAACACAAAATGGTAAGCAAAAGAAAAATTATTAGTACTCATTTATACATGGAAAAATGTTATATTGTACCGCTTTGAAGGTTATTTGAAACACACCATTTCGATATTTTCAAATCAGAGAGTTACTTATTTTGAATCATAAAGTTATGATCACAGGATCTTATTGTTCTAATTTTGAAACGTTTTGGTAAATATTTAAAAGCACTCTGTTCGAAATGAATATCAAGCCCACATTTTCCATTTTACAAATCTATATTTTATAGACTGAATAAAATGTTGTGAATAGTAAAAAATCCTAACTGATCATTAAATCAGCCTTATAGGTCTTGAGGCTCATAAGGCTACATACATACATTAAAAGGAAGTAAATTTATTAGGAGGTAGAGACTAAAAAGGATTGCAAACTTCTCATAAAACGACAAAAACTGGAGTATTAAATTAAAATAAGTTTTTATGCACACACAAATGCTATGAGGGCTATTTGATAACCAACCTCTGTCTGGCAACAGCAAAACATCACATATACAGTTTCAACCATTATCCTTTTGTATTTTCACACACCAATTCATGACACTTTTCTTTTGTTTGTGTAGTGACTGACAAAACATAGAGCCATAATTACCTATTACACCAACTGTGAGGTGTGTTGTGTTATTTAATGAAACCTTTTGTCTCCTGCCAGGGATGTTCGGCATTGTGCTCAGAATTGATCGAAGACAGGGGAGGAGGCTCTCGACTGATTAAAAGGCAAGAGTAAAACTGTCCGGCCACTACCGTATCTGTGCGGAACCATGCCCTGAACACTGTGGTGTGGATACCAGTGGCAGCTCGTGACTTAAGAGGCTGGAGGGCGCGCCCTTTTGGCTTCTTAATTATTTATCAATATTGAATTTAATGCACATTAGAAATGTCGACAAATTTTGATCACATAATTCGTTAATAAAACAAGAATAGTAACACTTCTAGCAAGCAAAGATAATTTAAAAATTTGAACTCACTTCAAATATTGTAAGGCGTTGTAGACAGTCAGCAGTTTTATTAATAAACATAACCACAAACTGTCGAAAGTATCCACAAAAATATCTATACTGTTTCCACAAAACAAGTAATACACTATATTCAAACTATATTATTTTTATGATACCTACACTTTAAACAGATCATTTATCTATAGGCATATACAATGTCCATTTGCCTCTCCTGTAAATTAACAAACTTTTCTTGCACTCTATCATCAAAGTCCTTTATTTCTTTAACAAGTTCCTTGTTGATAGATAACATCGCAAGAACATTCAGTTTATTGTTTTTCATTGTATTTCTCAAGAAAATCTTTAGCCTTTTCAGAGTCGAAAAGCAGCGTCAGGTTCGGCAGTTGTCACAGGGGTAGTTATGATCATTTTTAGAAGTTTCAACACTTCTTTGAAAACTGACGTTGGATTGTTTTCTTTTATAAAATTAAGAAGTTTTATTGTGCCTTTAAAATTAATATCATGCCGTCTGTATATAGTTCCAATTTACTACCAAGTTTGTTTTCTTGTAAGAAAGGGTAATGCTGAATCACTCGTATGAATTTTTCTTCCGAAAGTTTGTAGAAAAAAGTGGAAATAAATTATTGGATGTCAATGAAGCTGCTTCTAGGTGACCCATGTAAGTAAATCTATCTTTTACGTGAGTGATAATGATGTCACATACTTCTTTCGCATCCCCAATTCTACTGCTGCATCCAACATTATCGCTCATTTTTCTTGGTTGCTCAGGAAACTCATTTATTTGTGTTTCTATTTCATTTATTTTCTTCCTCTCTTTCTGCATCTCATTTAAAAAAATTCCTGTCATTTTGCCACATTACACTGTCTTTGTTCTTACTCTGTAGTTGTCGGTACAGTATGTACACATGGGGTAGAATTCTATGGAAAATAGTTAGCCAAAACATGAAATATTGGTCCTGAAGACCCCTTCTGTGACCACTTGCCTTGTTAACTGTGAGTTTGTTTGTACACTTTTCTTCAAGAACTTTTGAAACATTCTTCCAACTTGTATCGGTTTTCGTACACAACGTTGACTGTGTGAAATTTGTAATTCCATCTTGTTATAGAAACTCTGGGTAATCTGGGTTGCACTACTTCCTCCAAAACGTCCGTTTGTAGAGATGAGTGTGAAAAAATTGATGGAATGTCAGACAGATTTGAGAAAAAACTCTTTGTTGTTTACACTTGTTGCTTTTTCTAACAGTAAATTAAGTTGTTGAGCGTAACAGTTGTAACATTACAATTGGCATAGCTTGATATCGTACCAGATTTAATGAAGATCATGGATAAGAAACTTAACAAGAAGAAACATATCTTTTAAAAATGATAGTGAAGATGAAAAAATGACAAATTTAAACTGACTTAGACTATAACTGACCGTACCCAAATTAATGTTTAGGTAAAGTGATGGAAAATACCCAGATGTTGAGATAAAATTCGACCAATTACAATAATAATACTTATGAAGCCAGACAGCATTATGGACCATTACTATCAGTAAACAAATTGTTTTGTTAAATGTATCTTACAATATAAAAATAATCAAAATACAAATTGAGGGATAATAGGCCCAAATACACAATAGAATGTAAAAAGAAATATACTAGCAAAATATTAACTAACCAATATAATTGAATAATACAATAACACAATCATTATAGATACATGGAAACATACAATTAAAATAGTGTGATTAATGGTGGACCTAATGTTATAAAATAGAAAGATATAAAATCATTATTAAATGATTAAACTTTTTCTTTTAATGTTCGAAAGTAAGAATAAAGTTGTGTTTATGTTATTTATAGTTTTGTTAAGTAATGAGTGGATGATATGTCTTATGCAGGATTTATGTAACCAGGCTGATCTGTGACAGATTGTTCGATCACAAAATGTGAATTATGTTTTTTATAATGTTCCAGTAATAATTATTGTTGTAATTTTAAATAATAATACTAATAGAGTTATAGGGAGTAGTTTTGATGGTAGTTGCATGGTTAATAGGTGTTACAATAACAGAAAATAGAAATTTAACATGTCAAGACCTAGGCCTATAAAAACTTTGGAATTTTGTAAATTTTAGGAAATACATTTAGAATTTTATAAAACAAATGTTGTAATATGGATAGGTTTATAATTAATAGTATACACAGTAAATATGGAATCGAAATAATCAGTTTTAAAATATTTAAGAAAATTCAAATAGCAAAAATGTAACTTCAGAATTTCTTAAGCAAAAATAGGCACGTTTGGTGTCTATGTGTCACAAATGTTAAGACCAAAATAATGATGCTATTAGTTTTAAATTCCCAATTAGTATAACAAAGTTATACTAATTTAAAAGTTTTGACCAAATTCATGTAATAAAATAATGAATTTGTATGACAATGTATATCTGAATCAACCAACCAGATTTCAAGTTTTACCTTAGCAACCGAAGATTCAGATAAATAAAATAGGGACTTCTTTAACAACCATCACTGAAGACAGACGCGTTTTTATAACGTCTTAGCTAATTATATTTTAAATAGAGTAAACCTATACCAAACATAGTAAACAAATCAGGACAGTTATTGAAGAACATTAGAGGAACCCAAGAACAACAAGACACCAACTCGGAAGAATTCAAATCCCGGAAGAAGAATTTAAGAAGATTTGGACCCCATCTTCATCCTAAACGAATAAAAGAAGAGGATCTGGGTGAATCTGTATAATTTTATAACCTTATTTAACAACAACACCCACATATGAGCACACGAACCACTTAGAAAACTAAACAATAAAAAACCACATACACTATAATACACCAACACTAAAGAACACTTGAAGATAACACAAATTGATTATTACACCTTTTGAATACCAAAAAACTGAACGACAACTAATAAATATCTAAAACTGTTCATAACCTGGAACTGTGGACAACACACACACGACTACTAGTTTGCACTATAAACATCAAAACCTTTTTATATCCTTATCTTGTAAAGTTTGTACAGTATTTTGATTTTAAGAGTTGTATTAATTGTTTAACCATAATATTCGAACTGAATATGCCCTGAGATTATTTTATTTAATAGAATAAAAACAACGAGCATCATTATCGTGGTTGATTCCAGTATAGTTATTAGTTACTACCAACTTATGAACAAAGACGACATAATTTTGTCACAATTTGTATTAAAATAAAGAAAAACGAGAAACGTAATTGATCAATTCTTTTGAATAAAGATTGATTAAAGGAGTACATCTGTTTGGTTTTATTTTTGCATTATTATTACTGTTTTAATTAAAAGATACGATAACACAGCAAAGCGGACGGAGCGGCAGTTGGCAGCTCCAAATTACGTCATTGGTACTGGACGCCGAGGTGGGAGCGAACGGCGGAAATAGTGGAATACAACAGTAAACAAATATATACTAATAAAAATTTATTGTTATAAATTGACGCATCCAACGTGCGGCATTATAACTCGTCTCGAAATTTATTATTACACAGTGTACAAAATATGTGAACGGATACACTTCTCTAATTTTTGCCTGTACACATCCAACAGAACCACACATAACATTAGCACCATTATCTTGAGCTAATAAAACAAGATAAGTCTTGTTTTGATAAAACATTACACATAAGTCTGAGCTATTAACTTGTCCTTTGATGTGTGCAGAAGAGGATTGATGTTATCCATTATGCACTTTGCTAAGGTTTCTGCGCATTTACCTTCAGGACTGAGAAATCCCCAAAACCTTTCTTACATCGACCCCTTAAACACGTACCTAAAAACTAATACCATTTGACCGTGGTTTGTCACATCAGTTGTCTCGTTACATTCGATTGCCACAAATTCAGAAGCTTGTATCCTTTTCTATTCCAGACACTAACCATATAGTCCAATATATAATTCTGTATCGTTTTCGATGTACCTTTGAATACAGTTGCCGATTCTAAATGGTCTTTCATTACAGAATCCAGCTCCGCAGTAAAATTAATTAAACCTTTGTATACCCCCGGATTTGTAGGCGATGCTGAGTCGTCATGTCCTCTTAGAGCCAACTCAAAAACAGTACAGGATTTGACACACAAAATCAATCGTTTTAAAATATGCTTGTTTTTGCTGACTTGAAGTTTGTGCTTTTCAATGTTTTGTCTAAATTGTGAGTCCAGACTAGACAGTACGTTTACTTTACCTAACAAAGAAATGTCAACAACACTATGTGTGTGATTGACGGATATTTCATGCTTCTTAATTTTTTCTGTAAGATGCTTTATATCATTAACCCATTTTACAGTGCACAAGCAATCACCACTGTCTCTTGGAGAAAATAAAATACTTGGAAAACAAAGCGAAGATTTCTGAACGTCATAGTCACAGATCCAGTTATTTTTTTGGTATGCATTTTTTGAAATCAGTTGCCTTCTGAAAACACGATTCTCACTTTTCTTATTTTCTGTTTGCATCATGCAGAATTCAGGAGTTGGCCTACCTAATGACTTTAGTTCAATTTTTGATTAAGAGTAAATCTTGATCAAAACTCAAAACCTAAACACTAAACAAATGCCCCCACTGAATTAACTATGCCAAACAAACTCTAAACACTAAAAAGAGCAAATCCTATATTGTATCAATAGTCTGCGATTAGTTGTACTGAGTAAATCGCACCACTTTCTGCTCAACGTGGCACGGCAGCAGTCGCGCCGATTGACAGCATAACTCCCACCTATAAGCTTATGAATTCATTCAACTTTGGACCGAGTGGGGCAATGGAGAAATGGGCACGATGGTCACAGCGCCTGATGCATGCTGTTCCGAAAACATTTCTCCTATTACATAACACGAAAACATTTTCTTGTCTGAAATATTAAAGAAAGATACAATGACTTTCCACGAGTAGTGATAATGGATTTTTTAATGATATGATTTAAACTGGGGGGCGCGCCTTAGCGCCCAAAGAACCGCCTCTGGTGGATACAGCAGTCATCCTGACCAATCACCGATGGATCATGTTTGTACAGGGTGCTGAACCGCTGATGCAGCTCCTTAGACTGCAATTCCCATTAGGCAATTATGAATGGCATCGATAAAGGCGTACAGATCATCATAATCCAGATAATTATGACCATCTTTTGGCTGCTTAGATGCACTGTGGTGCTCATTGCTGTAATTTAGTGAAGAATGGAAGTTGTGAAACTTTTAGAACAGTAAAAATTGATTGACTATGGAACTGACCCATCAATTAGGAATTTTGTTTACTGTTTGAAAGCAAACTCTGTGTTTATGCATATTCATGAGCAAGTAGTCAAGGATCCTATCGGTAACACTGGCTAAATCAAACCAGTGTCCTACAAGGTGGTTTTGTTGGTGGTCACAAATAAAAGAAATTTTGAATTGGTAATTTAAACACCAACACACAAGGATATGGCAGAGCTAGTGGTCTACTTGGTGTATTTGAGAAAGGAGCTACGTATCTTGGTTTGATCATAAGACAAGACATAATTAAACTTCTAGAAATTCTAAACAAGTGCTTTCAAGGGAATAACAAAACTGTGTAGGACTTTATAAATCAACTGAACACACCATAGATGGATTGAATGAACTGAGGATGAATGAAAAGTTTGTATCTATATTTAAAGAACGCAATGATAAGATTTCTGATGTTGGTTTGAAATAGTTTAAACTTCCGAGACAAAAGTACCTACAACAAAATTGGTGGAAAACTGGCCTACATGTATATAGTCAAGAGCATTTTTTCTGTGAAATCACAGACACAGCTGTAGCAGGGCTTCACAATCGGATTGTCAATCAGCCTGGTGCCAAGAAACAGATTATGCTAGAAACATTCTTTTGCAAAGGAACTGTGTGAAGCATTATCCCTTTTTCAAGAAACTGATGTGTCGCTGTTTAAAGTAGAAATAGAACCTTTTCTACAAAGGTATAAGGTCACATGTTCCAAAGGTATTCCTTTACATGATGCAAGAGACCAGAGATCTTTTCAGAAATGTAAAAAGTTTGGTTCGCTTCTGCGTGTGTGCCCAACATCTAGTTCTGAGGCAGAAAGAAGCTTCAGTGCTCTTCAAAAATTAAAAGACTTATAATAGGTCAACTATGACCCAAAGCTCAACCATGTGCTATGTCCAAAAAAGGGTATTGGACAACATCAACAAGAAAAAGATAGTCATAGTATTAATTTCTAAACTTGATGCTAGGACAAATGTGTTCAGAACTTTTTATAATTAACTGATGCTATGAATATTTTGAATTGTCGAACTGCTGAATAGTCTTATTGTAGTTAACAGAAAAATTACTACTGTAATACTTTTCTGCTTAATACTTACTGTAAATAAATATTGGCAAACACATTGTTCAGACCTAAAATGTGTTCAAACCATGATTCGCCTGTGACATCAAAAAATTCATTTTAGCGTACAATGCTCAATTCTGGCTAATCTTACTGACAATCTCCCCACAGAATCCTTTGATCCTGTGCAGTTGGAATTGCCCAAGGGTATATTCCTAGCGGTCCCAAACTTCAGCACGTCCTCGAGCATTGACGTTCTGCTGGGCGCCCAATTCTTCTTAAGTTTGATTAAGCCCAGCAAATTTGTCAGGAACAGGAACTTCCCCATTCTTCAGGAAACTAGACTTGATTACATTGTGTCCAGAAATCTTCCTTTCAAATTTAAATCTCCTTATCGTGCTTCATCATTTATAGCGAGAAATGACAATAAAGGGCTCACTTCTATGGTTGGGAAATTCTGGCAGTTCGAGGAGTATCCTGTTGATTTGCCCACAGCTGCTGATGAGTCATGTGAGGGACACTTTGTGCATAACACGCTGAGAAATAGTGATGGTAGATTTATTGTTAGGTTGCCCCGTAGGGCTGGTGATGTGGCTCTGGGCGATTTGCTGGCCCATGCTAAACAGCGTTTTCAGACTTTTGAGCGTAAACTCATGAGGAATCCTGGGTTGAGGCATGACTATTCCAAGTTCATCAAGGAGTACCAACTGCTGGGGCACATGTCACCACTCAGTCCCAGCGACAATTTGGTTCATCACTCCAAGGTGTACTACTTACCCCATCACGCGGTTTTCAAGAACTGAAGTCTGACTACAAAGCTCCGCGTGGTATTTGATGCATCCGCAAAATCCGCTAATGGGCGTTCACTTAATGATACGCTACTGGTGGGGCTGACAATACAGCAGAACATTTTTTCTATTATACTCAAATTTAGGACCCACTTCTATGGCTTAACGTCCGACATCGAGAAGATGTATAGACAAATTTTGGTCGATTCAAGCGATTGCAACCTCCAAAGAATACTTTGGCGGGATTCCCCCGACTTGGAGTTGAAACATTTCGTGCTCAGGACTGTGACTTATGGCACAGCCAGCGCTTCATTTCTTGCTACCAGGTGTCTATTCCAGGTTGCGAATGACACCCTCAATCAGTTTCCCTTGGCATGCCGAGTTATTACTAACAACTTCTACATCGACGATTTAATTACGGGCTGCGATGATATAGATGAGCTCAAACAGTTGAGGTCGGATGTAAGCGAATTACTTCGACAATATGGGTTTCCCTTGCACAAATGGTTTTCCAACAGCCAAGAAATCATAAACCAAGGCGGCACTGCCATACCCCTAAACAAGGGTGAAAATGTGAGCACTTTAGGGCTACTATGGAACAACGGTTCCAATATGTTTGTTTATAAGACAACGCTCAAACCTTGCCATGAGGCATTTACCAAAAGAACTGTTCTTTCAGTAATTGCGGGTATTTATGACCCATTGGGTCTACTTGGTCCCGTAGTTTTTCTATACAAACATTTCATCCAGCAGCTTTGGCAAGCAATTGGGATGAGGTCTTATCAGATTCTCTTCTCCCCAAATGGAGGGAATTGTATAGTACACTAAATCTAGTCAATAAGATTAATGTGAACCGTTGTATAAAGTCTAACCCATACACGAGATTGTTTCAAATTCACGGATGTTTCCTGTGAGGGTTATGGTTGTTGCATATACGCAAGAATTGTATATGATAATAGGCATGTCTCATCTAATTTACTGTGTTTGAAATCCAGGGTAGCCCCCCTAAAACAAATTACATACACTGGCCAGACTTGAGCTATGCGGTTGTCTTCTGCTTGTCCGTTTGCTTCAACAGGTTATTGGTGCATTGAACATACATGCTCATGAGATTCATCTGTACTCCGACTCCATGGTCGCCCACCACTGGATACACGGCGAGTCCTCCAGGTTGAAGACCTGCGTCGCCAATCGTATGGCTGAAATCCAGCAGGGTTCCAATAACGCTGACTGGCATCATATGAAGTCCCAGGATAATCCCGCCGATGTTCTATCTCGTGGTCGTCATCCAAATTGCGGAACTTCCAATTGTGGTGGCATGGTCCGGCATGGCTTTTGCAAGATCCAATTCACCACCCCAAATTCAGCATAAATGATTCGGCCACCATACGGAAGTGCCGATCTGAACAAAAACAATCGGCAATTCTTGAATGTATGGCTAGCGTCGTCGCTACCGATATAAGTGAAGACTTTTCCACTCTTCAGAGATTGATACGCCTTATCAGCTGTTGCTTCAGATTTATCTATAATCTGAGATCGAATTCCCCTGGTTCGGGACACGACCTGCGACTGTCCAGGGAGGAAGTAAACAACCCTTTAAATTTCTTTATGCACCAATCTCAATTCACGTACTTTCGCAAGGAGATCATTGAGATAAAGAATGGCAATCTATCCAAATTATCTCTCTTGATCTATTCATCGACGATTCGGGGTTACTTCGGGTTGGAGGTCATCTCCAGCATTCCGATTTGCATTACAATACTAAGCATCAGATTATTCTACAAGCAAAGGCCCATCTCACTAGATTAATAATAGAGGGTGAGCATTCAAGGCTGCTTCACGCGGGCGTTCAGTTAACGCATAGTTCTGTTCGTCAAATGTATTGGATCGTCAACGGCAAGGTTGTTGTCGGTTCTGTCAGCCGTAAGTGCATCAAATGCTTTCGCTTCAGAACCCACAAGCTAACGCAGCAACTTGGTCAGTTGCCTTCGTCAAGAGTGGTATTGACCACGGCCTTTTCTTCGTCTGCTCTAGATTACAGCGGCCTTACCGTGATCTGTCAGGCGGGCAGCGATCCAAGACTACCTCAAAGGCATACATATGCTTGTTTGTCTGTCTTGCTATGAAGGCGATTCATTTGGAATTGGTGTCTGACCTGACTGCTGAGGCATTTATTGCCGCCTTTAAACAATTCATTGCCCACCGCAGCATTCCCGGGGAAATGATGTCTGACAACGGCACTAATTTTAAAGCCGCGATTTCCACTTTGCGCAAGTTATACAAATTATTCACCTCTGAGGAATTTAAAACGAGTATTCACTCATTCTCACTTGCCCAAGGTTTCAAGTGGTCGTTCATTCCACCCTCCTCACCGCACTTCGGCGGCCTTTGGGAGAGTTGTGTAAAAAGCATCAAGCATCATCTGCGCCAGTATTTTTAACTTTGAGGAATTATACACGATCCTTACTCAAATTGAGGCGTGTTTGAACTCCCATCCTCTTTCTGCCATCTCATCTGATGCTAGGGATCTGCAGCCCCTTACACCCGGACACTTCTTAATTGGCTCGGCCTTGACAGTCCTCCCCGATGCTGACCTTGCAGCCACTCCATGCAACCAACTGCGACGCTGGCAATTGCTGCAGAAATTTGTACAATCTATCTGGAGCAGGTGGTACAAGGACTACCTGCATCAGCTTCAACGTAATAAATGGCAGACACCCAAGGGGAACCTCGCGGAGGGTGATGTGGTCGTAATTATAGAGGATAACGCCCCTCCATTACACTGGAGTTTGGGTGTGGTCACCAAGATTTTCATGGGCGACGACCAGTTGGTGCACGTCGTTGACATCCGCACTCCCCGTGGTATATTGTGTCGACCTATTTATAAGCTGTGCGCTTTACCTGTGTCCAACGAATAAGGAATGTCGTCACTCGTGTGGGTTTCACTATATGTGAAGGAGTGTTATTGTTCTGGTCCTCAGTAATGCTGCCTTGTGGAGAGGACTTTATTCAATTTGCATACTCATCCAATTCGTGTAATTTATGTATTGCATTCAATTTATGTGATTTATGCGATTCATGCATGCCATTCAATTTATGCATTGCAGTCAATTCATGTATTTTATTCAATCATGTATTCTATTCAATTTACGTATTGTATTCAAGTTATGTGATTTATGCGATTCATGTATTCTATTCAATTCACGTATTGTACTCAAGTTGTGATTTATGCGATTCATGTATTCTATTCAATTTATGTATTGTATTCAATTGTGTTACAACCAATTTATGTAGCCGCTGTTGGTGTCATGGGTGAGTAAACTGCTCACTGCATCAAGCTTGGGAAAAATCAAAATCTTCGATTTTTGACGGGCAGTATGTTCAGACCTAAAATGTGTTCAAACCATGATTCGCCTGTGTCGTCGGCTGCATATCGCGTTATTGCCCGACGAGCTAAGGTCGGTCCGCGCCCCTCTCCAATCTATCAGTCAGCTCACGGAGCTACAAGAGGCAAGAGACTGTTCCTCGTGTGTTACGCAAATTTACTTTACGGCCATCAATATGTTAACGATTTAATCAATTCAATTTCAATTAGCCTAAATTAATAGATATGCAGTCGTATGGGCACCCGCGGATTAGCATAAGTATAATTTAATCTGTTTTTTATAATCAACCGTTTTATACAGTCCACTTTTATCGTTTTATATTTTATTAAGCCCAGCCTATGGTTTAAAGTGTGAACAGCCGTTAACCCCAAGCTACGCAAGGGTACAGCAGGTTCAACCACAACATAAATATTAGATTTTTCTATTTGAGTCGTCTTAATTTCAACACTTAATCTTAATCTGTAAATGAATAGTCTTTAAATTACCTGACAATGTAAAAATATATTTTAACATTCATGTTCGTGTTGGTATCCAAGTCACTTTTATAATTATAGTAAATTATTACCTTATATTCGGTCCACCGTGTGACTTCTCAATTTGGTTTACGTCAAAAGTTAAACGTTACGCGTTTCGAGGCGTATGCCTCATCATCAGACGTTAAATTTAAAAACTTTGAAACACATACATCACACAAGAAACGTGTTTGTCAAAAATAAAATTGCAGATTATTGGCATATTATGTGCACTTGATGTTGGGTGCGCACACGTTCAGGTACTGTCCGCTACTGATGGAATATTGTTGAGCAGTCCCAAGGCGGTATCATACAGGCGGTTAGATTCAAAGTTCATTCAAAACAAACTCGCGACTGCTATCATTACTGTATGCATTATAAATTTCTAGCTCTTACAAGGCATTCATAAATCGGCCCTTGTTGCATATGTGCAATGGCATCAGATTAGACTTAAAGTCTGTATAGTTGTGATTATGTAGGGTCAGATGTCGAGTGTAATTAGATTTTATATAATTGTAATTATATGAATTATATGTCTTTTTTGGTACAGTAATCCCTTAACATTCGCGAAACTTAACTATTCGCGAACCTACTAATGAGAAACAAATTTAACATTCGCGTATACGCAACTTGGTTATTCACGGATTGAAAAAAATATTGTATTAAATTGATTTTTTTTTCATTAGAATATTATAATACTGTACTAATCAAGCTTACAAAAAACATTAAGACCACCTGCAAAATACGTAAATAAAATTGTTTAAGGGGTATGAGTAGACTTTCTTTGTGTAGCCGATTCCGACAATTCCGGCCGACTCCGTGCCGCACACATTGTGTAAACAATTCTGAGAAAATAGACTAGGCTACGGTTTATGTACCCCTCTGTTCACATTTCTCTCAGTTGTTAGTAAGCGTGAGTGACAAAAGGTTCGTGATAAAAAGAGTGAAAAAGGTTTTGCACCTTTCCGAAAAAATTAAAATATTAGATAGGCTACGAGCAGGAGAAAGTGCATCTGCTGTAGGTCGCTTTTTTGATATTAACGAGTCTACTGTTAGATCTATTAAAAAAAATGAAAAGGCTATAAGAGACAGTGTTGCAGCAAGTGCTCCAATCAGTGCAAAAACCGTATCTCAAGTGCGGAACAAGTGTTTGGAAGAAACTGAAAAAGCGTCAAGTGTCTGGATAGAAGATATGAACCAGAAGAAACTTCCGCTAAATTCAGCTTTGATACGGGCCAAAGCTAAAAAAATATATGACCTTATCAACCAGGATCCTTCTGAATCATCTTTAACTTCCAGGCGAATAAAGGTTGGTTTGACAATTTCAAACATAGGCATAGTTTGCACAACATTAAGTTAGTTGGCGAATCGGCTTCCGCAGATCATGTAAGTGCTAAAAAATTTCCGGAAGAACTTGCTAAAATTATTGAAACTGGAGGATATCGTCCAGAACAAGTGTTCAACGCTGACGAGACAGGGTTGTTCTGGAAGAAAATGCCGAGTAGAACTTTTCTGTCCAAAACAGAACGTTCAGCTCCAGGTTTCAAGGCCGCAAAAGACAGAGTTTCTCTTCTGTTATGTGCCAACGCATCAGGCGATTTTAAGGTAAAGCCGATGCTGATTTATAGATCGCAAAATCCTCGTCCTCTCAAAGACAAAAATAAAAACGAGTTGCCTGTTTTCTGGAAATCAAGTAAGAAAGCGTGGGTAACTAGTGCATTGTTTCTGGAATGGTTTAATGACTGCTTCATTCATGAGGTGGAAAAATACCTCTCATATAAAAACCTTGGTTTCAAAGTTCTCCTCATAGTTGATAATGCATCTTGTCATCCATCTAGTTTAAAAGAGGCCCATCCCAATGTTGAAGTGGTTTTTCTACCCCCGAATACGACGTCGCTAATCCAACCGCTAGATCAAGGAATCATAGCTACGTTCAAAGCCTAATACACAAGATGTTTAAAACGAATTTTGAAATCCATCGAAGAAAATTCAGAAGCTACAGTAACAAATAGTTGGAAAACATTCAACATAGCAAATTGTATTGCCGAAATCGATGCATCATTGATGGAATTGAAAGAAAGTTCAATTGATGCTTGTTGGCGAAATCTTTGGCCTCAAGTGGTACAAAAGGAAAACCAGATGCCTTTAATTTCCAAACAAGTTGAAGAGATTGTGGAACTGGCTCATCAGGTCGGAGGTGATGGTTTCGACGATATGACGCGAGATGATGTTGAAGAATTAATAAAATCTCAAGAGAATGGTCTTACTGAAGAAGAACTAATGGAGATCATTGAAGAAAACGTCTTAAGAGACCGACAACGACACTGAAGACGAGACTGAGAATCCGGAAACTGAAGGTAAAAGTTTTTCTTTTTTTTCTGTAAAGGTTTTCTAATTGTTTTAAGTTTTCTACAACTTAACATTTTTTATTGCAGGTAAAATATTTTCTTCAAAAGTTATTGGAGAAATTTTAAAGCTCCAACAACAGCTTGTTGAGAAAGCCATAGAAAACGACCCTTCGCTGGTGAGAAGCCTTAAATTTAAAAGAGAAATCGAGGTAGCGACCCTTCCTTACACTGAAATGTATAATTGTTCTGTCAAACAATCACAGATCACAAAATATTTTCAACCATCGACTAGCAAATAAACTTTAACTTTCAATATGTATAATGTACAGTATAATCAATATCTATGTATGTTAATATTACTGCTTAATAAACATAGTACGTACATATTTTTTTCGTTTCAATTAAAATTTTACAGAACCTAACCCCCTTTTATACACGGGAAGATAGTCTCAACATTCGCGATTTTGACATTCGCGGAGGTTTCCGCGAACGTAACCCTCGCGAATGTTAAGGGATTACTGTATGTGTTCCCGGAAGCGTTTATAAAAACCTCTTCCGGTCTGACCGATATAGAAACTGTTACAATCATTACAGATTAGTTTATAAATACCTGTTTTTTCTTCTATGGGTAAGGGCATTTTAGGTCTAAGTATATTTATCAACTTATTATTGGTTCTGAATGACATAGTAAAACCAATATTGTTCATCACTGAAGATAAAATTTTTGGCATAACATACGTGTATTTCGCAGATATAAACTTTTTCTGTGTTTCATTATGTGAACAGGGCTTAAGTTGAATGTTAGTGTGTTTCTTTAATAATTTATCAATGATGGAGCTACTGTAACCATTGGAAACTGCGATAAATCTTATAGTATTTAGCTCAGATTGAAAATCATTATTGTCAAGGGGGACTGTCAGCAATCTGTGGATTAAACTATTATATGCTGCCATTTTTTGTGAATATGGGTGGTGGGAGTCTGCATGTATTGTATGGCTAGTGGCAGTAGGCTTCCTATAAATATTGAATTTTAATGTGTCCATTCGTCTAGTGAGGGTCAGGTCTAAAAAGTTGATTGTGTTATCATGCTCAGTCTCTAGGGTAAATTGAATATTCTTGTTGATTCCATTTAAACAATTTTTGAAGGAGTCAACTTGTCTCAGAGTACCGTCAAAAATAATGAACGTGTCATTTACATAACATGAATAAAATTTTATCTTATTTGTGTATATGTTATTATTTAGTAGATGAGTATATTTTCATAGAAATTTAAGTATACATCGGCCAGTAGGCCTGAGCCCATAGCTAGACCATCATCTTGGCTATAGAATAAACCATTAAATGTGAAATAGTTTTGCATTAAAATGACTTTAAGCAAGTCAATCAGCTCATCTATCATCTGTGCACTCATGGAAGCATTATTATGTAAATTGTCCATCAATAACTGTAAAGTTTCATCGGTTGGAATATTCGTATATAAATCTACTATATCAAATGAGACCGCCTAAAATCCACAAACCACACACACCCATTAGACCGCTGGTTAACTTTACTACAGCCCCCGGTTTCAAAACGGCAAAAATTCTTGCACGATTAATTAAAGACAATTTACAGTTAAGAAATAATCATAGCATAACTAATAATACTGATTTCATTAATAAGATCAAAACTGTTAAATTAAAACCTAATTATAAATTGGTCTCATTTACCCTAGAGACTGAGCATGATAACACAATCAACTTTTTAGACCTGACCCTCACTAGACGAATGGACACATTAAAATTCAATATTTATAGGAAGCCTACTGCCACTAGCCACACAATACATGCAGACTCCCACCACCCATATTCACAAAAAATGGCAGCATATAATAGTTTAATCCACAGATTGCTGACAGTCCCCCTTGACAATAATGATTTTCAGGCTGAGCTAAATACTATAAGATTTATCGCAGTTTCCAATGGTTACAGTAGCTCCATCATTGATAAATTATTAAAGAAACACACTAACATTCAACTTAAGCCCCGTTCGCATAATGAAACACAGAAAAAGTTTATATCTGCGAAATACACGTATGTTATGCCAAAAATTTTATCTTCAGTGATGAACAATATTGGTTTTACTATGTCATTCAGAACCAATAATAAGTTGATAAATATACTTAGACCTAAAATGCCCTTACCCATAGAAGAAAAAACATGTATTATAAACTAATCTGTAATGATTGTAACAGTTTCTATATCGGTCAGACCGGAAGAGGTTTTTATAAATGCTTCCGGGAACACATACCAAAAAAAGACATAATTACAATTATATAAAATCTAATTACACTCGACATCTGACCCTACATAATCACAACTATACAGACTTTAAGTCTAATCTGATGCCATTGCACATATGCAACAAGGGCCGATTTATGAATGCCTTGTAAGAGCTAGAAATTTATAATGCATACAGTAATGATAGCAGTCGCGAGTTTGTTTTGAATAAACAATTGAACTTTGAATCTAACTGCCTGTATGATACCGCCTTGGGACTGCTCAACAATATTCGATCAGTAGCGGACAGTACTTGAACGGGTGCGCACCCAACATCAAGTGCACATAATATGCCAATAATCTGCAATTTTATTTTTGACAAACACGTTTCTTGTGTGATGTATGTGTTTCAGTTTTTAAATTTAATGTCTGATGATGAGGCATACGCCTCGAAACGCGTAACGTTTAACTTTTGACGTAAACCAAATTGAGAAGTCACACGGCGGACCGAATATAAGGTAATAATTTAGTAAAAATATATGTCTACAATATAATTTCAAATGTGTTA
The DNA here is from genome assembly GCA_034769895.1 of Magicicada septendecula. Classification (NCBI taxonomy): domain Eukaryota; kingdom Metazoa; phylum Arthropoda; class Insecta; order Hemiptera; family Cicadidae; genus Magicicada; species Magicicada septendecula. Next base: position 1,205,585,940 of record CM068367.1, read on the forward strand.
GTAGTATTAAAAGATTACAAAAATACAAAAGAATTGCCCTAATCTTGCAGACATTTAACCATACACCAAATATTCAATAAGTTCCACCCCCGCAATAATTGGGCATGACGACACTAACGGTACCTCAATAAATGTGACTGTAACCTAACAAGGAGTTGTGATTTGTTTGTGCTCTTTGAATAAATTTATACTATGTGGCAACAGCCTCAAACAAACATCACACAGTGGAGCAGTCAATCTGAATCTTGTCCAGCTCCTTCATATCCTGGTGACTTGTATCGGAATTTTGTAAAAATCTAAACATCTCACGTCATCTCAACAATGGAGACCTTCAATGTAATTACCAGCAATATTAAAACTGGGAGTCAGTGCTTAAAATGCCAAACATGAAGACAGTTAACAATGTTGTTTAGAATTTGTAATAAATAAGAGGAGAAAACCTAATATGTTTGGGTCATAAATCCATTTTGCCTTAGTTCTGTCTTTAACTCACCGAGTGTGTTACATGTTGAGAGAAAACTTTTAATAATTTTTCTAATGTGTATAAACAAATTTAAACTGATGAAGGAAAGTGAAAGAAGAAAGACGAATTGATGAAGTAAAATTTGTTGACAAAGACAAAGAAATTGTCATACACAATTATTGGTCCAAACTCACCTCCTTAAGTAACTACTAGTTTTTAATGTTAATATTTTCCTTTAATTTTACGAATTTTTCATTTTCCAAATTATTTTTATAATTTTTAAGTTTACTAATTTTTTGTAATGGCCATTAGGAGTGCAACTATTTATTATTTTGAAATTTCTATGATTTTTCATAGGTAGTTCCTGCTGATCTGGACATATGATAATGATAATTTTATATACACATACAATTGGCTATAGTATAACAAGAAAAATATATGAATTTGTTCATATAAATTCTGGACCCCTTACCTAATATGCTACTGATTTATGTAATAAGAATCTCCAAAAGAACATCTTATGAACAGAATAAAACTGACAGTATAGGACATGCACGATCCTGGAAAACAGCCAATAGTGGAATTCGTGTAACACAGCCAGTTACTGGTTGGAATTTTACAATTTCTTGATAACCAAACCCAAAGTTACACCAACTTCTAGTAAACGTTATAAAAATGAGAAAACAAAATGAAGAGTAAAATAATTCTTGCATTACATTTTATAATGGTAACATTTTAAATACAAAACTGAGGACTTGCCTCCTTCTTGTTTTACCTCTATACTACATACTCATAGTTTTCATGAAGACAAAATCTGTGCAATGACCAACACCCTATCCTTCATGCCTGATTTAATATACGTAATCAAGTTATATTAAAACTTTTAGTTATGCCCGCACAATGCATATATATAAGTACATCTTATTAAAGAGCAAAATATGAATTTATCTTTGTTTTATGAATATAATCAGTAATGGTATGAATTTCCTTTGGAAAGTATTTGTGTGATATACTTTTTTTGCCATACTGGGCTACAGCCACTAAATTAGGGAATAAACAAATATTTTATCATACACAACAGATCTGTAATATACATCAATATTACAGTATATCTGTAGCTAAACAGATATTTTTATTTTTGTAAGAAAAGTTATAGTCATCATTACCACCACCTTGTAAAATGTCTTGTACCAAAATATTTTTAGTATCTTTGCTATTTTTTTACAGCCATCTAACATCTCACGTACACACCATGTCTGCTATAATTAATTTTAGCATTTTGTTAGTGTTAATAATTTATTTATTAACACATTTCTTTTGTGGAAATTTGTCTACTTATTATTATATTGTACAGATAAAACACATACAGACCTGAGAATGTTTTTCCAAATCTAATACAACCCCTCTATCTTTGACTCATTTCAGAGGATGAAGTCTTTCAATGTACAAGTACACACATTTCAGTACCCAACGTGTAGTTACTACGAAAAGACAAGTCTGTTTTAAAACTGCAGAACATTTGAGTGGTAGATCCACTTCAAATGTTATGGTAAGACAAAATGAAACTTTCACAAGTCTGTGGAGAAAAAAATAGTTTTTTTACTTTACCAAAAACATACAATTTGGCACTTTTTATATAATTTTCCCCATTTAATACTTTTGAGATTATCAGCTCATATCAATCCTGATTTTTATCATTTGGTGGTCCTTAACAAACTATTTTGTACAGTTATTAAAACTTACAAAATGCGCCAATGATAAAGACAGGAAAACTACAAGATTCCAAAAATGGACTTATCATCTGCAGTAATGAAAAATAGTAATAATTATAGTTTACGTTAAAGTATAAATGCATACAAGTTAATACATGTACACACACTTTAGTGCATAAATATGTACATATATTTTTTCTCTATCCAACCAAAAATTAACACATTCTATGTCTGACATTTAATATATCACAATAATGCAACAAATTAACTTACAACAGTTAAATTTGCATATTTAATAATGAGTCTACAATCACTGGAAAAATAATGTTTGTAGAGTATATTAAAGAGAATTACTTTTAAATATTTAATACATAGTACACAGTTTTTTAATTACATTTTTGTTCTCTGAGAAATGCGCTACAGCTTATATTAGGATATTTAATAGCATTAGTTGTAGGCTCAATATATCATTTATCCAGTAACTTTTAACAACTGTAATAAATTGTGCTTAAGCACCTGATTCATTGATATAATTAATGGAACTGCAGTGCAGAAAGACCTTGTGTTTCAGACAACCCACTTAAAATATTAATGTTAACAAACTGCCTTTCTACGTCATACAATTTCATAGATATTTTCACACTACAACCTCCTTATATTTGAAATTAAAAAATGACCTATACTCAAGCATTTAAATAGTTGTCCTAAATAGTTCATGTATCAACTGAAATAATCTGCAGAAAAGATTTAGTATTGCTGTTGTTCACAGCACTTGGAATGTAGTGGTGTAACTGTGGGGCCCACAATGCGGTGGTCATGCAAATTTGGAGGGGGGGCACAAACATTTCCTTTAATTTTTTATATATGGGTGTAAACCATTGCACCCGAGTAAAACCAAATTTCCCCATATGTATTTAACATGAAAACAAATACCGGTAATTCATTTTACTTCCATCTTCCATAAGGAAACGGAAGTATGGTGATGGCAAAAAAAATCGTGTTCGGGATAATTGCAGATTCTGATTGTACTACCCTCAAAACATAAAAAAAAGTCGTTTTTCGAAAAGCGTTTGTGTGTAGATTTTTTTTCTAAGGCAAACGATAAGAGCCGCAAATTAAAACGGAATCAAATAACTTTTTGCATGCAGCCCTGAATTGTAGAGTACTCAATACCTATTGTTTCTGGTGAAGATCGGTTAAGGAAAAGGAGTAGTTTACCTGCAACGTTTTATGTTTTAACAAGGGTAATTTTTTTCTATGGCAAATGATAACAGCCGCAAATTCAAACAGAATCAAACAATGTTTCACATACAGCCCTGAATTGTAGAGTTCTCAAGACCTATTGTCTTTGGTGAAGATCAGTTAAGGGAAAGGGGTAGTTTACCTGCAACGTTTTATGTTTTAACATGGGTAATTTTTTCTATGACGAACGATAACTGCCATAAATTCAAACAGAATCAAATACGTTTTTGCATACCTTCCTGAATTATAGAGAACTCAAGGTCTGTTGATTTTGGTGAAGATCGGTTAAGAGACAAGGTAGTTTACCTGCAACGTTTTATGTTTTAAAAGGGTAATTTTTTTATGACGAATGATAACTGCCGCATATTAAAAGAGAATAAAATATTTTGTTGCATACGTTCCTGAATTGTAAAGGACTGAAGACCTATTGATTTTGGTGAAGATCGGTTAAGGGAAAGGGGTAGTTTACCTGCCACATTTTATGTTTTAACAAGAGTAATTGTTTTTATGACGAATGATAACTGCCGCACATTCAAACAGAATCAAATAATATTTTGCATGCATCCCTGAATTGTAGAGGACTCAAGGCCTATTGATTTTGGTGAAGATAAGTTAAGAGAAAGGGGTAGTTTACCTGCAACATTTTGTGTGATAACAAGGGTAATTTTTTCTATGACGAACGATAACTACCGTAAATTCAAACATAATCAAATACGTTTTTGCATACATCCCTAAATTGTAGAGAACTCAAGGCCTTTTGATTTTGGTGAAGATCGGTTAAGGAGAAAGGGTAGTTTACCTGAAACATTTTTTGTTGTAACAGAGTAAAGTACTTAATTTTGATAAATAAAGTATCCTGATAAGAAGATCTTAATAATCCATTGTAGAAACGTAGATGAAATATCTATAAATGAAGAGGCTAGTTGAACGGGGTGGGGGTAATTTTCTATAAATGAAAATTATAGTTGAAGGGGAAGGGATAATGTTTATTTATGTCATGTGTACTACGTTATCGACAACAAAGAAGTAGTTTGTTGTTAAAATTCCTTCCTGGGCTGTTTGGGCTTGATCCAATGTTTTCTACAAAACCAGACGTTTTGGCAGTGCTATCGACTGCCATTGTCAGTGAAAATTGAGTGCACTATCGTGAGGTAGTATACGTTAGTGATCACAGTACTGTGGTTAAGGCTGAAGAAAGAAGTAGTTTCTATGAAAATAGTTCATTTTGAAAAGTATTTTAAATATAAATCTTAGAACATGGAAGTCATGTATGGGTTCTCCATACCGATATTTTTATATTATTTTACCAGTACCTAATGATGTATTGTAAGAGCATAAATTATTTGGTTAACTGCACAGTAAAGATTATTACAGTTAACAATGCACCAAGGCCTCAAGTAATGGTTTGAAATACAAAAATCCTATTTTTGTAAAATAAAGTGTCTTTACATCAGAATATTTTTCTGTAATTCTAACCCCAATATTCGCCCTATACTAAAATTATTGCAAATTATAAAGCTATAAACAGATGACAGAAAGTTTTAAAGGAGAAACAGATTTTTTTTTAATAAGAGATTAATAAAGTGTATGATATAAAATTCAATAAACATTCACTACTTTCATGAATTTAACTATAATAAAATTTGCACTTTTTTAAGATACTTATAAATTTCAATAAATGACAAAATTTTAATATTTACTAGTGACATGTCTGTAATCAATTTTTTTTTTTTACATTGTTCAAAGACATAAAAGATAACAAATCAAACTGTTAATTGAAACAAATTTATATTATATTAGTTGTGTATACATTATACAGGAAAGAACCGATATTGTCCAAAACTGTATAAACTGTTCTAAATTGTAAAATTAGTTGTTAGGTTGTGGCCAAAGTTGTCTGTATTGCATGCCGAACATGTCAACTGTGCTTATGACAGCCATCCTCAGTGGCACGGGAAAAGAGATCTCAATTGCCTGTGTACACTCAGAGTAAGTTATGGGCATGGTTGAAACATATGGCATCCAATACCGACAACTTTGAAACAGCCTAAAAGCCCACAAGTAACACTGACAATGACTGTGAAAGCTTACACTCTTTTATTATAATATATGCCTTGGCTATACAGATGTCCATTTTAAAAATAAAGGTTGTTAATATAGGTTAATAAATAACACTGGACAACAATGATTTTGTTACATGGTTAATATTTGCTGAATCTTATGTATTGTTGAGCGCTGATTCCGAATATGAAGTCAGAAATTCCCTATCGGCCTTAGTTTTTTTGCAATTCTCTAGAAAGTACATGGGCACGAACTATGCAAGTGCAATATATATGACATCATTAATTTACTTTTTGCAAAATTTATGTTGCTATTTAAACTGTATATTAATTTATTTCACTTCATTAATATCCATAACAGATAAGTTTATTATGTCAACACAATAATGAAAATGATTACAAATGACACACGATTCATGTAAATTATGGCACCTATTAGTCACACTGTATTACTCGTACGCTGTGAAGAACATTGGACTTCGATGACTCAGTGCTGAATGTAATACAGTACACAAACACTATCATGCTGTCTAAGAAATATCACCTCTACTTCAGTCAAGTGTGAGCTCTCGTGTGTCTAAGTTCGTAGTACTCGTGGCGTAGTTCGTGGTACGTTTCCTACCAGTTTGTAATTTAATTTTTCCCTGTACAGTCAGTGCATGTACATACTAAATTAATCTGTGTTGTAAAGTGTTTAAACATTTTGTATTGTTTGTGAGTGTATAACAGTGAAATGATTCATAAAAATGCCACGTAGTTGCATTAACCAGCCAGACAGTTTCTGCTATATTTGTGGTGAGGTAACACTGAAGTCTCAGAGGAGAAATATAACTCCACTGTTAAAAAAATCGTATGAACTATATTTTGGATGTAAATTGGGTGATCAGGACAAGTCCTGGGCCCCTCACAGTTGTTGCAATTCATGTGTAACGCTGTTGACTGGTTGGTTGAATGGATCTTGTCACATGACATTTGCAATTCCAATGGTTTGGAGAGAACCGAAGGATCACTCCACGGACTGTTATTTTTGTTTAACGAAAATATCAGGGATAACAGCGAAGACTAGACACACTGTTAAATATCCTAATATTCCCTCTGCTATAAGACCAGTGCCTCACAGTCCACAGCTTCCAATTCCAGTACCACCGAAAACATGGGAATTAGACGAAGATGCTGTTAATGTTGAAAGTTGTGCAGATTCATTGGATGATGAAGAAAGGAGAGACCCAGACTTTTTAGAAAGTACAAATACTGAACCACACTTAATTAATCAGTCAGAATTAAATGATCTCGTTCGTGATCTACATTTATCCAAGAATCAAGCTGAACTTCTCCCATCACGACTGAAAGGATGGAATCTTTTACAACATAATACTAAAATAAGTGGTTTCCGTGACAGGCAGTGTGATTTTGAACGTTTCTTCTTACAGTATGAGAACTTAGTTTACTGCAATGATGTGGAATCTTTACTAGAAAGTTTTGGACTTACGCACCATCCTGATGAATGGCATCTTTTTATAGACTCCTCAAAACGTAGTTTGAAAGCAGTCCTTCTTCATGTTGGAAATAAATACCCATCAATCCCTTTAGCTCATGCAGCTAACATGAAGGAGACATATGAAAGTATGAAACTTGTGTTGGATATGATTCAGTATGAGAAACATTTGTGGCATGTTTGTGGAGACCTGAAAGTGATAGCACTGTTACTTGGTTTACAACTTGGATATACTAAATTTTGTTGCTTCTTGTTAGAGTGGGATAGCAGAGATAGGAAGAATCATTATCTTCAGAAACAGTGGCCAAAAAGAGAAACATTGACTGTAGGAGAGAAGAACGTTGTGAGCCCAGCACTAGTAAAACCTGAAAAAGTTTACCTTCCCCCACTACACATTAAGCTAGGTTTAATGGAAAATTTTGTTAAAGCAATGGATCGTGAGGGGAGTGGATTTCAGTTCCTAAAAAGCAAGTTCCCGAAGATAAGTGACGCTAAAATTAAGGAAGGCATATTTGTTGGTCCTGATATAAGAAAACTAATGAATGATATTCAATTTGAAGACAGTTTGAATGACTGTGAGGTTGCTGCTTGGAAATCTTTTAAAAATTTTGTTAATAACTTCCTTGGAAATAATAAGGCAGATAACTACAAAGAACTGATAACTGAGCTTCTTAAAAATTATAAAGCACTTGGCTGTAATATGTCACTAAAGATCCACTTCTTAGATTCTCATCTGGATTTTTTCCCAACCAATCTCGGAGCTGTGAGTGACGAACATGGTGAACGCTTTCACCTGGAAATATTCACCATGGAGACACGCTACCAAGGAAAGTGGAACCGAAGAATGCTAGCTGACTATTGCTTGAATCTGAAGACTGATTTACCTACAGCACACTACGCCAGAAAATCAAAACGAAGCAGATTTTAGGTATGTTGAAATTGCATGTACGTATAATAAACGTTTTTCAAAAAATGGTAATTACAAAAAAACTATGCCCGATAGAAAGAAACCATTTACATATTGTAACGTAACGAAAATATGGTCCCCTACGTTACATAAATCAATTTATAAGCTTTAAAATAGAATAAAAATATTAATTATCCACACTTGTCAAAGGTCAGAAACCCAACCCATAATTGAATAAATGAAATAAGAATACAAGGTAGAAAGAGAAAAAAAAATTAATAATGTTAATAAATACAAACCTCAAAGTTCAGTGAAAGGTGTAAACAACAGATATTGACAAATAATGTAAAAACTAATTTAGACTGTTTCATAACAAATGATGTTTTAAAGGAGAGGAGAATGAGTAATTGTTACATGACTTAGTTCATAAAAATGTACCTGTTATTACGTTGTATCATGTTGTATTATTATCACGATAGTTATGTTATTTTTTGTGTGTAGCAAGTGGAATAATTCTTTTAATAGAATACCAATTAACTAATTATTATATGTTATCAATATATCATTATAGAGCTGTTGTTAAACTCATTAATTAATTACCAATTAATTTAATTTTGTGTGTTATCCATATGTCATTATAAAGCTTTTGTTAGACTTTATAGAGTTAAATGTTTGTATAAATGTACTTAGATAGTAGGCTGATTATAATTGTAAACCTGGCCAGAAAGGCTATAATTGTTAACGAGATACAAAAGGGTTTAGTGTAATCATGTCATAAACAAATGAAGGATTCTATAATAATGCAGATAGTAACAAGTTAAACTCAGAAGTAGATAAAAGTATAATGATAGGCCTAACAACCAGTAACATTATATAGTAAGTCTGATCAGAAAGGTTAGGTAAAGAAATTTGTAACAAATACTAAATAAAATCTAATGAGTTAGGAGAAGTTAATAATAATTGCTAATAACAAATAAATAAATTCAATTTAAATAAATTCTCATAATGCCATACGGTAATGATACCGATAAATAATGTTTTGTAACAGAAAAATAATACTTGTTAAAGTAAGTAGATTAAGAGGAAACGATAGCAAAATATATAAAATTTAGTAACAAACAATAGGTAAAATTATAATAGGATATAATGGAAATTTAGTAAAGGATTATTTTGATGAGTGGAAGAACATTGTATGATAATGGTTATAGTATAATATAATATCCAATAAAAGTAGAAAAAATGGTTGTCAGGGACGACGAGAGAAATAGAATTTGTTGATTCGATTATTGAATAATTTTACATGAACGAAGATGGTTTAGTTTGAAGACACTCAGAAAAGATTTGATTAATTTAAATAAAAATAATACAATTGGGAAGCAAATTGAGTAATAAATCACCATAGTATGGTCCACTGACATTCAACCGTCTTATATAACTGAACAATCATAAACCTGTACATGAAAATTAACGAAAAATATAAAGGAAGAACTCTAATAGTAAAACTCAATATAATGAACAAATGTTAACTTAATTAATCAACCAAAACACAGAAATAACTACCTGAATAAAGGATATAATCCAATAACATAAAAAAAGAAAATAAAGCACAAAATTATATCTGAACTTCAGTTTCCACAATTCAATAGAAAAAACGTAGTGGGACACTAAATTCGTTGAAGCACGTAACCACAAAACTCGGACATTGGTGAACAAAAGGAGCGGCATTTCTGCATCATCCCAGGACCAAGAATTCAACTTTTATTTCAACTTGGAGAGAAGACTGACGAGGATAAATTCATCTGCATTCGCTAGTGACCAAACATTACGAAGAGGTTAGCTGTACACTGCCTTATTGAGTCACGAGGCCCAGCGGACGGTAAACTACAATTATTTTAAATAATATTTAATAATAAATTAATTCTCTATTGTAATACCTTGTAATCCTATTTATGCATTTTCTGACCTTACAAACAGTTGAAAGAACCTTCACGCCCTGTGTTTAAAGAAATATAAATTCATAACTAAAATAATATAAAACCCTGAATCCGATCGATAATCGATTACTTCTAATATATAGACTTTTGTATCTCCGTAAAGAAATAACTTTGTTGGCAAGAAATATTAAAATATTAATAAAGAATCCTTTCAGAAGTTAACGATATCTTCTCATTTATATAATATTTAGCGTAGTGTGAACAAGATATAATATAAGTAGAGAGTGTAACTGAGAATTATTGTGCGCGGTGGACTAACCTACAATTTTCAGCTGTCTGGGAACCACAGCGCTATTCGCGGACTGCTTTGGTATTAAAGAGAATGAGAAACCAATAAAAATTCCTTCTCTTCTCTTCAACGTGGGATAGGCTTGAACGAAAAATTAGAATTACACACTCTTTACGTAAATTTAACCACAACAAAACAAATATATTAAATAGGGAGAACCTGGGGTATATTTAAACATTGTTATACCTTCCCATATTGAAAGAAGATACAATATAAATTGGTGTTTCCAACGTAAGGCAAAATAACTCGGGGAACACAGTTATATTATAAATTGGAGTCGCAACGTGGGACTTTAAAAAGAAAGTGATACGGGAGAAAAGACGCTATACCAGTTACATTATAAATTGGCGCTCAACTTGTGTAGGGCTTAAGTTAAGTAAAACGTTAATTTTACAAATATTACTTAACTCGAGCAGGCAACTGTTAGAGGCAGAGAAATGCAATAAAGAGCTATGATACAACAGGAAACGAAAATGCCCGAACAAGAGAGACGATTAAGTTACACGGAGTGGATGAGAGTGCTATTTAAAAAATTCAGCAAGGATATGGAGTATATTAAGAAAAATACCACTGATCACGAAAGAGCACAGATGAGTCGTGCGAATGCAATGGGAACACCAAACGACCAAATGACAAATTTCAAATGACATTGAAAGATATTTATGATGAAATGTGGGAGTTACGATGTCAGGTGTAATAAAGAAGAGACTATTGGGACAGCCCACGAAAAAGACGATAACAATGTGGAAAGAATGACTGAAGAAGATTGGGAAAGATGGGACAATAATGAAGCACGAATGAAAAACGAAAGAACGGGAGTATACGCACCGGTGACAGAGCAATATACTCAGAAGGAATATGAACAATGGAGACAATTAATAAGACGACCAGGAAACCCAATACAAATGGAAAACGCAGAATTAAGGGAATGGATAAGGGTTATGTTTAAACTATCCAGAGAAGATATGTGTAATTGGAGGAACATAATCGAATAGAAAAGGAATGCCACAGCATAAAAACTTGGAACAGTCAAATATGCAAATAAAAGAAGAAATAGTCAAAGTGAAGCAACAGAAGAAAAGTCCAGAACCCACACAAAAAGAAGACATGAGCGTGAAGGATATGCTGAGAATTATAATGGAACAATGTAAACAAAGAAAGGAAATAATGGATGAAGGTTTCAGAAGGTTAGAGGAAACAATAAACCGTGGTTTCAAGAATATGAATAAAATACTAGACATAACTTCTGAAGGTATTAAAGTAAGCCCGAATACAGAAGAGAGTAGCAAGGAAACAGAAATTAGAGAAGACCAAAATGCATTGCTATCTGAAAATAAAAATAGAAAAAACCAAGAGAATATCCAAACCATGGAAAAGAAGACCAAGAAATTAAGGAAAATATGGAGAAAGAAAATAATAAATACAAAGGAAGAAATGGAGATGAGGAAGGGTGGATTAATTAGTGCATTTAACCTCCCAATTAATGAACGAAGGGAGTTAATTAAATTTAAGCATTATAGAAAAAAACTTTATAAAAATGGCAAAAGTAAACCACCATAAAATAATAAAGAAAAACTTAAGATATCAAAGGGAATGGAACGGTAGTAAAAATGAGTGATTATGTTAGGTTATTAGGTTAGAGGAGGTACGATACCTGCTAGTTAAAACGGAACTAACTATGACGGAAAACCGTGACTTAAATGAAGGCTTCGTATCAGCAGAGTTACAATACCAGATGATAGAGAGGTATGTAACAAGGACAAAAATCATTACGAACTCTGCAGTAATCCGAGGAAAAGGGGTACCTGAATTAATGGACCATGGTTAAAACAAGAAATAGTCAACCAGAAAAAGGGGACTGATTTTCTGAGAACCAACCAGGCAACCATTTGGAAAGAAGTAACTAAAGAAATAATATTAAATAAGGAATAAAAAATAATATGTTAATAGAAACACTGAGATGAAGATATAATAATACCACAAAATTCTAAAAGAAGTAAGAACGTCTTAATATATGTATCAAGAAGAAATTATAATTGAATATATTAAGAATAAACCCCTCAAATTACAAAACTATATAAGAAAAACTTACTCAAAATACTTAGAAACACTGTGATTTAAGATACATGCCAAAATGCCAAGAGAATTGAAGAACAGATTACATAATTGTTTATAACCAGTATGATTTTAAATGGAATAAGAAAAAATATATATATTGTTACAACACAAATAAGCCACCCCAGTACCAGGGATAAAAAAGATGATAATAAATATAAATATACTTAACATATAAAATGATTACATATAAATAAAATATAAAAGACGGTGACACGACAAACGACGACTTGACCTAACCCAAGTGATTGACCAAACAAACAGGAAACCAACAAAGAAGGGAAAAAACCGAAACCAAAGAAGAATAAAAGACAATGGAAGGATGTGAACGAATTCATACAACCAAATAAAATAAAACCAAACGAGAAGGGGAGAACCGAATTAAAATGAAGCAAATTGAAAATGAAGGAGAAGAAGAAGAAAAATGAAGAGGAAACGAAGTGAAACCAAGGGATACGAAACACCACAAATATAAAAGGGAGAAATGGTACACTCAAGTATAATATTGGGAATAAAACCAATAATTATCCAATACCAGAAATAAATATTATTCTCAATGAAATAATTCATATAACTGTTTTAATGAAAACAGTAAAGTAATATTATAAAAACAAAAAGTACACTAACCCAAAAATTAGAGTTAGATATAGTAAAAATCTATAGAAAAATAACATTAATAATACTGTGTATAATTAGTAATGATAGAAATAGTGAGAAAGTGACAAAGAAAAATAATTATAGGGATTACCCACTAAGAAACACTTAATGTAAACAGTTAAAAAGTGCAATAGTGAAAGTGTGAAACCCCAAAAATGGTTAGAAACCAGAATAATGATAATAAAACGCTCAATAATCAATGATAAACAATACTTGATTAATAGTGAATCCAATAATAGTTAAGAGTAAGGTTTTAATGATAGCATTAGATGTAAGCACTTCATAATGTGAAATAAACACTGAAGAGTGATGAGAAAACACTGTGTGAGTAAAAGTGATACAAATTAGTAATTAGAAATATAAAGTTTAATAATAATAGTAAATGTAAACAATTAATAATGTGAAACGAACAATGGAAAGTGATAATAACATTGTTAATTAAGAGATTTAAGATTAGTTGTAAACAATTGTAGTTAAAAGGGGAGTATCCCATGTAAAGATAAACAGCTAGTATTAACATGGATTGAGAGTAGAGTTTAATTAGGAAATAACCAAGTAATAATAAATAAATAAACACCCCAGATTGTAAGGGAAAACCAATTGTTCAAAAGGTGATGTTAGTTAACACCCAAAAAATAGTAATTAATGAATTGAGTTGTAAACAAACTTTACTTAATAATTGTATAATTATATTTATGAATAGGGTATGACTGAAGAATTTGTACAGAGCATACGCCTAGATGTTATGTTTTTAATTGAGGAAGAATAGGGAGTGGTAGCCATATTATTAACAAAGGCAAAATAGATGATTAAGAAGTTAAGACAATACAAATCTAATTACAATAGAAAATCAATAAAGGTAGAAAATAACAGAACCATTTATAAAACAAAATACATTAGAATAAAATAAGACATCATTTGTATAAATTCAGTAAATATAGTCAATGGCTACTAGTGCATCTGAAATGCCTAACTGTCAAAACCAATAATTACAAATTGTATAAAATCCACAAGGAAATTAACAAATCTACGGCAAGTAACTAGCCAAAAATAATGTATAAATCATTTTAAAAGAAAAATGTTACAATAAGAGCTTAAATTAAAAGAAATATGTAATTATCAAATGTTAACATAATTAGACAAAAGTTAATATCTAATAGAACATGACCTTATGAGGTATTATTTTAATCTTTGAAAGGAAATAAATACAATAGTGATAATATCTAATACTCAGGAAGGAAGACAGAAGAATAAAATCAATCAGAAAATATATAGTAAATTTGAAAAAAAATTCAAATATGATAACAATGCTTATAATCTAGGCCTTAGCCAATCAAAGGGTTTTGGTTTCCATAGAAACGGGCCGTTGGTTACTAATTTTCCGTTAATTTTGTTTACTCGTATAATGATGCTTGGGTAGTAGGGACGCAAGATTTTGTATGACAGAAATTGTACTTTAAAAAGTTTAACAAATATTCAAAAGTCAAAAACATGTACCAGTGAGAAGGAGATGAAGAGGATTAACATTTAAATGATGTCCAGGGACTAAATAAACGAAAATTAAAAGCAGAAATTCCCAAGACTAATTAGAAAAGGACGCCTGCAGCCTAAGTCACTCAAAATTGATGAATTTTCCATATCCAAAGAACAACGATCTATCACAAACCTTCTGAACTGATAAGTATCATTTAAATACCCTAATCCCAGGAATAAAAGCACTTTAAATATTTCTCATATCAATACAAACTCTCACTATGAATTAACAATAATTTTCTTTCAAGGATTAAATAAAATAAACTTATGTAGAAAAACTTGTTAACTAAAAAATAACCTCGCACAAAGTGGCGAACTTTTGTAACAACTATTACTACACTGCAGAACAATTTGTAGACACACTGTATATCATATAAGTACGGAGAATATACGGTAGTGTACTTTTTTATTGTAACCATATTTAATGTTTTCTTTATAATCTAAAGGACTCCAGATTTTGGACGAGTTGACGTATAATGTACAAACAGTAGCCATAATGGCGTCAGAATAGCTCGCTCAAAACCAATTTCGTCAGCTTGAGATAATGCGTTTCATGTTTTATGTCGGGGCAAATTTATTGAATACTAAATTATAATATTATTGTCACATGAATTAATTACCAAACTATCATTAAAGAAACAGTACAGAGTGTAACCATTGTTTTATTTCATAGGAAATTGTATTATATATGCGTGTGTTAGCGAAATTACAGATCAGACAACTAGCGCTTTTGCTATCTGTGCAATACAGTAAGCTGTACAAAGGCGGGAACCGATTCGAACGCTCCAGCCGTCACCGCTGAAAACACCATACTAACATATTAATTCATAAATTTAATTGTTTTCAACAAACAATTTGGCGCCACCCGGGATTCACAAACCCCTATGAAATTACAGGCAAGGTTTCCACTAGGTTGTACTGATAATTGTGACAACGCTACGGACTTCGTTAGCAACAACCATATATGTAACGACAGGTGTGAGACAAACGCATTAACAAAATATACACATAAAAAACTGGTATACATTTTACAGATACGACCAGAACTCTTCGTTAGATTGGCTTCCATCGCGGGGCATTATAACACGGGGAATCATATCTTCTTCATTACAATATCAACACATTTAGTGGTAATGTGGTCAGACAAGATGGTAAAATAAGAAGAACAATGGATAATTTAATGACTATAATTAAGATGAAACTAAAGAATGATGATAATTAATGCAAATACAATTTAGAATTTCTTGGAAATGAAAATGACAAAGGAAGAGATAGTACGTAGAACATCTGTCACAAGAAAGAAGGTCAAAGGTGTTTACAAATAATGACTGTCAAAAATGTTATCTGAAAATAGCTACTGAAAATAAGAAGGAATCAAGAAGAAAAGGAAATATATATATATATAATTAAATGTAAAACGCAACAGCGTAACGAATCCCCAAGATGTTTATTATTAGTCAAATAAAGAGACTATTATATTATTCTATTTTTTATAACTGTCTGTAGATGAATTCCAGCAGTATTATATTGAAGTGTAGTATGGCCAGCAGAGTATGAAGCCAAAGAGTGCCTCTCTGAACTGTACCAGCTCACATGTTAGGAAATGTTAGGGAAACTGAATATTTAAGGGATAATAAAACCGCTGCGAAGAATGACATCAGATTCCAAAAGTATGAAGGAAGAAAGATAACAGAAGGAAGATAGCTGACAGAAGATCAATGGAGAAACGCATTTGTAGAAGTAACTAGAAATAGGAGAGTATTAAAACTAATTTTTACTGATTATTGTGACCAATCATTGACAAGTAATGTTTAAAAGAAACAAGGAAAGAGAATTAATATCATTAATGAATTTTCATCAAATAGAGAAAGGTGAATACGAGTCCAAAATGTTACATTAAGAATTCCCATCAATTACCATTAAAACTTTATAATGAATAAAAGGAGGATATTCCAAGGCATGAAAAGATATAAGTTTATTTTGACCCAAATTATATTCAGGTAAAATAAACTTCTTTTGGAGGGGAAGCATATGTAACATAACGAGAATATGGTCCCCTACGTTACATAAATCAATTTATATGCTTTAAAATAGAATAAAAATATTAATTATCCACACTTGTAAAAGGTCAGAAACCCAACCCATAATTGAATAAATGAAATAAAAATACAAGGTAGAAAGAGAAAAAAAAAATAATAATGTTAATAAATACAAACCTCAAAGTTCAGTGAAAGGTGTAAACAACAGACATTGACAAATAATGTAAAAACTAATTTAGACGGTTTCATAACAATTGATGTTTTAAAGGAGAGGAGAATGAGTAATTGTTACATGACTTAGTTCATAAAAATGTACCTGTTATTACGTTGTATCATGTTGTATTATTATCACGATAGTTATGTTATTTTTTGTGTGTAGCAAGTGGAATAATTCTTTTAATAGAATACCAATTAACTAATTATTATATGTTATCAATATATCATTATAGAGCTGTTGTTAAACTCATTAATTAATTACCAATTAATTTAATTTTGTGTGTTATCCATATGTCATTATAAAGCTTTTGTTAGACTTTATAGAGTTAAATGTTTGTATAAATGTACTTAGATAGTAGGCTGATTATAATTGTAAACCGGGTCAGAAAGGTTATAATTGTTAACGAGATACAAAAGGGTTTAGTGTAATCATGTCATAAACAAATGAAGGATTCTATAATAATGCAGATAGTAACAAGTTAAACTCAGAAGTAGATAAAAGTATAATGATAGGCCTAACAACCAGTAACATTATATAATAAGTCAGATCAGAAAGGTTAGGTAAAGAAATTTGTACAAATACTAAATAAAATCTAATGAGTTAGGAGAAGTTAATAATAATTGCTAATAACAAATAAATAAATTCAATTTAAATAAATTCTCATAATGCCATACGGTAATGATACCGATAAATAATGTTTTGTAACAGAAAAATAATACTTGTTAAAGTAAGTAGATTAAGAGGAAACGATAGCAAAATATATAAAATTTAGTAACAAACAATAGGTAAAATTATAATAGGATATAATGGAAATTTAGTAAAGGGTTATTTTGATGAGTGGAAGAACATTGTATGATAATGGTTATAGTATAATATAATATCCAATAAGAGTAGAAAAAATGGTTGTCAGGGACGACGAGAGAATAGAATTTGTTGATTCGATTATTGAATAATTTTACATGAACGAAGATGGTTTAGTTTGAAGACACTCAGAAAAGATTTGATTAATTTAAATAAAAATAATACAATTGGGAAGCAAATTGAATAATAAATCACCATAGTATGGTCCACTGACATTCAACCGTCTTATATAACTGAACAATCATAAACCTGTACATGAAAATTAACGAAAAATATAAAGGAAGAACTCTAATAGTAAAACTCAATATAATGAACAAATGTTAACTTAATTAATCAACCAAAACAGAGAAATAACTACCTGAATAAAGGATATAATCCAATAACATAAAAAACGAAAATAAAGCACAAAATTATATCTGAACTTCAGTTTCCACAATTCAATAGAAAAAACACAGTGGGACACGAAATTCGTTGAAGCACGTAACCACAAAACTCGGACATTGGTGAACAAAAGGAGCGGCATTTCTGCATCATCCCAGGACCAAGAATTCAACTTTTATTTCAACTTGGAGAGAAGACTGACGAGGATAAATTCATCTGCATTCGCTAGTGACCAAACATTACGAAGAGGTTAGCTGTACACTGCCTTATTGAGTCACGAGGCCCAGCGGACGGTAAACTACAATTATTTTAAATAATATTTAATAATAAAGTAATTCTCTATTGTAATACCTTGTAATCCTATTTATGCATTTTCTGACCTTACAAACAGTTGAAAGAACCTTCACGCCCTGTGTTTAAAGAAATATAAAATCATAACTAAAATAATATAAAACCCTGAATCCGACCGATAATCGATTACTTCTAATATATAGACTTTTGTATCTCCGTAAAGAAATAACTTTGTTGGCAAGAAATATTAATAAAGAATCCTTTCAGAAGTTAACGATATCGTCTCATTTATATAATATTTAGCGTAGTGTGAACAAGATATAATATAAGTAGAGAGTGTAACTGAGAATTATTGTGCGCGGTGGACTAACCTACAATTTTCAGCTGTCTGGGAACCACAGCGCTATTCGCGGACTGCTTTGGTATTAAAGAGAATGAGAAACCAATAAAAATTCCTTCTCTTCTCTTCAACGCGGAATAGGCTTGAACGAAAAATTAGAATTACACTCTTTACATAAATTTAACCACAATAAAACAAATATATTAAATAGGGAGAACCTGGGGTATATTTAAACATTGTTATACCTTCCCATATTGAAATAAGATATACTGTAAATTGGCACTCACAACAGTGAGGCTTAACGTGGAGACACCCGTTAAGTTATAATATTTGAAATCAGCGTCAAAAATTCTATAAGATTCAGCTGTTATCATTCTTGTAACAAACAAAAACCAAAATTTTGTTGTCCAGTGTAATTTGTTAATAAAATTTAACCCACCACATACGAGGGGTACCCAAAAATAACCGGAATAGCGCTGCAACTGGCGGAGCTTACGTAGTACGCATTTCTCCCACTAGGCGAGTGTAGCGCAACTCGTTCCGAGTTCAGTCAGTCATTGTTGTCGCCTGAGAAGGTTATGTCCGGTCACAGTAATTTGTTTTGTAAAAGCAGTTTCGCTTGCTCCTCGTTTTTTGTTATGGCGGATTTAAGTGAACAGCGCGCTGCTATGAAATTTTGTTTCCTGCTTGGGAAAAACGCCGCAGAAACTGTTGTGATGTTGAAAACAGCTTACAAGGATAGTGCTATGGGAAAAACTCAAGTGTGCCAATGGTTTTCTCGTTTCAATGAAAGTGAAATGTCAATTGATGACAAACCTCGTTCTGGACGTCCGTCAACTTCCAGAATTGACGAAAATGTTAAAAAAGTTCATGCAATCGTGCTTGAAGACCGACGACGGACCATTGAAGAGATTAGTAAGTTATCTGGAATAACTTGGAGCTCAGTTCAGCGAATTTTGTCAGAAGATTTGGGGATGAGAAGGGTCACTGCAAAATTTGTGCCTCGGGTCCTGACTGAACAGCAAAAAGAGAATCGAGTTAAAACATGCCGTGCATTGAAAGACCAGCTCCGAACCGACCCAGATTTTTCCTCCAAAGTCATTACTGGTGACGAGTCATGGTGCTATGGTTATGACCCCGAAACCAAACAACAGTCAAGCCAGTGGAAAACTTCATTGTCGCCTTGCCCAAAAAAAGCTCGTCACGTGAAATCAAACATCAAGACGATGCTCAATTATTTTTTCGATGTGAGAGGGGTAGTGCATTCTGAATTCATCCCACCAGGTCAGACTGTTAATCAGGCTTTCTATTTGGAAGTTTTAAAAAGATTGCATAACAATGTGCGACAAAAAAGGCCCGATTTGTGGCAGACGAGGGACTGGGTTTTCCACCATGACAATGCACCTGCTCACGCCGCCATTTTAGTGTGCCAGTTTTTAGCAAAAAACAACATGACTCTCTTGCCCCAAGCCCCTTACTCACCCGACCTCGCTCCGTGCGATTTCTTCTTGTTTCCGCGAATGAAGAGGGACATGAAAGGACGACGTGGAAGCGGTAAAGAAAAAAACGAGGCAGGAGCTGTCGGCCATCACAACAGATGAGTTTGAAAAATGTTTCCAGAAATGGGATCGCAGATTGGACAAATGTATTAAGTGTAATGGAGAGTACTTTGAAGGTGATAAGGTTGTTTTGTAAAAAAAAATTAAATACATAGCTTTAAAAAAAAAATTCCGGTTATTTTTGGGTACCCCCTCGTATGTTCTTCTCTGCTTGGAGGTACAGCATATTACAGCTGACAATGTAGCTTCAAGATGCTGTGTGGACACTACACAGATCTCTTGCAGCACATAACAAAGTAGCTTAGAGAATCAATAAGACAGATGATCATTAATCACCAAACCACATAGGTCAGAAAGGGTGGAAACTATTTAAATTGTACTGGTCCAACAGGCTCAAGACAGGAGAGTTTCATGCTTTACTTTGAAAGGATGCAGTACTCAGTTACATTTCGATTGTGGCTGTTTCATAATTTGTTTAGTTTAACTTGTTAATAAACAAAATCCATTTGAGTATTATACTCGGTGCGTTTCTCTTCTTTGTAAATACAGTTCCATTTGACTGTTTGCTTATGTAAATAAATATGTAACTAAAACTTTTTACCATGCACAAATTCATTTTACATTGTTAGTCCTGTACTGTTACTAAATTTAATGTTTGAAAGTCTAAATAAGGCCACATACGAACATGGTACTGTATTTATCAAGCATTACCATGACAGGCACTAAATCTTTGTACATTATTGACCGACTCTTTGAATTTCAAAATAATATTAATATAAATAATACTATTAAATTACTTTCTAAAGCTTCACATCCTTTGACACGAAAGTAGGCCTCACGCCTCATTTGGAAGGTACCAGTACCCCCATTAAAACCCTATGAACACTAGTACATACTAAAAACAGCATTTGATACAATTTCAGTTTCGATATTACTGATAATGCAAAACTGCAAGCATTCACGTATACACATGCATGCATCTGTGCACGCGTGCGCACATCATACAAACTTACTTTATGAAATACTTTAAAACAAAATGAACCAGCCACAAGTTAATTAGTAATCTTCAATTTTGAAGTCCTGATTATTACAATAATTAAAACATGATATACAACATGTCACACAAACCAATTATTTATCTTCTGTGTATAAATTCTGTGCCTGAAAAAGCATAAAGAAATGAAAGAAATAAAATTTATAATACATGTAAGTCCAACACTTACAACTGATATTTAGACTAGTTTACATTATTTTATTCTAAACGTTGTAACGGTACATATAACACCACCTTCAACAACGTACCGAAAATTAATTTAAAAGCCACCACTAGTAAAAATACATAAAAGGTCTAGAATACCACCATGGATACAGAAGAAGAAAGTACCATAAGTTTAAATAAGTGAAGTATCATTAAAAAGAAATCACTAGTAAATGCACCAATAAAGAAGAAAAGAAGAATAAAGACGACACGACTGACATACCTTACCCAATAGATCAGTGAGAAGGACAAAAGACAACGAAAGAAGAATCAGTGAGAAGAACATGAGAAAAAAAGAAGAATGAAGAATCAGTGAGAAGGACAAAAGAAAACAAAAGAAGAATCAGTGAGAAGGACAAAAAAAACAAAAGAAGAAAGAAGAATCAGGGAGAACACAACAATAACGACCTCAAGAAAGAAGAAGGAAGAAACAATGTGAAGAAGACAAGTGAAAACCACATCATGTATAAAATGAATAAGAGTGAGAAAGAGATCAGTGAAGAAAGAAGAAGGAAGATATCCAGACCAAACACAAGAAAAAAGGGAAGGAAATTGAAGTATAACAAACTAACATAAACCTTTAAAAAAGAATAATTGT
Source organism: Magicicada septendecula (assembly GCA_034769895.1). Classification (NCBI taxonomy): domain Eukaryota; kingdom Metazoa; phylum Arthropoda; class Insecta; order Hemiptera; family Cicadidae; genus Magicicada; species Magicicada septendecula. Next base: position 1,205,607,951 of record CM068367.1, read on the forward strand.
ATTAAGAAGAAAGAAGAAATGTTAATTAATTACATGATATAAATCCCTAAGCTGTATGGTAAAGTCAACACTGACCACAACTCATTTAATGAATACATTCATTGTCTATGTAAAACACATTATTATCAATAAGGACTAAATATTGTAAATAAAGAGTCACAAGTAAACTGAATAAGAATAAGATAAGTTTATTGTAGCTAAATGATGAGTAGGTATAAAATAAACAGAAGACTAGGTTCCCAAAATATGAATGACCAATTGTACAGTGGGAGTGATGTTAGTAAAAACCCACTAATTAACAATAAATAAGACAATACAAGAGTAAACTAAAGGTGAAATAATAATAATCAATGTACAAACATTGAATGAAAACCAGTCAACAAGATCAATGTAGAATTACACAGCCAGCAGCAACACATTACTGCTTACTGAACATATAACATAACCTAATCTGGGCATCCGGTTTTCAATAAAACTTAATGAAAACAAAATCAAAACAATATTAAACCAAAATGTATTGAGCTAGGAAGTAACTAGATAATATAAGGAATGTTTTGTACACAGTAGATAATAGAATGACTGAATATAAAAGCTACATTTATGTAATCCAAATATGACAATATGCTTGTAATAGCAAAAATACATTATGCAACCAAAATCATGTTATAAATGCATTATACAAAGATAGTAACTCAACTAAAAACCTGAAGTAAGACTGGATACTGTTCAGATGAACAAATGCAACCAAAATAACTATCTAAATAATCCATATGAATGTAAATACAACAAAACTATTGTAACAACTAGCTGCAAGTAAAGTTGACAGCTACTAAACCAAGATGATAACAGAATCAAATGCAGAATGAACTGCATCACAATAATAACAATACCATTGTGACTATTTTAACTATCATTTGGAGGATAATCCGAATAGTATAAGAAGAGTACCAAACATACAGCAAGGTAACTCTATAAAAGTATGACAAGCCTAATTAATAAACTATAATTAAGGCACTAAACTAAGAATGTAGGGAAAAAGAACACTGCCAGTAATGACTTAACCCATCAATGTATAAATATACCATGTTAGAACTTAATTAAATGTTGTTATTAATAGAATGCAAGAAAAACAAAAATGTATAATCATAAGCTTAAGGTCGAATCTATGAAAACGGACATAGTGTTAGTATTAAGGCATAGTTTTAAGTGAAAATTGTACAGTAGATTAAGAACAAGTTATTACCATGGAAAATAGAATAAAAACAATATATTATTAATCATTAATGGCTTAATGGACACTAAGTATAAATACCAAGTGCGAATTCAGCAACCCCGAATCCGAAATATATGATGAGGGGATTCAAATTAATCGTCATAAAAAATCATAAACAATGAGGGTAATCACAATGTCATCAGTACAATTATAAGGAAGATATTGGACTTATAAAAATAATTGTATAATGCTATACCCTTCCGCGTGGGTATGTCGACCAGAAATTTTTAATCTTGTTCCCAAAAATTGACGCGCTTGAAGGAGTCTGTTTTGACGAAGCCCACCGGAGATAGACGAATTAAAATAAATTGACCAATCAGAGCCTATAAAAAATCCGAGATTCATCATTCCGACAAAGGGAGCGAGGCCAGTCTTTCACCACAAGCGAACTGCATGCTCGTCGTACCTCCAGAAAAACGTGCTTTTGACAGCAACCAGATGTAAACACACGTTAACCCAAACCGGGAATGTAGGTTATGTCCACTGAAGAAATAGTGCAGTATATTTTTAAGTGAAACTAATTCGGAGTACATGCGCATAGGAGTGCAGTGCAGTGATAAAATTTAATTAATTAATTAAAACATTTTTTAATTAATTAAAAAAGTTTAAAAAGAAAAAAGTGTAAACACTACGAACGACCAGTTACGCAAGTATCAAATACCCACAGCTATTATATTATGATTGTATGATAAGAAATATAACAGAACGCTAATAGCGACTTGAATTAACATACGATAAGCAATTAAATATCCTATTCCTAAAGGAAGGGATCTCTAAATACAAATAAACAATGTCAAAGTTGAACGATATAATTAACGACAATTTTAACGATTTGTATAACATGAATGTTTACAATAAGTAAAGACATTGTATCATCAATGAAGGGAGTATGTGCCCTAATTCTATTAGTCAGATAAGAGTGTTGAATATTTTGTTTCTAAAATTAAATAAGAGTTACACCAGAGAGTGATATAAACATAATCAATGAATTACCATTACCTGAAATAGGTACATCCAGTTTTGGAGATGATCATAATCCTTGACACTGAATTATAATGATTATTATCACTTATTAACAATTAATTAATAACTTTTAACCAAACAAGGTTGCACTAAACTATATTTAAAGCCTATGTCTAACCATGAACAGTCGTTCATATTTTATATTTTTTAATTAATAATCCATGAATTTATATCTTATATACTTGTTATAGCCGTAGCAATTTTATCAAATATGTGTATTTTGCAGACTCAAAGAACCTACTACTACCACTACTACAATTATTAATGACATTACAAGTTTAATAACACTACATAACCTATTTGTTTGTCAACACACTTTTGTGACTAACCAAAGGCAGTCATGCCAACTTGAGCTTGTTAAATGTTTTAGAGTCCCTGTTCGAATTCAAATATTAATTGTTAACCAGAAAGAAGAGTAAACCATATCATTGTACTAAATTTCATTGTTTTAGAATTGAATAAATCATCATTGTTATTTTTACCTTTGAAAGAGTTGGCTTTTATTGTAATCAGTAAATACAGCTTAGTGAGAAGAACGAGATGGTTGGTACCATACTTACAGTGCGAATCATTCAAATTGAGTGATTTTTTACAACCGTACTGACCTATATATATATATTATTACAAAGTATAAGTTATCATAAATATCATGTTTGTGTATGTTTATGTTAGTGTATAGGCCGGACATTACTGATCTTCTCACCACCGCTGATCAACGGAGAGTCAATGGAACTTCGATTGGAACAATTCTAAGCAGTGAATAAAATACATTTAACTAAACCAATTAAACTGACAATTAAAACGTCGAAAAAGAGTGTAAGTAACCGACTTATTCATTACTGGATTCAACAATAGGTTGAATTGAGTGGAATAAGTCACTAAACAACCATATAATAATAAAATACGAGCTTGAATAATAATAATCAACAGATTGCAAGACCCTATATTAAATAAAAACAACCCTGAGATTAATAAATATAAATAATTATAAACACCGACACCCGTCTTTTAACAAATTGGCTACCATCGCGGGGCTTGAAGACGGAAGGACATAATCGTCTAGTAACAATGTATATATGAATATTATTATATACAATCTTTTCTTACTTTAATTTTTTATGAACAGAAAATGAGTCAATCATGTGTGAATAATTAAATAAAGAAATAATGAAACCATCATTAAAGAATTAGTATAATAATACCGTAATAACAAAAACACCTAAGAAGAATGTCAGTAAACAAATTTTTATCTTATAAAAAAGTACCGTAAGGGTGAAACCACACTGCATCAAACAAAACAGCCTGAGGCCGTTTGAAACAGGCTCAGGCTGGTTGAAGCAAACCGGAAAGACTGGATTAGCACGGTGGTAGGGGAAACGTGTTCACACTGGCAAGGTCAAACGTTTTGTCTGCCTCAGTCACACCCAGTCATGCCTGGTGTTGTTTGAAGAATTGTGGTTTGCAGCAAACATTTACTATTGAAGGTATGTAAAATAATATACAGTACTCTTCTTCTTCTTCTAGATGTTTAGTTTGTGTAATTTATTATTATTTCTCATAACATTTATTTATAGATTACTAAATAGTTTTTGTAAATATGTAAAATAAAATCACACAGTCATTTATTCACTTACTACTCGTATATTGAATTTATTTTACTGTACATACGTTTTGTTGATGCAATGCTGTAACTTAGAACATTATCATTATTAATTTTATAGATACATTACTATTTTATGCGTACATTGTTTTTATTTTTCTGACATTTTTCTAGATGGAGTGTGATGCGGAAAAGTTATTAAAAGTTGGGAAAGTTCCATCGTCTTTCAAATCCATCTGCAATTTCGAGGTACTTTTCAGCATTTGGTTTTTGCATATAAACTGGGGATAATTGATCCCATATTGCTTGACAAGTTTCGTGAACTACATTAGAAATAGTAGATGCCCCTAAACGAAACTGGTAGTGCAGAGATCTGAAGGTTTCTCCTGTAGCCAGATACCTGTTAAAGATAAAAGATTAGTACAGTTCAGCAGAACCTTTTTTATTTTTGTAATTACATTAATAAGAAGTAAATAAAAATTTTATAGAGTAACTATTATATTTTCCAGTGGCGGAATGTAAATCAAAATGGGGAATCCTCCGCAACTCGTATAAACGTGCTGTAAGAGAAGGCAGAGACACGGCATCCTCTAAAGGGTCTAAAAATAGGAAATGGTACCTGATGGATGCAATGGAGTTTTCGGGGGACTTTGTGGGTGTTCATCGGAAACTAGGGAGCAACACTATGGGCACTAATTGTGAAGAAAACCTAGCAGAGACTCCTGAGCCAGATCTCGTAGACACAAACTCTACAGAAAATTTAGAAGAAAATCTACACTCTGCAGTAATTCAAACTCATGAATTTGAAAACATGAGCAGTCCTGCATCGCAACCTTCCAGAAGGAAATCAACCTCAGTTGAAAAGGTCGTCAATCCAATGATTTCATTTTTGAAATCAAGAACCAAAGTATCTGAACAAGAAAACCCAACTCTTACGTTTTTTAAACGTTTGATTCCAGATGTGCAAAAATTAACAGAATCAAGAAAAAAAAAATTTAAACAAACAGTTTTGAATGCATTGTATAGACATTTGGATGAACAAGAAAATTTTGCTTATTTTAACACACCACATTTGCCTATTCCTAGTCCTATTCCCAGCTCAAGTTCCTCTGAAGCTCCACCTCCTGAACCATATCAATATGCTTATATTACAAATAATTAATTAACATCATAATTTCAATTTTGGTTATTACAGTATATTTTATAGTACAATTATTAATTAAACTACTGTATTTTCTGTTAGAAATAAATAGTTATGTAGAAACTTTATATAGCGAATAGTGTAGACCTATATAATTTTATGTAACCTACTTATATGTAATTGTGTTAATTGTAAACAGAAATGTCATTAAACAATCTTAAAATAAAAAAATGTATATTTATTACATATCTTAATGTTACAAGGAGCTTCTCTTCTGGTTTAACACATTTTCGAAATTTAGTATTTTGCTTTTGAATTTTGTGTTCAATTAAATGCAATAAAAAGTCAAAACTTGCTGGACTCATTCTCGTGTAATTATAAAACTTATCATCATAATTTCGTAATTCGTTTAACAATGATTTGATAGTATTATCATAGCTTCTTCGTTTGTTGTATGGATGCACCCAAAATTCTCGAGACACTTTCGAATTAACCAATAACCACTTCCACAAAATTGGGACACACTCATCTATCTCCTCATCAGAAGACATAACTTGATATTTGTTAACACGAGTTATATTGTACTGCAAATGCCAAATATTTTAATAGAGGTTCTCGACGACTGATGTACTTGGAGGGAACTGTCTGTTTCAGTGTAGATTGGAAACGTTTCAGTCAAGATCAAACATTTTGTTTCGGTTTGCTTCAACCGGATTGTTTGTTGCAGTGTGGTTTCACCCTAACTGAAAAGTGAGTTAATGTAGTATATCACAGCTATGATATGACACTGAGGGTCCAAATGACAAACACTTTACAAAAACAATGTACATGCTTCCAATAAAATTATACAGTTCTGAGTCAAAAGTCACATATCTAGCACAGCTTTTAACTAAGTCAGTGGCTCAGTGAGGAAGTTTTGGGAGTTCAAACCCCCTTCCAGAGGGATAAAAAAGGAGCAATTACAATTTGCTCATTTTTGATTTGCCTATTACTTACACGGTTGTTCATGTAATAATAAACAATAATTATATTTTGTTTTATTTCCATTTCAAAAATGAATCAATAATTAAAACTTTAAAACATGTCTGTTAATCCAAACATACTTAACCATACCACCTAACACGGAGTTTAAAATGCCACACCCATTTACAAGCATTCTATAGCCTCTGCTAGTAAATTAATTTGTAAGTATGCCAACCTCAATCAAATATGTGGCCAATCACGTTGTACGATAATATTTTAAAAGATTGAAAGTAAGACAGCTTTCTCACTTGATAATTTGATAGCCTCTGGTGAGCTCTATAGCAGCAGCATGCAGAATTTCTAACAAGACATAAATAATATAAAAATGACTTACCGTAACTCACGACTGGGTTGATCCTGACACTCAAGGCAGGATAGACTGGTTGGGAAAAGGATAGGTTACATGTACGGAGTTCTACCTGCCAAGGAGTCCTGACCCATGGATGTTAACACTAAGATGGCTGGCGTGCGACAAAGGCTACAAGTCCATTGCATGTATGAGCTCTACCAAAGCCATAGTGCCAACTTCGGAAAATGAAAATAATGACCGGTTCGATCCGAAATATCGAACACCGGCCCCCGTTGACCGCAATGGGTCAACCACCAACTACACCAAAAGACATGGCCAAAATACATTACAAATTTGGCTTTTGGTGAACAGGAACACTCTCTGAAAATTACCCTCCAACATAGGAGGGGGTCACACGCAAACACAAGAAAATACAAACATACAGAAAACATGCAATGAATTAGAAAATCATGCCGAATAACTCCGCCGCGGGCGCATCGACCAGGCGAGCAATCCGAAAGGTTCGGGTAGAGCAAACAAAACCCAATAACATACAATAAACAATGGCCCAGCCAAACACAATGTAAAACTCAGCAAATCAACTTAGTTAGTATTCCCTAGTTTTTTTACATTTTTTTTCCTTTTTTATTTTTGTTGTTGTTCCCTTTATTCCCCCTTTTTTATCATTTTTTTTTTTTACTTATTTTTGTTGTTGTTGAGCATCCATAACTCCCAATAAACTGGCACAACGCCATGCCAGAAACCTTCCACAATGTAAAATTCACTGCGGACAACAGCTGGAAGGAATCACCTGGGAAATCCCAGCAAAGTGTCAAGTAAGTCCACAACAATCATTGAAACTAATTCTGCTCACCCGAAAAAACAAGATAAACCCAATCAAGATATAGGCAACCTGTATAATTTAGGTCACCCCCACCTCTAAGGGCCACGACGACAAGTGCTCAAACAATTCCACCCGGGGCTCCTGAGTGAGAAACGAAGAGACCTTGGTCTCCAAGGCAACATCTTGCACGTCATGATTCGGGCGATAATTAATAGGGGGCCAGTGCAGAGCATCAAGCTTTAACCAATCTGGCCCTGACCACCACAATGTCGACGACCGGAGGCATGAGAGTGAAATGCCTCTAGAGGCTAAATCAGCGGGGTTAGAAACACCATGCACATGACGCCAAGATTTAGTATCGGTCCACTCGGTAATGGCAGCCACCCGATTAGCAATAAACGTCCAAGTTTGGCTAAAAGATAAGCTCCCAACAACTCCAAACGTGGGATTGATAAAGTTTTAAGAGGTGCCACTTTAGTTTTAGACGACACCAACGAAACCACCGGAGGACCAGAGTCAGTATAAATGGACAGATAGAGGACGGCCGCGTAACCCAACTGGGAAGCATCACAGAAACCATGCAATATAACCCGTTCAATATGCCCACCTTTAGGGAGGAATGGCCGGGAAATAGTAATTACCGGAAGATGATTCAAAGAGGACAGGAATTGACTCCAATAATCATTTAAGTCATCACTTAGAGGAGCATCCCAGTCCAAGCCCTCAGCCCAGAGTTTTTGGAAAAAAGCCTTGGCCCTGAAAATCACTGGCGAAAGCCAACCACATGGGTCAAATAATTGTGCCATCTGGGATAACACGACACGTTTGGTAAATTGAACCTGAGCATTGCTGCAACAGGCCAAAGGAGGAAATGAGAAGCAATCGGTTGAATGGTCCCAACTTAAACCCAGAATATCCTTATCCTTAGCAACGACGGAAACACTCGGAGCGGCTGATTCAGGTAGGCAGTCGGGTTGATTAGTACACCAATTTTTCAAACTGAACCCTCCTGAAGATAACAACAGAATTAATTCCTGTTGTAATTTGCAAAGCTCTGATTTTGAATCAGCGCCAGCAGCAATATCATCCACAAAAATATTACGGCTAAGTACCGCAGGAAAATTAACTGCCTCATCCTGAGCCAGCCGCTGCAAGGTTCGCAACGCCTGAAAAGGGGCGCAAACCAGCCCGTAAGTAACGGTACGCAAAGCGAAAACCCTTAGTGGGGCTGTAACCTCCTCACGCCATAAAATACACAGGTACGCCGAGTCATCAGATGCATAGCAATTTGGCGATACATCTGTTCGATGTCGCACGTGAAAACATGGCTAAACCGCCGAAACAAAGTCAAAACGTCGGACAGTAAGGTCTGTAACTTAGGGCCGACACATAACACGTCATTTAAGGAAATCCCAGAGGACGTCTTCATGCTGGCGTCAAACACCACCCTTATTTTTGAAGTATCACCTCTAACTTTAAAGATACCATGATGAGGGATGAAATATTTTGGAAAACTGGGGTCAGACACCAATGACATATGCCCCTGAGGGACATAATCCGTTATAAATTGTATATATTGGCTCTTAAACTGACTGTTCGCCGCAAATTTCCTTTCTAACGCAAAAAACCGAGACATGGCTCCCTTAAGGGAATTTCCCAAAATGTGAGAAGAGTTTTTGAAGAACGGCAAGCGCACCTGGTAACGACCCGACGGCAACCGACTTGTTGACTCCATGTAAAACCTTTCAGCAAAGTGATCCTCTTCAGATAATTGGTGGGGTACAGCTGGAGGCTCTTCGACCTCCCAAAAACAATGAACTTGTTCAAGTAGGTTTGTTGTATCCGTTGATAACGTTGTGACGGAAGGATAAAAGTGGTGGAAATGACAGTGAAGCTGATGTACAGATACTAGATCCAAAGGAAGGCCAGTGAGACCGCTAGCACAAGTCAATGCACAATTAAGTGAAATTGGGGCTCTACCCATAATCACAAACCCAAAACGTGTCCTAACTGCAACAGGCAAACCTGCACCCAAAGGAATAGTCTCTCCCATAAGAATAGCCGCTACAATATCGGCTCCAAACAACGCATCAATTGGGGCTGCTACATCGAAGGTAGGGTCAGCTAACAAAAGGTCTTTTGTAGCCTGCTTAACTTCAGGCAACACCTGGAACCTAGGTGAGTCCGACGAGATCTTAGAAAGAATTATAAAAGCATGGTTAGATGCCACAACCTCGCGTTTTAAAGTTTCCAAGGACAGATGGCACACCTTTTTTGCTTTGGTGGCAATATCACCTACCCCATTGACACTTACTGAAGCGTCAAAACAAGCACACTTTAAGCGAGATGCACATGCTTCAGTTATGAAAGAAGCATGGGACGCGCTATCCAGGATGGCCCTAACTACAATATAACCACCATTGGGAGACGACAAGACTGCTAGACAGGTGGCTAACAGAACCCCTGCAGGATGGGGCAGAGACACGGTCAGAGTAGTGCTAGACAGATCAACAAGCGATGACCCCGAAGCCTTGAGTTCAGCTGTGTCAGAAATCTGTGAACGAGACGGAGACGGACGGGCACTTTTGAAATGAAGTAAAGTGTGGTGGTACTTAGAGCCACACGTTTTGCACCTATTTTTGCACCAGCCCGAATGTTTATGTTGGAGGCACGAAATACAACATTTTTTATTTTTAAGACTTTGAAATCGCGCCCTAGGGTCCTTACTCAGCCACACCGGACACTTGAGAAGCACATGGGTCCGGGAATCGCAATGAAGGCAACGTGAACTAGATGCATCCCGTTGCGTAACCTCCGCAGATAATGTAGACACAGCAAGAGGAGTAGCCTTAGAAAAGGAAACCTTCTGGGTTTTCTGGTGGCTAGTGCTAGGAAGAGCAGGTAAAGCTGATTCCAAAGATTCTTTCTGTTCCGCCATAGCGGTTAAAAATGTCATAATTTCTGTTAGGGCAGGGAGATTCTCTTTGTCCGTAACAGACGCCTCAAAGCGTTCACGCAATGATAGATCCAACCTAGACAATACAAAAGATGCATATATTGCTTGATATATATCAGCAATGTTTAGAGCTGACAACGCTGAAAAGTTAGCATTGAAGCTGTCCACCAACTTTCTAATAGACGCAGCTGATTGTATAGAAGCGGCTGGTAACTGAAGCAGATTGGTGCAATAAACCCGAGCGGCCAAACGAGGATTGTGATAACGACTTTTAAGAGTTGACAGTGCAAGTGAATAACTCTCAGCAACTATGGGAAGCGCGGCAACCTTCTCATAAGCCTCACCCTTAAGATGAGTCAGTAAATATAACAACTTTTGTTTTGGGGCGAGGGCAGGACTTTCGTCCACTAATGTGGTGAACTTTGACCAAAACTCGGACCAACATTTTGCCTGGCCATCAAAACAAGGTAACGAAAGCTTCGGCAACTCATGAACGAGAACACCTGAGTGCCCGCCACTTGCCGATGAAAACCGACCGGAACCAACCGGTATCTCTGGTTTTGTTAGTTTGGACGCTAAAATGCTACCCCGGACATAAATATCCTTAATTTGAGCTACCACCGAAAAAATGTGGTCCTCGTCCAATCCCTGGGGCAATGACTCGGCCGATAGGTAAGGATCGACCTTACCTACAAGGTCCTGATATTCTTCGCACAACCTGGAGGCCAAAATACCGGCTTCATGTTGATCCACGGCTCTCAATTGCGGCAACCCTTCCAACTTATTTATTAAATGCTGCAACGCAAGTATTCCCACCGAAGTGGTCCGGTCAAAAGCTGCCAGCGACAATTTAGCAGGCATACTGAATTAAAAATATCACGCAACCGACAACCACCCTTAACAAGAGAATTATAAATTGAACAATAATCACGACCCGACTTAGGCGAACTGTGATCGAGATAACTAGGCGTCTCACACAACTACTTTTCATACACAATACCGAGCAAGATAAATACAAAAGTAAATTAGTGCAAGGCAAAATACAACTTACACAATCCAACAGGCGAATAGTACCAAACACAATAAATTAAACACGCAACAAATTAATTTACACAGTGCAAAAGCACAACAAAAACACAAGTTGCACAAGATTACAGCACATACGGTGAAAAATAATGGTACACAAAAGTGCACCCCAAAACAAACAAGTATAATACCAAATAGAATAAATACACACAAAACACAGCAAAGTACAATAATTCACCAGTTACCGAACCAAACACAATAACTGGGACACATTAAATGCCAAAATTGATGGTCAACGCATCGTGTATGGACAGGATATCGCATATGCAAAATATAAACCGCACCTAAAGGTAATAGTCATGCCAAAAAATTAAATACAAAGGCAGGCTATACCGACCCCGGATAACCTAAAACCGTTCCCTGTACGCCTGACAGTCGCAAACACGTAGCGCAATTTCACATGGAATGCAAACCGTAACAGGACGGAAACAAACTTCACCAGACTTGACCCAGTAATTAAACGACTACCCAAAAAACAAGGTGCAAAATTTTGACACAAAATTTGCCCACCTGGCCATGCACACACGACGACACTGCTGACCACAAGAAACAGCATTGAAACGCAAACTCGTAGTTCACATGCGTACGTATTATACCAACGTGCTTCCGTGCAATAGCATGCAAATGACGAACATTCATGAAATTTAAAAAATTAACGGCATGCAAAACAACCACGAGCAGGCACAAAAAACGAAACGGCACGGCACGTTGGTAATTAAAATCAAAATCACGCAGCCAAAACTGACTTATAACCCATTTACTGAATCTCGAACCACCAGCAGCAACATGCACAAAATTATGAAACACGTGCTCCCAGTCGTGACGGCAAGCAATTTAATTGAAAAGCTAGCAACCTCATGAACCCTCTGGTAGTAAATAGATGTACGATAATATTTTAAAAGATTGAAAGTAAGATGGCTTTCTCACTTGATAATTTGATAGCCTCTGGTGAGCTCTATAGCAGTAGCATGCAGAATTGCTAACAAGACATAAATAATATAAAAATGACTTACCGTAACTCACGACTGGGTTGATCCTGACACTCAAGGCAGGATAGACTGGTTGGGAAAAGGATAGGTTACATGTACGGAGTTCTACCTGCCAAGGAGTCCTGACCCGTGGATGTTAACACTAAGATGGCTGGCGTGCGACAAAGGCTACAAGTCCATTGCATGTATGAGCCCTACCAAAGCCATAGTGCCAACTTCGGAAAATGAAAATAATGACCGGTTCGATCCGAAATATCGAACACACGTATTGTGCACCCTGTGGCACACTTCTGAACAGTTATTTTTGAGGACCTGTAGTGTCAATTTTATAATAATCTGTTAATCATTTCTGTGACTCAGAGTGATTTAATTACATTGGCTGCAAATATTTACAAGCACACTAAGGTGACATTTTAAAAAAATTCACATTTTAACCTTAAATACTATCACAGAAGACAATACAAAAATTTGTCCCAGTTTCTGATACCATTTATTTTATATATATAGTAATGTACGATGTCATCTTTATTTTTTATGACTTTGTTAAATTTTAGATATTTATTATTTTAATCATTATATATTACAGTAGAGCGTCAATAATTCGGATTAATTGGGACTGGACCCCTTCCGGATTATCAAATTGTCCAGATTTTCGAAATGAACCAATAAAAGTGCCGGTAGACGTCTTCAACGTAAAAAAAACTTGCTAAAATCGTTCATAATTCACTCTGATGGTTACAGAAGTGGAGCGGATGAAGAAAACCATTAATTTAGTTAAATTTTTACGTTTTTCAATTACAGAAAAAATACTGTATGTACAGTATTGAATTTACAGACTGTCTTATTTTATGTACAGTAAATCTAGACCTATAACAAAATACAGTAAAGTACAGTAATAAAAATACCTACAGTAAATCATACAGTATTTGAGCTTTTAAAAAAATCTTTTATGGACTTTTGAACAGCGGTAGTGGTTCGTTTTTTGCAGCTAAGTCCTTGATTCGTTTTAGGAGAATGAGCTGAGTTGGTGTGCTCTCAGTCTGTTTTTCAAGCCATGACATCAGTGTCTCTGCTGCCATAAATGCTTCGGAATGTGTCGGCCCTTCTTCTTCAATGTCATTATCATTCTCGTCCCCATCAGATTCTACTGTTTCTGCGTCCCCTTAAAATCAAAAAGTACGCCTAAATAAACAAACAAAACAAATGTTTTCTTTTTCTAATTTTATAGAAAAAATGAACAAGCGCAAAGTTGGCGAAATATTTTAAAAATAGAACAGTGAATTTAAAACGACTAACAGTACAGCGTCAGATAATGCGTACAGCTTGTTTGGCTAAAATAAAAAAAAGTTATAGTAGGCCTACTGTATGTTTAAGCCGTGCTACATACCTTCAGACACCATGTCAGCTATTTCTTGGTCGCTCAAAATCTGGTACCCAGGATCGTTGTCATCAACAGCCAACCATTCACTGGCATCATTTTCGTCACACTGTTCAAATCCCGGGATCGTGCTGCAGATTTCTATCACCTCGTTTACAACGCAATCTTCATTTTCATTTGCATTTTCTTCAATCCTCCTTTCTTCACCAGACCATAATTTTCTCCAGGCTCTTTGCAAATTACTTTTGGTGAGAGTTTCCCAAGCATCGGCAAGCATGTACGTAAATGCTATCTTTAATGTTCAACTTTGTTATAAACTGAACTACACTCTCTTCGTCCTTTTCTGACAATAAAAGGCGACGCAGGAGCTGCTTTCTATAGATTTTCTCGATCAGTCCCTGGTTCATTGGCTGCAGAGTTGCAGTAACGTTAGGTGGGAGAAATTGCACTTTGAAATTCTGATCGATTTCGTTTAATACTTCGAGAGGGGGATGTGTGGGTGCGTTATCAATGATACGAAGAACTTTCCCACTTTTCTTTCTCTCCTCACGGAATTTTGTAACACTAGGGATAAAATCATTTTTAAACCAATCAAGAAAAATGACTGAAGTCATCCAAGCACTTTTCTGAGACGTGTACGAAACAGGAAGGGTGTGCACATTTTAAAAGCAACGTGGTTTTTTGCTCTTCCCAATCACTAACAATTTTACCTTGTGCTCCCCACTGGCATTAGCACATACCTTTGCCGTTATTCTCTCTTTGCTTACTTTAAACCTGGGAGCGGATTGTTCGTGTCTTGACGCCAGCGACTTGCGTGGAAGGGCTCGCCAGTTTATCCCGGTCTCATCGGCGTTGTATACGTCATCCCTAGAATAACCTTTTTCAAGTGCTTCCTTAATAAACTTCTCTTTAAAAACTCTTCCAGCCGCTAAATCTGAGGAAAGTTTTTCAATCCCGTGCCTAGATTTGAAGTTCTTAAGCCAGCCAGAACTGGCTTTGAAATCTTTCGGTCCATTAAGCTGTTCATTAAATTATAAGGCTTTTTCACAAATCAATGGGCCTGAAATTGGCTCTCCTAAGCTTCTCCTTTGAGTGAACCACACGTACATTGCATCTTCTAAGGCTTTGTTGTTTGCTGAACGTGCAGTTTTTCTGTTCAGCGTCCCTTCTTCAGAGTCCAGTTTTGACGTTATTGTGGAAGTTCCTACCCCATAAATCTTTGCAAGTGATACCCCACTTTCACCTTTTCCTAACTTTTCTAAAAATTTTAACATGGTTTCAGCGGTTAAAAAAGTGTGCTTTTTCTTCGAACTCGACCCCATCACGGGTACAGAACAGTACTGTAATGTGTTACAAAAAACAAAACACAGACAAACTGACACACACACAAACATTCTACTGTACACAAACGATCTATTTGGTAAACAAAAACTTAGCGCACGCACAGAGAACAATACTCGAGGTCAGTGGCCTGACGCGACTGCCAGGGGCAGGGTAGCAGGTGTACATTTGACTGTGCGACCTTGACTCTCCCGCTTTCACTGCCTCTCCCTCCTCCACACAACACGCAATTCGCGCTCCACTCTGTAGGGCACGGCGAGTTTTACAGTTGTGTCGATGCTTTTAAACAAATATTCACTTCATGCGATTTTTTGTTGTTGCCAGAATCGAATCTGGATTATCGACGGTCCGGATTTTTGACGTCCGGATTATTGACGCTCTACTGTACTTATGTTTGCTTAACTCTGTTACAACCAAATGAATGCCAAATAATGAGCTTTTCGTTTAATTTTTGCAGTATTATTGTAGCGGGTCAAATTTTGGGTGTTTTATTTTTAACAGTATGGGGTAATTATATTTTTATTCATTTCAATTTCGGGCGGGTGTGGATAAAGTATTGTAAAGCTGCATTATTGTGCAACGTTATTTTCCAAGCAACAGCACGAGGTTGGGAAACAGCGTTTGGAACAAAGGCAATGCGCAATTTCAGTGGTGTAACACGGCAGAAGAATTTACCTCCACCAAAATTCTAAGAACTCTGTGCATGTGTTTTGACGCCCGTATGCAACTCAGCCGGGCGGGGATCGGCAATGACGCCGTGAGAGACACCACAGTTGAGACAAACATGGCGCTGGGACGAAAAGTTAGTAGTTCCAATCGACCGGCTACCGGAAAACAGCGTTAAACTCCGCCTACTGTGAGCGACATCAGCAGAGCAGATGCCAATATTGGCCTCTGGTACCACACATATACCAGTTATAATCCATGCATAAAATGGTTATGCCACCGCAATTAAGCACCAACGGTGACTAAAACATGATGGCCGTGACTGCTCATTTCCCGCGACTCAAGGAAACACCTTGGGCAGTTCGTCACTGATCGTGTCTGGCCAGACACCGCCCTAAAGGGGCTCTTCAGATTTTTCCACGTTTCAGTCTTAAAACTCTATTTTGTGAACTACTAGGTGGCAGTGAAACCAATAGTTATCAATTAGCAACAACCGTGAAATCCGGAACTCATCACAAAGTCAAAAATGAGAAAAACGAACAGTGCGAACTAAAACCGCGTGCCGGCTGGGGAGGGGTATTTTTATATTATTAGATTCAAGGTGTTAAAGGTTTGTTAATAATGTGAGAGTGTGTGATGCAGGCTGGGCTATCTACATAGATGTAAGTAATATAATTTAGGTATATCATAGTAAGATGTATGAACCAGGGTAACAAAATTTGGAAAACCATGTGAGAAAATTTATTGAAAAAATTTAACCTTTAACGTTGCAATATTTGATAATTAAAAATCATAATTTCTCTTCATAAAATTTGTAGAGTAAGTTATTTCGATAACCTTTAACACAGGTTTGCATCTGACGTACATGTTATCGAATTCTGGACCCGAATATAAGAAACCTTGCAGGTAGGTGGAAACTGTATTTTTGTATTGTATATATTTAAAATGTAAATGAACATAACATTGGCGCCCGTGACAGGAACGAATTTAATAAATTAATTAAATTCAACATCTACAAAGATGCAAACGTGTGTTGTTAGGTTAGCGGAATGAAATAAAAAGTGCGTCATTCGCACAAAATTGGCTGTATAGTAGATTACATATTGATTATAGTATATATACGCACAAGTATTATAAAAAAGTAAGAATGGCAGATAACAATGAAGTCAGCTTATCTGACAGTCAGACCGAGAGTCAGATAGACTCCGGTATTCAAACGGAAGCAAGGTCAATAGACGAGCAGAATGTAGAAGTATCCATAATTAGTTCGCCGGGAGCGATTTCTACTCCCGTACCAATTAAAATAAATACAAGAGAAAAAGAGCTGTCATTAAATGATTTATTTAATCTCATTAACAATAGATCTGATGAACAGAAAAACGAGATGCAGGAATTCAAAAGTAGTATAAATAAGAAGTTCGATATTCAAAAGAATAGTTTTGAGGAGTTACTAAAAAATCAGAATAAAGAGTTGAAACATGAGATACAAGAAATTAACAAACATTGTGAAAATACCAAAGTAGAATTTACCAATAGAGTCAACCAAGTAGAGACCAAGTTAGATGATTCAATGCAAAAGGTGGATGTTAAATTTAATGAAATAGACAGTCAGATAGATAGAGTTGAGAAGCAGATAAATGAAAACAATGAAATATTAATAAATACAATGAATGAGCATAACAATGACATAGAATCTAAAATTATTAAATGTAATATTGAAACTGATTGTAAGTTGAATAGTGTAGTAATGACAGTTGAAAAATTTAGTCAGAATATTGATGAACACCAAAGTAAGATAGAATCTAAAATAAATGAGATTGAAAGTAATTATAAGACAGAAATACAAGCAGTAAATGAATCTATCGATGTAATATCAAAAAATAATGTACAGTCTGAATGTAGTAATGACAAAAAATTATATTCTCTTGAACAAAATATTAGTAGTATGAGAGATGAATTAAGCTTAGTGAGAAATCAAAATGTAAACAATGTTACGGAGCGCATATTTATGACACGAGATACGAATAATGAAATAGAATTAGAAACTTTTACTTGTGATAATCGTAGAGTACACCCCATGCAATTTTTAAATAGGGTTAGGGAATTTAATCGGTTTAATAGTAGTAGCTGGGAGGTTAAGTTACTGAAGATTATCAAATGTTTTAAAGGTAGCGCCGAAATATGGTCGGAAGTACACCATACTGAATGGGAAAGTTATGAAGATTTTGAGATAGCTTTTCGCAACAAATACTGGTCAGAAGAAGACCAAGAAATATTAAGAAGTAAAATAATGGGTAACGGGAATTTTGGTAGGATTAATAACCACCTAACCATATATGTGATGACCATATACAACGAAGCTAAATATCTAGAACCGCCGTTGCCTTTCCGATCATTTGTAAGACATATTAGCAAACACCTGCCCAGAGAAGTGCAAATTACGCTAATGACTAGAGAGATTACAAATATAAGTGAGTTAGAAAACATGTTAGATGTATTACAGAATATAGGGGAACGCGATATAGGGCGACGTTCAACCACACCAGTAGTACCACACCATAATAATAATAATAATTTCTATCATAACAGGGGTACACAGAATTTTCATAGAGGAGCGCGGGGAGGAAGTTTCGATAATAGGGGCGAGAGTTGGAGGTGTAGAACATGTGAAACCGACAATTATGCTAATAGAACAAATTGTTTCAGATGTCATCGGAACAGGGAATGCGCCAGGAACGAGCGAGCAAACCTACCACCCAATCAACAGTCAAGAGGAGGAGAATTTCACAGAGGAGCGCCGAGAGGAGGAGGACAATATAACAGAGGGAGAGGGGGAAATCATCCAGCTGTGGCGGGTCCCTCCACGGAAAACTAGGGAGGACAATGGAGAAGCGGGCCGAACCATTGTCTACGGAAAACAGGAGGGTCCAAATAATCAACAGATACCATAATAACGTTATCAAGATGGACATGACGAAGGAACTGTTAGAAGAAGAGGAGAACAAGGTGATGGAACGCAGAGCAGGATTAACTGAGGTGACGATTAACCTTGAAGGTAAGAAGTATAAAACTTTAATTGATACCGGTAGCGAGATCTCAGTAATTTCTGAAAATGTCATGGGTGAATTAAAAGAATTAAACAAGAATATACCGTCATTACCAGTTGCAGGGGTTACAGTAGTGGGGGTAACTGGGGTGAGAAGTAAGAGAATAACCAGACAAGTACAATTAAATATTCTCATAAATGAAGTCGAATTTGAAAACACTTTCCTAGTAGTTAAAGGGTTGAGTTTAGATGTAATATTGGGAAATGATTTTTTGGAAAGAAACGGAGCAGTCATAGATTTCAATAAACAAATAGTAAAATTTGAGAAGGGGAATAAACCAGTCAGAATAGAGTTTAAGAAAATAGTAAATGAAAATAAAGTCACGGGAATAAAAATGTTACATAACCAGATAAATGATAGAGAGATAGAAACTAAAATAAATATATGTCTTGAGAGTGATAGCATAGAAAATGAGGAGAGAGAGGTGCATGAGCGTAATGAGAGAGTGTGGGCAAATAGAGCCGATAAATTTTTCGATGAAAATACAGTTGTAGGAAATACTCAGAGAGAGGAGCTGTGGGCCGTTGTGGAGCGGTACAGAGAGGTGTTTGATGAATCACCAGGGAAAGCGAAGGACTACATCTGCGAGCTGAAAGTTCGGGACCACGCACCATACATGCAGAGAAGCTACCCAGTGCCGTTTTCGAAGAGGAGGGCTGTACAGGAGGAATTAGACCGGATGATGCAAGGAGGCATAATTGAACGCTCAGTATCACCTTATTCAAACCCTTTGGTGGTAGTGATAAAGAAAGATGGCAAGGTAAGGTTATGTTTAGATGCTAGGAAAATTAATCAAGTTATTATACCTGACAGGGAATCTCCAGAACCCATAAATGAGATTTTACAAAAGTTTAGCGGAGTCAAATACATGACGTCCTTAGACCTGACCGCTGGATACTGGCAGGTGCCATTAGCAACAGAGAGCAGGAAATACACAGCTTTTCTTTTTAACGGTAAGAATTACCAGTTTAAACGCTTACCTTTTGGATTAAACACCAGTGTTGCCAGTTTTATCAAATGTTTAGATAATATTTTACAACCTAAGGATTTAGATTTTTTAACTGTATATGTCGATGATATCTTGATAGCCTCTAGAAAGTTCAATGAACATTTAGAACACATAGAATATGTATTAGATAGGCTACAAAGAGGGGGTTTAACAGTGAATTGGGACAAGTCTAAGTTTCTGCAGACAGAAATACACTTTTTAGGATTTATCATTACACAGGAGGGGATATTAGCCAACCCTGACAAAGTCGAAGCCATAATGCGATTCCCTGAACCTAAAAACATTAAGCAATTACAGAGTTTTTTAGGCCTATGCAATTTTTACAGGAAATTTCAGGAGAACTACGCACACACAACATCCAAACTGAGTGCTGTACTGCAGAGGAATAAACAGTGGAGATGGGGCGATGCGGAACGAGCTGCGTTTAATGAAATTAAGAGAAAGTTTAGTCACATGATCATGATGAATCATCCCGATTTTAATAAGACTTTTTATTTACAGACCGACGCCAGCAATGTAGCGCTAGGTGCCGAGTTATACCAGGAGAGCTGCGACAAGGAACACCTAACGATCGCCTTCGCCAGTAGATCACTGTTATCGGCGGAAAAGAATTACACGCAACTGAGAAGGAACTACTAAGTATTGTGTTCGCCGTGGGTAAATTCCGCACGTACATCCTAGGGAATACCACGATCATCCGGACGGACCACAAGGCACTGTCATTTCTGAATTCATGTAAGCTAACACACACCCGATTAACCAGGTGGGTATTAGCCTTACAAGAATATAACTTTTCATGGGAGTACATAAAGGGGTCAGATAATAAGATACCAGATACCCTTTCTAGAATAGATGTTATAGACAATAAAACTGGCAGGGACCTTAAAGAAATAGAAATTTTTAGACTAACTAGGGAAGATAGAATTTTTGGTGAGGAATTAAGTGACATTAAAAACTTGCAAAGATCTGATAGCAAACTGGGTAAAATAATTGTTAGTTTAGAAACAGATGTAGAGGGATCTGAATACAATGAGCGATTTCAAATATATCAAGATATTTTGTTTAAAAAGGTAGATGGTGGGGAGCGTGATTGGAGGTTAATTATACCTGATGGGTTAATAGATAAAATTGTTTGGGATTGTCATATAAGGTACGGTCATTTTGGTGCGAGAAAGTGTGCAAATGTTTTTAAAGAGTCATGCATATTTAAGAATATGGAGAGGAGAGTGAGAAAAGTGTTGAGAGTGTGTGATTTATGTCAAAAATCGAAGGTAGTGAATTACAGAGTAGAGGGGGAGATGAATTACATAAAAGTAGATAAACCTTTCGATCTAGTTGCGGTTGATTTATATGGACCATTACCCAGAGGTAGAGGAGGTGTGTTATATGTATTTGTAGTTTTAGACACTTTTTCAAAATTTGTAAAGTTATATAGTATTAAGAGAGCAACTAGTAAGGTGCTTAGCGAGAAGATAGTGAAAGACTACATGCTAAATGTGGGAAAGCCGAAAATTGTATTATCTGATCATGGTCCGCAGTTTATAAGCGGCAAGTGGCGGCAGACGCTTGGATGGGAAGGCATCATACCCAAGCATATGGCAGTGTACCATCCTCAGTCGAATCAAGCAGAACGGGTGATGAGAGAGATTGGCAGGATATTCCGGGCGTACTGTCACGCCAAACACACAGAATGGCCATCCTACGTGAAAAAAGTAGAGGAGTGGCTGAATTGTACCACCCATGAGTCCACGGGATTTACGCCGCATGAGTTGATCAGGGGAACAAGGCCGCCCAGGATATTAGAACAACTTTTCACATACCCACCTGAAGGTCAAATTTCGGACAGAAACGTGAAAATTAGGTTGGCGAACGAGAATTTACTTACTAGAGGAGAGCGACGAAAACAGAAACATGATGCTAAGGGTAAATGGACCAAATATGAGGTAGGTCAGTTAGTGTTAGTAAAAAGACACGATTTGTCCAGTGCTCAAGATAGGGAAATAAAGAAGTTTTTCTTGTTGTATGAAGGACCGTATGAAGTTGTTGACATTAAAATGAATAATGCTTATGTTTTACGAAACCAAACAACGGGGGAAATAGTGGGTACCCATAACGCCACCAACTTAAGAAGGTATTGGTCAAAATGAAATAATAATAAACAAAATAATACATTGAATTCTGTAATTAAATATAACTAAACCACTATAATAAACCTATAGTTAAATAATTATAAATAACTATGAATAACATAAAACAGTTAGTGGTAGCGGATAGAGGATCCCCACTTGTCCCAGTGGAGTTCGTCTATTTCAGGGACGCGCCCCTGCCCACGCGAGCCTTGGTTTTCTCCATGTACCTTTATTTTCGGAGGAAGCTTTGTCCCTACCTTTAGTCCTAGTTCTTGACCTTTTAATAATCCTTACCCTTGTATCCTCCCGATTTCCCTAACCCTCCCCTTAGAGTAAACACATCAACAATAGTTACACAAATTGGCACACTTTTTTGGAACCATTTGATTGCCCTAATTCTCAATAACACATTAGGGTAATCCTCAAAATTAAATAAACCGGCGTTATTTATGAATTGTAAACTCATCCCTTAATTAGGTAGGTAGTGGAGAAGTTTTGTGGCTGAGTAGACAAACTAAATAATAAATTTTGTATAGTTTAACCGCATTATGGTATATCGAGATGGGGTTGTAGATTAGTGGTTGTGGTCGGTTTTGTAATTTGAAAGAAATAAAAGGGGAGGGTAGTTCAGTATGTGCACTGTAGGGGTTCTGTTCGTCTTCCATCGCATCTCTATATACAATAATGCGGTACATGTAACATGTAACCTATTTACAGGTAGTTAAGAAAAAATAATAAGTATAAATATTATAATAAGTAAGTAAATAATTTTTGAAAATATTTCACCGTAAAAGTTGTAACCAAAGGGTTTAATTATTATTTTGTGGTACCTGCTATGTTAGGTTATGAGTACGGTATATTGGTAGTTGGAATGTGATTGTGGAGGAATTTAAAGAGAGATTAGAACCAATGATGTCATGTTTGTAAAACTTATTGAAATATTAAGAAAAACTGAACCATTTAATCACGTAGAATCATTTTGAAAATGGTAATTAAAGTCATGGAAATTGTAATTTTACACATTGATGCATTAACTTCATAAAATAAAAATGTACGAGACAAATATGTTATCTAAAAGATTTATAAAATTTGAAAAGTGTAGTAAGCAGATATGTCAGTATATGAAGTAACCCAAAGTGTTTAGTCTATGATAGCTGAAACTGAGAATGTTTATAACTGTTGTTTATGAAAACAAGTCTGGCACACAACGGTTCAGGTAGACAGGTGTGTTGGAGTGGTATGTTGTGACTAATGCCTACAGACATACTTGGTGACCATAACAAAACCCTATTGTGACGCAAAAGAAGTAAAGCAAATTTTTTTGTTAAAATAATAATGAGGTAATCATTGTAACTCAGAGTTTGAGACATTAAAAAACCATTAAACAATTAAATTAATCAAATTAATAGAAACAAGGATTTTAACAATGAACTTAAAGTTTTGAGTTTAAAGTTTAATTTTTTTTGAAAAAAAAAAAAAAAAAAAAAAAAAAAAAATTTGGGATGTATATAATTTCAAAATTAAATAAATCCTAGAATTAAGTGACCAAAAATAATGGTTAAGAGTTAGTATCAGTGAGCATGGGAACGTTTGGATGTGTAACAAAGTATAAACTTGTCAATACAAGAAGTGGGGATGATTTTGGGGGGTAGATTGGTGCTAAATGAAGTGATAGAACAATGGAGTGCGGAACTGCAAATGTAGAAAGATTAATTATCAATTGTTAATAAATTAATTAGCTATTAAGTGGCTATTGTGGGGGTTGCCTGTGCTCTCGCAAATAGCGAAATGGGTTGGGGGTAACAGTGAGTGTTACCTCCATCGGAGGCCAAAAGGGCGATAAATGTGCGGCACACCTTATCAGTGTAAATTAAAGTGTACACGCTGCCAACTACAGTGTCGCACATAGTAGTGATGTGTAACAGGCAATTAAATTAAAGTTAGATTTCCTCGATTTTCCGGGCGGTTACTGTCTTACCAGCACTAACCGTGGTTTTGGCTAGCGCCCAGCTATGGTCATATCAAGTCCCTTGACCATAGCTGACTTGAAATTGGTATATATTTGAAATTTAATGGGGGGACAATTAGAGGAGATCTCCCGGAACTATGGAACAGCGGCTGCCACTCTGTTCGAGGAGGAACAGCAAGACCGGTGGCAGATCCGTTTTAAGGGTGCATGATTATAGAACAAGAACATGTTGATGTTCACTAACTTTAAAACTTAACAGCGGAAGCAGAGACACGGAGAGGTAAAAAACCTGCTCCAAAATATACAGTCTCTGTGGAAGCGAAAGGGCGAGACAGTCCTCCATAATCTGAAATAGTGTGTGTGGCTGGGAGGTGACGCAAAGGAGTCACGAATTTAAATTTTATGACGTAAAAGTTTTTTTTTGCTTATTCAAGGTTTAATCCAATCAAAAATGCTTGTGCTCTGTCCACATAATTATATGCTCAGACTCGTAAATTAAGGTGTTCATGCTATAAGTTTAAGTGTATTATGTTATTGTTGTCTATTAGATAAGCATTGATAAGAATATGTAATTTTATTATGTGTGTATTTGTTTAAGCCAATAAGTAAATCGTCTGGCAGGTTAACATAAGCATCAGAATCAGAAAAATGAGAAACAATGAGGTGAGAAGGGAGAATAAATGAAAATAAATATGTATATTTCATATAATTTGCTCAATTTTACGATGTATTTTCATTGTGTTTTTATTATGTTAGGATATCAGCTAATCAGCAATAATGTCACTGGTATGTTGGTTTGTAAATGTTACAAATAATTAATGTCCAATGTAATGTTTAATGTATTACAGATATTTTGAAGTAATGATAAAAATAATTTGCTACAATGAGAAATAAAGTAACAATTTATGCCAGCTAATAAGACAATTTTTGGGTGATGCATAATTTTATGGAACACATATATCTGTCCAAGTTGAAATCAAAGTTGAATTTGAAATAGTAGAGGTGAATATGATGTAATGTTGTTTTTGAGTTAATGTAATGTAACAGAATTTTGTGAAATATAGATGCTGACACAGTAGTAATGGAGAAATTGTAGAGTTTTGAATGATATATATTTATGTTTATAATTAATGAGATTATTTTGTTGTATTTGTAGTAACGTAATGAGATTGAGATTTTTTGGGGATGGCAATTTTGTATTAGAGGGTAGTGTAATGTAGGAGTCCGCAACAAGGGTTGGGACGGGTTAGGAATAGATTTTAGTGGGGAAGGGGCCGCCTTAGGTAAAATCCGGGCCGCCAGAAAAGGGAATTGAGTTTTTTGGGGGAGGGGAAACACGTATCCTATATACAAAGGGTTAGAGAGTATTTTATATATTGAGAGAAGGTGGCGAATTGTGTTAAATGGTAAGTTGGGGTTTAGAGTGTCCTGATTAGTAGATATTTTTGATAGAGTTGGGTGTCATGGGAGTTGAAGTTGATGAATATTAGTGTCAGAGGGAGAAAGTTTATATATGTATAGAGATCTAATACAGAAAAACGAGAATAAATAATTTACATCAACCCCCAGTAAGGTAGAATTAACTGTTAACTAAAGAGAGATTCATGATAAAGAATATACAATTGTTTATTTTTTTTAACCAGTGACAGAATTTTGATAAAATTTGAAAATAATGTAAAATTAAGAATTGTTTGTTTTAAATATTTTGTGTTATTACGTTTTGTATTTCAAGTTAGGATATTACAGATGTTCAGTGTTTTCAGAAATCATATATAACATATGTAGGTCAAGGGTTTTGGACTTGACCTAGTTACGATCAGCTGATGAGGTCATACACCTACTAAGCTTGTGTATAGTAGGAAGCCAATTTTAATTTGTTTGTTTGATTAATTCAAACCAATATTTGAATAATTTTAATAAATGTTATTTAATAAACAAATTTAATAAAATTTTTAATGAATAAATTTTTTTTTTGAATTTTAAAATTTTGAAAATTTTAAATTTTTTTTGGGAAGAAAAAAAAAAAAAAAAAAGATTTTTCGCCTGCCAGCGAGTGAATATTTGAGTAATGATTCTTTTATTATGTGTGTATTAACCATTTTTCTTTTATTGTATTGCATTATATTGGTAGACTATAAGTGATTCTCCTGTTAGAATAAGGATGAGTTTATGTTATTAGAAATGTCTAGATTAAGTCATTTGAAACAAAAATTAGAAAAAAAAGAAGAGAATTTTGATAAGATTTTTTTTTTTTGAAGTTTGAATTGTTTAAATTTATAATAAATTTTAAAAGGAAGTTTTCATTTTAATGTGTTAGGGTAATATGTAATGTTAGTGTGTGTGAGCCCAGTATCTGCTAAAGGCAGCCCAGCTTGCAGAAAGGGGATCCATATCGGCGGAGGAGCTGGGATAATTTTAGCCAGGGATTGAGGATTTTTGGGGGTAGCGTGTTAGAAGGCGAGGCGCGCTGTGGTGCGAGTCTGATCGATTTCTCGGTGTTGGGATCTCTTATAGAGAAGTCCAGTGATCTCGTTCAGATGAGTCCATGGTCGCTCAGCCAGGGGGGTCGTGTACCCGAGAGACTAAGAATCAGGGGGTTGTTGGCACCAGTTCCTCACCAGTCCTCTTCGGGGTTTGTCGATGAGATTTCTTCTGTCATGGACAGCAGAATTCTCATCGAGGGGGTATTGTAGCGGGTCAAATTTTGGGCGTTTTATTTTTAACAGTATGGGGTAATTATATTTTTATTCATTTCAATTTCGGGCGGGTGTGGATAAAGTATTGTAAAGCTGCATTATTGTGCAACGTTATTTTCCAAGCAACAGCACGAGGTTGAGAAACAGCGTTTGGAACAAAGGCAATGCGCAATTTCAGTGGTGTAACACGGCAGAAGAATTTACCTCCACCAAAATTCTAAGAACTCTGTGCATGTGTTTTGACGCCCGTATGCAACTCAGCCGGGCGGGGATCGGCAATGACGCCGTGAGAGACACCACAGTTGAGACAAACATGGCGCTGGGACGAAAAGTTAGTAGTTCCAATCGACCGGCTACCGGAAAACAGCGTTAAACTCCGCCTACTGTGAGCGACATCAGCAGAGCAGATGCCAATATTGGCCTCTGGTACCACACATATACCAGTTATAATCCATGCATAAAATGGTTATGCCACCGCAATTAAGCACCAACGGTGACTAAAACATGATGGCCGTGACTGCTCATTTCCCGCGACTCAAGGAAACACCTTGGGCAGTTCGTCACTGATCTTGTCTGGCCAGACACCGCCCTAAAGGGGCTCTTCAGATTTTTCCACGTTTCAGTCTTAAAACTCTATTTTGTGAACTACTAGGCGGCAGTGAAACCAATAGTTATCAATTAGCAACAACCGTGAAATCCGGAACTCATCACAAAGTCAAAAATGAGAAAAACGAACAGTGCGAACTAAAACCGCGTGCCGGCTGGGGAGGGGTATTTTTATATTATTAGATTCAAGGTGTTAAAGGTTTGTTAATAATGTGAGAGTGTGTGATGCAGGCTGGGCTATCTACATAGATGTAAGTAATATAATTTAGGTATATCATAGTAAGATGTATGAACCAGGGTAACAAAATTTGGAAAACCATGTGAGAAAATTTATTGGAAAAATTTAACCTTTAACGTTGCAATATTTGATAATTAAAAATCATAATTTCTCTTCATAAAATGTGTAGAGTAAGTTATTTCGATAACCTTTAACACAGGTTTGCATCGGACGTACATGTTATCGAATTCTGGACCCGAATATAAGAAACCTTGCAGGTAGGTGGAAACTGTATTTTTGTATTGTATATATTTAAAATGTAAATGAACATAACATTATTTACAAAAATCTAAAACCCCAGAACTCACCAGAATCTTGGCCACCCCCCCCCCTCAGGAGATCTTGGTTGCACTTCTGACTAAACAATTGATTAAACAAATTATAGATAACGAGAAAATAGGTTCCTGTTAAATTACAACCAACAAAAATTATTAACAGAAATATTAATGATTATATATTCCTAAAAATTAGCTCCAAAAAATATATTCAGCAATAGAGTAGACATTATACTTACACATTTGATTTATATATTCTCCTTTTTATTTTCAGTTACTTTAACTTATAACAAATAAAAATAGTTAGATAACAACATATAGCTCTCCAAAAGCAAATCCTAATCTAAACAGGTGATACCTTTTTACCAGTGGCAGCTTTATATCACAGAGTAGTCTAACAATTTAATACTTACTAAAACAACAAAAAGAACACTAATGAACAGAATTTGTTTAAACAATACATACAAGTTTTAAAATACATAAATTCTGTTTTACAATAAAGACTTAAATCTGGCTTACAACACAGATATATCAACAATTAAACAAATCCACTTCTGAACATACACTACATATACTGCCTATTATGGCTTGGAGATCTATTTATGTGCAGAACTGAATACATGTTCTAAATTAATGTTAATGTTGAGAACAGGGTACATTCCTCATTTCCTTGACATAATACTACTACAAATATAAGAACAAAATATTTTTCATGAAAATTTTGCAATCAACATTGCAATATATTGCAAATAATATAAATAATAGTATGAACATTTCTTTAGTAAATAAATTATTAATTGCTTATAGTAAACTGTTGTCAATGATAACTTTAAAGAATTTAGTTATCTTTTTTTTGCTTGTCCACTGCCAGTTTTTTTTATGAAACTTCTTCAGATTTACAAATCTCCTGTACATTGTTTTGGCATAATTCTTATAATTTAGGCAGCACATTAGCACATTAACATTGTTGTAAGTACACATTTTTTCTGGATTCATTCACTTTTGTTAATGCTGCAGAAATGTCATATAGTATATGTTACTTTGGAAAGTCTAAGCTATCTTAAAATAAAAAAAGTTCATATCATATCAGTCGTTTCTAAGAAAGATTCCAATGATCAATAGCACAACATTTTACTTTAGTGGATATGTTTATTTTTTATTTCTCAACTGATACAATTCCTTTTCTTAACATGATAAATTTTACTGTTGCTTGTGATCTCTAGTCAGATATATTCACACTCAAATATGTTTCAAGTGTTAACTTACACTGCATTGTGAGACAGAGAAGTCAACATAGCTGATGACAGACGTGTAAGCTAATACCTAAAAGACGTTTCAAGTAAGTGAAAATACATACTTTGTACATTATGAATACTATTAATTATAACTGTGCTCCATAAACCAATGCCTCTACAAAAAGTATTACTTATTTTGATTAAAATTTAATAATTATTCTTTATGACATTAATAATAAAACAATTAAGAAATAACATTATAATATATTAATACAATAATAATTATATTTTAATAAAAATAACAAACAATTTTTGTATAATGCAATGACTTATGACATACTCAGTATATACACACATTTGTTAAATGTGCATCTTATATATGATTCAATGGATGATTAATTACAATTTCATTTCCATTTGGTACAGACTCCCGTTTAATAATAATCTGAAAAAAAAAATACATTTCCATGTACCCATGATCAATTTTGAACTACAAATTTAATCAGTTTTCTTGTGTACGCAAGAGGTTACTCTGTGCCCAGAACTGATGAGATAACATGCCAGTCAGGGAAATATAATACTAATATGAAATCTGCAATGTCTACTAAAATGAGACTTAAAAATCTGAACTGGTAAAAACGAAATACATGTCTACAAAATGTCCAAAAGTAGTCTTAATATTCAACTAAATCTATATATGTACCGTGTTTTATGTACATTTAATCAAAACTGTATAAATTAGAAAATTAATAAAAAAACTGTACACCCAACTCATGTGTTCTTTAAAATAAAAAGTGTCCTTATGTAGGATATTTATTCCTATTCAAACCTTTTTTTACTACAAGTAATCAAAAGTATGAATGCGGCATTGGTGTTATTGAAATTTAATAATATTTGTGAAAAAATAAACTTTCATATTAAACTTTAATTTCTTCCATTTTTAAGGTGCAAAAAAAAAGCTGCAAGAGCTATCTGTTAATGCTTGTTCAAATAGACTAAACACATTAAGCAAGTAAATTATACAGAATGAGACAAATTTAATTTTTATAAAACTCCCGATCCTGCAAATTATTGAGCGCTTTATACCAACTTATTTCATTGGTTATCTTTTGTACTACTACTACTAGACAGTCTACTGATCTATGACCATCTATCTACTGTAGTTTTCAGTATATGATACTGTTAATACATTATTTCTACTAGTAATTTTGTACAAACCACTATGCTGTCTTTGGTATTGACGAGCACTTTCGGCAGTCAAGCCATCTTCAAGCCTGAAGATGGCTTGACTGCCGAAAGCGCTCGTCAATACCAAAGACAACATAGTGGTTTGTACAAAATTACTAGTAGAAATATTTGAGACCACTAACACTCCAATACAACAATAAAATATTTTAATACATTAGTTCTGTTACAGAAATAATAAGAAAAGACCTGTTTTAAATTAATACTTATACTATGGCTGGACAAGGAGGGTAGCTGAAGGATTAGCAGACCCTTTGCCAACACATGCACACACAGGCACAACCAACCGGACTGTAGCTTGGACCTGGCACCAAGACTGAGTCAGTGAATCACCAAGTGAGGATGAGGTGGGGTCGGCTGCATATGTGTGTTTGTGTTAGTAAGCCTACACAGGTAGTTCAGCCACCTTCATTAACCGGCCAAACTATAAAACTGCATATATACTGTCTGCAATTTTCAGAAAACCATCATTTGAAATAGACTTAATAAAATTTATAAATAAATGTATAAGCTTATACATTTACAAAAAAGATTATAAAGTGTTTTAGAACGTATATTTATAAATACAAGTCCACTGAGTGTACAAGAAAGAGGCAGATAACATAGTTTTTAATGCAGCAAAATTACTTTTGGTCTTGCATAGTCATTTCAACTCAAATATTAGTAATATCAGTCAGGTTCAAAAAAGGAAAAAACCTCATGTATAAAAACATTTAATTACATTTTACCTAACAATTACACTTATAATAACAATGTGTCAACTGAAAATCGAGGAACAGATTATATCTACTCTTTCTGACAACTGCATACCACTACTGTACAATGTATTACAATGATTAATTATGAAAAGTTCAATTAAATTATAAACAAATAATATTACTGTACACACATTCATTCTGAGGCCGACACTTATTCTTGGTCCCCACACATCCAAGCATAACAAACACACTCAGTCTTATGACATCACTAAGAAGTCATCATATCACTAGCAGAACCAGGGCTGTTTGTCATGTTGGGACCTTTCAACGAATCATTTATATCTCTTCGGAACATTGATAAATTTTGTGTAAACCTAAAACAGAAATGCATGTTATAACATGATCCAAATATTGTCTGTTACTTAAAATTATTTCATTTTGTTTTATTTGTCTCCAAGTCACGTTTATTGACTAAATAGAATTACTATTAGGCATTACCTGTATTAACTTCCCGTCTTGTGACTTATCTGTTTTAATTTCTAAAACGACGCGTTTCGAGGATAAATCCTCATCTTCAGGTTATTAATATTATAAATAAGTAATTGACGACCCCGTTCGGGTGAATTTGATGTTTTTATAATATTAATAACCTGAAGATGAGGATTTATCCTCGAAACGCATCGTTTTAGAAATTAAAACAGATAAGTCACAAGACGGGAAGTTAATACAGGTAATGCCTAATATTAATTCTATTAAAATTATTAATTTAACCAACCATTCTACATTAATGTTCTACACTTTTTTATGATGTATAATCTTTAATTTAACATATAATATGAAAATCATTAATTTTTATTTATGAAACCATATAGTGAATCAACTGGACTATTCTATAATCTCTACAGAGTTCAGTTATTGATAAAAAGTTAGCTCAATATGGAACTCATTTAAAATAACAACAAACAGAACATGTTCATTACTCAAGTTTATATAAACACGTTCATGACTCAATGTGTTGACTGTTTGTTACAGGGAACTGAACTATGAATTCCCAAGTCTTAATAACTGTCATGAAGTGCAGTTATATCTCTTACAGACTACGTGTAGAGATGAAGGAATTAATGTAGATTTCAGACATAAATAGTTCCACGTAATTCTTGCTAAAACTCTTCTTAGACTATGCTTCTATAAAGAAATTCATGTGGTTGGCACAATAACCCATCCAGGCAGAGAATGTACAAGAAAGCCAAGTGTAAATGCAGCATGTTTTTTTTTCATTTCTCTCTTGCTTACTGCTTCACCATAGGGGTAAGTTACATGTGTCTTAGAGAGATCCAAAGAAAAAATTAAATGGAACACAACTGTGTAAATCTCAACACAACTTTAAAAAAAAAGTAAGGAATTTTTTTTTATTTTTTGATCAGATAAAACTCAGAATGAGAAAGTTATAATACAGGATTATATTTTATACTTTGTTTCAAGAACTTTTTGATATGTATGTTAGTTTGCCCATAATGACAAGGTGATTACAAAGTTAAACTAATTCACACTACTATTCATGCTGTTCTGTATCTTACTGTCGCCAGATT
This sequence comes from Magicicada septendecula, assembly GCA_034769895.1. Taxonomy (NCBI): domain Eukaryota; kingdom Metazoa; phylum Arthropoda; class Insecta; order Hemiptera; family Cicadidae; genus Magicicada; species Magicicada septendecula. The sequence continues at coordinate 1,205,640,395 of CM068367.1, forward strand.
TTGAACTGTACAAAGAAATGTGTTAATGATAGCAATGGGCTACCAGAACAGCTAATTATTTTTTTTTTTATGTTTATGTGAATTTTAATTCTTTTATAAACTTTTTTTTTATTTTGATATTTTTCAATGTAATAAATTATTATAAATACATTGAGGAGTTTAGTTCTATACTGCAATGTTACATTCTGATTTATTATGTTATGAATTTTAAGATATTAGTACTTGCTACTTGTTATAATAACCCACTTTTGTAAAAGTATTATTTTACGTATTCAATTACAATAATATTCATTGTCTCCTGTGCATCTATTTTTGTTTGAATGTAATACTGTAACAGCACAGAACAGATAAATTATTAATTGTTTCTTGTGTGTGTGTATGTGTGTGTGTGTGTGTGTGCGCATGTGTAAAAGTATTGAGTTTACATACTATTATCCTGTATTTTCAAATTAAAGTTCACACATTACAAGTATTTCAAAAACAACCCTGAAATATACGTTTTTTGTCAGAGTATTTAAACAGTAAATTTGGTAAAGTAGCGAAGGTATCCTGGTCATGTAATGAAGTCTGGCATTATTGGGGCACTCTCCCGCATAAACCATTGTGCCAACAATCCACAAATTTTTATAAAATGACATTCTGATAAACTATAAAAGCATACCATTTCAAATTCAGACCTTGTAACAACACTTTAAATGCTGATCCTTGTGTGTGCTATGAATTACTGTCGCCTTCCAAGTGTACTGTTATGCAAATATGACATAACTAACATGTGTAGTTTACATGATCACTTTTCACAGACTTGCGCTGTGTCAGAAGTGTGACACAGTGTTCTAGTACTGACTGGCACTGTCTAGCTAAGATTGTACATTCTGAGATGGGCCTGGTTAATTTGGAATTGTCTGGAATTTTCTCATCAACATTAAACACTGTAAGTGACCTTCCTTGGATATATAACATCAACACCAGGCAGCTGTATACTGGAGAATGATATTAGATATGTATTAGTGAAAATCAAGGGTTTAACTCAATGTGTTGAATGTTTTAAGTTATTTAATTAGATGGATTTTATTAATGATTGTATTCCATACAAATTGGTCTCCCAGCATTGTTTATGATTTTTTTTAAATAGCTGGAGTTGTTGCATTTTGGGGGCATCCACTGCTGTGATTGTATAATTGAGAACTGTACAAGCTGACAATTGTACAACTGCAATAATTACATGCCACTGTTCATAGCTGCATGAATGTAAGGTATGTTGAAATGTTTATGCAAAAATGAAATTTTTATTATATTTCAAGATTCATCTTTCAATATAAGTGAATAAAAAATTTGCAACTGAACAGCTGGAAGGTCCCAAATCTATATGTTAATTTGTCAATTCTTTACCTGAGTTTGAAGTTGATGTCACGTGTTTAAAAAAATTAAAAAAAAAATCAAACCTGAGTTGCAACTGGATTATTAGTTAAAAAAGGTCTTGTGTCAATGGAATTTCTCAACAAACTAGCAAATGTGCTGGGAAACGCCGATCCTTCAGAAACAATGGTTCATAAGTGGGCACTCAAGTTTAAAAATGGTTGTACAAGCAGTGAAGACAACCCCAGCAGCAGACGCCCCAAAAGTGCAACAACTCCAGATATCATTAAAAAAATCAGACAGTCCTGGAATACCAGCAATTGGGAGCATGGTATTGCTCAGATCACAGCATCACACTGGAGTCTGAGTATCATATTTTAAATCAAACAAACACTTGGTATGAAAAACGTCAGCTGAACAATTTGTTTTTAGTTTCAGTTTCAAAGCTTTACTTTAAAATCTCTCTCTCTCCCTACATACACACTCACACACACACACGCGCGCGCGCACGCATGCACATAAAGAATTTCGATGAAACCGAAACATCGAAGCATGATAATGTTTTGTAAACAGATTTCTAGACTGTGGGGAATCGAAAGTGTAGAAGCGTCACGTTTTTCGATGACGTTTTTGTGGAATGACCCCCAACCTAAAAACATTATCATGTTAAAAGCTTTGTGCAATGTGGGTGCTGCCATATTCGTTATCTAGTAACCAAAAACCAATGAGAGTGCGTTGTTAATTATTTTAATTATATATTCTAATTTCTTTATTACTTTACAGGGCATGGTTATTCCTAGACTACTCTAATTTGCAAAATAGGAAAGTAATAAGATGTTAACGAAGTAATTTAATTTATTTTCAGGAATTAAACAAACACACACTTACCAATCTTATATACCTATTACTCAAGGTGTAGTACCACTAACATTTAAACAACACAATTCTTCGTTTACCTTTTAATAGGTGTTATACACAAGTTATACATATGCAAGCATTAAACATGCTTTTTAACACATGTATGTCTAACTACAAAGCAACACAATTAATAATATTCAAAAATACATTCTTCCTTTCAGACAAAAAAAGATAATTTTTATGAAGTATCAATCTCAACAAATTTTGAATGTAATATCAATTAGCTGGTCCCAGTGTACAGCTTACTTTATTGAAGGAATTGTTATGATTTGAGAGTTACTTACCTATCTCTATTTTTTGTTAATAAATTTCGTTCAATACTATCCATCAGGTTCTCAAACCACTGTGCCATTGCAGCTTGTTTGTCAGGTGGCTGACTCCTTATTATGTTCTCTCTCAATTGACTAAAATACTATAATGAAAACAATTCATAAAAATATTTATGTTTACTTACTTTCTTTTGCACATTACATGTAACAAAGGAGAGGAAATAATATTCTGTTAAAAAATTAAAATCAATGCTCAAACATACAAATTTAAAGATTCTCTGAATACAAATATATAAACACAAACATTTATTCAAACCTGAGTATCAAAGCATACATATGGCAATCACTTGATGAGGGTTATTGTAAGAACGCATCTAAAACAATAATTTGCATAAACTAATAGTAACTTTAACAACCAGAACAACAACGAGACAATTACACAAACAAATTAATTAAGCAAGTAATCCAAAGCAACAATATAACACAGGACAGATTAAATGAAATGACGAGATGAGATTACAAAAGTATTAATAAGAAAAAAATCAAATGCACTTAAAAAAATACATAGAGATTTTAAAACAAATGAAAACTAGTTTGGTAATTGCACAAAGAAACTAAGCTCTTGAAGAATGCCTACCAATATATATTATATACTCTTGTTAAGTAATAACCAATTTGTACAGAAAGTATGTATGGGGTGTGTTAAGAAAATAGACATAACTTTGTAATACAAACTTTATTAATATAACTAGCGGAATACCCGTGCTTCGCTACGGAGTTTCACATTGTACGTAATGAAAATGTTAGTTTAATTAATAAAGTTCAATTAAAGTAGGTTTCTTAAAAATAAATAGCTGTTGCCCACGACTTCGTTCACGTGGTCTTCAATTTAATGCGATAATATATTTAGAACAGAATCTATTCTATTGGGTTGTCATAGTAACCAGATCTAATAGTTTTTTAAGACCCCAAAGGACCCCACAAAGGATCGTATCGAAAAAACACTTGGCCTATGTTGGTTCTCCCGTTGCGTAAAATATTTGTGCCAAGTTTGGTTGAAATCGGTCCAGTGGTTTAGGAGGAGATGTGGAAGACCCCAAAGGACCCCGTCGAAAAAAACACCTATCCTATGTTGGTTCTCCCGTTGCGTAAAATATTTGTGCCAAGTTTGGTTGAAATCGGTCCAGTGGTTTAGGAGGAGATGTGGAAGACCCCAAAGAACCCCCAAAAGGACCCCATCGAAAAAACACCTATCCTGTTGGTTCTCCCGTTGCGTAAAATATTTGTGCCAAGTTTGGTTGAAATCGGTCCAGTGGTTTAGGAGGAGATGTGGAAGACCCCCAAAAAAACCCCAAAGGACCCCACCGAAAAAACACCACTAATTCAGAAACCTTCGCGGGCGTGCGCACAACAACTCACCGAAGTTTCATCGCAATCAGATGAATGATATAGGAACGCATACGGGACAAACAAAGAAACATTCATTTTTATATATAAGACTAGCGGAATACCCGTGCTTCGCTACGGAGTTTCACGTTGTACGTAATGAAAATGTTAGTTTAATTAATAAAGTTCAATTAAAGTAGGTTTCTTAAAAATAAATAGCTGTTGCCCATGACTTCGTTCGCGTGGCTTCAATTTAATGCGATAATATATTTAGAACAGAATCTATTCTATTGGGCTGTCATAGTAACCAGATCTAATAGTTTTTTAAGACCCCAAAGGACCCCCAGAGGATCGTATCGAAAAAAAAAAACACCTGTCCTGTGTTGGTTCTCCCTTTGCGTAAAATATTTGTGCCAAGTTTGGTTGAAATCGGTCCAGTGGTTTAGGAGGAGATGTGGAAGACCCCAAAGGACCCCCAAAAGGATCATATCGAAAAAACACATATCCTATGTTGGTTCTCCCGTTGCGTAAAATATTTGTGCCAAGTTTGGCTGAAATCGGTCCAGTGGTTTAGGAGGAGATGTGGAAGACCCCAAAGGACCCCGTCGAAAAAACACCTATCCTATGTTGGTTCTCCCGTTGCGTAAAATATTTGTGCCAAGTTTGGTTGAAATCGGTCCAGTGGTTTAGGAGAAGATGTGGAAGACCCCAAATAACCCCCAAAAGGACCCCATCAAAAAACACCTATCCTATGTTGGTTCTCCCGTTGCGTAAAATATTTGTGCCAAGTTTGGTTGAAATCGGTCCAGTAGTTTAGGAGGAGATGTGGAAGACCCCAAAGAACCCCCCAAAGGACCCCATCAAAAAAAATAAAGAAACCTTCGCGGGTGTGCGCACAACAACTCACCAAAGTTTCATCGCAATCGGATGAATGGTATAGGAACGCATACGGGACAAACAAAGAAACATTCATTTTTATATATAAGATAAGATAAGATTACAATCTTATTCAAGTTTTTCCCCTTAAAAATAGAACTCTCTGCTGGTAATACATCTCCCCCAACATTTCTTCCATTAGAATACATATTCAAGAACATCATGGAGCTGTTGTATCGTGTTTTCCTCATTATTATTTATGGTTTGAAAACAGTGTGCTTTCAAGGTTTCCTTCAATTTTGGAAACAAGAAAAATCAGCTGGAACTGAGTCTGAAGAGTAGGATGGGTGGGACCGGACAACTGTCTCACGTTTTGCCACATAATTGCAGAATGAAGCATGGGCTGCCACACTGTCACAGTATATCACCCAACTCTGGTTTTCCCACAGCTCAGGCCTCTTCCTGCATACAGCACTCCTCAAACACTTTATAATCCCCATACATAACTCACTGTCTATAATCTGATTTGTAAAAAAATGTTAATGGGCTAAGCCTTTCTAGTCTAGAAAGCACAATCACTTTCATGTTTGACTGATCATGCAGGCTTTTTTTTGTTAGGATGGCATTCCCCACCTACTGTGACCATTGAATTCTCTCTTATTACAATGTTTTCAAAAAGTTTTGATTGATACTGGCACGCTCAAGCAGTTCTTGACTGATGTTAACACAGGTTCTCTCTTCGATCATCAGTCAAGAAACGTAGCATGAATTTTGTAGATGCAATTATATTAAGCTTTTCTGTTAAAATTGAGTGGTATGATCCTATTCTAATTCCCACTTTCTCGGCAATCTCTTGAACAGTTAAACAATGATCTTCAAAAATCATAGATCTGCATCTTATCATTATTTCTTCATGTAAAAAGTTGTATAGTCAACCTTCATCAGTTGACGTTTGTTAAACTTTGTACCTTTTAATATCTGCAATGTAACGGCGTGCGCGTGCAGTGACGTCATCCCCCCCCCGCTAAACGGCTGCCAGCGTGTCCCACACGCTCACAGCGGTATAGTTTAGTTAACTGTTAAACTCCAAACGGGCAACAAGCCTTCATTCGCCGCGGCTACGTAATTACTTCAATTCGGAATATTCCACTTCAAATTATTATTATGCTCTTCAGTGCTTAATTCATTTATACTTAGGCAAAATTTCAGCTTCAATTTATTATTATGACTTTCAATATTTAATTTAATTCTACTTCTCAGGCAATATATGCCGCGCTACACTGCACGTGCCATGCAATCATTTTCATACCAACTTTAATAAACAGTTAATTCAAGGAAAAAATACAGTCCACTACTTTATTTCACATCATACCAGCCAACTCATCACCTAACGTTGTACGACCAACTCAAGATTATTTCGAAAGCGTCGAAGATGTAACATTTGGTCCTCCGGGCCGGATCAAGATTCTGACCTATATTTCATTTAATGGGCCCAAACAACATTTTGTTCAAGCCCGAATCTTCTCAAACGTAAGATTGCTGGCCGTGAGCATACACGCGTTACTTAAAAAAAAAAAAAAAAAACTTCATACTTGGCCCTACAAGATTCTACAGGACATCATCTCTAAGACAGCAAGATATTACAATTCATCGTCACTTTTCATACATCAGTGAAAATTAGAACTTCAAGCCTGAACAGAGAGCTACAGCTTCAAGCATCACCCAACAAGCGGAAACAAGACTTGCACCACCAATCCAAGGCCTGCCGGACAGGATCGCCAAGGAAACGACAGGCAACGGAGCCATCTTAAACCTGCCGAGGACTCTCATAATCCAAGTGACTATGAACTTGTATTTCTTCTAGTTTTTCACTTATATAATTTTATGTACAGTAAAAATCAGTAATATTCACAAAATAATTTTTATATAGACAGAAATTAGTTTCAAGTGACCATAGACCTGTATTTTCACATAAATTTTCACTTATACAATTTTACAATAATTCAGTCAGAAACTTAAATAATGTGATGAAGCTATATGTATATTTTTACTTTAAATGAGTCATATTTTCAAATAATTGTCATATAACTGTTTTTAAAAAAAAATAAGTACCTATTATAATAAGGAATTAGATTAAGATTCCCTAATTTCAACAATTTTATTAAATTTTTAAATGGTAGAAGGCAATTAATGCAAAACGTCGGCGCCTCGACCAGTTCAGCAAACAGAACACAAGTTAGCGATAAGATTCCCTATCGCAAGACTATTAAACCCATTGAGCTCACTAGCTCAACATTTCATACTCATATCAACAATAACATTTGTCAGCTGTGTCGCGGTAAACAGACTCTCTGAATGCCCACAATTCGTGGCTATATCTCCCTTTGAGCAAAAAAAACATTTTACTTAAATACAAACTCTGCTTAAATTGCATGCGTCCAGGCCATGAGCCCTCACGCTGTCCTTCCAAATTTTCTTGTAGGACATGTTCTAAACGACATCATACAATGATCCACATATCAGGCAGAAACACTTCAAGCAGGGGCAACAATCAATTTTCACTCAAATTACAAACAAACAAATCTATTCTATTATCCACCGCGGTCTGCATGACAACGGACCAAGCCGGTAGGAAGCATCCAGTAAGGATTCTATTAGATTCAGGATCTCAAGCAAACTTCTGTACCATGAGTTTCGCAAGCCGCATGGGTCTAAAATTAACCAGTCTCAATTACCCATCACTGGTATAAACAATTCCTTATGTCAAGCTAACTTTAGTACAAGGGTAAGGCTGAATTCTCGTTACAAGGATTTCAATCTGAACGTGCATTGCACTGTGCTTCCCAGTATTACGAATAATCTCCCTGCAGAATCGTTTGATATCTCATCCCTAAATATACCAAAAAACATATTCCTAGCTGACCCGCAACTGAACTTTTCTTCACAAATCGACATATTACTTGGTGCCCAGTACTATTTACAATTGATTGAACTGATCAAATTCATCCGCAGGCCACATTTTCCCATAATACAGGAGACAAAATTGGGATTCATCCTCGCTGGTAACCTGCCTTTTAATGTCGACATGACAAAACCTGTTTCATCATTTATAGCGTGCGAAGATAACAATGCCATTTCATCGCAATTAAGACTTCTGGCAATTGGAGGACATTGCAGTCTCCGTACTCCCTCAGTTGGGGGACTCGGAATGCGAAAGTCATTTTATTGCTAACACTTTCCGCAATAATAGTGGTAGATTTGTGGTGTCCATACCTCGCAGGGTAGACAACTCTCATTTGGGCGATTCTCTTCCCGGAGCTATTCGCAGATTTCAATCACTGGAACCTAAGCTATTCACAGGTTTCAATCACTGGAACTTAAGCTATTCGCAGATTTCAATCACTGGAACTTAAGTTCAAGCAGAACACTGCTCTTCATAAAGACTATAGTAAATTCATGCAGGAATATTTAACTCTGGGTCACATGTCTTTGCTTGATTCTTACGATTTGTCAGTCAATAAGTCAGACACCTTCTACTTGCCGCACCATTCGGTTTTTATGGGCTCTAGTATAACCACCAAATTGCGAGTTGTTTTCGACGGCTCTGCCAAAACAACAAATAATTTGTCCTTGAATGACACATTGATGGTTGGTCCCACGGTCCAGCAGGATCTTTTTTCGATTATGTCTCAGTTTAGAACGCACCGATACGTCCTCATTTCGGACATTGAAAAAATGTACAGTCAAATTTTAGTTACTCCCAGGGATTCTAATTTGCAACGAATTGTTTGGCGCGACGCCCCCCATAGGGAACTTCAACACTACGCCTTGAGGACAGTCACATATGGGACTGCAAGCGCTTCATTTCTGGCCACAAGATGTTTAGCACAAATAGCACAGAAAAACAAAACAACTCCCTACAGCCTGTTCTGCTATCGCAAACGATTTCTATGTGGATGATCTCATGACCGGCTCAGATAACCCACACATCTTATCGCAAATGAAGTCCGACATTACAAATTTATTAAGTCAATACGGGTTTACTTTGCACAAGTGGTTTTCCAATGATCAAATCATTATAACTTCACCCGCCAACTCTTCCCTTGACTTTAATAAGAATCAAACTATACGTACTTTGGGTATTCAATGGGATGGGACATTAACGATGATAGTTTCATATATAGTTTCCAAAGAAATTTCGAAGTGGAGGTATTTAACAAGAGAAGGGTATTATCAGTTATCGCCGAATTTATGACCCATTGGGACTTATTGGCCCGGTTACATTTTGGTGCAAGCATTTCATGCAGATACTGTGGTTAACCGGAACAAGTTGGGACGACCCCCTGTCAGACTCATTATCTAATCAATGGGTAGAGCTTTATGCTCAGCTGATATCCGACACTTATTTTAAGATTCCAAGGTCGGTAAAGAATTTAAATAATTCCCAAATCATTTCATTTCAGCTCTATGGGTTTGCCGACGCGTCAGTAAAGGGTTACGCGTGCTGCATTTATGTGCGAACGGTGTATTCAAACCACAGCATTTTATCAAACTTGTTATGCTCTAAATCTAGAGTCGCTCCCTTAAAGCAGGTAACATTACCCAGACTTGAACTTTGCGCCTGTCTCTTATTGGCTCAGTTGGTTTCCAAGGTTGTAAACACGGTGAGTTATAAATTTGACGACTTGTATTTTTACTCCAACTCAATGATCGCCTTACAATGGATTCACCAGCAGTCTTCCAGATGGAAAGTATTTGTCTCCAACCGCGTTGCGGAGATACAGCGACTTACTGCAAAGGGTACCTGGCATCATGTCTCTTCACATGACAACCCTGCTGACATCCTGTCGCGTGGTTGCCTACCCCGTTTTTTACACGGTCACCCACAATGGTGGTATGGTCCATCCTGGTTGTCCAATGAGTCATCATCATGGCCCACCAGTGCTTTCGATGCCCATTCACCCTACACTCATCCCGATCTTGAGGAAGAACAACATAAACAAGTCCAAACCACTCTGGTTGCCGCTTCATCTACGCCTAGTTATTTTGAAAACTACTCTTCGCTTTCAAAACTCCTTCGTGTATTTTCTTACTGCCTTCGATTCATTCGGAACTCTAGGCTTCCCATAGCTGATAGAAACACTTCTTTTTTAACTTCCCATGAGTTACATGGTACACTTTTGACTTTTATTTTCCAGTCCCAGCGATCGCACTTCAATATCGAAATCAAGGAACTTGAGGCACAACGCTCTATCCCTAATAATAGCAAAATTCTTTCACTTAACCCCTTTCTGGATGATGCGGGGATATTATGCGTGGGCGGATGCCTTCAGCACTCCCAGCTTACCTATGATATCAAACACCAAATCATACTCCACCCGCATTCTCATCTCAGTAAACTAATCACAGAAGGCGAGCATCTTCGTCTACTCCATGCTGGGGTACAACTGACTCAGTACTCTCTACGGCAGAAATACTTGATAATTAATGATAAATCGTACATACGATCAGTAATACACAAATGCATCACTTGCTTTAGATTCCGTGCTAGGGGCTCAAGCCAATTATTAGGACAATTGCCCTCTTCCCGAGTTACTCCCGCTAAGTCATTTTCTCAATGTGTAGTCGACTACGCCGGTCCTGTATTTATACGTCAGGGCGGGCAGCGTTCCAAATCGATGTCAAAAGCTTATATTTCTCTATTTATATGCATGGCCACTAAGGCCATTCACCTTGAATTAGTTTCAGATCTCACCTCAGACGCTTTCATAGCAGCCTTAAGACGTTTTATATCTTGTAGAGGCATCCCTTCACAGATATTTTCTGACAATGGTACAAATTTTCGTCGTGCTAGCAGTACACTTCACGACTTATACAAACTTCTCCAATCAAACGAATTTGAACAGACTACCCAGGACTTTATACCAGTGCCCAAGGAATCAAATGGTCCTTCATTCCCCCATCAGCACCTCATTTTGGTGGCCTGTGGGAGAGTGGAGTCAAGAGCATCAAGTTTCATTTGTGGCGCGTTGTCGGCAGAACCATTCTCACATTTGAAGAGTATTACACCATTTTAACTCAAATAGAGTCCTGCCTCAACTCACGCCCCTTGTTCGCCATCTCAAATGACTCTAGGGATCCCGAGCCTTTGACTCCAGCGCACTTCTTGGTTGGTTCTCCACTCACTTCACTCCCGGAACCTGACTATTCCGAAGTCAAAATTGGCCATTTGGGTAGATGGCAGCTGCTGCAAAGATTCACCCACTCAATATGGAAGAGGTGGTCAAGGTATTATTTGCACCAGTTGCAACAACGCAACAGATGGTGTCTCCAGTCAAAAAATTTGGTTCCCGGACAACTCATCCTTATTTTGGAAGATAATTGCCCCCCCCCCCCCGCAGTGGAAACGCGGTGTAGTCGCTCAGGCCCATTTGGGTCAGGATTCACTGGTCACAAATTGTGTCCACTTCCAGTGGCCTCAGATTATTTACATTAACGTTCAAACGACATGTATTATTGACTAGAACTTTTATCGCATTCTTGTGCTTCATGCCCGGGACATACCCCGGGCGATCACATGCTTGCCATTTGTTATTCTTATTATATTATTATTATGTCTTTGTATTATCACATTATTATGCATTATTGAATTTGTGTGTCATTATTCTAGTATTATGCATGTCAATTATTATGCTTTTTTATTATTGTATTATTATGTATCCTTATCATATTATTATGTATTATTGAATTTTTGGGGTCATTATTCTAGTATTATGCATGTCAATTATTATGCCTTTTTATTATTGTATTATTATGTAGCCTTATCATATTATTATGTATTATTCAATTTTTGGGGTCATTATTCTAGTATTATGCATGTCAATTATTATGCCTTTTTATTATTGTATTATTATGTATCCTTATCATATTATTATGTATTATTGAATTTTTGGGGTCATTATTCTATTGTTATGTAATGTCAATTATTATGCACTGTCAATTATTATGTCTGTCTTATTCTCATATTATTATATATTACTATGTCTTGACACTTATGATGCACTGTTCATATATAACTTAAACTGCAAAATCACCCGATTTTGTGCAGGCAGTATGTTAAACTTTGTACCTTTTAATATCTGCAATGTAACGGCGTGCCCGTGCAGTGATGTCATCCCCCCCCCCATTAAACGGCTGCCAGCGTGTCCCACATGCTCGCAGCGGTATAGTTTAGTTAACTGTTAAATTCCGAATGGGCAACAAGCCTTCATTCGCCGCGGCTATGTAATTACTTCAATTCGGAATATTCCACTTCAAATTATTATTATGCTCTTCAGTGCTTAATTCATTTATACTTAGGCAATTTCAGCTTCAATTTATTATTATGACTTTCAATATTTAATTTCATTCTACTTCTCAGGCAATGTATGCCGCGCTACACTGCACGTGCCATGCAATCATTTTCATACCAACTTTAATAAACAGTTAATTCAAGGAAAAAATACAGTCCACTACTTTATTTCACATCATACCAGCCAACTCATCACCTAACGTTGTAAGACTAACTCAAGATTATTTCAAGAACGTCGAAGACGTAACAACGTTCTACCCAATTTAAAACACCTGAATGATTCATTGCACTGTGTTCAGTTCATACATGTTCTTCACATACCTGCTGAACAATTTTCTATGACTCATTGTGACTACACTGTTTTACCAACTCAGAAGCCAAATTTAACACACACCCATCATTCTTCAAGATCATTCATTTTGTTCAAAATCCAACAAGTTTGCAGACATGTTTAGACATATTTATAAGGCAAGTGTATTTGTTTACACAATAAAATACTCAAAACATAAATCAGATTAAAAAATATATTTCCTTACAATGAAATACAACTTGCAGCCTCTGAATTTGCCAAGTTCTATAATGAGTAAATAATCTAGGATAGTTCTTACCTGTGTGTTTTTACAAAATTATTTATTGGGGCCTTTTGTAGATACTCACTGCTTGAAGTAACATGCTGAAATTCACTGAGAGAATCTTGTTTTTGTTTATACCAATCTGTTAAACATTTTCTTTTTTTCAAGTTATAAATACTATTCACAAGTTTTAATTAAGCAAAACAAAAAAAAATAAATAAATAAAAATAAAATTAGAGAATGTCTCAAAGGATTGTCATCATTAGGTTATTTGTACTGTACATCTGTTTAATTTTTAAAGCGATACTTAGTCACTTGATTTAATAGTGACGTTACCATTTATGGTGTATGCAAGATTTTGAACTTTGTCTATTAAGTAAAAGAAGCTGAGGCTAATTAGCAATGTAGGCTCAACATAAGTTCACCAAAATCTGATCATAAAATAACCAGGGTTTATAACCAGCCTGTTAATTTTTTTTTTAGAGCATACTGAAGAAAGTACAGATACTGGTGAATTATGTAGGTGTAATTTGTCAAACTTTACTTAACACTGCTTCGTTTGGTATGCAGCAGTTGATGGGCAGGTACACAGTTGCAGAGGCTGAATTTGCCTGGGAGGCCACTGTTTAAACATAATTAATGCGGTCCAAGTCACTGTATGATAATGATATAATTTACCTTATGATTTCCGTCAAGTGACTTCTAACGTAATTTGAGCTGGATTATGCGTTTCAGGGCATATGACCCATCGTCAGACCTTCACTCCAAAGGAGCTCGTTATATATTAAAATCCATGGTAAAACAAACACACAATAAATAAACACGTAAAATACAATGAATGAACATATTATAAGCGAACCAGTAACCGACACGGTGCACCACGTGTAGCATGTCAAGACTGTCGATGGGCACTATTATTTAGTTTTATCTTTAAGCGATCGCAGCGCGGTATCATGCAGTGGGTTGGACCTGAAGTTGAGTTTATCATTGAGTATGTCGTCACATATATCGGGGTTATTATGACCTCTATATATCTCGAATTCTTCAAGTGCATCCATGTAACGGCCCTTCCTACAATAATGTAGAGGTATAAGGTTAGCGTTGAAATTGGTATATGAATGATTGCTTGAAATTAGATGCCGTGTAAAATTAGATTTAATATTTTCTAGGGAAAAATCACACCTGTTAAAGTGGCTATGTGGTGTGTGTTCACGGAATCGTTTGATAAAACGATATAAAAACGGTCACAATCGTCGCATATAAGCTTACAAACACCGGTTTTGGATTCAATGTTGGTCTGAATGACTGGACGAACCACGTTCCGTAGACGGTTATTTGTTTTAAAGGTAACGGTGTAACCTATTTTACTTAAGGTGGATGTTAGGATCTTAGGCATCAACTCGGTGTACGAGGTGCTATCAGAAAGTTCCCGGACTGTACTTGGCACGGCTGTTGGACGTGACTGTACAACCTGGCGTCCCAGTGTCCGATTCCGTAATACGTAATGAGTCAGTCTGCCGAGTTTCGTTGCATTGTGAGGTTGTGTTCGGTCTACGCGTTGTGTTTTGTAATCGTGTGTTAACGTTCATTTGCGAATTTTATGATGGCTGATAAATTCGAGCAACGCACGTGCATTAAGTTTTGTTTTAAACTTGGTAAATCGCCTACTGAAACTTTTGCAATGCTTCGAGAAGCTTTTGAAGAACATTCCCTACACAGAACACAGGTTTTTGAGTGGTACGCTCGTTTCAAGGCCGGCAGAATGTCACTTGAAGATGATCACCGTTCAGGACGACCTTCCACGAGCAAAACGGATGAAAATGTTGAAAAAATTCGACAACTCATTCACGAAGACCATCGTCAAACAATCCATGAGTTGTGTACAAGTGCCGGAATAAGCTATGGAAGCTGTCAAGAAATTCTAACTGAAAATTTAGGCATGCATCGTGTTGCTGCGAAATTTGTCCCTCGGCTTTTGTCTGTGGATCAGAAACAGCGCCGTGTTGATGTGTGCAGTGAACGCAGAGAAACGTCTGAAAATGACCTTACCTTCATCTCCAGGGTCATAACCGGTGATGAAAGCTGGTTTTATGGTTATGATCCAGAAACAAAACAGCAGTCGTCACAGTGGAAAAGTCCACAATCACCGAGACCAAAAAAAGCACGGCAGGTCAGAAGTGCAACAAAAACCATGCTCATTGTGTTTTTTGACATCAAAGGCATTGTCCATCGCGAGTTCGTGCCAGCTGGTGTTACAGTGAACTCAGATTTTTATTGTGACGTTTTGAGGCGGCTGAGACAAAATGTGCGACGAAAAAGGCCCAAATTGTGGGAAGACCAAAACTGGCTGTTGCATCACGACAATGCACCTGCTCACGCTTCACTGAAAACAACAGAGTTTTTGACCAAAAACAATATGGCCGCCGTCCCACACACTCCATATTCACCAGATTTAGCCCCCTGTGATTTTTCTCTGTTCCCGAAAATAAAAATTCACATGAAAGGTCACCGTTTTGACACTGTAGAAGACATTAAGAAAAAAACGCAGGAGGTGCTTGACAGCCTTCAGCAAAAGACTTTTTTTGGCACTTTCCAGGCATGGAAACAACGCTGGATTCGTTGTATCAATTCGCAGGGAGACTACTTTGAAGGAGATGGGAGCCATTAATGGCCTAGGTAAGCAAAAAGAATTTATTAGACCTAGTCCGGGAACTTTCTGATAGCACCTCATATGTTGTTGAGATGAATTTGTTATTAGGTGTATTATCTTGTGTCTCTCTGGAACGACGGGCTTTGTGTTTTTTAAGGATGTTGTCAATCATTTGGCACTCACAACCATTGGCCATAGCTATGTGTTTAATTATGTTAAGTTCACTCTCGAAATCATCATTATTTAGGGGGATCATCAAAAGCCTGTGAATGAAACTGTTGTAGGCCGCTAATTTTGGAGAGAAAGGGTGGTGTGAGTCTGCATGTATAGTCACGTCTGTGGTGGTAGGCTTTCTGTAAATTTTAAAATTTAAGTTGTTAAGTCGCCAATAACGGTAAGATCAAGAAAGTCGAGTTCATTGTTGGTTTCAGTTTCCGGTCTTTTATCAAACGATTCCGTGAACACACACCACATAGCCACTTTAACAGGGGTAATTTTTCCCTAGAAAATATTAAATCTAATTTTACACGGCATCTAATTTCAAGCAATCATTCATATACCAATTTCAACGCTAACCTTATACCTCTACATTATTGTAGGAAGGGCCGTTACATGGATGCACTCGAAGAATTCGAGATATATAGAGGTCATAATAACCCAGATATATGTGACGACATACTCTATGATAAACTCAACTTCAGGTCCAACCCACTGTATGATACCGCGCTGCGATCGCTTAAAGATAAAACTAAATAATAGTGCCCATCGACAGTCTTGACATGCTACACGCGGTGCACCGTGCCGGTTACTAGTACGCTTATAATATGTTCATTCATTGTATTTTACGTGTTTATTTATTGTGTGTTTGTTTTACCATGGATTTTAATATATAACGAGCTCCTTTGGAGTGAAGGTCTGAAGATGGGTCATATGGCCTGAAACGCGAAACCCAGCTCAAATTACGTTAGAAGTCACTTGACGGAAATCATAAGGTAAATTATATCATGACCACTGTTTGTAGTGTTATCCATTGTCACATCTATAGGTCATCTGTGAGCAGTAATCTTGCTTGTGTGCACGTGTTGTGAAGGTGTGTCAACGCTAAGCATTCCAACCACATGTGTGGAATAATGCCAACATAACTTTGACAGACTACACCAGTAATTGTAACGGGGCAATAGAAGGGGAATAGCTATTTGTCAATTTAATAATAATTTTGAAGGGTCTATTTTTTTTATTTAATTTAATAATTATTTGGGCACCCTTTATGGTCACTATAACTTGATTTGTGTAACCCACTGTAGTCAACTTCGTGCCAGGCGGTACTAGGTACAAGAAAGATAAAGACATTGGAATGCGGGGGTGTGCGCACTCGTGTGCCGCTGTTTATAATCTCGGAATCAAAGTCATTAACGGAAATGAACAAAACGTAGCTAATTTAACCTGCCAAGCGAGTGAATCAATGAATCAGAGCGCAAGCTGGCGGATGTGGCATTACTGACGCTTAGCGTAGTGTCACCCAGTCGACTTATAGTTCAGGCCGCGCGCGGTCATCAAAATCTTTGCTCGAGCGGCCGACCAACCAAGTGTGTATTAGAGATATGTAAAACAGTATAAAAGTTTAAACCAACATGGAACACAGTGAAATCAGTGAATTTTTTTTTGTTAAAATCAAAGCTACAACTTTTTTGGACATAGTGTGGGAGAACAATGCTGGACGCGGCACGTGGTCGGCAGTGACGACGCTTCAGAACGTAACTGTATTTCATCAAACCTATTCTTCAGTTTTAAAGTAGAGATATCTTATTTTTCATAAATGGGGTAAATCAGGAATGAGTGAGTGCGTGAGCAAGCTGGGTTGCTTCATAATTTAAGTATTTAGATAGTTATCAGTATGAGTAAGTCACCATGTGGTTTTCTTTCATGTGCCTGTATAAAAAGAAATTATAACAGATCAATAATAGTTTAAAAAAAGAAAATGACAAGTAATTAAATTTGAGAAGAATATTAAACAGAATATGAATAAAATTTGAGTTAGTTCACAAGAAATGAGAGTCGAGTACGTTACTGATATAACCCTAAGTCATGCTTATATTTCATAGTTCGTGTGCCGTAACCCTGGGCTAAATTAAGGTAAGTTGGAGATATGTATATTAATTTATAAATATGTTAAAGAAGGACATCACATAATACACTGTAATGTTTTAAGTAATTCTCTTCATGGATTGTGACGTTACTGCTGAATCCATACTGTATTATGTAATTTTATTAGAGTTAATATGCAATGAGTGAAGTTTTGTTAGCAATGTTAATGCTATATCTACTTCTTTTTTTTTTAGTGGCTCTAATTAACTTGGTTGATTTCTGTGTTATCTCTCAATTTTTCTCATGTGCTTTCGTTATTTTCCTTAACAGAAGACACTGGAAGCCTGCAAAACTTATGGCAGAAAGCCAACTAAAACAACTGTAAACTGAACCGACTTACCTTCATTTAACCAAAAATAAAAATAAACCACAAACAATCAAATTTAAGACAATTATTATTTCACATTTATTCACTGGTAGCAAGGAACAGCTTACTACCACCATCACATTCAAATTTACGTAACCTAATTTTTATCAAATACACTTTTATCATAAATATAAGCAAAATAAATGTCATATTTATTTTATTTTACATAATGAATTTCATTCATGTCTTTCAGTTTTGTATGATGATAACAAAATTATTAATTGAAAGAAAAACGTGTTTTTCATTATTTTTCTTTATGTTCATAACATGGCAAATATAAATTAAGAAAAAAACTGACCTGTGTAACAGATACACACTGAATGGTATTTTCACTGTGGATGTAGCATAAACAGAGTTTACTTGTGTGGTGCCCTAAACTGCTGTATCCGCATTGATACACCTGTCATGTGTTACTATTACAACCAACCAGTCTCTTAACTCACTTTCTCACGAAATGTAGCAGTCACTGAACAATATATTCAAACAGAAGTGATAAAACAAAGCAAAAACGTCAAATGAATGTATTGAATTTATTGTATATTCAATGAAAATTGGCTGTAACATAAGTTTATTTGACAAATATGTTGTTTAATGATGCATAAAACTTTTATAAATTCTATTTAAAGTTTTCTATAACAAGGAAACAGTATTTTGTAAACAAATTTTATTAGATACCTATTATTATCAACAGAGTTAATTTTACAATTCTGTTGATACTAGTTGTCAGTTTCTGACTATAACTATAAATTCATGCAAACTGTGTGTTAGGAACAAGCAAATTTAATGAAGGGAAACAGTGACAATAATGTTCAACTATTTCTTTCTAATAACACTTTTCTTCATTATTTTTTCAGGATCTCTTGAAAAGGATAAAAAGGGATTTGAAGCATTCTATATTATCATGAATACAAATGTCAATATAAATATCATAAATTTATAAACTGTTTATGAAAGGGTAACTTGAAATATTTATGCGTTCATCATTATATGATCACTACATGCTTGAATACATTTACTATCACATGTATGGACACTTTGTTACTAAAAGAACTGAATCATAGTAGAGAAAGTCTGTAGTTCAAGTACTTCAGCTTGAAAGTACATCATCTAAGCAATTTTCAAGTACAACATAAAAAACAGAAACTGTATATTTTAACTTGTAATTCTAATACCAGTATTTTCATTCACTTTCCCAATATCTAGTTGCAGCAGTACATTTGAACATGCTATATTAAGTTTTAAATTAAGTTACCTTCAATATAAGTTGTTCTAAAATTTTTCAGTTTCAAGGCAATTTGTTTATACACAGATACTTTGTAATCAGAATATTCATACTAGGGAAATAAATTACACAAACAATAAAATCATTAAACAATTTTTCAACTGAATATTACTTCCTCCTCCTTGAAAATTCACATATAATATGAGAAAGTCAAAACAAATATTATACAGGTGAAAGCTGAATACAGTTACCTACCTCTTCATTAAGAAGAATAAGTCCAAGGAGAGGCCTAGACATAGACCACTGATTACGACAGTCTTCAAACATAATAACATTCAAAACAGTACTTAAAATCTGCTGTAGAATCTCTGGATGTAATTCTAGTACTTGTAAGAAAACATCATTATTTACTACTACTCCTCTCCTTGTTTTCTTTCCTGAAAAATAATAATCTTTCAAATTCAGGTTTTTGGTAACATGTTTTGTATAAATAATATCAGTTGTAGACAAATGTAATTTATACACATAATGATAATGAATATTCATTACTTCCAAACAGAACTCATTTTATCAGAACTTCAGCTTGCCAGGTTGTAAGGCCGTGGTCCAAGGTTGTTGTGTGCAAACATTTTGGCCATGCCTTCGACGGCCATCTTCAGTGCAGAAGGCTGCAACATACTGGTGTAACGTGTCAAAATTGGGTCATTTCATTTATTGCGGTTATGGGGTATTTGTATTTCATTTATTTCATTTTTTGGGGTTTTGGAAAAAATATTGTGAAAGTTTTATTTTCCATTGTAACAGACCACGTGGCAAGAGAACAGTTAGAACAAAGGCAAGACGCAGTTTCTGTTGTGTAACCAGGCAAGGAATTTGTACCACCCTCTATTTCTCACAACTGTGCGTGAATGTGACGGTGCACGCACTCAACGACTCAAGCATGCGCGCTGTTGGGACACCAAGAGAAACAAACGACGCTGTAAAAAATGGCGCATGAGCGAACAGTTTGTAAAACCAACCAGCCGAGCTACAGGAAACGGAGCTAAGTACTGCCTCCGTGTTAATGACGTCAGTCTAGCAGCGCCTAATATCATCAGCCAACACTAGGAAAAAATACACTATGTGTTATATTCATAGCTAATAAGCCACAGCAAATCAGCTATGAACGACAACGAGATCTGATGGCCGTGGAACACTGTTTCCTCCCGCCCGCCAAGGCAGTTGCGCAGTCGTTCACTGACTAGACCGGCGCCTGTACTGAGCCGAGTGGGCTCCTCGCAAAATTTCACAATATAACAGTAAAATGAGTTAACAGTGTAAAAAAACCAAGTGACGGTGATGTCTGACAACGAGACAACAACAAAACACAATAGTTTTTTTGATTCGGGACAATTCAGAACTTAAAACGGGGCGACCACGCGGTCAACGAGTGAACACATGGCTGGCTGGGGCTTTATATAATGGGTTTTAATTCATAAGGTGAAGGGGAATTTTGTTTTAAGAATGTGAATGCGTATGTAAAGCAGGCTGGGCTACCTTAAGATTGTAAGTAATAATATGTAAGTTTAAAATAAGTTATAAGCAAGAATTACACCATAGTCGAAAAACATGTAAGTGACTGTATTTGATAAACAAAATTTTAAATTAGCAATAATTGATAATTAAAACTAATTATTTCTCTTCATAACAATGTGTCGAATCAGTTATTTCGATAACCTTAACATATGTTTGTATCTGATGTTCATGTGATTGGATCCTGGACCGTAATAGAATCTTGGCAGGTAGGTGGAATTTATATCATTTTGAATTTAATATATTTAAATTGAATTAGAGAGTATGACAAATGGTGCCCGAACAGGGACTCGATACTCGAGTCCCTGTTCGGGCGCCATTTGTCGTAGTCTACTCCAATTTAAATATATTAAATACAAAATGATATAAATTCCACCTACCTGCCAAGATTCTATTACGGTCCAGGATCCAATCACATGAACATCAGATACAAACATATGTTAAGGTTATCGAAATAACTGATTCGACACATTGTTATGAAGAGAAATAATTAGTTTTAATTATCAATTATTGCTAATTTAAAATTTTGTTTATCAAATACAGTCACTTACATGTTTTTCGACTATGGTGTAATTCTTGCTTATAACTTATTTTAAACTTACATATTATTACTTACAATCTTAAGGTAGCCCAGACTGCTTTACATACACACTCACATTCTTAAAACAAAATTCCCCTTCACCTTATGAATTAAAACCCATTATATAAAGCCCCAGCCAGCCATGTGTTCACTCGTTGACCGCGTGGTCGCCCTGTTTTAAGTTCTGAATTGTCCCGAATCAAAAAAAACTATTGTGTTTTGTTGTTGTCTCGTTGTCAGACATCACCGTCACTTGGTTTTTTTACACTGTTAACTCATTTTACTGTTATATTGTGAAATTTTGCGAGGAGCCCACTCGGCTCAGTACAGGCGCCGGTCTAGTCAGTGAACGACTGCGCAACTGCCTTGGCGGTCGGGAGGAAACAGTGTTCCACGGCCATCAGATCTCGTTGTCGTTCATAGCTGATTTGCTGTGGCTTATTAGCTATGAATATAACGCATAGTGTGTTTTTTCCTAGTGTTGGCTGATGATATTAGGCGCTGCTAGACTGACGTCATTAACACGGAGGCAGTACTTAGCTCCGTTTCCTGTAGCTCGGCTGGTTGGTTTTACAAACTGTTCGCTCATGCACCATTTTTTACAGCGTCGTTTGTTTCTCTTGGCGTCCCAACAGCGCGCATGCTTGAGTCGTTTAGTGCGTGCACCGTCACATTCACGCAGTTCTGAGAAATAGAGGGTGGTACAAATTCCTTGCCTGGTTACACAACACAAACTGCGTCTTGCCTTTGTTCTAACTGTTCTCTTGCCACGTGGTCTGTTACAATGGAAAATAAAACTTTCACAATATTTTTTCCAAAACCCCCAAAAAATGAAATAAATGAAATACAAATACCCCATAACGGCAAAAAATAAAATGACCCAATTTTGACACGTTACACGGGCCCCAAGGTTTCGCAGTCAGTGACCACTGAACTGTGGTTAAGGCTAGTGGCTGTAAGTAGGACACCCATATTTATAAACTTTTAGCATGCTCACGAAGCCACCAGCCAATCAGAAGAAAGGAAAATTCTTATTGGTTCGCCACAACTCGCACCTAAAGTGCACTCAATGAGACAGACTCGCCCTACCGATTCATTGCAATCGATGCATGTTTCTGAATCTGGAGTTCAGTTACAGCCCGGCAAGCTGAAGTTTTGATAACACTGAAGCCGGCTGTGAAAGCCTCAGACAGAATTTGAGAATTAATTTTATCTTATATTATTAAATTTTATAATTTTGGGTTTTAAATACAACTTAAAAAAAATAACAGAAATGTTTTCTATTTTAGTTCACATATTAACAATTAAGTCCACATTCACCATTACTTAATTAATTCCAGCAATCTGACACCAAATACACAGAACACATGAATACAAAACAAACTGTGACAGAGAAGTATAGTAACAATTACTGTATATATTACCTTTCTGAGATAACTGTTTAAACAGGTATGTAACTATGTGATCTAATGTTGCACAACATCCAGTGCACACCATTGTATCTGTAAGCATAGCAGAAAATAGAATTACTACATAATAAAATCCATAGACTTCAATCTCTTTAAAACTTACAATTCATAAATGTTTTAAACAGTAAAGTAAAATATTATTATATAAGACATCACACCTTATTTATTTTGTAAAGTACAAATAACAATAACAACACTTTGTAATAAATAATCATCAATGGTTTCCCTTTTCTCTCTGCTCTTGTATAAAAACAAACGTACATATAAAAAACACAATCAACTATATGTTTTAGTGGACTATAGCAGTAGCAGCTAAAACCATCAATAAATATAAAAACGTTATGTGCAAGCGTGTGCACACACACAAACAACTTTCATGCATGTATATTCTTTTCAAGTTTTCCAGTCTTCTGGTTGTCAGCAGCATATTCTCTCTTGACCTTTCCAATATCCTCTTAAAAACATATAACTGTTTGCATATCTCTTGCAATGCTTTAACTAGTGGAAAAACAGATATTAATTAATACACTATAAATTCCTGAAAAATAGTATGAAATAACCTGCCCAAATATAGATAACTAGAAAAATTATGCAAATGATCAAGTTCAAGAATCGTTTTGTGTCCCACGCGTGCGCGCGCACATGAACACACTAAATAGTAAGGGCCTCCAACACATTCATCTTAAGTTTGTAATGAAGCCAAAACCAAAAGTATGGACAATGTTTGCTGAACTGAGACGTGTGGGAGGGTTTTGCCTCCATTTGCCTCGTTTTGTATCAGTCTGTCACCTTTGCATATGTTAAGACGTATGCTCACTTCAAAAGGACGAACAGGACCATGCAAAAACAATAACATATGTGTGGAAGCTTTTTGTATCCTTTTTGTAAAAGGTGCAAATATAGCAAAACAAGCTGAAACCCTGGGACTGGAAGATCTGGCCCCGTTCACCAAATGGTTAGAGGGTTAATAGGATTTCTCACATATTGTACACTGAACTCAAATAAATTACATAAAATTAATACTGTATAAACTTTTATCCACTAGTTTTCTGAGTAAATGACGCCTCTCTCATTTTCCAGTGGCTTCTCTCTTGAGCAATTCTTGTCCATTTCATTATAATCCACAGTACTTAACCTGTGTGCTCCCTGCATCTTGTAAACAGGCACAGGATATGGCCTCTTTATGTTCCTTGGTCTCAAATCTAATAACCTCGATGATCATATGTTACCTTCTCACCTCGTCAAACTTTTGCTTACCACCATTTATTTTTCTTAAGTCTGTAATTGATATCACCTATTTTAATTTAGTTCCATATTCACTGTCTTGTTTTCCTGTCTCATATTGTTCTTCCTAATACAGTCCTTACACGCTTCTCTGAGCAGTCCACATCGTTGGATCATTCTTGTTTCCACAGTTGTCTTAGTTCCAAAGGCAATCAACACTTATCATTTCAATTAACAAATTTTGTTCCTTATTATTTTACCCAAATACTTCACTTCATTTACAGATTTTAGACCCTTACTGTTAGTTTTCAACTTCTCAGCTAATGTAGCTATAATAATTCTATGACTAATCTTTTCACTTTTCTAGAACTATGTTTACCTGTAATTTTCACATTTTAAAGACACGTTTCATCTATTTTATAAGTGCAATTCAGAAAATAAGAACTGTTGTCGTGTGCCATGCTTGAACAGCTCAACACCAGGCAGTGATGCAAGCTCAAATGGACTCATTATTATTTTGTTATTGCTGTATGCTGAGTGTTTTATATAGATTTGTAACAAGCAAAGAAATTTAAAAATCTTGCTGATAGTGAAATTCTAGCAACAATATGTCTGTCAAACTCATTAAAATTTGACTAGCATAAGTTTACTGCCAATTTGTTGCTAGTTACAGAAAATATGTAACGAATAAAAGCAATATACAAAAATAGTGTTTCTTTTTTCAAAGCAGTAAGAGGAACTCTTCATGGTGTTCAAAAAAAAAGAACAACATTAGGCTTTCAATACAGGTTTATAAGCTCATAGTAGGTTAACTTCAATGGTCTTGCTCCTTCAAGGTGTGCAACAAAAATATATATTTTTGTACATACACTTACTCCATATTTATGGTGATTTTTTATTTTTAAATTAACATATATCCATAAAATTTTAATTACAATAACAGAAATAAAAATATTCTCCCATTTGTCAATTTCATCAAATGGGGTTCAAATATTTCTCTGTACAGCTCTTGAACCTTCTTGTACGTTTCAGGTACATACAGAACTACTAACTTTTCCCCTCAGTTTTGCTCCATTAATTTTTATATTGCTTTATTTTACCTTCAGAACAGAAATATGGGCATAATTTTTACCTGCTCATAACTTGAGAACAAAGCACTTCCACATCTATGTTTATGTGACATTTTTTTTAATTTCTAGCTGTAGGATTACCTCCTGAAATAGGGGCCATCCCTCCTGGAACACTCTGTTTTATTTGTTAAAGTAAATATGTATATAATTTGTGAAAACAAGTGAATGTGTATAAATAGAAGTGTTTTTGCAGTATAAATTTTTGTGTAATAAAGTTATTTTTATCAGCTTTTTTATCTGTGTTAGCAGTCTTCATAACAACTTTGTTGTATTTTGTTGCTTCTCTGCTATGTACAATTTTTCCTCGAACGAGGCCTTTCGGTTTTGCAACCATTATCAAGTTCTTACTACAACAAAATTAAAATACCTACTTCCCTTAAATATATACTAACCCTCCCATGCATAACCGGTTACATTCAACCAATAGGAGGCATTACTTACCGCCCTGTCCTTGTTAGCCCCACCCCGTACTTAGTCAACTTGACCTCGTCACATACATTACCCTCTAGAAATCTCCTACAGCTTTCTACCTTCTGAACACATATCCTGTAACCGTATCACACCTTTTATACATTACTCTTTCAAAATATAGTAAAATATAACCTCATTACTATATTCAGTCTTTATATTCATCAGCGCATTCCTATTCTTTTTCCTTACTTTTAATATTTCTAATTCTTCATACAATTTGCGTTTACTTATGTTATTCTCTAACCTTACTATTTCGACGTTCTCTGTTGGGTTTAAAAACCTATGCCCTGTTTCATTAAAATGTCTCGCGTAGAGCGAATTCGTAGTTATGTCTCCTTCTCCTCTCGCATGCTCTCTCAACCTAATTTCGAACTTATGCCCTGTTTC
Organism: Magicicada septendecula; assembly: GCA_034769895.1. Classification (NCBI taxonomy): domain Eukaryota; kingdom Metazoa; phylum Arthropoda; class Insecta; order Hemiptera; family Cicadidae; genus Magicicada; species Magicicada septendecula. The sequence continues at coordinate 1,205,666,340 of CM068367.1, forward strand.
ACCCACATAAACCTTATCACACTGTTTACAGTTCAACTTATAAACACCGCTTTTCTGTAATTCAGGCGTTATTTCAGTACTACTATTCTTTATATAATCAAAAACTGTCATTGTCTTTTTCACCGCTACATCTATGTTGTGTTTCTCAAAGCACTTGATTATGTTCCTCGTTTGAAATCCCAGATACGTTATTGATCCTATGTGTCCTATGTATTTCTTTTCTTTCTTCTCTTCTTGTCTACTATTTCCTTCTATTCTTTTTACAATTTTCTCTACTATCCCTGAGTTATAATTATTATTTTTCGCTATTTATTCTATTCTTTTTAACTTAATTTTATTTTCAATTTGATTAATTTCATTCGTTAGTTCTGCGAATTCTTCATTTGTTCCCTCCCACACCACCAAAATGTCATCTATGTACCTTATCCATTCCTTTATTTTATCCTTATATTTTAATTCCATTAGGACACGCCTCTCAAAACAATTCATATATATTTCCGCCATTACTGGTGACAACGGACAACCCATTGGTAGCCCCTCCTTTTGAATATAATACTTATTGTTAAACCTAAAGTAGTTCTGATTTACACACACTGTCAGAACTTTTATTAAGTCATTTTTATACTGACACTGTCCTAAATTGTTATTTTTAATAATTTCTAATAATTTCTAATTTCAACCGATATATCCATAAACATATCTGACACGTCTAACGACATAAGTTTCGTATTTTCACTTATTTTTACTAACTTCAACTGTTCTATTACATTTCTACTATTTTCTACACTATATGTTACCTCAAATTCGTATAACCTCCTAAGCAACTTGCTCACTTCTTTCAATATCTTATAACTACGCGAATTAATGAACAAAACTATTGGCCTAAACGGCATGCCTTTTTTAAGTAATTTTGGTTGACACCTCAACCTTGGCGCTTCTGGATTTCATTCTATAAGTAATTTCTTCTTCTTATCGCTTAAGAATGTTATTTCTTTTAACACTTTTTTAATTTGAGCTTGGTATTTGCTTGTGTAATCATATTTTTTTATTCCTTGATATGGGCCTTCTTTTATAAAGTCTTCAATTAATTTTGTTGTAATAAGTTTTAATTTTGTTGTAGTAAGAACTTGATAATGGTTGCAAAACTGAAAGGCCTCATTAGAGGGAAAACTGTACATAGCAGAGAAGCAACAAAATACGACAAAGTTGTTATGAAGACTGCTAACACAGATAAAAAAGCCGATAATAGACGCGCGTTGCAAGTGGACGAATTTAATAAGGTAAGCTTAGTGTTTAAATATTTAAAAACAAAAGTAAAATTGAAGAAAACTCTTAGCAAAATATGGTTTAATAAACAGTGCGAGTATAGAAATATAATACCAAATTATGCAAAACTAAAGATAAATAATAATGCTGAAGTAGCGACAAAAGTGAAAAAAATTTAGTGAAAAATTATGGATAAAATTAGAAATTATGCACCTCTACGGAAAAATAAATACATTTAATAAAGAATTATTTAAAATGCACTTGGAATTATATAAAATATTCTCATTTATAGAATTGGAAGAAATATTATACAGGTTCGGTGAGAATTACGTAAATAAGAAATTAAAGAATTTAAACTACAAATTACTTGGTAAATTAGTGAAACTATCCAAAAAAGGAAATATATGGGTAGGTAACAAAAAGAGTAGTGAGTAAGGTTTTGCCCAACGAGTGGTTAACCTTACAGAAGTTACATTCACAGAAGAGGAACAAAAATGATTAGATAAGTGTTTAAAGTATGCAACGCCTGTTGGCATAAATAGGGAAAAGGCATTAGTTGAGCATGAAGTAATAGTAGAGAAAATAGAAAATATGAGGATACTAAAAACCAAATGAGGTATGAGTTACAAGAAATCGTTGAAAAAAGGTATAATAAAAGTAAAAATTGAAGAAATAAGGTGGAAGAACAGGTCACGAAGGATGTAAAGAAATTGAAAAATAAAATAAAAGAAAATAATCTACTAGTTACTAAAGCAGACAAAGGAAATACTTCGGTTGTAATGAAGAAAGATTGGTACCTAAACACGACAGAAGACTTTATAAAAGAAGGCCCATATCAAGGAATAAAATATGATTACACAAGCAAATACCAAGCTCAAATTAAAAAAGTGTTAAAAGAAATAACATTCTTAAGCAATAAGAAGAAGAAATTAGTTATAGAATCAAACCTGGAAGCGCCAAGGTTGAGGTGTCAACCAAAATTACATAAAGAAGGCATGCCGTTTAGGCCAATAGTTTCGTTTATTAATTCGCCTAGTTATAAGATATTGAAAGAAGTGAGCAAGTTGCTTAGGAGGTTATACAAATTTGAGGTAACATATAGCATAGGAAATAGTAGAAATGTAATAGAACGGTTGAAGTTAGTAAAAATAAGTGAAAATACGAAACTTATGTTGTTAGACGTGTCAGATATGTTTACGGATATATCGGTTGAAATTAGAAATTATTAAAAATAACAATTTAGGACAGTGTCAGTATAAAAATGACTTAATAAAAGTTCTGACAGTGTGTGTAAATCAGAACTACTTTAGGTTTAACAATAAGTATTACAGGGGCTACCAATGGGTTGTCCGTTGTCACCAGTAATGGTGGAAATATATATGAATTGTTTTGAGAGGCGTGTCCTAATGGAATCAAAATATAAGGATAAAATAAAGGAATGGGTAAGGTACGTAGACAACATTTTGGTGGTATGGGAGGGAACAAATGAAGAATTCGCAGAACTAACGAATGAAATTAATCAAATTGAAAATAAAATTAAGTTCAAAGAGGAAATAGGTGGAGTACAAATAAATTACCTAGATCTAAATATAAATATAGAGTGTGGTGTTTTTAAATTTGATGTATTTAGAAAAGAAACGTATACAGACTTAATTATACCTCAGGAATCATACCATCCCATAAGTCACAAGATGGCTGCACTAAACTCATTTTGTTATAGGGCAATAAAATACTTAGATGATGATTCATGTAAAAAAGAAGAGTTAAAAAGAATAGAAGAAATAGTGAAAAATAATAATTATAAACCAGGGATAGTAGAGAAAATTGTAAAAAGAATAGAAGGAAATCGTAGACAAGAAGAGCAGAAAGAAAAGAAATACATAGGATCAATAACGTATCTGGGATTTCAAACAAGGAACATAATCAAGTGCTTTGAAAAACACAATATAGATGTAGCGGTGAAAAAAACAAAGACAGTTTTTGATTATATAAAGAATAGTAGTACTGAAATAACGCCTGAATTACAGAAAAGCGGTGTTTATAAGTTGAACTGTAAACAGTGTGATAAGGTTTATCTGGGTGAAACAGGACATAAGTTCGAAATTAGATTGAGAGAGCATGCGAGAGAAGAAGGAGACAGAACTACGAATTCGCTCTACGCGAGACATTTTAATGAAACAGGGCATAGGTTTTTAGACCCAACAGAGAACATCGAAATAGTAAGGTTAGAGAATAACATAAGTAAGCGCAAATTGTATGAAGAATTAGAAATATTAAAAGTAAAGAAAAAGAATAGGAATGCGCTGATGAATATAAAGACTGAATTTAGTAATGAGGTTATATTTTACTATATTTTGAAAGAGTACTGTATAAAAGGTGTAATACGGTTACAGGATATGTGTTCAGAAGGTAGAAAGGGAAGCAACAAAATACGACAAAAAAGTTATTTTTGTTTGTATTAATTTTAATAATTATAATAAATTAAAATATATAATTAATCTTAATAATATATTTTTTAATTTTTCATTTATAAATTAATTATTATTAATAATAAATACTCCTTTTTTATCAGAAAATAGTTTAGGAAACACAGGATAAGCTTCTATTATTATCTGGATGCTAAACAGTTACCAAACATTGATTACACTTGTTTGGAGACCACCACAGCCACAGGCCAACACAATGATGTGATCACATGGATGAGAGAGAACTGAGAACTTACTCTGTTTAGTGCCAACATTGTGTATGCACAACTAAATAGCCCCAATATAAACCAAAGTGTTTTTGTGACTACTACACAAACATTAGCTTGTCCTTTCTCATAATACCAAACTGCATTTGCAAATAATAACAAAGCTGTTTTTATTCAAATGTGAAATACAAGAACCTAAATATGTCATCTAGATGCACTATATAGGCCTACTTATTTTAATATTGTTATCTCACTCACATTTATTATATTTACAATCATTCAAAATCCATTATTACTACACATGGTCGGCTGGTGGAACCCTATACTTGATGTTATTGGCCATTACGGAAACCTTTGCAAACTATTGAAATTGAAAGTACTGTGATGACAGATACAAGCATATTCGCCAAGTATCTATAATGACATTTATCTACCAAAAAGACACAAACACTACTATGAGTCACTACGGCAAAAATAAATAATTATATGCACTGAAGAGTCAATCAAAAGTCACTCAGTATTTTTTGTTTCTGTTTGGTTGAGTCCACTCACAGAATAGAATTATGAGTATAGAGAAGTACTCATAATTCTATTAAGAATAATTTTAAAACTTTGAGGAAGCAATACATTACTTCTCACTACAAGGGTAACTCTGAACAAACTAATTATAATTATTTTATCTCCATATTTACAAAAAAGTTAAAAACAAATTAATAGCAAAATTATGAAAATCAAAAATCTACAAAAATACATAAAAATAAAAATAAATTATTTTTCAAAAAATTTCAATTTTATCACATCCATATTATGACAGTGTTTTACAGATGTTTTTCTCAAACTGGCAACTCTTTGTTAAAATATTATATGAATAGTTCAGTATTTTCTTGTGGCTTCCAAAGTGAACTCGGTACAGTCAGTAATAATATAAGGATGGGAAGCAGCTCATGATGGGGTTACACAATACTAGAATGTTATTAATACCCTACAGAATTATTTTTTAAATGAATGAAACTATTTAACTGTATTTTTAATGAAGAAATTTGTGTTAGTGGTTGAAATCACAATCAGAATGATCAATATTGCACACCACTATATAAAAATTATTCCGATTAGCGCTTTCAAGCTTCACAGCTCATCGTCAGATCAGGAATAGACAGGAAATATGTAAAACCCAACCCTTCACCCCTCTCCCCACCCTGCTCACCCACAACAAACTAAAAATTAATGACCCTTCCCCACCCCCTAAACTCTGTCTCACCATCTGTACAGTTACATATTTTTCTAGTAAATTCATTGTGTGTGTGTGTCCTTTTAAACTACCCTCTTCCTCTCCACACACGTGGGTCAGTCACACACCCTTATTTTAAAACAACCAATTAGTACTATGAAATATAATTCTTAATCTTATCTATCTGCCCTCTCTCATTTACTTCTTAATCATGTTATAAAATATTTCTTCATTATCAAATTTAATTTTAATATTAATTAAATTGTCTAACCCTTTTTCTCTTTCTTTCAATATTTCTAACTCCTCTCTAAGCTTCCTTTCAACTGTGTTATTTACTACTTTTACAATTTCGTATTCTTCCAAAGGATTAACAAACTTGTGGTTGTCTTCTATGAAATGTCTTGCATATAACGAATTGGTTGTTCTATTACCTTCTCCACGTTTGTGGTCAGACAACCTGCATACGAATTTTCGTCCTGTCTCCCCTAGGTACACTTTGTTGCAGTCTTTACATTTTAATTTATAAATTCCGCTTTTCTGTAATACTGGAATTTTTTCTATATTCTTATTCCTTATCTTATCAAATACCGTTTCACATTTTTTAATAGCTATATCTACTCCATATTTATTAAAACATTTTATAATTTTTCTAGTATGTGAACCTATGTATGTCAACGACCCTGCATAATTCTTTTGTTCTGGTTCTATTTTAGCTTTTTGTATGTTGACCCTTTTCATAACTTTATCCACTATGTTGGTGCTATAATTATTATTCCTTACAATTCCCTTTATCGTTTTTAACTCCCTATCTTTTGATTCGGTCTCTTTTAAACACTTCTGAGCTCTGTAACAAAAGGAATTGATTGCCGCCATTTTATATCTGTATGGGTGGTAAGACTCTCTTGGTATAATTATATCAGAATACGACTCTTTCCTAAATATCCCAAACTGTAGTTTCTCATTATCTTTAATTTCTATGTTTAAATCTAAGTAATTTATTTGCTTACCTCCTATCTCTTCCTTAAATTGTAAGTTTTTATCCTTATTATTTACCTCCTTTATAAACTCATGCACTTCTTCTATGCTTCCTTCCCAAATTACTAATACATCATCAACGTATCTAGACCATAATTTTATATTGTCTTTATACTTAGTGGAAGTTATTAATTGCTTTTCAAAATCATTCATGTATATTTCAGCAAGAATAGGGGATAATGAAGACCCCATAGGTAAACCTTTTTTCTGTATATAAAACTTGTTATTAAACCTAAAATAGTTCTGATTTACACATTCTTTAATTACTTTCATCAACTGCTTTTTATACCTGTATTCTCCCATATTATTATCGTTTATTAACTTAATAACTTTATTTACTGTGATATTAGTAAACATGTCCTTAACATCCAGTGATATCAATTTTGTATTTACATTAATGCTAATATTTTCTAATTTTTCTATCAATTTTATATTATTCTCTATGTTGTATTTTGTCCCAAATTCATATTTCTCTTTCAGTACTCTGCTAACTTCCTTTGATAATTTATAAATAGGTGCATTAATAAAAGAAACAATCGGTCTAATTGGTTTTCCTTCTTTATGTATCTTAACCTGACTTTTAAAAGTTGGTGCTGTTGGATTACTTTCCAATAAATACTTTTTCTTATTTTCTTCTATAAATGTTATCTGTTTCATCATTTGTTTTATCCTTGACTGGTACTTACTTGTATAATCATACTTTATTTCCTCGTATGGTCCTTCCCTTATAAATTCTTCCGTTTTCTTTATGTATTCTTCCTTTCTCATTAGTACCATTGTATTTCCTTTATCCGCCTTCGTAACTATAATACCATTCTTCTTTATTTTATTCTTTAGTTTAGTTACAGTTGCTTTGATTTTTTTGTTCATTCTTTGAATTATACAAACTTTTCTTAAATATTTTATCTACTACATTCCCTACTTCCCACCTTATTCTTTTTTTATCATTTTCATTTCCTAGTTTTTGTATTATGCTTTCACATTCAATAATCGTTTTTTCTTGATTTAATTCTGGTGGCGGTGCGTATTTTAAGCCTTTCGCTAACATTTCTTTTTCTTCCGTATTGAAATTTAGGGTCAACATACAAAAAGCTAAAATAGAACCAGAACAAAAGAATTATGCAGGGTCATTGACATACATAGGTTCACATACTAGAAAAATTATAAAATGTTTTAATAAATATGGAGTAGATATAGCTATTAAAAAATGTGAAACGGTATTTGATAAGATAAGGAATAAGAATATAGAAAAAATTCCAGTATTACAGAAAAGCGGAATTTATAAATTAAAATGTAAAGACTGCAACAAAGGGTACCTAGGGGAGACAGGACGAAAATTCGTATGCAGGTTGTCTGACCACAAACGTGGAGAAGGTAATAGAACAACCAATTCGTTATATGCAAGACATTTCATAGAAGACAACCACAAGTTTGTTAATCCTTTGGAAGAATACGAAATTGTGAAAGTAGTAAATAACACAGTTGAAAGGAAGCTTAGAGAGGAGTTAGAAATATTGAAAGAAAGAGAAAAAGGGTTAGACAATTTAATTAATATTAAAATTAAATTTGATAATGAAGAAATATTTTATAACATGATTAAGAAGTAAATGAGAGAGGGCAGATAGATAAGATTAAGAATTATATTTCATAGTACTAATTGGTTGTTTTAAAATAAGGGTGTGTGACTGACCCACCTGTGTGGAGAGGAAGAGGGTAGTTTAAAAGGACACACACACACACACACACACACACACACACACACACACACACACACACACACACACACACACACACACACACACACACACACACACACACACACACACACACAATGAATTTACTAGAAAAATATGTAACTGTACAGATGGTGAGACAGAGTTTAGGGGGTGGGGAAGGGTCATTAATTTTTAGTTTGTTGTGGGTGAGCAGGGTGGGGAGAGGGGTGAAGGGTTGGGTTTTACATATTTCCTGTCTATTCCTGATCTGACGATGAGCTGTGAAGCTTGAAAGCGCTAATCGGAATAATTTTTATATAGTGGTGTGCAATATTGATCATTCTGATTGTGATTTCAACCACTAACACAATTTTCTTCATTAAACGTCTGTTAAATATTATATAATTTTGGTTTGGGGTACGTAGAAAAGAAATTGGAAAAGAAAAAAAAAATGGTAGATAAGTTAAATAAATTAATAAGAAAGAACGAAGTAAAAAAGGAACACCTCTCTAAGAATAACTATGAAAAAAGAGTAATAAACCTTACAGAGGTAAATTTCAATACGGAAGAAAAAGAAATGTTAGCGAAAGGCTTAAAATACGCACCGCCACCAGAATTAAATCAAGAGAAAACGATTATTGAATGCGAAAGCATAATACAAAAACTAGGAAATGAAAATGATAAAAAAAGAATAAGGTGGGAAGTAGGGAATGTAGTAGATAAAATATTTAAGAAAAGTTTGTATAATTCAAAGAATGAACAAAAAATCAAAGCAACTGTAACTAAACTAAAGAATAAAATAAAGAAGAATGGTATTATAGTTACGAAGGCGGATAAAGGAAATACAATGGTACTAATGAGAAAGGAAGAATACATAAAGAAAACGGAAGAATTTATAAGGGAAGGACCATACGAGGAAATAAAGTATGATTATACAAGTAAGTACCAGTCAAGGATAAAACAAATGATGAAACAGATAACATTTATAGAAGAAAATAAGAAAAAGTATTTATTGGAAAGTAATCCAACAGCACCAACTTTTAAAAGTCAGGTTAAGATACATAAAGAAGGAAAACCAATTAGACCGATTGTTTCTTTTATTAATGCACCTATTTATAAATTATCAAAGGAAGTTAGCAGAGTACTGAAAGAGAAATATGAATTTGGGACAAAATACAACATAGAGAATAATATAAAATTGATAGAAAAATTAGAAAATATTAGCATTAATGTAAATACAAAATTGATATCACTGGATGTTAAGGACATGTTTACTAATATCACAGTAAATAAAGTTATTAAGTTAATAAACGATAATAATATGGGAGAATACAGGTATAAAAAGCAGTTGATGAAAGTAATTAAAGAATGTGTAAATCAGAACTATTTTAGGTTTAATAACAAGTTTTATATACAGAAAAAAGGTTTACCTATGGGGTCTTCATTATCCCCTATTCTTGCTGAAATATACATGAATGATTTTGAAAAGCAATTAATAACTTCCACTAAGTATAAAGACAATATAAAATTATGGTCTAGATACGTTGATGATGTATTAGTAATTTGGGAAGGAAGCATAGAAGAAGTGCATGAGTTTATAAAGGAGGTAAATAATAAGGATAAAAACTTACAATTTAAGGAAGAGATAGGAGGTAAGCAAATAAATTACTTAGATTTAAACATAGAAATTAAAGATAATGAGAAACTACAGTTTGGGATATTTAGGAAAGAGTCGTATTCTGATATAATTATACCAAGAGAGTCTTACCACCCATACAGATATAAAATGGCGGCAATCAATTCCTTTTGTTACAGAGCTCAGAAGTGTTTAAAAGAGACCGAATCAAAAGATAGGGAGTTAAAAACGATAAAGGGAATTGTAAGGAATAATAATTATAGCACCAACATAGTGGATAAAGTTATGAAAAGGGTCAACATACAAAAAGCTAAAATAGAACCAGAACAAAAGAATTATGCAGGGTCATTGACATACATAGGTTCACATACTAGAAAAATTATAAAATGTTTTAATAAATGTGGAGTAGATATAGCTATTAAAAAATGTGAAACGGTATTTGATAAGATAAGGAATAAGAATATAGAAAAAATTCCAGTATTACAGAAAAGCGGAATTTATAAATTAAAATGTAAAGACTGCAACAAAGGGTACCTAGGGGAGACAGGACGAAAATTCGTATGCAGGTTGTCTGACCACAAACGTGGAGAAGGTAATAGAACAACCAATTCGTTATACGCAAGACATTTCATAGAAGACAACCACAAGTTTGTTAATCCTTTGGAAGAATACGAAATTGTAAAAGTAGTAAATAACACAGTTGAAAGGAAGCTTAGAGAGGAGTTAGAAATATTGAAAGAAAGAGAAAAAGGGTTAGACAATTTAATTAATATTGAAATTAAATTTGATAATGAAGAAATATTTTATAACATGATTAAGAAGTAAATGAGAGAGGGCAGATAGATAAGATTAAGAATTATATTTCATAGTACTAATTGGTTGTTTTAAAATAAGGGTGTGTGACTGACCCACCTGTGTGGAGAGGAAGAGGGTAGTTTAAAAGGACACACACACACACACACACACACACACACACACACACACACACACACACACACACACAAAAGGAATTTACTAGAAAAATATGTAACTGTACAGATGGTGAGACAGAGTTTAGGGGGTGGGGAAGGGTCATTAATTTTTAGTTTGTTGTGGGTGAGCAGGGTGGGTTGTGGGTGAGCAGGGTGGGGAGAGGGGTGAAGGGTTGGGTTTTACATATTTCCCGTCTATTCCTGATCTGACGATGAGCTGTGAAGCTTGAAAGCGCTAATCGGAATAATTTTTATATAGTGGTGTGCAATATTGATCATTCTGATTGTTATTTAACTGTAGTTAAATTTAATAATTTAAAGTCACTTGCTTTTTGCAAATTTGTTAATTGTTTATTAGCACCTCAGCAATCAAATATAATTGATCCAGTGACGTGAAGTCATCTCTACCTTCATATATTTTATTATTACACAGTGTGCACACAGCCTCTGTTACATAATTACTGGAGTGATTTCTAACAGATTTTAATGAGACTTGCACGATAATATATGGAAAACATTTCTTATATGATCCCAAGTTCACCTGTGTAAATAAAAATGATTGAGTACGTCTTTAACCTCAATGTGTATTCCAATGAAACTACATTTTGCACTTCTTTTACAGGAAAAAAAAACATTTCTACAAAAATAGAAGATAATAGTTTCCCATATTAAAATCTCCAACTACATTTCTAACTCAATGAACTGTACAAAATTTATATAGAAGTAAAAAAGAAGGTTTGAAAGGAAGATTGTAAGACGTGTTTATGGCGTATTTAACACATGTTAAGATGGTAAATGGAGGATAAGAAGTAACCAGGAGATAAGTGAGCTGCTGAAGCATGAGGAGATTGTAAGATTCATAAAGGCTCAACTAATATAATGGCTAGGTCACCTAGAGCGGATGGATGATCAGCCTATGCCAAATAAAATCCTGAGGGCGCAGGTCTGTAAAAGCAGAAGAGGGGCCAACCTAGGATAAGATAGTTGGATGATGTGCTGGAAGATCTCAGAAGAATGGATGTGAGGGGTTACACTGAGAGAGCAATGGTCAGAGATATTGGAGAAGATTGGTGCTGGAAACCAAGACTCAAATTGGGCTGTAATGCTAAAGAAAATGAAGAATATAGAAGTAAAACATAATTGTTTATAGAAGAAATACCCCCAATTAAAGTACTAAGCACGATCAATTCTAAGGACATTTTATGAAAAAAATATATACAGTAGAACACACTAATTTGTTATCTACGGGACCAAAGGGGCGACAAATTAGTGAAATAGATGAATTAGTGAGAGAGTAGGAAACAAAACCAAAAAAGACAATATAAAATGTTTTACTGAAACACTAGCACTGTACAGTACTAATGTTATGCTCAAATATATTTATTGCTGGAAATGTTCAAAACTCAAACAAGTTAAGTACTGTAATTTGCAACAAAAAATTTGTTTAATGCTTAGGGCGCCGATCACGTCAACTGACATGGTGACAAAACTTTCATAGAGTGCCGATCAAATCATTTGACATGGTGACAAAATTTCCATAGAGTACCGATCACGTCTTTGACGTGACGTAGTTTTATATTTCTTTAAATAAGGGACCATTTCTAATGCTGTTGTTTTCGCTGTCGCATAATGTTTGTTAGTGTTCTCAGTTCTTGAAATTGCCAGCAGATGGTAGCTCAACTGAACAAAACTGAAACTACAAAGAAATTTTACAAGAAAATTTCCAATTGCTATGTGTAAAGACACATGCTTCAAAGTTTTTCATTAAAAAAAATTACACAAACTAATATTAGTGATACATTTTCTTATGTTTTGTGTTTCAACAGTGAAATGTACTACTTCTAGGTAATTTAATGTGATTTTATAACATTTTTAGTGTGCTATAACAGTTTTGACTTTTAACATTGAAAATGTTTATGACATTTCGCACATTTGCGGCCGATTGCTGGTGCGTGATCAAAAATGGGAACCGGTGAGTTTCCATAGAAACTACTTCTTTGTTGTCAATAACGTAGAAAATTTTGAATTTTTTGGTGAGTTTCAGTGCCATATCCCCTTACATTTATCTTAAGGTAGTACATCAGGCAAGAATTTATTACAGAGCGATGGATCAGGAGAAAGCGAGTGGAAGTACGGCTCAGACTTCCACCGATTCAAGTGTAGAAGGAACTAATTTGGCGTAAAAGCTACAATTGGAAGAAGAACGTCAAAAACGAAAGCTCGAATATTGCTGAGAGTGGAAAAAGAAGCAAAAAGTACAGAAAATTGAGCAAGGTTTGGTCAAAACTCCACTAACTGAATCTGAACATCTGCAATGAAAATGAGAAAATCAAAAACGCTATCGAGAACGTAAGAAAGAAGCAAAGATGAAGAGCAATGAACAGGAAGGTTTGGTCAGAACTCCACTAACTGAATCTGAACACCTGAAACGAAAACGCAAAAATGATAAACGGTATGGAGAACGTAAGAAAGAAGCAAAGATGATGAGCAATGAACAGGAAGAATGTGAAGAGAAGCAAGTGAGTAATTTAGCAAGATATATCAAAACGCACTTTTATAATGACAATTTGAACGACTACTGCTTTGTTTGTGAACGAATTTGGTGGACTAAAAGCTTAAAAGACGTTACTGGACACGCAGATGTTATAGAATACTTAATAAACATGGTTATAATATTCTTGACAAATCCAAAGTATGCCACAATTGCTACAGATGCCTAAAGAAGAACAGGTTGCCACCTTATGCGACAATCAACGGCTTTAAGTACCCACAAATACCAGAGAATTTACCTGAACTAACGCCAACAGAGGAACGTTTAATATCGCTGCACCTTCCATTCATGCACATTCATAACATATCATACTTTGCTGGCACTAAACGTATAATTGGACAAGTCATAAACGTACCGATAAACCTTGATACCACTAATCTGCAACTGCCTCGCATGTTGAATGAAGATTTGGCGTTTAACGTTTGCCTTAAGAAGCATATAATCAATAAAAGTTCTTACATGCGAGGACTGGTTTCTAAAAGTAAATTAAAGCTCTGGTTAAGGAATCTGTTGACAACTGAGCTATTCAGATATTATAACATCACGATTAATGACAAGTTCTTCAATAATGAGCCTGAAAATGAAAGCAGTGCGTCTAGTGAGGATGAAGACGAGGATCAAGAACGACAGCAAGTAGAATGGAAAGACTTATTGTCTCGCATAAATCAATCTACTAGCAAAATAACAAGTATACAGCGAGATGTAACTGGCGAAGAGTACATCAAATTGCAGCAGCATACCTTATTCTGGTGTGAAGATTTGATTTTACATCTAGCCCCTGGACAAAATAATCAACCATTATCGCTCGCATTCGATGAAGATACACAAGAGTTATCATTCCCAGCGATTTATTTTGGTGTGTAACGGCGGTTTACTTGTCGAGCCACACCATTCATGATAGCCAGTAGCGAAATATGTAGACGGGATCGGAGAGGTGTAAAATCTGATCATATCTTGTATATGGCTGCTAAAGTGCTGGGTTTGAGAATCACAGCGAATGTAAACTTAGCGTTTCGAGCAAATAATAATCAAATCAACAGCGTATCAAGACGAGATCTGGAAGGTACCGAGTTTGTTAAGAGCTTGCTGCTAAAAAATGAAGCGTTCATGAGAAACATACCGTACCGAACTCAATCCAATATTGGCATCAGCGTAAAGTGGAATTATTCAGTATGATGCGACAATTAGGCAAACCTACCATATTTCTCACATTGAGCGCTTCAGAAATATATTGGCCTCATCTCTTAGAATCTATTTATCGCTTTCAAGAAGATATACCAGTAGACGTGCCGATAGATCCAGCGATATTTGACGTCATGTCGAGCATAAATCGAGCAGAATTGGTAAACAACGATCCAGTTTTGTGCTGCTTGCATTTCGAGAAATTGGTGTCGACCTTTATTAACGCGTTTAAAAAACCAAATGGCGTGTTCGGAGATCATTACGTAGTTGATTATTTCAAGCGCATCGAATTCCAACATAGAGGTAGCCTTCATTGTCATATGTTACTATGGTTAAATAATGCACCAACGTGTAAAAATATCACAGATTTAACCGCCATTACATCGTTAATCGATCAAATAAGCACAGCCGATAGTTCAAAATTGAAAAGCGAACGAAATTTATAGACGCATTGTGTTTTTCCCGAGTATAATTAGTGTTGTGAATCAACAAACAAATTATCCATCATGTCTTTAAGTCGTTTTGTTGTGCTGATCAATCAGATGATGATGACGAACCTCAAGTATCAACTTCGATCGTCAACCATGCAAATATATGTTACGTCCTAATGATGGTAAAGATTCTTTCTTTACAGCAACAAATCTAAAAGATATCTATGATTAATATTCATTTTTAAAGTATCCAAGTCGCAACACGTCAAGCGGAATTACAAGTAAGTCACTCGACGGATTAGATAAGCAATTATTTATTTATATCTATGATGATTTTACTAATACATGCAAGGATAAGATCTGTATTAGTACTGTCGACAAACTGAAAGAAACTCATCTTAAGTTGACAAAAAAAGCGATTGTTCGGCAGCATTTCGTTCAATTCCAATATAAGGAGGCGCCTCATCTACTGCTAACTACTAACACGTACAGGTTGTTTATCAACGATTCTGAAAATTTCACCTCCAAAAACGTAATACAGGATTTAGATCATCTTCAAGCCAAACATCGTGTGAATTTGTTGTTAGCGACTATCAAATATTGGTGGAATCAGCACAGCAAAGAGTTGATGGAAGCGTTTATCGAAATGTTTGTTACCAATATGAAATGTATAGCCAATACATCTGCCTTTATTGATGCCGTTGACCGCTATAAATTGCATGATTTGCAAAGGTAGTTCAGAATATGAAAGCGAAAATATTAACGGCCGATAAAATTGGTAAGAATGATCGTATTACGCCTGCAGTATTTTGAGTAAGATCGTATAATTCGTTCGGAACACCAAGTAAAATTACAGCGCTTTTGTATAAAATTAAGAACCAACAAACATTAACTTGCGACAAATGGAAAGAACACAAGACTGCTGTTTATATGCATTCGGTTCTCTTAGTGAAAGTTGCTGGTTTTAAGTTACCATCATCGGGGATCACTCTAGATAAGTTCATCGAGACGCTAGTCTTAGATGAGTTTGAACGAATGGACAAGATTAATAAAGCAGGACCTCGTAAAGTATTGTCGCGATTTACAATCCAAGAGGATCAGACATCTTCGGAAGGGGAATGTGATGAACAGCCTGAGAAAAAGCGCAAAATCAACACGGATGATTGGTGAATGCGTGCGCGCTTGTGAATGCGACTACATTTAACTTATAATCTGTACATTGGTAAATGAAGAAAAATAAATATAAATATTTTTTAGGTTTATTGAAGCATTTTCAATGCCGTTCTCTATGCATTGCATTTGTGCAATGCCTGTAATTTTTTTTTTAAATTGTGTATAAAAAAGTAAAGTTTAATTAAAAGTGATTATATAAAACAATAAAATTTTATATTTCATTATGAAGAGGAAGGTCCAACATTTAAAACAAGGGAAGTACCATTTTTGTACGTTATGTTATATTTTCAGAAGAATTTTTTGAAAAACGCTAAAAACAGCCGGCACTCTATAGAAGTATTTTGTTTTCAGCAGCCAGTACTTTATAGAAGTTTTGTGCTGAAATGTCCGGCACCCAAAGTTTTAAAGATCGTGAACAAATCTAGAATTTTCTTCTGCTTTTCTGTCGACCACACTTTTCAAGAGCCAAATTACGTACAGTAGACTCCCTCTCGTCCGGCCTCGGTTGGATCGGCCGTCGGATGGTTCGGCCAGCAATACGGTGAGTCACACAGTCTAGACGAGCCTCCAGTGACAGGCGCCAACTTGTTAACCGGAAAATATATGTACGTACAGTAGCTCAGTTGACTCACGGTTTTGTTCATGTGCGGATGTATGTCTTATGTTGTGAGTTCTGTGTATATAGTCTGTGTAAATATATCTGTGTGTATAGTAATACTGTATGTATCTGTGTAAATAAAAACGTTTTCCGATATGAGTCCGAAACGAAAACACACGTTTGTGACTATGGACCAAAAATTACAAGTCCTTCAGCGTCTCGATAAGGGTGAATCAGTCCAGCGTATTTGCAAAGAGTTTAATGTAGGCAAGAGTACTGTTAATGACTGGCACCGAAACAGAAAATCGATTGAGACTTTCTGCACTCAAATTGAAACTGAAAAAGTGCTTTCGACCCAATGCACTTTAAAAAAACCAAATAACGAATTAGTAGACGATGCTTTGTGGTTATGGTTTATGCAGGAACTCCGAAGAGGCACTCCGATAAGTGGACCAATTTTACAAGAAAAAGCAGTTATCCTACACTCAAAACTTCAAGATGCCAGTACATTCTCGGCAAGTGAAGGATGGCTAACACGGAAAAAGCGTCATAGAGTTCATTTGATTGGCGTTTGTGGTGAAAAATTGTCGGCGAACCCATCAGCAGGTAGCGATTTTTCAAAAAAACTGTCTGACATCATTGCTAGTGAAAATCTTAGTCCATAACAAGTTTATAATATTGACGAGACAGGGTTGAATTTTAAACTCTTGCCCAAGAAAACGTTTGCTACGGCTAAGGAACTTCAGCCCCAGGATTTAAAGCCAGTAAAGAGAGAATCACGGTGGCTTTGTGTTCAAATGCCTCAGGGTCTCACAAGCTGCCTTTGTTTGTAATAGGAAAATCAGCAAAACCCAGAACTTTTAAGAATTTAAACATGTCATCCCTTCCAGTGTACTACAGAGCACAAAAATCAGCCTGGATGGATTCGTATCTGTTTAAGGAGTGGTTTGAAAGTGAATTTGTTCCTAAAGTAAAACATCATTTGACAAGTTTGAAGTTACCAGTTAAAGCACTAGACAATGCACCTACCCATCCGCAAGAACTTGAATGTGAAGGTTACAGTGATACAAAATTATTATTCCTGCGACCTAATGTCACAAGTCTTACACAACCAATGGACCAAGGGGTCATTGAGTCTTTTAAGAGAAGGTACCGCAGAAAGCTTATTTCGGAAATTCTAGGTAAACTGGACAATGAAGGCAGCACAGGTCTCATTCCGGCCTTAAAGACAATCAACATGAAAGACATGATCTATATGGTAGCTAACGCATACGATGAAATGCCATCATCTACATTTACAAAGTCTTGGAGAAAAGCATGGCCAGATTGTATTCTTCTCATTGAAAAGAATAAAGAGGACAACCCTAAACCAGATGAATCAAATCTTCAGGGTTTTGAACCAGATGACAACAAATCTCTGTTAAAAGATTACAACGATTGCCTCACTCTGATGATCTTGTACAACAAGACGTTGCAGAATGGATTGCTGGTCAAGATGAGGAGCTTCAAAATGAGATCTTAAACGATGATGAAATTGAGGAGGAGGAGGAGGAGGAGGAGGAGGAGGAGGAGGAGGAGGAGGAGGAGGAGGAGGAGGAGGAGGAGGAGGAGGAGGAGGAGGAGGAGGAGGAGGAGGAGGAGGAGGAGGAGGAGGAGGAGGAGGAGGAGGAGGAGGAGGAGGAGGAGGAGGAGGAGGAGGAGGAGGAGGAGGAGGAGGAGGAGGAGGAGGAGGAGGAGGAGGAGGAGGAGGAGGAGGAGGAGGAGGAGGAGGAGGAGGAGGAGGAGGAGGAGGAGGAGGAGGAGGAGGAGGAGGAGGAGGAGGAGGAGGAGGAGGAGGAGGAGGAGGAGGAGGAGGAGGAGGAGGAGGAGGAGGAGGAGGAGGAGGAGGAGGAGGAGGAGGAGGAGGAGGAGGAGGAGGAGGAGGATGAGGAGGAGGAGGAGGAGGAGGAGGAGGAGGAGGAGGAGGAGGAGGAGGAGGAGGAGGAGGAGGAGGAGGAGGAGGAGGAGGAGGAGGAGGAGGAGGAGGAGGAGGATGAGGAGGAGGAGGAGGAGGAGGAGGAGGAGGAGGAGGAGGAGGAGGAGGAGGAGGAGGAGGAGGAGGAGGAGGAGGGGGAGGAGGAGGGAGGGGGAGGAGGGAAATGTCAAGGAGAAAACGAGCCAAACTGAGGGAAGAGCAGCCCTGGAATTAGCAACAACGTACATCGAGCAACAAACAGAGGCAACTGCAGTTGATTATGTTCATCAAGAAATGGCGTGATTTCACATTCAACAAAACAGTTGAACAAAAAAAGCAGAAGAAGATAACTGATTCTTTTTAATTTTTATTTCCGAGTTTTACGTTCTGTAGTGACACTTTTAATGTTCATGTGTTTTTCATATTCTATAAAGAGTTGTGTTATTTTTAGCAAATACGTACAGTAATATCTGTGTGAGTTGTAGTAATTTTCCTTGTTTGTTTTTTAACTTGCTACCATGGAGTAAGGGTGAGTAATTATAATTATTAGTAATTTATATATACTGTATTGGGTCATTTATTGTATGGATCATTCATTAAAGAGCATTATTTCATCATTATAGCATATTTTCGGTTCGTCCGGCCATTTTGAAATCCGGCCTAGGGTCTGGTCCTGAGGTGGCCGGACGAGAGGGAGTCTACTGTATTTGGTGCAGTTAAATTATTTTAGGCAGTTCTGCTTCATCTTGCCCTTTGTACCACTTGATTGCTGTAGTCAAACTGTTAAATGCTGTATGACTAGCAGATATCTAACAATTCCGATGTGGGGTCAAGAACTTCTGGTTCTGCAGACGCTGGTTGTAATTCAGGTGGCCGTAACTTATTCCAGGCAGATTTTAGAGTGTTTTCCAGAATACTTTGCCAGGCATCAGCTGCATTATATATTGCATCATTTATAATGTATGCCTTCCAAAATTGTTCAGTATTCACACCGTTTTCACGAAGTGCCAAATTTTGTAAAAAGCACTTTCTGTACGGCCTCTTAAAACACTCAATGACGCCTTTGTCCATTGGTTGTAGTAAGCTTGATGTGTTAGCAGGATGAAACATACATTGGATGCCATTTGAAACAGATGAACATTGTTCTAAATCTTCAAAAGGTTGGGGAGAAGCGTTATCCAAGATTAATAGAGCTTTTTTGTTCTTAAGTAAAACAGTACCTGAAGACGAAATTCCTCTTTCAGACATTGCTGGAAAATTTCGTTGTTCATCCATGCGTCATTTTGTGCATAATATTTCATGGGGAGTAAACTAAAATTGACATTTTTAAAAGCTCCTGGCTTTCCCCTTGCCGTTGACAGCTAATGGCATTTTATGGTTCCCACTGGCATCGGAACAAACAAGAATTGTAATGCAACCTTTTCTCACCTTATATGCAGGGACTGAATATTCTGAGCCAGATGCCAGCATTTTTTGTTGGAGAGCTTTCAAGTACAATCCTGTCTCATCACAATTATACACTTGGTCTGTGCACAAACCCAGCTATTAATGTGTGCACGTTTCTTCCGATATCGCGACACTATTCACTGTTTGCACTGAGCTTCTCCCCTTTGATTTGCAGCTGTCGAATACCACGTCTCTCCTTGAACCTATGGAGCCAACCCTGACTTGTTTTAAAATTTGGGTCACCGTTAAGTTTTTGATTGATATGGACAGTTTTTTCAGTGATAATTGGACAAACTTAAAGGAATTGATATATAATTACCTTAATATCCACTTTAGTGATACACAGTTTCGTCACTGATGACGCGTTTCGGGACTAAGTCCCATCCTCAGATACATAATTAATAAACTAAAATATTAAAATCACGACCATGATACTGGTCAAGTCAAAAATAAATAAAATAAATTATAAATCGCATGTAATAAGTTTTGCTAACCACGGCTGGAGCTCCCGCATGCGTTCACCCGCAACCGCGATTGTCACGCGATAAGTCGCGTGACAATCGCGGTTGCGGGTGAACGCATGCGGGAGCTCCAGCCGTGGTTAGCAAAACTTATTACATGCGATTTATAATTTATTTTATTTATTTTTGACTTGACCAGTATCATGGTCGTGATTTTAATATTTTAGTTTATTAATTATGTATCTGAGGATGGGACTTAGTCCCGAAACGCGTCATCAGTGACGAAACTGTGTATCACTAAAGTGGATAATAAGGTAATTATATATCATATAATAAGTGATACGGTACGCAAAAAATAAGTAATTAAAGGAATTCCTAGGGAGCACTGCTAAGTGAACCATATGAACATGGCTTCATCCAATTTTTCTAGAGTGGCTGCATTAATCTTTTTCTTTTCAACACATTCCCTTCTGCAGCTTTGGTTTTGCACATAAATTCTTCAATTTTTGATCACCATTGTTCTTGATATCATCTATTGTGGTATGTGGAACACCATAAATTTTCAACAGTCTAGTCACACTTGTCACACTTTCACATTTCCAAAGGCACTTTTTTTTTTTTTAAT
The DNA here is from genome assembly GCA_034769895.1 of Magicicada septendecula. Taxonomy (NCBI): domain Eukaryota; kingdom Metazoa; phylum Arthropoda; class Insecta; order Hemiptera; family Cicadidae; genus Magicicada; species Magicicada septendecula. The sequence continues at coordinate 1,205,687,304 of CM068367.1, forward strand.
GGGTAAGTTTCGTAGACATGACTGACCATAGCAGCTCTACTTGAAAACCGATCAGACTGATCAGAAGCACAAGGCCTTGGCAAGACTGAATTTTCGGAAACACATTACGCTGTAACAACACAACACAACACAACTGTGCTGTGTACACAAATACGAAATACCCATTCTTGGAACCAATACATTCCACAATCCTTTCTCCTGGGTATTTTTAGTACCCCGGGTATAATTAGAGCATATATGTTACTGGCTTGTTAATAAAGAAAAAGAAAAAAAAGCTGGAGTGGGTGATTAATTAGATAGGGAGACGAATTAGTGGGTGACAAACTAGTGAGGTTCTGCTGTAAATTATTAATTACAACAATCTAACACAATTATTAATTTAAACAAAAAAAATCCCTCAACTATAATTCATGTTTGTGTACAATGGATTTATTACCTGTTGCTGTTTTCCTATCACAGTAACCTGAAGGACGGACAAACTATCTATATTTCACCTTTCCTACAGGTAACTATATGGCTCACTAGATGATCATAAATCTTTTGAAGTGGGATATCAACAAACACATGCAAACACATTTCTATTTGTATACTTTGCAAAAACAATAGACATTTTTTTTGGTTGTCTCCCCCCCCCAAAAAAAAAACAAACAAACTTACATCCTCATTACGCTTTACAATTTGAAAAAGTATTTCATGCTACCAAATAAACTTCTGATTAAGCTATTTACTAACACTTAACAATACATACAGCTAAAACTCCCTACCTTTCATTTTCTTTTCATACCAAAACATCCATAAAATCTATTCTATAAATAAAGTCATATGTAAACAATAAATACTTACATTTGAACATAGATCGTTCAAAAAAGTTAGTATTGTTATAATTATCACAATTAGAGTACTTAAAAATTTAATATAAATGCAAATCAGCATGCAACAAACTTGCACAGAAACTCCTGGAAGATACTAACTAGACTACAACTAGACCCAAATGCAGGTGATAACACATAACAAAACATGCACATGAGAAGGGTCTAGTTCAGTCTACACGCACAATGAAGCCCACTGTTGTTCTATCTTATTCTGATAATATACATTACAAATTATAACAAATACAATACTAACAAACAACATACTTTTATTCATTATATTATAGTCTCCAAGTCATACTTTTATTGAAATGATTTGTGAGAGAATTTTATATTTTTATGTGACACTATGGAAACCTAGTAAATGCAAAAAGCTGTTCATTCATTGCCTAATGCATACGCACGCGCGCGCGCGCACACACACACACACACACACACACACGTTCTGAAACCCTTACAGATTTCACTGTTTACACATAACCCTTACTGTTATACTAACAAATACACTTAATCTGTGAAACAATATAGCGTGAGTAACAGGTTCTCATTATGACAGTTTATTAGCAGCTCTACAGTAATGTCTGTTGAAGCATTTACATCAATTACTTTTAATTTAATGTTAACGTCAGTACTAATGATTTACAAAAATCCAACTATTCCAATTCCTTGTACCTGTACTCCCCACATTAAAAAACATGTATGTTAATGAGAACTTTATAACCACTTCTCACTGTCTACAAAGCCGTAAGTACATCAGCTGGTGTACTCACAAGTTATCATGCAACTCACTCCAACACAACTATAGTATTTACTCATTTTACAAATGCCTATACAAAGCTTGTACATTTTATACCAAAATATCTATGAAAAGACACAGTTTAAAACAAAGCACACCCATGTAAACAATAAAATTTCAACAACTATTAACCAAACATTGAGACAAACACTCAACATTTTTAAACTATCATCTGAAGTCTTTAACAAATAACTTACATGTGAGTGGTTTAATAATCATTAGTATACAAATACAAAGGACGTATCAACATCTTTGCATATGTGTTGCATAAAAGTTCATACAGAAAAATATAAGAATGCACTTACTACTAAAGAAGACTTAATTGTCAAAAATAAGTTTAGGCTGAATAAACTACTTAAAAACAATCACTTGTCACTTCTCTATTTATTGATGAAGTAGAAAATTACAGTTAGTTCTTCCTACTTCCACAACTGTGATGTGGATCACTTCTGTAACATCTCTGTCATAAACGAATCTGTAGTTTGATTTTTAAGCTATTTAAGAATTCAATTTAAGTAGGTTTGGCCACTTGCAAATACATGTTATAAATACTTTTTTACCTAAGCGTTGTAAAAGAACAATGTTTTCTACAAGATCCAGCCATAATTTGAACAGAATGTTAAATGGCAATAATCAGCACTTCGAACATATGTTAATACAGTAAAGCACTGATTATCCGCGCGCGTGTGTGTGTGTGTGTGTGTGTGTGTGTGTGTATTACCGTCAGTTAACTGTGCATTCAAAATATTTACGACTGAAAAATAAACAGTTTCATATTTGTGCCTGGCTGTGCACAGTGGTTAGAGATTTGAGACAGGCACAGTTTTTGCACGTTAGAGAGACTCATAACAAAGGGATCTTTTCCTTTGTCATGTAGTAATCCGTATGTTTCCGGATGCAGGAATTCACTGCTTTCCTTGCGGTCTATGACTGAAAGTTTCTGGTCACTAAAATACAGTACAGGAGCCGAGTGACCGTGTAGTGTATGGTATTATTAGGTTCTCTGCTATTGCGTGAAGTACCGTTTTTGCTTATGTTTGTGTTGAATCTTTTATTTCTATCCTTTGTCATTTTACTAGTGTTGTTTTTGTTGCGTTCTATTTTTAATACAGTCTGAAAACTTTTAAAAATGAGTCCAAAACGGAAACGTGTGATCCTACCAATAGAAAAAAAAATTAGATATCGTTAAACATTTTGAAAAAGGAGAAAGTGCATCAAAAGTGGCGAGTTAATTTAACACAGGGGTACAAACTGCAGCCAATAACGACTCAAGGCTGTCTAAAAGAAAAACAATGGAAAGGGCTAGTTTAGATGATCCTGATAAAAGTACTCTGTTTACAGACAGGTAGGCCAAAAACTAGCACAAGGTGTTCGTATATCTGGACGTATACTTGTGCAAAAGACAAAATTTTTTTAATGATGTGCTTGGTTTTAACTTGGATTTTAATGCAAACTGTTGGCTACACCGTTTTAAAGCATATCACAGTATACACAAGTTATCAGCGCAAGGTGGAAATTGAATGGAGATTCGGCAACGGTGACTGAATTTAGAAAAAAGTTTCAGCTTAGTGAGTAAAACTCAGCTGACATCTGAGCAAATCTACAATGCTTATGAATCCAGTCTCAATCATCGCTGTCTATTGTCAAAATATCTAGCTGCCAAAAAAGCGTTCCTCGATACAAAGTCACCAAAGAGAGAATGACAATTTTGTGCACTGCTAAACGCTGCCGGTATGCATAAATTATAACTGGCAGTTGTAGGTAAAGCAAAAAAGCTGCCATGTTTTGATAGAATTGACATAAGTTTTCTGCTGGTTCATTATATTCATCAAAAAGGTGGTTGGACAGAGACATTTTTTAAACTTGGTTTTAACCATAGCATGAACACTTTATCATCAAAAGGTTTACCGAATAATGCAGTTTTATTAATAGATAACGTCCATTCCCACCCATTAGAATTGGATCTAATATCAGATGATGGTGAAGTAAAAGCTATATTTTTAAATCCCATTGTCATTAGTCATTGTCAGCCCATCGAGCAGGGTGTATAACTATGGCTTTGAAAAATTATTACCGTTTTAATTTAATGGAAAAGCTTATTGAAGAAGACGCTAATTTTATTACATTTTGGAAGCGTATCACCATAAAAGACTATTTATTCAGTACTGCAAGCTTGAGATGCAATGAAGCAGACATCGCTGATTTGTACATGGCATAAGTTGCTGAGTTATGTTGCAGATGACAATAATATTAAAAATTTGAAAATACAGAAACTTTTGCTGTTGAAATGTGATTAATTCTACTACACTGTGGTACAGCATATTTCAGAAATGTCAACAATGATAATAGTGGATTGAAAGTGACAAAAACAATCCTGGATATTGAATTTTTAGTGACAAAGAAATTTTTTAGGAGATTGAAGCAAAAGATGAAGAGGATGGTGACGAGTTAGTACTAGAAGAATGTGTTTCCTTTAGGACTGCGTGCAGACCATGATAACAGATTTCGAGCAGCAGTCAAATACATCGTACACAGACATTTTACAACTCCATAAATTTCAGTCAAGGACTCCAGACAATTTTTCAAACAGAAGATGGCAGATTTTTTTACGAGTATTAAGGTATAATAATTTTCTATGCGCCATAGTGTTTTTGTGATTTATATAAATTTCGTTTTTTCTGTATACATACTGTTTAGAGTATTTTTTGTTGCTTGTTTTCCAACAAACGTATGTTGTACATTCCCAATTAACACGGATAATCGAGATTTAACTGTATCAAAAATGTTTAACTTGCTTACTTTGTATAGAATTTAAAAAATACATAGGTCTTTGTGAAAAATGCCAATTTTTCTACCTAACAAACTTTTCACACTGCATCCTTTCAAGTTAATCATGAGATGAAAATAATATTATCTTGGTAAAGGTCTATTAATTATACAATATAATACACAAATAACTATAAGAATGACCAGCAAACTTATTAGAACCACATGTTAGAGAAAGGCACAGTTCACTAACACAAACAACTTTTTGACTGGCTTTGGAAGTTCAGTACATACAGGACAAATGCATTACAGTTTTTCTTCACAATTCAGGACACTTCACAGACAAAAAGCATTAGAAAGTGAAAATTAGTTACCAGCATAAAAGAAGTGTTTAACCACATCAAAAGACTTTTAGAACTGTTCATTGATTACAATCATTTTGTTCAGGTTACGAACAGCACAACATAACACAGAAGAAAAAAAATATAAAGTACACGAACTGTATATAGTGTTTTACAAACACTAAACTCAATGCAAAACATATTAGGCTCAAAACTTTTCTAAGGGTTAAAATACAACTATAACTGAAAATCGTTAGAACAGAACTATAAAACTTTTATAATAGAACTATAAAACTGAAAATCGTTTGCTGTAAAAATACGGCACAAAAAAAAAATTAAGCATATAGTAGTAACAACGACAAACAGAAAATCAGTTTCATATATTTGTTTATAAAACCAACTTCTGCCTGTTTGCCTATGAATGATAGTATTGAAATGACTATAATATGCCTATAAAAAAAAACATTTTGGGCTAATCACACACACACACGCATGTATACACATTCATACACACACAAATTGATAATTCACTATCAACAACACAGATTCAAAAATAATCTACGCTTCTTTGCTGTTGTTTTGCACTTTTTTTAAGCATTTACTGAGAGTTCTTACAAAAAGGAAAGTTTTAATAAATCTTGCACGTTCCTATAACAAAACCCTTCAGTACATGATTGTTTGGAATTGATACCTGTTTATATTGGGTATAAACTCTGAAAAATGGGCACTCTTTGAAATAAACACACAATCTGAAGAATGGACACTGTAAAGTAACCAAAGTTGAAACCTGCATAGATATTGGACTTTGGTCTTTTTAGAACGGCCAATCTTAGATGTACAAATGAAGATCTTAAGTTCGTTTACTATTTCTTACATTGGCAAAACTGGCTGTTCCACTATGTTACCGACTGCCACAGCTTATCAGCCTAACTAACACTGGATACAGGGTGTTCTACAGAAAATAGATGAAACAAATTTCCTGACAAAAAAAGATTCTCTAAGAACAGTGGCAACAATAGAATCAAAATCCAAAAAACTACATATGATACTCTATATACAAAAACTAGAAACAATGTATTATTGAGAAAAGCCATATTATAGAGGATGCAACAAATCGCATGATGATCGGTCTTGGCAGAAGAGAAAGCAGAAGTGACAAAACCAATGAAGATGACTGCAATGAGGGAAATATTGCTGAATCAGATATATATCTTCTGGCAGTACAACTGAATAAATATTTTTTAAGATAAAATTTAACAATGATTATTCTTTGTTTTTAAGAAAGGAGATTTTTCTAAGAGTGTTCAGAAGAAGTTATTCAAGACAAGGTTTCTAGTTAGTGTTCTTGCCAATAATATAATATCTCATCTAGCTGTGTAATGTTATGAAGTCAGAGTATACCGTACATAGGCATAACAATACCTGTCAACAATGGCACCTTATTTGTACATATCAGGCCTACTAAAACTGCTGAACTGATTTACTTACTACACACTCATAAAATTTAAAATTAACATAACTAAGAGTTTAATATATTATCACAATAACAATTGCTGAAAAAAATGTCAGAGTTGTGCCGCGACTAGTAAAAACATCGCGGCGAGAGTTAATTATTTTATTTTACGTCTTTTTTTTGCCTGGACAGTTATGCCGCACGCCGTCAGCCGTTGCTGCGAGCCGTCAGTTGTGCATCGTAATGTACTCTGTTAACTAATTGCCGTACTACGGGTTCCCTTGAACGGGGTTTCCACGTGGGCAAGCGAGGCAGTCGCTGTCCATTTCTCGACCCGTTAACATCTGAACGCCGGTGACAAAATTAGAATTCTGTCTTTTCTATTACTTTCTGCCATGGGCGAGTAATTTTATTAAGGACCTCTGGGTTCCCGAATCAGCCAAGGACTTGAGACAGAACTGATGGCGATAACTACATCTGCCGCCATCCGCCAGAGCATTGCGACCTAGCTCCCCTGTTTCGTCGCCGGATGTTAGGGACGGGACCCACAGTAGATTCAGCATGAACCTCTCAATTTCTGAACCAGCAACTCGCTACACATCGTGACATGAGCCGACCATCTACCTCAGCACGTGGTAACAGCCTTACACCAGGTGAACAGTTCAAATTATTCAAATCGACCTCACGACACATTGTGCCACACTATTTCAGTGAAATATAAAAATATAGAAGTTACATTCCGTTTTTTGTGAGCTAAATTACCGTTAGACCATAGATGATCAAAACTGAACATGTCTGTTCATTTTGTGCACATCCATAATTCAGTGGTACTAATTTGTAAATTATTAATAAGTCAATAATTGTATGCCGGACTAGCAGGCATGTACAGAGCGATTCTTTCATTCCATTTTCTATTTATTTAAATTCTTTCATTTCGTACGGTTAACTGTTTGTGCAGGTTCATGAATTATCACGCCAGGTCAGCTCATGCTGTCGGCTATATCTACTGGAAAGTCATTTACGATTGTAAATTCACGTGTTACCTTGGTACCTTTTTTTTCATATTTTATTTAGTTTCGTTTTAGCGTTTTCTATTTCTCAGTCCGATCGGGATGTGCATGCTTGCAGCCTGGGCTAAACTCGAGCTGTTCTGATTGTCTGCAAATTTCATAAAGATTATAGTAGATTTATATACAATAGTAATTAATATTGAGAAAGCATATAAGAATTTACAAGCACTAATTGTTAGTATACCCGTTGGGTCATTATGAGATTATTATTATTTGCCAGTAGGCATTATGTCAAATTAATTAGCGATGATTAATCATTACCTGGAGTGGTTGCTTAAGTTAAAAGCTATGTTAATTATTGAAGGTTTAATGTCACCTAAAAGGGGTTTTCCAATGCCATGCATTAGCTTGGTATGTGTGCTGGTTATGTGCCACATTAATTGAACTTGTTCAGTTTTCTGAGTCCCAGTAAAGCAACAAACAGAACGATTAATCACTGCTGGGCTCTCGTTCTGTCAATTAAGAGTGAATAATTTGGTTGCATGTTATGATATTGTAATTTGATTTATGATGATGAATTGCTGAGGGCCTCATGAATATTTAAGCTGAAGTATGGAAGATTACTGTCCTATAACAAATGTATGTAGAACTATTGGATACTGTGCTATAAGATCAGAGCCAAAATAAATGTTGTTATGTTTATCCTGACTTTTATTTGCAAGTCCTGTCACAATGGGCTCGGTGCATTTTATGCTTCATCTAGGCCATCTGCCTAGTCCTAAAAATTACGGGTCGCGCCTTCCCCTTTCCAAACAAAAATAAAAAAAATTTTTAAATATTTTCTAAAAACTTTGAGAAGGGGTAATGAGGCGGCTCAGAGTATACTGTACATAGGCATAACAATACCTGCCAACAATGGCGCCTTACTTGTACATATCAGGCCTACTAAAACTGCTGAACTGATTTACTTACTACACACTCATGAAATTTAAAATTAACATAACTAAGTTACAGTTTAATATATTATCACAATAACAATTGCTGAAAGAAATGTATGTTAAATGTAAAAATAAATTATTTGAATAATGACTTCACTGCGTAATTACACCACACAAGATGTCTGAATTCAAAAACTCCTATTTACAAACACACATTGTAAAAATTTAACCTAAGAAAGCCCCTCAGTTAAATATGTGTTTTAAACTTGTGATACTTTTTTTTTCTTTTGCTCCTAACTTAAGATGGGTTGACTTTGCCCTAACAAGCTTCAAATTTTTTAAGAAAATAATCTGTAATTACGGTACACGATAGTCCACCAACAGCAACTGCACCAAAAATTTTTACTACAGAATAGAAATGCTGTTTGTAAAGCTGTATGTAAAGCTACAGAATGTAAAAATGTATTTCATACAAACTCTAAAGCTATTACCTCATAAATCTGAAAGACTATCACTGATGGAACTGACCATTACATTTTAAAATCGTACTTGTATACTGAATCACTGAATTGTACACGGTTAACTGACAATATACGAGGGCTATTCGGAAAGTAACCTCTGTTTCCGCGTACCGAGAGAAGTAGAGGGGGAAGTGGGAGGGTTGTGCTGCCTTTCTTTCACACATTATAGCCTTTCAAAATAAGCAATGCAATAGAAACTCCTGCCAAATGTAAAGTGCGTGCTGTGATAGGATGTCTGATAGCAAAAAATCTTTCAGGGGTAGACATTCATTGTGATTTGTGTACTATATATGGCCAAAACATTATGAGTGAAGGTGTTGTATGTCAGTGAGTTTGTCTGTTTAAAAGTGGAAGAACAAACATTCACGATGAAGAAATGAGTGGCAGGCCATCTGTAGTCAGTGATGAACTCATTCAGAAAATTGATGAAAAAGTCCGTGAAAACCGGCACTTAACAATCTCTTAACTTTTTGAACAATTCGCACAAATTTCTTGGACTGTTTTGTATGAGGTAGTCACAGAAAAGTTAGCCTACTGGAAGTTCTGTGCTCGGTGGGTACCGAAAGTGCTTTCCGAGAACCACAAAACACAATGAATAGGTCTGCCTTAGACTTCCTGTTACGGTATGACATGGAAGGAGAACCATTCTCAACAAAATTGTGACGCGATGAGACTTGAATGTCGTACATAAACACTGAGGCAAAACAACAGTCAATGGTGTGGCAAACTTTGTCTGCCAGGAAAGTTATGGCAACCATTTTTTAGGATACGAAAGGAATACTCCTTGTGGAGTTCATGGAATGTGGAGCAACCGTCAATTCTACAGTTTATTGTGACTCTTTAAGAAAACTAAGAAGAGCCATCCAGAATAAACGCCAAGGTCTGCTGACTTCTGGTGTCATGTTTGTGCATGACAATGCTCGCCCTCACACCCCTCAGCAAACACAAGCTCTGTTGCATCAATTCAAATGGGATGTTTTTGATCATCCGCCATATAGTCCAGATTTGGCTCCCGGTGATTTTCACCTCTTTATGAAGATGAAGAAGTGGCCTGGATCGATGACAACGAAGAACTTCACAATGCTGTGACAGGCTGGCTGCGATACCATGTGGCAGAATTTTATGAAGAGGGGATTTCAAAACTGGTCAAACGCTGTGATTTGACCATTTAAATGCTTAAATTTAAATGGCGATTATGTAGAAAAATAGTGGAAAGGTGTAGTTTTAAGATGTATATAATAACATTTATGTATCTACATCCGTGTTTTATTTATAGTCAAACAGAGGTTACTTTCCGAATAGCCCTCGTAGAATGATTGCTGCTTTTTTTCTATAGCCAGGCCTGACAATAGACAAACACTAGCCACCATTCCCACAGAAGCTGGATTCAATGCACAAGGGTAGGTAAACATTATCCTACTCAAGTAAATATGTCCACTCTTTAAAAACACAGAGAAGACCAACTTTACTCTGTTTGTGAGACAGAAAGAGAGGAAAACAAAAACCTATTTTCAGTTTAAAGCAGCATCAATAACAATGGAATCTGATACACACAGTACAAATACAATGAAACATGTAGATATGTTGAATAGGTTTTATACATTAACAATTCATGTCATAAGCAAGTCTTGTCTGAAAGTTTTCCAGCAGAAATGTTCTCAATATTTTGTCATTGTCTTCTGTAGTTTTACTGCGTTTCCCATATAAAATAAAGAAAATCCCAGTAAATGGTAAGTATTAGATTAACATACAACATTCTTCCACTTGTACATATATTTTTATTAAAGATATATTAAATCTTTAAATTTTATTAAAGATTATAATTAATTTTTAATAAAGATTTGTTTCTTGTAAATGAGAAATAAATTATTACAATTTCAAAAAAGCACCTACCTACACCACACATGCAATATCACGGAACCACACAAGTTGAGTGACTTATGTTTACAGGTTGGGAATTAGTTTACTTGTATTTTGCTCCCTCATGAGAGAACTCCCAGTTTGTCCATACAATATGAGCAGGACTCACTTCACAACAGGGCAATTTTTAATGATCCTTCTATAATACTCAAATTTTGGTCAAAGACAAAATATGTATGAATATACGATGACATTTAACTTTGGTTATCATTACAATTTATTAGCATAATTTTTTTACTATAATACTGTAATTTTTACTATAAGCTGAAAAACTGACACAATCAACATTTACTCCAGTCAAAACAAAACTCCCATTTGTTAGCAAAATGTAATTAAATTATACAGGAGTTGATCATTAATACGCATATGGAACTTACAAATTTTTGACTGCACACACTGTGCAATTATCTCTTTTTAAACTTCATTAACCCAGGAAAATGCGTTAAATGTGAAGTTTTCATACAACAGCTATTACTGGTATAACAAACATTTACTCTACAAAAAAAGATTATTTCTGCGAAACTATGGTGAGAAACAATTGTTTTCTGTGGCTTTTAGTAGAATACATGACTTTATTTTGTTGACGTTTACTGACTTCTTGCATGGTAATTTATGAAACATTACAATAATAAAACATGAACAACACCAGTACATGTTACATAATTTATATGCTAAGATACAATAACCTCTGATGATCATTTCAGTCAATCTGTCTACTCTCAAAGAGTATCAATCGTTACTGATGTTACTCAGTAAATAATGTATACTCTTTGAGAATATAATAGTAGTCTAAAACTGAAACAATTGTCACAATTTGTACATTCAAAAATAAATATTATGAAATATTTATCACGTGTTGTTTATATTTTAGAATCTATGATGTCAAATATGCACCCAAATAAGTTAGACCCAAATAAGTTCACTGAAAATAATGTTTAAAACTATTGTGTATCAATTTCCTAACATCTTATCTCAAATCTGCATAACACATACTTTATTATTTAAATTACTCAAACCTATCAAACATGACTTTAAACATAAAACTTCATTAATTTGTATTTGTTTTATAAGTTATCAAAGACTACATGTTTGGTTAGCCCTATTGGAACTAGCCTACATAATTTCCTTTCATCTAGTTAGCAAAAAACTATTCTATTTAGTGACTTCACATAAAATAACCACTCACGTGAATGGACCACCCTTGAAAATAACTTTGTTTTTATTAATGTTAAAAAAACAAAATCATTCATTAATAACCGCTATAATACATGAAGCCTTTCATAATTAAACTATGCCTACTCTTATAATTGTAATTTCATATTTAGACTAGAAAAACATGACAAATAAAAAATGCAATTAAACTACATAACCATCGAAAAACATTTTGTTACACTGCTGCACTCACAATAACTACACTTGACACGCAATTAAAGAAACAGATGATATCCCAGCTTTTATATACTTTAAAAAGATGCATCTTATTCAAAAATTATGTCTAATAAAAATCAGAATATATCCATGTATATATTTCTACCACGTGCATAAAAAGTTTCCAGAATTCCACATTTTTTTCTGAGTATTCAAACTGACATATGTATTCCTAAGAGAATACAGATTTCAGATGGATCCCATTGATAGCATTTACTCACATGCTCGGATGTTTGTTATCTTTGATAATCTTCACTGCATGAAAGTATATATGCTGTGACTCATATTGTGTAATCTGTTTTAATTTTATTTTGCAAACTGTCCGACTACTTACTACATACTAAATAATATACAGTAGAGCTTCATTTATACGTTTTTCAGGTGACTTCAAAGAAAAAATGTATACATGTGAAAAACGTATAAGTGAAATAGAAAACAAATAGTAGCCTATAATTAAATGGTACAGTACTGAGTAGAAATTATGTATAATTTACAATTTAAAATAATACAATATAAACTTGTGAAACACAACATATATAGAGAGAAAAACTAAACACTAAACAGACAAAAACTATACAAATATAATTAAACATTTCCCCCCAAAATCCGTTATCTTCCCCCGTTTTCTGCTTTTCCGCGGCTACCAAATAAATTTTTCCCTCAAATCTTGATAACTGTGTCATAATTTTGTCTGATTCATTATGGCAGGTTAAAAAGCGTTTAATTACCTATAGGATATTAACGACATCATTGAAACACATGGGGTCCGAATTGGTTCTTCATCACCATCATCATCTTATTCATCCATTTCCTGCTGAACATTATCAGCAATCTCCTATATGGTAATGGCTTCCATAATAACGTTTTCATCAATGTTTACATAGTCATCAGATGACGCGTGGCCTTCTAATTTGCCCCATTCCTCAACATCAACAAGAACATCACAACTATCTTCATTATTACAGGCTTCGCTATTCCCGAATACAACTTTGAGAAAGGAGTTGCAGACAGTGTGTTGTGATACTCTGTGAAATGCAGATGCGACGTAATGCATTGTCTGTTAGAAGAGAGCAAAGTGTTACGAATTTGTGTAAAAACAGAATTTTAATATGCCTATACAGTAGAACCTTGCTAATCCGTCACCTGTGGGACTGGGGGTATGGTCGGAACGCAAAAAGGTCGGATTATCAGAAGAATACAAAATGTTTATTATTTCATTAAATGAGACAGTCTAAAATAAAATAAAATGTATATACAGTAGGCTACCAGGCTATATGATTGGTTATGTACAATAAATGATAATATGTACAGTATGTACACACAGTATTAAAAGTGTAAAAAAATATTTGTAAACACTAAAACTGTCACCAATTACTATGTACACCAATTCACACAGGACGAGTAATTAGCACGCACTAGTAAGCATGCTTACACTGAAAAAAAAGTGTAAATGAATTGGCTCTATCTATTGCGAGAGCGCCCGCAATTCTAGATATGTAGTTCCACGAATTTGATGTTTTGAACAGTGTTGGCTTGATGTTTTCAATTTGCCAGAGCTCGAACTTCAGGACCGCAGAGATGTAGACATAACAACAGCTCAACACTCTTCATACCCAACACAGTTAGCCACCACGTGTAGGACCCTACTTTTATTTTCATGTTTATCATGGCGACTTGACATTATTATGACCTGGTGTAGGCTAGACATTACAGTACCTGTTTATTCAGTTGCAGTCATGTAGTGTGATTCTGTCAGCTTGAGACTAAACTATAACAATTAGTCACTCTTATTTGAAAACCAGTATGGTACAATAAGTGGATATTGCAAAATGCTTATTACATCATTGTGTATGGGTGGTCATAATTATTGTTTGTGACAGGAGGAAGGAACTATAATTTTTGACAAGACCTCTTATAAACTTTTATTGAAAGCAATATTATAAATGCGGTTGCAATGAAACACCAGATTTGACGTCATATCGTACGCAAAAACAAAATTCTAGAAATGCGACATAGCACTGAAACGACAGTAGGAAAAAATTCGGAAGATTTATACCAAATTTCGTATTTGCTGGAACATTGAAAAAAATCGGAAGGTCTTCCGAAATTTCGGAAGACCTGGCAACACTGAGCACTAGACACTAGATGCCGGCTCACTGAGGCAGCACAACAACTGAGCAAGTATGTAAACAAGCTGGTGAGTCATCAACAAGTTGGTGCCTGAGCAGCGGTCGGACCAACCGGAGCATCATACCAGCCGGGGGTCGGACTAGAGAGGTTTTACTGTGCTGTAATTTATTTAGATATGCCTATGCCTATAAGCAATTTTACATATATGGATTACCGCATTGGCTATACCTGGTATATACAGAAATCAGTTGTAAGTTTTAGAGTAAAGTCAAAAATCATGCTAGAAAATTAAGGGTCGTAAAAGAATCCCTGGTTTTAAAAAATCCTTTACTCCTCTCCTGGTGTAAAAACTTTTAATCTTTCTGAACGTACTGATACTTATTTCATTTCAATCTATTCATTATTTAAGAAACCGTCCATATTTGAAATATTGGCAGTCTTTTTGATGATTCAAAACATCGCACTAAATAATGTGGTACAGTATTGTTTTCACTTTTTACAAGTTACAAAAATCACAAAGAAATATTAAGCAACTTGCAATGATGCAATTTAAAATTGCGGGATATTTTGAGGTCATGCGGTTACAGTTGTTCGCTTGTGCAATTTGCAGAAAAAAATTCAATTCTCACTTTCTTTAGGTGTGATGTATCAAGTGGGTGTGCCATCCACCTGTCCACAAACAAAAGGGTTTTTCAACCTTTTGCTCTCATTTTTGCATCAACACCTCGCAGCAAGTCTTCAGACTTATGCCTCATCATAATCCATGACTTACTGTTGTTAGCGTATTTCGTAAGCAGCATTGCAAAATTTTTAAAACGCCACACCCTCACAAATTTCCCTACAGTTGGGAGATACAGTTTTTCATTTCCATCACTGTTTGCGCACAACGACACTGTTTACTCTGCTTCCCACTATGATAGTTGTCTGCTATGAATGCCACTGTGCGGACACGAAGTAAATTAAAAAAAAAAAAGAAGCCTGTTTCATTGTCATTGAAGACATGTTTGGGAGCATACTGAGATGTTAGTTATCTCAAATGAGTTTATTTCCACTCACGCACTGTATTAATGTCTACATTCTTACTCTCATCACACACACTTTTGCCTTATCTAAAATTTATGTAACCAGCTGGTCGATGCATGAAAATGTTTGACACCAAACCTGATGTGAGTTCATTTGCTTTTTCGCAAAACACTGCCCCACTGATAGGAATTACTTCCTACCTGTATTGCTGAAACCATTTAACAGGCAGTCTTCCAAGCATTCATATTTTCCACCTTGAATACATGTTTGCTTATTACTAGAAACACTAAATAAATGAGTACTTTCTTTAGTTTCAGTTGCTTTAGCCATATGTGAATTTAACGTTGATGGAGCAATCCCTAACTCTTTGGCGATGTCCACTCTTACTCCAGCTTTCCTTCATTTCTTTCAAAATGTTTAATTTCTCATCGATCATAATGCATTTTTCTCTTCCTTTCACTCATTTTCCACTCACACTGTTACCTCTAATAGAAACTGTAACAAACAGAAGTCGACAAAGTGATGAAGATTTACAAGCAGTGAACAAATACGGTACGTTTCTAGGAATCAAAGCTGGCTCAAAGATTGCTCGACAACTGCTACCTCAGCTGAATGGTACAATTGACAATTCCTTAGAAACATACAGTCTATCAAAAATATTTGTTTTCAGATATTCATTTTGTCATATACGTGACATAATCAGCATAAATATTTAAACATGTAAATGAAGTTTTGTATCTACAGGGACTTAAGAATGTGATCGCATAAGAGAAAAAAATGAATAAACAAAAAACATATAAGTGCAAAATGCATAAAAGAAGTTTTATTGTATAATCTATGAAAGTGTACACAATCATGAACACAGATGGTACGTTATTAAAATAAAAAAAAATTTCCACTTTTATCATTATGTACTTGAAAGGACAAAATTACACAAGGTCAAGTAACCTATATGTTAAGAACTAGCTGATTTATTGGAGCACTACATAAAAGTTTTGAAAAACATCTTATGTAGGATCAACATTGGCTTTTCTTTACATATTCAGGGCAATGAAAAGAATTTGCAACTGAGTTTTCTACTAATATCTATGATGTAATTCTTTTTTTTGCATTATTAAGATAATTTCAGTATACCGGTACGCTAACTAAATTTTAATACATGCTAAAACACAGTACTTTTAATGTACTGTAGTAATGAAATCTTGTATTCTATTTTGCCTAATTCATCCCTACTCTAGATGGTAACTGATACAAGTGATGTGATATTTCAGATGATAAAATAAATTTTGTTTTTTCACAAACAAGCACCTTAGGTTGACTGAGGTTTTGGACGACTTTGCAAAGCCTCAAAAAATTAATCTTGTTCCTTAAATACAAAAATAATAGTTTATTTTCTAATCAGTGTATTAAAGTGAACCTTTCTTGTTTAAGTTGTTTCATTTTCTTTCCCAACATAGAATTTCAGTGGATAAATGTCTGGTATATAATAATGGGCATTTTCCATAATTTGGTAGAAAGAATGCAGCAAAATTTAAATGTGTAACATATCTGCAAAGAAAACTTCCATTTCAATCTGACACAAAAAATTTAAAGACTAAATGGTCAACAACAATGTACATATTCTAGTTTTTGTTAAGTAAGAGCTAAAGTTTCTAAGAATTAAAATACTTATAGTAAAATAATTAATACATTTTTGGAGCTAAAATAATACATTGTATGTCCAAAAATTAATTATAATCATGTTATAAAATTACAATAGTCTACAAAAAAAAAGCTTTATTGGCTGATCTATATAGTATTTTTTGCGCTGAATTCAAAAATGCCAACCATTTTTCTCTATCACATAAGGGTTTCATGTGACAGCTAGGTAAAATATTTTACATTAATAACATTTACAGTAAAGAAATTAATCAATGTTCAACGTACCTAAAAGGTGTTAGTTGAAGATTTCCTGGAGTACTTTGCATCAGGAACATTGGAGTTAACATATTTGAGCTCCATTTCCCTTGATACCTTTTTTCCATGCTTGAAATGTCTTGATGAAAGTGTTCACCATGTTCATCGCTTACGGCTCCCAGGTTTTCCGGAAAGAAATCCAAGTGAGATCTTGAAAGTGGATCTTGAGAGACATATTGCAGCCTAAATGTTCAAATGCTTTCAGCAGCTGATTTACTAGATCCCTGTAGTTGTCAGACTTGTTATTGCCTAAAAATTGCATCACTACATTCTTGAAAGAAATCCATGCACGTTTTTCTAAGTCATTCAACCATCCTTCAAAATTTTGATCTTTTATTAGTTCTCTTATTTGTGGTCCTACGAAAATTCCTTCTTTAATTTTTGCATCACTAATTCTGGGGAACTTTTCCTTCAAATACATAAAACCTCTTCCATTTCTGTCTATTGCCTTCACGAAATTTTTGGGATCAACTAAATGAGCATTCATAACATTTTTTCACCACGTGTGAGAGATTTATGTAAGGCCATATCTTCTTTTTGAAATGACTTTTGTGATCTCTGCTGTCCCACTCACATAAAAAGCAGCAAAATTTTATGTATTGTCTGTAAACCTAGCAGCACAGCGATCACCTTAAGGTCTCCACATACGTTCCAATTGAATGTTTCATACATTATCTTGTCTAGAATAATCTTCATAAGTTTCTTTCATATTAATAGTATGTGCTAGTGGAACTGATGGAAATTTGTTTCCATTGTGAAGGACAGCTTTTAGGCTAGCTTTAGAAGAATCAATAAACAAATCCCATTCCTCTGGGTTATGAGAATGTCCTAGAGTAGCCATCACTGATAAAATATTATAATACACAAAATCCCCTTCTTGAGAAAAAAAGTTCTTGAAATCCTCTTGACGGTTTCGAAAGTAGCATACCTTAGTTCCGCGATCAAGAAGGTTCCACCCTTTTAGTCGTGATTCCAAAAGTTCTGCCTGATTTTTTGATAAATGTAAATCACGCACTAAATCATTTAGGTTTCCTTGTGTCAATAAATGAGGGTCGTTAGAAACTTCAAAACTTGGATCATGTCGATCACAGTGATCTTCATTCTGATCCTCTTCAGAGCTTGGATTTTCATTTATATCGACTGATACTGGGTGATTTGGTATTGGGAGATCATCACTGTGGAGAACAGGTCGAATCGCTGAAGGTATATTGGGATATTTCAAAGTGTGTTTCAACTTACTTGTTATTCCTGTTGTATTTGTTAAACAAAAATAACAGTTGGAAGAATGATCTTTTGGCTCTCTCCACACCATGGGAACTGCAAATGGCATATGGCAAGAGCCGTTTGCCCACCCCGTTAAAAGCCTTGAACAAGTAACACAACAAATATGGGGGGCCCTGATCTCCTACCTTGCAACCAAAATAAAGTTGATAGCACTTTTTTATTAAAGGGGTAAAGTTCCGCCTTTGAAGTTTAAAAGTCAACTCACCACACACATAACAAAACGTGTCCGGATGGTTTAGGCACTTGCGCGGCATTTTTGAGTTTTCACACAAATAAAAGCTACTAATACAGAACAATAACACAGTGTTTAAGATAAGATAAACAATACGAGTTGTTTATAAAAGAATACACTTGCACGCCTCTGTATGTTGGTAAACTAAGCACAACATAACCTCCAAGCACACTTCTGCACAAATGTTCACCACAGCCACACGAGTCATTCCATATCAAAATCAACACAGTGATTTTCCTTAACACCTCAGATTTTGATGAAATTTGGTATACAGGTATTATTCATATAGGATAAGAAAAATACCAAATATTTTTGAAATATATCAACCGGTTTTCGAATTACAGCTACCTAAAGTTCCCCAAAACCGCTAAAAATGGTGCGTCCGGATAATTTTCAAATTGCAATTGTGGCTCTCCTAATTAACCTAAAGAGCTGTGAAAGGTGTCATTTTAAAGCTTTATTGAAGGACCTTTCATATGACATGCAACACTATACAGGTTAAGAGGAAAATGTTTTTCAAATTCAAAATCAAAATTTTGATTTTGAATTTTTCAAAATGCGTACCTTTGAAAATTTTCAAAAAAAAATATGTTGTTCTTTGTAATATTGATAACTGATCCTGAAAGTTTCATGATGGGATTCCAATGGGTTCCTTAAATTTTTACTTTTTTTCTAAACACTGTTTCAAGTAAAATGCACAAAAACTGTGTTTTTATTTCATATTTATTTTTTATGTAGGCTATGTCAAAAGTATTTTAAAAAACAAGAATAGTAATTGTAGAATTGTGTAAGAAACAATCGTAAAATTAGTTTTATGTAAATTAGTTAATAAAATGTTTAAATAAAATAGGTAGATAATGGGAAAAATAAGAAAAGTACACTGAGAGAAATTTTTGAGAGTAAAAGTTACTGAGAGTAACAAATTTATTGTTCAGTGGACCAGTGGTGGTGATTTACAACGAAAAATTTATTTTCCCCTTTCCCCCCTACCCTCGTCTTCTTTCATGTTATGACATGTCCGTGTCCGGCTATCACACTCTGTTTAGCTCTGCAGCTCAGTGTCTCTTACGATTCAGGATTGTGGACATGCTTGTATTGGTTTATTGCACAGTGTTATTTTATTTAAACTTTAATAGTTTCAAACAGTGCGTGTGTTCTACGAAAGTGATGAAATAAGTAGAGTAATGGCAGGCAAAAAAGACTGTATTTCAGTGAAAGACGAAAATGGAGAGAAAACTGCAGTTCAGAAGAGATTAATTTTATGTAACTTAAAGGAAGCATATATTATTTTTAAAGAAAAGTATCCTCAGATGAAAGTTGGATTCTGTAAATTTGCAGAGTTGAGGCCAAAACAACACTGTGTCTTGGCTGGAACAAGTGGCACACACTCAGTTTGTGTTTGTACCACCCATCAAAACTAATGGAGAATTTGCAACCTATAAAAATTTTCTTGCAAAGGTTTTATGCAACCCTCCATCTATTGATTGCATTATGAGAGATTGCACTTCTTGCCCAGGAACCGATGAACTAAAAAATACTTTAGAAAAATGTTTTAGAGGAAACCATGATTGAAAACGTAACCTTTCGTCAATGGGTTACTGTAGATAGATGTAATCTTGAAACTGTACAGAAAAGTTCATCTGAGTTTGTTGAGGTGTTATGTGAAAAAATTGTTTTGTTAATTCGCCATGACTTCATAGCAAAACAGCAAAGTTCGTTTATGAATGAAGTAAAAGAAACACTGAAAGAAAATGAATATGCTGTCACATTGGATTTTTCAGAAAACTACACTTTCGTGGTTCAAGATGAGGCCCAAAGTTACCATTGGTCAAGTGACTCTGTAACAATTCACCCCTTTGTAATTTATTACAGAGATGAAGATAAAGTAAAACACATCAGTTATGTAATCATTTATGAATGTTTAGAACATAATACAACAGCAGTATATTGTTTTCAAAATAAACTTGTGCAGTTTTTAAAAAGTTATTTTCAATGTGCTGTTAAGAAAATTTATTACTTTTCCGATGGAGGTGCTGCCCAATACAAGAACAAAAAGTATTTTTCTAACCTATGTTTCCACAAACGTGATCTTGGAATAGACGCAGAGTGGCACTTTTCAGCAACTGCCCATGGAAAGGGACCATGCGATGGTGTTGGTGGCACGGTTAAAAGACTGGCAGCAAGGGTAAGTTTACAAAGACCTTACGAAAACCAAATTCCCACACCACAGCAGCTTTTTGAGTGGTCAGTGCAAAATATCAAAACTGTTAACTTTGAATTTGTTAAACAAGAAGAGTACGTAGTGTAATAGGAAAGGAAGGGGGGGTTCCTTTTATTAATTTCTATATTCAAAAGTGACATCGCAAATTCCCATGCCGACTTGCACAAAGAACTACAGCAGAGCTTTTCAATCATACGTTAGTCTGGAACGGTGTGCGCGGTACAAAAATATCCGAGAATTGTCACGTGTGGAATGTGAGTCCACCCGCACGAGCGCCTCACATGCGTCGCACAAGCGAAAAGGATGCCGTAACAAAAAATGGCTAAGCCGAAAGATTTCTTGCCATGTGCTATGGAGACGAAGGAAATGGTGAGCCACAGCCTGTGGTATCACCACAGAACAGCGTCGACGGTCGAAAAGAACCAATGAACTGTCTGAACGTCATTGTATTTCTGCCAACATCATGTTCGTAGTCCTTCAGCCTTTCGACTGGTTTGTACCTTCCCCGCATATACCCGTGGTGCGTGTGGTACTGAGTCTCTCACAGGTATATGGGACCTACAGTTTAACGCCGGATCCGAACGGCATAGTTGGGGAAGGTTTATACTAAGCAGGATACCTCTCGCTGGTTTGCCATTGCTTTGCGAGGGGGAACGGTCGTATCTAAATCAGATGGCCCCCGGCGGGAATTGAACCCGCGTCGACAGCGTAGCAGCGCCACACAACATCATGTAGGCGGTGAAAACGGAAATGCTCGCCAGCTTTCGTAGCGAGCGTCACTACACACCAAGTAATAAGGCCGGCCGGTCGGGTGTGCGTAAGTCACTTAGGTCACTCAAATCAAATCTTAATTAAAGTGTGTGCAAACTAAACAAAAAACTAAAGGTGTCATTCGATGTGATCAAGAATTAATCGTAATGGGTGGCGGAAGTTTAAAATGAACAAACTACAGTGGAACAGTGCGTGAGACGTTGCATAACAACGTGGAATCCAAGCCAGGATGAGTACACTGTATTACTACCTACTATAATATAATCACTAAAGGAAATAACTTTCCAAACTAAATTCATTGTTTAACAAAATCTAAAAAATGGGGTAATTGGCATGTGTGGGTGTGTGCGATAACAAAGAATTGGTTCGTCTTAAATTATAGAATACAGTCTAGAGCTATTATAATGATTTAGTTTTAATTAAACTAGACATTATAGATTTAATAATTAAGATTTTATAAGAAGTAAAATATATATTGTTTGTATTAGTAGTAGTTGCGTGGCGCAGAGGTTGTCACTATGTATCATGTAATTCGATAACAAGAATGGGGTTATAACAGATTCAAGCAAAAAAGAAAATGTCATGCTAAAGTAAATAAAGTAATATTTTATTTGAACTTATAAATACGTATTGTTAATTGCATTTACCTGTTTTTCTCTGCTAAGTACACCAGACGACACACCTTGGTCAATTACCAATAAAGGTAGGTAATACAAATTTCAATATTTTAAACCTTTAATTAACGTGTAATACTTCAAATGACGCCCGTAACAGTAGACGTTGTAAATTAAAATTAAATTGAATTAATTTACAACCTGGTCAAAATGGCAGAGAAAAACAAGAATGCAAATTTGTGTGAAAGTGTAGAGGAGGAGTCAATTTTAAATGTTACGCAAGACGATTTAATATCAACAAATATTAACGAGAGCGTAGACAATACAACAGACGAAGTTGAAAGAGTAGACGCTAAGAATAGCAAAAGCGATAATGTAAATATATTTAACCAATTAGCGCTGATGATGGAAGTAATGCAAAAGAATAATGATAATTTGAATGAGTTTAGAACGGAAGTCAAATCAGAGATAACTGTAGTAAATAATAAACTTACAGACTTAAATAACGAGTTTGCGAACATAAGAAGCGAACTAAAAATGAGGGATGTGAATATGAACAGACGATTAGAAAGTATGAATGAGACTATGGCTGAAATGAACGGTGAGATAATTATAAATATAAATAAAATAAAAGACGAAGTAAACAAAAGTAGAACTTTGAAAGAGGAGGTAGAAAATGATACAGTTACAGGTGAGTATAACGAAAACAAAAATAATGAAGGTACAAGTACTAAGGTAAGTGACGAATTTAAAACTAGTGATAATTATGATATAATTAAAAATATGGTGTTAAAAGATAAAATAAATAATAGTGGTGGCAAGGGAATTTTGATGGAAATACAAAGTGATTATGAGAGAGAGAGAGAGAGTGATAGAATTATTTAAGCTGAACAAAGGTTATAACGAATTAGCAGAGAGGTTAGATATTGCAAGAGTTAATAATATTGAATGCTTACCTTGCGAAATAGGTAGTACAGCAAACGATGATAAGGTTGGGGATATTGATTACTTACCTTATGAGATAACTGATGTAGTCGATGAATATAATGATAAAAACTTACCTGATGTTGTGATAGATATAGTGGAGGAATATGCTGATAGAATGTACCTTATGTTAACAAAAAATACTGATGGAGACAGAACTAAAATCACCAATGTAAACGGGCTTTATGAAATAATGGGAGACAAATATGTAGTTAATTACTGTGTCAATATAATTAACGAAAGTAGTCATTACAATAATAATTATAATGTAATGTGTGTCGAGAAGAATGAGTTGTGTTATAAATACATCAGACTATTATATGATGATGGGGGTTACATAAAAAATCAGTGAATGGACATTTTAAATATTTTAGTTTGTGGTTATGACCTGGCCAACTTATGAAATGAGGTGTGGTAAACAGAAAAATAATGTCAAAGAATTGTAAATAAATTCATAGTGAAATTAATTGTGTTTGTATTGTAACAGGTGTTATAGGTAAACAAGGGGTGCATGTAGCAGAAATTGATGTTAATGATAGTAATATTTTATCAGAGTAAATAAATAATGAGTTTGTAGTAAATAAATTGTAATTGTTTTGGAGTAAGGTAATTAAAATATGTTGTGTTTTAAATAATTGATTGAATTAAATAATTTGAGATGTATTAATTGATTAATTTAAATATTATATAAAGAGATTTTGATGATGAATTTAAATTATTTTTATGAGATTTGAACTTAATAATAAACAGTAATTGAATAAATGTAAAATGTATGTAGTTGTGGAATCATATGATTGTTATGTTTCAGAAGATACATAGAGTTATGTACATTGTTTGGTGGTGAGAAATGTTTATATTTTTGTACATATTTACTGTATGGTCTCCAGATCACTGTATATGATTAAATAAATAATTACCTTAATTTTATTCACTAAGTGATCTTCTTTTACTAAATTACAACATGTTTCAGGGCTTATATCCCTATCTTCAGGTAAAAACAAAATCTACCCTATTGTTAGGGTTTCGTTAAAAAGTTCACGAAGGCACAAACACATAACACACTTAAATAAATTAACACAACATCGAGTTTGCATCGGAACGCGCTACAACCGAACCAGTGCACTGGCCGAAGTCCAACTTCCAACTGATCCGTACACGCTATTCACGGTTTATTTTCATTGCTGTGTCATATAGTTTATTTGACTTGAATGACAATTGTTCATTAAGTACCTGACTTTTATTCATTCTTAAGGCCTTGTAAATTTCAAATTCTTCTAGGGCATCTAGTAGTTGACCCTTTTTACCTATATGTAAAGGTTCCAGATTCTCTTTAAATCCAGTGTATGTATGATTCTCATTTATTAGGTGTTGTGCGTAATGCGATACATTAGTATTGGGGAACTACTTAGGTAAATGTTCTTTGAATCTCTCGGAAAATTTTCTCCCCGTCTGGCCTATATAGATTTTATCTATAATAAATAATGTAGCCAAAAAGCTACAAATAATTATCAAAAACAGCTTAGTAATGGACAACATACATAGTGTAAAAAATACAATAGAATTTATAAACAAAGTTAAAAACATTGAAGTACTGCCTAACCATAAACTGATCTCTATGGACATAGTGAACTTGTAGACGAACATACCCATGTTAGAGACGGTAAATATTCTCGAGAGACTTTTAATCAAGACAAAAGTCTTAAAACAGATACAAATTGATGAACTTATATTTTTATTGAAAATTGTTATACAACAGAATTACTTTACACACGACAACAAGTTTTTTATCCAAGAAGATGGGCTGGCCATGGGTGCACCGGTGAGTGGAATTTTAGCGGAAATTTACATGAATCATTATGAGAACAAGTACATACTTTCTGACAAAAACAAGTTATATAATAAAATCATCTCGTACACACGGTACGTAGACGACACATTTTTAATTTTTGGTGGTACTCTGAGACAGATAGACGGATTGCTTACTTTTTTGAACGGCATAAACAGTAATATTAAATTCACTATGGAAGTAGAGTATAACAATATGTTGAATTTCCTGGACGTAACCACATATAAACGTAATAACCACCTTAACTTTAAAATATATAGAAAGTCAACAACAACTGATATAGCCATACATGCTAGTTCCAATCATCCTTATACACAAAAAATGGCAACTTTTAATGCACTGGCACATAGATTGACGAATATACCGATGGACATAGAAGACTATAACGATGAAATTAATATAATAAAACATATAGCAATAGTGAATGGTTACAATAGTAAAATCATTGATAAAATAATATATAAACACGCTAATAAATTAAAACGATCGGACAAAGTTAAAGATAAAACCCAATATGTTGCCGCTAGATATACGAACATACTACCTAATATACTACATAATGAACTAAAAAAGCTAGGGATTATTGTCTCGTTCAGGTTCAGGACCACGAATAAATTAATAAATTTACTTAAGCCTCATACCACAGCATTACTAGAGGATTGTTCGGGTGTTTATAGGATCCGGTGTAATGAATGCGATAAAATCTATATAGGCCAGACGGGGAGAAAATTTTCCGACAGATTCAAAGAACATTTACCTAAGAAGTTCCTCAATACTAATGTATCGCATTACGCACAACACCTAATAAATGAGAATCATACATACACTGGATTTAAAGAGAATCTGGAACCTTTACATATAGGTAAAAAGGGTCAACTACTAGATGCCCTAGAAGAATCTGAAATTTACAAGGCCTTAAGAATGAATAAAAGTCAGGTACTTAATGAACAATTGTCATTCAAGTCAAATAAACTATATGACACAGCAATGAAAATAAACCGTGAATAGCGTGTACGGATCAGTTGGAAGTCGGACTTCGGCCAGTGCACTGGTTCAGTTGTAGCGCGTTCCGATGCAAACTCGATGTTGTGTTAATTTATTTAAGTGTGTTATGTGTCTGTGCCTTCGTGAACTTTTTAACGAAACCCTAACAATAGGGTAGATTTTGTTTTTACCTGAAGATGGGGATATAAGCCCTGAAACATGTAATTTAGTAGAAGAAGATCACTTAGTGGATAAAATTAAGGTAATTATTTATTTAATTATATTTTTGTGTTTATGACAGTAGGTGATCATGTTGTATTCGAGTATATGAGTGATGTAATGTAAGTATGAAGTTTATAATGCAATTTAATAAAATAAAATGTTTGATGTTTGAATGGTAAAGTGTATATGAGGCTCAGAGGTTTTGAACTAAATAATAATATATCCAAACATATAATGGTCTACCATCTGTGAATTGCAGTAGCAGTGTTAGTGTAAACCTTGTATGTCTTTTAGTAGTTTCCCCTACATTTCGGGCGGTCACGGCTTCACCGAACCCTGACCGTGGATTTATAATGTAAATATATTCTAAATTGGTGAACTTAGAAATACAACCGGAGGGTAACTCAGGGGAATCTACATAACTATGGAACATTGGCTATCATTGAAGGGGGTGATAGTGCCGTATTAAGGGTGTGTGAATCATTATAGTAGGATTACTGGTGTCCTCGGACATCAGTAATACCGAAATTTTTATATAACACTGAAGCAAGAACGGGGTAGGCAGCGTCTACCCCTAACAAACTTCCGTTCTTGTGGAAGCAACTGGACGCCACAGTCCAGTGGGGGGGGGGTCATAGTGTGTGTGGTAAGGAGGTTACTCAGGGGAGTAATGAATTCAAATCTTGAATGGACATAAACTAAATGAGCTAATAAGCTAATTAAATTATGTTATTTTGATTCATGAGATGATTACAGTAGACAATTTGTACGAAAGTAATTAATTTACATGTGTTAGACTCTGTATGATAATTTTATAAATGACTTTGCTGATGGAAATGATTAATTCAAGGATAGTAGATATTTGTTATGTTTTGTTTAGTAGGTTTTATTATGTTTTATAATGTTGTACTATGATAGAGTGTAAGAATTATAAACATGTGTATAAGTTTGTGTAGTGTATCTAGGGTAAGGTCATTCACCTGACCCTGAGAGATCAGCTGATGACTGATGTAGAGCCATGATATGTTTCTCGTAATTGACTCATGGATTTTTTTTTTATTAATTAATGTAAGTAAATAATTTTGTTGTTTTTGGAAATTTTGGTAATTGATAAAAGAAATATTTTGGAAATTAAAGTTAAAAAAAAAAAATTTTCTAATCTTGGCGGTAAAGAATTTTATGTTAAATTTTAAGTTTCAATATAAGTAGAGAAGAGGTCAGCTGATTATTCATGATGTGTATTTTATGTTATCTTTGTAATCAAGTGTAGCTATTTCTGAATGTATGGTGGAAATAAGTTGTTTATTTTATTTGCTTATTATGACTGTGAGCATCTAGTTAGTAAGCGTAGATATAAAATGAAGAATTTTGGAATTAAAAAAAAAAAAAAAAAATTGATTGAAATATTGATGGAAAATTATATTTGAAGAAAGGATAGAATTTTAATTCACGTTAATAAATGACGTAGAGTTCAAGAGTTTATGCCGATGTCCCTGGATGGTCATACTCTGTTTACATTGCTGTTAAACATATATAAATATAACCAACTGTTTTATGTATGAATTAGAATTAAAAACAAGAACCAATGCTTTGCCTAAGGTGAACCAATACAATTACGGGGAGGCGCATCAGTGGAAGATATGGAAAATTAATAGAACCATTTATGAAATGTGTTGACGGAATGTATAAGAGTCAGGTGGTACTATGGAACGTACCTGTTCTGGCTGGCGTGTCGGAACAGCGACGTCTCGTGTCTGTTCGGCTTTGTGGTGTTGGGATTCTCAGGTGGAAAGTCCAACAAAGTCGGATAGATACGTCCATAGCCGTTTGACTAGGGGGGTGGATAAACCCATAGTGATTTTAATGAGAACTAAACGGGGGTAATGGTTCCATATCGACACTGGTACTTTTAAAACAGGCAATGAGAAATTTTATGCTTTAGGGCATGAAACCTCTCATTGGGGGGGGTATTGAAATAGGACAGAAAGGGGGGGTTCATTTTATTAATTTCTATATTCAAAAGTGACATCGCAAATTCCCATGCCGACTTGCACAAAGAACTACAGCAGAGCTTTTTATTCATACGTTAGTCTGGAACAGTGTGCGCGGTACAAAAATATCCGAGAATTGTCATGTGTGGAATGTGAGTCCACCCGCACGAGCGCCTCACATGCGTCGCACAAGCGAAAAGGATGCCGTAACAAAAAATGGCTAAGCCGAAAGATTTCTTGCAATGTGCTATGGAGACGAAGGAAATGGTGAGCCACAGCCTGTGGTATCACCACAGAACAGCGTCGACGATCGAAAAGAACCAATGAACTGTCTGAACTTCATTGTATTTCCACCAACATCATGTAGGCGGTGAAAACGGAAATGCTCGCCAGCTTTCGTAGCGAGCGTCACTACACACCAAGTAATAAGGCCGGCCGGTCGGGTGTGCGCAAGTCACTTAGGTCACTCAAATCAAATCTTAATTAAAGTGTGTGCAAACTAAACAAAAAACTAAAGGTGTCATTCGATGTGATCAAGAATTAATCGTAATGGGTGGCGGAAGTTTAAAATGAACAAACTACAGTGGAACAGTGCGTGAGACGTTGCATAACAACGTGGAATCCAAGCCAGGATGAGTACACTGTATTACTACCTACTATAATATAATCACTAAAGGAAATAACTTTCCAAACTAAATTCATTGTTTAACAAAATCTAAAAAATGGGGTAATTGGCATGTGTGGGTGTGTGCGATAACAAAGAATTGGTTCGTCTTAAATTATAGAATACAGTCTAGAGCTATTATAATGATTTAGTTTTAATTAAACTAGACATTATAGATTTAATAATTAAGATTTTATAAGAAGTAAAATATATATTGTTTGTATTAGTAGTAGTTGCGTGGCGCAGAGGTTGTCACTATGTATCATGTAATTCGATAACAAGAATGGGGTTATAACAGATTCAAGCAAAAAAGAAAATGTCATGCTAAAGTAAATAAAGTAATATTTTATTTGAACTTATAAATACGTAATTGTTAATTGCATTTACCTGTTTTTCTCTGCTAAGTACACCAGATGACACCTTGGTCAATTACCAATAAAGGTAGGTAATACAAATTTCAATATTTTAAACCTTTAATTAACGTGTAATACTTCAGTAGAGACTGAAAAACTCTTGAATGATCGGTTTGGAAGAGCGGTGACCATTAAAGGAACACATCAATTCCATGCCTACTTGCCAGTTAACAAAAATCCATCACAAATTAAAGTAAAAGTATTTTCCTATGACACAAATTACAGCATTATGCCCACCACAAGATTAGAAAATAAATTGCCAATGACGGAAGTTAATGGCTATGTAACTGTGACGTATGACAGAAAATGGTGGTTGGCATATGTTCTAGACAAAAATGAAAGTGAAGATGAAATAAAAGTAACATTTCTGCATCCTGCTGGTCCTTCCCCCTCTTATTCTTACCCTCAGAGAGCTGACAATCTTTGTGTATCACTGAATGACATTTTGTTCAAAGTTAACCCAATCACACCCACTGGAAGAGTATACAGACTTTCAGAAAAAGACACTCGGAAATCAAGTGACGCTTTGCAGCGCTAAATAAATAATGTACTTTCAACCTCTACTTAAATGGAAATAAAATACATGCACCACACATACTGGGTGAGTTTATTTCATTTAAACTTCTTTAATAGTAAAATTTATAAAATACTTAGGTACTATTTTAATAGTTTGAAGTATTTCTATAAAATTCCTTCAAAAGAATTATTAAACTTAAATGATAAGTTTTTGTACCACACACGACTAGATGCACTAATAAAGGACAGTTAAATAAAAAAATAAGTTTAAAAATGTTTAATATCTTGTCTTTTAACTCCACTGTAGCCTACATACATATTGAATATCAGATTCTGTGTAATTACGACTACTAAAGTTGCCATTCTAAATGAATGCAAAGGTGTAGTCCTATTTTGGAAAAAACATCTGATTGAAAAAAAAAAATTTGAATGTAAACCCATACGAATCCCATCATGAAACTTTCAGGATCAGTTATGAATATTACAAAGAACAACATATATTTTTTTGAAAATTTTCAAAGGTATGCATTTGAAAAATTCAAAATCAAAATTTTGATTTTGAATTTGAAAAAACATTTTCCTCTTAACCTGTATAGTGTTGCATGTCATATGAAAGGTCCTTCAATAAGCTTTAAAATGACACCTTTCCCAGCTCTTTAGGTTAATTAGGAGAGCCACAATTGCAATTTGAAAATTATCCGGACGCACCATTTTTAGCGGTTTTTGGGAACTTTAGGTAGCTGTAATTCGAAAACCGGTTGATATATTTCAAAAATATTTGGTATTTTTCTTATCCTATATGAATAATACCTGTGTACCAAATTTCATAAAAATCTGACATGGTAAGGTATAAAACTAATTAAAACTGTGTTGATTTGACACGGATGACACACATATTACATCACAGCAAGAATCAACGAGTACCAAACGTTGCTTTTGTTTTCATTTCCTCAAATAAATAAACAATACGTGCTCCAAGTCAATACTGTAGTAATATTTATTGCAAAATAATACAATTTCCAACATAGAAAATTGAAAAAAAAAGTTATTCTTATATCTATAAAACTATACGTGATAGCAAACTTTTGATAGCAAAACTGGATTCCTCGTATGAAAATACATAAGAATCACATACAATTTTGTCTGGGACAAAACATGTGTTGACCAGTGATGGGAAGAATCCTGAATTTTTCATTTCTCCTAAGGAAAATGGGAGGGAGGTCCAAATTTCAGCCTTCAAGATCCAATCCCCCTCACTTCCCAAGGAATTCCTAGTTATGCCACTGGTGAGCACAATGGGGCACTGACCTATACTCTCCCCTCCATCTGCACTTAAATGTTCAAGCACGCATAACCAACTGTTCAGCAGTAGCATCTGTTCAAAGCAGACGGTGTATCTGAACTCCATTTAATTAAATGTTAAGCAATTAACACGGACGGTGCAACAAGTCAGTAAGAAATTTCTAATAAAACTTGGAAAAACTGCTAAGAAACATTCCATTTGTTGTAGGGAGTTTATGGTGATGAGTGTTTATCATGTACTTAAGTTCTTAAGTAGTTAAAAAATTGCACAGATGTGCAAATCAAAATTTAAAGCAATGGTAATCATTGTTTTTTTTTCCACATTGATTGGATGACTGAAAATCAAACTATTAATCAGAACTGCTAATGGGAGGTCTCAACAACTATTCATGAACAGATAACCAAAAAGACCTGTGAAATGTCTTTTTCATCCTGTGGATTTTTCACCACGACAATGTGCTTGCACACAATGCAGTATCTGTCAAAACAATTTTGGCAAACATGAGATCACTATGTTGGAACATCCACCATACCTATCTAACCTAGTCCCATGTGACGCTTTTTGTTTCCTACAATCGTCAAGTTTTCACTACAAGAAACACAATTCAAGTTTGTAGCTACAGGAAAGACAAAAGTGGGAGGCAAACATGAGATCACTATGTTGGAACATCCACCATACCTATCTAACCTAGTCCCATGTGACGCTTTTTGTTTCCTACAATCGTCAAGTTTTCACTACAAGAAACACAATTCAAGTTTGTAGCTACAGGAAAGACAAAAGTGGGAGAGCTTATGAAGAGGCTATCAGAAGATGACCTACAGCACTGCTTCCAACAGTGCATGGAAAACAAAATTTGCATGGAACAATATATGGATCTCAGAAGAATTACTTTTTTGCAAATGGAATAAAAATCCTATTGTGTAAATTGTTAAATAAAAAAATTTTATAACATTAGTCTTGTTACTTTTTAGCCAAACCTTGTAGTTTTCTTTTGTTAAATGTTGATGTTACCACTATTGAAGCCCACGACAAAACCTATAAGATGTAGGGTTTGCAAAAATAAAAGCAAAAATAATACTATAAATTCATTTTTGGCAAACACCCGTACGCAAAATGTGTGAAACACATAACATATACATTGTTACAGACAAGACACAAACCATGAGAAATGCAGTATAAAATGTGATGCAAATAGAATTGGCCTACAAGTTATGAAATAAGCGGCCTCAGGTCAGTTGCGATGAAACGTTTTTACCTGTTCTTAAGCGGTCATCAATTGCACCCCGCACTTTCACTCACTGACCGAATCGTCATTTAGAAACGTTCCTATTCTGAACTTCTATGAGATTTCAATTCTGCAACTTTCATTTATGCACGTAACCTCTTTCTTCCGATATTTTTGTTATGTTAGGTTAGATTAGGTTAGGTTAGGCTAAGAATTAATAGAGTTAGGCTAGGAATGAATAGAGTTATAGTGGTAATTTCTGTATTATTATAATAACATGAAAATGCAATTGCTCGAACTGAGCAATACAATTGGATCGCAACTGACTATGGTCCAAAATAAGTGAAGGGAACAGACATCATTCATTATAGAATTGTGTTTAATAGAAAAGTCTTTGAAAAGAAATCAAATCATACAAATAAGTTGTTCTGGAACAAAACTGAGACATAGTACATACATGCAAATTGTATACCATACATGCAACACAATACCAGAATAAACTTCACAGTCCATAAGACACTATGAAAAATGTTAAAAATACATCAGCATGTTATGTTTCATAACAATGCTCAATTTTATGTGCTGCCACATATAATAAAATGAAAATTTTTTCTATCTGGACTCACCACCAAATATTTTCATTTCACCAATATTATGAACTAGACTTGATGTTACATACACCATCATACAAATGTGTATTCAAGATCTTACTGGTACTCGTGGATTAGTTAAAGTAGTTTACTACTCTCTTACACAAGTATTTCAGAGGTCTTGTAGTAACAAACGTAAGGAAAAATCATCTAATGTTCTAGCTGACATAAAAAAGACTATCAAAAAGTCAATGGACTGCACTTATTCCTTTGTAGCCATGAAAGGCATGTATTTTGCCATTACAGTTCATGAAAGCCTAATAAATTAAAGTGTGAAGTAACACTAAGATATTTATTTATCAGAATTAAAGTCAAATCTACTATTATTCATCACAGAATCCATTAAACACCAACTATGATGCAATAAACAGTAAAATCGCACCGTTATTAATTGCAGTAAATTGTAGTTCACAACAAACCCTTAATATCACTTTGTATTGTAATCTACTTTTTCACAAATTACATCCTGACAGCTTCTTGTCACCAGCGATGGGATTGTGTAATTTTCAGCAGAAATTGAAATATATATATATTATCACAACAGAAATGCAGTCATCCATGTTACATAAATAGAATATTAACAAAATAATAAGTAAATCAATATTTAACTCCCATGATAATACAAAGGTCTAATAAATACATTTATAATTATAGATAAAAATGAATAAGGATGCAAGGTAGAAATAACAATAATAAACAAACCTATAAATTAGACAATAGTTAGAGATCCATGTTCAGTGAAAAGTAAATAAATATTATACTGATGAGAATTGTAAGAAAGAAACTAGTACAGAAAATGTCAAAGTAAATGACAATGAAATTAAACAAAAACAAGACATTAATTTACCTTATAGCAATAGTAAGTAAGGATTATGAATTAAATGATATTATTTTGTAACGATGAATGTTATGTTAAAGTTTATGTTATGTTATGCAAATTACTTATTGAATTAATGGAAAGTAATGAAGCAAAATGTATTATTCAATTACTGTTATAGAAGGATGTGGGAAACAGTTAGTTAGTGTTAATGGATCTCAATTTTTTAATATGTGATCCATAGATCAAGATAAAATTGTTATTAGTTATGAAAAGAATAATTGTTTATGTAAATGTTAATAGTTAAGATTTGATTATATGTATGAACTTATGTAAAAGGGCTATAGTTGTTCACCAGTTATAAACAAAGGTAGGTCCATATACAATAAAAGGCCTAACAGCAAATAACACTATATAACCACTCATAACATAAAGGTTAGGTACAGAAGTTAATAATAATTAATGAATACGGTTCAAAGAGCTAGAAAAAACATTTGATAAGTAATGATATATAATAAACCACCTCAATTTAAACAAATTATGATAATGCCACAATGCCATGATATCGATTGATAGCGTTTGATATCGAAAAAGTAATAAATATAAAAGAAACAGACTAAGATCACAAAAACCAGCAGAATATATGTAGAAAATAATAAAAACAAACTATAGGTAAAGTTATATTCCGATATGATAGAAGATTAATAAGGAATGGACGAAAAATATATGAAATAATAACTATATACAAAACATTGAGAAGGAAGAAAAATAATGTGTTGCTAAGGACAACAGTAATGTATGAAGTTGTTGATTTCGATTATTACCTTTTATGATCTGAACGTGATGAGATTAAAAAACCAAAGAAATATTTAATATAATACCAATACTCTGGATTAACTTGATACATCTACAAGCCATAAAATTCTAATGATAATCGTATTGACTTATGCCAGCAAAGTTTAACCAAATGAGATCATAATACAGTATCACAGTACAAATTAATAACTGGGTTCCGCAAGGAAGGACTTGAATTGTCCTATACCAGAAAAGAATTAACGATATATTAAAACCAATACAAAGAGTTAACTGTGTCACAACAAATAATATAAACCACATTGGAACTCATAACCTTTTAAATACACGGAACATCACTAATTACTTCAAACGATAGAAGAACGTATTTGGATCCAAAATTTGCAGAAGGACCACCAATCTGGCCATAAATAAACCCAGGGAGCTGTATCTTCGAGGTGAACAGGACAAGAATTCCACTTTATTAAACCGAAGAAAGGAATCTCGAACAACATATCCATTCTGAACGGCGAGGTTATCAACCAACTGCCTACTCGAGTTGCTTCGTTCTAGTCTGGTAAATTATAATTGTATAAATCATATTAACAACACAACACTTCAAATTTGTAAATCTTGCATTCTTATCTATGTATTTTTAATCTTCCCCACAGTTACAAGAACCTTCACACCCTGAATTAAATTAATTATAAACAAAAACAAATCATATGACCGAATATAAAATAAAGTATTGGACCGAACAATAATCGATTCACGCAATCTATAGCCTTTGTGTATGCCAATTGGAACCTATCTTATTTAATGTTGAAGGAGTGAATAAATAAAGAAACCTTGTATAGTTGCAAAATCTTATTATTTGGGGTATTATTTAATGAGTAGGGAATAAAAAGTAACTGACTAAGTATATAATAATTGGTTACCGTAAACAGTGAATTAACCTATAAGTTTCGTTGCACCGGAACTGCAGCGCTTATTGCGGAATTCTCCGACACCAAAGAGAAGAGTATTAAAATACAAAATTTACATAATTCTCTTCGAGGTATACTAGGGTTGAGCGAAATTATAGAATAAAACATTTATTATCTAAGTTACAAGCACACTAACACTGGTATTTTTCTTAGAGAGATAAGCTAATATTAGTTAATGAAATTACTATATTCCCCAACTCCAAATATCTCAGAAATTGAATTAAATTAACACGACCGAAGAGAGGAGAGACAGAGAAGCATACCCGTTCCTAGTAACAAATAGGTTTACATTGCGTGATACGAACGAGACGCACGTACTCGTTTTATAACAAATTGACACCGGCAACGTTGGGGCTGAAAGAACGAGAAACCCGTAAGACGTGGGATATAACAAACTGGCGCCCAACGTGGGGCTTAAGTTAAGTAAATATAATTATATTAATATTACTTAACCAGAGCAGGCAACTGTGGGAGAATAAACATGCATAATACCAGAGGTAGATCGAAGATGAGGGCAGAAGATATGGAGAAGGAAGAAGGTGAACAAGGACAAGAAATAGAAATAATAACAGATAGTGAAATGGAACAACAGACAGACGAAATAACGGAAACTGAAATAATTACGGACAAGGAAAAGGAAGTAATTGAAGAAGATGCCCAAGGGGACCAAATAGATAAAGCGGGAGCCAGAGGAGGACTAAATTGGGAAAAATTAATGGAGTTAATGAGTAGTATTAAGGAAGATAGCAGACTCACTAATGAGAAAATAGATAAAATAAATGAGGAAATTAAGGAGAATAAGGAAAGCAATAAGGAAAACTCAAAGAGACTGGAGGAAAAATTCGATAAAACAAATGAGGAAATTAAAGAAACCTCAAAACAAATTAACGAAAGATTTGACAGGAGTGAGGAGGATTTAAAACAAATGAGGGAAGACATTCTACAAATACATGAAGAAAATTTAAGGCAGATTAATGAAAGAATGGAAAATATGCACGTGACAATTAACCAAAAGGTGGACCAAAATAATGAGGAAAGGAAATTAGAATTAGCCGAAACAAATGAAAGGTTAGAAAAAACTAACGAAACAATCATACAGGTTCGGGAGGAATTACAAAATAAACTTGATGACATACAAATTGAGAGTAAAGCAATGGTCGAAGAAATCCAACAGGAAACTGTCGGAAAATATGAGCAAATTAAAAACGAAGTACATCAGGTACGAGAGGAGAATAAGGAAGGGATTACGCAGATACAGACAGACATGGGTGAACGACTCGAAAGAGTATATGGCAATTTAAACAATATGGAAGGTCAAATTAACACAAGTAAAAATAAAATAGAGGAAATTAGTAGACGCGAACTACAGTTACAAGAAGAAGTAGATTCATGGCGGGATAGGACATGCCAGCATAGTCACACAAATAACCACGATAACCGGGAGTCGATTAATTTTCGTAATTACAAGCGTAATCCGATGGAATTTTTAAAGAGGTTGGAAGAGATGATCGCAAGAAATAGAGAAAATCGCTGGAATATTATACGCAGTATGATTGATGAGACATTTAAAGATACCTATGATAATTGGTGGACAGCGGTGCGCCCGGATATACTGGACATGACCGAGTTCAAAAAATAATTTAAAGTGAAATATTGGTCGGAGTCGACACAGAACATGATTAGAAATAATTTGAGTAACGGCCGATGCGAAACGAACATAGGACAGTCTCCTACTTCATACTTTCTAGGAAAAGTATGTATGGCACGGGACTTAGAGCCCAGAATTGCCAAAGAATGTTTGGTGATACAACTATCCTACCATTATGAGGAAGGGATAAAAAGTGCACGTATGTGTAGCCAAATCAAAACGATTTCAGCCATGGCCAAATTCCTTGAGAATTATGAGCACGAGAATCAATATCAAAGAAACAGAATGTTAAATTATAAATATCAGAAGTATAATAATAACGAGCCACAAACCAATTCCCATAATAATGATCACAATCGACCCGCTCAGAATGTTAATGTAAATAGGACACAGAACGATCACTCGAATAATAATACCAGGAATTACAATTATCGTGACAATAATCCTTATAATTACCACGATAGTCGCAATAACAGAGGAGATGGGGACAGACGACCCAATAATTATAGGCACAACGTTAATTATATTTACTCCAGGCCTCAAAATAATCAGCGACGGTATTACCCAAGGAATCACCGATATGACAGTCATTATAATCAGTCCCGGCGTGAAGACAACTATCAACCTGAAAGAAATTATAGGATAGCGGAACCTAATGCAGAGGACCGCACCGAACCTGTACAAAATCAACCTAATAATTCAAATGAAAATAGAGAAGATGGGGGAAGCCCTCATTTAAACTAATAGAGGCAGTGAAAAATGATGAATACCCTTCACTGAACCATAATCTTGGGGAACAACGACTTGTAAATAAAACTAAGAATAATAATACCATAACTATAATTAATAACCACTATTTAAAAAATATTAGAGAAGATTTATTGGAAGAGGATAAGAATCATGTACACAGTAATAGTAATAATGAAATCATATATGTAACAGCAAAATTAAATGGAGTACAATCTACCATAATGATAGATACTGGATCCAACATCTCGTTGATAGATAGTACTGAACTGGAAAAAATACAGCGAGAAGGCCAGTTGCCTATACCGACCTTACCTATTAATAATGTAATAATTATCAGAGCCACTGGACGGCAAAATAAAACAGTTAAAAAACAAGTATCGCTCGATCTTACCAATAATAATATAACCCTACCAATAGGATTCTTGGTCGCAACGGGATTACCGTTCAATGTATTGATTGGATGCGATATATTGCGACAGCATTCCGCAGTAATTGACTTACATAAAGGCATAATATCTTTAACATCTGAAGAAGGATTATGGACAGCCGAATTAGTAGATGCTAATAGAACCGTTCCAGTTAACAACAAATGTTTGGCCATAAAAAGCTACTTTTGTAAGAAAAATAAAATACCAGAAGTCATTCAATATGAGGACGATGATCCCGAACTGTGGCAGAGTAAGTTAGAAGAGATCCGAGAATTCCAAAGGGAAAAAACTTGTCGACAAGTAAGTAAGGTACAGGCCAAAAATTTAATTCAAATATATAATAAATACAAACACATATTCTCCAATGCTCCAGGTAAGGTAAAAGGATACCAGTGTATGATACATTTTAAAGAACCAGTGGACTTTCGTAGAAAATCCTACCCAATAGCTTATTCAATCAAAAACGAAGTCCGGGCCGAGATTAATCGTATGATTCAGGATGACATAATGGAATATAGTCAATCACCATATACCAGTCCCATAGTGGCAATCCCGAAAAAGAACGGAAAGGTGAGAATTTGCCTGGACGCTAGGGAAATAAATAAAATGATCATCAACGATAGGACTTCCCCGGGCGAAATCGAAGAAATCTTAAAGAAATTCCACGGCATTTAATACATCAGTACTTGGGATACGGTATGCGGATACTGGCAGGTTGAACTACACCCAGATAGTAGAAAATACACGGCGTTCCTTTTTGACGGAAGGAACTATCAATTTAAAAGGCTACCTTTCGGATTAATCAATTCTGTTGCAATATTTGTAAAATGCATGGACCAAGTATTGGGACA
This sequence comes from Magicicada septendecula, assembly GCA_034769895.1. NCBI lineage: Eukaryota > Metazoa > Arthropoda > Insecta > Hemiptera > Cicadidae > Magicicada > Magicicada septendecula. Next base: position 1,205,726,647 of record CM068367.1, read on the forward strand.
AGAAACACTGCAGTTCACTACGGTCTATGTAGATGACTTACTTATAACTTCTTCACATTGGGATGAACATTGCGAGCGGGTGGAACAGGTACTGAAAAAATTATCCGAAAATAACATAACACTCAAGCTGAATAAATCTAAATTTATCGCCAACCAAGTAAAGTTCTTAGGTTTTAATTTGTCTGAGGAGGGTATCACACCTTCAACAGAAAAAGTAGAAGCAATTCAACTGTTCCCTACTCCAAAAAATAGAAAACAGCTACAATCCTTTCTTGGGATTTGTAACTATTACCGCAAATTCCAAGATAACTATTCGGAAATAACTGCCAAATTTCAAAAACAATTATCATCCAAAGACAAATGGGCATGGGGACCAGAACAAGATAAAATTCTGCAATTAATCAAGAAGAAATTTCTAGAGACAGTTATGTTGTACCACCCTGATTTTAACAAACGCTTTTCTTTAAATTGTGATGCGAGCAATGTTAGTTTAGGAGCTACTCTATATCAAGAAGATGAAGAAGGACATCACATGGTAATCAGTTTCACCAGCAGAGTGCTGAACAACTGCGAACGCAACTATAACGTTACCGAGAAGGAGCTGCTAAGTGTAGTGTACACATGCAATAAATTTAGAACTTATATACTCGGATACCCAGTGACCGTAAGAAGTGACCATAAATCAATTTCATTTCTAAAACGATGTAAACTTAGTCATGGCCGGCTAACTAGATGGGTCCTTGCATTGCAAGAGTATTGCATCGATTGGGAATATATACCTGGAAGAAAGAACATAGCAGCCGATATCTTGTCCCGAATAAACATACAAGACCAATCGTTCGAGGGAGAAAAGGAACAGATTGCAAAAGTGTACAATGTCATTAAGAGTAGGAAGGATTTAGAAATTATCACAAATGAAATTAATCAACACCAAAAATTGGATCCCAAATTAATAAACATACGCCAGAAGGTGCAAAATGCTGATGAAGTTATTACTAAATATTACTGTATACATGATGATCGATTATTTATTAAAGTCACCCCTAAACAAATAAACTGGAAATTAGTAATTCCCACCGCGGTGGAAAACAAATCGATCTTGGATTACCATGAACGATATGGACACATGGGAGCCATAAAAATCGTCAAAGCCCTGGAAGAACAAGTGTACATAAAAAATATAACCAGGAAGGTGCAAAAATCCATCCAAGCATGTCACATCTGCCAGATGGTTAAACATAACAATGATAAGAAGGAGGGAGTCATGATCCCTATCACATCCAAATATAAGCTGGAGAAAGTATTTCTGGATATATGTGGACCATTCCCACGTAGTGGAGGGAACCATAGATATAAATTCATAATTATTATTTTTGATCACTTTTCCAAATATACTAAACTCTACGCTATTAGCAGAGCCACAACCATGAAAATTCTGGAAATAGTCATTGGACGTTACATAACAGAGATTGGTAAACCGTCATCTATTATCACCGATCATGGTACGCAATTCAAGGGAAGTAAATGGAGAAATAATCTTCTAAAACACAACATTAGAACATATAAGACTTCAGTATACCACCCCAGCAGCAATCCGGCAGAACGTGTATTGAGGGAAGTTGGCAGAATACTCCGAACTTACTGTCATGGCCAACAGAGAAGGTGGTACGAATACCTGTCACTGACCGAAGAGTTCTTAAATATATCTTACCATCAGTCCATCGAAAATACCCCTTATACTGTTATGTTTGAAAGGCTTCCACCTAGGGAAATCCAGGATATTATAAATTTTCCAACAAACCCAGAATATCAGTTTGAAAACGTTAAATTTTATAACCGAATAATGGAAAAGGCGGAAATGAAAAAAAAAGAAATATGAAAAGGATAATCCAAAACCAATTAAGTACCAAGTGGGCGAGAAAATATTAATAAGAAACAGGGAGCTACCCAGCACTCTAGAAGGAATAACGAAAAAATTATTATTATTATATACTGGGCCATACGTGATAACAAAAAATAATAATAACAATACCTATGAAATAATGAACCCTGTCACGAAAAAGATTAAGGGAACATACAATCAGGAGTCCATAAAGAAATATTTTGAATAAATCCAATAAATTCTAAAATAAAATAAGAACAGCTTATTACCAATTTTGAAGAGAAAACACTTGTAAATAAAAAGAATTTTTTGAACAATATTATATAAATAGAAAACATGTCATTCAAAATGAAGTAAGTCTGAACTAAAATATAGTTATGAAGAAGGTATTAAGAAGAGTTAATAACAAACCCCAAGATTACAGAAGAAAACCAGAATTATTACTACATATCTATGAAGAAATATTATGAATAAGGAATAATGAAACCCAAGATAAAAAGCTTTGATATCAAGTATACCTATGCAAAATAATAAAAGAAGAATAATATGACCTAAAACACCTACCGCATTGCCAAGTGAAAAGAACAACCTCAATAAACGATTGATTGTGACCAATGTAATATTAAAGAAAATGAGAAAAAATATTTATCAACATAATTCATTGAAATATAACCAGCCAAAATAATGAAATAAGATAAGAAAAATAATAGTTGAGCTAAGGACTGTAATTATTCAGAAACACAGTAATAATAATAATCAAACCAATTACTATTTAGAAAATATTGAGATCAGAAGAACAAATGAAGGGGATGCTTAGCGTTATTATCACAACAAGAAAGAAAAACAAAAATAATTACAAATGATAACTGTCAGAATTATTATCAAAAATTGTTTAAGGAAAATAAAATGGAATCACCAAGTATGAAGATAAGAATAGATAAATATAAAAGCAACAATATGAAAAAATTGCCAAATGTTTATTATTAATTAATTAAGGAGATTATTATATTTTTATAGCTGACTGTAGATGAATTCCAGCAGTACTATATTAAAGTGTAGTGTGGACAGCAGAGTATGAAGCCAAACAGTGCCTCTCTGAACTGTACCAACGCACATATTAGGGATTGTTAGGGAAATTAAATATTTAAGGAATATTAGAATCGTTGCAAGGATAACCTCAGATTCCAGAAGAGTAGGACGAAGAAAACAGAAAGAAAATAGCTGACAGAAGAATAATTGAGAAATACAGTGATTACAGTAATTATAAGTAGAAGAGATGTGAACCTAAAGTATCATTGAATATTGTAGCCAACTATCAACAAATACTGTTTACAGAAATTAATATGATCAAAAATGTTAATAGAAATAATGAAATGTTATTAAATAAAGAATTATGAATACTAGTCTAACAAAGTTACATTGAGAATCCCATCGTTAACCATTAATATTGATATGAAGAAAAGGCATGTGAAAAAGACAAGTTTATTTGACCTAAACTTCATTCAGGTAAACTAAACTTTTTTAGGAGGGGGAGCATATGTAACACAACAGAAATGCAGTCATCCATGTTACATAAATAGAATATTAACAAAATAATAAGTAAATCAATATTTAACTCCCATGATAATACAAAGGTCTAATAAATACATTTATAATTATAGATAAAAATGAATAAGGATGCAAGGTAGAAATAACAATAATAAACAAACCTGTAAATTAGACAATAGTTAGAGATCCCTGGACGTTCAGTGAAAAGTAAATAAATATTATACTGATGAGAATTGTAAGAAAGAAACTAGTACAGAAAATGTCAAAGTAAATGACAATGAAATTAAACAAAAACGAGACAATTTACCTTATAGCAATAGTAAGTAAGGATTATGAATTAAATGATATTATTTTGTAACGATGAATGTTATGTTAAAGTTTATGTTATGTTATGCAAATTACTTATTGAATTAATGGAAAGTAATGAAGCAAAATGTATTATTCAATTACTGTTATAGAAGGATGTGGGAAACAGTTAGTTAGTGTTAATGGATCTCAATTTTTTAATATGTGATCCATAGATCAAGATAAAATTGTTATTAGTTAAGATTTGATTATATGTATGAACTTATGTAAAAGGGCTATAGTTGTTCACCAGTTATAAACAAAGGTAGGTCCATATACAATAAAAGGCCTAACAGCCAATAACACTATATAACCACTCATAACATAAAGGTTAGGTACAGAAGTTAATAATAATTAATGAATACGGTTCAAAGAGCTAGAAAAAACATTTGATAAGTAATGATATATAATAAACCACCTCAATTTAAACAAATTATGATAATGCCACAATGCCATGATATCGATTGATAGCGTTTGATATCGAAAAAGTAATAAATATAAAAGAAACAGACTAAGATCACAAAAACCAGCAGAATATATGTAGAAAATAATAAAAACAAACTATAGGTAAAGTTATATTCCGATATGATAGAAGATTAATAAGGAATGGACGAAAAATATATGAAATAATAACTATATACAAAACATTGAGAAGGAAGAAAAATAATGTGTTGCTAAGGACAACAGTAATGTATGAAGTTGTTGATTTCGATTATTACCTTTTATGATCTGAACGTGATGAGATTAAAAAACCAAAGAAATATTTAATATAATACCAATACTCTGGATTAACTTGATACATCTACAAGCCATAAAATTCTAATGATAATCGTATTGACTTATGCCAGCAAAGTTTAACCAAATGAGATCATAATACAGTATCACAGTACAAATTAATAACTGGGTTCCGCAAGGAAGGACTTGAATTGTCCTATACCAGAAAAGAATTAACGATATATTAAAACCAATACAAAGAGTTAACTGTGTCACAACAAATAATATAAACCACATTGGAACTCATAACCTTTTAAATACACGGAACATCACTAATTACTTCAAACGATAGAAGAACGTATTTGGATCCAAAATTTGCAGAAGGACCACCAATCTGGCCATAAATAAACCCAGGGAGCTGTATCTTCGAGGTGAACAGGACAAGAATTCCACTTTATTAAACCGAAGAAAGGAATCTCGAACAACATATCCATTCTGAACGGCGAGGTTATCAACCAACTGCCTACTCGAGTTGCTTCGTTCTAGTCTGGTAAATTATAATTGTATAAATCATATTAACAACACAACACTTCAAATTTGTAAATCTTGCATTCTTATCTATGTATTTTTAATCTTCCCCACAGTTACAAGAACCTTCACACCCTGAATTAAATTAATTATAAACAAAAACAAATCATATGACCGAATATAAAATAAAGTATTGGACCGAACAATAATCGATTCACGCAATCTATAGCCTTTGTGTATGCCAATTGGAACCTATCTTATTTAATGTTGAAGGAGTGAATAAATAAAGAAACCTTGTATAGTTGCAAAATCTTATTATTTGGGGTATTATTTAATGAGTAGGGAATAAAAAGTAACTGACTAAGTATATAATAATTGGTTACCGTAAACAGTGAATTAACCTATAAGTTTCGTTGCCCCGGAACTGCAGCGCTTATTGCGGAATTCTCCGACACCAAAGAGAAGAGTATTAAAATACAAAATTTACATAATTCTCTTCGAGGTATACTAGGGTTGAGCGAAATTATAGAATAAAACATTTATTATCTAAGTTACAAGCACACTAACACTGGTATTTTTCTTAGAGAGATAAGCTAATATTAGTTAATGAAATTACTATATTCCCCAACTCCAAATATCTCAGAAATTGAATTAAATTAACACGACCGAAGAGAGGAGAGACAGAGAAGCATACCCGTTCCTAGTAACAAATAGGTTTACATTGCGTGATACGAACGAGACGCACGTACTCGTTTTATAGCAAATTGACACCGGCAACGTTGGGGCTGAAAGAACGAGAAACCCGTAAGACGTGGGATATAACAACTGGCGCCCAACGTGGGGCTTAAGTTAAGTAAATATAATTATATTAATATTACTTAACCAGAGCAGGCAACTGTGGGAGAATAAACATGCATAATACCAGAGGTAGATCGAAGATGAGGGCAGAAGATATGGAGAAGGAAGAAGGTGAACAAGGACAAGAAATAGAAATAATAACAGATAGTGAAATGGAACAACAGACAGACGAAATAACGGAAACTGAAATAATTACGGACAAGGAAAAGGAAGTAATTGAAGAAGATGCCCAAGGGGACCAAATAGATAAAGCGGGAGCCAGAGGAGGACTAAATTGGGAAAAATTAATGGAGTTAATGAGTAGTATTAAGGAAGATAGCAGACTCACTAATGAGAAAATAGATAAAATAAATGAGGAAATTAAGGAGAATAAGGAAAGCAATAAGGAAAACTCAAAGAGACTGGAAGAAAAATTCGATAAAACAAATGAGGAAATTAAAGAAACCTCAAAACAAATTAACAAAAGATTTCACAGGAGTGAGGAGGATTTAAAACAAATGAGGGAAGACATTCTACAAATACATGAAGAAAATTTAAGGCAGATTAATGAAAGAATGGAAAATATGCACGTGACAATTAACCAAAAGGTGGACCAAAATAATGAGGAAAGGAAATTAGAATTAGCCGAAACAAATGAAAGGTTAGAAAAAACTAACGAAACAATCATACAGGTTCGGGAGGAATTACAAAATAAACTTGATGACATACAAATTGAGAGTAAAGCAATGGTCGAAGAAATCCAACAGGAAACTGTCGGAAAATATGAGCAAATTAAAAACGAAGTACATCAGGTACGAGAGGAGAATAAGGAAGGGATTACGCAGATACAGACAGACATGGGTGAACGACTCGAAAGAGTATATGGCAATTTAAACAATATGGAAGGTCAAATTAACACAAGTAAAAATAAAATAGAGGAAATTAGTAGACGCGAACTACAGTTACAAGAAGAAGTAGATTCATGGCGGGATAGGACATGCCAGCATAGTCACACAAATAACCACGATAACCGGGAGTCGATTAATTTTCGTAATTACAAGCGTAATCCGATGGAATTTTTAAAGAGGTTGGAAGAGATGATCGCAAGAAATAGAGAAAATCGCTGGAATATTATACGCAGTATGATTGATGAGACATTTAAAGATACCTATGATAATTGGTGGACAGCGGTGCGCCCGGATATACTGGACATGACCGAGTTCAAAAAATAATTTAAAGTGAAATATTGGTCGGAGTCGACCCAGAACATGATTAGAAATAATTTGAGTAACGGCCGATACGAAACGAACATAGGACAGTCTCCTACTTCATACTTTCTAGGAAAAGTATGTATGGCACGGGACTTAGAGCCCAGAATTCCCAAAGAATGTTTGGTGATACAACTATCCTACCATTATGAGGAAGGGATAAAAAGTGCACGTATGTGTAGCCAAATCAAAACGATTTCAGCCATGGCCAAATTCCTTGAGAATTATGAGCACGAGAATCAATATCAAAAACAGAATGTTAAATTATAAATATCAGAAGTATAATAATAACGAGCCACAAACCAATTCCCATAATAATGATCACAATCGACCCGCTCAGAATGTTAATGTAAATAGGACACAGAACGATCACTCGAATAATAATACCAGGAATTACAATTATCGTGGCAATAATCCTTATAATTACCACGATAGTCGCAATAACAGAGGAGATGGGGACAGACGACCCAATAATTATAGGCACAACGTTAATTATATTTACTCCAGGCCTCAAAATAATCAGCGACGGTATTACCCAAGGAATCACCGATATGACAGTCATTATAATCAGTCCCGGCGTGAAGACAACAATCAACCTGAAAGAAATTATAGGATAGCGGAACCTAATGCAGAGGACCGCACCGAACCTGTACAAAATCAACCTAATAATTCAAATGAAAATAGAGAAGATGGGGGAAGCCCTCATTTAAACTAATAGAGGCAGTGAAAAATGATGAATACCCTTCACTGAACCATAATCTTGGGGAACAACGACTTGTAAATAAAACTAAGAATAATAATACCATAACTATAATTAATAACCACTATTTAAAAAATATTAGAGAAGATTTATTGGAAGAGGATAAGAATCATGTACACAGTAATAGTAATAATGAAATCATATATGTAACAGCAAAATTAAATGGAGTACAATCTACCATAATGATAGATACTGGATCCAACATCTCGTTGATAGATAGTACTGAACTGGAAAAAATACAGCGAGAAGGCCAGTTGCCTATACCGACCTTGCCTATTAATAATGTAATAATTATCAGAGCCACTGGACGGCAAAATAAAACAGTTAAAAAACAAGTATCGCTCGATCTTACCAATAATAATATAACCCTACCAATAGGATTCTTGGTCGCAACGGGATTACCGTTCAATGTATTGATTGGATGCGATATATTGCGACAGCATTCCGCAGTAATTGACTTACATAAAGGCATAATATCTTTAACATCTGAAGAAGGATTATGGACAGCCGAATTAGTAGATGCTAATAGAACCGTTCCAGTTAACAACAAATGTCTGGCCATAAAAAGCTACTTTTGTAAGAAAAATAAAATACCAGAAGTCATTCAATATGAGGACGATGATCCCGAACTGTGGCAGAGTAAGTTAGAAGAGATCCGAGAAATCCAAAGGGAAAAAACTTGTCGACAAGTAAGTAAGGTACAGGCCAAAAATTTAATTCAAATATATAATAAATACAAACACATATTCTCCAATGCTCCAGGTAAGGTAAAAGGATACCAGTGTATGATACATTTTAAAGAACCAGTGGACTTTCGTAGAAAATCCTACCCAATAGCTTATTCAATCAAAAACGAAGTCCGGGCCGAGATTAATCGTATGATTCAGGATGACATAATAGAATATAGTCAATCACCATATACCAGTCCCATAGTGGCAATCCCGAAAAAGAACGGAAAGGTGAAAATTTGCCTGGACGCTAGGGAAATAAATAAAATGATCATCAACGATAGGACTTCCCCGGGCGAAATCGAAGAAATCTTAAAGAAATTCCACGGCATTTAATACATCAGTACTTGGGATACGGTATGCGGATACTGGCAGGTTGAACTACACCCAGATAGTAGAAAATACACGGCGTTCCTTTTTGACGGAAGGAACTATCAATTTAAAAGGCTACCTTTCGGATTAATCAATTCTGTTGCAATATTTGTAAAATGCATGGACCAAGTATTGGGACAAGAAACACTGCAGTTCACTATGGTCTATGTAGATGACTTACTTATAACTTCTTCACATTGGGATGAACATTGCGAGCGGGTGGAACAGGTACTGAGAAAATTATCCAAAAATAACATAACACTCAAGCTGAATAAATCTAAATTTATCGCCAACCAAGTAAAGTTCTTAGGTTTTAATTTGTCTGAGGAGGGTATCACACCTTCAACAGAAAAAGTAGAAGCAATTCAACTGTTCCCTACTCCAAAAAATAGAAAACAGCTACAATCCTTTCTTGGGATTTGTAACTATTACCGCAAATTCCAAGATAACTATTCGGAAATAACTGCCAAATTTCAAAAACAATTATCATCCAAAGACAAATGGGCATGGGGACCAGAACAAGATAAAATTCTGCAATTAATCAAGAAGAAATTTCTAGAGACAGTTATGTTGTACCACCCTGATTTTAACAAACGCTTTTATTTAAATTGTGATGCGAGCAATGTTAGTTTAGGAGCTACTCTATATCAAGAAGATGAAGAAGGACATCACATGGTAATCAGTTTCACCAGCAGAGTGCTGAACAACTGCGAACGCAACTATAACGTTACCGAGAAGGAGCTGCTAAGTGTAGTGTACACATGCAATAAATTTAGAACTTATATACTCGGATACCCAGTGACCGTAAGAAGTGACCATAAATCAATTTCATTTCTAAAACGATGTAAACTTAGTCATGGCCGGCTAACTAGATGGGTCCTTGCATTGCAAGAGTATTGCATCGATTGGGAATATATACCTGGAAGAAAGAACATAGCAGCCGATATCTTGTCCCGAATAAACATACAAGACCAATCGTTCGAGGGAGAAAAGGAACAGATTGCAAAAGTGTACAATGTCATTAAGAGTAGGAAGGATTTAGAAATTATCACAAATGAAATTAATCAACACCAAAAATTGGATCCCAAATTAATAAACATACGCCAGAAGGTGCAAAATGCTGATGAAGTTATTACTAAATATTACTGTATACATGATGATCGATTATTTATTAAAGTCACCCCTAAACAAATAAACTGGAAATTAGTAATTCCACCGCGGTGGAAAACAAATCGATCTTGGATTACCATGAACGATATGGACACATGGGAGCCATAAAAATCGTCAAAGCCCTGGAAGAACAAGTGTACATAAAAAATATAACCAGGAAGGTGCAAAAATCCATCCAAGCATGTCACATCTGCCAGATGGTTAAACATAACAATGATAAGAAGGAGGGAGTCATGATCCCTATCACATCCAAATATAAGCTGGAGAAAGTATTTCTGGATATATGTGGACCATTCCCACGTAGTGGAGGGAACCATAGATATAAATTCATAATTATTATTTTTGATCACTTTTCCAAATATACTAAACTCTACGCTATTAGCAGAGCCACAACCATGAAAATTCTGGAAATAGTCATTGGACGTTACATAACAGAGATTGGTAAACCGTCATCTATTATCACCGATCATGGTACGCAATTCAAGGGAAGTAAATGGAGAAATAATCTTCTAAAACACAACATTAGAACATATAAGACTTCAGTATACCACCCCAGCAGCAATCCGGCAGAACGTGTATTGAGGGAAGTTGGCAGAATACTCCGAACTTACTGTCATGGCCAACAGAGAAGGTGGTACGAATACCTGTCACTGACCGAAGAGTTCTTAAATATATCTTACCATCAGTCCATCGAAAATACCCCTTATACTGTTATGTTTGAAAGGCTTCCACCTAGGGAAATCCAGGATATTATAAATTTTCCAACAAACCCAGAATATCAGTTTGAAAACGTTAAATTTTATAACCGAATAATGGAAAAGGCGGAAATGAAAAAAAAAGAAATATGAAAAGGATAATCCAAAACCAATTAAGTACCAAGTGGGCGAGAAAATATTAATAAGAAACAGGGAGCTACCCAGCACTCTAGAAGGAATAACGAAAAAATTATTATTATTATATACTGGGCCATACGTGATAACAAAAAATAATAATAACAATACCTATGAAATAATGAACCCTGTCACGAAAAAGATTAAGGGAACATACAATCAGGAGTCCATAAAGAAATATTTTGAATAAATCCAATAAATTCTAAAATAAAATAAGAACAGCTTATTACCAATTTTGAAGAGAAAACACTTGTAAATAAAAAGAATTTTTTGAACAATATTATATAAATAGAAAACATGTCATTCAAAATGAAGTAAGTCTGAACTAAAATATAGTTATGAAGAAGGTATTAAGGAGAGTTAATAACAAACCCCAAGATTACAGAAGAAAACCAGAATTATTACTACATATCTATGAAGAAATATTATGAATAAGGAATAATGAAACCCAAGATAAAAAGCTTTGATATCAAGTATACCTATGCAAAATAATAAAAGAAGAATAATATGACCTAAAACACCTACCGCATTGCCAAGTGAAAAGAACAACCTCAATAAACGATTGATTGTGACCAATGTAATATTAAAGAAAATGAGAAAAAATATTTATCAACATAATTCATTGAAATATAACCAGCCAAAATAATGAAATAAGATAAGAAAAATAATAGTTGAGCTAAGGACTGTAATTATTCAGAAACACAGTAATAATAATAATCAAACCAATTACTATTTAGAAAATACTGAGATCAGAAGAACAAATGAAGGGGATGCTTAGCGTTATTATCACAACAAGAAAGAAAAACAAAAATAATTACAAATGATAACTGTCAGAATTATTATCAAAAATTGTTTAAGGAAAATAAAATGGAATCACCAAGTATGAAGATAAGAATAGATAAATATAAAAGCAACAATATGAAAAAATTGCCAAATGTTTATTATTAATTAATTAAGGAGATTATTATATTTTTATAGCTGACTGTAGATGAATTCCAGCAGTACTATATTAAAGTGTAGTGTGGACAGCAGAGTATGAAGCCAAACAGTGCCTCTCTGAACTGTACCAACGCACATATTAGGGATTGTTAGGGAAATTAAATATTTAAGGAATATTAGAATCGTTGCAAGGATAACCTCAGATTCCAGAAGAGTAGGACGAAGAAAACAGAAAGAAAATAGCTGACAGAAGAATAATTGAGAAATACAGTGATTACAGTAATTATAAGTAGAAGAGATGTGAACCTAAAGTATCATTGAATATTGTAGCCAACTATCAACAAATACTGTTTACAGAAATTAATATGATCAAAAATGTTAATAGAAATAATGAAATGTTATTAAATAAAGAATTATGAATACTAGTCTAACAAAGTTACATTGAGAATCCCATCGTTAACCATTAATATTGATATGAAGAAAAGGCATGTGAAAAAGACAAGTTTATTTGACCTAAACTTCATTCAGGTAAACTAAACTTTTTTAGGAGGGGGAGCATATGTAACACAACAGAAATGCAGTCATCCATGTTACATAAATAGAATATTAACAAAATAATAAGTAAATCAATATTTAACTCCCATGATAATACAAAGGTCTAATAAATACATTTATAATTATAGATAAAAATGAATAAGGATGCAAGGTAGAAATAACAATAATAAACAAACCTGTAAATTAGACAATAGTTAGAGATCCCTGGACGTTCAGTGAAAAGTAAATAAATATTATACTGATGAGAATTGTAAGAAAGAAACTAGTACAGAAAATGTCAAAGTAAATGACAATGAAATTAAACAAAAACGAGACAATTTACCTTATAGCAATAGTAAGTAAGGATTATGAATTAAATGATATTATTTTGTAACGATGAATGTTATGTTAAAGTTTATGTTATGTTATGCAAATTACTTATTGAATTAATGGAAAGTAATGAAGCAAAATGTATTATTCAATTACTGTTATAGAAGGATGTGGGAAACAGTTAGTTAGTGTTAATGGATCTCAATTTTTTAATATGTGATCCATAGATCAAGATAAAATTGTTATTAGTTAAGATTTGATTATATGTATGAACTTATGTAAAAGGGCTATAGTTGTTCACCAGTTATAAACAAAGGTAGGTCCATATACAATAAAAGGCCTAACAGCCAATAACACTATATAACCACTCATAACATAAAGGTTAGGTACAGAAGTTAATAATAATTAATGAATACGGTTCAAAGAGCTAGAAAAAACATTTGATAAGTAATGATATATAATAACCACCTCAATTTAAACAAATTATGATAATGCCACAATGCCATGATATCGATTGATAGCGTTTGATATCGAAAAAGTAATAAATATAAAAGAAACAGACTAAGATCACAAAAACCAGCAGAATATATGTAGAAAATAATAAAAACAAACTATAGGTAAAGTTATATTCCGATATGATAGAAGATTAATAAGGAATGGACGAAAAATATATGAAATAATAACTATATACAAAACATTGAGAAGGAAGAAAAATAATGTGTTGCTAAGGACAACAGTAATGTATGAAGTTGTTGATTTCGATTATTACCTTTTATGATCTGAACGTGATGAGATTAAAAAACCAAAGAAATATTTAATATAATACCAATACTCTGGATTAACTTGATACATCTACAAGCCATAAAATTCTAATGATAATCGTATTGACTTATGCCAGCAAAGTTTAACCAAATGAGATCATAATACAGTATCACAGTACAAATTAATAACTGGGTTCCGCAAGGAAGGACTTGAATTGTCCTATACCAGAAAAGAATTAACGATATATTAAAACCAATACAAAGAGTTAACTGTGTCACAACAAATAATATAAACCACATTGGAACTCATAACCTTTTAAATACACGGAACATCACTAATTACTTCAAACGATAGAAGAACGTATTTGGATCCAAAATTTGCAGAAGGACCACCAATCTGGCCATAAATAAACCCAGGGAGCTGTATCTTCGAGGTGAACAGGACAAGAATTCCACTTTATTAAACCGAAGAAAGGAATCTCGAACAACATATCCATTCTGAACGGCGAGGTTATCAACCAACTGCCTACTCGAGTTGCTTCGTTCTAGTCTGGTAAATTATAATTGTATAAATCATATTAACAACACAACACTTCAAATTTGTAAATCTTGCATTCTTATCTATGTATTTTTAATCTTCCCCACAGTTACAAGAACCTTCACACCCTGAATTAAATTAATTATAAACAAAAACAAATCATATGACCGAATATAAAATAAAGTATTGGACCGAACAATAATCGATTCACGCAATCTATAGCCTTTGTGTATGCCAATTGGAACCTATCTTATTTAATGTTGAAGGAGTGAATAAATAAAGAAACCTTGTATAGTTGCAAAATCTTATTATTTGGGGTATTATTTAATGAGTAGGGAATAAAAAGTAACTGACTAAGTATATAATAATTGGTTACCGTAAACAGTGAATTAACCTATAAGTTTCGTTGCCCCGGAACTGCAGCGCTTATTGCGGAATTCTCCGACACCAAAGAGAAGAGTATTAAAATACAAAATTTACATAATTCTCTTCGAGGTATACTAGGGTTGAGCAAAATTATAGAATAAAACATTTATTATCTAAGTTACAAGCACACTAACACTGGTATTTTTCTTAGAGAGATAAGCTAATATTAGTTAATGAAATTACTATATTCCCCAACTCCAAATATCTCAGAAATTGAATTAAATTAACACGACCGAAGAGAGGAGAGACAGAGAAGCATACCCGTTCCTAGTAACAAATAGGTTTACATTGCGTGATACGAACGAGACGCACGTACTCGTTTTATAGCAAATTGACACCGGCAACGTTGGGGCTGAAAGAACGAGAAACCCGTAAGACGTGGGATATAACAAACTGGCGCCCAACGTGGGGCTTAAGTTAAGTAAATATAATTATATTAATATTACTTAACCAGAGCAGGCAACTGTGGGAGAATAAACATGCATAATACCAGAGGTAGATCGAAGATGAGGGCAGAAGATATGGAGAAGGAAGAAGGTGAACAAGGACAAGAAATAGAAATAATAACAGATAGTGAAATGGAACAACAGACAGACGAAATAACGGAAACTGAAATAATTACGGACAAGGAAAAGGAAGTAATTGAAGAAGATGCCCAAGGGGACCAAATAGATAAAGCGGGAGCCAGAGGAGGACTAAATTGGGAAAAATTAATGGAGTTAATGAGTAGTATTAAGGAAGATAGCAGACTCACTAATGAGAAAATAGATAAAATAAATGAGGAAATTAAGGAGAATAAGGAAAGCAATAAGGAAAACTCAAAGAGACTGGAAGAAAAATTCGATAAAACAAATGAGGAAATTAAAGAAACCTCAAAACAAATTAACAAAAGATTTCACAGGAGTGAGGAGGATTTAAAACAAATGAGGGAAGACATTCTACAAATACATGAAGAAAATTTAAGGCAGATTAATGAAAGAATGGAAAATATGCACGTGACAATTAACCAAAAGGTGGACCAAAATAATGAGGAAAGGAAATTAGAATTAGCCGAAACAAATGAAAGGTTAGAAAAAACTAACGAAACAATCATACAGGTTCGGGAGGAATTACAAAATAAACTTGATGACATACAAATTGAGAGTAAAGCAATGGTCGAAGAAATCCAACAGGAAACTGTCGGAAAATATGAGCAAATTAAAAACGAAGTACATCAGGTACGAGAGGAGAATAAGGAAGGGATTACGCAGATACAGACAGACATGGGTGAACGACTCGAAAGAGTATATGGCAATTTAAACAATATGGAAGGTCAAATTAACACAAGTAAAAATAAAATAGAGGAAATTAGTAGACGCGAACTACAGTTACAAGAAGAAGTAGATTCATGGCGGGATAGGACATGCCAGCATAGTCACACAAATAACCACGATAACCGGGAGTCGATTAATTTTCGTAATTACAAGCGTAATCCGATGGAATTTTTAAAGAGGTTGGAAGAGATGATCGCAAGAAATAGAGAAAATCGCTGGAATATTATACGCAGTATGATTGATGAGACATTTAAAGATACCTATGATAATTGGTGGACAGCGGTGCGCCCGGATATACTGGACATGACCGAGTTCAAAAAATAATTTAAAGTGAAATATTGGTCGGAGTCGACCCAGAACATGATTAGAAATAATTTGAGTAACGGCCGATACGAAACGAACATAGGACAGTCTCCTACTTCATACTTTCTAGGAAAAGTATGTATGGCACGGGACTTAGAGCCCAGAATTCCCAAAGAATGTTTGGTGATACAACTATCCTACCATTATGAGGAAGGGATAAAAAGTGCACGTATGTGTAGCCAAATCAAAACGATTTCAGCCATGGCCAAATTCCTTGAGAATTATGAGCACGAGAATCAATATCAAAAACAGAATGTTAAATTATAAATATCAGAAGTATAATAATGAGCCACAAACCAATTCCCATAATAATGATCACAATCGACCCGCTCAGAATGTTAATGTAAATAGGACACAGAACGATCACTCGAATAATAATACCAGGAATTACAATTATCGTGGCAATAATCCTTATAATTACCACGATAGTCGCAATAACAGAGGAGATGGGGACAGACGACCCAATAATTATAGGCACAACGTTAATTATATTTACTCCAGGCCTCAAAATAATCAGCGACGGTATTACCCAAGGAATCACCGATATGACAGTCATTATAATCAGTCCCGGCGTGAAGACAACTATCAACCTGAAAGAAATTATAGGATAGCGGAACCTAATGCAGAGGACCGCACCGAACCTGTACAAAATCAACCTAATAATTCAAATGAAAATAGAGAAGATGGGGGAAGCCCTCATTTAAACTAATAGAGGCAGTGAAAAATGATGAATACCCTTCACTGAACCATAATCTTGGGGAACAACGACTTGTAAATAAAACTAAGAATAATAATACCATAACTATAATTAATAACCACTATTTAAAAAATATTAGAGAAGATTTATTGGAAGAGGATAAGAATCATGTACACAGTAATAGTAATAATGAAATCATATATGTAACAGCAAAATTAAATGGAGTACAATCTACCATAATGATAGATACTGGATCCAACATCTCGTTGATAGATAGTACTGAACTGGAAAAAATACAGCGAGAAGGCCAGTTGCCTATACCGACCTTGCCTATTAATAATGTAATAATTATCAGAGCCACTGGACGGCAAAATAAAACAGTTAAAAAACAAGTATCGCTCGATCTTACCAATAATAATATAACCCTACCAATAGGATTCTTGGTCGCAACGGGATTACCGTTCAATGTATTGATTGGATGCGATATATTGCGACAGCATTCCGCAGTAATTGACTTACATAAAGGCATAATATCTTTAACATCTGAAGAAGGATTATGGACAGCCGAATTAGTAGATGCTAATAGAACCGTTCCAGTTAACAACAAATGTCTGGCCATAAAAAGCTACTTTTGTAAGAAAAATAAAATACCAGAAGTCATTCAATATGAGGACGATGATCCCGAACTGTGGCAGAGTAAGTTAGAAGAGATCCGAGAAATCCAAAGGGAAAAAACTTGTCGACAAGTAAGTAAGGTACAGGCCAAAAATTTAATTCAAATATATAATAAATACAAACACATATTCTCCAATGCTCCAGGTAAGGTAAAAGGATACCAGTGTATGATACATTTTAAAGAACCAGTGGACTTTCGTAGAAAATCCTACCCAATAGCTTATTCAATCAAAAACGAAGTCCGGGCCGAGATTAATCGTATGATTCAGGATGACATAATAGAATATAGTCAATCACCATATACCAGTCCCATAGTGGCAATCCCGAAAAAGAACGGAAAGGTGAAAATTTGCCTGGACGCTAGGGAAATAAATAAAATGATCATCAACGATAGGACTTCCCCGGGCGAAATCGAAGAAATCTTAAAGAAATTCCACGGCATTTAATACATCAGTACTTGGGATACGGTATGCGGATACTGGCAGGTTGAACTACACCCAGATAGTAGAAAATACACGGCGTTCCTTTTTGACGGAAGGAACTATCAATTTAAAAGGCTACCTTTCGGATTAATCAATTCTGTTGCAATATTTGTAAAATGCATGGACCAAGTATTGGGACAAGAAACACTGCAGTTCACTATGGTCTATGTAGATGACTTACTTA
This sequence comes from Magicicada septendecula, assembly GCA_034769895.1. Lineage (NCBI taxonomy): Eukaryota > Metazoa > Arthropoda > Insecta > Hemiptera > Cicadidae > Magicicada > Magicicada septendecula. The sequence goes on from CM068367.1 coordinate 1,205,744,931, forward strand.
TAACTTCTTCACATTGGGATGAACATTGCGAGCGGGTGGAACAGGTACTGAGAAAATTATCCAAAAATAACATAACACTCAAGCTGAATAAATCTAAATTTATCGCCAACCAAGTAAAGTTCTTAGGTTTTAATTTGTCTGAGGAGGGTATCACACCTTCAACAGAAAAAGTAGAAGCAATTCAACTGTTCCCTACTCCAAAAAATAGAAAACAGCTACAATCCTTTCTTGGGATTTGTAACTATTACCGCAAATTCCAAGATAACTATTCGGAAATAACTGCCAAATTTCAAAAACAATTATCATCCAAAGACAAATGGGCATGGGGACCAGAACAAGATAAAATTCTGCAATTAATCAAGAAGAAATTTCTAGAGACAGTTATGTTGTACCACCCTGATTTTAACAAACGCTTTTATTTAAATTGTGATGCGAGCAATGTTAGTTTAGGAGCTACTCTATATCAAGAAGATGAAGAAGGACATCACATGGTAATCAGTTTCACCAGCAGAGTGCTGAACAACTGCGAACGCAACTATAACGTTACCGAGAAGGAGCTGCTAAGTGTAGTGTACACATGCAATAAATTTAGAACTTATATACTCGGATACCCAGTGACCGTAAGAAGTGACCATAAATCAATTTCATTTCTAAAACGATGTAAACTTAGTCATGGCCGGCTAACTAGATGGGTCCTTGCATTGCAAGAGTATTGCATCGATTGGGAATATATACCTGGAAGAAAGAACATAGCAGCCGATATCTTGTCCCGAATAAACATACAAGACCAATCGTTCGAGGGAGAAAAGGAACAGATTGCAAAAGTGTACAATGTCATTAAGAGTAGGAAGGATTTAGAAATTATCACAAATGAAATTAATCAACACCAAAAATTGGATCCCAAATTAATAAACATACGCCAGAAGGTGCAAAATGCTGATGAAGTTATTACTAAATATTACTGTATACATGATGATCGATTATTTATTAAAGTCACCCCTAAACAAATAAACTGGAAATTAGTAATTCCCACCGCGGTGGAAAACAAATCGATCTTGGATTACCATGAACGATATGGACACATGGGAGCCATAAAAATCGTCAAAGCCCTGGAAGAACAAGTGTACATAAAAAATATAACCAGGAAGGTGCAAAAATCCATCCAAGCATGTCACATCTGCCAGATGGTTAAACATAACAATGATAAGAAGGAGGGAGTCATGATCCCTATCACATCCAAATATAAGCTGGAGAAAGTATTTCTGGATATATGTGGACCATTCCCACGTAGTGGAGGGAACCATAGATATAAATTCATAATTATTATTTTTGATCACTTTTCCAAATATACTAAACTCTACGCTATTAGCAGAGCCACAACCATGAAAATTCTGGAAATAGTCATTGGACGTTACATAACAGAGATTGGTAAACCGTCATCTATTATCACCGATCATGGTACGCAATTCAAGGGAAGTAAATGGAGAAATAATCTTCTAAAACACAACATTAGAACATATAAGACTTCAGTATACCACCCCAGCAGCAATCCGGCAGAACGTGTATTGAGGGAAGTTGGCAGAATACTCCGAACTTACTGTCATGGCCAACAGAGAAGGTGGTACGAATACCTGTCACTGACCGAAGAGTTCTTAAATATATCTTACCATCAGTCCATCGAAAATACCCCTTATACTGTTATGTTTGAAAGGCTTCCACCTAGGGAAATCCAGGATATTATAAATTTTCCAACAAACCCAGAATATCAGTTTGAAAACGTTAAATTTTATAACCGAATAATGGAAAAGGCGGAAATGAAAAAAAAAGAAATATGAAAAGGATAATCCAAAACCAATTAAGTACCAAGTGGGCGAGAAAATATTAATAAGAAACAGGGAGCTACCCAGCACTCTAGAAGGAATAACGAAAAAATTATTATTATTATATACTGGGCCATACGTGATAACAAAAAATAATAATAACAATACCTATGAAATAATGAACCCTGTCACGAAAAAGATTAAGGGAACATACAATCAGGAGTCCATAAAGAAATATTTTGAATAAATCCAATAAATTCTAAAATAAAATAAGAACAGCTTATTACCAATTTTGAAGAGAAAACACTTGTAAATAAAAAGAATTTTTTGAACAATATTATATAAATAGAAAACATGTCATTCAAAATGAAGTAAGTCTGAACTAAAATATAGTTATGAAGAAGGTATTAAGAAGAGTTAATAACAAACCCCAAGATTACAGAAGAAAACCAGAATTATTACTACATATCTATGAAGAAATATTATGAATAAGGAATAATGAAACCCAAGATAAAAAGCTTTGATATCAAGTATACCTATGCAAAATAATAAAAGAAGAATAATATGACCTAAAACACCTACCGCATTGCCAAGTGAAAAGAACAACCTCAATAAACGATTGATTGTGACCAATGTAATATTAAAGAAAATGAGAAAAAATATTTATCAACATAATTCATTGAAATATAACCAGCCAAAATAATGAAATAAGATAAGAAAAATAATAGTTGAGCTAAGGACTGTAATTATTCAGAAACACAGTAATAATAATAATCAAACCAATTACTATTTAGAAAATATTGAGATCAGAAGAACAAATGAAGGGGATGCTTAGCGTTATTATCACAACAAGAAAGAAAAACAAAAATAATTACAAATGATAACTGTCAGAATTATTATCAAAAATTGTTTAAGGAAAATAAAATGGAATCACCAAGTATGAAGATAAGAATAGATAAATATAAAAGCAACAATATGAAAAAATTGCCAAATGTTTATTATTAATTAATTAAGGAGATTATTATATTTTTATAGCTGACTGTAGATGAATTCCAGCAGTACTATATTAAAGTGTAGTGTGGACAGCAGAGTATGAAGCCAAACAGTGCCTCTCTGAACTGTACCAACGCACATATTAGGGATTGTTAGGGAAATTAAATATTTAAGGAATATTAGAATCGTTGCAAGGATAACCTCAGATTCCAGAAGAGTAGGACGAAGAAAACAGAAAGAAAATAGCTGACAGAAGAATAATTGAGAAATACAGTGATTACAGTAATTATAAGTAGAAGAGATGTGAACCTAAAGTATCATTGAATATTGTAGCCAACTATCAACAAATACTGTTTACAGAAATTAATATGATCAAAAATGTTAATAGAAATAATGAAATGTTATTAAATAAAGAATTATGAATACTAGTCTAACAAAGTTACATTGAGAATCCCATCGTTAACCATTAATATTGATATGAAGAAAAGGCATGTGAAAAAGACAAGTTTGTTTGACCTAAACTTCATTCAGGTAAACTAAACTTTTTTAGGAGGGGGAGCATATGTAACACAACAGAAATGCAGTCATCCATGTTACATAAATAGAATATTAACAAAATAATAAGTAAATCAATATTTAACTCCCATGATAATACAAAGGTCTAATAAATACATTTATAATTATAGATAAAAATGAATAAGGATGCAAGGTAGAAATAACAATAATAAACAAACCTGTAAATTAGACAATAGTTAGAGATCCCTGGACGTTCAGTGAAAAGTAAATAAATATTATACTGATGAGAATTGTAAGAAAGAAACTAGTACAGAAAATGTCAAAGTAAATGACAATGAAATTAAACAAAAACGAGACAATTTACCTTATAGCAATAGTAAGTAAGGATTATGAATTAAATGATATTATTTTGTAACGATGAATGTTATGTTAAAGTTTATGTTATGTTATGCAAATTACTTATTGAATTAATGGAAAGTAATGAAGCAAAATGTATTATTCAATTACTGTTATAGAAGGATGTGGGAAACAGTTAGTTAGTGTTAATGGATCTCAATTTTTTAATATGTGATCCATAGATCAAGATAAAATTGTTATTAGTTAAGATTTGATTATATGTATGAACTTATGTAAAAGGGCTATAGTTGTTCACCAGTTATAAACAAAGGTAGGTCCATATACAATAAAAGGCCTAACAGCCAATAACACTATATAACCACTCATAACATAAAGGTTAGGTACAGAAGTTAATAATAATTAATGAATACGGTTCAAAGAGCTAGAAAAAACATTTGATAAGTAATGATATATAATAAACCACCTCAATTTAAACAAATTATGATAATGCCACAATGCCATGATATCGATTGATAGCGTTTGATATCGAAAAAGTAATAAATATAAAAGAAACAGACTAAGATCACAAAAACCAGCAGAATATATGTAGAAAATAATAAAAACAAACTATAGGTAAAGTTATATTCCGATATGATAGAAGATTAATAAGGAATGGACGAAAAATATATGAAATAATAACTATATACAAAACATTGAGAAGGAAGAAAAATAATGTGTTGCTAAGGACAACAGTAATGTATGAAGTTGTTGATTTCGATTATTACCTTTTATGATCTGAACGTGATGAGATTAAAAAACCAAAGAAATATTTAATATAATACCAATACTCTGGATTAACTTGATACATCTACAAGCCATAAAATTCTAATGATAATCGTATTGACTTATGCCAGCAAAGTTTAACCAAATGAGATCATAATACAGTATCACAGTACAAATTAATAACTGGGTTCCGCAAGGAAGGACTTGAATTGTCCTATACCAGAAAAGAATTAACGATATATTAAAACCAATACAAAGAGTTAACTGTGTCACAACAAATAATATAAACCACATTGGAACTCATAACCTTTTAAATACACGGAACATCACTAATTACTTCAAACGATAGAAGAACGTATTTGGATCCAAAATTTGCAGAAGGACCACCAATCTGGCCATAAATAAACCCAGGGAGCTGTATCTTCGAGGTGAACAGGACAAGAATTCCACTTTATTAAACCGAAGAAAGGAATCTCGAACAACATATCCATTCTGAACGGCGAGGTTATCAACCAACTGCCTACTCGAGTTGCTTCGTTCTAGTCTGGTAAATTATAATTGTATAAATCATATTAACAACACAACACTTCAAATTTGTAAATCTTGCATTCTTATCTATGTATTTTTAATCTTCCCCACAGTTACAAGAACCTTCACACCCTGAATTAAATTAATTATAAACAAAAACAAATCATATGACCGAATATAAAATAAAGTATTGGACCGAACAATAATCGATTCACGCAATCTATAGCCTTTGTGTATGCCAATTGGAACCTATCTTATTTAATGTTGAAGGAGTGAATAAATAAAGAAACCTTGTATAGTTGCAAAATCTTATTATTTGGGGTATTATTTAATGAGTAGGGAATAAAAAGTAACTGACTAAGTATATAATAATTGGTTACCGTAAACAGTGAATTAACCTATAAGTTTCGTTGCCCCGGAACTGCAGCGCTTATTGCGGAATTCTCCGACACCAAAGAGAAGAGTATTAAAATACAAAATTTACATAATTCTCTTCGAGGTATACTAGGGTTGAGCGAAATTATAGAATAAAACATTTATTATCTAAGTTACAAGCACACTAACACTGGTATTTTTCTTAGAGAGATAAGCTAATATTAGTTAATGAAATTACTATATTCCCCAACTCCAAATATCTCAGAAATTGAATTAAATTAACACGACCGAAGAGAGGAGAGACAGAGAAGCATACCCGTTCCTAGTAACAAATAGGTTTACATTGCGTGATACGAACGAGACGCACGTACTCGTTTTATAGCAAATTGACACCGGCAACGTTGGGGCTGAAAGAACGAGAAACCCGTAAGACGTGGGATATAACAAACTGGCGCCCAACGTGGGGCTTAAGTTAAGTAAATATAATTATATTAATATTACTTAACCAGAGCAGGCAACTGTGGGAGAATAAACATGCATAATACCAGAGGTAGATCGAAGATGAGGGCAGAAGATATGGAGAAGGAAGAAGGTGAACAAGGACAAGAAATAGAAATAATAACAGATAGTGAAATGGAACAACAGACAGACGAAATAACGGAAACTGAAATAATTACGGACAAGGAAAAGGAAGTAATTGAAGAAGATGCCCAAGGGGACCAAATAGATAAAGCGGGAGCCAGAGGAGGACTAAATTGGGAAAAATTAATGGAGTTAATGAGTAGTATTAAGGAAGATAGCAGACTCACTAATGAGAAAATAGATAAAATAAATGAGGAAATTAAGGAGAATAAGGAAAGCAATAAGGAAAACTCAAAGAGACTGGAAGAAAAATTCGATAAAACAAATGAGGAAATTAAAGAAACCTCAAAACAAATTAACAAAAGATTTCACAGGAGTGAGGAGGATTTAAAACAAATGAGGGAAGACATTCTACAAATACATGAAGAAAATTTAAGGCAGATTAATGAAAGAATGGAAAATATGCACGTGACAATTAACCAAAAGGTGGACCAAAATAATGAGGAAAGGAAATTAGAATTAGCCGAAACAAATGAAAGGTTAGAAAAAACTAACGAAACAATCATACAGGTTCGGGAGGAATTACAAAATAAACTTGATGACATACAAATTGAGAGTAAAGCAATGGTCGAAGAAATCCAACAGGAAACTGTCGGAAAATATGAGCAAATTAAAAACGAAGTACATCAGGTACGAGAGGAGAATAAGGAAGGGATTACGCAGATACAGACAGACATGGGTGAACGACTCGAAAGAGTATATGGCAATTTAAACAATATGGAAGGTCAAATTAACACAAGTAAAAATAAAATAGAGGAAATTAGTAGACGCGAACTACAGTTACAAGAAGAAGTAGATTCATGGCGGGATAGGACATGCCAGCATAGTCACACAAATAACCACGATAACCGGGAGTCGATTAATTTTCGTAATTACAAGCGTAATCCGATGGAATTTTTAAAGAGGTTGGAAGAGATGATCGCAAGAAATAGAGAAAATCGCTGGAATATTATACGCAGTATGATTGATGAGACATTTAAAGATACCTATGATAATTGGTGGACAGCGGTGCGCCCGGATATACTGGACATGACCGAGTTCAAAAAATAATTTAAAGTGAAATATTGGCCGGAGTCGACCCAGAACATGATTAGAAATAATTTGAGTAACGGCCGATACGAAACGAACATAGGACAGTCTCCTACTTCATACTTTCTAGGAAAAGTATGTATGGCACGGGACTTAGAGCCCAGAATTGCCAAAGAATGTTTGGTGATACAACTATCCTACCATTATGAGGAAGGGATAAAAAGTGCACGTATGTGTAGCCAAATCAAAACGATTTCAGCCATGGCCAAATTCCTTGAGAATTATGAGCACGAGAATCAATATCAAAAACAGAATGTTAAATTATAAATATCAGAAGTATAATAATGAGCCACAAACCAATTCCCATAATAATGATCACAATCGACCCGCTCAGAATGTTAATGTAAATAGGACACAGAACGATCACTCGAATAATAATACCAGGAATTACAATTATCGTGGCAATAATCCTTATAATTACCACGATAGTCGCAATAACAGAGGAGATGGGGACAGACGACCCAATAATTATAGGCACAACGTTAATTATATTTACTCCAGGCCTCAAAATAATCAGCGACGGTATTACCCAAGGAATCACCGATATGACAGTCATTATAATCAGTCCCGGCGTGAAGACAACTATCAACCTGAAAGAAATTATAGGATAGCGGAACCTAATGCAGAGGACCGCACCGAACCTGTACAAAATGAACCTAATAATTCAAATGAAAATAGAGAAGATGGGGGAAGCCCTCATTTAAACTAATAGAGGCAGTGAAAAATGATGAATACCCTTCACTGAACCATAATCTTGGGGAACAACGACTTGTAAATAAAACTAAGAATAATAATACCATAACTATAATTAATAACCACTATTTAAAAAATATTAGAGAAGATTTATTGGAAGAGGATAAGAATCATGTACACAGTAATAGTAATAATGAAATCATATATGTAACAGCAAAATTAAATGGAGTACAATCTACCATAATGATAGATACTGGATCCAACATCTCGTTGATAGATAGTACTGAACTGGAAAAAATACAGCGAGAAGGCCAGTTGCCTATACCGACCTTGCCTATTAATAATGTAATAATTATCAGAGCCACTGGACGGCAAAATAAAACAGTTAAAAAACAAGTATCGCTCGATCTTACCAATAATAATATAACCCTACCAATAGGATTCTTGGTCGCAACGGGATTACCGTTCAATGTATTGATTGGATGCGATATATTGCGACAGCATTCCGCAGTAATTGACTTACATAAAGGCATAATATCTTTAACATCTGAAGAAGGATTATGGACAGCCGAATTAGTAGATGCTAATAGAACCGTTCCAGTTAACAACAAATGTCTGGCCATAAAAAGCTACTTTTGTAAGAAAAATAAAATACCAGAAGTCATTCAATATGAGGACGATGATCCCGAACTGTGGCAGAGTAAGTTAGAAGAGATCCGAGAATTCCAAAGGGAAAAAACTTGTCGACAAGTAAGTAAGGTACAGGCCAAAAATTTAATTCAAATATATAATAAATACAAACACATATTCTCCAATGCTCCAGGTAAGGTAAAAGGATACCAGTGTATGATACATTTTAAAGAACCAGTGGACTTTCGTAGAAAATCCTACCCAATAGCTTATTCAATCAAAAACGAAGTCCGGGCCGAGATTAATCGTATGATTCAGGATGACATAATAGAATATAGTCAATCACCATATACCAGTCCCATAGTGGCAATCCCGAAAAAGAACGGAAAGGTGAAAATTTGCCTGGACGCTAGGGAAATAAATAAAATGATCATCAACGATAGGACTTCCCCGGGCGAAATCGAAGAAATCTTAAAGAAATTCCACGGCATTTAATACATCAGTACTTGGGATACGGTATGCGGATACTGGCAGGTTGAACTACACCCAGATAGTAGAAAATACACGGCGTTCCTTTTTGACGGAAGGAACTATCAATTTAAAAGGCTACCTTTCGGATTAATCAATTCTGTTGCAATATTTGTAAAATGCATGGACCAAGTATTGGGACAAGAAACACTGCAGTTCACTATGGTCTATGTAGATGACTTACTTATAACTTCTTCACATTGGGATGAACATTGCGAGCGGGTGGAACAGGTACTGAGAAAATTATCCAAAAATAACATAACACTCAAGCTGAATAAATCTAAATTTATCGCCAACCAAGTAAAGTTCTTAGGTTTTAATTTGTCTGAGGAGGGTATCACACCTTCAACAGAAAAAGTAGAAGCAATTCAACTGTTCCCTACTCCAAAAAATAGAAAACAGCTACAATCCTTTCTTGGGATTTGTAACTATTACCGCAAATTCCAAGATAACTATTCGGAAATAACTGCCAAATTTCAAAAACAATTATCATCCAAAGACAAATGGGCATGGGGACCAGAACAAGATAAAATTCTGCAATTAATCAAGAAGAAATTTCTAGAGACAGTTATGTTGTACCACCCTGATTTTAACAAACGCTTTTATTTAAATTGTGATGCGAGCAATGTTAGTTTAGGAGCTACTCTATATCAAGAAGATGAAGAAGGACATCACATGGTAATCAGTTTCACCAGCAGAGTGCTGAACAACTGCGAACGCAACTATAACGTTACCGAGAAGGAGCTGCTAAGTGTAGTGTACACATGCAATAAATTTAGAACTTATATACTCGGATACCCAGTGACCGTAAGAAGTGACCATAAATCAATTTCATTTCTAAAACGATGTAAACTTAGTCATGGCCGGCTAACTAGATGGGTCCTTGCATTGCAAGAGTATTGCATCGATTGGGAATATATACCTGGAAGAAAGAACATAGCAGCCGATATCTTGTCCCGAATAAACATACAAGACCAATCGTTCGAGGGAGAAAAGGAACAGATTGCAAAAGTGTACAATGTCATTAAGAGTAGGAAGGATTTAGAAATTATCACAAATGAAATTAATCAACACCAAAAATTGGATCCCAAATTAATAAACATACGCCAGAAGGTGCAAAATGCTGATGAAGTTATTACTAAATATTACTGTATACATGATGATCGATTATTTATTAAAGTCACCCCTAAACAAATAAACTGGAAATTAGTAATTCCCACCGCGGTGGAAAACAAATCGATCTTGGATTACCATGAACGATATGGACACATGGGAGCCATAAAAATCGTCAAAGCCCTGGAAGAACAAGTGTACATAAAAAATATAACCAGGAAGGTGCAAAAATCCATCCAAGCATGTCACATCTGCCAGATGGTTAAACATAACAATGATAAGAAGGAGGGAGTCATGATCCCTATCACATCCAAATATAAGCTGGAGAAAGTATTTCTGGATATATGTGGACCATTCCCACGTAGTGGAGGGAACCATAGATATAAATTCATAATTATTATTTTTGATCACTTTTCCAAATATACTAAACTCTACGCTATTAGCAGAGCCACAACCATGAAAATTCTGGAAATAGTCATTGGACGTTACATAACAGAGATTGGTAAACCGTCATCTATTATCACCGATCATGGTACGCAATTCAAGGGAAGTAAATGGAGAAATAATCTTCTAAAACACAACATTAGAACATATAAGACTTCAGTATACCACCCCAGCAGCAATCCGGCAGAACGTGTATTGAGGGAAGTTGGCAGAATACTCCGAACTTACTGTCATGGCCAACAGAGAAGGTGGTACGAATACCTGTCACTGACCGAAGAGTTCTTAAATATATCTTACCATCAGTCCATCGAAAATACCCCTTATACTGTTATGTTTGAAAGGCTTCCACCTAGGGAAATCCAGGATATTATAAATTTTCCAACAAACCCAGAATATCAGTTTGAAAACGTTAAATTTTATAACCGAATAATGGAAAAGGCGGAAATGAAAAAAAAAGAAATATGAAAAGGATAATCCAAAACCAATTAAGTACCAAGTGGGCGAGAAAATATTAATAAGAAACAGGGAGCTACCCAGCACTCTAGAAGGAATAACGAAAAAATTATTATTATTATATACTGGGCCATACGTGATAACAAAAAATAATAATAACAATACCTATGAAATAATGAACCCTGTCACGAAAAAGATTAAGGGAACATACAATCAGGAGTCCATAAAGAAATATTTTGAATAAATCCAATAAATTCTAAAATAAAATAAGAACAGCTTATTACCAATTTTGAAGAGAAAACACTTGTAAATAAAAAGAATTTTTTGAACAATATTATATAAATAGAAAACATGTCATTCAAAATGAAGTAAGTCTGAACTAAAATATAGTTATGAAGAAGGTATTAAGAAGAGTTAATAACAAACCCCAAGATTACAGAAGAAAACCAGAATTATTACTACATATCTATGAAGAAATATTATGAATAAGGAATAATGAAACCCAAGATAAAAAGCTTTGATATCAAGTATACCTATGCAAAATAATAAAAGAAGAATAATATGACCTAAAACACCTACCGCATTGCCAAGTGAAAAGAACAACCTCAATAAACGATTGATTGTGACCAATGTAATATTAAAGAAAATGAGAAAAAATATTTATCAACATAATTCATTGAAATATAACCAGCCAAAATAATGAAATAAGATAAGAAAAATAATAGTTGAGCTAAGGACTGTAATTATTCAGAAACACAGTAATAATAATAATCAAACCAATTACTATTTAGAAAATATTGAGATCAGAAGAACAAATGAAGGGGATGCTTAGCGTTATTATCACAACAAGAAAGAAAAACAAAAATAATTACAAATGATAACTGTCAGAATTATTATCAAAAATTGTTTAAGGAAAATAAAATGGAATCACCAAGTATGAAGATAAGAATAGATAAATATAAAAGCAACAATATGAAAAAATTGCCAAATGTTTATTATTAATTAATTAAGGAGATTATTATATTTTTATAGCTGACTGTAGATGAATTCCAGCAGTACTATATTAAAGTGTAGTGTGGACAGCAGAGTATGAAGCCAAACAGTGCCTCTCTGAACTGTACCAACGCACATATTAGGGATTGTTAGGGAAATTAAATATTTAAGGAATATTAGAATCGTTGCAAGGATAACCTCAGATTCCAGAAGAGTAGGACGAAGAAAACAGAAAGAAAATAGCTGACAGAAGAATAATTGAGAAATACAGTGATTACAGTAATTATAAGTAGAAGAGATGTGAACCTAAAGTATCATTGAATATTGTAGCCAACTATCAACAAATACTGTTTACAGAAATTAATATGATCAAAAATGTTAATAGAAATAATGAAATGTTATTAAATAAAGAATTATGAATACTAGTCTAACAAAGTTACATTGAGAATCCCATCGTTAACCATTAATATTGATATGAAGAAAAGGCATGTGAAAAAGACAAGTTTATTTGACCTAAACTTCATTCAGGTAAACTAAACTTTTTACTTCCATATTCCTTAAGGAATGGAAGTATGGTGATGGCAAAAAAAATCGTGTTCGAGATTATTGCAGATTCTGATTCTACTACACTCAAAACATGAAAAAAAGTCGTTTTCCGAAAAGTGTCTGTGTGTGTGTCTGTCTGCCTGTCTGTGTGTCTGTCTGTAGATTTTTTTTCTATGGCAAACGATAACTGCCGCAAATTCAAACAGAATCAAATAATTTTTTGCATGCAGCCCTGATTTGCAGAGTACTCGCGACCTATTGTTTTTGGTGAAGATCGGTTGAGGGAAAGGGGTAGTTTACCTGCAACGTTTTTTTTTTAGCAAGGGTAATTTTGTTTGTTTGGCAAACGATAACAGCCGCAAATTCAAACAGAATCAAATAATGTTTCGCATACAGCCCTGAATTGTAGAGTTCTCAAGATCTGTTGATTTTGGTGAAGATCGGTTAAGGGAAAGGGGTAGTTTACCTGTAACGTTTTATGTTTTAACAAGGGTATTTCCTATGGCAAACGATAACAGCCGCAAATTCAAACAGAATCAAAAAATTATTTGCATACAGCCCTAAATTGTAGAGTTCTCAAGACCTATTGTTTTTGGTGAAGTTCGGTTGAGGGAAAGGGGTAGTTTACCTGCAACGTTTTTTTAACAAGGGTATTTTCTATGGCAAACGATAACAGCCGCAAATTCAAACAGAATCAAATAATGTTTTGCATACAGCCCTGATTTGTAGAGTACTCAAGACCTATTGTTTTTGGTGAAGATCGGTTAAGGGAAAGGGGTAGTTTACCTGTAACGTTTTATGTTTTAACAAGGGTATTTCCTATGGCAAACGATAACAGCCGCAAATTCAAACAGAATCAAAAGATTATTTGCATACAGCCCTAAATTGTAGAGTTCTCAAGACCTATTGTTTTTGGTGAAGATCGGTTGAGGGAAAGGGGTAGTTTACCTGCAACGTTTTTTTAACAAGGGTATTTTCTATGGCAAACGATAACAGCCGCAAATTCAAACAGAATCAAATAATGTTTTGCATACAGCCCTGATTTGTAGAGTACTCAAGACCTATTGTTTTTGGTGAAGATCGGTCAAGGGGAAGGGGTAGTTTACCTGCAACGTTTTTTTATCAAGCGTATTTTCTATGGAAAACGATAACAGCCGCAAATTCAAACAGAATCAAATAATGTTTCGCATACAGCCCTGAATTGTAGAGTTCTCAAGATCTGCTGATTTTGGTGAAGATCGGTTAAGGGAAAGGGGTAGTTTACCTGTAACGTTTTATGTTTTAACAAGGGTATTTCCTATGGCAAACGATAACAGCCGCAAATTCAAACAGAATCAAAAGATTATTTGCATACAGCCCTAAATTGTAGAGTTCTCAAGACCTATTGTTTTTGGTGAAGTTCGGTTGAGGGAAAGGGGTAGTTTACCTGCAACTTTTTTTAACAAGGGTATTTTCTATGGCAAACGATAACAGCCGCAAATTCAAACAGAATCAAATAATGTTTTGCATACAGCCCTGATTTGTGGAGTACTCAAGACCTATTGTTTTTGGTGAAGATCGGTTAAGGGAAAGGGGTAGTTTACCTGTAACGTTTTATGTTTTAACAAGGGTATTTCCTATGGCAAACGATAACAGCCGCAAATTCAAACAGAATCAAAAGATTATTTGCATACAGCCCTAAATTGTAGAGTTCTCAAGACCTATTGTTTTTGGTGAAGATCGGTTGAGGGAAAGGGGTAGTTTACCTGCAACGTTTTTTTAACAAGGGTATTTTCTATGGCAAACGATAACAGCCGCAAATTCAAACAGAATCAAATAATGTTTTGCATACAGCCCTGATTTGTAGAGTACTCAAGACCTATTGTTTTTGGTGAAGATCGGCTAAGGAGAAGGGGTAGTTTACCTGCAACGTTTTTTTATCAAGCGTATTTTCTATGGCAAACGATAACAGCCGCAAATGCAAACAGAATCAAATAATGTTTTGCATACGTCCCTGAATTGTAGAGGTCTCAATGACTTTCGATTTTGGTGAAGATCGGTTAAGGGGAAGGGGTAGTTTACCTGCAACCTTTTACGTTTTAACAAGAGTAAAGTACTTGAAAATTTATTTAAACTTTTTGAAACAATGGTAATTGTTAAAAATAAAATAATTTTGTTGCCAGGCAATAAAATTATAATTTTTTCATTTTAATGTAATATAATATTTTTCATTTAATACAGCAATAAAAAGGCAGGTAAGACACAGCCTGGCTGTTTGGCTGAAAATGATTTTAAATATAAATCTTAGAATATGGAAGTCATGTATGGTTCTCCATACCGATATTTTAGGAGGGGGAGCATATGTAACACAACAGAAATGCAGTCATCCATGTTACATAAATAGAATATTAACAAAATAATAAGTAAATCAATATTTAACTCCCATGATAATACAAAGGTCTAATAAATACATTTATAATTATAGATAAAAATGAATAAGGATGCAAGGTAGAAATAACAATAATAAACAAACCTGTAAATTAGACAATAGTTAGAGATCCACGTTCAGTGAAAAGTAAATAAATATTATACTGATGAGAATTGTAAGAAAGAAACTAGTACAGAAAATGTCAAAGTAAATGACAATGAAATTAAACAAAAACGAGACAATTTACCTTATAGCAATAGTAAGTAAGGATTATGAATTAAATGATATTATTTTGTAACGATGAATGTTATGTTAAAGTTTATGTTATGTTATGCAAATTACTTATTGAATTAATGGAAAGTAATGAAGCAAAATGTATTATTCAATTACTGTTATAGAAGGATGTGGGAAACAGTTAGTTAGTGTTAATGGATCTCAATTTTTTAATATGTGATCCATAGATCAAGATAAAATTGTTATTAGTTAAGATTTGATTATATGTATGAACTTATATAAAAGGGCTATAGTTGTTCACCAGTTATAAACAAAGGTAGGTCCATATACAATAAAAGGCCTAACAGCCAATAACACTATATAACCACTCATAACATAAAGGTTAGGTACAGAAGTTAATAATAATTAATGAATACGGTTCAAAGAGCTAGAAAAAACATTTGATAAGTAATGATATATAATAAACCACCTCAATTTAAACAAATTATGATAATGCCACAATGCCATGATATCGATTGATAGCGTTTGATATCGAAAAAGTAATAAATATAAAAGAAACAGACTAAGATCACAAAAACCAGCAGAATATACGTAGAAAATAATAAAAACAAACTATAGGTAAAGTTATATTCCGATATGATAGAAGATTAATAAGGAATGGACGAAAAATATATGAAATAATAACTATATACAAAACATTGAGAAGGAAGAAAAATAATGTGTTGCTAAGGACAACAGTAATGTATGAAGTTGTTGATTTCGATTATTACCTTTTATGATCTGAACGTGATGAGATTAAAAAACCAAAGAAATATTTAATATAATACCAATACTCTGGATTAACTTGATACATCTACAAGCCATAAAATTCTAATGATAATCGTATTGACTTATGCCAGCAAAGTTTAACCAAATGAGATCATAATACAGTATCACAGTACAAATTAATAACTGGGTTCCGCAAGGAAGGACTTGAATTGTCCTATACCAGAAAAGAATTAACGATATATTAAAACCAATACAAAGAGTTAACTGTGTCACAACAAATAATATAAACCACATTGGAACTCATAACCTTTTAAATACACGGAACATCACTAATTACTTCAAACGATAGAAGAATGTATTTTTGGATCCAAAATTTGCAGAAGGACCACCAATCTGGCCATAAATAAACCCAGGGAGCTGTATCTTCGAGGTGAACAGGACAAGAATTCCACTTTATTAAACCGAAGAAAGGAATCTCGAATGACATATCCATTCTGAACGGCGAGGTTATCAACCAACTGCCTACTCGAGTTGCTTCGTTCTAGTCTGGTAAATTATAATTGTATAAATCATATTAACAACACAACACTTCAAATTTGTAAATCTTGCATTCTTATCTATGTATTTTTAATCTTCCCCACAGTTACAAGAACCTTCACACCCTGAATTAAATTAATTATAAACAAAAACAAATCATATGACCGAATATAAAATAAAGTATTGGACCGAACAATAATCGATTCACGCAATCTATAACCTTTGTGTATGCCAATTGGAACCTATCTTATTTAATGTTGAAGGAGTGAATAAATAAAGAAACCTTGTATAGTTGCAAAATCTTATTATTTGGGGTATTATTTAATGAGTAGGGAATAAAAAGTAACTGACTAAGTATATAATAATTGGTTACCGTAAACAGTGAATTAACCTATAAGTTTCGTTGCCCCGGAACTGCAGCGCTTATTGCGGAATTCTCCGACACCAAAGAGAAGAGTATTAAAATACAAAATTTACATAATTCTCTTCGAGGTATACTAGGGTTGAGCGAAATTATAGAATAAAACATTTATTATCTAAGTTACAAGCACACTAACACTGGTATTTTTCTTAGAGAGATAAGCTAATATTAGTTAATGAAATTACTATATTCCCCAACTCCAAATATCTCAGAAATTGAATTAAATTAACACGACCGAAGAGAGGAGAGACAGAGAAGCATACCCGTTCCTAGTAACAAATAGGTTTACATTGCGTGATACGAACGAGACGCACGTACTCGTTTTATAACAAATTGACACCGGCAACGTTGGGGCTGAAAGAACGAGAAACCCGTAGACGTGGGATATAACAATATATATATATATATATATATATACATTGTTACATGACATTTTTACCATGCCATTTTAACATAAATATTGTTACAACATAAATAAGCCACCCCAATACCAGGGATGAAAAAGATGATACTAAATATAAATATACTTCATATAAAATAAAATATTAAATATAAATAAAATGTAAAGACAGTGACACGACAAACGACGACACGACCTAACCCAAGTGATTGACCAAACAAACAGGAAAACAAAGAAGAAGGGAAAAAACCGAAACCAAATAAGAATAAAGCCAATTGAAGGAAGTGAATGAATCCATACAACCAAATGAAATAAAACCCAAACGAGAAAGGGAGAACCAAATTAAAATGAAGCCAATTGAAAATGAAGGAGAAGAAGAAGAAAAATTAAAATGAAACTAAAGTGAAACCAACAAACCAATAATATAAAATATGTAAGGGAGAAATGGTATACTCAAGTATAATGTTGGGAATAAAGCCAACGATTATCCAATACCAGAATTAATATTATTCTCAATTAAATAATTAATGTAACTGTTTTAACCAAAACCCAGTAAAGTAATATAATAAAAAGAAAAGTACACTAACCCAAGAATTAGAGTTAGATGTAATAAAACTCTATAGAATTATAACCTTAGTAATACTATGTATAATATTAGTAAAGAAAGAAATAGTGAGAAAGTGACAAAGAGAAATAATTATAGGGATTACCCACTAAGAAACACTTAATGTAAACAGTTAAAAAGTGCAATAGTGAAAGTGTGAAACCCCAAAAAATAAGACGCTTAATAATCAATAATAAACAATAATTGATTAATGGTGAAACCAATAATAATTAGGAATAAGGTTTTAATGATAGAATTAGATGTAAGCACTTCATAATGTGGGATAAACACTGAAGAGTGATGAGGAAACACTATGTGATTAAAAGTGAAACAAATTAGTAATTAAAAATATAAGGTTTTAATAATAATATTAAATGTAAACAATTAGTAATATGAAATGAACACTGGAAAGTGATGATAACGTTGTTAATTAAGAGAATTAAGATTAATTGTAAACGATTGTAATTAAAAGGGGAGAATCCCATGAAAAGATAAACAGCTAGTGTTAACATGGATTGAAAGTAGAGTTTAATTAGAGAATAAGAAGTTAATAATGTAATAAATAAACACCCCAGATTGTAAGGGAAAACCAATTAAGTAAATTCAAAAGGTGATGTTAGTTAACACCCAAAAAATAGTAATTAATGAAATGAGTTGTAAACAAACTTTACTTAATAATTGTTAAATAATTGTGTAATTATATTTATGAATAGGGTATGACTGAAGAAATTGTACAGAGCATATGCCTAGATGTTATGTTTTTAATTGAGGAAGAATAGGGAGTGGTAGCCATATTGTTAACAAAGGCAAAATAGATAATTAAGAAGTTAAGACAATACAAATCTAATTACACTAGAAAATAAGTTAATATAGAAAATAACAGAACCATACAAATGGGATAATAAACAAAACAAAACACATTAGAATAAAATGAGAAATCAGTTGTATAAATTCAGTAAATATGGTCAATGGCTACTAGTGCATCTGAAATGTCTAGCTGTCAAAACCAATAATTACAAATTGTATAAAATCCACAAGGAAATTAACAAATCTAAGGCGAGTAACTACCCAAGAATACTGTGTAAATCATTTTAAAAGAAAAATGTCACAATAAGAACTTAAATTAAAAGAAATATGTAATTAACAAATGTTAACATAATTGTACAAAAGTTAATATCTAATAGAACACAACCTTATGAGGTATGAATTTAATCTTTGAAAGGAAATACAGACAATAGTGATAATATTAAATACTCAGGAAGGAATAAAATCAATCAGAAAATATATAGTAAATTTGAATAAAAATTCAAATATGATAACAATGGTAATAAACAATGCCTTAGCCAATCAAAGGATTTAGGTTACCATAGAAACGGACCATTGGTTACTAATTTTCAGTTAATTATCAGTACTCGTATAATGACGCTTGTGTAGTAGGGACGCAAGATTTTGTATGACACAAATTTTACTTTAAAATGTTAAAAAACTAGTCAAAATCCAATAACATATACCAGTGAGAAGGAGATGAAGAGGAATAACATTTAACTGATGTCCAGGAACAATGTAAACGAAAATTAAAAGCAGAAATTCCCAAGACTAATATGAAAAGGACGCCAGCAGCCTAAGTCACCCCAAATTGATGAATTTTCCATTTCAAATGAACAACGATCTATCACAAACCTTCTGAACTGATAAGTATCATTTAAATACCCTAATCCCAGGAATAAAAGCACTTTAAATATTTCTCATATCTATACAAACTCTCACTATGAATTGGAAATAATTTCTTTCAAGGATTAAATAAAATAAACTTACTTAGAAAAACTTGCTAACTAAAAAATAACCTCGCACTAAATTGCGAACTTTAGAAACACTTATTACTACACTGCAGAACAAATTGTAGCCACACTTTATATTATTTAAGTACGAATAATGTACGGTAGTGTACTTTTTTATTGTAACCATATTTAATGTTTTCTTTATAATCAAAAGGACTCCAGATTTTGGACGAGTTGACGTATAAAATACAAACAGTAGCCATTACGGCATCAGAATAGCTCGTTCAAAACCAATTTCGTCAACTTGAGATAAAGCGTTTCATGTTTAATGTCGGAGCAAATTTATTAAATACTAAATTATATTATTGTCACATTACATAATTACCAAACAACCATTAAAGAAACAGTACAGTGTGTAACCATTGTTTTATTTCATAGGAAATTGTATAATATATGTGTGTGTTAGCGAACTTACAGATTAGACAACTAGCGCTTTCGCTATCTGCGCAATACAGCAAGCTGTACAAAGGCAGGAACCGATTCGAATGCTCCGGCCGTCACCACTGAAAACACCATACTAACACATTAATTCAAAAATTTAATTGTTTTCAACAAACAATTTGGCGCCACCCGGGATTCACAAACCCCTATGAAATTACAGGTAAGGTTTTCACTCGGTTGTACTGATAATTGTGACAACGCTAC
Source organism: Magicicada septendecula (assembly GCA_034769895.1). NCBI lineage: Eukaryota > Metazoa > Arthropoda > Insecta > Hemiptera > Cicadidae > Magicicada > Magicicada septendecula. The sequence continues at coordinate 1,205,765,267 of CM068367.1, forward strand.
GGACTTCGTTAGCGGCAACCATTGACGTAACGACAAGGTGTGAGACGAACACACCATAATAATACATAAAAAACCATATACACGTCTTTACAGAGACGCACAATCAAACAATTAGATCGTTACAAATTGGCGACCAACGTAGTGAGGCTAGAAAAGGACGACTAGCGGAGATTATGAAGAGACATTCCATGGTTACCAGAAACGACACTAAGAAAGGAACCAACCAAGAAGAAATGGAAGAAATTGAAGACATGATTGGAGGATTGTTCGAAGAGGATCCCCAGGAGGACCAAATAGAAAATCCAAACCAACCAGAACCGGAAGTGGAAGTAATGGTCGGGGACCAACCCAGTAAACCAACTCAAAAGGAAAACCTGAGCCTGCAAGATATCATGAATTTTATAGCAGAAACCTCAAAGAAACAAGAAGAAAAAATTAACGAAAAACTAGACAGAAATAATGACAAAATAGACCAAATGAAGGAAGAAACAAGGGAACAAAGAAAGGATGACAGGGAATTCTTGAAGGAGAATATAGAACTTCTGAATAACAAAATGGAAAGCAACCATGAAGCCCTGAAGAGAAACCAAGAGATCTTAGAAGAGAAGAGTGAAGATCTGAAGAAACAGATCAAGAAAGATCTGGAAATATTAAATAAGAAGATTGAAAATAATAGTGAAACACTGCAAAGACAGCTGAAGGAAGATGGTGAGAAGAACAGAGAAGAATTAAGATTCATACTAATAGAGTTTCGTGAAGAAGTTAAACAGACAAAAACGGGGATGAATAAGAGATGGGAAGAAACAAATTATCCAGCAGATCAACTTAAGGAAACATTAGATAGTGATTTCAAACCATCGAATGAAACACTAAACACCACTTCTGAAGGTAGTAAGGAGATGGAAATTGTAGAAGAATCAAATGTATTGTTCTCTGAAAATAAAGATAACAATGACACCGAGAAAATCAAGCGCATAAAAACCAACCGTAGAAGAATAAAGAAGAATCGAATAATTAAGAAGATGAAGAAAACAAGGTAGATAGGAAAAATATATAAAAAGAAACTAATACAAACACAAGCAGAAGTGGAGATGATGAAGCATGGACTGATTGAGGTGTTTAATTTACCAATTACTGACCGGAGAGAAATCATGAAATATAAAGATTGTAGGAGGAATCTAAAGGAAACTATCGAAGGGGTTCATAAAGAACCAATGAACAAAAACTTCTACAATTCTCTTGTTAAATAGAATTTACAAGAAATAGAAATGCAAAATAAAAAATCAATAATTACATTAACGAAGAAGGTACAATTAACAACTTCTTTGATTAATCAAAATGTAGGGAAGGAAGCAGTCATGGATACAAATGAACATATGATAGTAGAGGAATTATGGTACAAGATGGAGGAGACCTATGTTACACGAACGAAGATAATTCTACACACCGAGGTCATCCGAACCACAAGTGCAGAGGAAATGATGGACCATGGGTAAACAAAGTGAAGGTGAACACAGAGAAATGGGACTGATTTTCGAATTATTGACCAAGCAGACCAATGGAAGGAAAGGAGTATTCAATTAAATTAAACCAATTTATAATAACCAAAACAAGAATGGACAAGAAATAACTAAACAACTAAGACGAATTAAGTGAGAACTAATAAACCATAATAAATACATTTAAAACATTATCCAAAATAAATATTCAAACATCTAACATTTGAAGGAGTAGAGAAGAAAGACAACAAAGAGTATAATATACAAGAGAAGGCAATAATACTGAAAGAAAAGGAGAAGATCACCTTACAAAAAAGTATAAATAACAAGGACCTGTGTACAACACTATGTATCTCCATATGTCATCACCCAAGATAATGGTAACAATACTTACCAAATAAGTAATATAACCACAAAAAAGATAAAAGGAGTTTACCATCAAGCTTCTATAAAAAGGTTTTATGAAGAAAAATAAGTTACATAAAATAAACAAATTTCAAAATTCAAAAAGTCTGTAAGAGCAACTTACTACATTATTTCGATTACATATGAGGAATGAAAAAAAAAAAAATAAATAAATAAATAAAAATATAAAAACAAAGGAATAATTTATAAAAATTCCTACAAAGTAAGATCACTTACAATCAAATAAAGTTGACATATGAAGAAGTATAAAATAAAAAATTATAATAAGGGAATAAGTTACAAAAATTCCTATAAAGAAGTAAGAACCATAAACTTACGCCAATATTTAAATAAAAAGTACCAAAAAAGGAATAAGTTACAAAAATTCGTATAAAGTAAAAAAAAACTAACTTACAAAAAATTATCAAAAATAATATTTAAAACAAAATAAAATGAACAAAAATAAAACCAAGCAAAAACTGCTAAGATAAATACCTTAAATAATAATGAATTCAAAGTATTCAAAGAAAAAAAAAAAAAAAATCTGAACTGGTACAAGGAAGAAAAAGAAGTTATGTATAAAACAAATATACAAAAAATGGCTAAAGCAGAATATTGCTAAATAACCAAGAAAAAGAATAAAGATGTCAAAGATAATTGAAATGATCACAAGAAGAATAGAAAAACAAACTAATGTAAAGTTATATTTGATGAAATTAACATATGAATAAATAAAAAACAATCAACTGTATGAGTAAATGGCAGTATATAGCAAAGGTACAGCGGAAGGAAGAATGAGTAAAAGACCAAAGTGATCTAAAAACAAACCACAAGGTGGACAATCCCAAGATATATTATTATTATTAATTTAAGTCACAAGTTGACAAAAAAGGTATTTAAGATTGACTGTTGAAAAAGTCCAGCAATCAAATAAACTGAGCAGAGATGATGTTCCTCTGATCTCAGAAAAAATGAGTAGTAATGGAAGAAACCAGCTACTAAAAAGTTAGGGAAAAAAATTATATAAAAGGGAGAACACACTAATGGCAATAAATAAAAACAGATCCAAATAAAATGGAATGAATCAAGTAAGAAGAGAAATAAGAATGAAGAAACAAGCAAGAAAGAAAAGGAAAAATAATATATAACTGATAATTTCATAAAAAACTATACTAGTGTTTTATTAAAATGATCAATTTTGAAGGAGAGGCATTATGTTACAACACAAATAAGCCACCCCAATACCAGGGATGAAAAAGATGATACTAAATATAAATATATTTCATATAAAATAAAATATTAAATATAAATAAAATGTAAAGACAGTGACACGACAAACGACGACATGACCTAACCCAAGTGATTGACCAAACAAACAGGAAAACAAAGAAGGGAAAAAACCGAAACCAAATAAGAATAAAGCCAATTGAAGGAAGTGAATGAATCCATACAACCAAATGAAATAAAACCCAAATGAGAAAGGGAGAACCAAATTAAAATGAAGCCAATTGAAAATGAAGGAGAAGAAGAAGAAAAATTAAAATGAAACTAAAGTGAAACCAACAAACCAATAATATAAAATATGTAAGGGAGAAATGGTATACTCAAGTATAATGTTGGGAATAAAGCCAATGATTATCCAATACCAGAAATAAATATTATTCTCAATTAAATAATTAATGTAACTGTTTTAACCAAAACCCAGTAAAGTAATATAATAAAAAGAAAAGTACACTAACCCAAGAATTAGAGTTAGATGTAATAAAACTCTATAGAATTATAACCTTAGTAATACTATGTATAATATTAGTAAAGAAAGAAATAGTGAGAAAGTGACAAAGAGAAATAATTATAGGGATTACCCACTAAGAAACACTTAATGTAAACAGTTAAAAAGTGCAATAGTGAAAGTTGTGACGATTTAAATGGTAAATAAATAAAAAAAAATTAATAATAAAAATATTAAAAAAAACGGAAAGTAAGTACTTTAAATCGCACGATTAAACCAAATACCCCTGAACTAACTCATAATAGTAATGAAAATTAAATTAAGAAAATCTAACTAAATAAGTAATTAAAATCTGAATGTAAAAGTTAAGAATAATACAGATAACCCTTTAGTAAATTTATCATGCGTTGACCTGTCTATTCCGGACACAACGTGCATACCGAACCGGCAGTAAATTAGAAATATCTGTAAATCGTAATATAAATAATTAATAATTTAAAGGCACAAGTAGTGGTTATAATAATCCCTGTAAACAAGATAAGTCTAGATAGTTTATTTTGTCATACTATAAGAATGTATTATTAATAAAGAGTTGGAACTATATTATGGCGGAGTACTCACTCCGCATCGTTGCAATCTACCTGTTGTAACAATGAAAGAGTAACGATGCGGCTTTCAGACTGTAAACACCTCCAACAAGGGCTCTTCATAAAATGTTTTGTTATTCGTTTTGATTTTTAATTGAGTGTTAGCTTCCACTAAAAGCGTGGAGAGCTAGTTATATATTGAAGATGTAGTGAGGAATTTGTTAGAAAGTGTGATAATGTAAAAAGAATTAGTACACAAGGTGATGTCTCAAGTTAATTAAAAAACGAACTCTCGAATATTGTTCGAGTAATGTAATTCAGATATTAATGTAAAAAGAAGATGCAAACTCCAGTACTACGGTGCCAGTAAATATGTGACGTGCACAACTGCAGATAGGGACGACTACCACCTAAACAACACTTACCAGAACCGCCGAGGATCAGCACGACTTCACACAGCATAACATCCATCTCCTCGTTAATACACCCAGAGGACTTTCACCGGAAACACTACCCAGATGGCTACCCCGACTAACAGAGTATCGAAGATTCACGCCCCAAGACACGGACAGAAAAAGCGTATCTAAGAGGTGACTCGGTAGCTCGTCTACCAAGAATTATGTACATTTAAAATATAAGTTTTCATACATGTCAAAGACTTTTAAAAAGACAATCTCTAAGCATTAAGTTTTAGAAAAATGTAACCAGTAATTTCTAAAATCATACGTTGTAACATTACTCTTGAGATATAACTTTTAATCCCTTAACTAAATAATACCATTCTTCAAATGGTGTTCATGTAACAATGTAACCTTCTTGATAAGTAAAGTAAATTTCAGATGTCTTTACTAGATTTAAAGAGACTCGGATCCGAGGTAAAATACATGATCTGTTTGATCGTTTGTCTGACAGAAAACCCCTTTTAACTATTTCAGTATGAGAAAATTTTTATGTAATGGGATCTATATATATCATTTGTTAATAAAGAGATGTCATCTTGTTACAGATTGAAGTGAGTGCATAAATCAGTTAAATTACCTTCCCTTGTGTCCTATAATTAGAGTTATTATTATTATTGTTCTAAGTGTTGTGTTGATTTTCAGTTTGTTACAACGTAGACAGCCTGTATAATTGGCTAGCGTCAATTATCACGGGTTCCCTGGATTTATGACGTAGCCCAGAACGTTATAAAGTTGCGCCACTCTGCTTTGTACAAAAGAATTGATCGTGTACAGAGTGTCACATATAGAATTGCAGCACTCTGCTTTCGTGTGAAATAATTGTTACGTAGTAAAAGAAAAATAGATAACTCTCTGCTGATCTATGCACTCAGTTAATGTATTTCATGTCACCCCAAAAAGGGTAAGTTGCATGAAAGAAAAATAGCGACAGTATTAATTTACCATTGTGAATTTATTTTGTGTAAGATTACGCACGAACTTGTGTATAATTTATTTAACGTATGCGAAAATAATACAAACTATCATTGTATTATACCAATGCAAGTACCTACATGAATTTTAGTGCTTGTCAAACTGTTCAGTCTTTAACAGGTTTATATTGCGACAATTCAAGACCTGTAGTTTCCTGAATATGCCTGCATAGAATGTAAGTTGTATGTCTGTTGTCACGGTGAAACATATATACTATTGACTAAATTAGACCAGGTGTGACGATTTAAATAAAAGAAATAATCAAGAAAATAAAAATTTAAAAAAAATTAAGGTTGCGAGCTCTTAAGCCATTTAAATCTCACTGTATTAATATAAAATACCTGTATGTACTCAGTATGAGAGGAAGCAGTAATTAATTAGTTATAAGATGCTCTAATAAAAAGATAAATTGTAAAGAGTTATTAATATCGTATTTAACCCTTTGCTTGTAAGCAGGCGCTGTCCTGTTGATTCCAGACTCGACATGCTTTCCGAGTCCTGTGTGAGTAAGAATAAGATAAAAAAAATTAATGTTAATAATAAAAAAACCTGAAGACATATATAGTCGCTAACACAACTGATTTAAATTATGTATATTTGTTTAGGGATAGTTTGTATAAATAAAAAGGTTAACTTAAATATAGTTAGGAACTATATTCTCGCGCGGAGATTGTCCCACTAACTTTTGCCCAGTACCAGGCGAAGGGAGCGGAATTTCTCTCTCTTGCAATGGTGACTTCGTACAGTATAGACGTAGGAGCTGTGCGCTTAAAATATGTTAACTATATTTTGTTTCACTTAAGATGGTGTACCAGATGTAGCTGTTTAAAGCATCTGGATGTGTTAATTAATATAGTCATGTAAATAGACAAGAAAAGTAAAGTAAAAAAAATCGAAATGTAAAAAAGGAGTGTAACACAAGATGACTTAGTGCTTCAACAAATAACAACAATTCCAAAGTCATACCCGGAGATGTGAACTATCAGAAGCCACAAACTCTACTGCACGTGACAGAATATGCAGATCAGGACATCCGAGAATCTACAAGATCATCGTAGATATCTACACGACATATTGTTCAACCTGCGAACTTTTGGAGCCCTTTACAGAGGAAGGCCAGACCGAGATGACGACGTAGCTGTTCCTGTTTCCCAAGACGGATACCCCAGGACGAGTCTTCTGCATTCCAATTAAAAGGTGACTCGATAGCCTGTCTATCGAGGGTTACTAATATTTGTTACACAACACATCTTGAAAGAGACTTTTCAGAAACTATTAACTTTGTAAAGACTTATAAATTAAATCTAAGAATTTCATGTAACTATTCTAACTTCATACGTTGTAACAATTTATATGCTAATGTAGAGTAATATAATTCAAGCAATAATACCATTCTTCCAATGGTTGAATAAAAGAAAGTCTTGCAAGCTAATATCATGAAATGAGTATAATTAAAAGTCTTAATTACAGAAATATAGAAAGTTGACCCGGATCCGAGGTATAGCTATATAAAATCAACTTTGATCTCAAAGTTTAAAGAAATCTTTCAAATAACTTAATAATTGAATTAGTAAAGTCATGGGATCTGTCAGTATATGTTTTTAAATGTTAAATAAAGAGAAGTCTTCTTGTTACACACATATGAGGAGTGCTTAAATCAATTGTATACCTTGCCATTGTTTCCTTACACAGTTAGTAAGTAATTTGTTACATTAATTATTTGTGATCAATTCTGTTACAACGTAGGCAGCCCATCTAATTAATGGAGTTTAATTACGAGGGGTTCCCTGGATTTGTAACGCGGCGAAGAGACGTTACAAAAGTGCGCAACTCTGCTTACTTGTAAAAAAATAAAGGAAACAAAGGAAAGAGTTTTAATTGTGTATATAGTGTCACAAACAAAATTGCATTCACTATGCGTGGATAAATTGTAAGATCAATAACTAAATATATAATATTGATATATGCACTCAGAAAGTTACTTTAATAAATGTAATGTTCAAAACATATTTAATACACTATTAAATAACGTAATATGTATTAAGTTACGTAGATGGTAGTATGTATAAGTAAAATATCCTTAGCGTCATACAATGCATGTAGCTGTTGCATTCTATAGGCCAGTAGGAACCTGCATAATTCGATGTAAGTACTTGCATACATGAATTGTGACCAAGCATAACAATTTTGGTCAACCGAACAATCTGTAACAGGTTTGTTTACGACAATCTATGACATGTTGTTTCCTGAATCATTCTGCACAGTGTATGTCCAACTATCTAGCTTACATACACTAGTATGTGTTATAAAAAAAATTTGATTAAAAATAACTTTGTTAATAATAATAAAGTAATTAAGTAGAAGTTCGTGATTTAAAACTTGTGAACAAAATAAGTAATTATTTAATTGAGAAAAGTTTATGAATGAACGAAGCCAAAGTGTTGCCAAGCGGAGTAATAATAATAAGAAGTAGATTGTGCTCCCCTTCTCTCGTGTTTATACCGGTTTAGAGTACGTATAAAGTAGTTGTGTTATTCAGTCGCTTTGTGTAGAGAACAATAAAAGAAAACCCCCTTTGTCCCTGACACAGTCGCTCAACCCTCCTTTATTAACTAAATATGTAGGCCACCCTCTGACCTACATTCCAGTAAACAGCTGATCGGCTATTTAACCTTGAAAGATATGTGTGTGTGATTTCTGTCTCTCCCTTAGAAGAGAAGTTGTTCTTTTCTAATTTGTGTAAATTGATTACTGATGAATTTATTATATGTATATGTAATATATGTGTAATATGCTAGTATTAATTTTAAGTACGTGCTAATGTGTTAGAACAAAATGGCCCAATTTAACCCGGATTTGTTACTAAAAGACGAGCTGTCTTACGAAGCTCTTTTGCGTGGACTACCCCATGCTGATGTAACAGTCACGGAATTACGAAGTTCAATTCCCGAATGTGGATTTGATGCGCCCGTGCAATTAAACAATCTAAGCCAACTCGATTATGAAAGCGAGAAAGAAATTTGTAATGCCAAGTATAGTGAACTATACTTATTGTCTCAAACACTCCAAGACGAGAAATCTCCGGCAAAAATTTTGCGGACTACCCAGAGAATAGAGCATTTAACCAGGCGAATAAAAAATTTGTCGATCTGGCCGAATCTCACAGAAATACCCGTTGATGTACAAAAGCTAGCAGACGAAGCTCTACGCAGCTTACCTTCAATTATTAACGACCTAAGACGAAAATCCGACTCGTTCAGGATGGACGAAATAGAGAAGTCATTAATGAAATTACACATCTCCCCAGTACAATCCCCCACCACTGGTTTACCTCCGCCTAACACGGATCGGAACTCACCTATCGTATCGCAAGTGCAAGCGAACCCAGAACCAAATACTGATACAGATGTAAATCCCCCTCCTCCCGAGCATTTTCAGTTTCGTCCCGGAAATAATGAATTGACCACCACCCCCAATGAATCCAATCTCCCTCATCGAGGAATTACACCTATGAACTATAACGCAGATCTATACGGAAAAATGACTCACCCTGTGGAGAAAAAATTAAACGAAATCCCTTATACAGATGGTTTAAATGTTTCCAAGTTACTAACATTTATTAGATATCTTCTTCAGATAAAGGATCTACAGCAGCTGAATGACTGGCAAATTTTACAAGTTCTGTTACCAAAGTGTAAACCCCCGTTAAAAAATCGTGTGCTAGAAGCCCTAACCTCTACTTTCCCAGTAGAAGAGCTACATAGCTCTTTAATAAAATACTTTATTCCCACCGGCATCTATGAGGAAATAAAAAGGAAGACAGTACTCCGAGTACAAGGACATCAGGAGAGATTAGCTCACTACATCTCCGATATTAGGGAGTCCTCTCGACTACTACGTGTAAGCTGGAATGAAACACAACTGGTGGACACCATTTTAATAGGAGTGTCACCTGAAGAAAGATCTCGACTATCATTGATGAATAGACCCAATACTATTGCTGATCTAGAACAGTGCAGTATCCATTCTTCAAATGTATGGTACTCAGATCAAAATAGAGAAGCAATGAAAACCTCTGGAACTAATAGACATCAATTGCGAGCACTACTGCCTGATGTAACAACCTCGTATGAAAGACAAGTTTCTAGTAGACCTCACCATGTGCGCAAAGCTGGTAAGTTAACTGTAAACCCAGATAAAGCGGAAACCAAGTACCCACCTCGCAGAAAACTCACCTGTTATAATTGTGGCAAATATGGGCACATAAGAAGAGAGTGCAAAAGTAAGTCATTGGAACGGAATAACCCCAATTCAAAAAACATGTAAGGCAGGGAGACCCGAAAACCTGTGTCTTCCGCAGCTACTCAAAATTGGGTAAACTAAAAGAAACCAGTAATAATAATAAGAATGAATTATTCAGTAACCAAGTGAAAAACAAAAAAGGTGCGAAAGAAATCGACCCCTATGTGCGAGAATTTCGTGAAAAGTGTAATGCGATTAATAGATGTAAATGGAAAAAAAATCTACTACCATTAATACGAGTCGACTTAGGCGTTAAATCCCCCATCGCCTTAATTGATTCGGGATCTAGTAGAAGCTTAATCAGCCAAGAATTAGTGGACATGTTAGCTAAACATCATCTAGTAAAACGGAACCAACCTGTGAATATAAAGTGTGCTACCGCTGATAAACGTAAAATAAATATAAACCTGAGCATTACCGTTAAGGTTAAAATAAAAAACCTAAGTTGGATATTTACAATGTTAGTATGTAAAGAATTAGGACCTGATTTAATATTAGGTGCAGATTTTATTAGTAAGACAGGAATGATTCTTGACATCTACGAGCAAGAATTTTATTTCAGATTTGACCGTGCAAGAAAACATAAATTTGATAGTAATGAAGATAAACGTTGTTCATCTACTGCACATGTAATACACCAAGATTCAGATTTATCTCACCTAGAACGAAGAGATAGAGTCAAAATAGTAAAACTAATAAAAGAATTTTCCTCGGTTCTTACACCAAAACTAGGACTTACGGACCTAATAGAGTATAAAATTAATCTGAGTGATCAGAAAGTAATACGACTACCCCCGTACAAGTTGTCGCCTCCCAAGATGGAAGTCATGCGAAACCATATCAATAAGTTATTGGATCAAGGAGTCATAGAACCCTCTACGTCCCCATATTCTTCACCCTCCTTTTTAGTACCGAAAGGACCAGATAAACACCGGCTAGTTGTAGACTACAGGCAATTAAATAAAAGAATAGAATTTGAATCAATCCCTCTTCCAGACATCCATAGTGCGTTTCATTATTTTACTAAAGCAATGGTTTTTACGGTAATGGATCTAAATCAAGCTTTTCACCAAATACCTCTTTCAGAAGAATCCAAACGTCTAACCGCGTTTGCAGTTCCTTTCAACTTGTACCAATTTACTAGGGTACCCTTTGGAATATCTCAAGGAAGTTCCGTATGTAGTAGACTATTGGAGAAGATATTTCACGACATTAAATTTAAATATGTGTACCACTATTTGGACGACATCGTAATATACAGTGAATCAATGGAACATCTCAGACATTTGCGTGAAGTGTTATCTCGTTTACTAAGAGCAGGATTAACGGTGAACCCAAATAAGGTAAGTTTTGCTGTCCCTCAGTTTTCTTTCTTAGGACACATAGTGAAAGCGAATGGAAAGGTAAGCATTGACCCCGAACGTACCCGTGCTATTAGAGAATTTGCTCCCCCACGAGATGCAAAAGGTATAGCCCGATTTTTAGGTATGGTGAATTATTTCCACAAATATATTCCCCATCTTGCCGATATAGCAGCACCCCTAAACTCCTTACGAAAGAAGGGAACAAAGTTCGAATGGAGCTCAATACATCAAAACGCGTTTGAGCAACTTAAAGAAAGCATTATATCTCCCCCAGTTTTGCAATTAGCTGATTTCACAAAACCATTCGTCGTGCAAACCGACAGTTCCAGTGTAGCGTTAGGTGCAGTGATATACCAAGAGATAGATAACTGTAGACTACCAATTAGTTATGCATCACGAACACTGAGCGATCAAGAAAGAAAGTATTCTGCATATGAATTGGAATGTTTAGCAATTGTTTTTGCATTCGAAAAGTTTAAACCCTTCCTAAAACATAAAGAATTTCTTTTAGAAACCGACAATCAGGCGTTATCATGGTTATTGAATCACCCTAAACAATTAGGACGAATTGGCAGATGGATATTGAAATTAAACTGCTACAAATTCAGAGTGCAGCATATTAAAGGTACTCAAAATGTAGTCGCCGATACCCTGTCCCGTATGTTCCAGTCACCCACTAAAACTTCCGAAAACGTAGTGAAGCCGGAAATAGCAAGTGCGAACGCCGTAATTACTGAATTCCCCCTTGCCTTTACAAACATTGCCCTATATCAACAACAAGACCCCTTACTGAAGCCTACTATAGAACAGCTTACCCAAGGTATTAAATCCGAGAAGTACGTATTGAGTAAGAATGTACTGTGTCTCAAAATAAGAGACGGAAAGGAATTAAGAATAATAGCCCCGGATGTAATTAAGCCCATGCTAATGGAATACTTCCATTCATCTACCATAGGAGCCCATATGGGAATCAATAAGACGATACATCGTATTCGAAAGGAATATCATTGGAACAATATGAACTGCGAAATAGCTACCTTCGTAAAGAAATGTTCATTATGCGCCCTTAGCAAACCCGCCAGAAATACTCAAGTAAGCCAATTGATATCAGAAATCCCAAAGACCCCTTTTTCGAAACTTTATCTAGATTTCTCAGGTCCGTATCCACGATCCAAATCAGGAAATACCATGTTACTGATATGTGTAGATTCGTTCACCAAATTTGTTTGGATGTATCCCATGCGACGAGCATTAGCGTCGACAACAGTTAAAATACTACAGGAAAGATTATTTAAAGATTACGGTACTCCAGTACGTACAGTATCTGATAACGGCCCGCAGTTTAAAGCAAAAGAATTTAGGAATATGTGTTTCAAGTTAGGGATAGACCATATAACCACTACAGAGTATCGACCGCAAGGCAATATTGCTGAAAGGTATCTACGAAACCTCAAATCTGCGCTAATCGCCTATCATGCGAACGATCACACGTCATGGGATCAAAATCTATCCTGGATTCAATACGCTTTTAATTCAGCTTACCACGAAGGTCACAAGTCGACCCCGTTCGAGTTACTATACAAGTATCGACCAAACCACCCTTTGTCCACAAGATGGAATATACACGATCTGCTGCCTCCGCAAATAACGGATAAGCAGATAAAGCAAATATGGAACAAAGCCCGCTCTAACTTAAGAGCAAGCTTGGAAAAATCCAGAAGATACCACGAGAAAGGTAATCATAGCAACACAGTCAGGTACCAAGTAGGTGACTTAGTGATGTACAAGACTCACCCCATTAGTAGTGCGATTGATAAGACCACCTCTAAACTATCATTCCGATGGTGTGGCCCTTACCATATCCAAAAGTACCTAACTCCAGTTACAGTAGCCCTGTGCGAACCTGCAACTCAGAAATATGTGCGGAGAACACATATTTCACAACTAAAGTTGTATAAGAAGAAGTGACGGTATAGTATAAACAAAAAAAAAAAAAGAAAAGGGAATACTAGGCAGTAAAGAAAATTATATTTCTGAATCCACGTAAGAAATGTAAAACGTAGAGTTTGGAAACGAGGCCTGATCAACCTGAGTTCCAGTTCTGCGAAGCATGCATTAATGAATAATCATTAACTAGATGGGTACTAACACTCATTAACTACATGAGTTATATATAGGACTCACAGAAGAAAAGATAGAATTCTAAATAGTAAAGATTTAGAAAGTTACTCTATAGAAGAGAGAGTAAGACAAACAAAAAAACCGGTAGTAAAATTAAGTGATAGAGATAAGAAAGAGTTTTGTGTTTTAATTGTGTAAATATTAAGTGTAAATAGTATGTAAAAAAAAAAAGGTAGTTTATAAGAATATAAAGTGTACTGTGTTGTAAGTATAGGTAATAACTATGTGGACAACGTTGTAAAGTGTACAACAACTATGTGAAAGAAATTACACACACTAACCCCATTCAATATCCCAGTGCCCAATAGTGAGTTAGACTCAAAAAGCTTAACCGTAGCGTGCAATTTAAGCGGTGGAGTATGTGACGATTTAAATAAAAGAAATAATCAAGAAAATAAAAATTTAAAAAAAAATTAAGGTTGCGAGCTCTTAAGCCATTTAAATCTCACTGTATTAATATAAAATACCTGTATGTACTCAGTATGAGAGGAAGCAGTAATTAATTAGTTATAAGATGCTCTAATAAAAAGATAAATTGTAAAGAGTTATTAATATCGTATTTAACCCTTTGCTTGTAAGCAGGCGCTGTCCTGTTGATTCCAGACTCGACATGCTTTCCGAGTCCTGTGTGAGTAAGAATAGGATAAAAAAAATTAATGTTAATAATAAAAAAACCTGAAGACATAAATAGTCGCTAACACAACTGATTTAAATTATGTATATTTGTTTAGGGATAGTTTGTATAAATAAAAAGGTTAACTTAAATATAGTTAGGAACTATATTCTCGCGCGGAGATTGTCCCACTAACTTTTGCCCAGTACCAGGCGAAGGGAGCGGAATTTCTCTCTCTTGCAATGGTGACTTCGTACAGTATAGACGTAGGAGCTGTGCGCTTAAAATATGTTAACTATATTTTGTTTCACTTAAGATGGTGTACCAGATGTAGCTGTTTAAAGCATCTGGATGTGTTAATTAATATAGTCATGTAAATAGACAAGAAAAGTAAAGTAAAAAAAATCGAAATGTAAAAAAGGAGTGTAACACAAGATGACTTAGTGCTTCAACAAATAACAACAATTCCAAAGTCATACCCGGAGATGTGAACTATCAGAAGCCACAAACTCTACTGCACGTGACAGAATATGCAGATCAGGACATCCGAGAATCTACAAGATCATCGTAGATATCTACACGACATATTGTTCAACCTGCGAACTTTTGGAGCCCTTTACAGAGGAAGGCCAGACCGAGATGACGACGTAGCTGTTCCTGTTTCCCAAGACGGATACCCCAGGACGAGTCTTCTGCATTCCAATTAAAAGGTGACTCGATAGCCTGTCTATCGAGGGTTACTAATATTTGTTACACAACACATCTTGAAAGAGACTTTTCAGAAACTATTAACTTTGTAAAGACTTATAAATTAAATCTAAGAATTTCATGTAACTATTCTAACTTCATACGTTGTAACAATTTATATGCTAATGTAGAGTAATATAATTCAAGCAATAATACCATTCTTCCAATGGTTGAATAAAAGAAAGTCTTGCAAGCTAATATCATGAAATGAGTATAATTAAAAGTCTTAATTACAGAAATATAGAAAGTTGACCCGGATCCGAGGTATAGCTATATAAAATCAACTTTGATCTCAAAGTTTAAAGAAATCTTTCAAATAACTTAATAATTGAATTAGTAAAGTCATGGGATCTGTCAGTATATGTTTTTAAATGTTAAATAAAGAGAAGTCTTCTTGTTACACACATATGAGGAGTGCTTAAATCAATTGTATACCTTGCCATTGTTTCCTTACACAGTTAGTAAGTAATTTGTTACATTAATTATTTGTGATCAATTCTGTTACAACATAGGCAGCCCATCTAATTAACGGAGTTTAATTACGAGGGGTTCCCTGGATTTGTAACACGGCGAAGAGACGTTACACAGGTTAATTACGTGTAAATAAATTCGTAAGTTTAATTTTGCTGCTGCTAGAGAAAAAAAAAGTAGATAGAATTACAGAAATTAAAAAATAGAACGTAAAACATTTAATAACTAAACTCAGCTTATTACGGGCTGTAACTTGTGTAAAACGTGTATCATTGCCTCGCACTCACCCCCGTGTTGGAGCCAGTTGAAACCAGTCGATAAAGATAGCCGTCAGCTATTGTTATATAGAACAATAACATCCCTCACCCCAAGTGTATTTCTCGCGTTCCCACACATAACACAAGTATGCCATTGTTTACAAAGGAAACTAGTCTGACCTACATTCCAGCAAACAGCTGATCGTTGACAATACACTGACGTCTGTGTGGAATTTTTGTCTTTATCTGAGAAGAGAGGTTATTCTCTTACAAACAATGCAAATGCTTTAACCATGAATTAAATTGTCTATGTAATAAGTGTATAATGTAGTAAAATAAATTTTAGTATTAGATATAAGGTAAAAATGGTACTATTTAATCCAGATTTACTATTAAAGGACGAGCTGTCTTATGAAGCTCTTTTACGTGGTTTACCCCATGCGAATGTAACAGTCGCGGAATTGTGCAAGTCTATACGCGAAAGTGGATTTGATACACCCGCGCAGTTAAGCAACCTAAGCGGTCTCGATTATGAGAGCGAGAGAGAAACGTGTAATGCCAAGTATAGTGAGTTGACTTTATTGTCCCAAACCCTCCAAGACGAGAAATCTCCTGCGGTAATATTGCGGACAACTCAAAGGATAGAACATTTAACCCGGCGAATGAAAAATTTATTGAACTGGCCTAACCTTACGGAAATACCTCCTGAAGTCCAAAGTTTTGCAGATGAAGCTTTACGTCAATTACCCACTATTATCAATGAATTACGAAGAAAATCTGACTCGTTCCGAATGGATGAAATTGAGAAGTCCTTGAAGAAACTACACATCTCCCCAGTTCAATCCCCTACGATAGAACACCCTCCACCCAACACGGATCGGGACTCACCCACCGTATCGCAAATACAACCTACTCGAGAGCAATACTCAAATAAAGATTTAATTGCCCCGACTATATTTGAAGCCCCTCCTCCCAGCGGTTTCCAGATTCGTCCCGGAATGTACGAATTGACAACCCCGAACGCATCATCTGGTCCTCCTAAAGTGATGCCACACGTAAATTATAACGCAGACCTCTATGGAAAAATCACTCATCCCGTAGAAAAACTCTTAGCTGAAATTCCATACACTGATGGTTTAAATGTCACTAAACTACTGAATTTCATCAAATATCTCCTGCAGATAAAGGATCTACAGCAGCTAAATGACTGGCAAATTTTGCAAGTCCTCCTACCTAAATGTAAACCCCCGTTAAAGAATCGTGTGCTAGAATCATTAAGCTCTACCCTTCCAGTAGAAGAACTGCATACCACAATAATAAAATATTTTATTCCCACCAGCATTTATGAGGAACTTAAGAGAAAGACCGTACTACGAGTACAAGGGAATCACGAGAGATTGGCCCATTACATCTCAGACATCAGGGAGTCCTCTCGACTACTGCAAGTAGATTGGAATGAGAGACAGATGGTCGACACCATTTTAGTAGGATTGTCTCCAGAAGAACGATCTCGTTTAGCATTGATAAATCGACCCAACACCTTTGCGGATCTAGAACAATGCAGTATCCACTCTTCGAATGTATGGTACTCAGATCAGAACAGACATGCGACGAAATCAACCGAAGTGAATAGAAATGAATTGCAAGCCCTAGTGCCCGATGTGACAACTCAGCGTGAAAGGCGAGTACTCAATAGACCGCACAATTTACACAGCCCTGGTAAATCAAATGAAACACAACCTAAAACGGAAGCAAGGTACCCTCCTCGTAATAAGAATATGTGTTATAACTGCGGTAAGTATGGACACTGTAACAACAAGCAATACGAACATAAACACCCTAATCCAAAAAACATGTAAGGCAGGGAGACCCGAAATCCTGTGTCTTCCGCAGCAACTTGAGATCCGGTAAACCCAAAGAAATGTACGACCATATAAAAAAAAAGGGAAGGAAAAGAAACACTAGAGAAATAGATCCCTATGTTAGAAAGTTTATTGAAAAATGTAACGCGATAACTAAATGTGATTGGACTAAAAGTCTATTGCCCTTAATACAAATTGACCTACGTGTTACCTCCACCATCGCATTAATCGATTCGGGATCTACTAGAACCTTAATCAGTCAAAAGTTAGCAGATAAATTATTCGAACACAACCTAGTGAAACGCAGCAAGCTGTGAATATAAAATGTGCTACAGCCAATAAACAGATTATAGTGATAAAAATTAGCATCACCATTAAAGTAAAAATCAAGAATCTAACGTGGTTTTTTACAATGTTAGTATGTAATGATTTAGGACCCGACTTAATATTGGGAGCAGACTTCATAAGTAAAACGGGAATAATTCTTGACATCCACGAGCAGAAATATTATTTTAGATTCGACCGTACATGGAAGTATAATTTTGATTGTAAAACTGACGAACAAGAAAGTACTAGATCATCGACTGTACACATAGTACACCAAGAGTCTGAGTTATCTCATCTAGGAAATAGAGATAGGCTGAGAATGCAGAAATTAATAAAAGAATTTTCCACTGTTCTTACACCTAAGCTAGGACTTACGAAGCTAATAGAATATAAGATCAATCTGAGCGATCACAAAGTAATACGCCTACCCCCATACAAGTTGTCGCCTCCCAAGATGGAAGTGATGAGGAACCATATCAACAAGTTGTTAGAACAAGGAGTCATTGAACCCTCTACGTCTCCGTATTCATCACCCTCCTTTTTAGTACCAAAAGGTCACGACAAACATAGACTAGTTGTGGACTACCGGCAATTAAACAAACGAATAGAATTTGAATCTATCCCGCTTCCAGACATCCATAGTGCTTTTCATTACTTCACAAAAGCGAAAGTCTTTACGGTAATGGATCTAAATCAAGCATTTCACCAAACACCCCTTTCGGAGGAATCCAAACGTCTAACCGCGTTTGCTGTTCCTTTCAACCTGTACCAATTTACTAGAGTACCCTTTGGAATATCTCCAGGAAGTTCCATATGTAGTAGACTATTAGAAAGAATATTTCATGATATTAAATTTAAATATGTGTATCACTACCTGGACGACATCGTAATCTATAGCAAATCGATGGAACAACATCTTAAACATTTACATGAAGTGTTATCTCGATTACAAAAAGCAGGATTAACAGTTAACCCCAAAAAGGTAAATTTTGCAGTCCCACAATTTTCATTTTTAGGTCACATCGTGAAAACCAACGGAAAGGTAAGCATAGACCCCGAACAAACCCGTGCAATCAGAGAATTTTTACCCCCGCGAGATGCAAAAGGTATAGCCCGATTTTTGGGAATGGTAAATTATTTCCACAAGTATATTCCCCATCTTGCCGAAATAGCAGCACCGCTGAATGGCTTAAGAAAGAAGGGAGCGAAATTTGAATGGACTGCACAACACCAAAATGCGTTCAAACAACTAAAAGAAAGCATTATATCTCCCCCAGTATTACAACTAGCCGATTTTACGAAACCTTTCGTAGTTCAGACCGACAGTTCAAGTGTAGCTTTAGGTGCAGTCATCTATCAGGAAATAGAAAACAGTAGACTACCGATTAGTTATGCTTCACGAACATTGAATGACCAAGAAAAAAAATATTCCGCATATGAATTGGAATGTTTAGCCATTGTTTTTGCGTTTGAGAAGTTTAAACCCTTTCTAGAACATTAAGAATTCCTTTTGGAAAGTGATAATCAAACATTATCTTGGTTACTGAATCACCCTAAACAGTTAGGACGTATTGGAAGATGGGTATTGAGGTTAAACTGTTACAACTTCAAAGTGCAGCATATTAAAGGTACACAAAACGTAGTCGCTGATACCCTGTCCCGTATGTTCCAGTCGCCCACTAATACTCCCGAAAACAAGGAGTCTGGAAACACCCATTGTTAACACCGTAATTACTGAATTCCCCCTTGCGTTTACCAACATTGCTCAATATCAACAACAAGACCTTCTTCTTAAACCGATTATAGAACAACTTGAGCAAGGAATTAAATCAGAGAAATATGTATTAAGTAAAAGAATACTATGCCACAAAATAGGAAATGGAAAGGAATTAAGGATAATCGCCCCTGATGTAATTAAGCCCATGCTGATGGAGTACTTCCATTCATCCACCATTGGAGCCCATATGGGAATCAATAAAACAATACATCGTATTCGTAAGGAATATCATTGGAACAATATGAACAGCGAAATAGCTAGTTTCGTAAAAAAGTGTAATTTATGCGCGCTCAGTAAACCGGCAAGAAACAGTCAGGTAAGCCAATTAATTTCAGAAATCCCTACTACCCCTTTCTCTAAACTTTATTTAGACTTTTCAGGTCCCTACCCACGATCTAAATCAGGTAATACTATGGTACTCATATGTGTAGACTCGTTCACTAAATTTGTTTGGATGTATCCCATGCGGCGGGCGTTAGCGTCGACGACTGTAAAAATATTACAGGAGAGATTATTTAAAGATTATGGTACACCTGTACGTATAGTGTCAGATAACGGACCCAATTTAAGGCGAAGGAATTTAAGAATATGTGTTTCAAGTTAGGAATAGACCATATTACCACGACGGAGTATCGACCGCAAGGCAATATTGCTGAAAGGTATCTGCGAAACCTCAAATCTGCATTAATCGCCTACCATGCGAACGATCATACGTCTTGGGACCAGAACCTATCCTGGATACGCCTTTAATTCAGCTTGTCACGAAGGACATAAGTCTACCCCATTTGAGTTACTGTATAAATACAAACCAAACCACCCCTTGTCCACAAAATGGAAAATACATGACTTGCTACCTCCGCAAATATTGGATAAGCAGATTAAACAAATCTGGAATAAAGCTCGCGCAAATTTAAGAGCGAACTTAGAGAAATCCCAAAAATACCACGAGAGAAATATTCATAACAATAACAATTTAGTTAGGTACCAAGTTGGTGACTTAGTAATGTACAAGACACACCCGACTAGTAGTGCAATTGATAAGACCACCTCTAAACTATCATACCGATGGTGTGGTCCTTACCAAATCCAGAAGTACTTAACCCCAGTTACCGTAGCCCTGTATGAACCTGCGACTCGAGAATATGTACGAAGAACACATATTTCGCAGATAAAATTATATAAAAGGAAAAGAGGAAATAGCATCGCCAAAAATAAAAAAGGTAATACTAGGTAGACAAGTTATCTTGTACCTCAGTAACCATGCTCAGTGTTAATCGTAGAATTGGGAATGAGGCCTGATCAACCTTAGATCCTGTTCAGCGAAAGATGAGCAAAATGAGTAGTCGGCTGACCACTAAATGAGAACTTATTTAGAAAGTAACTCTATGAAGAGAGTAACCAAAACCCAAAGAAAGAAAAAACCGGTAGTAGATTTAAGTAATAGAAATAAGAAGTTTTTGTGTTTTAAAATGTAGTCATTAAGTGTGAATTTTATGTAATAAAAAAAAGTATTTTGTAAGAATATATATATGTATATTGTTTTATACTCAGAAGAAATAAATGTGTATAACACATGCCAATAACAAAGTGAAAGAAAAAGGGAAAGGAAGGAGAGAAATTCCACACAGTAACGGCAAGCATACTCCCAGTACCCCACTTTCGAATTTTCCTTATTAAAATTCCCCCATGTCGATTTTAAGCGGCGGAGTATGTGACGATTTAAATTGTAAATAAAAAAAAAATTAATAATAAAAATATAAAAAAAACGGAAAGTAAGTAAGTACTTTAAATCGCACGATTAAACCAAATACCCCTGAACTAACTCATAATAGTAATGAAAATTAAATTAAGAAAATCTAACTAAATAATAATTAAAATCTGAATGTAAAAGTTAAGAATAATACAGTTAACCCTTTAGTAAATTTATCATGCGTTGACCTGTCTACTCCGGACACAACGTGCATACCGAACCGGCAGTAAATTAGAAATATCTGTAAATCGTAATGTAAATAATTAATAATTTAAAGTCACAAGTAGCAGTTATAATAATCCCTGTAAACAAGATAAGTCTAGATAGTTTATTTTGTCATTCTATAAGAATGTATTATTAATAAAGAGTTGGAACTATATTATAGCGGAGTACTCACTCCGCATCGTTGCAATCTACCTGTTGTAACAATGAAAGAGTAACGATGCGGCTTTCAGACTGTAAACACCTCCAAGTGAGGGCTCTTCATAAAATGTTTTGTTATAAGTTTTGATTTTTAATTGAGTGTTAGCTTCCACTAAAAGCATGGAGAGCTAGTTATATATTGAAGATGTAGTGAGGAATTTGTTAGAAAGTGTGATAATGTAAAAAGAATTAGTACACAAGGTGATGTCTCAAGTTAATTAAAAAACGAACTCTCGAATATTGTTCGAGTAATGTAATTCAGATATTAATGTAAAAAGAAGATGCAAACTCCAGTACTACGGTGCCAGTAAATATGTGACGTGCACAACTGCAGATAGGGACGACTACCACCTAAACAACACTTACCAGAACCGCCGAGGATCAGCACGACTTCACGCAGCATAACATCCATCTCCTCGTTAATACACCCAGAGGACTTTCACCGGAAACACTACCCAGATGGCTACCCCGACTAACAGAGTACCGAAGATTCACGCCCCAGGACACGGACAGAAAAAGCGTATCTAAGAGGTGACTCGGTAGCTCGTCTACCGAGAATTATGTACATTTAAAATATAAGTTTTCATACATGTCAAAGACTTTTAAAAAGACAATCTCTAAGCATTAAGTTTTAGAAAAATGTAACCAGTAATTTTATAAAATCATACGTTGTAACATTACTCTTGAGATATAACTTTTAATCCCTTAACTAAATAATACCATTCTTCAAATGGTGTTCATGTAACAATGTAACCTTCTTGATAAGTAAAGTAAATTTCAGATGTCTTTACTAGATTTAAAGAGACTCGGATCCGAGGTAAAATACATGATCTGTTTGATCGTTTGTTTGACAGAAAACCCCTTTTAACTATTTCAGTATGAGAAAATTTTTATGTAATGGGATCTATATATATCATTTGTTAATAAAGAGATGTCATCTTGTTACAGATTGAAGTGAGTGCATAAATCAGTTAAATTACCTTCCCTTGTGTCCTATAATTAGAGTTATTATTATTATTGTTCTAAGTGTTGTGTTGATTTTCAGTTTGTTACAACGTAGGCAGCCTGTATAATTGGCTAGCGTCAATTATCACCAGTTCCCTGGATTTATGACGTAGCCCAGAACGTTATAAAGTTGCGCCACTCTGCTTTGTACAAAAGAATTGATCGTGTACAGAGTGTCACATATAGAATTGCGGCACTCTGCTTTCGTGTGAAATAATTGTTACGTAGTAAAAGAAAAATAGATAACTCTCTGCTGATCTATGCACTCAGTTAATGTATTTCATGTCACCCCAAAAAGGGTAAGTTGCATGAAAGAAAAATAGCGACAGTATTAATTTACCATTGTGAATTTATTTTGTGTAAGATTACGCACGAACTTGTGTATAATTTATTTAACGTATGCGAAAATAATACAAACTATCATTGTATTACACCAATGCAAGTACCTACATGAATTTTAGTGCTTGTCAAACTGTTCAGTCTTTAACAGGTTTATATTGCGACAATTCAAGACCTGTAGTTTCCTGAATATGCCTGCATAGAATGTAAGTTGTATGTCTGTTGTCACGGTGAAACATATATACTATTGACTAAATTAGACCAGGTTAATTACGTGTAAATAAATTCGTAAGTTTAATTTTGCTGCTGCTAGAGAAAAAAAAAGTAGATAGAATTACAGAAATTAAAAAATAGAACGTAAAACATTTAATAACTAAACTCAGCTTATTACGGGCTGTAACTTGTGTAAAACGTGTATCATTGCCTCGCACTCACCCCCGTGTTGGAGCCAGTTGAAACCAGTCGATAAAGATAGCCGTCAGCTATTGTTATACAGAACAATAACATCCCTCACCCCAAGTGTATTTCTCGCGTTCCCACGCATACAACAAGTATGCCATTGTTTACAAAGGAAACTATTCTGACCTACATTCCAGCAAACAGCTGATCGTTGACAATACACTGACGTCTGTGTGGAATTTTTGTCTTTATCTGAGAAGAGAGGTTATTCTCTTACGAACAATGCAAATGCTTTAACCATGAATTAAATTGTCTATGTAATAAGTGTATAATGTAGTAAAATAAATTTAGTATTAGATATAAGGTAAAAATGGCACAATTTAATCCAGATTTACTATTAAAGGACGAGCTGTCTTATGAAGCTCTTTTACGTGGTTTACCCCATGCGAATGTAACAGTCGCGGAATTGCGCAAGTCTATACGCGAAAGTGGATTTGATACACCCGTGCAGTTAAGCAACCTAAGCGGACTCGATTATGAGAGCGAGAGAGAAACGTGTAATGCCAAGTATAGTGAGTTGACTTTATTGTCCCAAACCCTCCAAGACGAGAAATCTCCTGCGGTAATATTGCGGACAACTCAAAGGATAGAACATTTAACCCGGCGAATGAAAAATTTATTGAACTGGCCTAACCTTACGGAAATACCTCCTGAAGTCCAAAGTTTTGCAGATGAAGCTTTACGTCAATTACCCACTATTATCAATGAATTACGAAGAAAATCTGACTCGTTCCGAATGGATGAAATTGAGAAGTCCTTGAAGAAACTACACATCTCCCCAGTTCAATCCCCTACGATAGAACACCCTCCACCCAACACGGATCGGGACTCACCCGCCGTATCGCAAATACAACCTACTCGAGAGCAATACCCAAATAAAGATTTAATTGCCCCGACTATATTTGAAGCCCCTCCTCCCAGTGGTTTCCAGATTCGTCCCGGAATGTACGAATTGACAACCCCGAACGCATCATCTGGTCCTCCTAAAGTGATGCCACACGTAAATTATAACGCAGACCTCTATGGAAAAATCACTCATCCCGTAGAAAAACTCTTAGCTGAAATTCCATACACTGATGGTTTAAATGTCACTAAACTACTGAATTTCATCAAATATCTCCTGCAGATAAAGGATCTACAGCAGCTAAATGACTGACAAATTTTGCAAGTCCTCCTACCTAAATGTAAACCCCCGTTAAAGAATCGTGTGCTAGAATCATTAAGCTCTACCCTTCCAGTAGAAGAACTGCATATCACAATAATAAAATATTTTATTCCCACCGGCATTTATGAGGAACTTAAGAGAAAGACCGTACTACGAGTACAAGGAAATCACGAGAGATTGGCCCATTACATCTCAGACATCAGGGAGTCCTCTCGACTACTGCAAGTAGATTGGAATGAGAGACAGATGGTCGACACCATTTTAGTAGGATTGTCTCCAGAAGAACGATCTCGTTTAGCGTTGATAAATCGACCCAACACCTTTGCGGATCTAGAACAATGCAGTATCCACTCTTCGAATGTATGGTACTCAGATCAGAACAGACATGCGACGAAATCAACCGAAGTGAATAGAAATGAATTGCAAGCCCTAGTGCCCGATGTGACAACTCAGCGTGAAAGGCGAGTATTCAATAGACCGCACAATTTACACAGCCCTGGTAAATCAAATGAAACACAACCTAAAACGGAAGCAAGGTACCCTCCTCGTAATAAGAATATGTGTTATAACTGCGGTAAGTATGGACACTGTAACAACAAGCAATACGAACATAAACACCCTAATCCAAAAAACATGTAAGGCAGGGAGACCCGAAATCCTGTGTCTTCCGCAGCAACTTGAGATCCGGTAAACCCAAAGAAATGTACGACCATATAAAAAAAAAGGGAAGGAAAAGAAACACTAGAGAAATAGATCCCTATGTTAGAAAGTTTATTGAAAAATGTAACGCGATAACTAAATGTGATTGGACTAAAAGTCTATTGCCCTTAATACAAATTGACCTACGTGTTACCTCCACCATCGCATTAATCGATTCGGGATCTACTAGAACCTTAATCAGTCAAAAGTTAGCAGATAAATTATTCGAACACAACCTAGTGAAACGCAGCAAGCTGTGAATATAAAATGTGCTACAGCCAATAAACAGATTATAGTGATAAAAATTAGCATCACCATTAAAGTAAAAATCAAGAATCTAACGTGGTTTTTTACAATGTTAGTATGTAATGATTTAGGACCCGACTTAATATTGGGAGCAGACTTCATAAGTAAAACGGGAATAATTCTTGACATCCACGAGCAGAAATATTATTTTAGATTCGACCGTACATGGAAGTATAATTTTGATTGTAAAACTGACGAACAAGAAAGTACTAGATCATCGACTGTACACATAGTACACCAAGAGTCTGAGTTATCTCATCTAGGAAATAGAGATAGGCTGAGAATGCAGAAATTAATAAAAGAATTTTCCACTGTTCTTACACCTAAGCTAGGACTTACGAAGCTAATAGAATATAAGATCAATCTGAGCGATCACAAAGTAATACGCCTACCCCCATACAAGTTGTCGCCTCCCAAGATGGAAGTGATGAGGAACCATATCAACAAGTTGTTAGAACAAGGAGTCATTGAACCCTCTACGTCTCCGTATTCATCACCCTCCTTTTTAGTACCAAAAGGTCACGACAAACAGACTAGTTGTGGACTACCGGCAATTAAACAAACGAATAGAATTTGAATCTATCCCGCTTCCAGACATCCATAGTGCTTTTCATTACTTCACAAAAGCGAAAGTCTTTACGGTAATGGATCTAAATCAAGCATTTCACCAAATACCCCTTTCGGAGGAATCCAAACGTCTAACCGCGTTTGCTGTTCCTTTCAACCTGTACCAATTTACTAGAGTACCCTTTGGAATATCTCCAGGAAGTTCCATATGTAGTAGACTATTAGAAAGAATATTTCATGATATTAAATTTAAATATGTGTATCACTACCTGGACGACATCGTAATCTATAGCAAATCGATGGAACAACATCTTAAACATCTACGTGAAGTGTTATCTCGATTACAAAAAGCAGGATTAACAGTTAACCCCAAAAAGGTAAATTTTGCAGTCCCACAATTTTCATTTTTAGGTCACATCGTGAAAGCCTACGGAAAGGTAAGCATAGACCCCGAACAAACCCGTGCAATCAGAGAATTTTTACCCCCGCGAGATGCAAAAGGTATAGCCCGATTTTTGGGAATGGTAAATTATTTCCACAAGTATATTCCCCATCTTGCCAAAATAGCAGCACCGCTGAATGGCTTAAGAAAGAAGGGAGCGAAATTTGAATGGACTGCACAACACCAAAATGCGTTCGAACAACTAAAAGAAAGCATTATATCTCCCCCAGTATTACAACTAGCCGATTTTACGAAACCTTTCGTAGTTCAGACCGACAGTTCAAGTGTAGCTTTAGGTGCAGTCATCTATCAGGAAATAGAAAACAGTAGACTACCGATTAGTTATGCTTCACGAACATTGAATGACCAAGAAAAAAAATATTCTGCATATGAATTGGAATGTTTAGCCATTGTTTTTGCGTTTGAGAAGTTAAACCCTTTCTAGAACATAAAGAATTCCTTTTGGAAAGTGATAATCAAGCATTATCTTGGTTACTGAATCACCCTAAACAGTTAGGACGTATTGGAAGATGGGTATTGAGGTTAAACTGTTACAACTTCAAAGTGCAGCATATTAAAGGTACACAAAACGTAGTCGCTGATACCCTGTCCCGTATGTTCCAGTCGCCCACTAATACTCCCGAAAACAAGGAGTCTGGAAACACCCATTGTTAACACCGTAATTACTGAATTCCCCCTTGCGTTTACCAACATTGCTCAATATCAACAACAAGACCCTCTTCTTAAGCCGATTATAGAACAACTTGAGCAAGGAATTAAATCAGAGAAATATGTATTAAGTAAAAGAATACTATGCCACAAAATAGGAAATGGAAAGGAATTAAGGATAATCGCCCCTGATGTAATTACGCCCATGCTGATGGAGTACTTCCATTCATCCACCATTGGAGCCCATATGGGAATCAATAAAACAATACATCGTATTCGTAAGGAATATCATTGGAACAATATGAACAGCGAAATAGCTAGTTTCGTAAAAAAGTGTAATTTATGCGCGCTCAGTAAACCGGCAAGAAACAGTCAGGTAAGCCAATTAATTTCAGAAATCCCTACTACCCCTTTCTCTAAACTTTATTTAGACTTTTCAGGTCCCTACCCATGATCTAAATCAGGTAATACTATGCTACTCATATGTGTAGACTCGTTCACCAAATTTGTTTGGATGTATCCCATGCGGCGGGCGTTAGCGTCGACGACTGTAAAAATATTACAGGAGAGATTATTTAAAGATTATGGAACACCTGTACGTATAGTGTCAGATAACGGACCCAATTTAAGGCGAAGGAATTTAAGAATATGTGTTTCAAGTTAGGAATAGACCATATTACCACGACGGAGTATCGACCGCAAAGCAATATTGCTGAAAGGTATCTGCGAAACCTCAAATCTGCATTAATCGCCTACCATGCGAACGATCATACGTCTTGGGACCAGAACCTATCCTGGATACAATACGCCTTTAATTCAGCTTATCACGAAGGACATAAGTCTACCCCATTTGAGTTACTGTATAAATACAAACCAAACCACCCCTTGTCCACAAAATGGAAAATACATGACTTGCTACCTCCGCAAATATTGGATAAGCAGATTAAACAAATCTGGAATAAAGCTCGCGCAAATTTAAGAGCGAACTTAGAGAAATCCCAAAAATACCACGAGAGAAATATTCATAACAATAACAATTTAGTTAGGTACCTAGTTGGTGACTTAGTAATGTACAAGACACACCCGACTAGTAGTGCAATTGATAAGACCACCTCTAAACTATCATACCGATGGTGTGGTCCTTACCAAATCCAGAAGTACTTAACCCCAGTTACCGTAGCCCTGTATGAACCTGCGACTCGAGAATATGTACGAAGAACACATATTTCGCAGATAAAATTATATAAAAGGAAAAGAGGAAATAGCATCGCCAAAAATAAAAAAGGTAATACTAGGTGGACAAGTTATCTTGTACCTCAGTAACCATGCTCAGTGTTAATCGTAGAATTGGGAATGAGGCCTGATCAACCTTAGATCCTGTTCAGCGAAAGATGAGCAAAATGAGTAGTCAGCTGACCACTAACTGACCACTAAATGAGAACTTATTTAGAAAGTAACTCTATGGAGAGAGTAACCAAAACCCAAAGAAAGGAAAAACCGGTAGTAGATTTAAGTAATAGAAATAAGAAGTTTTTGTGTTTTAAAATGTAGTCATTAAGTGTGAATTTTATGTAATAAAAAAAAAAGTATTTTGTAAGAATATATATATGTATATTGTTTTATACTCAGAAGAAATAAATGTGTATAACACATGCCAATAACAAAGTGAAAGAAAAAGGGAAAGGAAGGAGAGAAATTCCACACAGTAACGGCAAGCATACTCCCAGTACCCCACTTTCGAATTTTCCTTATTAAAATTCCCCCATGTCGATTTTAAGCGGCGGAGTATGTGACGATTTAAATTGTAAATAAAAAAAAAATTAATAATAAAAATATAAAAAAAAAACGGAAAGTAAGTAAGTACTTTAAATCGCACGATTAAACCAAATACCCCTGAACTAACTCATAATAGTAATGAAAATTAAATTAAGAAAATCTAACTAAATAATAATTAAAATCTGAATGTAAAAGTTAAGAATAATACAGTTAACCCTTTAGTAAATTTATCATGCGTTGACCTGTCTATTCCGGACACAACGTGCATACCGAACCGGCAGTAAATTAGAAATATCTGTAAATCGTAATGTAAATAATTAATAATTTAAAGTCACAAGTAGTAGTTATAATAATCCCTGTAAACAAGATAAGTCTAGATAGTTTATTTTGTCATAATATAAGAATGTATTATTAATAAAGAGTTGGAACTATATTATGGCGGAGTACTCATTCCGCATCGTTGCAATCTACCTGTTGTAACAATGAAAGAGTAACTATGCGGCTTTCAGACTGTAAACACCTCCAAGCGAGGGCTCTTCATAAAATGTTTTGTTATTCGTTTTGATTTTTAATTGAGTGTTAGCTTCCACTAAAAGCGTGGAGAGCTAGTTATATATTGAAGATGTAGTGAGGAATTTGTTAGAAAGTGTGATAATGTAAAAAGAATTAGTACACAAGGTGATGTCTCAAGTTAATTAAAAAACGAACTCTCGAATATTGTTTGAGTAATGTAATTCAGATATTAATGTAAAAAGAAGATGCAAACGACAGTACTACGGTGCCAGTAAATATGTGACATGCACAACTGCAGATAGGAACGACTACCACCTAAACACCACTTACCAGAACCGCCAAGGATCAGCACGACTTCACGCAGCATAACATTCATCTCCTCGTTAATACACCCAGAGGACTTTCACCGGAAACACTGCCCAGATGACTACCCCGACTAACAGAGTACCGAAGATTCACGCCCCAGGACACGGACAGAAAAAGCGTATCTAAGAGGTGACTCGGTAGCTCGTCTACCGAGAATTATGTACATTTAAAATATAAGTTTTCATACATGTCAAAGACTTTTAAAAGACAATCTCTAAGCATTGAGTTTTAGAAAAATGTAACCAGTAATTTCTAAAATCATACGTTGTAACATAACTCTTGAGATATAACTTTTAATCCCTTAACTAAATAATACCATTCTTCAAATGGTGTTCATGTAACAATGTAACCTTCTTGATAAGTAAAGTAAATTTCAGATGTCTTTACTAGATTTAAAGAGACTCGGATCCGAGGTAAAATACATGATCCGTTTGATCGTTTGTTTGACAGAAAACCCCTTTTAACTATTTCAGTATGAGAAAATTTTTATGTAATGGGATCTATATATATCATTTGTTAATAAAGAGATGTCATCTTGTTACAGATTGAAGTGAGTGCATAAATCAGTTAAATTACCTTCCCTTGTGTCCTATAATTAGAGTTATTATTATTATTGTTCTAAATGTTGTGTTGATTTTCAGTTTGTTACAACGTAGGCAGCCTGTATAATTGGCTAGCGTCAATTATCACGGGTTCCCTGGATTTATGACGTAGCCCGGAACGTTATAAAGTGTGAAACCCCAAAATGGTTAGAAACCATATTTATGGTAATAAGTCACTTAATAATCAATAATAAACAATAACTGATTAATGGTGATACCAATAATAATTAGGAATAAGGTTTTAATGATAGAATTAGATGTAAGGACTTCATAATGTGGGATAAACACTGAAGAGTGAGGAGGAAACACTATGTGATTAAAAGTGAAACAAATTAGTAATTAAAAATATAAGGTTTTAATAATAATATTAAATGTAAACAATTAGTAATATGAAATGAACACAGGAAAGTGATGATAACGTTGTTAATTAAGAGAATTAAGATTAATTGTAAAAGATTGTAATTAAAAGGGGAGACAAACCCCCATGAAAAGATAAACAGCTAGTGTTAACATGGATTGAAAGTAGAGTTTAATTAGAGAATAAGAAGTTAATAATGTAATAAATAAACACCCCAGATTGTAAGGGAAAACCAATTAAGTAAATTCAAAAGGTGATGTTAGTTAACACCCAAAAAATAGTAATTAATGAAATGAGTTGTAAACAAACTTTACTTAATAATTGTTAAATAATTGTGTAATTATATTTATGAATAGGGTATGACTGAAGAAATTGTACAGAGCATATGCCTAGATGTTATGTTTTTAATTGAGGAAGAATAGGGAGTGGTAGCCATATTGTTAACAAAGGCAAAATAGATAATTAAGAAGTTAAGACAATACAAATCTAATTACACTAGAAAATAAGTTAATATAGAAAATAAAGAACCATACAAATGGGATAATAAACAAAACAAAACACATTAGAATAAAATGAGAAATCATTTGTATAAATTCAGTAAATATGGTCAATGGCTACTAGTGCATCTGAAATGCCTAACTGTCAAAACCAATAATTACAAATTGTATAAAATCCACAAGGAAATTAACAAATCTAAGGCGAGTAACTACCCAAGAATACTGTGTAAATCATTTTAAAAGAAAAATGATACAATAAGAACTTAAATTAAAAGAAATATGTTAATCACATAATTGTACATCACAAATGTTAACATAATTGTACAAAAGTTAATATCTAATAGAACACAACCTTATGAGGTATGAATTTAATCTTTGAAAGGAAATACAGACAATAGTGATAATATTAAATACTCAGGAAGGAAGACAGAAGAATAAAATCAATCAGAAAATATATAGTAAATTTGAATAAAAATTCAAATATGATAACAATGGTACTAAACCATGCCTTAGCCAATCAAAGGATTTAAGTTACCATAGAAACGGACCGTTGGTTACTAATTTTCCGTTAATTTTCAGTACTCGTATAATGACGCTTGTGTAGTAGGGACGCAAGATTTTGTATGACACAAATTTTACTTTAAAATGTTAAAAAACTAGTCAAAATCCAATAACATATACCAGTGAGAAGGAGATGAAGAGGAATAACATTTAACTGATGTCCAGGAACAATGTAAACGAAAATTAAAAGCAGAAATTCCCAAGACTAATATGAAAAGGACGCCAGCAGGTTAAGTCACCCCAAATTGATGAATTTTCCATTTCAAATGAACAACGATCTATCACAAACCTTCTGAACTGATAAGTATCATTTAAATACCCTAATCCCAGGAATAAAAGCACTTTAAATATTTCTCGTATCTATACAAACTCTCACTATGAATTGGAAATAATTTCTTTCAAAGATTAAATAAAATAAACTTACTTAGAAAAACTTGCTAACTAAAAAATAACCTCGCACTAAATTGCGAAATTTAGAAACACTTATTACTACACTGCAGAACAAATTGTAGCCACACTTTATATTATTTAAGTACGAATAATGTACGGTAGTGTACTTTTTTATTGTAACCATATTTAATGTTTTGTTTATAATCAAAAGGACTCCAGATTTTGGACGAGTTGACGTATAAAATACAAACAGTAGCCATTACGGCATCAGAATAGCTCGTTCAAAACCATTTTCGTCAACTTGAGATAAAGCGTTTCATGTTTAATGTCGGAGCAAATTTATTAAATACTAAATTATAATATTATTGCCACATTACATAATTACCAAACAACCATTAAAGAAACAGTACAGTGTGTAACCATTGTTTTATTTCATAGGAAATTGTATAATATGTGTGTGTTAGCGAACTTACAGATTAGACAACTAGCGCTTTCGCTATCTGTGCAATACAGCAAGCTGTACAAAGGCGGGAACTGATTCGAATGCTCCGGCCGTCACCACTGAAAACACCATACTAACACATTAATTCAAAAATTTAATTGTTTTCAACAATTTTTGTCTTTTACAGACAATAGAGTTAGTTTAAGTACAGATGAAATAAGTGAAGATTGTGAAAATATAAGGGTTGATCATAATGAAGACACAGGTAAGTGTAGTGAGAATATAAATAATGAAGTAATGAATTACAAGGTAAGTGTAGGTGTTAAAATAAATAACGATTATAATGGGGGTGAAATAATGTTGAGTAATAATAAAGAGGTATTTGAAAATGGGGTATCAAATAGTGATATAATGAGTAATAGTGGTAGTAATATTGAGAGCAGAAAATTAGTTGAGGTTAGAGGATTGCTAGTTAGTGATCATAATGAAAGGGAGTATAGTGACAGTTTAAATGAAGAGAGGGTACAGAGGGTAGAATTTTCCCGTGGTGTGGTTGTGGGTGAAGAAAATGCTTCACGAGCGTATTTGGGAGACGTATGGTCTACAAATAATTGTCCCTTGATTTTTTGTGCATCTGGTAAGTCCAGATGGTATTTAAATAATTCAGTGGTATTGCCCTCTGTGTGGAGTGAGATTATAAAATGTTGTGGTACTGAAAGTAATTATGAGCGAGATAAAGTGATAGAGTTGTTCAGATTAAGTAGAGATTATGAAAGTTTAGTAGTGGGAATAAATATTGAAAGAAATGATTATAGTAAAAATAGTAGAGACTTACTTTGTTTGATAAACAATGAGTATATTGATGATAATAATATACAATTACTTGTAGAAAGGGTCAGCGTATTAGTAACAGCTGACGTTTATTGGGATAAAAATTTCAATGATGTGACTGTAATGACAAAAAATACTGACGAAGACTTGACAAAAAATAATAATGTCGACTTGATTTATGACAAAATAATAATGGGAAGCAACCCTAAATATTATTATTATGGTACAATGGAACATATAAATTTTTATGGTCATTACACAAAAGATAGCCATATGTGTATACATGAAATTGAACAATGTTACGTGCAGAAAAGACTAATTTTTGATGATGGAGGTTGAATATAAACTCAATGAATGGACATTTTAAATATTCTAGTTTATGGTAATGACCTGGCTGATTTGGGTAATGAAGTGTGGTAAATAATAGAATTCTGACGAAAAGTTGTAAATAAATGTGTTAATGTCAAATGTATTGTGTCAAGATTATCTTGTTGTAATGTATATTATAGCTTATATGTAAAACATGTTTGTAATAAGAAAGAAGTTTATAATAACATTTGATTTTACTAAAATAATGGATAAGAGACAATAATGAATTTTATTTTGCATTGTGTGTGTAAATTAAAAGTGTTTTCAACAATGTAACTAAAACCAAATCGTTTTTAGTAGAAATTATTAAAGTAATTTAAAAAGGTGAATTAAAATTAATTTTGATATGAATTGTAACAGATAGTAGTTGATAAATATGTTAACTAAAAGATTTATAGAAATTGAAAATTAAAAGTACAGGTATGAGGGGTGAGGTAATCATGAATGTTGAGACTGAATTAGTGTTTATAAAAACAAGTCTGGCATACAACTGTTGATGTAAACAGGTGTGTTTCCTGTTGTGTGACTAATGTTTACAGGTTGATGTTTGTTTCATGCTGTTGAGTTGACAACAACAAGAATGTTGTATTTTGATGAATCAGTGCTATGAGCAGATTCTATTATGAAATAAAAGAAACACCAGATGTGAAGAAATGAAGGTAAATTTTTATAATGAATGGAAATGACTTAATGTTTTGAATACAATGCAGTTAATATTTATGTGATAGGATTTTGTTAATGGATAATCATTTTGAAAAAATGTAATTAATTAAATAATTATTATTTTACTGTTAATTAAAATTGTTAATTAAATAAAAAGTAAATTAATTCTGTAATTAAATTAATTAAGAAGGTGAATTTTAATAATGAACTTAAATTCATTTTGATCTGAATTCTGATTGTAATTGTAAAATAAATAATTGATGAAAAAATAATGAATAAAATAGGCACTTTGTTAAACTGATGAAAACTAAGGGAAATCTTGGGTAAAAATAATAAAAAAATGTTTAGGCTGAAATAGTGTTTGTAAAGTAAGATGTGCATACAACTGGTAATGTAACCCTTATAATGATATGAATGTCATATCCATCTTTGTTTATGTTTTAACTGTAGATTCTCCACCTAAGTGCGGCCATGACCTCACCGGATCATGACCGTGAAAGTAGTTAATTGTGACAAATCATAAATTTTATTTGATATAACCGGCTTGTGGTTTGTTTTATTTTGTTAACCCGGTGGTTTGTTAGATTTAGTAGGGGGGTTATTTTTGGGGACTCTACCCAATTTTGGAACAGGGCTATTTTCACCCAGATAGGGGTGGTAGTCCATTAGGGGCGTATCAATCAATAATAGTAAGTGCAATACTGAATTTTTATTGTAACGCCGAAGCAAGGATGGGGGTGGAATAAAAGAAAAAATGTCCACCCCTTCCGCATCAGTCCTTGTGGAAGCAACTGGGCGCTGCAGTCCAGGGGGGAAATAGTGAGTGTGGATGGGGGGTGACCCAGTTACAGGTCACGAGGGAGATGTGGTTTACGGTTAGGATGAGGTCTGCATGGCCAAGAAGCCTAGTGCAGAACACAGTAATATGTAACGGGTATCAGGGGTTAAGGGATTAAAAGGGGGTAGTAGAAAAAAAATTTTTTTTATATAGTAGCTAAGTATAAATAGATTTAATGCAATTTTGTATAATTAAGGTGTTATTTTGGATGGGTAATATAATACGGGGAATATTATTTAATTTATATGATTGAAGTGTAGGTAGACTGTAAGTTTATATTATTATTTTTAAACAAAACCAGTACTTTGTATAAGCAGAACCAGTACTTTGCAAAGAATGAGCCTGTATGGCTAAGAGGAAACAAATCAGTTGTGGGATATGGAGTGATGGAAGGCCGTTTGTTGATTTTTTAATTGAATGTTCCAGAGTCAGGCGATACTGTGGCGGGTATCTGTCCGAGCTTATGGTGTTGGGATCTCGAACAGAGAAGTCCAGTAAGAGCGGATGGATGCTGCCGCAGCCACCAGACTAGGGGGGGTAAGTACCCATGATTTTAGTAGAGAGTTCAGGGGGTTGCGGCGCCATATCCTCACTGATCCTCTTAGGTTTTAGGCAATAAGAGTTTGAACGCTTCGGCCTTCAACCTCTTATTGAGGGGGTATTGTAACGGTACAGAATTGTGTGCCACCCCAGTTTTAATTTTATTTCATATTAATTCAGTTTTAATCTTTAAATTGTTAACTTTCACCTGTGAGGTGCCTCAGTTTAACCAGCAACACACAGTTAGCCTAAACAACAGACTAGACATATTGCGTAACCGCCCCAGTAAGCAGCAGTCCTTGTGAATTACAGTATGCAGATTGTCACCACAGAAGCAACAACAGACAGTAAAGAGCAGCATACAGTTGTTCAGTAAAATCAGTGGCCTCGGGTGTGTAAGATAGGCCGAAGTTAAGGCCGGCCTATCCAATCAAATAACTAATTAAAACATCTTTTAATACCTATTAAAAGTGCAAACAATGCAGCGGATTTAAGTGTGTGACTTAATATTAACATGGGGAAATCAGTGAATTCAAATCAGTGAAAATATAATACAACACAGTAAACTCAGTGCAACTAGAGGCGTGCGTGCACCAGAAACAAGAAAGTGGTCAACGAGACAGGGCAACAAATTATACGGACATACACGGTGAATGGGTAACTAACAACCCTAAATATACCTATTTAAATCAGTTCAAAACAAATGATAACTTATTTAATATAATATAAATAATCGAGATCTCTAAGGGAAAGGATTTTTGTAAAAGTAAATATCAAGGGGAAAAGGGAATTAAAATATACATACTGGTTCATAATAATTTGGCATAGTCTAGTTGATCATTCACTGTTTATTAGTTGTTAATTCGCAAATACAAAATTTCAATAAAATTCAGACTTTATTTCATATAAACCATGTGTAGAGAGTAAGTTATTACGCCCGTTTAACATAACCTGTCCTGTATGAAAAATCTCGCCTAAACGAACCTGGTAAGTAATATAAAGTAAATAGTGGGAAAATGTATTAAGGTTTCCATATTTGTCCTTTTTAAAAATATTGGTGGCGACCTTTAAGTTTGGGAATCTTCTGTTTTTTTCGTAAGTCACGGCGAGTGAAAGAAAAGGTAAGTAAACAGTTTAATAAAAGGGGGGTAAGAAAATAGACTGTAACAATACTAACACATTAATTCATAAATTTAATTGTTATCAACAAACAATTTGGCGCACCCGGGATTCACAAACCCCTATGAAATTACAGGTAAGGTTTCCACTCGGTTGTACTGATAATTGTGACAACGCTACGGACTTCGTTAGCGGCAACCATTGATGTAACGACAAGGTGTGAGACGAACACACCATGCTAATACATAAAAACCATATACACGTCTTTACAGAGACGCACAATCAAACAATTAGATTGTTACAGATTGATGCAACCAACGTGTGGCATTATACTACGGGGAATCTTAATAAGGATCGTTACAATATACTTTAAATATCTTAACAAAAAAGTACCAAGAAACATAAGATTTTCAAGAAATCAGTAATGAAAGACTTAATTGAATATTGTTTATTTTACTGTTTAATTTATGTTAACGAAGACTGTAATAATTATGTTTATCACAGTTAAAATAATGTCAATAATGATAAGTAAGGAGGACAATGTTAATGAACTTACTTATGAAATTTTGTTTTATTTATACAAACTGTAAATTTATAAATACAGTAAGTTAAGGGGAATTGTAATATATTACTAAGAGTTATTAGTAATTAGTTTGGGTCACATTAATTAATATTATATATGATAGTGTTAATAACACTAAAGTTTATCTTAACAAGAAAGTACCAAAATAATAGTAATAGCTTTTTGTAAAACTAGGCATATTGAGCTTAGACAGTTAAGTTATATGAATAAGAATTTCTATTAAAATAATAATGAAACAATGTCAGGTTATGTTATAGGATTACTAAATGTGTCAAATAAATTTAAGAAAGTGAAAAGTACAAGAATAACTAATAATAAATAAGTTTGGAACAAATAAAATAAAAAGTGTAAATTAATAACTCAAGAAATATAGAACAGAAGATAGTCAAAAGTGGTGTCAAAATAATCAGTGTTTCATCAGAAGATCAAAGAAACCAATAAAGTGAAGATCAAAGCTCTTATAAAAAAGGTATATCATTTTAAAGAAAATGACAGATAAAATAGTAAGAGTTTGTTTATGTTATTACTATGATATCACCAGGGTGACATGAAAATGTTACATTGGAAACCAATAAAAGAGCTGATATAGGCCTTAGCAACTAATATGTTATAATAAATGAAATAAGAATTGTGTTATTGGATCTGAATGAGAAAGGTTGAATTAAAACGCCACATAGTGACAAAATTACATTATGAGACATTTTATATCAGTGTACCTAAAATTAAAAAATTAAATAATCATCCTCAACCAGACTAAATAGAAGAAGGAAGTGCTACACGACCATAAAGAAGTAAACCAGTGAATCTCTGAAGAAATTCAATCAACTGACATAGGAAGAGAAGTATTTTTTGATATAAAATTAAACTGAACCATTCCATGTTATGCCTAGACTATAGGTTTCAAAGACACTGATTACACTTTTAATAAAAACCATTTGGAACTTTCACTGAGAACAATATTAATGAATAGTCTTATCATCAGTATGAAAAACCATTAATGTATAGTGTTACTATAATATAAAGTGAACTAAGTCTAAAAAACATTTTACTAAACATAACCTAAACACTGAACATTGTTAAACTATTCATATAATCCTGTTAAGGTACTTTGTAACTATTTATAACCCCATGTATTTTGGTACTTTTCTTCTAATAACTGTTGTTTATATCGTAGTCACAAGGATCTAACGTAACACAATATATTTGTATTTTATTTAATAAATGTAAATGTGATCCTTGAGATGAAGAATCTCTTAATGCTACTGCTGCCATACTGAGCATATGTAAAGAACCGCTGGCTGGATTTTTGTTAATGATTATATATATTATTTAAAAACAAAAATAAAGAAAATAATAAAAGGATTTTGAGTGTAATAAATACAGATAAAAGGTTTATTCGTTTCTTTATTTCATGAATACAAAATGGGTATGATATACTAAACAATATATTTGAGACTGTGTATTGGCTTCAGCACTTAGATTAAGTTGGCAACACTCCTCATTTGAAAGAAAGGGCAGATTATTCAAACCTGCTAGGATAAGCTTTAGTTATCACATTCATTTCTTAAAGGAAAGATTAAAAGAGATTCAATTATAACTGATAAAGAAACAATATAAGGTTTTAATAAAAATTAATAATTAATATTTTACAAACAAAAATAAATTTTATTTGCAACCTGTGATTGCAAATTGGTGCTCAACAAACATTCCCCTGAACAGATACTCATCCTTATAAACTATTAACAAAATATACACATTAAATGATAAATAAGGTACGCAAAAGGTTTTAGAATAAACAGGGAAAATCCCGTATTGTAACAAATTGGCGATCTCAACAGTGAGGCTAAATAACCTGTAGAGAGAGATCTCTTTTGAATGTAACAAAATAAATATATATATATATATTACATTTAATATTTATAATTAAATTTACCTCAAGATGTTATTTTTCCTTATTTGGAACATGTTTCAGGTACCATCTTGTACCCATCCTCAGCCTTTCGGTTTTTTTGTCTGGTGAAGTACATATGTGTTGTTGGTTGACTATTATTATTGTGGCTTCCTGTTGGCTTCTGGTATTTCAAATTGGTTTTTTTGTGTGTGAGAACACTTTTTTTACGTTAGAAGTACAATAACTTTGTTAAATGATTAATATATTGTAACATAACCAGATGTTACATAACCTAGACATATACTATCAGATTTAATAAATACATAACGATAATGTAAATAGGTAATATAATGATAAGAGTAACCAAGAAGAGAGGAACCATTGAAGAAGAAAGAAGAAGAAGTGCCACAAGAAGCAGTAAACCCAAATACTGCTTGACACTACAACCATACTATAACTGACACAAACTAATGGACAAATTAAATTCACTTTAAGCTGTCAAGCGAGTCAGTGAATAACTTAAATGGAATATGAAATGTTAAGAAAAATGATTAAGTAAGAATCTGAATAAGGTGATATCAAAATCAGCATTTGGGCTGATAATTAATCAACTATGACTAGTAACTATTAAGGCCAAGAACTAAGATTAGATATGGCCACAAAATGAGATTGAAGCTATATTACAGTCTCAAATATACTTATGACAAGTGAAAACGTTTGTAAGAGGGAACCTTATACAAATAAGCTACCTCATCAAAGTACCGAATGGTAAACTAATAAATGTTGTTAGGGCATAAATCCGATACAAACGGTATGCCTCAGCAATGCCTAAAACAAGCAATCATCAGTAAGGTGATTAGTAGGAAGTGCTAGAAGTGTGAATTACATACACTGGACAATCTTTATACCCAAACATAGCGATAAGCATTAGGAATATGATATACGATTAATAGTTCAATTGTTAATTAATAACACGGAACAAAATAATGTGAAGCAAAATGTCATAGTGAGTAAGTATAGTTAATAGCAATGTATAAGTTAAGGTTTAATCATAATATGCAGTAAATAAATATCAGTACAGATATAATAGTGTTCTAACATAAACGTTTAAGTAAAAAAACGCGATGTGGAACACAAACAGTATTAATAAGAGTGTGTAATCGCCGGCTTCGATTAGCAGACGACGGCGCGAAACCGAGTGTCTGAACATTGTTTATTAAACAATGTCAGCAAAAGTGTAGATAAACCAGTGTCAAACTATATCAAATTGAAGAGGAAAAAATATCCTTTAATTTGATAGCGATACGACCCCGATCGTAACTATAATAAGTACGAGACAGGCGTTAGCATCATTTGCACAAAATGCATAAGAAATCTGTTTATCAACACTAACAACAACGGCAACTGTCAATCATTCGGGCAGGAGTCGGTTAAAAAACCGTTAGTGACCGTTGAAAAGACAGTACGTCACTTTCGTAACGCCTGGCAAGTACGTCACTTTCGTAACGCCTGGCTAAGCCAATCAGAAAATAGTTTAATAAGTAAAACAATCGCCTAAGGCCGATCAAACGATAGAGTATATAAGGAACGGCGGCTAATTGCCATTAGACACTTTTGTACTTTCATCCGAGGCGGAAGGTGCGCTCGTCTCATCAAAATTTTTCTAACTGAAAGTTTCATTGTAATAGTGCATCGACAACATCTTTTCAACAACAACCAAAGTAACTACAAGATATTCTACAAGGAACCAGTGCGTTTAAGTGCAGTATTATTTTATTTAGTGCGGGGAAATAACGAACAGAAGAAAGAATTAAATAATGTCATATACGGTCCTTTTAGTTAGAAGCGGACCACTTTTCTCTGTTCAAGTGTGTGTGTAGTGAATAACAATGATCATTATAATCCGATCATTGATGTGTTTAATTGAATTTTAATCGAAAGATTAAAAACACAAAGGTAATAGGGTGACAATTTATTCATTACGCCGAGTGCGATAACCTAGATGTTTTGATAAACAAATCTGTACTGACGCATAACACTGAAACATTTTTCTGTACTACACCATGTCTAAATTTATTTAATGAATTTGTCAATCTTATTTAAGTTGGATGTTAGTCATAAGTGATCTCAACATATAACTTTGTAAATCATGAACCAAGCGTGACGAACGCCTAACCTATAAAATAGGTTTTATTTTTATTTTATATCAGTAACCTGAAAGGTACTACTAGTCAATATTATATCAGAAAATAATTAGCTATTGTGTAGGCATTAGCATTCTTTTTTGTGTTTCAAAGAACTTACGCCTGAGATTTAAATAATATTAATGTTTAAAGTAAAAAATATCTGGACTTAACCAGAATTGTTGCTTATGCTCTAAGCCAGTTATATAGGGTATGTAACAAAATATTTGCAATTGTACATCAATGTATTCTTTTAATTGTATTTGTTTGAATTCACTGACAAGGGTATGAATAAAACCCCATTATTAGCAGAATAACTTGACTTAATTTATTTCTAAAAAATAGATAAATAATTCATTCAGAAGAACCAAAACAACCTTCAGTTGTGATTAAATATTGTTGAATTGCATTGCCATAAGGGCAATAAACAATCATTTTAACTTTTTAAATTTATTATTTGATTCTATTAATGGGTTTTCCACGGGATTTTCCCGAAATAAACCGTCTTGGCAGTTTACTGATTTATTGAACTTCTGAACTTCCATAAAACACGATCAGGTACGTGGAAGTGTATTTTATTAATTCTATTGTCCAGACATTACTAGACTTTACGTACTTAGACGACTAGCAACCTGGAGGAGGAGCTTCGCTGCTAGTATCAGCAGGACGGTCACCAACATCAAGCGACCAGCTAGTACACTTTATTTTTAGATTTAAGCAACGTTAGTGTTTCAATAATATTAATGCAATTATTTATTTTTTCTTTTTTTCTTTATCTAAAGGGATTCTTTTCAGACAATTAGAATTGTGCAATTGTAAACACACCTTTAATGACATCTAATGCTACATTTTCATTGCTTTATAAAATTAGTAACTTTCAATTTTCAACCACTACAACCTTTTAATATTTTAAACACAAATACTAATAAAATATACTAAGCAAATTTAATTCATACGTTACAAATTGACGAACCCAACGCGGGGCTTTAAGAATAAAGGAAGCCTCACGTAATAAAGGCTAATAAAAAATAATTCATACGTTACAAATTGGCGACCAGCAACGTGCGGCTGAAAAAGATATTAGATAAAAATATTTTTCATAATTACAACCAGCCTGGCAGACACAAAAAAAACAAACATGCCACACACACATCAATACGACACAAGGTACAAGGACAGTCGAGTAGGAGAGGTACAACCAGATACAGAGGCATATGAGACACAACCCACATACGAGATGGAAGTCATTACAATTAACAACATAGAAGCTTGACCAGAAGAAACACACCATACAGAACCGGAAGTAGAAGTGAGGGTCGACAACCAACCCAGACAAGCTGAGGGAGTCACGCAATCAGGAGAAACAGCCTTCCAAGAATGGATGAGGAGAATGATGGAATCATTAAAGGAAGATAGTCTCAAGAATAACAAAAATATGGAAGCATTAAAGGAAGATAGTCTCAAGAATAACAAAAATATAGAAGCATTAAAGGAAGATAGTCTCAAGAATAACAAAAAGATGGAAGAAACACTGAACCGAAATAATGACTCATTAAATAAAAATATGGAATCTATTAGAAAAAAACATGGAGTCACTGAAAGAAGATCTCCAGGCAAGGTTAGACGACAATAACAAGAACTTAGAATTATTGACAGAGGATCTGAATAAAAAGATAGACAATACAAATAGATCCGTGGACGCCCTGAACAATAAAATCGATGATAGCAGCAAAGCCTTAAGGGAAGAGTTGAACGCCACATTAAATAAGATTAGCCAGAAAATGGATGAAATGAATAAGAAATATACGGCAGAATTGGGTCCAACCATAAGAGGAGAAGTACGCAACGACAACAACTCAGAAACTGAAGAAATACCCAATGATGAAACCATAGGAGAATTAAGCATGCCATCCGAAGACGATGTCAAACGAACCGAGAATGAAGGGGACTCAAATACATTATTAACTGAAAATGAGTTTGACAGAAACCAGGAAGATATTCACGACAAGGAGATCGATACCGGAAGTATAGAGAACACTCAGGTAATTAAGGAAGCGGAAGAGTTAGTAGCCGAGAATAAAGACTTAGAACAAAATAATCTGCCCATGTGTGAAGATCAAGTGGAGACAAAAGAATTACCCAGAAATACAACTACCGAACAGATGAATTCGAAAATTAAAATTCATGAAGAAAGGAACAGAATAATTAAGAAAACGGAAGAAAAGGAGGCGACGATAAGAAGAATAATACGCTCAAAGAAGACTAGGGTAACAAAAGAATTAATCGAAATGACTCGAAGTGGTCTAATTAATATGATTTATTTCCCAGTCAACAACCGCAAAGAAGGAATCTATAGGAAGGCGTACCGAAGAAGCTTCATGAAGATGAACGAAGAGAAGAAATGTGTTGCAACAAAGAAGACTATAACCAATAAAATACTTAAAGCAGATATTTCCAAAGGGAGAATAAGGCATTCCAAGAAAAGGAAAGGGTATCAAGAACAACTGGACCGGATCATTGAAGGGTACGCCCAAGAAATAAAGGAATTACGGAAGAAGAGGGACCAATCAATAGAAAAATCCAACCAGAAAACTAATGACGGTCAACCCGAATTAGAAGAGGTACTGGACGTCAATAATAACAAAGACCAGGAGTACACTGGACACATGGATACCAAAGATGATGAGAAAAGGAAGGCGAGAAAACGGGAAGCCAATGACTATCTGGTAGCCGCAAAGTGGAAGAACCG
This sequence comes from Magicicada septendecula, assembly GCA_034769895.1. Classification (NCBI taxonomy): domain Eukaryota; kingdom Metazoa; phylum Arthropoda; class Insecta; order Hemiptera; family Cicadidae; genus Magicicada; species Magicicada septendecula. The sequence goes on from CM068367.1 coordinate 1,205,809,916, forward strand.
CATGATAGGTAATTACAGAGTGACAAATACCACAAACGTGTAGTACTATAGACAGATATGAAAAAGGGTACCTGTGAAACGTAATTGTCCCAAACAATGAGCCCAATAGAGTGGAAAAGCAAAATGTAACCCCAAATATGTATACCATAAATGTGATTATTGTTAAAAACAAATAAATTATAGTGGTATGTAACACTTACCACCGGAATATTTAGTGTATAAAAAAAAAAAAAATGTGTTTTAAAAATAACTACTATAAACGGATTCAATTAGTGATTAGAAGGGTCATGTATTATGCCCAAGGTATTGAAAGTAACTAATTGCCTATAGCAAACCTATTGCCATATTGTGTTATAAAAAGTGTGTAGTATTAGCATATAGGCCAAACTATTTGTTACCTATTGAATAAGAGCCAGATCTATCATACTAGATGGTAGAAAAATGTGTATTGTAAACCAAATAATTTAATGAAAAGAAAGATATCTGTTATTATAATAAAAAACCACAAGTGGCATATAACAAAAATATACCTAGGATAATGACATAAAGTTACTCTAATACTCCTATGTTAGATTAATTTAAAGAGGAGATACTACTATTTTATAACTAAAATTACTATGCTATATTTAAAAAAAAAAAATGTGTTTATCAAATGAATATTGTATACCTTTCACAAAACTAAAATATTATATAAAACCATCCAGAATAAGTGAAAACCACCATCACTTGAAGGAGTAGAGAAGAAGAAAACCAAAGAGAGTAACATGAAAGAAGGATATTATTATGGAAAGTAGAGAGAGAGAAAAATGTTTATTAAATGAACAATGTAACCCCAAGAATGTCTATAAAATCAGATATTAATATGTTGTTATTATATTATCACATTGTATTGTAATTATCAAATATTGTATACCCCATAAACAAGAATTAAAATCATCCAGAATAAGTGTAAATTATCAGACACTTGAAGGAGTAGAGAGGCAGAATAACAAAGAGAGTTAAGTATAAAGAGGGCTATTATTATTGTGGAATGAAGAGAAAGAAAAATGTTATTTAATTACCAAATATTGTATGTAACAAGATATGTCAGAGAACATCAAACAAAAACATTTAGTATATGAATACTGTAGACCCCGATCATTCAGGATAAGTGTAAGTTATTGACGAGAGAAAACCTAGTAAACTATTGTAAGAATGAGATATTGTAAACTCTATATGTAAGGAACAACTGCATAATTATATAAGGATCAATGTAAGTGTGTAATTTTAAGAATACTCGAGTAAACCAAAACAAATTGTCAACTAGTATAAAAAGGTAACAATACGGCTAATAAAAAGCATGGCCGAGAATGTCAAGTCTGAAAAGAAATAATTACCTGTGAAAAGGAAGTATGTTAGAAAGTATAAAAGAAGGAAATGTGATACAAATGAAAACCTCTAATACCTTGAATATTATATTGAATATGTTAGATTATTGAAAATGAATGATATGTTATATTTTATGTGTTGTGATAGTGCAACTATTGCCAGGTGCAATTCTTAATTTTTCTCAGACAGAGATGAGGATGCCTCTGATTCTGAGTATGTGTAATGTGGAACGGCAGAGAATGTAAGCCACAGTGAGCCACTCTGATTCCGAACCCACTACAAATGTTAGGGAACTATATAGTAATATCAAGGACTATTATTAAAGAATCTGTGAGGTAAAAAATGAAAGAACCATTGAGATAATCACAAAAGTAAAGATATGTAATGAGAAAGAAGAGTGTATATAAGACAGGAAATTGTTAATTTAAGAAATGAAATCTATTGTAATTAAATGACTTAAAATGTGAGAAACTTGAAAAATACTAGTAAGCTAAGAATTATATCACTAGCCGATAACTCAAGCTAGTGTAACACACTAAGAGTATGTTAAAGGTCAATGTAAAGAGTACAAGACAAAAAACAGTAGTAATATACTAAAAAACTGAAATGAAATGATAATTTTATCAAAAATCAAATTTTCTCTCCAATTATCAATTTAGAGGGGGGAGTATATGTAACATAACCAGATGTTACATAACCTAGACATATACTATCAGATTTAATAAATACATAACGATAATGTAAATAGGTAATATAATGATAAGAGTAACCAAGAAGAGAGGAACCATTGAAGAAGAAAGAAGAAGAAGTGCCACAAGAAGCAGTAAACCCAAATACTGCTTGACACTACAACCATACTATAACTGACACAAACTAATGGACAAATTAAATTCACTTTAAGCTGTCAAGCGAGTCAGTGAATAACTTAAATGGAATATGAAATGTTAAGAAAAATGATTAAATAAGAATCTGAATAAGGTGATATAAAAATCAGCATTTGGGCTGATAATTAATCAACTATGACTAGTAACTATTAAGGCCAAGAACTAAGATTAGATATGGCCACAAAATGAGATTGAAGCTATATTACAGTCTCAAATATACTTATGACAAGTGAAAACGTTTGTAAGAGGGAACCTTATACAAATAAGCTACCTCATCAAAGTACCGAATGGTAAACTAATAAATGTTGTTAGGGCATAAATCCGATACAAACGGTATGCCTCAGCAATGCCTAAAACAAACAATCATCAGTAAGGTGATTAGTAGGAAGTGCTAGAAGTGTGAATTACATACACTGGACAATCTTTATACCCAAACATAGCGATAAGCATTAGGAATATGATATACGATTAATAGTTCAATTGTTAATTAATAACACGGAACAAAATAATGTGAAGCAAAATGTCATAGTGAGTAAGTATAGTTAATAGCGATGTATAAGTTAAGGTTTAATCATAATATGCAGTAAATAAATATCAGTACAGATATAATAGTGTTCTAACATAAACGTTTAAGTGAAAAAACGCGATGTTGAACACAAACAGTATTAATAAGAGTGTGTAATCGCCGGCTTCGATTAGCAGACGACGGCGCGAAACCGAGTGTCTGAACATTGTTTATTAAACAATGTCAGCAAAAGTGTAGATAAACCAGTGTCAAACTATATCAAATTGAAGAGGAAAAAATATCCTTTAATTTGATAGCGATACGACCCCGATCGTAACTATAATAAGTACGAGACAGGCGTTAGCATCATTTGCACAAAATGCATAAGAAATCTGTTTATCAACACTAACAACAACGGCAACTGTCAATCATTCGGGCAGGAGTCAGTTAAAAAACCGTTAGTGACCGTTGAAAAGACAATACGTCACTTTTGTAACACCTGGCTAAGCCAATCAGAAAATAGTTTAATAAGTAAAACAATCGCCTAAGGCCGATCAAACGATAGAGTATATAAGGAACGGCGGCTAATTGCCGTTAGACACTTTTGTACTTTCATCCGAGGCGGAAGGTGCGCTCGTCTCATCAAAATTTTTCTAACTGAAAGTTTCATTGTAATAGTGCATCGACGACATCTTTTCAACAACAACCAAAAGTAACTACAAGATATTCTACAAGGAACCAGTGCGTTTAAGTGCAGTATTGTTTTATTTAGTGCGGGGAAATAACGAACAGAAGAAAGAATTAAATAATGTCATATACGGTCCTTTTTGTTAGAAGCGGACCACTTTTCTCTGTTCATGTGCGTGTGTAGTGAATAACAATGATCATTATAATCCGATCATTGATGTGTTTAATTGAATTTTAATCGAAAGATTAAAAACACAAAGGTAACAGGGTGACAATTTATTCATTACGCCGAGTGCGATAACCTAGATGTTTTGATAAACAAATCTGTACTGACGCATAACACTGAAACATTTTTCTGTACTACACCATGTCTAAATTTATTTAATGAATTTGTCAATCTTATTTAAGTTGGATGTTAGTCATAAGTGATCTCAACATATAACTTTATAAATCATGAACCAAGCGTGACGAACGCCTAACCTATAAAATAGGTTTTATTTTTATTTTATATCAGTAACCTGAAAGGTACTACTAGTCAATATTATATCAGAAAATAATTAGCTATTGTGTAGGCATTAGCATTCTTTTTTGTGTTTCAAAGAACTTACGCCTGAGATTTAAATAATATTAATGTTTAAAGTAAAAAATATCTGGACTTAACCAAAATTGTTGCTTATGCTCTGAGCCAGTTATATAGGGTATGTAACAAAATATTTGCAATTGTACATCAATGTATTCTTTTAATTGTATTTGTTTGAATTCACTGACAAGGGTATGAATAAAACCCCATTATTAGCAGAATAACTTGACTTAATTTATTTCTAAAAAATAGATAAATAATTCATTCAGAAGAACCAAAACAACCTTCAGTTGTGATTAAATATTGTTGAATTGCATTGCCATAAGGGCAATAAACAATCATTTTAACTTTTTAAATTTATTATTTGATTCTATTAATGGGTTTTCCACGGGATTTTCCCGAAATAAACCTGTGTGGCGGCCATTATTAAACAAGGCAACCTAACCTTGTAGATAAAGTGAGTTGGTTTTGTAAACCGTCTTGGCAGCTTACTGATTTATTGAACTTCTGAACTTCCAGAAAACACGATCAGGTACGTGGAAGTGTATTTTATTAATTCTATTGTCCAGACATTACTAGACTTTACGTACTTAGACGACTAGCAACCTGGAGGAGGAGCTTCGCTGCTAGTATCAGCAGGACGGTCACCAACATCAAGCGACCAGCTAGTACACTTTATTTTTAGATTTAAGCAACGTTAGTGTTTCAATAATATTAATGCAATTATTTATTTTTTCTTTTTTTCTTTATCTAAAGGGATTCTTTTCAGACAATTAGAATTGTGCAATTGTAAACACACCTTTAATGACATCTAATGCTACATTTTCATTGCTTTATAAAATTAGTAACTTTCAATTTTCAACCACTACAACCTTTTAATATTTTAAACACAAATACTAATAAAATATACTAAGCAAATTTAATTCATACGTTACAAATTGACGAACCCAACGCGGGGCTTTAAGAATAAAGGAAGCCTCACGTAATAAAGGCTAATAAAAAATAATTCATACGTTACAATATGCATACAAGTTAAAAACAAAACTTGTAAAGAATTTAATTCCGAGAGAAATGGTGTAAATAAAGTCAATAAAAATCAACAAAAAATTCCAATTTTGGTTAAAAACAATACAATACGTTTTTAGGCAAAGATTTTTCTGTTTTATGTCGGATATCATGAAAGTTATGGGAGATACAGTTCTGCAACCTGTTTTATTTTATTTTTCAGGTTCAAAAACCATAAGAAACAACAGAATTCGCCCCTTAATTTACCTTCCCAGAATTTCAGAAAGTCTTCATTTACCCGGGGGAACCGAAACCCGGGCAAAATCTTTCGCTAGCCGTAACTCGCTTACAAAGCGTTTACGGACATATGTTTATATGAACTTTTTTTCTTCTTTTACACTATAGAACCATTTCTCAAATTATTTCTCTCTCCTCCCGGGACCCCCTGTGTGTATGTATATATATATATATATATATATTGTTACGACACCAAAAGCAGCCCCAATACCAGAGAAGAACTATAAAGAATTAACTATATTAAATCAAGGAAAATAAAATGACTAAGACGAGACAAATGACCATGACCCAACCCAAGTGATTAACCCAATAAAGAAAATAAAATGAGAAGGTATAAACTAAACTAATGATAAAAAAGCACAAATAAATAATAAATATTGTAACGGTACATAACCCGGTCCCAATAAAGTAAATCATGAGAATAAAAGTCAGAAATGGGTAGAACTAAAGCTCGCTCAAAATTTAATTATATCACTCCACATAATAAACAATTCGAGAGGTATATAGTGCGAAGTGAGTTCTAGTGTACACATTGAGGTGAAAAACCAAAGTGAAATTAATGTATTACTAAACTGTGCTGTATGTTTTGGATAGGATAAAACTATGGAAGTAGTATGTAATAATACTAATTGATTTTTGTGATTTTATTTATTTATTGTAATTTATATTGTATGAACCACAATTTGTTATACCCAAGTTAATATTATATTGTTTCAAATAATTATGTTAGATTGTAAGAAAACCCAGGGTTAATTTTAAAAGACATAAAAATTTTAACTACCAAAGATAATATAAAATTAAAATAATCCTATGAAGGAAATGACAACAGGAAGTAGTACCGGGTATGAACACTATTTGAGACTAAATAAATAATATATAAATTTATTTAATGATAATAAAATGATAAAATATTTATATACAATGTCATAAAAAAAAAATTAACCAAAACATATTATGTGAATTAAATTAGTAAATAAACCGGAATGGAAGGGAATTATTTTTCCATAAATAAAATATAAATTTATAATAATCACAAACTGCCTACATAATAAAAATACTATGTGTTACTAAGAGTGATGAAAATTAACAAGTATTGTTAATAAGATATAAAAATTTTGATCTAAACCGGAGAGTTGAAGAAACGATGCGACAAAAATTATAAAAAAAATAACCTTTTTTGGACGTTGGAGGAGGCGAAATTCACGCAAGAGTAATAAACAAAGTGAATACTAACTAAGTATACCTGAGGAATCCAAATTAAATGGTGTTATACATTAAACACCAGTGGATGAAACCATTCTGAGGATCCAATATAGTTCGGCCTACTTCTAGTAGACAATCAGAAAATACTCTAAACGAAAAGGAAATAATAACGCAAGACGTACCTCATCACAGAATAAAACTTCAATCCAGTAAGGACAACACGGAGCGAGGTAATATAAACATTTTTCGTAATAAGTACAGAAGAAAACTCGTTTTTTAACAGTGAAATAGAACAAAAATATTCATTTTATCATATGTTTCTTTCAAAAGTAAACAAATACATGCTGCTCTCTTACGGCAATTCCGGAAACTACGTAATATTTGAAAAATAAACAAAATTATTTATTAATTTTTGGTATTTGTAAAGCGTAGCAATTAGCCATTTCTGACACTCTCATAACACAAAGAATTCACCCTGAACCCTGGGGAATTACTAAGAATTATGTAATAACTGATGTATTTTATTATAGCGTAATATTGGTTAAATAACAACATATATGTTTTGTTCCTTAGACAGATCTATGTTTACTCGGTAAAGTCTAGATGATGTTTTTTTTTTAAAGATTAATTGTGATACCTATATTTTGGTGGCTGGAGACAAAGGTCAATAATCAATAAAGCAATATTATTGAAAATTAATATTGAATTATAACGTGTTATAATTTATTGTAGTGGGTAGTTAATGAAAATTTCAGCACAACATACAGAAAAAATCGTCACAACAGAGGGGCAATAATGATACTTACTCTCTCTTCTGTATAAGGCTGAACAAATTACCTCCTTGACCCCAAATCACACACTCTCGATTTCTTTTAGATTGAGTAAAACAAGATAAACAAAATCCTTTATTTATACCGTTTAAAACGTCAGTTAGTATAATTCAAAAGTGACGCATACTACTTGAGGTGTATAATAAAACTCTACTATATCTCACACACAAAAACAGTAGAACGTTACAAAATGGCGCTCAACGTAAAAGGGCGGTAATTAGAAAAGAATTTTGATATTTAATAAAAAAAAAAATATATATATATCAAAAAATCTAATTATCGTTGGCAGTTATGAGAAAACAAGAAATGCCTAATACCCGAGGAAAATCGAAGAAGAGGGCAGAAGAAAAGGAGACTGAAGAAGGTGGACAGGAACAAGAAATAGAGTTAGTCACGGACAGTGAAATGGACCAACAGACAGGTGATACAGAAGAAACCGAAGTAGTTATGGACATGGAAACGGAAGTAATTGAAGAGGATGCCAACGGGGACCAACCAGACAAAGCGGTAGCCAGAGAAGAACCTAATTGGCAAGACATGATGAAATTTATGGCTGAACAATTTAGAAAGCAGGAGGAAACTTCAAAGCAAACCTTGAACGAGAAATTTGATAAAATAGATGAGAATTTTAGAAAACAGGAGGAAGCCTTGAAACAAACTAAGGAACAATTTAGGAAACATAATGAAAGATTAAATAAAATAAATGGGAAAACTTTAGGAAACAGGAGGAAACCTCAAAGGAACAAAACGAAACTTTGAAGGAACAAAACAAGCAATCCAATGAGAAAAGAGACAGTATTCAGGAAAGTTTAGTCAAACAACTAAACAAAAAATTTGAGACCATTAGTGGAAATATCAGACGAACCATGAATGAACAACACCACAAATTGAAAGAAATTATTAACGGACAAAGGGAATATATGAACGCAAAATTTGAAGAAAGTAATAAAAATATAAAACAAATTCATGCAAAGATTGACATGATCAGTAAAACGCGTATCCAAAAAGCAGATACATGCAAGGAGGAGACAAAACAACAAATGGACCATAGTGTCAAGAATTTGGATGAAACATCAGACAGCACTTCAGAAGGTATTAAAGTAAGTCCGAATACAGAAGAGAGTAGGAAGGAAATAGAAATTACAGAATACCAAGGTGTAATGCCATCTGAAAATAAAAATAGCCACAACAAAAAGGATGTTCAAACCGTGGAAAAGAAGACCAAGAAAATAATAAAAACGTTTAGAAAGAGAATAATAAATACCAAGGAAGAAGGGGAGATGATTACAGGTGGATTAATTAATGTATTCAACCTTCCAATTAACGAACAGAGGGAGTTAATTAAGTTTACATCCCAGTTAAATGTGTCGATGATTGAAGTGCATCAGAAGATATTAGTCAGATTATCAAGACGGAATATAACATTCAAATATTTGGCAAATAATTCAGAGGTAAAAGGGAATGAAATGAGATTAAATATGAGCAAATATGTTATGTTAGAGGAGGTACAATACTGGTCAGTTAAAAAGGAACGAATTATGACGGAAGACCGGTACTTAAATGAAAGTTTCATAGCAGCAAAGTGGGAGAGCCGGATGGTGAGAAGATTATCAAGGAGAGAATTAATTACGAACACCCCAGCAATCCGAGAACATGGAGTACCTGAAATAATTGACCACGGTTAAACAGACTCCAAACAAACCAGAAAAAGGGACGGATTTTATGGATACAGGACCAAGCAACCCAGTGTAAATAAAAACCCCAAAATTCAAAAAAAGCATGTAAGGACATCTTACTCAACTTATTTCGAAACCATATAATTTAAAGTGAAGAGACTAAAAGAGAACAGATGATTAAATAATATTTATAAAGAACTGATTTAAAATGGACTAATAGGAAAAATAATATTTTGATGGTAACAAAAGAAGAATAAATAAATAAACAATTGATGGTAAGGTGCTCAGATAAGAAGAATAACGAATAATTTAATGACTCCAATGAAACTGAAGGAGGATGATAATTAATACAACAAAAATTAGAATTTCTCGGAATTGAAGATTTTATAAGAAGAAATGATACGGAGAAATATGTCACAAGAAGTAAAGTCAGAAGAATTTTAACATAAGGCCTATCAATGATGTTATATGCTATTAATTAATGATAAAAAAGAAGGAATCAAGGAGAAGAAGAAATATATAAATAAATACAAACAGCTACAGTATGAAGAATCCCAAAAGTGTTTGGTACTAGTCGCTAAATGACTACTACTTATAATTTTTTTATTTTTATGTATTGACCGTAGAAATGTTCCAGCAATAATTTTTATGAGCAGGGATGATGTTCCCCTGGTCTCAGAAGGTGTAAGGATGGACAGCGGTGTATGGACCCAGAGTGGCCACCCGACTGGAACCACCGCACAAGATAGGGAAAAATGTTAGGGAAATTGAATATTTAAGGGATAATAATTATAAAATAGCTGAAAGGAGTGATGTTAGATTCCAGAAGTATAAATGAAGAAAATAGAAGGAAGATAGCAGACCGAAGCTTAATTGATAAAGCGAATTTATAGAAGCAAATAGAAATGAGTGTTGAAACAATTTTAATATGATTAGTGTGACCAGTCCTTATCAAATAAAATGTGGAAGTACCACTAACCCCGAGAAATAATTGATGAATTTGCCTCCAAGCGAGAGAGAGTTAAGTAAGAAAACGACAATTACCACAAGTCTGAATTACCAGAGTTTATAATCAGTCAGCAATGAAACATTATTATGAAAACAAAGTCAAGACCATTAGGAGACTTGAACCAATTAACAATTTATTTCTATCAACGAGTTGAACTAAAATAAATTTGTTCTAGTGGGGGGGCTTTATGTAACGGTACATAACCCGGTCCCAATAAAGTAAATCATGAGAATAAAAGTCAGAAATGGGTAGAACTAAACCTCGCTCAAAATTTAATTATTCACTCCACATAATAAACAATTCGAGTGGTATATAGTGCGAAGTGAGTTCTAGTGTACCCATTGAGGTGAAAAACCAAAGTGAAATTAATGTATTACTAAACTGTGCTGTATGTTTTGGATAGGATAAAACTATGGAAGTAGTATGTAATAATACTAATTGATTTTTGTGATTTTATTTATTTATTGTAATTTATATTGTATGAACCACAATTTGTTATACCCAAGTTAATATTATATTGTTTCAAATAATTATGTTAGATTGTAAGAAAACCCAGGGTTAATTTTAAAAGACATAAAAATTTTAACTACCAAAGATAATATAAAATTAAAATAATCCTATGAAGGAAATGACAACAGGAAGTAGTACCGGGTATGAACACTATTTGAGACTAAATAAATAATATATAAATTTATTTAATGATAATAAAATGATAAAATATTTATATACAATGTCATAAAAAAAAAATTAACCAAAACATATTATGTGAATTAAATTAGTAAATAAACCGGAATGGAAGGGAATTATTTTTCCATAAATAAAATATAAATTTATAATAATCACAAACTGCCTACATAATAAAAATACTATGTGTTACTAAGAGTGATGAAAAATAACAAGTATTGTTAATAAGATATACAAATTTTGATCTAAACCGGAGAGTTGAAGAAACGATGCGACAAAAATTATAAAAAAAATAACCTTTTTTGGACGTTGGAGGAGGCGAAATTCACGCAAGAGTAATAAACAAAGTGAATACTAACTAAGTATACCTGAGGAATCCAAATTAAATGGTGTTATACATTAAAAACCAGTGGATGAAACCATTCTGAGGATCCAATATAGTTCGGCCTACTTCTAGTAGACAATCAGAAAATACTCTAAACGAAAAGGAAATAATAGCGCAAGACGTACCTCATCACAGAATAAAACTTCAATCCAGTAAGGACAACACGGAGCGAGGTAATATAAACATTTTTCGTAATAAGTACAGAAGAAAACTCGTTTTTTAACAGTGAAATAGAACAAAAATATTCATTTTATCATATGTTTCTTTCAAAAGTAAACAAATACATGCTGCTCTCTTACGGCAATTCCGGAAACTACGTAATATTTGAAAAATAAACAAAATTATTTATTAATTTTTGGTATTTGTAAAGCGTAGCAATTAGCCATTTCTGACACTCTCATAACACAAAGAATTCACCCTGAACCCTGGGGAATTACTAAGAATTATGTAATAACTGATGTATTTTATTATAGCGTAATATTGGTTAAATAACAACATATATGTTTTGTTCCTTAGACAGATCTATGTTTACTCGGTAAAGTCTAGATGATGTTTTTTTTTTAAAGATTAATTGTGATACCTATATTTTGGTGGCTGGAGACAAAGGTCAATAATCAATAAAGCAATATTATTGAAAATTAATATTGAATTATAACGTGTTATAATTTATTGTAGTGGGTAGTTAATGAAAATTTCAGCACAACATACAGAAAAAATCGTCACAACAGAGGGGCAATAATGATACTTACTCTCTCTTCTGTATAAGGCTGAACAAATTACCTCCTTGACCCCAAATCACACACTCTCGATTTCTTTTAGATTGAGTAAAACAAGATAAACAAAATCCTTTATTTATACCGTTTAAAACGTCAGTTAGTATAATTCAAAAGTGACGCATACTACTTGAGGTGTATAATAAAACTCTACTATATCTCACACACAAAAACAGTAGAACGTTACAATATCTAGTAACAAGCATTAAATAAAATAATCCAAGTTAAAGTACACTAACCATAATAAGCAAGTGAAACCATTATTAATACATAATGTTATGTTGTTAATAACCTTATTATGATAAGAAAACCAAAACATAAAAATGTTGACAGACTGACTATAAATTTGTGTATAAAAAAGTAAAAACCCAAGAGTGAGAGATACGTAGGAAGTGACAGTGATAAACAGTGTAAGTGTTAGAAGTGAGAAAATAAACAATTCATGATTATAAGAAAAAGGAAACAAAGGAAATAAAACAGATTTTAAAAGATGGATAGACAACTAATGTCATAGTGTTAAATAATAATAAACTAGTACTATGAGTGCAATGAAAATAAAACGTCCTATGTTAACAAAAATATTCAAAGGGATGATTATCAAGATAGAATAAATGTTGTTATAATGTTATTCATCAAGATTGTTATTTGTTTAATTAAAAGAGTCGAGTTTGTAAGAAGGAATATGGCTAAAAAATGAACAGACCATAAACCTATTTTTGTGTTATGTTTTATAGTAATATTAAGTGATAAACAAGTTGTAAGAAATGGCAATAGATATGAGTAAGGAGATAAATTTTACAAACATAATATTAATCATTAGAGTAAAGACAGAAAAAAAAAATAAGAGAATAACAGACAAGCAATGATTTTGTAAATTAATAAGAGCATTCAATTATTGTAAAACAGCCCAAATTAATTCAAAAGGTAAATAAGTCATAAGTGACACCAAGCAAAACATATGTAAATGAAAAATAATCTTTAATTTGTGTAAAATAAGAAGTTATAGCCAATTACTGCTTAGGCCTATAAAATGCCTACCTGTATAAATTCAAAATAAACAAGATATAAGAAATTAACTATTGTATTAGAAAATTCAGGGCAAGTAACTCATTAATTACAATTAGTGAACCATAATAAGATGTCAGAATTAGAATAAAAACATAAAATAAGGAAAATATGTAATAATATAATATTAGCATTTTGTTAATACATGTACAAAACCAGCTTTGTGGGATGCCAAAATAATCTTTGAAAGAAAATAGAAACAGTTATGTTAATATGTAATACATTGATAAGAAGACCGAAGAATAATAGCCATTAGAAAATATTTATTAATTTTGAACTAAAATTCAAATATAACAATAGACATAAATGTATTCAACCAATGAGAGTATGGGAGGTTGCCATAACAACGGAACGTTATTATATTGAAATCCGTTATAAAACATTAGTCCATTATTGACGATCAATAGAGACGGAAGCCAAACCATATTCGACTCAATTATTAATGAAAATAGTTGTAAATACTCCTAAATTCAATGAGATGTGGATTCAAGAAGTCGAGCAAGGAACTATTTAACCCAAGAGCACTAATTAACCAAATTTTAATAGTTAAAAATAATTAAAAAATCCAAATTAATTGAAAAAGAAGCCAGATGAAATCAAAAGTACAAATGATGGAAGATTAAGGATTGTATCAGCCCAACCTAAATAACCACAGTGACTCATCACCAGAAATCGACGAGATTACGTTAAGTATATATGAATTACCGGAATTTAAGAACTAAATTAATAAACTTGTCTCACAACACAAAAAAACTCTCACTCCGAACTTGATAACTAAATTTCTTTCAAGGATTGATTGATAATAAATATTAAACTTGTATGTAAACATAAATTAACCTGTGTACGAAGTATGAATTATTAGCACACACTTTTTAACACTCAAAAAACAAATTGTATTTAAACATTAATAGTATATAAGTCCCATTGATGTAAGGTGGTGTACTTTATTAACATCTTGTTATTTAACTTTTTGTCGTAATCAAAAGAACTCATTGACAGAATAGCTTGTGTAAATAAACAATATTAGTGGCCATCATGGCCTCGAACAACTGCTGTCACCTTAGCCAACCTTGAGATATAGTCTGTTTATTGCCGGAGCAACATTGTTTTATAATATTATATTTTTGTATCTAAATGATTAATTTAACTATTTCATATAAATTGTATTAGAAAGTTTATGCATTTTAGCGATGAGTGAAATTGTCTGCCAGATTTAGACGTTGGCAACACGACAAACTACAAGTGAGATTCGAATGCCCACCAGTTTGCGAGGGTAATTCGAATTGGTTATCACAGCACGGAACAACAACTCAGCTTGAACTGTTTAATTGTTTTCATAAACAATTTGGCGCCTATCGGGAAATTAATAATAACATCAAAGGACAGGTAAGGTTTACACCCGGGAAGATTTTGGTACTGGTAATTTGTGCGTTCGAGGCGGACATCGTCAGTGTAAGAAATTCGAAAAAGCACGACCTTTACATAAATACAAAGTAACGACTACAAAGTGTGGGGCTAACACACAACACATGCATACAGGTCTGATTGTTACAATATATATATATATATATATATTTTCAATATTCAATCACTTTCTGCTACAGTTCGTTTCTTGAGATATATATATATATATATATATATATATATATATATATATATATTGTAACGCAACAAAAATGCGGTCCTCGACGTTACATAAATAAAAATATTAAAAATAGAATAGGGAAGTAAATATCTACATCCCATATTAATACAAGGGTCAGATAAATAAATTTATCATTATATAAAAATAATAAGAATGCAAGGTAGTAATAGTAATAAAAAATAAACATGTACTATAGACAATAGTGAGAAATCTCAATGTTCAGTGAGAGGTAAATAAACAAAAAATACTGATAAAAATTATAAGAAAGAAAACTAATATCGACTATGTGTAACTGTATGTATTTACTGCAAATATATAATATCTTACCTTACCTTTCGGGTTCGGATCCAGGGCCGTTCAAACGTAACCAGCTACAGAAATGATTATTTGGGTTTGAGCGGCGAAATAATTACGCTTAACACATGGCTGCTCTAGTAATTAATCTTATTTATTTCTATTGGTTTAAATTCACTATTTAAGTTCACTATTGAACAATGATTTACACAAAGAACTCACTTAACACATGATACGGATATTCAAAGTTACCAGAGCTACCTTTAATTCATTAACTTATAACCTCCAAATTATGTAAAGAAAATTACAATTGATTAATTGCTACACTATAATTCCGGAATTTATTTTATCAAAACCAGTACTTTGATCTTGTACATACATATTCTCGCTTACGCTCTCTCTCTCTCTCTCTCTCTCTCTCTTTCTCGTTCTTTCTACTTTACATTTAAAATTTTTTATGAGATCTCATTGTTGGATTTAAACTCCAAACTTTTATTTTAACGGGATGAATCATGAATGGTCAACGATTCTTATTTAAATTTCTGACTGTTGACTGTTACTTATCTGGATCAGATATCCACTCAATTTCACCACCACATGTTAGTCACTTTTTAAGGCACACTCACAAAAACTTCAGTTCTGAATGTTGAAAACTCGTTACTATTGTTGATTGTCCGTCATTATTTACTGCACATGTGTTTGAAACTCACTCCCGTAACATTTTTAGTCGGCCGACGTACGTAACTCGAACTCTTATGTTTTTAATTATTTGACCATGCTGCCATAGATTGCATGGTAACACTTTTTATGTTTTTTGTTAGATAAGCCCTTTTGGCTTTAGGCCTATCTTGCACGCCCGAGGCCACTGTTTTCAATTAACGAACTTTTTACTGTCTGATGCTGCTTACTTCTGTTCACTCTCTGATGACAAACAGCAGACTGTGATTCACAAAGAGCCTGCTGCTGGGCGGTTACGCAATACGTCTGGCAATTGTTTAGGCTAACTGTATGTATGTTGCACTGGGGCTCCCCACAGGTGAAAGTCTGGCAATTTGGAAAGTGATTGAATTACTGAATTAAATACTGATTTATATAAAATAAAATTCCCATTTCTGTACCGTTACATATGTTAAAGTAAATGATGGTGAAAATAGATAAAATGAGTCAATAATGTACATTACAAGTTAATCTAAAATAATGATTCTGAATTGTATAATGTTAGGTGGTTATCATAAATATTATGTTAAAGTTTGTGTTATCATATGAAAGCTTACTTGTTGATGTAATATCAAAGAATGAAGAAATATGTATTATTTGTTTACTGTTGTAGAAATGTGATGGAAATCAGTTAATTAGTATTAATTAATTTCAATTTTTCTTATGTGTGATCCATAGGTCAAGACAAAGTTGTTGTTAGATATCATAAAGATAATTATTTGTGTACATGTACGTAGTTAAAGGTTGATTGTTTGTAAACTTGTATAAAAAGGCTATAGTTGTTAACAAGTTAAATTCAAAAGTAGATCCAAATATAATAAAAGGCCTAACAGCCAATAACACTATATAACAAATCAGAATAGAAAGGTTAGGTAAAGAATTTAATAATAATTAATAAATATAATTCAATGAGTTAGAAAAAACCAATAATAATTAATAATAAATAACAAACAAACTCAATATAAACAAATTATGATAATGCCATAGTGCAATGATATCGATTGATAACGTTTGATATCGGAAAAATAATAATTATTAAAAGAAACAGACCAAGAGTGAAAAACCAGCAGAATATATAGAAATTAGTAAACAAGCTATAAATAAGATTACATTTTAATATAATGGAAGTTTAATAAGGAATTATTTTGATGAGTGGAAGAATAATATATGAAATTATCACTATATAACAAAACATTGAATAAGAATAAAAAAATTTGTTGCTAGGGACGACAAAAATTAATATAATTTGTTGATTTTGATTATTGTAATTTATGACATGAACGAGAAGAGATTAAACCAAGAGAGATGGTCAATAAAACTAAATTAATCTCTATTATTAAATCCAGTAACATTCTCAATATATGAATGACTAATTGCCATAATTTGGGCCGAATAAACCTTAACCAAATTGTATAATTGTATAATACAAAACGATAATAAGTAATTGAATTCAAAGGAATGACTTGGATTGCCCAATATCAGATCATGAACGAATGCTAATTTAATGAAGTAATAAAACCAGATAAGGAACTACCTGTGTAAAGAGTTAATCCTACAAACCAAACGAAAATAGAATAACCATCAAATCACATTGGACATCGCAGTTTACATCATATAATAGAAAACGTATATGGATCCAGAGTTTGCCGAAGCACGTAATCACAAGTTTGGACGTTGGTGAACAAAGGGAGCGGTATTTCTGCATCAACCCAGACCAAGGATTCTACTTTATTACAACTTTGAAGACAAGAATAAGGAAAAAACCTCTCATCTGCGTTTGATACAGAACGACAACTAACAAGGTTAGAAGCAACGGCCTTCCCGAGTCGCATGATACATTGAACGGTAATCTTCAATTATATAAATAATATTAAACAAAATAACACATTAATTTTGTAATATCTTCCATTCCTATTTATGTATTTTTAATCTTTCCCGCAGTTGAAAGAACCTTCACACCCTGAATCTAAATTAATTATAAAAAACTATAACTGAATTTAAAATAAAATATTGTATCGATCAATAATCGATTAACTCAAACGTATAGCCTTTCGTATATCAAGTAAAAACAATCTTATTGGATGTTAAAATATTTGAACTAATAAAGAACCATTGTATAATTTCAAGATCTTATCATTTATGTATTATTTAATGAAGTGGGAATAAGAATTAAACAGACAGAGTGTATAACAACTAATCACCGTATGCGGTGGGTTAACCTCTAAATTTCATTTGTCTTGGAACTGCAGCGCTTGTTGCGGAATTCTCAGATACCAAAGAGAAGAGAATTACACACGAAATTTCTATAATTCTCTGCAAGGCAGAATAGGCTTAATCGGAATTTTTGAATAACACCCTACATACATAAGTCTCATTCACACCAACACTTTTAGATTAAATAGAGAGATAAGGTAGTCATAATTAACTATATTACTTACTATATCTAGTAAACCCAAATATATAAGAAATTGACATATTAAATAATCAAGGAGAGGAAAGATAGAAAGGATACGTAAGAGGTATATTACAAAGTGGCTTCCATCGCGGGGCTCGAACGAGACAGACGTACCCAGTATATTACAAAGTGGCGCTCAACTAGTGTAGGGCTTAAGTTAAGTAAAACTATAATTGTATCAATATTACTTAACCAGAGCAGGCAACTGTGGGAGACTAAAAATGCATAATACCAGAGGTAGATCAAAGAAGAGGGCAGAAGACACGGAGAAAGAAGGTGGACAAGAACAAGAAATAGAAGTAATCACAGATAGTGAAATGGAACAACAGACAGGCGAAATAGCAGAAACTGAAATAATTACGGACAAGGAAAAGGAAGTAATTGAAGAAGATGCCCAAGGGGACCAACCAGATAAATCCAACAAAAAGGAAGACATGAGCATGCAGGAGATGTTGAGAATACTATTGGAAAACTCAAAAGAACAATTTAGGAAACAGGAGGAAAACTCAAAAGAACAATTTAGGAAACATGAGGAAACTTCAAGGAAAACAAATGAGGAAATTAAAGAAATCTCAAAACTAATGAACGAAAGGCTCGATAGGAACAACGAAAGCTTAATCCAAATTAACGAAAGGTTTGACAGTAATGAGGAGGGTTTAAGACAAATGAAGGAAGAAATCCTACAAATAAACGAAGAAAATTTAAGGCAGATTAACAAAAGAATTGAGAATATCCATGTGACAATTAACCAAAAAATGGACAAAAATAATGAGGAAAGAAAACTAGAAATAGCCGAAACCAATGAGAAGTTAGAAAAAACTAACGAAACAGTAATACAGGTTTGGGAGGAATTACAAAATAAAATTAATGACATACAAAATAAGAGTAAGACAATGGTCGAAGGAATCCAACAGGAGACTGTAGAAAAATATTAGAAAATTAATCAAGAAGTACATCAGATACGGGAGGAGAATAAGGAAGGGATTACTCAGGTACAAACAGACATGGGTGAGCGACTGGAAAGACTATATGGTAATTTGAACAATGTGGAAGGTCAAATTAATACCAATAAAAATAAAATCGAGGAAATTAGTAGACGCAAATTACAGTTACAAGAAGAAGTAGATTCATGGCGGGATAGAACATGCCAGCATAATCATATAACTAACCACGATAACCGGGAGTCGATTAATTTTCGAAATTACAAACGTAATCCGATGGAATTTTTAAAGAGGTTGGAAGAGTTGATCACACGAAATAGAGAGAACCGTTGGAGTATAATACGCGGTATGATTGATGAGACATTTAAGGATACGTACGATAATTGGTGGACGGCGGTGCGTCCGGATATACAGGACATGACCGAATTCAAAAAGCAATTCAGAGAAAAATATTGGTCGGAGTCGACCCAGAACATGGTTAGAAATAATTTGAGCAACGGTCGATACGAAATGAACGTAGGACAGTCTCCTACATCATACTTCCTTGGAAAAGTATGCATGGCACGTAATTTTGAGCCCAGAATTCCAGAGGAATGTTTAGTGATACAGCTATCCTACCATTATGAGGAAGGAATAAAGAACGCACGTATGTGTAGCCAAATTAAAACAATTCCAGCCATGGCCAAATTCCTTGAGAATTATGAGCACGAAACTCATTATCAAAGGAACAGAGTACTAAATTCTAAATACCATAAATATAATAGTAACGACCAACAAACAAATTCCCATAGTAATGATCGCAATCGACCAACTCAGAACGTTAACACGAATAGAACACAGAATGATCACTCGAATAATAATCAAAGGAATTATAACTATCGTGGCAATAATCATTATAACTACCGCAACAGTTGTAATAATAGAGGAGATGGGGACAATCAACCCAATAATTATAGACACAATGTTAATTAAATATATTCCAGACCTCAAAACAATCAGCGACGGGATTACCCGAGAGCACACCAGTATAACAATTATTATAATCCATCCCGGCGTGAGGACGAATACCAAAACCAAAGTAGGAATAGTATCCATGAGGACAGAGGACGACAGATAAACCATGAAGGTGATGATCGGGGAAATAATGTACCCAGACGAAATTCCAGCCTGGAGTACCAAAATAGACAGCGGAGGAATGAAGTGCAAGTTGACGATCGCGGGGAGCGACAGGAACCAGTGAATCCTTCTCGCAACGAAGAACGAGTAGTAAACCACATCAGGGCGGAGAATAGCCAAGAACCTAATAATAATCCCAGCAATGAGAATGAAAGGAATGATCCATTCAGCTTCGCCGAAAGGGTATGGCCTGATCATGTAGTGAGACGGTAATATAAAGAAACACACTAAATCCAAAAAGGTATGTTAAAGCCCAACTTACTAAAAAATTTTTTGAACAATATTATTTAAATAGAAAACACAACAATCAAAAGGAAGTAAGTACGTCTAACTATATGGTTATGAAGAAGGTATTAAGAAGAATTAACAACACCCCCAAGATTACAGAAGGAAATAAGAAATATTACTATAGTCTACGAAGAAATATTCTAAATAAGGAATAATGAAACCCCAAGATAAAAAATTTTTATATTAAGAAGTACCTATGCAAAAACAATAAAGGAAAAAACAATATGATCTAAAATACATGCCGAATTGCCTAACGAAATGAACAACAAAATAAATAATTGATTATGACCAGAATAATATCAAATGGAACAAGAAAAAATGTTTATCAACATAATTCATTGTAATGTAACCAGACAAAATAGTAAAATAAGAAGAACAAGGGTTGAGTTAATGACTATAATTACACTGAACTTAAGTAATAATAATAATTAAAACAATTACGATTTAGAAATTCTTGGAATTATAAGAACAAATTAAGAAATAATACTTAGAGTTCCTGTCACAACAAAAAAGAAGAGCAAGATTAATTACAGATAATGACTGTCAGAAATGTTATCAGAAAATGATTAAGGAAAATAAAATGGAATCACGAAGTATAAAAGATATGAATAATTAAATATAAAACGCGACAATGTAAAGAATTCCCAAATGTTTATTATTAATTAATTAAGAAGATTATTATGATATTATTATATTTTTATAGCTGACTGTAGATGAATTCCAGCAGTACTATATTGAAGTGTAGTGTGGGCAGCAGAGTATGAAGCCAAACAGTGCCTCTCTGAACTGTACCAACTCGCATATTAGGGATTGTTACGGAAATTGAATATTTAAGGGATATTAGAATCGTTGCGAAGAATGACATCAAATTCCAAAAAGGTATGACGAAGAAAACAGAAGGAAAATAGCTGACACAAGAATAGTGGAGAAATACAGTGATAAAAGTAACTAGCAGTAGAAGAGAAGTTAACCTAAAGTTTCATTGAATATTGTAACCAACTATCGACAAATACTGTTTAAAGAAAAAATATATATAACCAAGAATGTTAATATGAGTAATGAAACGTCATTAAATAAAGAACTGTGAGTACAAGTCTAAACAAGTTACATTGAGAATCCCATCGTTGACCATTGAAATTGATATGAAGGAAAGGCATGTAAAAGATATAAGTTTACTTGACCTAAATTACATTCAGGTAAATTAAACTTCTTTAGGAGGGGGAGCATATGTAACGCAACAGAAATGGGGTCCTCGACGTTATATAAATAAAAATATTAAAAATAGAATAGGGAAGTAAATATCTACATCCCATATTAATACAAAGGTCAGATAAATAAATTTATCATTATATAAAAATAATAAGAATGCAAGGTAGTAATAGTAATAAAAAATAAACATGTACTATAGACAATAGTGAGAAATCTCGATGTTCAGTGAGAGGTAAATAAACAAAAAATACTGATAAAAATTATAAGAAAGAAAACTAATATCGACTATGTTAAAGTAAATGATGGTGAAAATAGATAAAAATGAGTCAATAATGTACATTACAAGTTAATCTAAAATAATGATTCTGAATTGTATAATGTTAGGCGGTTATCATAAATATTATGTTAAAGTTTGTGTTATCATATGAAAGCTTACTTGTTGATGTAATATCAAAGAATGAAGAAATATGTATTATTTGTTTACTGTTGTAGAAATGTGATGGAAATCAGTTAATTAGTATTAATTAATTTCAATTTTTCTTATGTGTGATCTATAGGTCAAGATAAAGTTGTTGTTAGATATCATAAAGATAATTATTTGTGTACATGTACATAGTTAAAGGTTGATTATGTTTGTAAACTTGTATAAAAAGGCTATAGTTGTTAACAAGTTAAATTCAAAAGTAGATCCAAATATAATAAAAGGCCTAACAGCCAATAACACTATATAACAAATCAGAATAGAAAGGTTAGGTAAAGAATTTAATAATAATTAATAAATATAATTCAATGAGTTAGAAAAAACCAATAATAATTAATAATAAATAACAAACAAACTCAATATAAACAAATTATGATAATGCCATAGTGCAATGATATCGATTGATAACGTATGATATCGGAAAAATAATAATTATTAAAAGAAACAGACCAAGAGTGAAAAACCAGCAGAGTATATAGAAATTAGTAAACAAGCTATAAATAAGATTACATTTTAATATAATGGAAGTTTAATAAGGAATTATTTTGATGAGTGGAAGAATAATATATGAAATTATCACTATATAACAAAACATTGAATAAGAATAAAAAAATTTGTTGCTAGGGACGACAAAAATTAATATAATTTGTTGATTTTGATTATTGTAATTTATGACATGAACGAGAAGAGATTAAACCAAGAGAGATGGTCAATAAAACTAAATTAATCTAAATTATTAAATCCAGTAACATTCACAATATATGAATGACTAATTGCCATAATTTGGGCCGAATAAACCTTAACCAAATTGTATAAGTGTATAATACAAAACGATAATAAGTAATTGAATTCAAAGGAATGACTTGGATTGCCCAATATCAGATCATGAACGAATGCTAATTTAATTAAGTAATAAAACCAGATAAGGAACTACCTGTGTAAAGAGTTAATCCTACACCAAACGAAAATAGAATAACCATCAAATCACATTGGACATCGCAGTTTACATCATATAATAGAAAACGTATATGGATCCAGAGTTTGCCGAAGCACGTAATCACAAGTTTGGACGTTGGTGAACAAAGGGAGCGGTATTTCTGCATCAACCCGGACCAAGGATTCCACTTTATTACAACTTTGAAGACAAGAATAAAGAAAATCATCTCATCTGCGTTTGATACAGAACGACAACTAACAAGGTTAGAAGCAACGGCCTTCCCGAGTTGCATGATACATTGAACGGTAATCTTCAATTATATAAATAATATTAAACAAAATAACACATTAATTTTGTAATATCTTGCATTCCTATTTATGTATTTTTAATCTTCCCCGCAGTTGAAAGAACCTTCACACCCTGAATCTAAATTAATTATAAAAAACTATAACTGAATTTAAAATAAAATATTGTATCGATCAATAATCGATTAACTCAAACGTATAGCCTTTCGTATATCAAGTAAAAACAATCTTATTGGATGTTAAAATATTTGAACTAATAAAGAACCATTGTATAATTTCAAGATCTTATCACTTATGTATTATTTAATGAAGTGGGAATAAGAATTAAACAGACAGAGTGTATAACAACTAATCACTGTACGCGGTGGGTTAACCTCTAAATTTCATTTGTCTTGGAACTGCAGCGCTTGTTGCGGAATTCTCAGATACCAAAGAGAAGAGAATTACACACGAAATTTCTATAATTCTCTGCAAGGCAGAATAGGCTTAAGCGGAATTTTTGAATAACACCCTACATACATAAGTCTCATTCACACCAACACTTTTAGATTAAATAGAGAGATAAGGTAGTCATAATTAACTATATTACTATATCTAGTAAACCCAAATATACAAGAAATTGACATATTAAATAATCAAGGAGAGGAAAGATAGAAAGGATACGTAAGAGGTATAAATATATATATATATATATATATTGTACCGTTAAAACTGTGGTCGTCTCTTTAAACGACGAGTATAGGGTATGTGTGTAGTGCGTTCGTCTCGCACTGGGGTCAATACATCTATTCTTGCGCTAACGATGTCCGTAGCGATGCTATAATTACCAGTACAACACAGCAGTAACCATACCTGTTTTTAAATAGGGGTGTGTGAATCCCGGGTGGTGCCAAATTGTTTATTAAAACAATTAAACTTATTAACTAATATCTTAATAGTGTGTTCTCAGCGATGACGGCCGGGGCGTTCAAATAATTCCCGCTCGTTCAGCCTCCTGAATCGAGTAGGTAGTTGTTCGAATTGCAACGTGAGCGCTGGTCGTCAAATCTAGCTGTCATTAACAAACACAAGTAATACAATACACTTCCTATGAAATAAAAACAATAGTTACTCTTTGTACTAGTTATTTTAATAGTTGATTTATAATATTTCAGTTTGACAATTAACATTATTCTTGTTGATTAATAATTTTGCACCGTCATTTTACATGAAACACTTTCTCTCAGGCTGACGAAATCGATTCCGAAACGAGGTGTTTACTCCAGCATGGCTGCAGTTTTGGTTAAGTTACAATATACTCGTTCAAAATCGGGATTCTTTTGATTACAAGACAAATAATTCCTATGATTACAATAAAAAGTACATTACCTTACTTCATGTGTACTTAAATAGTAAGGTGTGTGGTTATAATCTGTTCTGTAGTGTCGTTAAATGGGTTTATAAAGTTCGTATTTACCCAACAGGTTATGTGTTATGTTAACAAATTTTCAGTGTGTTATTTATTCTTAATTAATCTTTGAAAGAGAATATTCGGTTGACAGTGAGAGTTCCAATTACTTTTAGAAATATTTAAAGTGAGTTTATTTTTTGGAAATAGGGTAATTCAAGGATACTTAACACATCAGATGACTTGGTGTTATCAAACATTGAGTTGGAAGAGGATTGGGCTGCAATCGTTTTCTGTTTTCGTTAATCTTGGGGCTTAAGTAGGTCTGGCGTCCTTTTCATATTAGATGTGGTCATATTTTCATTTAATTTCCTGGTTGTCCTTGGCATCAGTTGACAGTTCCAGTTGTTCGTTGTAATGGGTCGAATTAGAAGGTTTTTTATTTTATTGATTTTGGTCTCGATTTTATAAAGATTTTAAATTCACTTCATGTATGTAAGCTACCCCAGTTTAATTTTATATTAATTTTACATCAATTCAGTTCAAGTATCAAATTGTTAATTTTAACCTGTAAGGAGCCCCAGTACAACATACATACAGTCAGCCTAAACAACTTCCCAGAGGGATTGCGTAACCACCCAGCAGCAGGCTTGTGTGAAACCAGTCTGCAGTGTGTCATTAGAGAGTGCACAACAGACAGCCAGCATCAGACAGTAAA
This sequence comes from Magicicada septendecula, assembly GCA_034769895.1. Lineage (NCBI taxonomy): Eukaryota > Metazoa > Arthropoda > Insecta > Hemiptera > Cicadidae > Magicicada > Magicicada septendecula. The sequence continues at coordinate 1,205,835,420 of CM068367.1, forward strand.
GTCTGTTAAATTTAAACCGTGGCCTCGGGAGTGTAAGATAGGCTGAAATAATTAGTAGGCCTATCTATTCTATTTTATAAAACATACAAACAATAGCGCGGCCAGTCTACAAAAATTAGTGCGAATAAAATTAATTCGGCCGACTTCATCATATTGTATAATGTGGAACCAATAAAACAGTAAAAACCTTTGAACACAAACAGTAAACGTATTAAACGAGTACCGGAGTGCGTGAGATCGAAGCAAGTATTCAACAACAGTTCGCGCAACCAACCCTAGGAGTACGCCGCGTATGGGTAACTAGAACATTTAATATGCATATTAGAACCAATGCCAAATAACTGGTGATTGTTCGTTATAAAAGGAAAATATAAAACAACAATACTTTGTACGATAGAGTTCTCTCAGGGGTGGAGTTTATTCAAAGATCAATGTAACAGAATGAGCGTGTGTGTGCTAATATAGAGGTTATACACTGGTTCATTTTCAATGTTTTATTTATTTAACAAGATTACTTATAATAGTTTGTGTTTTAGATAGTATCAAATGTGTTTACATAAGAGGTAGATTTTAACTTTGTTGATATAAGATGTTTTGCCAAAAAATGTAAGGAAATTTTAATTTGTCTTGATTTTTTTATTAGAAAAGAATAACAATACAAAACTGAAATAAGTACATGTTAAAAAATTTTAATTCTCTTCAAAAAATGAGTTGCATAAGTTTTTACGATAACCTATAATCATATTTGCATTTTTAACGTTCGTGTTGCGGACTCTGGCAGAAGGCGGAAGGCGAAACAGGTAGGTGGAAAATAAAAGAAACTTTTGTGTATTGGTATGTGAATAGAACATCACATCGTCTGCTTCTTATTCGATCATCGTTTTGAATTTCGTTTACTATTTTTACATTTTTTGATTAAAAATTGGTCTTTCAAAATTCGGCTTCTGTTCTGCAAGAGTGATGCTTTACAAGTAACGATATTCAACCGTAATTCCGTCCCTAACGGCAGTTGCTATGGTTACCAATTAAATTTGATTGGCTTAGATTGACATAATCCATTGTTATCAAAATCTGAATTCTTTTCAAAATCCTTGTATATCTTCTGATTGCTTTTATTCCTCTATCTTCCCTCCTAAGTATTAACTATTATCACTGTTATTTGTATTTTCTTTCATAGATTAATTTGATACCCCACAAGTTTGGGTTATTTTATGTTTTATGATTTTACAATTATTTTAATACTTCTTAATTACATTTCTTTTTCAATTTATATCCTTATCATAATATTTTGCTTTAAAAATGATTTACAATTTATCCTTGGTTAGTTATTCGCCTCGGATTTGCTAATTTCTTTGTTAATTTATTACAATTTGTAGTTGTTTGTTCTTGACAGTTAGGCCTTTTCCTAGGCCTAAGTAGCCATTATTGGTATTTACTTATTTCGTACAAAATATGTCTCTTTTCAGCCTAATGAGCTTAGCTTTGTTATTATCATTGGTTGTGTTATTTATTGATGTGTTTTGGCTCTGTTGTAGTGTTATTATTATGTTACTATTATTTTATACATCATGAATTGCTAATTATTTACTATCTGGTTTTCTCGTTTACATTTCTTTACTTTCTTATTTATTTAAGCTGCTAATAAAAACAATGTGGCTATTATTTACTACTTTTGTTCACATAAAATACAACATCTAGGCCTACGGTCTGTATAATTCTTCCAGCCATATCCTATTCATAAACTTGCTTAAACAATTATTTAATAATTATTTGACAATATTTGTTTAGAATTCATTCCACTTTATATCATTTTTTGGGTGATAAACAACATCACATTTTTTGAACTTACTTTAATAATGATCCCTGGTAACATGGGGTGTTTATTGATTTGTTTTAACTTCTTAATTTTAATACTCTTTACTTTCACTCCATGCTAACACTATCTGTTTTCTCTTTCATGGGATTCTCCCTTTAATTATAACTGCATTCAATTAAACTTAACAATAATGTTCTTTCTTAATTAATACTGTCTTCATCACCTTTCAGTGTTCATTATATCTTAATTAACTGTTTACACTTAATACTATTCTTAACAACTTTCTTAATTACTAATATTTTTCACTGTTAACTTTTTAGTGTTTCTTATTGATTTACTATGTGTTTATGCTTTTATCCTTCACTATTTTTTACTATACAAACATTCTTTGTTATGCATTATTCTCATTTAATCATCACCTTCACTTTTAAATTATTTATTGTTTATTATAATTTATTTAGTGTTTTTTCTTTATCACTTTATTTTGGGATTTTTACACTTCCACTTTGGCACTTCTAAAATGTTTTTGGTTTTAAGTGTTTCTAAATGGGTAATCCCTCTAATTACTTTCTCACTACCGTACTATCTCTTTCATTACAAATATAATTAACAATATTAACAATTTTATGTCTCTATTGATTTTAACATTACTTCTAACTCTAATAAGTGGGTTAGTTTGCTTTTATATTTAACATTCTTTAATTGGGTTTCTTTCAATTGTCATTTACTTTATTATCCATTTAATTGATAATAATATTTATTTATTACTTAAGTTATTTACTGGTTTCTGTTTCAACCTTACATTGAGTGTATCATTTCTCCTGCTTTTCTTCTTTATTACTTGTTTGTGTCTTATCATTGGGTTTCCTTTTTATTTATTTCCCTTTATCTTAGGTTTGTTTCTTTTTCATTTTCCTCCTTCTTCATTTTCAGTGTACTTCCTTTATATCTTATTTGTCCATCTTCTCCTTTGGGTTCATTTCAATAAGTGGCATTGAGTCATTCAATTCCTTCAATTGGTTTCATTTTGCTTGGTTTCGGTTTTTTCCCTTCTTCATTTGGTTTGGTTAATTCTTCTTCATTTGGTTTTATTCTTGTTTGTTTTTTGTTGTTCCCTTCTTCTTTTGTTTTCTCTTGTTGGGTCAATCACATGGGTTAGGTCAAGTCGTCGTTTGTCGTGTCATTGTCTTTTTATCTTCTTTATATTAAACATTTTATTTTATATGCATTATTATTTTATATTCAGAATCATCTTTTTTTTTCCCTGGTATTGGGGTGGCTTATTTGTGTTGTAACACTATATATATATATATATATATATATAAAGTAATTTAAAATTTATGTTTATATTACCTCAAGATGTTATTTTTCCTTATTCGGAACATGTTTTGAGAGCTCTCGTTCTCTCATCATCAGCCTTCGCGATCTTGCGTCTGGTGAAGTATTTGTGTGTTGGCTGGATGCAACAAGAAACCTTAATAGCATATTAAGGTTTATACAAATATAAATATAACCGAGAAAACAGCTGCTGAAGAAAATAAACATTAAAACAATAACTAATCGACCTAAATCGATTATCAGTTATTTTATTTTACATTAAAATCGATACAAATTCGATTATTTGTTAATTTTATATTAATAGAATTATTTCGATTGTTATTAATTCACTTAGAAACCTCTGATGATACTGATATTTTTCAGTGAAACGTGCGTCAGGTGTTAAAAAGAATATACAATATTATCTACTTGCAGAAGAAACAAATTGGAACAATATATCTTTACTTGTGAGAGTTACTTCAAATTCCAATCGATACCAAAGGTCCAGAGAAAATGTTTCAGTTGCTTTTTCAAACATTAATATGGGAAACAAACCTACTACGTTATTTAGTAACTTGTTTCTGGGTGACAGGAAGTGTTACCAACCGTATGTACTCTAGCCATCCAAGCCTTTTTGAAAACTTTCTAGTCAGAGTGTACTATCCTTCAGGATGTTTGATAGTTACATACTTGGCAAAGTTACATCCATACCGGATTAATATAATGCACCAACTACAAAACTCAGATAAGAAAAACAGATACAGTATTGTCAGTGGTTCACAAGTTTCATTTGAAGCAACATGCTAATCTAGACACTTTTTTCACTGATGAAGATTAGTTTCATCTCAGCAGGCACATGAACGATCAAAATTATAAAATACCGTCTTCAGACAACTCACATGCATTCCACAAGCAGACACTGTATTCTCTGAAAATCAGGATTCGATGTGCGACATCTTATCTGAGAATTGCTGGTCTTGTTTTTTCTCATGCACAATCACAGCTGAATGCTACCAAGAAATAATCACACTGTTCCAAGCTTTTCAAGAGGCCTATGTAACTGCTTGCTATAAGAACAAAACAGAGGAACTGCACATATGGAAAACTCAACTATCCAAGTTTTGCATGGTTTCTTTAGTGACCTGATCATTTCTCAAGATCTTTGGACTCAAAAGATCCACTGGACCACTGGGCCTTTTCCCTACTACTTTTTTTGTGTGAATTAAAAAACCCCATATTCATTTGATGAACTTGAAAAGTATTCAAATAACAATGCAGCTACATTACAAACGATCAGATCCATTATCAAAAAAAAAAGTATTAATGGATCCACTAACCATTATGGTAACCATTTCCAACACCCATTCTAAGCTCTTAGAAGTATTTTCCATCAACTGATTTGTCTTGAAATTTTCTGTCGAATTAAAAAAAAAAATGCTTAGTAAGTACAATGTTTTGAAATTTTGGTTCCATAACTTTCAATCATCCTGTAGAATATAACTATATTTTACTATACTGCTTTTAAAATGCCTTGCTGAACTGAATTTGCCAAGTTCCGTTTACATACACCTCAGCAACAGTAATCGGTGATGTAATAATATTCATGCTCCTAGAACACCCTACACATTTTTTAATGTCTGTACCATTTATAGTTCATTACACATCACGCTATGCATTGAACAACATGCTTGTCAGCACTTGTATTACATTTTCTGCATCACTATACCAAAGTTCAATACAATTTAAATTTAAGAATTAAAAAAATGTTAATTTTGCACTATTAAAAAAGAATTGTACTACTTATGTCTCTTTACATATCACATAAACTAAATATATATATGTTAGCAGATGGAAGAGAAATACAGGAGAGAGTTGTGGGTTACAAATAATCACAGAAAAAAAACAAAAAGCTCAAAGTATGAAAGGCAATCAACCACAATGTCAGTAACAGTAAGAAACACAAACAAATATTAAGGCTGCACTAATGGAGGTGCAAGCTGCAAAGAGAGCAATTAATACAGTTTAATGCAGACTAGCCTAATTAATGCATCAATTAAACTAAAATTGTAACTGTGGGATGTGCTGACAGAAATTAGCACTTTTATATACAATGTTAATTTCTTCTGTCGAAACCACAGTTTGTCAGACTTTTTAGTTTTGTTAGTGAACTTTGTACACAGTCTTCTTTTTTGAGCGAGAAAATATAAATATTTACTAATATCATGTCCAAGAATGTTACAATCAATATGGAAAAAAACAGTTTAATCGTATATAAAACACTGCTTGGAAAGTTTTTAAATTGGAATTAAATTTATCAAAGTACATCCAGAAATAAAACAAAATCAAAAATGGTTTGATGTCCTATTTAAACTTGGTTCAGGACCACTGGTAATGTATACAAGAATTTGTCCCCAAAATCAAACAGTAAAAGCAGAGCTTAATAATTATACTGTTTGGTAGCAAAGAGAAGACATGCAGGCATTAATACACAGGTCAAAATAAACAAGAATGTGACATAACAATAACTGTTACATTCTGAAGTAACTATGCACCAGCTCTTTATGCCCTGAAGATACAGCAATTTCAGGGAGATGAATGCCTGTCATCCCGTTTTCATCTACCATTACATACCAAAATTAGCTATGATATAAAAATAAACCATATTTCAAAAAATAACATTTTGAAATAAGGTCAGGCACATCACATTGGGGTCTTGAAAAACATCAAGTATTACAGAAAATGCTGTGGAAAATTATAAAATTGGGATCTAGTAAACGATGAAAATTAATGAAATAAAGGGTAACTTAAAAAATTAAAAGTAAAAGGGAAATACTTAAAATTATACAGACCAGATATAAATAACTATTTATAGGTCTGGAAATTTTTTAGTGCCTTGTATATTTGCAATAAAATAAAGTATTACTTAGTCTTACTAAAATAGCCTGTCAGACTTTATTTTAATTGATACAATGTCAAATAACATTATTCAATATTGAATTCCAATACCAAAAAAGTACAGGCAAAATTAAGTTAAATTTTAGTACAAGTGATGTACTATATGCAAATTATATGACATCTTGTCTGGAAACAGTTTATTATACAAGGAAGCATGCAATTCTGAAAAAGTAATCTTTTATACAGAAAAAAATAAGTAAAAGTTTTAATCAAACTTTTTGTTCAATTATGGTGGCTTTTGCAATATCATAAAAAATGTTTGAAACCAAATCTATCCCAAAACTAATTCATAAAAATCCACAAAATTCAATGATCAAAAACAAAATAATTTTTAAAGAACATTTATACGCCAATATATAATATACAAATACCACAAATAAAATACCATATATACTACAACTCACTACACTGTATCTCAAGAGCAACCGCACGCATGCACGTTTACCCACACAAAAATTAATAGACACGGCAAACACATAATAACTACACTGAAATAACAAAGTCCAACTTTCAGTAACATTAATGTAATGATGCAACACCCAACCAAAATATATGATAATCAAGATATTACAAAAGTGTGTGACGCTCTTAATAACTAAACCCTCTACAAACTTATTCCTTTTCATACAAATTGCTTTCCCACAAATTTGTTTAGACATCCGACATAATACCAGAAGCACATTTAAATACAATAATAAAAAAATTAATATACTAAACAAAGGTTTACGCAAATCTCCAATAATTTAATGTTTAAACAAGCATTTTCACACTAAGTTTTAAATATTACAGTATGCAACCATTATTGTAATAACATTTAAAAACTCTGTTACACATAACATGTACCCCAAAATTAAGTAGTAAACATTTAAATACTCAGAAACAACAAATAAAATTTCTCTCACGAAATTCTGACAGTCAACACTCTTGTAGACACCTTTCGTTAACTCACTACCACATAACTTACTTTCTCTCTCCCCCCATCACACACATACTCACCAAGATTAATGATCCTCATGTCAACTATTTAAAAAAGGACAAGTACCACTACAATAAAACTACCTACTCAAAGCTTGGATGAAAATCAAATTCTACTTAAAATCAATCACATTAATGAAACAAAGTTAATCAATAAATGTAATGGAAATTTAAAGTTTGTCACGATAAATCAACTTTTCAAATGACAAGCTCCTTTCTTGCTTTATTCCCAAATAAAAGTACACGCTTGAAATAATTAAGTGGAATACTTTAATTGTTAATTATTTTAAAATGGAAACAAATTTAGATAATCTCTTGATGTGCAAAACTCACTACTACCACCATTGACACAACTGCTTACAATTATAAGAAAAACTTATGTAGTGACACTACAGCATGCATGTAGTGCTATTTCACTACTTAGTGATTTTACTCACACTTATAACTTGGTATATTATTCATACTGACTCCTTAGGAAAAAGAACAAAGAATGAGAAACCTCCATTCTCCTCACATTAGCACACACACACACACAGTTTTTATAAACAAATATATAATGTGGCTTCATAAATAAATGATAAAAAATAAATATAAAGTGGGTTTCATTGTGCTTTGTGTTACGTCTGCCAGGAATGTACCTGTGAAGTGGTTCAGGTTCGCACCTAAAGCTGTGAGTCCTTCTGATATTGAAGAAAGGATGTAGAGGAAAACATTTGGTTCTAGTGTTGACAGGAAACTCATATGATCTTGCGCTAGACATTCTAACAGGACATAATAGGTCTGCGAAAGTTTTGGATAATCCTGCACAAAAAGCAACATTTAACATATAATGTCTTGTAATTAAAGTTGTTTTGTAACTGAATTTTAATGATTTACTTTATACTAATTCTTATAATGTTCTGCAAGTGTTACAATAATTTACTTGAATTCTCAATAACAATTGTATGATCCCATTAATTAAGCTACTACATACACAACTATAGCTCTCTCTCTCTCTCTCTCTCTCTCTCTCTCTTTCTCTCTCTCTCTATATATATATATATATATATATATATATATATATATATATCTCAGGGAATTTTTATCATATTATACAACTATTTTTAACTTTGTCCATTTCTTGACATTAAATATAATAGATAACATAAAACATTATTTTATAACATTAATTTATATATTTATCAATTTATACATACTAAAACAATATTACTTTTGATTTCTATGAGTTGAAATGTTAATTTAATTTTCAAAATTTTAATGTAAACTGTACAACGCAGAGTAACTGATGAGATTTTGATTTGTCACACTTTATTTCGCTGGCATTTTATATAAACGTACACTTTTTTTAATACAGTAAAATCTTTTTAATTTGAACGTCTACAGGAATCTGAAAAAAATCTAATTATCCAAAATTTGAATTACCCAGTTTTTAATTGTTTTTTAACAAACTAAACTTCAAATAATAATTCAAAGAATTAATTCCTCAACGTGTAGGCTTAACCTAAAATGGGGCTTAACACATGGCTTACTGTGCATAAATTTTTAAAAATTGTCTTGCTAAGTATCACGATAAATGGTCATGCTATCAATACCATTTCCCTACAAAATCACTATATTATAAATTACAGCATAAAATTAAAAGACTGTGTAGACTTATTAACATCAAAATAGTTTTATTAATTTTATTTAATAAATAAAAATAAAAATTTATAAAAATAATTTAATAAAAATTAATTTTATTTAATAAATTAAAAATAACTGCATGAAATGAATCCAAAAAACAACATGATGTATCTAAATATGACTGAGAATATTTCAAACATACTATTTTAAAAACTCTGTAGTTTTTTCTTCAAATTTAATTTGATGCTCCACACAAAGTTATCTAGTTCATTTAAACACTGAAAAACTTCTTTAACATTGACTTGAGCTCCAATGAATTTCTAAATTTTACCAATTACATTAGCAGCTTCTATAACCGCTGGTATATCTTCTGTTACACTGTAGTCATTGTCAGTTCTTTATCAGAAGATTCAGAATTGTTTTTCTTTCTCAATTCCTCAAAAAATGTCACCATTGGTCACCTCTCCACAAACAACAATTTAACTGTCAATGTTTACATAGTTCATAACTGACTTTGGGCCACTACTTTATCCCAACACACTGGTATCAGAGAGACCATACGTTCTTCTGAAACAGCTTCTTGAACAGATGTAGGTTTGAAGTTAGCTTTGGAAAAGTACGAGATTGTTGTGTAACTTGTTTCCATGCTTTATTTAACATACAACTTGCATCTAGGACACCAATTTTAGTTTGAGCCTTGAAGTGATGTCATCCAAAATTTTAGAAACAACTTGCCGATGATAAACGTTTTAAGAAATTGAATAACTGCTTGATCTATTGGTAGAACTACTGAAGACATTTTGGGAGGCAAATACACAATGTTAATACATTCAAGTTGGAGAATGGCATTATGCATTGTGAAGTTATCAACTAAAAAAATTATCTTTTTGTTAGTAGCAACAAATTTTCTGTCTACCCCAATAAGCCATTTTTCAAATGCCTAATTGGTCATCCATTTTGTTAGCTGTGTAAATAGGCAAACAATGATTTCCAGCACATTCGATTTGTCGACTTTCTGGTCACTGGGAAGTTTATCAGAGTTTCCTTCAGAGTGGTAAGTTAAAAGTTTGGTCTACCAAAATTGTTACTCTCTCTTTACTGTTCTTTCCGCCCTTACTCTGTTCTCCCTTTAAACCAAATATTTTGTTTGGCATACATTTAAAAAATACACCAGTTTCATCTACTTTAAAAATGTTCTTTTCATCATAATTAGCAATAAGGATAGAAAATTTGCTTCTATCGCCTGTTAAACCATACATCTGCTTCTTCAACATCCTCTGACACACTTTCACCATAGACCGTTTGAAACATAATGTCACTTCTATCTTTAAAACCTTCAACCCAACCCATACTACCTTTAAACTCATTAATTTTAAGTTTTTCTGCAAATTCCTCCACCTTACCATTATCACTGTGCTGCTTACAGGAATGTTACAATCTTGTTCAATCATTTCAAAACACACATCAACTTCTGGATACTCCCGTCTTCTTAAAGTGTCCTGTTTCCTCTATCACACACGTTCCAACTTTGTACAATTTTTCCTTGTTCTTTAAATAAGTCAACCCTGTATTGGGAAGTATTCCATTTTCAGTTGCCCGCCTTAAAGTTCCATTGCCCTTCTCACTGTATCTAATAAACACCACTGTTTCTCTTCCTCTCAGTGTAAGGAAGTTCCCAGTTAGCTTGGAAGTTTCACCAGACTTTTGCCAGCTATACTGTGAACTGATGATTATAACTGTAAGTGGAGTCTGTTTTGTTTTACACTGACAACCTTTGTCTAATGCTGCTCCAGTGTCCTGTGTGAAAGACATAACCACATCCTCAAACATTCCGCCAGACTGAGGATGGAGAGGCACTGTCTGAATACCAAGTATGCAGTGTACTAAAGTTCAATTACTTATCCACTCACTTCCTGTTATACTAATTGTTATACTACTCACACAGTCCACCAGAGAACTGATTACCCTTAACTTTCATAACAGTTTTTATAAACTAAGATACACACATATAGAGCTCCCCCAAGTTTAAATTGTCCAACATTCACTGTATTAACAAAAAAAGCACATAATTAACACTGTCACAATAAATTCAACAATCACGAATGAGCACACATAATAATTCACAATTAACACTTTACACTAAAGCACTGCCAAATGAGACAAACTGATTCACAACTGACGATAACTACTAACACATCTTGTCACTTCGATACAACTCACAACTACAACTGGCCAGCTGCTTGCAAAACACTACTTTTATACTCAACCTGTGTGCTGTAGTGATGAGATTGACCTGAATAACAATAGAATAACTGACCATCTAAAAGACACAGAAACACCTAGAGCCCACAGAAATGCATCATTAACTGATCCTGTAAACTCTGCTGCTGGACCTTTGATGTATACGCTCTGCACAAGTTAATTTATCTCATTGACATAAGAATGGATTAACACTCACTTTTAAACATGTTAATCAACAATCAATCATATTACTACAATCTCACATTACGTTCCTTCTGCACTGTTTTAAATTTTATATACAGTAATAAAAACAAAACTAATGATTAATTTAAAAAGTACATTTTAAATAAGAACATGTAATTTTCACCTATATTTAAACGTACTGATACTGTTAAAATATTTTACATATAAAATACATAGATCTAACAATATATATTGTGAGTATACAATTTCAAGATATTTTCTCTTCTGATTAATAATTATTTATTTATGTACGAGGGTCATTCAATAAGTAACGAGACAAATTGCTCTAGCTTAAAACTCGTTTATTGAATCAATACAAAGTGATGGTTACTTTTCAACATAATCCCCCCCAAATGTAATACACTTATCCCATCGTTTTTCTAACTTCTGAATGCCCCTGGAATAAAATTCTGTGGGTTGCTGACGGAGCCAGTTTTGCACATGAATTTTGACCTCTTCATTGGAACCGAATTTTTTCCCGCGTAGTGCCTCCTTAAGGGGTCCAAACAAAAAAAAAGTCTGATGGAGCGAGATCTGGGCTATAAGGTGGATCTGGTAGGACCTCCTAGCCAAGTTTTGTAAGCATTTCTTGGGTCAGTTGAGCCGTGTGTGGGCGAGTGTTGTCTTGAAGTTGAATAACGCCTTTTGTCAAGAGTCCACGACGTTTGGTCCTGATGGCAGGCTTTACCTTGTTTTCCAGCATATCACTGTAATACTGACTGTTGATTGTTCATTGGTCTTCCAGACAATCACAGAAGATAGGGCCTTGAAAGTCCCAAAAGATCATCAACATGACTTTACCTGCTGATGGGTGCGTCTTGAATTTTTTTCGAGTGGGAGAGCTGGTGTGCTTCCATTCAAGGCTTTGTCTTTTCGATTACGGGTGAAAATGGTGGATCCAGGTTTCATCACACGTAACAATTCTTTCAAAAAATGATTTTCTTTCAGTTTAACCACGTGCTTTCAACTGTCTACAGATTTGAAGCCTGGTTTCTTTGTGGGCATCCATAAGTTGTCTTGGCACCCATCTCGCGCAGGTTTTCTTGTATTGCAGCTTATTCTGAATACTTTTATGGACAGTACCAACACTTATTGAGACTTCTTCAGCAATCATTTCAACAGTTATATGCCTGTTAGCCCGAATAAGCGTGTCAATGCGGGTTTCAAGCGAGGGAGTTGAAACTTCGACCGGTCGGCCACGCCGCTGCTCATCGCTGACATTTGCACGACCACTTTTAAACTATTCTACCCATATGTAAATGTTCGAACAGTGCAAACAATGATTTCATTGTACACTTTTATCATCCTTTCATGAATTTTAGAAGGACTGACACCTTCTGCGACTAAAAATCTAATCACTGAACATTGTTCTTCCGCGGTGCAATTATCAAGCTGACTCGCCATTGTTGACTGAGTAAATTAGAGGTTATGTTTACAAAATTTTATTAAACAGCTGATCAGAAGTCATTACAAGGATGTCAACTTGTACTCCTGAAAGTATCACATTGATTTATCAAGTAGTTTTTGAGGTAGAGCAATTTGTCTCATTACTTATTGAATGACCCTCGTATTTACAAGAAAAATTTCAATGAAGATATAACACAACCGAAAGCAATCAGCATAATAGTATATTCACTAGCATAATCGGCATATAGCAAACACTGGATAATATTCTTGAAAAAAGAAACTCAAGTTAAATTTTAGTAAATAAATGTATTAAAAAATACGTCACTTCAATAAAACAATAAGTTAAATTATAAATTAAATTTATTTTATAATAAAATATACAAGCAGTCAAAATTAAAAATTATGTAATCAATATTTAAAATAAACTAATAAACTGCAGTAATCCATTTCAATTTACATATGACAAATTCAAGAAAGTAGTTGGACATTTGAAGATGAAGGCAGTGGTATTGGATAGGGGTTACAAAGAAATTATTAAACAATGTAAGAAGAAACTTATACAATAAGTAGTCTGATAATGACTGCTGGAACAGAATGCCACAGGAACACTGGCCTTTTGGTTCATATCTTAAAAATGGAGACCCAAACTATATACAATAACTGAAACCATGAATTCAAAACAGCACAGTTCATTTTTCGGCACTATACGAGTTACTGGTATTATTGTTTCTAGGACATTCATATCTACTCAGTGATATTCAAAACTACACAAATACCTCATTCCTATAAGTGATTTCCCATGACGGTAATATACAAAACATCACAGGTACATGTTTTGCCAACCATCAACATAATTTGTGAATAGTATTATGTTGAGCTGAAAAATAACAAAAGCGCGTAGGTGACTCTTGGCACGTGACAGGCATGTAAGGCTGTTCCAGTCACTTGGAGATCATTCTGCGGGGCAGAGTTGTGTAACACTCTAGGCCATTCAAGATGCCTCTTCCAGGCATTAATCGACTACAGCATCCAGTCCTGCTGTCATTACAATGCAAGGCAGCAAGATATAAATATTGGATTTCGAAATGCCCAGAGCTTCAGTTTAGACCTGGCAATATTAAGATGTGGTTCAGAGTTATTGTTGCAGAAAATGATTATTCTGTTAATTAGCGAAAATCTGTAACAAGGTGACATTTATTGTTGTGTGTTGGGCAAATTTAACTTGACTTAATATATAAGAGTGCTTCTGTTGATTTCTAATTGTGACTTCATTGGTGCCATTTATTCCATTTCCACTGTACAACACAACAGTCTGTGTGACCACCATAACAGTATGTTCAATTTCTAAAACAACACGAGTACTAGTTCAGTTCATTTGTCCACTTGGTCAGTCATAACATTCAGTCTGTAAAATCGGTGTTAATAAGTAATTATTTTATTATTTGAGTGTGTCGCCATCTATGTTTGTCGAATTGAGTTATGTATCCTAGATACCTACATTGTTATTTACGTTATATGTGCAGTTGTCATGAGTGATTCAATGTATTGTTTAATGTACTAATAAATGTCAATTCATTTAATTAGATCATTGTGTTTTATCACTAATTGCTTCCTGGTAAATATAACAACAGGTTATGGGCCCAGGTAAGTAATAAAACACATTGTTGAATCGAATTGTGGACAGTAAAAATACGCAACAACCCTTTTTTTTTTGTTGCACGTGTCAGTAAGAATTGAGTGCACAAAGTCGGTTGTAGAGAAGAAACTACATTAAACAATAGAAATGGATTTAGTCAGATCACATTTAGAAATGTTGAAAGATGATTTGCAAGGAGGTTCCAACTATGATTCATGGATATTCAAACTAAACCTAACCTTAAAATCAAAACGTATTTATCAAATCGCAATGGCAGTTAAAATTAAGCCTGAAGGAGATGAATCAAGCGCAGCTGTAAAAGAATGGATTGAAAAGGATTTAGAAGCACAAGTATTAATTGGATTGAATGTTGACAGTAGCCAAGAAAATTGCAAGGTGCCAGTCCGCAAATGCTATGTTAGAAAAGTTGGAAACCTTATATGGAAAAAAATCAAACGTTTCAGTTGAAGGCCTGCAAAGATTATTTTTTAATTATAAGTATGATGAGCACAAATCAGTAATAGAAAATTGCATGACAATTCAACAATATGCTGATGAATTGTCTGCACTAGGTGAAAGCGTTAAAGAAACCTGGATTATGCAAAGGATATTAGGTATACTTCCAACAAGACTACATCATTTTAGAACGTCTTGGGATAATGTTATTTCCACAGACAAAACGTTGAACAACATGTTTGAGCGTTTGAAACTTGAAGAAGACAGGCAAAAAGAACAGGCCAATAATGAGTGTCAGAATGCTTTCATATCAAAGGGACAGAACAATAATAAACTTTGTTTACGCTCAAAACAAGTGAACGTAAAGGAATGCTTTAAATGTGGACAAAAAAGGGCACATAAAGAAGTACTGCAAGAATAAACCTAGTAAAAGTTACATTGAATATTGTAAGAAAAATTATCCGTGTAATAAGTGTAACGAAAAAGGTCACTTTGCCAAAAATTGTACCAAAAATGTAGATAGTAAGTCAGAAAAATCAGACAAATCTACATCAAAAAGTAAATTGATGATTAATGTTGGATTGTCTGTTACTAATATACAATATATATGAATGAAGAATGACTATCAAGATCTATGGTACCAAGACTGTGGTGCCACGCAGCACATGACTTTAAGGAATGACTGGTTGAAAAATTATACTGTTTTACAAGAACCGGAAAAAGTCATGATTGGAGATTCAACACTTATAGAAGGTGTTGGTGTCGGAGACATAGATTTGTTAGCTTATAATGGTCAAGATTGGTGTAACATAACACTGAAAAATGTTTTGTATACACCAAAGATACCCTTTAACTTATTTTCCGTCACTAGTGCCTTGGACAAGGGTTATCGTCAGGAAGCAGACACAAATTGCTCGTATTTTTTTGATTCAGACACTGGTGAATTAACAGCCATGGCAAACAGAGATGGAAGATTGTTTAGAATGATGTTTCGCTATGAAAACTTAGAAAAGTGTATTGTTGCTATGTCAATTAAAAAGTGGCATGAAAAATTAGCACATCAGAATATTAGTTATGTAAGAGACATTTTGAAGAAAAATAATATAAAGTATGTAGACGATTGGGACGATTATGTGTGTGAAGGATGCGTTTATGGCAAACATCATCGTCTCCCACATCCAAGAAATTTTGAAGTGGCAAAAGAGGTACTTGATGTAATTCATGTAGACTTGTGCGAAATGAATATAAATTCTTTTGGAGGAGCAAAATATTTTTTTTTGCTCAAAGATGATTTCTCTCATTTTCGCACTGTCTATTTCTTAAAAACTAAAAATGAAACTTTTGAGAAATTGAAAATCTTCATGACTTTAGTTGAGAATCAGTTTAGAAAGAAAATAAAAGTTTTAAAGTCTGATAATGGGAAAGAAATTAAAAATGGAGATACTAAGAAGTTTTGTGAAGAACTTGGAGTTTTCCACATTAAGTCAAACCCATACACTGCACCACAAAATGGTCGAATTTATAGTGATCAAAATTTTAAAAATTTATAATTTCTTGATCAAGTGGCACGCTCACACACTCGAGTTGACAAACCCAGGCCCGAGTCGTAAATAAGAACGAATTAGGGACACGTCAGACCCGACGCCAGTGGGAAGACAATGAAAAAACGTCTTGAGTACACGCTACAATAGAAAATAGGGTACGTCGTTGACAGCACGAAGTTAGCTACGATTTACAACGCCAAAACAAACCAGACAAAAAAAGGCATAGTCCAGTAGCCTGGTTACGCAGAAGTGAAATGGAACACATGCTGTGGGGTTAAGTTGTAACGAGCACATGTATGAATGCAACACTCAGTAACAAAGGGTGCAGAGAAATCTTGACAAATATGTAGACAATAGAATGGATATTCAATGAATACTAGAGATACACACAGCCCAGCATGAAAACACGCCCTGACGTTCAGTCAGATTTACAACTAGAAAGCCTGGGACCCGTCCAGGGATGACACCCAACGAAGAGTTGATAATTGGCGGAACGAGTTTAGGGTAAATGAACAATTGACCAAGACGCTGCAGACTCTTAATAAAAGCTATATCGGAGTGCCTCGACAACGTGGAAACAAAGGTTGATAGACAGGCGGGGAATTACTCTAGTTTCTGAGAATCAGCACAACGTTCGTCGCTGGGATATTCCGGGGATGCCGACGGCCAACCAGAGTTTGGCATCTTCCAAAGGAACTGGTGGAGAGAGTAGTGACAACTTGAACGACGAATCAGGAAACCGATGACAAAAATCTACAAGGTGGTAGGAATTTAGGAACCTATCAACAATGGCCAAAGGCGTAGAGATGAGAAAATTGCCTTCTGGGAGAGTATGATCGATAAAAACTGTTTGCGAGGACGCGGAGCCCGGTGGTAGTAGAAGAGTAATTGAATAACGGTAGTGATGGAGTAGTAATACGAGTAATTGAAATAGTTTACACGACTTACTCAACTTTTAACTCGGTTAATCAATCAGTGAAATTGTAACCAAGTCGCGGTCTTAATCGGACTTAGACATTCAACTCAATCGCAGTTCTACAAAATGTATGTTCGATAGTTTATATGAGTTACCGAACTTACCGCCGTAATCAATAGTGCGAATAGACATAACTATCGTTAAATACCAGTGTATACGTGACTCTAGACTACGACCGACACGCAACATAATGCAATACGAGTAAGTAACAATCCGAGAGTAAAACAGTGGGTGACGACTTCAGACACTATTCAAACATAATGATACTCAATTTTGGGCATCTGAACTGAGTGAATTAACACGAACACTAATACGCACATTGCATACATTATGTCCAAGATAGACAAAATAGTTAGCTACATGAACACGCACACAGCAAACTCTAAAAGCAAACCACTTCAATGACGCTGATTGCATCTTAACACTTGAAGCCATAAAACACTTAACGCCAGCGGAGAGTGCAACACCACACTATACACAACGCGAGTGGAATTTCAGTGAATGAAAGTGATGTGTTCTTCGATCAATAGTGATTACTATGTATAAGGAACCCACCAACGGATGTTATCTTACACCGATGGAATTTGTGGATAAGCCTTTTGCAAGATAAGTCTTTATGTTTCTTAAATGCTAGTTGATGCATACTACTGCACTGTCTTCTTTTCAAAGAGCTACTCCCAAGAGATCTATATAAATCTATATAAATCATAAATCTAATAATGTTAATATTAAAGTCATTCATCTGAGCATAATGAACGTATTTAGCTAGGGATAAAATATATTTGATTGCTTATTGTTTGTATATGTATATTATTGTGTTGTATTTGATTGTATTATATGTCTTGTTTTCAGGAAACAAAGAACAAATATTATTGTGATTTTGTTATTATGTGTTTTGTTATGTATTTACAGGACATAATTTCATTTGTGGTTCAGTAATTTACTTAATCAATGATATAATAAATAAGTTATTATTACATATATACATATATCTTGCGTTCATTATTGCGATTAACCTTGACAATTAATTTATCACGTTCCAAGTGATTTTATCTTGTAACTTACAAAGAGTCTCAAGAGTAATGTTAATTATCAATGGACACACCTAAATCGACCATTGAAATGTCAGATTAACATGCTCATGTAAATCATATTGATTTGATAACTATATTGAGTCAAATCCGACAAATATAATTTACTTTTCTATATGTATTAAACCAAGGAAAGTGGGGCTTTATAAATGTCAATTACAACCCCATTCAGTTAAATATAAATGGCATACGAATTTAATTAGACCCAATCCATCAATTTATAATTGGATAATTTAATAATTCATAATAATTAGCATAATCGCATGAAAAATTGAGAGAGAGATGAGAACCATTATAGAATCTGCTAGATCAGCTATACATGCAAGAAATCTAAATGAAAACTTATGGGCAGAAGCAATTAGTTATGCTACATTTACACTGAATCAGACTGGAACAAGTTCTGTGAAAGGTAAAAGTCCTGTGGATTTATGGTTTGGACGCAGAATTGATGTAAATAAACTTAGAATCTTTGGATGTAATTGTTATGTTTTCATTCAGGATTTTAAGAGAGCCAAAACACAGAAGAAATCAGAAAAAGGAATTTTCTTAGGATACAGTTTAGATTCAAGTAGTTACCGAGTTTACTTGTAACGTCTTTTCGCCGCGTTACAAATCCAGGGAACCCCTCGTAATTAAACTCCGTTAATTAGATGGGCTGCCTACGTTGTAACAGAATTGATCACAAATAATTAATGTAACAAATTACTTACTAACTGTGTAAGGAAACAATGGCAAGGTATACAATTGATTTAAGCACTCCTCATATGTGTGTAACAAGAAGACTTCTCTTTATTTAACATTTAAAAAACATATACTGACAGATCCCATGACATTACTAATTCAATTATTAAGTTATTTGAAAGGTTTCTTTAAACTTTGAGATCAAACTTGATTTTATATAGCTATACCTCGGATCCGGGTCAACTTTCTGTATTTCTGTAATTAAGACTTTTAATTATACTCATTTCATGATATTAGCTTGCAAGACTTTCTTTTATTCAACCATTGGAAGAATGGTATTATTGCTTGAATTATATTACTCTACATTAGCATATAAACTGTTACAACGTATGAAGTTAGAATAGTTACATGAAATTCTTAGATTTAATTTATAAGTCTTTACAAAGTTAATAGTTTCTGAAAAGTCTCTTTCAAGATGTGTTGTGTAACAAATATTAGTAACCCTCGATAGACAGGCTATCGAGTCACCTTTTAATTGGTATGCAGAAGACTCGTCCTGGGGTATCCGTCTTGGGAAACAGGAACAGCTACGTCGTCATCTCGGTCTGGCCTTCCTCTGTAAAGGGCTCCAAAAGTTCGCAGGTTGAACAATACGTCGTGTAGATATCTACGATGATCTTGTAGATTCTCGGATGTCCTGATCTGCATATTCTGTCACGTGCAGTAGAGTTTGTGGCTTCTGATAGTTCATATCTCCGGGTATGACTTTGGAATTGTTGTTATTTGTTGAAGCACGACGTCATCTTGTGTTACACTCCTTTTTTACGTTTAGATTTTTTTACTTTAAATTTCTTGTCTATTTACATGACTATATTAATTAACACATCCAGATGCTTTAAACAGCTACATCTGGTACACCATCTTAAGGTGAGACAAAATATAGTTAACATATTTTAAGCGCACAGCTCCTACGTCTATACTGTACGAAGTCACCATTGCAAGAGAGAGAAATTCCGCTCCCTTCGCCTGGTACTGGGCAAAAGTTAGTGGGACAATTTCCGCGCGAGAATATAGTTCCTAACTATATTTAAGTTAACTTTTTTATTTATACAAACTATCCCTAAACAAATATACATAATTTAAATCAGTTGTTTTAGCGACTATTTATGTCTTCAGATTTTTTTATTATTAACATTAGGTTTTTTTATCTTATTCTTACTCACACAAGACTCGGAAAACATGTCGAGTCTGGAATCAACAGGACAGCGCCTGCTTACAAGCAAAGGGTTAAATACGATATTAATAACTCTTTACAATTTATCTTTTTATTAGAGTATCTTATAACTAATTAATTACTGCTTCCTCTCATACTGAGTACATACAGGTATTTTATATTAATACAGTGAGATTTAAATGGCTAAAGAGCTCGCAACCTTAATTTTTTTTAAATTTTTATTTTCTTGATTATTTCTTTTATTTAAATCGTCACATACTCCACCGCTTAAATTGCACGCTACGGTTAAGCTTTTTGAGTCTAACTCATTATTGGGCACTGG
The DNA here is from genome assembly GCA_034769895.1 of Magicicada septendecula. NCBI lineage: Eukaryota > Metazoa > Arthropoda > Insecta > Hemiptera > Cicadidae > Magicicada > Magicicada septendecula. Next base: position 1,205,855,937 of record CM068367.1, read on the forward strand.
GATATTGAATGGGGTTAGTGTGTGTAATTTCTTTTCACATAGTTGTTGTACACTTTACAACGTTGTCCACATAGTTATTACCTATAGTTACAACACAGTACACTTTATATTCTTATGAACTACCTTCTTTTTTTTTTTACATACTATTTACACTAAATATTTACACAATTAAAACACAAAACTCTTTCTTATCTCTATCACTTAATTTTACTACCGGTTTTTTTGTTTGTCTTACTCTCTCTTCTATAGAGTAACTTTCTAAATCTTTACTATTTAGAATTCTATCTTTTCTTCTGTGAGTCCTATATAACTCATGTAGTTAATGAGTGTTAGTACCCATCTAGTTGATGATTATTCATTAATGCATGCTTCGCAGAACTGGAACTCAGGTTGATCAGGCCTCGTTTCCAAACTCTACGTTTTACATTTCTTACGTGGATTCAGAAATATAATTTTCTTTACTGCCTAGTATTCCCTTTTCTTTTTTGGGTTATACTATACCGTCACTTCTTCTTATACAACTTTAGTTGCGAAATATGCGTTCTCCGCACATATTTCTGAGTTGCAGGTTCGCACAGGGCTACTGTAACTGGAGTTAGGTACTTTCGGATTTGGTAAGGGCCACACCATCTGAATGATAGTTTCGAGGTGGTCTTATCAATCGCACTACTAATGGGGTGAGTCTTGTACATTACTAAGTCACCTACTTGGTACCTGACTGAGTTGCTATGATTACCTTTCTCGTGGTATCTTCTGGATTTTTCCAAGCTTGCTCTTAAGTTAGAGCGGGCTTTGTTCCATATTCGCTTTATCTGCTTATCCGTTATTTGCGGAGGCAGCAGATCGTGTATATTCCATCTTGTGGACAAAGGGTGGTTTGGTCGATACTTGTATAGTAACTCGAACGGGGTCGACTTGTGACCTTCGTGGTAAGCTGAATTAAAAGCGTATTGAATCCAGGATAGATTTTGGTCCCACGACGTGTGATCGTTGGCATGATAGGCTATTAGCACAGATTTGAGGTTTCGTAGATACCTTTCAGCAATATTGCCTTGCGGTCGGTACTCTGTAGTGGTTATATGGTCTATCCCTAACTTGAAACACATATTCCTAAATTCTTTTGCTTTAAACTGCGGGCCGTTATCAGATACTATACGTACTGGAGTACCGTAATCTTTAAATAATCTTTCCTGTAGTATTTTAACTGTTGTCGACGCTAATGCTCGTCGCATGGGATACATCCAAACAAATTTGGTGAACGAATCTACACATATCAGTAACATGGTATTTCCTGATTTGGATCGTGGATACGGACCTGAGAAATCTAGATAAAGTTTCGAAAAAGGGGTCTTTGGGATTTCTGATATCAATTGGCTTACTTGAGTATTTCTGGCGGGTTTGCTAAGGGCGCATAATGAACATTTCTTTTCGAAGGTAGCTATTTCGCAGTTTATATTGTTCCAATGATATTCCTTTCGAATACGATGTATCGTCTTATTGATTCCCATATGGGCTCCTATGGTAGATGAATGGAAGTATTCCATTAGCATGGGCTTAATTACATCCGGGGCTATTATTCTTAATTCCTTTCCGTCTCTTATTTTGAGACACAGTACATTCTTACTCAATACGTACTTCTCGGATTTAATACCTTGGGTAAGTTGTTCTATAATAGGCTTCAGTAAGGGGTCTTGTTGTTGATACAGGGCAATGTTTGTAAAGGCAAGGGGGAATTCAGTAATTACGGCGTTCGCACTTGCTATTTCCGGCGTCACTACGTTTTCGGAAGTTTTAGTGGGTGACTGGAACATACGGGACAGGGTATCGGCGACTACATTTTGAGTACCTTTAATATGCTGCACTCTGAATTTGTAGCAGTTTAATTTCAATATCCATCTGCCAATTCGTCCTAATTGTTTAGGGTGATTCAATAACCATGATAACGCCTGATTGTCGGTTTCTAAAAGAAATTCTTTATGTTCTAGGAAGGGTTTAAACTTTTCGAATGCAAAAACAATTGCTAAACATTCCAATTCATATGCAGAATACTTTATTTCTTGATCGCTCAGTGTTCGTGATGCATAACTAATTGGTAGTCTACAGTTATCTATCTCTTGGTATATCACTGCACCTAATGCTATACTGGAACTGTCGGTTTGCACGACGAATGGTTTTGTGAAATCAGCTAATTGCAAAACTGGGGGAGATATAATGCTTTCTTTAAGTTGCTCAAACGCGTTTTGATGTATTGAGCTCCATTCGAACTTTGTTCCCTTCTTTCGTAAGGAGTTTAGGGGTGCTGCTATTTCGGCAAGATGGGGAATATATTTGTGGAAATAATTCACCATACCTAAAAATCGGGCTATACCTTTTGCATCTTGTGGGGGTGCAAATTCTCTAATAGCACGGGTACGTTCGGGGTCAATGCTTACCTTTCCATTCGCTTTCACTATGTGTCCTAAGAAAGAAAACTGAGGGACAGCAAAACTTACCTTATTTGGGTTCACCGTTAATCCTGCTCTTAGTAAACGAGATAACACTTCACGCAAATGTCTGAGATGTTGTTCCATTGATTCACTGTATATTACGATGTCGTCCAAATAGTGGTACACATATTTAAATTTAATGTCGTTAAATATCTTCTCCAATAGTCTACTACATACGGAACTTCCTTGAGATATTCCAAAGGGTACCCTAGTAAATTGGTACAAGTTAAAAGGAACTGCAAACGCGGTTAGACGTTTGGATTCTTCTGAAAGAGGTATTTGGTGAAAAGCTTGATTTAGATCCATTACCGTAAAAACCATTGCTTTAGTAAAATAATGAAACGCACTATGGATGTCTGGAAGAGGGATTGATTCAAATTCTATTCTTTTATTTAATTGCCTGTAGTCTACAACTAGTCGGTGTTTATCTGGTCCTTTCGGTACTAAAAAGGAGGGTGAAGAATATGGGGACGTAGAGGGTTCTATGACTCCTTGATCCAATAACTTATTGATATGGTTTCGCATGACTTCCATCTTGGGAGGCGACAACTTGTACGGGGGTAGTCGTATTACTTTCTGATCACTCAGATTAATTTTATACTCTATTAGGTCCGTCAGTCCTAGTTTTGGTGTAAGAACCGAGGAAAATTCTTTTATTAGTTTTACTATTTTGACTCTATCTCTTCGTTCTAGGTGAGATAAATCTGAATCTTGGTGTATTACATGTGCAGTAGATGAACAACGTTTATCTTCATTACTATAAAATTTATGTTTTCTTGCACGGTCAAATCTGAAATAAAATTCTCGCTCGTAGATGTCAAGAATCATTCCTGTCTTACTAATAAAATCTGCACCTAATATTAAATCAGGTCCTAATTCTTTACATACTAACATTGTAAATATCCAACTTAGGTTTTTTATTTTAACCTTAACGGTAATGCTCAGGTTTATATTTATTTTACGTTTATCAGCGGTAGCACACATTATATTCACAGGTTGGTTCCGTTTTACTAGCTGATGTTTAGCTAACATGTCCGCTAATTCTTGGCTGATTAAGCTTCTACTAGATCCCGAATCAATTAAGGCGATGGGGGATGTAACGCCTAAGTCGACTCGTATTAATGGTAGTAGATTTTTTTTCCATTTACATCTATTAATCGCATTACACTTTTCACGAAATTCTCGCACATAGGGGTCGATTTCTTTCGCACCTTCTTTGTTTTTCACTTGGTTACAGAATAATTCATTCTTATTATTATTACTGGTTTCTTTTAGTTTACCCAATTTTGAGTAGCTGCGGAAGACACAGGTTTTCGGGTCTCCCTGCCTTACATGTTTTTTGAATTGGGGTTATTCCGTTCCAATGGCTTACTTTTGCACTCTCTTCTTATGTGCCCATATTTGCCACAATTATAACAGGTGGGTTTTCTGCGAGGTGGGTACTTGATTTCCGCTTTATCTGGGTTTACAGTTAACTTACCAGCTTTGCGCACATGGTGAGGTCTACTAGAAACTTGTCTTTCATACGAGGTTGTTACATCAGGCAGTAGTGCTCGCAATTGATGTCTATTAGTTCCAGAGGTTTTCATTGCTTCTCTATTTTGATCTGAGTACCATACATTTGAAGAATGGATACTGCACTGTTCTAGATCAGCAATTGTATTGGGTCTATTCATCAATGATAGTCGAGATCTTTCTTCAGGTGACACTCCTATTAAAATGGTGTCCACCAGTTGTGTTTCATTCCAGCTTACACGTAGTAGTCGAGAGGACTCCCTAATATCGGAGATGTAGTGAGCTAATCTCTCCTGATGTCCTTGTACTCGGAGTACTGTCTTCCTTTTTATTTCTTCATAGATGCCGGTGGGAATAAAGTATTTTATTAAAGAGCTATGTAGCTCTTCTACTGGGAAAGTAGAGGTTAGGGCTTCTAGCACACGATTTTTTAATGGGGGTTTACACTTTGGTAACAGAACTTGTAAAATTTGCCAGTCATTCAGCTGCTGTAGATCCTTTATCTGAAGAAGATAACTAATAAATGTTAGTAACTTGGAAACATTTAAACCATCTGTATAAGAGATTTCGGTTAAAATCTTCTCCACAGGGTGAGTCATTTTTCCGTATAGATCTGCGTTATAGTTCATAGGGGTAATTCCTCGATGAGGGTGATTAGATTCATTGGGGGTGTTGGTCAATTCATTATTTCCGGGACGAAACTGAAAATGCTCGGGAGGAGGGACATTTACATCTGTATCAGTTTTTTGTTCTGGGTTCGCTTGCACTTGCGATACGATAGGTGAGTTCCGATCCGAGTTAGGCGGAGGTAAACCAGTGGTGGGGGATTGTACTGGGGAGATGTGTAATTTCATTAATGATTTCTCTATTTCGTCCATCCTGAATGAGTCGGATTTTCGTCTTAAATCGTTGATAATTGAAGGTAAGCGGCGTAGAGCTTCGTCTGCTAGCTTTTGTACATCAACGGGTATTTCTGTGAGATTCGGCCAGATCGACAAATTTTTTATTCGCCTGGTTAAATGCTCTATTCTCTGGTTAGTCCGCAAAATTTTTGCCGGAGATTTCTCGTCTTGGAGTGTTTGAGACAATAAGTATAGTTCACTATACTTGGCATTACAAATTTCTTTCTCGCTTTCATAATCGAGTTGGCTTAGATTGTTTAATTGCACGGGCGCATCAAATCCACATTCGCGAATTGAACTTCGTAATTCCGCGACTGTTACATCAGCATGGGGTAGTCCACGCAAAAGGGCTTCGTAAGACAGCTCGTCTTTTAATAACAAATCCGGGTTAAATTGGGCCATTTTGTTCTAACACATTAGCACGTACTTACAATTAATACTAGTATATTACACATATATTACATATACATATAATAAATTCATAAGTAATCAATTTACACAAATTAGAAAAGAACAATTTCTCTTCTAAGGGAGAGACAGAAATCACACACACATATCTTTCAAGGTTAAATAGCCGATCAGCTGTTTACTGGAATGTAGGTCAGAGGGTGGCCTACATATTTAGTTAACAAAGGAGGGTTGAGCGTGTCAGTGAGAAAGGGGGTTTTACTCTTATTGTTCTCCACAATGCGACTGAATAACACAACTACTGTATACCGGTTTAAACAAGAGAAGGGGAGCGCAGACGCTAGATTCTATTATTATTATTCCGCTTAGACAACACTTTGGCTCCGTTCATTCATTAACTTTTCTCAATTAAATAATTACTTATTTTGTTCACAAGTTTTAAATCACGAACTTCTACTTAATTACTTTATTATTATTAACAAAGTTATTTTTAATCAAATTTTTTTTTTATAACACATACTAGTGTATGTAAGCTAGATAGTTGGACATACACTGTGCAGAATGATTCAGGAAACAACAGGTCATAGATTGTCGTAAACAAACCTGTTACAGATTGTTCGGTTGACCAAAATTGTTATGTTTGGTCACAATTTATGTATGCAAGTACTTATATCGAATTATGCAGGTTCCTACTGGCCTATAGAATGCAAAAGCTACATGCATTGTATGACGCTAAGGATATTTTACCTATACATACTACCATCTACGTAACTTAATACACTATTAAATATGTTTTGAACATTACATTTATTAAAGTAACTTTCTGAGTGCATATATCAATATTATATATTTAGTTGTTGATCATACAATTTATCCACGCATAGTGAATGCAATTTTGTTTGTGACACTATATACACAATTAAAACTCTTTCCTTTGTTTCCTTTATTTCTTTGAATGACGCAATTTTGTTTGCTTAAAACACCTTTATAAAATTTAGCAGAGTGGCGCACTTTTGTAACGTCTTTTCGCCGCGTTACAAATCCAGGGAACCCCTCGTAATTAAACTCCGTTAATTAGATGGGCTGCCTATGTTGTAACAGAATTGATCACAAATAATTAATGTAACAAATTACTTACTAACTGTGTAAGGAAACAATGGCAAGGTATACAATTGATTTAAGCACTCCTCATATGTGTGTAACAAGAAGACTTCTCTTTATTTAACATTTAAAAAACATATACTGACAGATCCCATGACATTACTAATTCAATTATTAAGTTATTTGAAAGGTTTCTTTAAACTTTGAGATCAAACTTGATTTTATATAGCTATACCTCGGATCCGGGTCAACTTTCTGTATTTCTGTAATTAAGACTTTTAATTATACTCATTTCATGATATTAGCTTGCAAGACTTTCTTTTATTCAACCATTGGAAGAATGGTATTATTGCTTGAATTATATTACTCTACATTAGCATATAAACTGTTACAACGTATGAAGTTAGAATAGTTACATGAAATTCTTAGATTTAATTTATAAGTCTTTACAAAGTTAATAGTTTCTGAAAAGTCTCTTTCAAGATGTGTTGTGTAACAAATATTAGTAACCCTCGATAGACAGGCTATCGAGTCACCTTTTAATTGGTATGCAGAAGACTCGTCCTGGGGTATCCGTCTTGGGAAACAGGAACAGCTACGTCGTCATCTCGGTCTGGCCTTCCTCTGTAAAGGGCTCCAAAAGTTCGCAGGTTGAACAATACGTCGTGTAGATATCTACGATGATCTTGTAGATTCTCGGATGTCCTGATCTGCATATTCTGTCACGTGCAGTAGAGTTTGTGGCTTCTGATAGTTCACATCTCCGGGTATGACTTTGGAATTGTTGTTATTTGTTGAAGCACGACGTCATCTTGTGTTACACTCCTTTTTTACGTTTCGATTTTTTTACTTTAAATTTCTTGTCTATTTACATGACTATATTAATTAACACATCCAGATGCTTTAAACAGCTACATCTGGTACACCATCTTAAAGTGAGACAAAATATAGTTAACATATTTTAAGCGCACAGCTCCTACGTCTATACTGTACGAAGTCACCATTGCAAGAGAGAGAAATTCCGCTCCCTTCGCCTGGTACTGGGCAAAAGTTAGTGGGACAATTTCCGCGCGAGAATATAGTTCCTAACTATATTTAAGTTAACTTTTTTATTTATACAAACTATCCCTAAACAAATATACATAATTTAAATCAGTTGTTTTAGCGACTATTTATGTCTTCAGATTTTTTTATTATTAACATTAGTTTTTTTTATCTTATTCTTACTCACACAAGACTCGGAAAACATGTCGAGTCTGGAATCAACAGGACAGCGCCTGCTTACAAGCAAAGGGTTAAATACGATATTAATAACTCTTTACAATTTATCTTTTTATTAGAGTATCTTATAACTAATTAATTACTGCTTCCTCTCATACTGAGTACATACAGGTATTTTATATTAATACAGTGAGATTTAAATGGCTAAAGAGCTCGCAACCTTAATTTTTTTTAAATTTTTATTTTCTTGATTATTTCTTTTATTTAAATCGTCACATACTTAAGAGACAAAAACGAAGTTGTAACATCAGGAGATGTGATATTTGATGAAAAAGTAAACAGTAAGTCTAGTTGTACAGAAATTGAAGCTACCTTGTCAAATGAAGAAAAGGAATACATAGTGTCAAGTGAAGAAGAAAAATCTGATAATGAAAGTGTTTATGAAGGCTCTGTGTCTGACAACAATATGCAAAATGAATGTCAAGAAAATCATTGTGTAAAGTGTTTGGAACGAGATCAAACTGTTTGTATTCAACCAGAGAAAAGAAGTCTTCGAAACAGGGCTACTTTAAGGATGCCAGCAAGGATGGTAGATTATATAGTTGAAGACAACAGAAACCAAATGTAAATATGGCCATGATAGGTGAGGTAGAAGATATTTCCATTTTACAAGCACTACAGGATGAAAACTGGAAGAAAGCAATGTTGGAAGAGTATGAATCTTTGATGAAGATGAGAACTTGGAAACTAGTAAGTCTACCAAAAGAAGAAAAAGCCTTGACTTGTCAGTGGGTTTTATGCCAAAAACAAGATGGGCGATACAAAGCCAGGCTAGTTGCAAGAGGTTTTGAGCAAGAACAAGGAATCCATTATACTGAGACCTTCAGTCCTGTTGCCAAACATGCATCCTTTCGACTGATACTCAGCATTTTAGCCTCCGATGGAATGCATCTGATGACTTCTGATGTGAAGACAGCGTTTTTACATGGATCTTTGGATGAGAAGATTTACATGTATCAACCGGTAGGCTTTGATGATGGCTCAGGTAGAGTTTGTGAGTTGCTCAAGAGTATATATGGACTTAAACAGTCATCGAAAAATTGGAATGTGAAGTTCACAAACTACCTAAGGAAATTAAATTTTGTTTGTTGTGACGATGATCCTTGTATTTATTATAATGGTGACAGAAGCATTATAATTGCACTTTTTGTAGACGATGGTGCTATTATAGGAAAAGAAAAACATAAAATGATAGATATACTAGATAAACTTAACAAAGAATTTGAAATTACACATAATTCTGGGTCAGACACCAAATTAACTTACCTTGGCATGGAAATTGAAATTAGACGTAAGGAAATTTTTGTAAGCCAACATCATTATACTGAAAAGATATTGAAAAGATTTAGAATGGAAGATTCAAATCAAAAGTCAACTCCAATGGAAATAGGTATGTTAACCGAAGAACAACATTTTCATAATGATCAGCCACTCGATAAATCTGTCCCATATCGTGAGGCAATAGGCAGTTTACTTTACTTAGCTACAGTATCTAGGCCAGATATCAGCTTTGCAGTAAACTACCTAAGTAGATATTCAAACAATCCCATGATACGGCACTGGAATATGGTAAAACATGTATTTCGATACTTGAAAGGCACTGTAAACTTTGGAATAAGTTTCAGTGGAGATTCTGAACTCATTGCTTATTCAGATTCAGATTTTGGAGGAGACATTGTCTCAAGACAGTCAACTACTGGAGTAATTATTATGAGAGGCGGTCCTATTGTATGGTTCACTCAAAAGCTGGGACTTGTTGCTACATCAACTGCAGAGGCAGAATTTCGAGCTGCTGTTTCATCGCTTGATGAAATTTGCTGGATAAAGAGACTTGGTATCGAACTTAGATATTTCAAGGATATTCCTACAAGGCTCTGTATAGATAATCAATCTGCAATTTTAATGTTACAAAATACTACAGAAGGCAAAATAACAAAAGGGAAGAAGCACATCGACATTCCTAGAAAATTTATACAGCAACACATTGGAAATACTGTTTTTTTGGACAAAGTAAGCAGCGTTGACCAGTTGGCAGATATCTTCACAAAACCATTGTCGAAGAAAGTATCTGAACGACTCAGAAATAAAATTCTTATGGAGGAGTGTTAATAAGTAATTATTTTATTATACTTGAGTGTGTCGCCATCTATGTTTGTCGAATTGAGTTATGTATCCTAGATACCTACAATGTTATTTACGTTATATGTGCGGTTGTCATGAGTGATTCAATGTATTGTTTAATGTACTAATAAATGTCAATTCATTTAATTAGATCATTGTGTTTTATCACTAATTGCTTCCTGGTAAATATTAACAATATAGGTTAACAATGAAATAACATTAAAACGTACAAAATCACAAGATATAAAGAAATATTGGTCATCAGTCAATCCAAATAATCACCCTTACTTTAAAAACTTGGTACATAAATATGGAGGTACTGAAAATCTACAAGTAATGACTCGAGAAGTGATGTTTGGAATGGAGAATAAATAAGTACTAAAAAATAAGTACTGTTTGTATCAAGTAATAAGCAAATTTCAGGCCTATATTCTAGAAACAAATTTAATAAAAATGACATGATATAATGTGATAATACGAATTAAGTCCCTAGTTCTGGGCGTCAAATGTGAAGCTACTTACCTTTTTGTATCACATAAAATTCACTAACAAACATTGTATACTTATCGGGCGCCATCTTGCCAACTGCAAGAAAATAATTTATAAGGGTTCTTTTCAGCGAACTGGGAGAACAGAATGTGGTTGCTGAAATAATAACAATCATTTATGTTCATCAATAATTAAACGCTATTATTACTTTATTATTATGCATATTTCATGTTAATAAAATCATACAGATAAAATTTGAATTAATAATTGACAAACGTGAATAATAGTTGTTGATTACCTTGAATCTCTTTTAATTTACTTACTCGCATTACAGTAACAAATTCTTGAAATACATTTTTTAGAATTATAATGGGAACGCAAACCAGCCTTCTTAATTTTTATCTTAATTTCAATATATTCTCACATACTCATGCACACCCACACGCACACAATTAATTTATATCCCATGAGATCTCATTTTTTTTATTAAAATTTTGTTGTGTTCTCATTTTTAATTATTTGGTACTTAGCTGTTCAATTTTTTGTCCAGAAGACGTCGCCTTAATTTAACCGCACATTTGCTATTTTTGACACTGATGATTAAAACCGAAACTGTCTCTACATTTTATATTCTGAATTCCTACATATTTTAAAACTGTTATTACACTCTTTTTAAGAAGAAAAAAGCGTTACTTTCATTTTCGGTGCGGGCGCCCGTGATTTACGTTTCGAAACTTTTTATATGTACCACTCGCGAGTGGTGATGGCGTTATACTGGGCTGAGAAATAGGCGCTATTTTGTGAAGCAACTGTTGTAAGATGTTCAATTCTTATTGTCTTAAAGTTTATATCACTCCGCCAGCTGCATGTCACCGTTATGTAACTGACTTACTCATCAAGGATAGGCTCTGACGTAACGCTCGCCTGATGCTGGTTATATAATTTGTTTACTGTTGTTTTCGTCATTGTCTGACCTTGACACAGCTTGTCGGCTATTAAAACTGTTTACACAATATTATTAAACAAGTCCGTATTCATACGGTTAACAGCAGTGCAGCCATGTTGCGATCGTTTCAAAATAACAAATTTACCCAAGTCTATAATTTCTGTCCCTCTCACTCAACAAGTTATTTATTATTAAAAAATACAAATCCTGTCATTACCCCAGGTATGCCCAAAAATGCCCCGCTACAATACCCCCTCAATGAGATATTTTATGCCGAAGCATAAAAAATCTCATTGACACATTCATACTTGCTAGAGGGATCAGCCAGGATATGTCGCCACAACCCCCTGTATGGTTTACAAAAAAAAATAATCAACTCACCCTTGGTCCGGTGACTGTGACCGCATCTGCATGACCATACTGGACTTCTCTCTCGAGATCCCAACACCGTAGAGTCAGACAGATACTCAACGCCCCTGCTCTGACGCGCAGGCCAGCTCAGGTCCGCCGCCACAGCATCACCAAACACTGAAACAACAAATCAAAATATTAAATAGTGGCCTTATACAACACCATATCCCCAACTGATCTGTTCCCCCCTAGCGGTGCTGGTTTGCGCTAAGAAGCACTGGTTTTGTTTTTACTCACTTATTACTAACATGTATATATCAGAATACCTAACATAACTTAACATAAGAAAACACAGTACATAAATAATTCATTTTAAAATAAACAACTTACAATTAAAATGTTACACTTTACATCATTAAATTAGCATATAAAATCAAAAAATTACTTTCAAACTTGATTTACTCTTATTAATGCGTTTCTCAAAATTACAAAATTTTTTTATTTTATTTATTTTTTTTTTTTTTTTCAATTCTGGCCATCATTATTCCATTTCATTACTTTGGGTGATTCTACGTTATTCATTATTTCATTATAATTTACTTCATCCATTTGGCATTTACTCATAAACTTCCCCTTTTATTACTCTAACGTTCCCTTACAAAATCTCTAACTAGTATGACACCCCACTATCAAAATTTTACTAACCCTTCTCTACCTCTAACTACTTACTACTTTAACTCCAATCGCCACCTTCTACTCTTATATAAAAAAAATACTCTCTAACCCTTTGTACATAGGATACGTGTTTCCTTCCCAAAACTCATTCCCTTATGTTGGTCCCTGGACTCACCCTAGGTAACCCTTTCCGGCGCCAATCGGTCCCTATCCCATCCCAACCCTTGTTGCGGACTCCCCAAATACACTACCACTACTACAAAATTGCCATCCCCAAAAAATCTCAATCTCATAACCTCACTACAATTACAACAAATTAACATCAACAAATAAACAATATATCGCTCCAAACTCTACATAAAATCTCCATTTCTACTGTGTCTCCACTTATACTTCTCAAAATTCTATAACATATACTAACTCAAAACAACATTGCATTATTTTCGTTTCCACTATTACTTTACCTTTTACTTCGATTTGGACAAATCTATGTCCCACAAAATTCAACTTGAATTGACTCAAACATTTTATTCACACAATTACTATCACCCACTTCTATCTTTTACAACCTATTGAAAATTTTACTTATTACAACTATTTTTCATTTTATTTTAAAATCTATAAACACATTGAAAACATATTATTATATTTTTATAATACTTATTCCTAACATACTAATGCAATCAACACAATAAGACATAATAACACAATATAAGAAGTATTTAGTGCATCTATTTTTAAATTCAAACAAAATTATTGAGTAGCAAATCATCATTATTACTTAAAATATATCAAATTTTTAATACGTTAATCCCTTTGGATAACCTCCCAGCCACACACACTATTTCAGAATTATGGAAGACTGTGGCGCCTTTTCGCTTCCACAGAGACTGTATATTTTGGAGCAGGGTTTTACCTCTCCGTGTCTCTGCTTCCGCTGTTAAGTTTAAAATTGTTGAACATCAACATGTTCTCGTTAATAATTATACACCCTTAAACGGATCTACCACCTGGCTCTGCTGTTCCTTCTCGAACAGAGTGGCAGCCGCTGTTCCACAGTTTGGTGATTCCCCTTTTATTACCCCCCATCAATTTCAAAATGCACCTTTACAACGATAACAGCTATGGCCAGTTATGGTCAGCGCGTAATCGTAATGTGCCCCAACCATAGCTGTTAAAGCTAAACCAATTCCACGGTCAGGGTTCGGTGAGGCCGTGACCGCCCGAAAAGTTGGGGAATCAAAAGTAAAATTAAATTTACGAATTTATATTTAAATGACAATATTAATTTAGATGGGGTTTTAACCCACTTTATATGGAAGCTTAACCATTATTAACATAAAATATTAAATACAAAATCTACAACCTCCCCCCATAGCAGTTCCACACTACACTGTTATAATACATCACATAACATAATACACAAATAGCAATAAACCTGGATTATTAGCAAACATCAAACAAACAATTCACTTTTACATCATTTATATAAAATTGTATAAACATTATTATTTAAAATTTTTCATTAACTGTTTTTATTTATCATCATTATTGACTTATCCTGTGTTGCAATCAGCTTTTCAAAATTGCTTAAAATTTATTATTAACATATATTTTTAATCATTATGTTCCACAAAATTCCACAAAATAAACCATTCATTTATTTATTCATGATTATTAAATTAAAATCTCACCACACAATTTAATTACCTTATAAAATTCAAACACATAACATTCAATCACAATATCTAAACATCTCAACTTATTTAATTCAATTGATTATTAAAATTGAATATTCATTTGATTATTAAAACATATTTCAATTATTATCAACATTCTACAAATCATTAACTATTGTCTTCATAATTATTATATTATTTAATTAGAGTGCTAAAATATTAATCATATTATTATTATTAACACAACATTTTCTAAAACATATACACATTACATTTCACAATACACACAAATGAATTCAATATTATTTACAAAATATACGTCAAAACTGTTCAAGTGTATCTCACTTCATGTCCACATCTGCCATGTCAAACAACCATAAAACAAAATGTTTAATTGTCTTTTATTGTCTTACAGTCTACCCTCCATCGTCCCAAATCAACCTTGGTTTTATATAACACTGTTGCTTTTTATTTACAAACAAATGGTTACTTTGTGTGTCATAACCAGAACAACCAAATTCACTCATTTTACCAGAATACTCATTAAACCAGTCTACGTTAGGTATTTTTGTTACGTCTCCGTCATTACATTCATTCCCTATCGGTCTAATTATTTTTATCAAATCATTGTAATCATTATTATTCAAATATATTTCTAAGCCTTCTTTCCATTCATCATACTTTCTATTCAAATTATACAATTCTGTTACATACCATTCTCTATTTACCTCTCTCTCTTCATAACACCACATCACATTCTCACAATTATTCCGGACAGAGGGTACACAATTACTCCACAAAAATAAACACCTCAATTCATCTACCAATACGGGACTCTTGCCCTTCAACCACAACACTCGTGGACTCAATAAATCATCATAAACATCACAAATAATAAAGGGAAAATTTGCCCTCTGTCCCCACTCTACCACAACATTATTTTTTCTCTCTCTCTCTAACTCACTGACACACATTAACATTTCATAATCACTACCTTCCACCAACTCATCAGTACTCTCATTCTTTATATTTTCATCATTATTCTTCACCCCCACTATACTCTCAAAATTGTCTACTATTTCGTCATTTTTACCTTTTGTCTTACTTAAAACATTGTCACCTAATTTCTCGAACTTCTGTTCTAACTTATTTAAACTGTTTCTTATTATTTCGTGAGTGCTTTCTAAATTTTTATTCATTTCTTGTATTTCATGTTTCAACTCTTTATTCTGATTTTTTAATAACTCCTCAAAACTATTCTTTTGAATATCGAATTTACTGTTCTGAATATCTAATTTCTTATTTATACTACTTTTGAAATCTTGCATTTCGTTTTTGTGTTCGTCTAACTTTACACTCTGGTTTTCTATCATTGCTTGTATTGCTTTCAACATTTCATACGTACCGTCATTTTTTTTATTTTGGATAGGTGTCGATTGATATTCGACATCTTTCATTATTTTTGATTCGGTCAACTGACTCTCTACATTATCATTCGTTTGAACTCCCGAATCGCTACTAAACTGACTGTCAGATAAGCTGACAGCACTATTATCTGCCATTTTTACTTTTTTATAATACTCTTTATACTATTTAATAATTATCATACATACCAATTATTATGTATATTACCTCATAATACTCCTTATATAATTTGACAAATAATTCACTACATACATAACCTTATCAAAACATAACCCCATACTTGCGTCTAATTTACGTATGAGAAAAAAAAATTTATTTTACCTTAAACAACCATTCTGCTTTCCCAGTGGGCCTATATTTATATAATATTATTATATAAATCGTCCCTACTGTTCGGAAGCCAAATGTGATAATACGAATTAAGTCCCTAGTTCTGGGCGTCAAATGTGAAGCTACTTACCTTTTTGTATCACATAAAATTCACTAACAAACATTGTATACTTATCGGGCGCCATCTTGCCAACTGCAAGAAAATAATTTATAAGGGTTCTTTTCAGCGAACTGGGAGAACAGAATGTGGTTGCTGAAATAATAACAATCATTTATGTTCATCAATAATTAAACGCTATTATTACTTTATTATTATGCATATTTCATGTTAATAAAATCATACAGATAAAATTTGAATTAATAATTGACAAACGTGAATAATAGTTGTTGATTACCTTGAATCTCTTTTAATTTACTTACTCGCATTACAGT
Source organism: Magicicada septendecula (assembly GCA_034769895.1). Classification (NCBI taxonomy): domain Eukaryota; kingdom Metazoa; phylum Arthropoda; class Insecta; order Hemiptera; family Cicadidae; genus Magicicada; species Magicicada septendecula. Next base: position 1,205,872,078 of record CM068367.1, read on the forward strand.
AACAAATTCTTGAAATACATTTTTTAGAATTATAATGGGAACGCAAACCAGCCTTCTTAATTTTTATCTTAATTTCAATATATTCTCACATACTCATGCACACCCACACGCACACAATTAATTTATATCCCATGAGATCTCATTTTTTTTATTAAAATTTTGTTGTGTTCTCATTTTTAATTATTTGGTACTTAGCTGTTCAATTTTTTGTCCAGAAGACGTCGCCTTAATTTAACCGCACATTTGCTATTTTTGACACTGATGATTAAAACCGAAACTGTCTCTACATTTTATATTCTGAATTCCTACATATTTTAAAACTGTTATTACACTCTTTTTAAGAAGAAAAAAGCGTTACTTTCATTTTCGGTGCGGGCGCCCGTGATTTACGTTTCGAAACTTTTTATATGTACCACTCGCGAGTGGTGATGGCGTTATACTGGGCTGAGAAATAGGCGCTATTTTGTGAAGCAACTGTTGTAAGATGTTCAATTCTTATTGTCTTAAAGTTTATATCACTCCGCCAGCTGCATGTCACCGTTATGTAACTGACTTACTCATCAAGGATAGGCTCTGACGTAACGCTCGCCTGATGCTGGTTATATAATTTGTTTACTGTTGTTTTCGTCATTGTCTGACCTTGACACAGCTTGTCGGCTATTAAAACTGTTTACACAATATTATTAAACAAGTCCGTATTCATACGGTTAACAGCAGTGCAGCCATGTTGCGATCGTTTCAAAATAACAAATTTACCCAAGTCTATAATTTCTGTCCCTCTCACTCAACAAGTTATTTATTATTAAAAAATACAAATCCTGTCATTACCCCAGGTATGCCCAAAAATGCCCCGCTACAATAATACCTCATGATTTCTGAAACAGTGCATGATTTCTGAAACAGTGCAAGTCCATTGTTTTATAAATATTGTACAAAAAAATGGTTATATGAAAATCTTAACAACACATGCAATGCCTAAGAAACTGTATGTGTAAACAACATTAACAAGAAAATTCAAAATTCAAAATGTATTATAGACAACCAGAAGGAAGATATAATAACCGTTTTTCTCAAAATGCAGTATACCAGATTTTTACTGGTTTGGAATTCATACCTTCAGTTGCTCATGAACATCATCATACTCCCATACTATGTTGAAACCAATGGAAAGATTTGATATGTGTGTAGGAGAGAGAACTGGATATCATCAGCATGTCTGATGAAGGGGGAACTCAATAACAGATGTGCTGAACATAATCACACAATTAATTGAAAAATACTATGATCAGAAATGCACATACTTTTTTGATTTTTCACGAGTATTTGTTGGTGCACTAACCCACTAAAAGGAGGAGATTGGAAAGATGAAAATACACGAGAAGATAATGAGATTGAAAAAGACAACAAGAGGAGTGTGACGCGGGCGGATGCTTTATCAGACGAAGGATTTAATATATTGTTAGATGGAACAGCAGATGCAACCAAATTGTGACTCTACATTATGCAGAACCCTTTGCATTGTTTATACAGATGTCATGGTTGTTTAGGATATAAAATGTGTTAGAAAATGGAAAACAAAACATGACTAAAGAAGCAGAGAACAAAGGAGTAGTGATAAATCAAAAACAAAACAAAGTACACATATGCTCCAGATTACACACAATAAAAATAAAATAGATTAAAACAGAAGAGCAGGTCCACAAGAAATTTGAAAACTTTAAATATCTAGGCATGACAATGACCACAAAAACTATCAGAAATACAAAAATAGAGGAGAAGTGTAAGAGAGAAACAAGCTGACATTATAAACAATATACGATCTGTCATAAAACATATGCTGCTGAAATAATATGATTTACAATCAATGATAACAATAAGGTCAAGAGCTTCAAGAGTGTGATAATAAGGAAATTTTCAAGTTTAAAGGAAACACATGATGGGGAGTAAGGTACTGGAAACTTAAGAAAAAGACAAGATGTTTTTCTCTAAGATGAAAATTGACAAAAGTTATAGATTTTTAAAGACTGAAAAATTTCATCATTCACCTAAAACCTAAATAAATGCTCTTTTTATACATAACTTCAGTTAATAAAAATCTCTAACACATTTATGAAATTAGCTTTTTTCTGAGCAACAATTAAACTCATAGATTAATAATAGTTTGATGTGTAGCAGCACTCTTTATACAATACTTGGAATTCTGTATGTATTTTTCATTTCTTACTTAAACCCAAAGATTCAAAGATTAAAGTACAAATTTAGTATTAAAGTTGAAATCACCTTTAATTTGGTCCCTTACCACTTCTGTATATGAACACTGAGTGAGTTACATTGCTTCAAAACAAGAAGCTTTTTCACCCCTTTCGACCCTATCCCCGTAAAATTTACGGGCGCATGATTTTACTCAAAAACCCAACGCCCAGAAATTTCATGTTTGTCACTTCACACGCATTTAGTGGAATTTGTATGAAACATTTACGGACTTCTGTTGTTTATGCTTGTAGACTAGACTTTGTAGTTGCCAACTGAATACACAGATAGCAGCACAATCAGTTTTATGCTGTGATTTCTGACTACTGTGAAACTTGCAATGTCAGTTTGTGTTACCCTGACTGTTTCATTTTGTACTGTACAAAGCAGATTATTGCAAACAGACTGCTTTTATTATATTCTCTGCCTTAACATTGTAAGAAAAGTAATTTCTGTACATTATTACAAATAAAAAAACATTTATTATGTGAAAATACTTTGTAAAACGTTATTTATATTTCAAAAACATGCTTCTGATATAGATACTAAAAATTGATTCCACCTACAGAAGAAGTAAATAATGTATCATTTTATGAAAATATAAGGTCCAATCTTTGTCATATAATTTATGTTGTTTTTAACAAATCTTACTATTAAAAAAAAAATAGGAAAATATGGAAAACAGCCAGACTTGCCTGTGCTGAAGTGGCCAGGGTTGAAAGTGTTAAAAGAATATTTAATATCAATTATAGGGTTTACAAGTCAATTGTAAACTGTAAAATATGTACTATATTTGAGTTAGCTTCTTGTCTTAAAATTCTTTTTTTTTCAAAGAAAAAATTAACGTTACCTAAACTGACTAATCAAAAATCTTCTGTTATCTTTATTCAACTCTGGTTCTTATCTTGTTTATTAAAAAAACTAAATTTCTTATTTCTACAAAATATCTAGAATAACAACCAGTTCAAAAATAAATGGACCCATATAAGTGTATCCCAAACTTAAACTCAGATTAACACCTCTGAAGTACAATACAAAAGACCAGTTTATGAAGAATAATTTTCGGCAATTTATAACACTGATTTCAATCAATTTAACCCTTAAATAGTAATATGTGTCTGTGAGACAGATGTAGTTTACATGTTTGTTATGAGAATGAATAATTTTCAGTTTATATACTTCCCTCTCTAGATATGCTTCGGTTAGTCCTTGGCCTTAACTGGTATGTGTACAATTGCTGTTTTCATTGTGTTTATTATGATGTATTCTTCACTAAATTAGAATCTACTCCACTTCCTAAACGCATATTACAGTATGTATTTATATCCATATATAGATATTACTTTTATAGGCTTAGCATGTTCTCTGTATCCAGACACAATTTTTTTCTTTTTTATAATGTACATGTACTATTTAGACATTTCCCCCTTTTTTAAATTAAAATGTAAAAAATAATCTAATCTGTATCAGAAAGGACAGAGAAAATTGTGCACTTGGCTATTTGTCAATCTGACAATAGTGATGATGATATTGCATCAAATGATTCCTATATACTGGACAGTGATCACTCATCATATTCAGATCATGATAGTGAACCTCACATAGATATGCACAATCTTGATGTTAGTGATGAAGATGTAGACTTAATGGAACCAGAAATGTGTGAACTTGGTAGGCCAGTAAAATATTACAGAAAATATCACCTCCCAAGGGACGTCTAGGAAATATCAAGTTTGCTGTTTATTTTTTCCAAAAATATACTTTGTAAGATTGTTGTGAACACCAACAAAAAGTTGGGAAAACTGAGGAAATGTTTGAAGACACCTGATTCTTCCAATTATAAAGATACAAATGTGGAAAAAATTGAAGAGTTGGTGGGGCTCTTAATATTATGTTCAATATTCAAGTCCGGACATGAGAAACTACCACCACTTCTCTATGGACAGTAAGGGGCCATCCTCTTTTTCATGAAGTTATGTTCTTGAAATGTTGCAAAACACTGATATTAGCTTTACGGTTTGATGATTTGCCAACACACAATCAAAGAGGAGAATATGACCCCCTGCAGCTATACAAAAATATTCAACATATCGACTTCAAACTGCCAGTAAGTGTTTTCAATAGGCACTCATGCCTGTGTGTATGAAACCCTCATACCATTTAGAGGTAGGTATCCATTTTGTGTACACTTACTAAAAGAAACAGTTAAATATGGCATAAAAATGGTGTGTTTGACAGATGTGTATACTTCTTACCTTCTAAATGTACGTATTTATGCTGATAAAAACAGTGATCGAGTGACTTTGACAGAAGACGAAAAGAAACTTCAAAAATCAACACCGGCTGACATTTGATGTACTTAGTGCACTAGTTCTAATAGAAACATTATAGCAGACAACTGGTTTTCATCTGTTGAGTTTGTCAGGAAATTGAAGAAGAGTCAGTTGACTTTGTGGGCACTATGAAAACAAAAAAGAAATTCCTACTTCATCAGCCTAATAAGAGGAGAGAAATTTGATCAAGTACGTATGTATGGCTTTATTGAAGATCAAACAACACTTCTTACAGTCGTAGAAGAAAATTTAAAGCTGTAAATTTAATTTTATCCATGTAAATCTCAGAGTTTAGAGACAAAAAAAGCAAAAACACCAGAAATCATACCGTTTTATAACACTACAAGTCAGGTGTTGATATCCTTTATATGAAATGCAGTAATTACTCTATGAACCAGCGAACAAGATGGCCACTTGCTAGATTTCAGCATCTGACTTCTGTAATTGCTCAAATAGTTACATTTTATATTCAAGTGCCCAGTCAGCAAAGGCTGACATATTTAACTTGATGAAGAACACAGGTATGAATTTAATTTAAAAAAAAAAGCATATGAGAAACTGACTGAAACTCCACAACTTACTGGACAAATTCCAATAAAATAATTTAGGAAATACTTTGGCCAGAAGACAACCAAGCACCTCACAGAACTGCCAGTATATCAGCAGTAAACTGTGACAAGTTGGAGAAACAGAAAAACTGCAGATATCGCCCTTATACAAAGAACTTGATGACGAGCTACACATCATATGTACAGTGTAACACACCAAACCGTTTAAAATGGTCTACAGCAATCTGCAATGTTTGTGGCAAAAACTTATAATTTTTATTTTGTAATCTTTTATCATATGTAAATTCAGCGCATTTATATATACTGTACATGATATTGTCATTATAGATTTCTTTATTTATCAAAATTCATCAATGTTTTTGAATAAATAAGTGTTTCTAGCTAAAAAAATGTATTGTGTTATTTTAATTAAATTAAAAAACTAAATTCCAAGAGAAATAATAAAAAAAGGAAATAAGCTATGCATTTACATTTGTCCATCTATAAGACAGATGTTACTGTTAACAAATAAAAAGATGTTACCATTTAAGGGTTAAGTACATTTAAAAATACACATTTACCTAATATCTAAATTATAAGTGGAAAGACTCACAGGATCTTCAGGAAAAACTAATAGAAAAAAACTTTTAAACAATAGTTTAAAAATACAATTTAAATGTATTAAAATTATATAATCTATAAATCAACAACAAGTATTCAATACAACTTACACATATAATGCTATCTTAGCATTCATTATCATACATAATCAACCCTGCATTCACAGAAAATATGGCAATGCCTCATTATTTTATCCAGCCAAAACTTCCTATCCTGCTCTCAGAAGACTGCTTTATAAAGAACACACTTGTGTTCTTTTTGTCATGTAATATAATATAAAATAGAAATAGGAGTGCAGTGTGCACAATCTGCAATTACTCTGTTTAATAACCTGCAATGAATCATTATTACATTTCCTTATGTTCAAACAATCAAATTAAATTTACATTGTTAAATTATAACATTGTTAAAAATAACATTATCCACTTTTGGAGTTACATTGTTAAATTAAAATAACATTATCCATTTTTGGAGCTGTTTTTTAAGTTTATTTATATGTACATTTAATACTGATAAATTTTAAGTACAAAAATTACTGACTACAAAAAGAATATCACTTAATTTGAGAAAGTGGTTTGCAGAGAGTTATGTCTTTAGTACAATTCTACGGAGTCCAGAAATACAATGCCGAAAGACATTGAGGAAAAGAGTAATAAAGTAGTGTTACGATGATCTTATGAATCATCGTGTTGTACAGTGGAAACATAACAACTGATTATAAAACTCTAATTAGAAACAAAAAAGTTAGAAATCAGCAAAGGCACTCTTATAGAATAATTCAAGTTAAATATGCCCAACACACAATAATAAATGCCACCTTATTACAGTTCGCACTAATTCACACAATAACCACTTTCCAATGAACCACAGCAATCACTTTGGCACTTGCAGTACTGCCAGGTGTAACTGAACTCTAACCGGCCACTGACACTTATATACACCCCATAGAGGTCCCACAGAACTTTCTGGCCAATGAGTCACGGAGAGTTGTATAATTAACAAGTGCTCTGGAATTTGTTAGAAGCTACATCAATGCACAACCTTGATACACTAAACTGACTAAAAATGGTAGACTAGTCGAGAAACATGTGGAAAGACAATCTCAAATTATTTAAAGCTTTACGTAATTGTCTTCCATCTCAATGTAGCACTGACCCCTCCTTAAGCCTGTTCATCACAAACTGGCAAATCATCTATGCAGTAACACTTGGCCAGGTGATCTGATCTAGGTAAACAACCTTCAATTTCCGCTGTCCTTCTTGTTGTATCCAATAAACAACATCATTGATTCTCTTTTTAACAGTATACAGGCCTTCCCAGATAGCTTGAAGTTTCAGGAAGCAATCATGATGATGCTTTGGGCTGTACAACAACACATACTCTCCTTCTTTGAAACCCATGATATTTCTGCGAATGTCATACCACATTTCCATTTTGTCACTGGCTACCTTTAGCCGTCCTCTTATCAAACAATTCATTTCTCACAGTTGGTTTTTAATTGTGGAGAATAATTCTGTGGCTCTTGGAACTGAATTTCAGGTGATCTGAACATCAAATCCCCAGGAAGACAAATCTCCCGTCCAAACACTAATTCTGCTGGAGTCATGCTGGCTGTGTGACTACCCATATACGCCATTAGGAATAATGGTATATGCTGGTCCCAGTCTGTTTTGTTCTTGTTAACAACCTTTAATAGTTGCTGCTCATGTGCCCTATTGAATATTTCAACTATTCCATCAGACTGAGGTCATCTGGTGACATAATTCTTTAAAAACTCTGGACTCGAAATTCCTCCCTTGATCCGTATGGATTTCCATAGGGACTCCATAACAGCAACAAAAGTTACAAACTAATGCCTTTGCCATAGCAATAACCTCCTAATTTGAACCGCATCAGCTTCCACTCACTTATTAAAGTATGTTACCTATAACCATGATGTACTGGTTTCCAGCAACAGTAACTTGGAAAGGTTCAGAAATCTCTATCAAACGGCAGTCCAATGTTATACAGTCTCATATTCCGTGCTTCTGGTTTGTGGGGCTTTGCTTGTAGCCATATTCCATATGCCCGACACCATTCCTCTACATCACGGCAAAGAGGAAGCCCACAAAATCATTTCCATATTTTGTCAATTGATTTATTGACACCAATATGACCTCCAGACGCTCCATCATCTAACGCATCCTTTGTCTTGCTCCAAACTCTTCAAGACTCACCCTGGAATGCTGCCACTTTGCTCTCAAAACTGAGTGCAGTACACATCGTGCAAATGTTTATCACCATACCATTAATTATTAATGTAGACTGACTTCTGCAACATTATTTTCTAATCATGTTTTCTTCCACTTGCAACTACAATTGTACCAAAGTGCACAATGTGATCGGTTTTTGCTGACAATTTTCACTAAAAACCGTTTACTCATGTTTGCTGACTTTACCCAATTTATACACCATAATCTGAGAATTCACGTTTTGCCCAAGGCTGTTATGCATCCAAATAAAAATTAAAACAACTTCAGACTATAGTTACAGCACAGTAACCGTACAACCAAAATACTATTTACAAATTTTAACACTTATCCAAAAACACAATTACTTCCTTAAAACAACTAGTATATGTCACTAAATAAAGCTCATTAAAATTTTTTCAGATTGCCAAAGACTAACAAAATTATTATGCACTAATTCACATGCATTCATAATGAACTAAACACCTTTATCACAAAAACATGTGAAAATCAGACAACCTCATGAAAAAACCTAAACTAATTTGCTTATTTTTTGTACGATCAACTAAGTTAACCAAGCACACTTCATTAACAAACAAATTTCATAATACTTACTAGCAAATCTGACTGAGGGATTGACAGTAATAATTTAACAAATGTCTTTAGTGCATTATCAAGAGCCTCATCTCCATATAACCTGAACACACCAAAGTTTACATAACTGCCACAGAGAGCTGCTTTTAACATTGAGAAACATATTGAAATTCCTTTCAACTTCATTGCATACATCTGGTCCTTGGGAACTTCTACTTCAAGTATGTGACTCCCTGGGAAAAAAGGATTAGCATGTGTATTACGTGTAATGCAAACATTAAAGGAAAGTTATTTTTCTAGTCAGACTAAGGTTGGATACCTTTCATCAAACATGAACCTAAATTATTCTGCATATTATATTCATTGACATCTACAAAAAATGTTTTATTTATCTGATAATGTTATGTAAGTACCACATACTTTCTAAGCATAATATGGCATTAAAATGGTTTTAATTATCATTTCCTTTTCTTAATGCCAGATGACCAACTGGCCAAAAGAGACAAATGTTTTACTTTTTTTTTCCTGCAACATAACATGTGTAACACTAAAAAAGTGTGATATTGACATGTCATTAGAGAGCAGTACAAGCAGACTTTAATGTTTAATGTTTATTTGGAAGTAACAAGTTTTGTATTTTTAATCATTTACATAAAATGACTTCAAATCCAACATATTTTTAAGGGATGAATCCTACATCAAAAGGCAAGTCTGGTATTTATTAACCCCTTGGCCTTCAGCTATATTTACATGTTAACTTGAATATACCTGACAGTTTTGATGCAAATAAAAGTGTACAAACTGCAAAATTGCAATATATAAATAATAATTAAACTGTGCTATTACTATAAGCAACAAAGATTTCCAATTTTACAAAACTATGAATTACACAAAACTGAAATGTGTAGATAAAATTAACAAAAAACATATCATACCATAACTGCAAATCACTTTGCTTGCTTCCCGGAACAGAAGTATACCATTTGGAGATGATGCATCAAACTGTAACCTTTGTGACCTGTTCTGAACCAATTCGGCGAAAAGTTTAAGAACAGGTGTTGTAACTTGTGGTTCCCTATACCATAATTCCATTGCATGAAGCAGAATTGGAGTATAATTTGGGTAGCTGTTAATCAATGTTAAGGAGAATTATGGACACACTATGAATTACAGGAAAAAAGGTAATTACAAAACTGATTACTACAGACAATTTTTGAAATAGTCAGTTATACAGTTATAATAAAAACTTAAAACATATACTACATATAGTTCATCTGTATCTATATTCAAGTTCACAACTGTCACTACAATTATAATAAATTCAGACCCGTAATAAATAATAACAAATACAAAGTATTTAAAAACATTTAGAATAGATTTAGTATGAACAATTATATTTAAAATTTTTAAACACTTATTACATAAAATATATTAGACACACTCTCATAACGGACCACATCATGTTAAAAATGCAAGTTGTGTAAAATTATCGTCAACACTTTCACAACTATAGTAGGCATATACTGTACTTATCACACTGTAAGACGACCTTTTCTTTCAATTTCTAATATGTTAAAATATAAAGGCATCTTAGATTTGAAAAATGCAAATAAGGGAATTCATATTTATAGGAATGGATACTTTTATAGGAACAACAGCTAACGCTCATTTTGCGTGAAGCATGTTTCTATTAGATTACAGCAGTTCTGTGTTACTGTAGGATGTTGCATTCTGTGTTAGTATGTTACTAGGTTATCTCTTTTCATTAATAATGTTTGTAACTTTTCATGTTACCACTGGGATATCCCACAGAAAGTATCTGGACCTTGCTTAACAAGCCATTTGACAAAAAGACTATGACACAGCAACGGCAAAAAGGTAATAGCGAAACATAAACTTCACAGAGAATCGCAAATTCAGATGCACACTGCATGTTTGGTTTGTCTAAAAGTGAATCTGTATCGATGATTCTCAAGATATACACATTGTAAACATAAAAATGGTTTAGGAGTCCAAAAACGTTATCTGCGTGATAATATTAACACTATACAAAAATTCACATTAACTAACTTGACATTAGTTCCAGTTAGTAGAAGAATTCCTATATTAGCTGTGCTCTGCTTGTTAATGAATGTAACTTAACAATGAACTGTTGAATCATATGAAACAAGTTTAACAGGTCATTTGCCAGTAGAACTGAGATGTAGCTATAATGTTAATGTTAAGTTAATGGTGGTAAATGCTAAGAAGCATAACCATTAGAATACAAGTTGTGCTGTTGCATGCCAGTAGGTAGTGTTGTCACTCAATGATTCTTACAAAACATATACTGAAAAAAAACAACAACAACAAGAAAATGATTTTGGAAAATCGAAAAAAGTTTTCAGATATATCGGTACATAAATCACTCAAAAACAATTTGAAAAATTATACTGTGATTAGTTACATACTGGTAATAATAGTTTTACCCCTGAAGGCAATATTAAAAAGCCTTATGGGTACAGTTATGTGAATGGATTGATATTCTGACATCACATAAAACCTAGTTACAGTACAAGGATTTTAAAAACGTTAATCCAATGCTAAGGATGGCTGGACATAAAGATTGTATTTTATGTAGAAGTGATGGAAGTGATACATACTGTAGGACGGGATCGTCGTCTCGTAAAATCTTGTTCTCAGGGTTATGATTTATTATTATTAAAGTTCGTTTTTTATTATTATTAAGTTTTGTATTATTGATTTATTCCACCCAATTCAATCTATTATTGAATCCGGTCGTGAATAAATCGGTTCACTTACTCTTTTTATCATCGTTTATTATTTTGGTTTATATGGTTTACAATGTTTTTTATTCACTTTCTTGAGTTCGATTCTCTAGAAGTTACGTTGATTCTTCTATTATCAGCTGCGGTGAGTCGATCAGTATTTTCCTGCATAGATACTAACATAAACATAACATGTACATGATACTTACTATCTTGTAATATGCAGCAAAATATTAGATAGTGTGGTTGGTAAAAATCATTCAATTTGAATGTCCGCTTTTGACTTCTGGTACCAACCGTCTCTGGTTACTCACTAAGCTGTATTTCTATTGTTTACAACAAAAGTCAACACTTTTAAAGGTTCATAAAACAATGGTGGTTTATTCAACTCAAGAAAAATTAATATTTGATAGAGTGATATGGTTTATCTTCCTTTTGTAAAACAATTAAAATAGAACATGGACTCTAAAACATTTATAAGCTCAGGGTGGTAGAACTGCATTTGGCAAGTCGATTATTTTTCGTTAGTAAACAAATAGGTTATAATGCTTTATAAAGTTCATAAGTTCTTTGAGCCTGCAAAATACACATATATAATAAAATGTACTACTATAATAATAAGTAGACAGAGCATAAAATCATTAATTGTTAGTTTAATATAACATAAAATATGAACAACTGTTCATGGTTAGTCATTGAGGTTAATAAAGGTTCATGTAACCTGGTTTATTTAAAATTGATTAATTATATTTCTTTGATGCTTTAGTTATTTAGTATGTGATAATCATTATTTAAATTCAGTGTCATGGTTCTGAATAATCTCCTAGATTGGATGTAAATAACACAGGTAAATTAAATTCATTTGCTACTACTAGGTTACACTCTTGTATGACTCTAAGTTCAATTATTCTAATTAAGTATAAAACATTCTTAAATTATTAATGGTCAGGGTTCAGTTTCCCTTCATTGATCATTCAATGTCTTTTCTTATGCTAATACAATTGAATCTAACAAAAAATTAAAATTGTCGTTATTAAAATCGTTCAATTTGATCATTGTTTTTCTGATTATTCTAAGTTCCCTTCCTCTTGGAATTGGGGAATTTATCAATTAATTCAGCTTAATTCGATTCGCTACTAGTGTTCTTTAAATTATTAATTATTTGACAAGTATAGTATAATGGTTATTTGCATTGATACTTGCGTAACTGGTCGTTTCGATGAATTAACACTTTTTTATAACTTTGATAATTAATTAATATTTTCAATTAATTAATTAATTTTAATAAATGCACTGCACTCACTCCTATACGCATATACTCCGTAATAGTACACTTAAAAATATACTGCACTATCTTCTTATGTTGATCTAACCTCCACTCAAAGTTTTGAGGTTAGTTGGTGTGTTTACAGCTGCTGGCTGTCAAAACCACGTTTTTCTGGACGATCGACTAACGTGGAGTCGCTCTCGTTGTTGGTAAAAGACTGTCTGTAGTTCCTCGGCGGGATTCTTCACTTCGTATTTTTTATAAGCTCTGATTGATTAATTGTCTTTAATTCATTTACACTCGGTGGGCTTCGTTAAAACCGACGCTTACTGTTGCGTCAGTAGGCTGGTTTCGAGATTATGAATTTCTGGTTACCTGCCCACGCGCAAGTGCTCGGCACTTCTTAATTATTTTTTATAAGTCAAATATCTTATTTATAATTGCACTGACATTATCTTTATCATTCCCATCGTTTCTATTTTTTGATGACGAGTATTTTGCATACCCTCATCATATAGTTCAGATTTGGGGTTGGTGAAATCGCACGTGGTATAAATTCATAATGCTCATTAAGCTATTAAATACTTTAAATACATTGTTTTTATGCCATATTTTGATGGTGATAACATATTCTAATAGTATTATTCACTTTTCCCGTAGGACTATGTACTAATAATTACACAATGTCTATTTTCATAGGTTCAAGTCCTATGCTTACTGTTATACATTTTGTTTATTAATAATATTATATTAACATTAATAGTTAATTACATTCTCATATGGCCTATGCATACTGCATTGGTCGTTGTCACTACTGATAGTGTCCTTTTTCCTTAATTCATGGTTTTATTACCTTAACTATGGTTCGTTAAGTGGCCTTACTATACTTTATGGAGTTACATTATTACATGGTTTGTACTCTTTTCATATTATTCTCATTATCGTTTGAATGACTCTTATTATTGTTTTGATAACACTGTTATGATTGTGCAGTAGTTCATTCTGCATTTATACTGATAATTGCTCTGGTTTAATGTTATCAGGATTAGTTGCATCTAGTTGTTGACATAATTTTATTATTATTATTATTATTATTGGTATTTAGGTAGCTATAATCCTTGAATTTACTTAATTGAATAGTATTCTGCCTCACTCAATGTTGTTAGTTGAGTTCCTACTCTTTTATAATAAGTTTACAAAATAATTTTGTTGCATCAGGCATCTATGCAATGGCAAGCATATAGTTATATTGAATTACATTAATACAGCGTTTATATTTACTTATTACATTATCTATTGTATACAAAACGTTCCTTATATTATCTAGTTACTTCACATTATAATACATTTTAGTTTAACATTGCTTTGGTTTTGTTTTTCTATAATTTTAGTGAAAACTGGTTGCCCAGATTAGGTTATGTTACATCCTAAGTATGCAGAAATGGGTTGCTGTTGGTTCTGTATTTCTGTATTATATTTGATTTTATGTAGTGCTGGCATATCCGTTGTTAATTATTAGAGTACCTTTTGTTCGTCTTTTATTGTCTTAATTACTGGTAATTAGTGGTTCTTTCTAACATCAATTCCACTTTACAACTGGTCATTTATATTTTGGACATAGTCTTCTTTTTATGTCTACACATCATTTAGCTAATAACTTATCCTATTATTGTTCATTCTCTTTCTTATTCTTTATATTCAATAATTAATTCTTATTGATTATTGTTTACATTACATGGTCAAGGAAGGTATTTACTAAATAAGTTTTGGTCAGTGTTTACTTTACAGCTTAGGGATTTATATCATGCTGTTTATTCCATTTCTTCTTTCTTCTTTTATAATAATTCTTTTATTAGTTTATGTTAGTTCATCATAATTCATTTTATTTCCCTTTTTGTGTCTGATCTGGATATCTTTCTTCCTCTCTTCACTGATTCTTTTCTTACTCTTAATTAGTTTATACATGGTGTTGTCTTCAGTTGTGTCCTTCTCACTGTTTGATAAGTTTCTTCTTGTATTCTTTCTTAAAGTAGTTATCATTGTGTGCTTCTCATTGTTTGATTTATTTTCTTCTTGAAGTTATTATCGTTGTGTCCTCCTCACTGATCTATTGGGTAAGGTATGTAAGTTGTCACGTCGTTAGTCTTCTTTATCTTCTTTAGTTGCACATTTACTAGTAATTCTTGTATTATTATAATTCACTTGGTTTAACTTATGATACTTTTTCTTTTTTATTCATGATTGTAAGCTTGACCTTGTAGGTATTCTTAATTGTAGTGGCTTTCAATTTATTTTTGGTACGTTGGTGCAGGTAGTGTCACATGTACCATTACAATACATTGAAATGTGAACAGTGTTGAGAACAGCAATGAATGAACAGTAAAGTTTTATGTAATTATAATGTTTTATGTTATTACAAACCAAAGTGTATAATTGTGTGAACATTTAATATTATGCAATTATTTCTAATTGCTACTTCTATCAAGTATGTGTACAACAACTATAAGTAACACACTCTAATCTTTTGACACAATTTCATTAATTTTTTCCACAACTTACTTTTTCTAGTAACACATACCAAATAGGGAGTTTATTATATAATCAACCCTCGAAAATTGCACTCGCCCACTCGCCAGTGGCGAGTGGGTTTTGACTGTGAAAAAAAGGAGAAAAGAGGAGAGAAAGAATGAAAAATGGAAAAAAGAAGGACGTCTATTAAACCAAAACACGTCATGTTTTTGTTTTAGTAAAGGCGCGTGTTGAAGTCATAGGCCGTCAGTTAGCTGTCACCGTGTCAATTTTATAAACAAAACTGCTCTGTTGGATATAAACATCTTGAAACACGTCGAACAAAATAGTGTTGCTGAGAGAGGGGAGCGGAAATTTCACGCCGTTCTGCGTGGGCCGCCGGCCGCCGGCCTTTGTCACTCCTTCCAAGTTGTACAGTCTGCTAATTATTGTTGAGATGACCGGATGTGTTACGCGTGTGATTTATTGTTTCGTGTACTAAGAGTATTCTCAATTTCTAAGATCGTGTTCAGCGTGTATTTTATTTTTCGTGTGTTATTTTATTCATAATGAAACAGATTAAACTTAATTATTTCTTTAAAAAAAGTTCTACTGTCAGTACGACGACGCCTAGTGAGTCTGCGAGTGCGACGTTTATTGCTAGAGATTTAAGTGCCGGGCCTAGTAGGAAAAACTGAAATGCCTACTATGGAAAACGCGAGTTCTAGTGGACTTGGGCCTACTCACGGTTCCTCTGGGAAACGAAAATTTCAAAGAGCTTGGCTGCATATCTTCCCCTGGCTAGCTTACGATTCCGACCGCGCAAAATGTACTATATGCGCTAAATACCCTCAAAATAGTGACCCAAAATGGGTAGCAGGATTTTCTGGTTCCATGAAAAAGGAAACTTTTGTGTTTCATGGTAAAAGCCTAGTACATATGGACAATTTAACGCGTCTTGAAGTAGAGTCAGAACCAGGAAAAGCTCCTCTTGCCAAATGTATTAAGAAAATAGAGTCTTCTATGTTTGAGCATCTAACAACTTTATTCAACATAGCCTATTTTATAGGCATCAATGAAAAACCATTCACTGACTTCCCTAAGCAAGTTGCCCTTGCAACTAAATTAGGTGTAAATGTGGAGACAAAACAATATGTAAACGATAAAAACTGCCAAGTTTTCATTAATTTTATTGCTAAACAGTTACAAGAAGATGTGGTTCAAAAAGTAAAAAATGCTCAGTGTTTCAGTATTTTGATTGATGGTTCCACGGACCGAAGTGCTGAGGAACATGTGATTGTTTATGCTCGTTATGTGTGTGAAGGGGAGATAAGTGAAGACCTTTTAGGCCTTGTGCCTCTCGAGAGCGGTAGGGCAGAGTCGTATTTCACTGCTGTTACTGGGCTCTTGGATAACTTAGGGCTTGATTGGAGAAGAGAAAAGTACATGGTTAGTGTGGGAGCTGACGGGGCGTCGTCTATGATTGGCTCAAAGTCAGGTTTCGTACTTCGTTTGAAAGAAGAAGCTCTGCATTTAATTAGCATTCACTGCGCCGCACATCGTCTACAATTGGCCATACTTGATGCTGCCAATTCCATCCCTTACCTAGAAAAGCTTGACGAAACTGTGAAGAACATATACAAATTTTACAAACGATCCTCAAAACGCCTCCATGAGCTTAAAAACACCGCGAAAACTTTAGAAAGTGAGATAGTAAAACTCAGAAATATTCACAATGTACGGTGGCTATGTAGTAAATCTGACGCTTTGAAAGCTTTGCGGCGTGATCTCGTACCTCTGGTCATCCATCTTGAGGATATAACGAACCGGAAAGCTACAACAGGAGAAGCTACGGATGCAGCTAGAGCAAAAGGCTATCTAAAAATCCTTACATCATACAAGTTTGTAAAAACACTAAACTTTTTGATTGACCTGTATGGGAAACTAGAGCCATTTTGTAAAGTTTTACAGTTGAAACAGTTACTGGTCTCACAGGTACGATCGTCAATGATGGTAACGGTGGAAATGGTTCAGTTCTTGCTTTCATCTGAAGGATCCAGTGTGAAACAATTCCTTTCTGACACTTCAGACTCAGAGAAACTGAATTGCTCAAAATACAAAGGTGACCAAGGAATTGTTCTCACAAACACGTCTCAAGGGGAGGAAGAATACAAATCAATCCGTAATAAGCTGATCGAAAGCACAGTTCATTACTTGAAGTGCCGTCTTGATACACTTGAGACTGTAGTAGGCACCAAGTGCCACGTTCTGGATTTCTTGTGCCTTCCTCAAGATGACACCCTAACTGCATATGGCAATGAGGAGATTCTTCAATTGGCGCATGTTTTTATTACTGGTGATATAAATGAGGATGTTTTGCTATCGGAATGGCTTCAATTAAAAATGATGGTTAAAGAAGAGCAAATAACTTCAAAAGGACTGGGTGAGCTATTAAAAACTCTGTACAAGTTTCCTGAGCATTTTGGTGAGCTAAAGAAAGTATTTTACGGCGCTGCATGCATGGCAGTAACAACAGCATCTTGTGAACGAGGATTTAGCTTCGTTAACAGGATAAAAGTGAAACAGAGACTTTCCCTGGACATCACTTCATTAGGAGATCTAATGCAGCTGGCAGTAAATGGACCACCCTTAGAAGATTTCAACCCTGGTGTAGCAATAGACAAATGGTATTTCTCGTCGGGACTTCGCCATGTTAGTGGCCACAAGAGGAAACACTCAGCCTAGTCCAGCTTGATTATTTTTAATCAATTATTTTTCATCTTCAACTCGATAAGGGACTATCAGAATATAAACTGGGCTAATGAATAATGTAGCGGTACATGGTAAATATTAAATAATAAAGTTTTATTCCCCCCCCCCCCCGGAAACGGTATCTGGCGAGTGGGAAACGCCAACAATTTTCGAGGGTTGATATAATTCAGAGTCAACTTACAATCAGATAAATCTGTTGTGTCGCGTATTTACAGAACTATAAGAAGTCCACATAATTATGAGTATCAATTAGTTTTTTCTATAAACCAGCCAACTACTTATTACTATACATTATTTTTATGTGCTACATGATATAGTAGTTTCAGGGAAACAATCTATTAGCTAAGATTGTTGACACACTTTCACATTTTAGCAAGATTTTTCTGTAATCTGTGATGATATGAATTAAAAATAATTCCTATTATTTTTACATGGTTTCAATGACATTTTACATAACACACAATACAATTCAAATTCAGATCTAACGGTTCTAATTTTAATTTAGTGTAGTAAATCGTGTGTGTGTGTGCCCATGGTATGTATTATGTAATGGGTATTTAGTTATTGAATCTGGGTATTGTTATGGTTATTATTGAATCTGCATTCTATAAATCACTCTATCAAATTTTGTGTTGTGTAATCTGATTAAATTTTGAACCTTTCTGATGGAATAAGTAATGTTTAATTGTGATTGTACTTGCTGTAAGGGTCTGTAATTTTAATTTGTGTATGTGGAATTTAAATGGATAATCATGTAATGTATAGAGGTTGTACAAGGGTCACTTGGAAAGTAAGGTCCAGTAGGCTACTAACAAACAAAAAACTAATCTTTTAACTAAACAAACATTTTATTGCTAACCTGTATTACATTTGACCCGACTTCATTTTTCTACATAGTTGCCACCATTATATAAGCACTTGTTATAGCATGGGACAAGCTTTTTATACCCTCCTCAAAGAAGTTTGCTACCAGTTTAAAAAAAAAATATTCCATTTGAATTTCTGCAAGTGTTATATAAGTGGCCGCGGCACTATATGGTTGTGTGTTATTATGAAGCAGGATGCCTGAAGACAACGGGCTGTGCTAGCGATTCTTATCTCTTTTCACAGTTCTATCATGTTTGACAACACACCATAAAATTTACTGTCATATGATATTCAAGGAATTCACCTCAGAGGTTCCACAAAACTGTAGCCATAATTTTCTTGCCAGCACATGATTGCTTGATTTCTTTTGTTTAGGTGATGAGTTATGCTTCCATTACATTGACTGTTGTTTGGTTTCTGTGTTTACATATGAGATCCAAGTCTCATATCCAGTGACAATATGTTTGAGGTATTCATCTCCTTCAGCATGATACTGGTCCAGAAACATCCTAGCCACTGCCTTCTTTGGCACCCACCTGGCACAAATTTTGTGATAACAGCTTTTCTGTGACTATTTTGTACTGAACACTTTGTGATAGTTCAGGAAATTTATCACTTAACTCGCTTATTATGAAACATCTATTTATACAGATTTTGTCATCATCAGCACGCTGAACGGCTTGTCAGTGACAAGTGAACACAGGCCTCTACAGTCTTTGTCATGAATGTTTGTATGGCTGTCTGTGAACTCCTGACACAATTTCCATATTTTACTGCTACTTTTCACATCACATTTTTGCCATGCACCTCAGTAATCTGGGGATGAATTTCCACCACTCTTAATTTTTTTAAGCGCAAAAATTGTATTACAGCACAAAGTTCAACTTTGTGGGATTTTCAATGAAACTGCTCATTTTTAATAAACATACTATCTCTGTATATAAAACAATAATGAAACATCTGTATTTGCTTGACTCAGAATGAACTAATCTAACATACTCCACATGTCCGAACTCAATCATGTCAACTGCACATAAGTTGTGCACAATCAAACCTTGTATTATTACAATCGTTTTTGCAATTATTACAATTGTATCTGTTACACTCTGAATGTTTGAGTTGCGGTTTAGTAAGATTTCCAATTAAATATGCAATACGTTACTGTATACCATGATAAAATAATTCCTACCTATGTGTATATAAATAAACACTTCTTTGGTCAATGCGAATCAGTATGGCATTCAAAAAAAAAAAATTAGTATGGCAATAATAAAAACTAAACACTTCTCAAGTAAAAAAAACTCATTAAACCTCAAGATATAGCACTGACATATTCTAACGTGTCCAAAATTGGGTTATTTTATTTCTTACAGTAGGGGGCATTTGCATTTTATTTATTTTATTTTTGCGGGATTTTATAAATTTATTGTGAAAGTTTTATTATACGGCGAACGTTATTTCCATTACAACAGAAGACATGGCAAGTGGAACAGTGTTTAAACAAAGCAGAGACGCAGTTTGGGTTGAGTAACTCTGTAAGGAATTCGCACCACCCCGAATTTCTGAGAAATGTGCATATGTGTGACCACGCCCGCACGTAACAATCAGGACGGGGCGCTGTTAGTGACGCCGTGAAAAATGCAACGAAGCTGTAAAACATGGCGCTGGAACGAACAGTTTGTAGCAGCAACCAGCCAACTACAGGAAATGTCGTTAAGCCACGCCTACTGCTAGTGACATCAATGTAGCAGAGGCAAATATCGTCCTCGGTCACCACACATATCACGACTATGTTCCATGCATAGAAGGAATACGCCACAACAAATTAAGCATGAACGGCGACTAAAACCTGGTGGCAGTGAATACGCATTTCCTCCCGCTCAAACAAGCACGCTTCCCAGTTACGCTATAGGTGCCGGCCGGCACGGAGCTAAGTAAGCTCGCTACAAAGTTTTTTTTTTTTTCCAGTAAGAGGTGTAACTACAATAAATTTTCATGTGACCGCAGTCGAGTTGCAAAAGTAGAAGAGATAATTTGATACTTTCGGACAGTAACCAACCAGTAATTTACTGAAACGATGAGTGCGCGCGCGAACACGTGGCCGGCGGTTTAAGAGTAAGGGCTGGGGGGTTTATTGTAAAATGTTAAGGGGTGTGTTTGAGTGAGTGTTCAAAATATGCAGGCTGGGCTCTGTCTGTATGTCTGTACGAGTATAAGGTATGATGTTAGAATAAGTTCATAATTATATTGTTGTGATCAGGGAGTGGATCACCGAAAAGCATTAGGCATGTATTTCAAAGTTTTGATTTTGGAGAAGGAATCTTTTTAATGTTAACAAAGTTCAAAAAATAAAAAATTAAATTTAATTCTCTTCAAAATGAGTTGTGTCAGTGCTTTGTTTAACCTGTAAACCATGTTTGTATCTAACGTATTTGTGATCGGACCTTGGAACCTGGCAGAAGCGATCGTGGAGGTAGGTGGAAATTAAATTGTATTTTGTATTTAATAAATGTTACCAATTATAGAGTATAACAATATGGGCTGCTACAACAAAGGGTGCGATGCTGTAAAAAGCACTGATTTGCCTTTATTTATTTCAAAGAAACAAATAACAAAACTAAACATAAATGTATATGCTGATTTGACTTGCTTGATTTTCAACAGTGTATGTATGTATTAATTTGCATATCTTGTGCTATTCACTAATTACGTGTCATGGCACATCTTTTGTAATTCGTAGTTTGTTAGTGACAGCTAATAAATAATACATAGTAATTATAATTGTATGTCTTTTTTTGTTCTTGTCACAGAAAATTGATTAAAAATTTTAAATAACCTTGTGATGGTACAATCATGGTACATTTCATAATATACTAAAATATGGTAACGAGATCATAATTATTGTATTTTCCTATTTTTTGACATACCCAACCCAATCTCAAACACCCGATATCGAATTTACAGTGAGTGGACTATATTACAGTATTTGCCAGGATTTGAACTAATTCATGACAAAAAACGGTGTCACATCACAAAAACAGTGTGCAGTTATTGAGATAAGCAGAGCCAAGCCTTCATTACGTCAGAGGCTGAGAATGTGTTGACAGCAACCAAACTGCGATGTCAACCCGATAGACAAAGGAATGTGACGTCAGTACGCCCCACTTCCGCAGATTTCAACCAGGAATTGCCGTCATTTCATCTGCAGCTCTGATTTGAGCCGGCCGGCTGCCCATTCACTTACGAGTGAATTTTAACTTTTTAGACCACTGTAGGTGGTTAATAAACAGGGTAAAACACCGTACAGTGCGTGACCGTAAAAATGTGACCGTTACGGGTACACGTAAAACTCGCGGTACGGGAGCGAAGTTTTACCGCCAGCTACAACAACCAGCAACACTACATTGGTGAGAACGTTCATTTTACACCTTCCTTTGATTCATTCCCAATTCCAAATTTTAAATTCAATACTAAAAAATCATTTAAATTTTTCAATATATAAAGGGAGCTCCACTATGTATAAAATTTGTACCATGCGTATGTAAGAGTGAGTATTTGAGTGTGTGGGTTAAAAAATATTAAGTGTTGGGTTGTGCTGAACTTTCAATAATTTACGTTTAAATAATTATGACATATTATAATGCAGCGTATATCTTTTGTGTAGAGTAATATCATGGGGACAACGCCCATGGCGAAAAATATATATCCATGTAACATCTATTATGTTTAAGGTTAATAAATACTTTTTATGTGTTATTTGCAGTTTCGTTATTTCAGGTAATGAGTTTCACTGAAATGGTACGTGTTAACCGAATTCTGGCCCTCATAGTAAATGTCGATCATACACAGTACAGTACAGACACTTGCACAACATGGCACCCTAGATTGTTGTACAGACAAAATACATTGTACATTGTAATCAAACATTATAAATTAATATTAGAGATTACATTTGCGCCCTTAAGACAGGGACTAAGAGATTACATTGGCGCCCGAGGATAACAGGAACTCGGTATAAGACTTAATTTTATATGGAGTAATACCTACCAGGAAAGTGGAACGGTTACCTGAGGTAATTGCGTAAGTACATACACACGTGCGTAGAATAGGGTTAAGTTCCTAGGTTATAAATATCCATGTTTTAGCAAGATAGAATAACAAAGATGAATACCAATGATAGTATAGCTATAGAAATCAGTACTACTGACATAAATTTAACCAGTGAAATGGAGGTTCAAATAAACCCCATTAGTCAGAATGACGAAGTAAATACGCCTGTGTCTGTCGAAATAAAACAAACTGACACATCCATTTCAACTAATTTAGACAGTAGGTCAGATGAAACTAATGCAATGATGCAACTTTTATTAAATAGATTTGCCAGTTTTGATAAAAAACTAGACGAACAGAAAAGAGATACTGATATTAAATTCACACATTTGAATGACAAATTCGATAGGTTACAAAATCATTTAGAAAACCTTGAAATAAACGTGATAGATATCACTAAAAATTGTGAAACTATAGATAATCTAAATAATACAGGTAGTAAGATTGTGGTGGTAGAAGAGGATAAACATGATAATGAAATTATAATGAATGATAATGAAATATTTGAATTTATAAAGTCAGAAAGAAAGTTGAGAGAAAGTATTTTAGTACAAGGAATGCAGGGGGTAGAATTTTCTTTTAATGTTGTATTAGGGGGTGAAGACAAGTCTTCATGTAGTTTGATAGACGATAGTTCTACAAATAAAGTTTCTTTTAGTTTTTGTGTACCTAAGAGGTGCAACGATTTTATGATAGGGACCCCTGTATATTTGGAGAGAGAAAGTGTATTTTGGTGTTATGGAGAGAAATGTATTAAGAAAGAAAGTATAGAGAGATATTGTGAGAGTAAAAGAGTAATAGAAATATTTAAAGTAAACAGAAATTACAGACAACTGTTAGAAAGGTTAGGGTTAGATGTGGTATATGAAAATGATGAATACTTACCTGATAATAACAATAAATTGACAATAACAAGAAATGAGAATAAAGACATTAGGTACTTACCTGTGGTGGAATATTATGGGGATAATTATAATATAAACCGATTAATGACATATGATACTAAGACAAACGGAACTCTACTTGATCGTGACTGGGAATATTTGTTTAATAACCGTTCAATAACACATGAATATAATGTATCTAATAAAATCTATGTATTAAATAAGAATTTATATAGACCTAAGATTCGTTTGTTGTTTAATGATGGTGGCTAGACTGTTATATTGTGAAATGAACATTAAATAATAATGTGCAAAGTGGTTTTGAATTGGACTGTTATGGACTGATTTCGATTAATGACACAATAATGAAGTTGGAGTGTATATTTTTATTGTATTAACTGTATTTATCCATGTATTTTGATGTGTATTATGTATTACAGGTACCCCAGTGTGTATTATTATATATTTTATATATATAACATGTTATATAATAATATTTTAATTAATTATTAATGAATAATAATGAATGTTTAAATAATTATATTTGAATTTTGAAATGAGGTATTGTTATAAGTAGGTAGGAGAGGAATTTTATAAGACAATGGTAAATGATTACAGTAAGGTAAGTGTTTAAACAGGAATATAACCTGGGTATTGAATTAGATGCAGGTGAGTTATTAATTGATGTAAATGGAATTAGAAAGATAAGAATTTTTAAGAAAATATAAAGAGAATTATTAAATGTTTAGGGACACAGTAGTTAGGGATTATTTGTAGAGAAGGTGTTTAAGTAAAGATACATACATATATTTGTTGTTGATGAATTCTGTAGTGGGGGTGAGGTGATAAAGAGTAGCCAACCAATAGTGTTGTGACAGTTAATAGAGTAGTTTAAGGGAGTGTTTGCCGAATTATTTGGAAGGGCAAAATATTAGAGATGTATATAGCCAGTTAGGGAACACCCAACCCAGTGCAAAGACGAGCGGTGCCATAGGATTTAAATGGAATTAGGAATAGTGTATATGATTGAGATATTGGTGTCATTGATAGGTAAATTTGATGGTCAGTTAGAAGAAGGTGAGTAAAATTATATAATGAAGTATAGTGAATATAGGAGTTATCCAGACTAAACAGTGTGAAAGTACACTATTACCGGATACGCACCAATATCGAAATGTCTAAGTCTCTTAGTTATATGACGCGTGGCAAAATTTCAAAGTCCCACTGCCGTCCGTATGTTAATCGAACTTTGACGACCGACTGTTGAAAATTATAAAGACTGTTCTACTGACCGACTGACTGCTCAAAGTATATGAGTAAAAATTTATGAAAGACTGTCCAAAGTATATGGTTGAAAAATTATGAGAGACTGTCCTCCCGCGTGCTCTGCAAGCAGTTTTTATCAAACATCGTGTACCACAATGCACCCTTCTGGAAAACACGCCTCAAGTTGAACATGATAGGACGGAAGATCTCCTACCCTTAAGCCAGAGTGTCGTTCTTCACTTCTCATTCGACGTTCCCGTTGCTATGCTGGCGACGGTCCTCTCCACCAGTTCTCTGGGTAGATGCTGGGTTGTGATTGGACATCCTGTCTCCCCACGGGTTCGCGTCGAAAGCCTCCGTACTCTTTTCCTAGAACAGGAGAAATTTCATGCTCGTCTATCATGCTATTGTCTAAGCGTACTCCGGGTCTCGCTGCAGTTCTCACGAAAACAATGTGTCGTCTCTTGTTATTGTTCGCTGTGTTTGACCCTTTTTTCCTGAACGCTATCCTGGCGCAACGTGACGTCGTTTCCAAAACGGCACACCTACTGCCTGTCGTAAATATCCGTTGTCGCCAGTAAGTCGTTCCCCTGCTGTTTACAAGTTCGATTCTATTATTTTAGGTATCGATGTCCGTCCTCGTATAGGGTATATACTATTGTGTGACTTACACTCTTTTATTCTTTACTGGTACTCTTACAAATTAACCCGGCAGTGTGTCCGTCACAGTTTCTCCTCTAAATTGGTACTTGACACAGTTTCCATTATCTGACATTTGCAGGCTGTAAATCTCGTGTTTTAGTCGAGTCTGTCACGGCCAACCCTGTTCCTATTGTACAACTATGTGAAACGTACTTGCATTGTCTGAAGTAAACGTTCACTTGACACATCGACACACATTTCCTTATTTATTGCTCGTGGGCTGAGTAGGTGTGTCATGCTGAATGTAACGTCTTTTCAGTCACACTAAAATTTTTAAATTTTTGGTTGTTACATAGGTCCCCAAATCGGATTTGATGTTGGATTAGCGGAAGACACTCTAATCCGATTTCTGCGCTCTGTGTTTGTTGTGGAAGTCCCCTCTGATAAAGTCGCGGTCAATGACCTACTTTCCTCTGCTTGGTGTATATGGGTATATATTCCCTATATTTGGTCGTAAACTACCTCTGGGAATTCATTGCCGCGCATCTGAGGAAAGATGAACGCATTTTTTACATATTTGCATATCTAATTAGATATGGGATTATGTACAATAATAATAGCTGTGGATGGCTGTGCCGTCCGCTTATTATCTAACACATGAAATAATGATTTTCGACATGAATTACAATTATTCATGTATCGTTTAAATATCATTATGATATCTAATGTTCTTAGTCTATCTTGACCATTTAAAATACAATTTACGACCTGTAAATACACATTGATACATTCACTAATTATTATTGAGTATCAATCACAATACGTGTTACTATCATCTATACTAATTATATTGATTAGAAATTTATATACATTATTCAGGAACAATTAACAATTCACTTGAGATCATTATGATCATAAATAACTTTGTTTTATATCACTCAGATTTGATTAATTAATCTAATATCATCGGGTGTCTATAAAACTCGTTATAACGTCTTTTCGCAATTTATTGCTGCACATTCAATTGAACTTTTCACATCATAATTGTCTTTTCTATTTAAATTTCCACTAACACTGGCTATACACATGTAATTAATGTCGTTAGGTTGCCACATTGTGACTTAAGAACTCCTTGTACAAAATCTTTACATTATACACTAATAAGATATACATCATACCGATTAGCTAGTTGGACCGGTTTTCGCGGGACATTCACCTTATGTGTTGATCCGCCTCCGAATCCACTAGTCTAACTGATTGTCGATGCACTTTCGTTTTCCTTTGAGACTTGTGATTTCGTCTCAAAGTATCTCTTCAGCAATCGTACGTTGAAAATACCCCTCAGTTTTCCATTGCTATCGCACTCAGCGAGCTCGTATGTTGCGTTACCAAGGACGCGACTAACCTTGTATGGTCCGGTGTATAACTCGAAAGACTTGTCAATCCTTTTCATTGCGGCGTCGGATTGATGGTAGCTCCTCAACAGCACCTTATCGCCGGTAGCAAATTTAGTAATATTCTTACCATCATTGATACGTTTAGCATATTTCTCTCTTTTGTCTTTTATTTTTACAAACACATTAATATTGGGATTGTGTTCATTGTTGATGACATCTTTGTCCAGCCACTTCTCCCATGCGCGGGTCGGCTTCTTTCCTAAGTGTGCCTCGTGGGGTGTTATTTCTATTGTTTCGTGGTACGTTTCATTGATACATGTTTCAATTACTCCGACGTATCTTGACCACTTGCTATGCTGGTCGTGTACCAGGATCCTGAATAGATTTCCCAATTGGCGGTTAATCCTTTCCGCTAAGTTCGCTTGAGGATTCCTTATCGCGGTATATCTTGGTTGTATTCCCAGCTCCTCGAGACCTTTAACCCATCTTTCGGCGGTAAATTGCGTGCCGTTGTCGGTTAAAATGACTCTCGGTCGTCCATACTTCGTACAGTAATCGTTGATCCGTCGTAGTGTCGTGGTGGTTGTCGGTCTTCTTAGTGTAAATAGTTTGACAAACTTTGTGAAGTTGTCCACCATGACAAGTAAGTATTTGACACCTCCTATACCTGTTGGTAAGGGTCCATAGTAATCAACACTTACTATGTCACCTTTGGCTGATGGTATCATGGCTTTTGTTCCGCCAAAGAGCATCCTGTTGTTCGTATCCTTGTACCGTTGGCAAGAGTCACAAGTTTGGATATATACTTTCACTTTCTTGATCAAGCTGTCGATCGTGAAGTGCTCTTGTAACATTTTTATACACCTTTTCGGGCCTAGGTGTCCGTACATTTGGTGTATCTCTGCAATTAGATCCTTCGACACGCTGTCAGGAATGTATAGTTTCCATTCGCCACGTCGTCGTCGGTATAACTTATCATTAACAATTTTATAAAATTTACTTAATTTACTATCTATAACGTTATTCTTAATCTTATCTATGAGCGTTCCGAGTTTGGCATCTTCATTTTGGTATTTGCCGATACCTCTAATTATTTTGCCTAATTGTTGACTCATTTTAATAACTAGGTGATTAATCAAATATTCGTGCGTCTCCTCGTTTGTCTCGTGTTGTTCCGTGTCAGCCGGGTATCTACTCAGTATGTCCGCAACGACGTTATCCTTTCCTTTGCAGTGGATAATGTCGAAATTGTACTCCTGTATGGCGAGAATCCATCTTGTAATTCTGGAATTGTTCAAGTGACACTTGTGCATAAATGTTAATGCTTTATTGTCGGTGATTATCGTGAGTGGTTGGCCAAGTATGTACATACGAAACTTATCCAGACATCTAACGATACTCAGGAGCTCTTTCTCCGTCGTGAAGTAATTGCGTTCTGCTCCCTTAAATGTCTTGCTTGTAAAAGCGATGACGCCGATTTCTCCATCTTCATCAATCTGGTAAAGCTGGCCACCATACGCAAAATTACTAGCGTCACACTGAATATAGTATCTTTGGTTCGGCCGTGGGAACCGTAGAGTTACTGTGTCTATAAATAAATTCTTGACTCTCTGGAAACACTCGTCCACTTCCTTTGTCCATGAAAACTTTCGTCCGCCTTTCAGCAGTTCATGTAAAGGTTGCGTTGTTTCTGCGTATTTACTCGAGAATCTGTTATAAAAATTGGTAAGACCAAGAAAACCTTTGAGTTGTTTTGTATTCTTCGGTGCTGGGAAATCCATAATCGCCTTTACCTTGTCATCGTTTGCTTGTATCCCTTTTGTTGTAAGGCGACAACCAAGGAAGGAGATTTCTCGTCTGAAGAATTGTGACTTGGTGAGGTTGACAGTTATATTTGCTTTATTGAGGTTGTTTAGCAACGCTTCTAAATGATTTAAATGTGTTTGTATATTATTGGAGTAGCACAAGCAGTCGTCCACGTAGATGATCGTGTTCTTCCCTCCTCCTCGAGGGCCACATCCAATCCACGTGTCAACGCTGCAGAGCTGGTGCTGAGTCCAAATGGCGTCACTGTGAATCGGTAGCACTTCCCTTCATGCATAAACGCAGTGAAATCCCTACACTCTCGTTTTAATGGGACTTGCCAGAAGCTACTGGATAAATAGACTGTCGACAAGTACTGCATATCACCACATCTAGCCAATATCTCATTTACCGGGGACACTCCTTCGTAATCGGGCACGGTCACGCTGTTCACTTTTCTTGCATCAAGGCATAGGCGAACCCTCCCATCCTTCTTGATAACTGTCACGATTGGGTTGACGTACGGGCTGGCGCAACGTTCGATTACTCCATATCGTAACATCCGGTTAATCTCCTCGTTCACCTTGTCTCTGTAGGCAAGCGGCACAGGCCACCCTCGTTGAAAGTAAGGTGTCCTGTCCGTAACGTGAAACTCGTGCGTGTAACCCTCTATTCTTCCCGGGCACTCCCTAAAAACATTCCGGTTCTTTACCAAAATCTCCTTCAGGCGTTGCAGTATTCCTTTATCCACGCAGTCTATGCTCCCAATCTTCTCATCGATGCATCGCAGTACTTCCTCTTCTTCTTCACTGTTTATCACGTCAATATTCATGATTGGTATAATGTGCTCCTCATCAACAGTATCGTTTTTTAAACTAACTACTTTGTTTCCGATGTCGATGCGACACACAACTTCTTGTAAAAAACTAATTCCTAGTATACATGGTTTCACTAATTCTGGTATTACCAAAAACACACATTCATATCGGATACTATCAATCTCAATGTCACACAATATTTGTCTCTTAACTAATTTGGATTTACTTCCTACAGCACTTATTATAAATGTATTCGTTACGGGTAGTGTCTCATATGGTTCTATACTCTTCTTATGGTTATTAAACCAAGTTTCCGATAACCCGTTAATAATACAACCAGTATCAAGTAAGGCTTGGACAGTTACATCATTATTAAATTTAATAGTAATCTCGGGACATTTCAATATTTGTTTATTTACAATCTCGTCGTCCTCTTTTAGTAGGTCCTTTCGTAAATCAGGTAACAATATATTTACACTCTCACTCGGAAAGAAGTCGCTTAGAAATTCTATCTTCTCCCCTCGTTCGACGTATTTTTTGTTTTTGTTATTGTTGTCGCTGTTACCGTTCGCCCTTGGGGTAGTGCCAACGACCGTGCTACTGGGTCCTGCTTCAGCTGGTGTAAACTGTACTGTATTGACGTAGTGTTTGTTGTCATACCGACCCCTTGTTGGCTGTCGGTCACTTTCATTTTTATTGTATTGCGTTTCCCTTTCTCTCGGATTGTTCCTCCCTTCGTTGTAAGGTCTATAATGTGGTCTGCGAGTGTTATCTCCGCTCGACTGTATACTTGTGAATTCCGTAATCAGCGCTTCGAAGTTTGGTATACTCGTGATACCACGTGTGACCACGGCGAGCTGCAAGTCCTTACCAAAGTGGCGAGCTAGTTTTCGTATCAGCTGAGTGTCGGTTAATGCTGGTGACAGTTGCCGACTTTCCAGTAAAATCCGTTCTACATACTGGACAGCTGTGATTGGTCCAGTCCACTCATATCTGCCGTACTCCAGATTGTCGCGTATATTGTCCTGGCGTTCTTGACCCCAGTACTTCAAGGTGAAAGCTTCTTTAAATTCTTCGTACGTGGAGATTTGATTCCTTATGACGCGCCACCATATTCCAGCGTCCATCTCCAAGTGTCTTCCGATCCATTTAATGTCACCGTTGCTGTAGTACTGTTCCTGGATCTCTGACAATTCCTTCAGGAACTCCATTGGGAACCTGTCAGTGCCGTTATACTTTAACTCAGTATGTGTGTGTCCGTTAATTCTACTGATTATTCCAGACTCACCTTCAATTAGCTGATGCTGTAGTCGTTCTATCTGGGATTTTAATTCGTTAATACGGGTGGTTTTCTCTCTGGTGCTCTCGTCTAGTTTTTGTTCCGCCGACTTCTGTCTTCCATCTACCTCATTGATTTTCTGTTGCATTGTGTTGTTTACGTCTCCCTGTTCCTGTTGTAATTGTCTTACTGTTTGGAATAGTTCGACTCTCAATTCCTCTTGTTTCTTGTGATTTTCTTTTGCGTGTGTCTCCACTCTGTTGTGGATCTTTTGGATGCTCGTTTGAGTATTTTGGGCAACACTCTTTAGTTCCTGTCGGTCTAATTCTCTTGTTTCCCGCACCTCTTCGAATTTCTTGTCGGTGTCCTCCTTTAACTCTTTTATGATCTCGTTCTGCTGCTTCTGAACCTCGTCTATCTTCTTATCACAATTATTTATGTATTCACGCACTTCCGTGCGTATTTGTGTAAAATTTTCATTCTGCTTCTCGAACTTTTCATTGATTTCTTCTTTTTGCTTCTCGAAATTTTCATTCAATTCTTTTCTAATCTCTATAAAGTTTTCATTAATCTCTTCCTTTTGCTTTTCGAGTTTTTCATTAATCATCTTGAGGCTCTCACTCTGTGCCCGCATGAGGTCCATAAGTGAACGCATTGTCACTTCTTCCTGCGGTTGTTGTTGGGACTCCTGTCCCCGCGCTCTGACGTCTGACGTCTCCTCGGTCGTTTGTGAATAAGTTGGTGATTCCTCTCGTTCGACACCAGGTACTCCCTGTTGGTTATTAATGTCAAAATTCATGGAATCTGTGCTACTGGTCGTCATTTTTGCAGCTTTACTACGCGTTAACATTCAGTCCCAGTCCAACTAGCTTCACACTAATAATATTTGTTCTTACAAACTACTAACATGAAATATTAATATATACGTTTATCCTATTTCTACTGCCTGCTCTTTGCCGCGCGGTGGGCACCAAATACAAGATTTTCTTTTTATTGGGAGTTTTTGATTGTAATGCCCCACGTTCTTTGGGCGGCAAATACAACATCTGCCACGCGTTGGGCAGCCAAATACAACACTGTTGGGGTGTTATGCTATTACGCTACTGAATTAACTAATCTGTGATTGAGTAATTATTGAATACATTAATTTGCATAATGAGCTCGTGTAATCAATAAATAACACGTTAATTACTTTACGTTAGCATAACTATTGCATGGAGACTCTAGTTGTTGCATTAATAAAGAAAATAAAATAAAATAAACTACCATAAATCACTCAAATGCCATTACTTTCTCGTTCTGAGGTAATTTGACAATGATGAACGCATATTGATAAAATAAACGCTTATTTATTAACATTATACCATTCATTAAATTCAATATATAAAATATGGATGATTCCCTGTAAATACATACATTCATAAACTCATGAAAAGAACATAAAAGAACACATGTTTATACATCAAATTACAAGGTAAATCCAATACGTTGTTTGCTGAAAAACACACACATATATATATAATGTAATCGATATATAGAAACACAAATGTTCAAACAATAAATCCTATACTAATGCGTTCATCGTATGCCTCAGATGGATGGCGTTAATTATATTTATCATGTTTAAATTAAATGCTCAAGGGGTGTTTCTTGAAAAAGAGACAGGACAGTAGAGTTCCTTAAGATAAGAATAGCATAAAGATTACTTGTTTAGATGAATTATCCGAAATTTCCATCGGCGTAACTCCTCTCTGCTGGATCATGTGTGGGAAGCTGTGCTGTGACTGACACTTAACACACGCGAAACAGGTTCACTCGCGCTGTGTGTTCGTATTAAAGTTCATCGTTAACTATGGTGTATATATATATGTCTGTCTATTGTTCAACGTTTGATATGTTCATTACTGTTAGTGTTTTGATGCCGCGGTGTAATTGTTCCACATGATATTGTATCGCACCGCAACACTGTATAATGTTATTATTTCGCCGTCCAGTATTACATCAACGAAAGTTCTACGCGTCGATTATTGATGTAAGTGTGACTGGTTAGTTCAATTCTGAATTAGAGTATAATAAATAATTCTATAATTGTTAAGCACTGGCGTATGTCGCATGTTTTTAGACACTGAAAGTACACTATTACCGGATACGCGCCAATATCGAAATGTCTAAGTCTCTTAGTTATATGACGCGTGGCAAAATTTCAAAGTCCCACTGCCGTCCGTATGTTAATCGAACTTTGACGACCGACTGTTGAAAATTATAAAGACTGTTCTACTGACCGACTGACTGCTCAAAGTATATGAGTAAAAATTTATGAAAGACTGTCCAAAGTATATGGTTGAAAAATTATGAGAGACTGTCCTCCCTCGTGCTCTGCAAGTAGTTTTTATCAAACATCGTGTACCACAATGCACCCTTCTGGAAAACACGCCTCAAGTTGAACATGATAGGACGGAAGATCTCCTACCCTTAAGCCAGAGTGTCGTTCTTCACTTCTCATTCGACGTTCCCGTTGCTATGCTGGCGACGGTCCTCTCCACCAGTTCTCTGGGTAGATGCTGGGTTGTGATTGGACATCCTGTCTCCCCACGGGTTCGCGTCGAAAGCCTCCGTACTCTTTTCCTAGAACAGGAGAAATTTCATGCTCGTCTATCATGCTATTGTCTAAGCGTACTCCGGGTCTCGCTGCAGTTCTCACGAAAACAATGTGTCGTCTCTTGTTATTGTTCGCTGTGTTTGACCCTTTTTTCCTGAACGCTATCCTGGCGCAACGTGACGTCGTTTCCAAAACGGCACACCTACTGCCTGTCGTAAATATCCGTTGTCGCCAGTAAGTCGTTCCCCTGCTGTTTACAAGTTCGATTCTATTATTTTAGGTATCGATGTCCGTCCTCGTATAGGGTATATACTATTGTGTGACTTACACTCTTTTATTCTTTACTGGTACTCTTACAAATTAACCCGGCAGTGTGTCCGTCACAGTTTCTCCTCTAAATTGGTACTTGACACAGTTTCCATTATCTGACATTTGCAGGCTGTAAATCTCGTGTTTTAGTCGAGTCTGTCACGGCCAACCCTGTTCCTATTGTACAACTATGTGAAACGTACTTGCATTGTCTGAAGTAAACGTTCACTTGACACATCGACACACATTTCCTTATTTATTGCTCGTGGGCTGAGTAGGTGTGTCATGCTGAATGTAACGTCTTTTCAGTCACACTAAAATTTTTAAATTTTTGGTTGTTACAAGTGATAGAAGGTGAAAGGTTAGGTAGTTAGGTAGATAGAAAGTTCAGAGTATAGAGAAAGTAAGAAGTGAATTATGAATAATGAAATAATAATGTAATATGAATAGTAACAATAAGTTCAAAATGTATTTTATTATTATAAATAAATAAATGTGATGTTTAATTAATAACTGCAATGGTAAATTTTAATTTAAATACAACTTTTAAGTAAATTATACAAATGTTAATGCATATCTTAGATATGATTAAATATGATTGAGTATTTAAAATGTATTAACTGTATTATTAATATATCAGTGTTAATTATTAATGTATTATGTATTTATTTGAAAACTTTTTAACATGATGTTATAATATGTGTAGGAAGAGAAAAAAAAAAGTTTTTTTTTAATGGCGTTGTTAATAATATTTATCAGCCAGATGATTAACTGTTAATAATAATAATAATAATAATACTAATAATCATAATAAAAGTTTATTTTAAGGGTTATAAATAAATAAATCGATTTATTAAATTTCTTGATTTGTTTTCTCCAAGTTTGGGAGATATATAATTATATTTTCAATTATATTTCATTCAATTTTAATCCTTTTTCATATTCTTTTTAATCCTTGAGATTTATTATTTTTATAATTTTTATACTTTCTCATTTTATTTAATATAATTTTATAAATAGTAAGCCAACCCAGTGCTTATTGGCACAAACCAGCACTTAACTAAGGGGAACCATATCAGTTAAGGAGGTAGTGATTCAATAAGCCACTATTAATATTTTTTATAAATTGTTTCAGTGTTTGGGATGTGACAGCGGTCCTGAGCTGGCTAACTCATCAGAGCAGGGGCGTTAAGAGCCTAAGTGGCCTTATGGTGTTGGGATCTCGCAGGAGAAGTCCAGTAAGGTCATGAAGGTACAGTCATTATCACCAGACCAAGGGTGAGTGATTATTTTTTTATATATAAAATTGTAAGGGGTTTGTGGCGACTTGTCCTGGCTGATCCCTTTAGGCAGTATGAAAGGGTCAATGAAAGTTTGTGTGCTTCGTCACACCATCTTTCATTGAGGGGGTTTTGTGATGGTACAATCATGGTACATTTCATAATATACTAAAATATGGTAACGAGATCATAATTATTGTATTTTCCTATTTTTTGACATACCCAACCCAATCTCAAACACCCGATATCGAATTTACAGTGAGTGGACTATATTACAGTATTTGCCAGGATTTGAACTAATTCATGACAAAAAACGGTGTCACATCACAAAAACAGTGTGCAGTTATTGAGATAAGCAGAGCCAAGCCTTCATTACGTCAGAGGCTGAGAATGTGTTGACAGCAACCAAACTGCGATGTCAACCCGATAGACAAAGGAATGTGACGTCAGTACGCCCCACTTCCGCAGATTTCAACCAGGAATTGCCGTCATTTCATCTGCAGCTCTGATTTGAGCCGGCCGGCTGCCCATTCACTTACGAGTGAATTTTAACTTTTTAGACCACTGTAGGTGGTTAATAAACAGGGTAAAACACCGTACAGTGCGTGACCGTAAAAATGTGACCGTTACGGGTACACGTAAAACTCGCGGTACTGGGAGCGAAGTTTTACCGCCAGCTACAACAACCAGCAACACTACATTGGTGAGAACGTTCATTTTACACCTTCCTTTGATTCATTCCCAATTCCAAATTTTAAATTCAATTCTAAAAAATCATTTAAATTTTTCAATATATAAAGGGAGCTCCACTATGTATAAAATTTGTACCATGCGTATGTAAGAGTGAGTATTTGAGTGTGTGGGTTAAAAAATATTAAGTGTTGGGTTGTGCTGAACTTTCAATAATTTACGTTTAAATAATTATGACATATTATAATGCAGCGTATATATTTTGTGTAGAGTAATATCATGGGGACAACGCCCATGGCGAAAAATATATATCCATGTAACATCTATTATGTTTAAGGTTAATAAATACTTTTTATGTGTTATTTGCAGTTTCGTTATTTCAGGTAATGAGTTTCACTGAAATGGTACGTGTTAACCGAATTCTGGCCCTCATAGTAAATGTCGATCATACACAGTACAGTACAGACACTTGCACAACATGGCACCCTAGATTGTTGTACAGACAAAATACATTGTACATTGTAATCAAACATTATAAATTAATATTAGAGATTACATTTGCGCCCTTAAGACAGGGACTAAGAGATTACAACCTTTTAAAATTATTAATTAAAATTTACTCTACCATGTTGTGTTCTGTTATCAGTGGGCTCATCTAATGTGTCTAGGAGATTTCTTTTAAGATAGGTTAAAAGACAGCGAATAGCAAAGAAGTGATAGCGTTAATGCTCACTGTCTACAATACAGCTGGTGACCCTACACTTTTGATTTTTTTCACGGGCTTTGTGCACTAGGTTTTGAGGCCTTACATTCTTACTGCTACAATTGGTGACCCTAGGCTTTTTATTTCTTATTTTTATTTATTATTACAAGCTCATCATTTTTAGAAATCTATCACCTTACTGGTCATGATCACAAGAAATTATCAAAACTCTATTGTACAATTCATTAAGGCTGCATAACAGTGTTTCACAAGTTAACGGTATCTATAATCAGAACCCTAAGAATACATGTGCAAAGCTATTCTAAATTTCTGTAATAATTACTAGAATACTAACACCAGTTTCTGGAGTATGTATATTACTGGTATATTTACATCAATAAATTATATTTTTCAATTGTAAACTGTACACTGAACAATTTTATTTGATAGTACAGAAAAATAAAAACTGTGTATATTTCCACATCTTTGTATAATGCCAGTTGTACCTGTAGCAGCCACAGGCCACCCATGTGTATCTCATCATACTGAAATAATATAAATAAATCTGAAGTGAATATCATACCATATATATCACCCATCCCCAAAATATTCAGTTCAGGAAGATATAGAAACCACGTTTGTAATGACAAATCTGCAGTTACTATGACTAAAAAAGGATACACCCAATCAAATAGCATCATATAGGATGTTTTTGTATTAAATGCAAATGCCAAGCCTCTTAAATCTCTGGCCAATCCTATAAGTGCTTTCTTTGCTTCTTCCGCTGCAAATAATGGTGTCCCTGCATTGGCAAGCATTGCACCAATTGACTGGAAAGCAGCTGAAAATTACAACACATAATTATAATTATTGTATAAACGTATAATTACAAAACTTGTACAATTATATTTATAACACTACCATTATTCTACGATTCATAAAATCTTAAAAAATGGATACAAATAAATATTGAAATATTTACCACCATACTTAGTCTTATAACACACTCTTCATATATAATTTTAGTGAACATCTGGAAAATCTATATATGTAGCCTGTACTAATAACCTATTAACTATAAAGCTACAAGGCATTCTCAAGTCTTAATATTTTATCTAAAATATGTTGCAGATATTTTCAATTACTGATCCTCTTATGAATATAACAAAACAACTGAAGTAATGATGACATCAATGAAAGAAGTATGTAAAGTAAAGCAGAAAAACCAATGCTACAGAACAGAGCAGCATAAAGATTATACAAAAGAGTACAATTTATGTGCATGCCAAACTATGACAGTCATCGTTATTAAATCTGTAAAACTTCTGTACTCGTAACAGATGGCAGTGTGTCTGTAGTCTTACAAACCACACAGTCCTAAACTAAAATTTTTACAGGAGAGGGACTGACGTTTGCAATGATGTCATCACCATGTTGCCACTTCGTAACGTGTTTCTGTTGAATGTCGCCCAAGCGTAAGTTTTGTTACTGCATTCACTCAAAACATACTTCGCGTAGACAAAACAAATCCAGTACACGCAGACTAAATATGTATTCACCTACTTAAAAACGAATATTTATCCAGTTGTAACTACAGATAATTCATAAACTAAAAATGTGAATTATTACGAGAATAATAATAAACTAGAACTCAACTAACTTCAGTGTTTTTTTTAATTACCTTCAAATGTTCAGAATCTTTAATTTTTTGATTTAACGATAAATGTGGCAATGTGCAGTCATCAACTTAGTGTATAAATATGTGTAAATAAAGTAAAAATTAACAATAATAAAAAATATAAGACAGCAAAATAAGAGTCAATGATTTGTTTTTATTACTTTTACCATAAAAACAAAACTGAAAATAAAATGATTATTACCTGTCTGTAGTTTTCCGCCTGTGGCATTAATCTAAAGGTGTTACACCACTTACGTCGCTACCAGAATCACTCGAGTCACTGGATTCTGTGCCCAAATTTATTACCAGTTGTTCCACGGAGTCTTCTAATATTCCTTTGTTGCTCCATGCTTCGTCAATCACTTTCTTTGTATGCATCACTGCTTTTCCCCAGTCGTCTGCAGTAACATTCGTAATACCCTTGCGTATCAATTTTTCTACTTCAGTTCATGTAAAAGTATTATTATTTCTTGCTACACATCCCTTTACTTGTGCCCAAATTAACTCAATGGGGTTAAAATGACAATCATACTGAGGTAATCTTACTACTTTATGGCCATGTTTTTCCGCTACTTTGTCGATTACGTATTCCGGAAATAGGGATTTACAACCTTTACACCAGCTCCAACAGCTCTGCTTTTTTCATGCTAATAATGGTAGAAATGTTATGTTCATGAAGCCAGTGAATAATTTCTTCTTTACGTGTAGCTCATGTCAGCACTTTGTCATGTGATAACCGAGTGATAAGGGGCGTTATCCATTACTATAGTTGACAGCACTGTGAGGTTTTTTAATAACGAGTCTGTGAACCACTTGGTAAAGTTTTCAGAGTTCATTTCTTCGTGGAAGTCACTCGTTTTCTTTGACTTCAAGGCATAAAAACAGTTAGGTATGAAATCTTTGGATGTCCCACCATGTATACAATAATATATCTACCCCCCGCCCCGTCCTAAGGTATTTTCGTTGTACCTTCCACAGTATCATCTGTCCAGCCTTTTCGTAAACTGTGACTTATATTTAACCATGTTTCGTCTAACCAGACCATGTCTTCAATAGATTTAGTTTGAATTTCTCGTAGAAATCTACAACGTAAAGCAACTACACTTTCACTTTCCATAAGAACTTTTCTGCCCGAACCGATAATTTGCTTAACTTTCCTAACAGGTGATTTACTACCGGCAAAAAGATCAGCTGCTGCTAAGGGTGCTCTTTTCTACAATAGTAGCTATAAATGTGCTGTCGAATTGCATTTTCTTGGAAAGAATCTAACTTTGTAACTCTTTTGTCTATATTTCCTTTTTTATTAGGTGTTTGAAACTTGGGCTCTGTATCACTAAAATCAGTAAGAAGATCGTCTTTATCTTTTCCTATACGTACTATAAAGTTCTTCCCTACTTCACATGCGGCAGCTGTACGCTCTAAAACTTTATTAACAGAAATTAACAGCCTCCCGTTTGCTTTTTCTTTTTCGAAGTATTCACATACTAAACAGATAAGTTGTCTTGCCTGTCCATTAAATACTTTCCTTTTTCTTGTCTTGCGTATAGCTGAAGCACTTGTACTGGCGTTGGACACAGCTGAATGGATAATATTAACAATCACTATCACTTAATACACTAAATACTTAAATTTTACCACAAAATCACTTCTGAATATTAGACTAATAATCACTAAATTTAAAAAATATCACTAAATCATGCAAAATGCACTAAAATATGACAATATTGTAAATTTTAAAACTTACATTTCACTCACATCAAACAGAAGTAAACGGACTAGGCCTACTGTTCAATTTACTATGCGCACGTGGTAAAGCACAAACAGCAGTACAACAGGTATGAGTTGACAACACTGTGCTGTATAGTTTCGGCCAATTAGACTGCTCTAAACACCATTTACCCACTCACTTGCAGACAAACGTCAATCCCTCTCCAGTAAAAATTTTACTGTATATATCACCATACAGACAAATCAAAAACAAAATATTGTCGTTACAAATGTTAGTGGAAACCAATGACCGTGATTTTAAGTAGGAGAATACATATCACGCACCCTAACCTTTTGAAAAAAGTCTATATCTCAAAGAACGTACTCCAATTACTTTTGCCTTATATCATGCCTATTATAAAATACTGTTAAAAAGCTAAGTCTTCTGCTAGCTTTGAAGACATCCAAGTAATAGATATGACAAAAGTGACAATATGACAATAAACTATTTCTCTTGGAAATTTTAAATTTACAAAAAAAGTTCCCACTACTTCAAATTTAAATCATCTGGCTGTTTCTATAAGAGATATAGGTCTAGAATGTAAACAAAGTGATTTTAGAGCTAACTTAGTATATAAACTTTGTTTCACTTTTCAAATGCTTCTAACTGGAAATCAGGTTCCCAAGATAATGCCATTTTGTGTATGGCATATTGCATACAACTGGGCACTCTTATTGTTTATTTCACTCATTAATTAAAATTAATTTTAAAATCCAGTTTACATGTTAAGTAAATTTTAAAATATTTGATGTTTTTAAATAGAAATTGTTTTAAAAAAAAATTGTTTTTAATATTGTAGCATCATGAGATAATACAAAAAAGGAAACTCAATTTAATCATCAAAATTTATAGTAAAACTAATCAAATAGCTAAATATTATGTAACTGAATGAGGAATGCAATAAAGAATGAGTAATCAAATGAGAACAACCAAAAATAATTATATAAGGAAGAATTATAACTAAAACAATAAACCATGAATAAAAAATAAGTATTTTACAGATGCATGAATAAAATATTATTCAATAAATATTTCCTGTAAAAAACAGGAATTAGCTTTGTAAACAAACATAGTAAATAACTTTACAAACAGACATAATAAAGGACTAGACTGGACTGTGTCTTTGACATACTTTTACCCAATTTATTAGGGAAGTGATTTTATATATTTTATTATAATATTGTAAATAATAATGTTTAGTATGTAAGTAAAAAATGTATTTAGAATTAAGCAAAATCATTTGTATAACACAAGCCTTAAAAGTCAAGCTAGGTCTTTAACCTAAGACTGGATTTGTAATTAGCTCATATATAGTGTTATGGTAAAGACAAGGTAATTATTTTCATAATTGTGTTTATTCGAAAAACATACACGGTGAGAGAAGTGAATAGAAAAGTGATAAATAATAATAATGAAACAGTGCAAATGACACAGTGTAAACAATGATAAAAATATAAAGTGTTGTGAACCTAGTATGGCCAAAAGGTGAGAATGGCATGTATTTTATATAAAGTGACCATATAACAATAAAATCAACTTCATTAGTGTGAGTGACAATATAAAATTAAGTGAAATAAAAACATAAACGGGATTATGTGAAAATAATCAGGAAAAGTAAGGTTATATTAAAAAACTTATTTGGAGTTTATTGGAGGAGGATAAAACAGCCCTGAGACCGAAAAATACACCAAACAAACCTAGGCCTCTTATAGATGAATCTAAAGCTGGTTTTACAAGGAAGAAAGGTCTTTTTTTGTCTAGTCTGGGCGTTCGATGCAGAAAGAACAAACAGAATCAGTTGCCAATCCAACTAATATTAGAGAAGAAAGTTATAGTAAAAAGGACAAGTAAAGTTATAAGAGATGTCAGTAAACTAACGAACAATATGTATTCGACCAACCTGAAGAAGGAAAGCTGAAAATAATATCCTAAAATGGAGTACTACATCTTGAATTTGGTGAGATCATTTTAATACTAGAGCCATTTTGACAACTATCCACGTTTTACACAACACTTCAATACAAACTAAATAACGAACACATTTAGTGCGACTACATTTATAAACATAATCTATGATATATATATATATATATATATATATATATATATATATATATATATATTGCAACACATCTTTTTATGATTTCTTTCATTATGGATTATGAGTTTTACATGGACCTGGTTAGGGTATACCATGCCAACACTTACCTGCAGTATATGGTACTTTTCTGCTTTGCCGGCTATTAGGTGTGGGATTTGGGCTTATTAGGTATCAGGTAACGAGTTGGGATGATGTGTTTCCAAAAGAATTATTTTAGGAAGCTGAGTTGTATAAATTGTGAATAAATGAAAACTACCTTTTTAGTCTATCATTCCAATGATTATAATTGTCACCCTCAAGGTGCTTATCTTTAAACAAATCATAATAATAAAAAGAATTTCAAATATTTAACACAATTTACGGCGGGTTCCACCATTTATATTCTTTCTTGAATATTACTTTACCATATTTTCTCTAGTGATATATTGTTATAATGCTTACGTCTAACAATCACATATTAAAATCATATATCTTGGTACATAATTTATAAGTTCCTGCAAATAAGACATACAATACACAGTATATACACAAAACATATAACATGGAAATATACACACATATATGGGCAGTTTCACACTGTCTGCCTGTAATTATAATTCATTTATAAAAATCATTTTTTGTTATATTGAATTTAATTATTTAATAAAATGGAAATACTGAATTGATTTCATTCTATGAAATCCGTAACCCTGTTCTTTATACATGAGAAAATAAAATACGAACTTTTTAAATGAATATAACAAGGGTTATAGTTATCGTTATCTCTATGTTAATTATTCTTTATACAGTGCACAATCTCATGAAAACATTTGCTTAGATTCTTTCTGCACTCTTATTAACATATTATTATAATAATCACACATTATCTAAATGTTCTGTCTTTTTGAATAAATGTCTCTATATGATATACAGTACAACATTTAAAAGTGTCTTTAGGCTTTAGTCATACCGCCTATATAATTAAATGTTTATCAATTATTTAAAACTGTTCAATTTCGCTTATAGCGGCTTTTCATTTACTTTTTGTGTTTTACAACATTATTATGAACCCTGAACCATATCAGGTCACCTGTTTTGATGATTTCATGTTACACAGATGTACACGGGTCTCAGGCGTCGGCGTTTAGTACAGCTATTCCTCTCGAAACCTCCGTCAGCGTCGCTTAGCGGTGTATGAACAGCTAGGCTAGGCGTCGTTCCTTTATCGTCATGGACACAGCGTCTCTGGCCTCGGGTATAGTCTGATGTCTGTAGTACGTAGTTGTAGTAACTCAGGTGTCTGCCGGTCTCATTGAAGCGTCTTCTGCAGCGTATCGTTCCGTGTGTACGACTCAACGAATCCTTTATGAATGCGCGAGACAGATGCTCGTTTTTGGCTCACTGTTTATAGGGCAAAGCCACGTGTGCAAATGAGTTTCTATCGGCGAATATCTCAACAATCCTTTATTTATTTAGGTAACAAAGTTGTTTGTTAGACGTGTCTTGAACACAGTTATTAGCTATGTATACACGCGATCTCTAATTAGCACCGCGAAAGGTGTGAAATAGTAAAACGCTTATAGTTCACGACACTCTCACTATCTCGTTATGTGTTTGGTGTCTAAATAAAGCTACATTTCCGCACTATTCACTGGTCAACCTAGTTCTTCTTAATCTTTTGTCATTTTTTTATTATTTAAGTTTTAAAACACTTCTGACATGTGCCGACAAAATTATACATATTTATGCAGGTGGACTGTTATCTGTTTTGTTTGCTATATAAAATCTTATCTGTACCCTTCTAAATGTACAATTGTAGCAGATAACGCTTATTATGCGTACTCCAGTTAGAACGATAAACATTGATAACAATGTTTCGTTATAACACTCCCCCACTTGCTTTAAAAAAAATTGTTTGTGCTTTACAGAACAACATATTTTTTTTTTTTTTTTT
Source organism: Magicicada septendecula (assembly GCA_034769895.1). Taxonomy (NCBI): domain Eukaryota; kingdom Metazoa; phylum Arthropoda; class Insecta; order Hemiptera; family Cicadidae; genus Magicicada; species Magicicada septendecula. The sequence goes on from CM068367.1 coordinate 1,205,916,094, forward strand.
TTTTTATCTATGTTTAGTACATACACAGTCAGTTATATTACATGTTTATTAGAAAGAATATAAAATCTTATCTTAAAGTAACAATCACATATGGGTATTATTGGATATAATGACGCAGAGATGACGCATGGTACTTTCCGACGTCCTTTTTCTTCACTGGGTCATATACCATGTAGGTGTGTGGTCCTAGACGACTCCTTAGTTCATATGGGCCACAGAATAATCTGAAGAATTTCTTGGAAGTGTTTAATATACTACTTCCCACAGGATTTGTCTTTATCAATACCTTATCACCAATCTGGAATCTTGTCAATCGGTGAATTCTATTATACCGGTCTCTCCTTTTACCTGCTTGATGATATAACTGTCGTTCAGCTCTGTTTATTTTTATTTGAATTGGCAAATCTACATTATAATTTTCCGGTTTATTAATCATGTTGTGCCAGAATCTTTTAGGTATTTTATTCTCACTTAATTCTAACGGTGTGTATCCTGTAGCTTCACTATAATTGTGATTCATTGCATCTTCGAAAAATTGTAGATAGTCAGGCCATTTACTCTGTTGATTGTAGCAATATAACCTCATGTACTTGCCTAACTCTCTATTTATTCTTTCAGCTAGATTAGTTTGTGGATGCCTTATGGATGTAAGTATAGGTTTTATACCTTGTCTTGTCAATGCGTCCTTCCATAATTTATTACCAAACTGCTTACCTTGATCTGTCAACACTTTATCCATTTTTCCATACTTTGGTATATACTTCTGGGTGATGACGTTCAGAACAGATTTCATGGTGGGTCTTCGTACAGCATATAACTTTACTAGCTTGGTAAACACATCTACCGTCACAATTATATGGCGGTACCCACGACTTGATCGCGGGAGTGGTCCAAGGAAATCAAGTGCAACTATATCCCCCTTCTTCTTAGTTCTGATACTCCCCATTTCAACGCAAGTGTTTAAATTCGGATGTTTGGCTGTTTGACAATCATGGCATTTCCTAACAATTATTTTAATTTTTCTGAACATATTATTACAGGTGAAGGCTTCTTTCATAGTTAAATAGCACTTCAATGGAGATGCATGAGCTAGACTACGATGACATGGCATAATTAATTGCTGTAACATGTCATGAGATAGCACAACTTTCCAATCATAATTAATAAGCTTAAATAAAATTCCATCTTTCACACAATAATTTATAGGTAACGGATTATTTTTTATATTCTGTAATCGCTGATCTTTATCTTGCTCTCTAGCGAGATTACGTAGTAATTCTTGTACTTCTCTCTCGGGTTAGTATATTATGTTGCTAAGTACCCTGACATCTTGTGGTTTAGCTTCATGTGTTTCTATACAGACTCCAGAATGTAGTCATTGATTTTCAGTCTTCGATGTGGACGGTTTATTACGTTCATCAGTGTTTCTCGGTGTCTCTTTCTGTTTTTTCTCAACGGTAATCGCCTGCGTATTTGCATTCCTATCGGATGTCCATGGTTTCGAAAATCGTTTCGACGAATTCGGCCATCGGTAACCTCCTTTGTAATTACCTCTTTCATTATTTTGCTCCTGCTTCTCATATGTTCGTCCATCTTCATGGCGTCTATCATATGATACATTTTTGTTTTTCGGATATTTTTCATCGTCTGTACGTCTATCTTCTCTGCCTTTATCTTCTTGGCGATATCTTTGCGAATACCACGTACCTCTATCTTGATTTTGGTTCCGGTTATCTCGCTGAACTCCTCTTGGTGGGTCTCGTTCACGGATTACACCCTCCATCTGTGTTAAAAGTATTAATAGATCTTCAATGGTAGCTATACCCTGAACATGTATAGCTAGTTGGATGTTCCTGCTGAAATGATTAGCAAGCTTAATGACTAATTCTTTTTGTGTTAACGCGGGACGTAAATGTTTACTCCTCTCTACTAACATAATGACGTATTCATCTTCAGACAGCTTACCTGGATTATATTTACCAAATTCCAGTGTATTTCGTATTCTCATTTGTATGTATTCATTCCAATACCTCCGTTCGAATGCTAGTTTAAATTCTTCATACGTTTTTAAATCGTCATTCACCATCGTGAACCAACTGGCTGCTGCATCTTTTAAGTAACGACTTACAAAGTCTATTTTATCTTTGTCACTGAGAATAGATCCAATACTATCTATTTCTTTCTCACATTTGATACGAAATTCAATGGGATTTTCCCCTCTGGATCCTCTAAAATAGTTAATGGGTCTCTCTTCTCTAGGTACGGTCGAGTATACTAACGCTTGTGTTGGTAGTCTTCTCACTTCTCGTGTAAGTCGGTCTACTTCACCTTTTAACTTGACTTCCAGCTGATCTACCCTGTTGTCATGGTGTTGGATAGATTTCTTGATGGTGTCGTCTGCTGCGGCTAGACTTTTTGTTTCTTCTTCAATTTTCATGGTCTTCCTGACATTACTCTGCACCAACTCGCTGATGACTTGTATCTTGGTATCTTGTCGATGCGTAATTTTTTCGAGTTTCTGGTCCAGTGTGTCGGCCATAGATTTAAAATTTTGTTGTAGTCTTTTTCGCTGCTCTTCGAAATTTTCATTCATCACCACTGCTTGTTGTTTTAGAGACTCTTTAACTTTACCTTCTAAGGTCTCCATTCGTTCCATAATTTCTACCTTACTTTCAGCATTATACGCGTATAGTTTCTGAATTTCTGACGTGCTTGCTTCCAATCTTCTCATAGTTTCAGACGTGCTTGCTTCCAATCTTCTCATAGTTTCAGCACCACTAGTTTTTATTTCTTCAAACCTTTTTACGTTTTCAGCGTTGCTGGCTTCCAATCTTCTCATAGTTTCAGCACCACTAGTTTTTATTTCTTCAAACCTTTTTACGTTTTCAGCGTTGCTGGCTTCTAACTTCTTCATTATGTCGGCTAAACTGACCTCTTGTTTATGTGCCATGTTTAATTTTAATTTGGTGAACCGATTTTAAAATATTTATTATTAATTTGTATATTATTAATTATTTGGATTATTATTAAATACTGTATTGGTAGTCATTTATTCATCAACATACAACCATTATCTTGGGCGCCTGTAGTATCAGTTTCTGATAACCACAATATTTATCTAAGCTCCCCTTTGTTTACTCTACTGATAACGCTAACTGTACGTTCTTATCAGCTACATTCAACATATAAATGCACATTTTATAATAATTACACATCAACTCTAAATATTTGTTCTACGTGAATTTATATTTATTTAACTTCTAACTAATTTTTAATTTTTTTTTTCGTATTATGTTTTTTTTTTTTAATTTATTTAATCGTGCCCCACGTTGGAAGCGACATTTTCTTTTGCAACACATCTTTTTATGATTTCTTTCATTATGGATTATGAGTTTTACATGGACCTGGTTAGGGTATACCATGCCAACACTTACCTGCAGTATATGGTACTTTTCTGCTTTGCCGGCTATTAGGTGTGGGATTTGGGCTTATTAGGTATCAGGTAACGAGTTGGGATGATGTGTTTCCAAAAGAATTATTTTAGGAAGCTGAGTTGTATAAATTGTGAATAAATGAAAACTACCTTTTTAGTCTATCATTCCAATGATTATAATTGTCACCCTCAAGGTGCTTATCTTTAAACAAATCATAATAATAAAAAGAATTTCAAATATTTAACACAATTTACGGCGGGTTCCACCATTTATATTCTTTCTTGAATATTACTTTACCATATTTTCTCTAGTGATATATTGTTATAATGCTTACGTCTAACAATCACATATTAAAATCATATATCTTAGTACATAATTTATAAGTTCCTGCAAATAAGACATACAATACACAGTATATACACAAAACATATAACATGGAAATATACACACATATATGGGCAGTTTCACACTGTCTGCCTGTAATTATAATTCATTTATAAAAATCATTTTTTGTTATATTGAATTTAATTATTTAATAAAATGGAAATACTGAATTGATTTCATTCTATGAAATCCGTAACCCTGTTCTTTATACATGAGAAAATAAAATACGAACTTTTTAAATGAATATAACAAGGGTTATAGTTATCGTTATCTCTATGTTAATTATTCTTTATACAGTGCACAATCTCATGAAAACATTTGCTTAGATTCTTTCTGCACTCTTATTAACATATTATTATAATAATCACACATTATCTAAATGTTCTGTCTTTTTGAATAAATGTCTCTATATGATATACAGTACAACATTTAAAAGTGTCTTTAGGCTTTAGTCATACCGCCTATATAATTAAATGTTTATCAATTATTTAAAACTGTTCAATTTCGCTTATAGCGGCTTTTCATTTACTTTTTGTGTTTTACAACATTATTATGAACCCTGAACCATATCAGGTCACCTGTTTTGATGATTTCATGTTACACAGATGTACACGGGTCTCAGGCGTCGGCGTTTAGTACAGCTATTCCTCTCGAAACCTCCGTCAGCGTCGCTTAGCGGTGTATGAACAGCTAGGCTAGGCGTCGTTCCTTTATCGTCATGGACACAGCGTCTCTGGCCTCGGGTATAGTCTGATGTCCGTAGTACGTAGTTGTAGTAACTCAGGTGTCTGCCGGTCTCATTGAAGCGTCTTCTGCAGCGTATCGTTCCGTGTGTACGACTCAACGAATCCTTTATGAATGCGCGAGACAGATGCTCGTTTTTGGCTCACTGTTTATAGGGCAAAGCCACGTGTGCAAATGAGTTTCTATCGGCGAATATCTCAACAATCCTTTATTTATTTAGGTAACAAAGTTGTTTGTTAGACGTGTCTTGAACACAGTTATTAGCTATGTATACACGCGATCTCTAATTAGCACCGCGAAAGGTGTGAAATAGTAAAACGCTTATAGTTCACGACACTCTCACTATCTCGTTATGTGTTTGGTGTCTAAATAAAGCTACATTTCCGCACTATTCACTGGTCAACCTAGTTCTTCTTAATCTTTTGTCATTTTTTTATTATTTAAGTTTTAAAACACTTCTGACATGTGCCGACAAAATTATACATATTTATGCAGGTGGACTGTTATCTGTTTTGTTTGCTATATAAAATCTTATCTGTACCCTTCTAAATGTACAATTGTAGCAGATAACGCTTATTATGCGTACTCCAGTTAGAACGATAAACATTGATAACAATGTTTCGTTATAATATATATATATATATATATATAAAGTGAGTGACACAAACTTATTTTGAACCAACAAAAGCGTAGAACTCATAAAATTTTTATTAAACATTCAGTAGTGTGTGTACCACTCAAGGAAAATGGCGTCTCTTGCTTTCTTTCAATATTGTTGAAGGGGGACAGCAGCGCGCCATGTGAGAATTAATGAACTATGAGCTATAGAATAGACAATTTTTTTTTTATTTTTTCTTGTCAATTCTGTTACTAGTGTCTAATTATTAATTATTTTCATTGTTTTATTAGTTTTATATTTGTAATGTGTAATATTAAGTTTGTAAAATTACCTGAATTGATTTCTTTTGTATAATCACAAGAACTCACATCCAAACAATCATACACAAACAACAATTAATTACTACACATTAAAAATGTTTTCTTCATGTATGTTATTTATGTAAAACTTGTATGAATTTATAATTTTACTGAAGACGATTGTTAATTTGGTTATAACCCTGAGATAAAAAATGTTTTCATGCATCCAAGAGCTAGATGGAACAGGAACCTTAAAAGAAGGGAAAGTTGTTATTAATTAATAGAAGAAAAGAAAATTATTATAATAAGAGAATTAAGGAATAAAAACTGAATGATTCAGAGCAGCAAAAGAAGTGTGTTCTCATTTATAAATAAATATTATTAAACATACAACTCAGAATATTGCTGAGATTATTTGAACATTTATATTCATTAACAATTAACAATCAGTAAACAAACAAACATAACACATCTGGCACTTACAACGTGAGGCCTAAGTAAGTAATTTTTATTAGTGATAAAATATTGAACATAACATAATTGGCACCAATAACTTGGGGCTCTACAAAATACAACTGACATTTGACAATTAATTATATTTTTTTGGATATTACAACATTTGCTTTAAAATACAAACAGTTTCTACAAGGTCAGATTAGGTACTGTGCAGTGGTTAAGTTTTTTAAATGAAGTAGCATATTGTAACGGTACGAAATTGTAGGGCCAAGTTAACATTTTAAAAATTATATTCTCCATGCAGTCATTGTTCACCTTTGTAGAACCCCGAGTTAATCGACCAAGTATGCTGTGTTTATTACAAAACAAAACGTCTATGTTTTGTCTCCGCACTCAAGCAGCGTAGACAGATTGTGAAATAACACCTAACTTCGCATCAGCCGTGAATCACGGAAGAAAGTAATGTAACTCCATATTGCGTCAGGCGGCAAAATATTGCTAAACCTTACGGCTACGTTATAGCGCTCATTTAACAGCACCAATGGGAGCGCAGTCTCGCGATCACGTGACCATGAAAAAAAAACTCTGTGTGTGCTCAACTTTAGCACTACTGAGGCCAGTTGCCTTGCACCTAATGGCCGCGCGGCCAAACAAAAACATCTCAGTGCGGAAAAATTATGTCGGCCGACTAAAAATATAACGGTACAACTCAGATACAGTGAGAATCTAGTTCGATATGTGATCGGAACAATATGCCAGCTTTTGAAAGCCGAAATTATTTCCGGAATGTGAAGTGCAAGACGTTGTTAAACTATTGGTGCAACAGCTCGGATACTATTACAGACAGGTTAAGAACAAACACAGATTGGTAAAGTACCTTTTATCATCAAACTAAAAGTTTTTGAAAGAGCTCTATTAATAAGAGATGAGTATTGTAAAAGTATGATGGGCATAAGAGTGAGAGAGAGAGAGAGAGAGAGTTTTATCAGTATGATAATTAAAAGTACATTTTTTCAATGTAAAAATGTCAATACTGTTAATATACATTTATTGTTTGTAACAAGAAATAATTCCTGCACAGCAATGGTATCATCTTTTGGTTTTCATCAACAAATATTGCTCCTAATAAAAACACACTTCCAAACAATAATTAAAAACATAACATTTCAACAGAAACCACATTTCAATAGCATCCTCTGCCTGCCCAAGTGACACACACGTGCATGTGCACATGCATGCATGCTAATATATATGTACACATACACACACACCTGTCTTTACATGGGCAATATTCATGTTTGCTTAATGTTTTTCGCAAGAAAAACCTCTCTGATTATCATGACGAGATGCACATGATTCAAAACATGACTCCTTAATAAATTTCTCCCATCAGTTCTGCGAAGAAGTTTATTACGTTTATCATTCAATAAATACCATCAGCATCACAAAAAGAAAATATTATGGCTTTAATTCAAAAAGTAAACATCCTAGACAACTATATGAAAAAAAAAGAAATGCTGACTGTAGTTAAAAAGACAAAATATAAATTTACAAATACAGTAGTAAGTGAAAAGACAAAACAGAAAAATATTGCTATTTTCTGTGATTACTGCCATACTACTGACAGCTAAATCCTATTTAACCTGGTACGGAACCACAAAAAAAAATTTCACTAAGCATAACAACATACTTGATAACCAAGATGTTGAAAAATTACAATGGGAATTGAAATTTAAATTATAATTTATTATTTATTTAGAAAGTAATATAACAGTAGTAATTTACACACAGTCATTTTTCAATAGTCTCCCTTCTTTTCAAAGCACTGGCGCAATCTTTCCAGTAGCTTACATATTCCCTGACAAAAAAATTCTTCTGCCAGGGGATGTACCTGCTCTCAAACAGCTACAATGACTTCTTCATGGGATTAAAACTTTTCCCCTCTTAGAACTCTCTTAAGGGTCCAAACAAATGAAAGTCGGAGGGGAAGAGGTTCAGACTACAAGGCAGATGGAGGAGAAAAGTACACTTTAGTTTTCAAATTGTAGCCATTGTATGAATGGCGACATAAGGATGCGCATTACCCTCTAAGGAACAGACAGAATCCTGAATATTTTACACTTACTTTGAATAGCTGTTCAGATTAACTTGGCATGTATAGTCCACTGTTCTGTTAGGAAAGCAATGTGTACAATAACTTTCATATCCCAAAAGAATTAAAGCCATAATTTTTCCTACTGAAAAATCAGTTTTCGCTTTTTTTTGTGTGTTGGTGATGAAGGATGCCGCCACTGCATCAATACTCTTTTGGTTTCTGGGGTAATAAGGTGTACTTCGGTTTTATCAGTAGTGACAACAGACTGTAAAAAGCTTCCTTTTCTTCATATTATACCAATACTGAATGAGCCATCTGCACATGTGTCTGCTTGTGTTCATGCATCATACTGGTTGGTGAAAGACTCAGATCTCTCAGTTCAAACAATTAGTATTTGTTCCCTCGCATCAGGCAGTGCTACCAACTTCAACATTTGTTTCTTCTATTTGAAGCTCAAACCAAATTATAATTCAAATTTGAATGCTCCTTGTAATTAACGCTGGAAATACTGCAGTCCAAACCTTTCTCTAGAAAAATTGCTGAGAAAACAATAAGTAGAAGATGAAATGTGGTGAGCTGATATGGTAGATTATGTTGTGGCACTAACAGGAGACAGGTTCTGGAAGTTCAACCACTGGATGAAAGTGTCAAATATTTGCTTATTTGTGTTGTGGACTACTAATTATTAGTTCAACTTGACATCATTTACTATTGATTGTCTATAGTGCATATTGGATACCTACATAAGTAGAAGAACGTTTGCTATACAAGTGTGACTGTTTCAAAATTATATTGATTTTTATGATGGTTAATAATCATTTATTCCTCTGTTTTAAGACATAAAACTCTGTAGTCCTTATAACAGTGATGTTGAAATGGAACATGGGATAATATTTAACAATGAAAAGCAGAAAAAAATACATGCTGAATAATGTTAATGCATTGTTCACAATGCATTAATTGTAATCAGTTTTGCATCATGAAAACAATTCACGTCAATGTTAAAAGCTTCTCTAGCTAATGAGTCAGGGCGACAACAGAGACAATCTTGCCGATGGAAAGCAGACAAGAAAGAAAGACAACAGGAACCATAAGGCACAGAAAGGTGGGGACAGAGAGCAGAATTCCAAAACAGAAGATGCACAAAATGGCAAGATGAGGAGGATAAGCATGAAAGCGATTAAGCGTGGGAACAACAAAAAGTGCTGTTGCTTGAAGCAAAGGAAAAGCAGAAAAAAGTATGTAAGCATGAAACAAAAGACATTAAAGTACTGTCTTTACTTTAATCGTGGAGACAGGAATAGAAGCATATTCAAGCAGAAGCAGATTAAGAACATGCCACTGCAGAGTTGGCTGCCTCTATAAAAGTAATATTCCCTCAACTAACATTTCTTTAATATTCTCATTGGTTTCTCCAGAATTCTGGAATGGCTACATAATTAACTATTTAAAGTATATCATACTGATTGTAATTTGGTAATTTTTTTAAAATTCAAATTATAATATTTACATGAAATATTGAATAAAACATACTGACTACCTGTAAGTGGCATCATGAAACTATCAAATCTATCTTCATCCTCCCCAAGGTCAACCATGAGCAGCCGTCCTAATGATGTATAAAACATGGATCTGCATCTCATTTCAGATACTGCCACACCATTTCCAAGAAATGGAAAATGTTCACTCTGTGGAAACGCAGATGTATAAAGACATGAAGTACAAGCTCCATATATAACTAAAATACATAGTAGAATAATAGTCTTAAATGTTTTAATCATATAATACTAAAATAGTACTCTCTGTTTATAAACAGTTTAGCATTGCAGGCCAGTCAATTAAGCAAAAAAAAGAGGCTGTAACTAAGTCTGTAACGGGCACATTTCAACTTCTACGCATATATGGTAAATGATGGAAGATATCGCTTTTCAAAAACTTCCTTAATTTAGAACCATATAAATTTATTAAATTTATACAATAACAGATTTTTTTTTAATTAGTCAAAATGGCATGTTTTCCTTACTGCTTACTGTTTTAATCGTGTATTTAAATTAAAACATAAAATAACAAATTATTTTTATACTTTTTATTACTTTTAATAATTAGTTACGTTATTTAACTTGCGCAAAACATTGTGTGTGTGTGTGTGTGTGTGTGTGTGTGTGTGTGTGTGTGTGTGTGTGTGTGTGTGTGTGTGTGTGTGTGTGTGTGTGTGTGTGTGTGTGTGTGTGTGTGTGTGTGTGTGTGTGTGTGTGTGTGTGTGTGTGTGTGTGTGTGTGTGTGCTGTTAAAACACAGTCCAAGTTCATTTCTTAACAACCGCACAACATGTAAAAAGCTCTTAAAATGCCTTATGTAACCAATTACATGTTGCAACAAAAGCCTCAACTTTTTTAATTGCATATCACCCACCGACCATCACAGCTCTAAAGAAGTGCGACCCCCTCACTTACCACCTGTAACAATTTTTGTGTATTTAAAAAAAACTAACTGTATAATTTGTATAATCAATGTGTAATAATTCTTATTCTGGCATAGGAATATGGCAATCAACTGCAAGGATATAACAACTTACAGTCACTCTCTCCGGGAGCCCAGTATTGTCCTCTTTGGGCTCTGAGTCTTTATTCTACGAATAACATTAATTCTACTTACTTATATCATTTATACTTTGTATTGTGATGGTACAATTCTGGTACAATACTAAATTTGTAAAAACATGGTACAAAAGACCATAATTATTGTATTTATTTATTTTAACAATTATTTGGTAATAATTATTTAAATATTTCATAATCCCTGTAAAGTTTTGGTGAGTGGACTATATAATTATTTTATAAAACGCAGATGGGAATTGACAGGATTTCGATCGCTTGCATTGTGAAACAGCAAACACAGCAAAAAATCGTATGTAACATAGCGATAACGTGACGAGCCCTGATGACGTCAGTGGAAGGAATGCACATTTTCTGTAAACAACTCGAGTCTGTAAACAACAAACAAAAGCTTGGTGACGTAGTTTTTGCCCCACCTACGCAATGCTTAACAAAGACTCTGTGTCATTTCCTCCTGGATTGTGAACGCAGCCGGCCGGCAAGAGGTTCACTAAGTGTGAATTTTAACTTTTACACCACCAAAAGTGGTTAACAACAAAAGTGTTTTAATAACAGTGACACCTTACCATTCGGTAAGGTGTAATCAGCAAAGATGTGATGGTAGCGCAATCAGCGAACTCGCGGTGTGCGATGTTCTACCGGGAAAACAACCACAGCTAAGTATTAGCTGTCCGATATTGGTGAGATCGCTCCAATATTTTTCAATATATTATTCAAGTAAATCAACATCATAAAAGAATGACCAATTCAAAATTCAATAATGAGCTCAAAATAAAATAAATTGTACGAGAGAGAGAGAGAGAGAGAGAGAGAGAGAGAGAGAGAGAGAGAGAGGAGAGAGAGAGAGAGAGAGAGAGAGAGAGACCTAAATATTTATAGTGCTGGGTTGTGCAGGTATTGTTTAGCATATTATACTCTATTTCATTATGTTTATTATATTTACAATGTTTATTTCTTATTAATGTTTACAAAATAAATGGGACTACGCCCCGAGGCATAGTAACGTGCGTGTTTGGCACATAGTTCAGTAGAATCATTTTCATATGTATGTAGAGTCTTTTTGATAATAAAAGGTAAACATTGGTAACCATTTCAAGTAATAGTAATTATTTCACATAACACTTTCCGCTATCATATCGTTCGTTTAACACGAATTCTGGACCGCAAGGTAAGCCTAATATTTATGCTGTTGTACAATCTGGCAACATGGCGCCCGATAATTATTCAATGTTTATTACTAAAATTAGTTAATTTTATGTGCCACAAATTAGTAGCTTCACATATGTCGCCTTGCGAACAGGGACTCTACATAAAACGTAATTTTATGTGGAGTAATACCTACCAGGAAAGCGAAATAATTACCTGAAGTAATTGCGAAAGTACGCAAACACGTGAGTACAATAGGGTCAAATTTCTAGGTTATAAACATATATGTTTTAGCAAGATAAAATAGCAAAAATGAGTACTAATGACAATATAACATTAGAAATCAGTACAACTGATGTAGATTTGACTAGTGAGATGGATGTTCAACCAACCCAAACTAGTCAGATTGACGAGGCAAATACGCTTGCATCTGTAGAGAAAGTCACTACCTCCATCTCAACTAGGTCAGAAAATAAAACAGACGAGATGTTAACACGTTTATATAACATGATGTGTAGCAATTTTAATGATATGAATTTTAAATTCGATGTTCAAAATAAGAAGTTAGATGAACAAAAGAATGATTCTGATGTTAAATTCAATGAAATTAAAACACAAAATATTCAAATTAAAAGTGATTTTAATGAGAAGTTTGACGAAATCAAAAATGAAATTAAAAGAGAAAATTGCCACTTTGATGACAGAATTAACACAATAGAAACACGTTGTGATAATATCCAGAAAACCACATTAGAAATTGTCAATGAGAAATTCAATAATAAAATAAGTAATTTAGATACTAAAATTGATCTAATTTATGAAACATTTAATGACACAGTTAAAAGCCAGTTAGAGTCACAAAATACAGAAATAGAACAGAAGTGTTTAACTTTTGTAGAAAGTCAAATAGAGATTAAAACCAATGTTGAAGTGAGTAACCAAGTAGAACTGAAAACAAATGTTTTGCAGAGTCATTTAGAGAAAATTGAATCAAATGTAGTAGATATTACAAATAATACCATATCAGAACATGAAAGAAATACCAAGAGTAGAGTAAGTCTGTTACAAAGTAAGATCAAAGAAATTGATGATTTAGCTATACAAAATAATATGGATGTGCATGATAAATATGATGTAATTGCTAATAGTTTAACCAGTGTAAAAAATGAGTTATGGGGGGAAATTAATAAAAATATTTCAAGTATTAATGATAGAGTGATAGTGACTAGGGATTTCTATAATGAAATAGAACTAGAAAATTTTAGTCATGAAAACAGGGTGATACATCCTATGCGTTTTTTAAATCAGACACGGGATTACAATTATTTTAGTAGTAGTAGTTGGGAAGTGAAATTAAATAAAACAGTCAAGTGTTTCAAGGGCAATTCAGTAATATCGGCTGGGGCTCATAGGTTAGAATGGGATTGCTATGACACTTTTGAGAAAGCATTCAAGGGTAAATATTGGACTGAAGAAGAGCAGGAGACTTTAAGAAGCCACATTATGGGAGCGGGTAATTTCATGGGACGTAACCCTAATAACAATAACATTACCATATACGTAACCAAACTTTACAACGAGGCAAAATATTTAGAGCCGCCCATACCATTTAAGTCATTCGTTAGATACGTGAGTAAGCACTTACCAAGAGAGGTGCAGGTTACTCTCATGACCAAGGAAATAGAGAATTTAAATGAGCTTGAAAAAGTATTAAATATACTACAAACCATCAATGACCGTGAAATAGGTAGACGACCCATACAACAAAATATGCCTAGTCATAACATTGAGTTTAATCGGCCAAAGCCTTATTACAACAATAATGGTAATAAATTTAATTATCGTACTGATTTAAAGCAACCAGGGGATTGGAGTTGTTCGAGTTGCAGGAAGGGAAATCGTGCACACATGCAACACTGTTACCAATGCAAAATGCCAAGAAATGAACCAAGGAGTAACAACCCAAAGCAGTTCATACCTAAAACCAGGGGAGCACCGAGTACCCGAGGAACACAACATCATAACCAGGGACCAACAAGGGGACACCAGGTACCCACCACCAGTAATAACAGGCCACAGCCGGAAAACTAAAGTCGACAGTGGTAAATAGGACCCGACCACTGTTCAGGGAAGCACATGAGGTCCGACCATTAGAAGACGTACAATCTAACGTAATAACAACTGATATCGTTGCTGACTTGTTGGAGGAGGAGAGCAACACAACATTGGAGGTGAGAGCTGGACTCACGGAAATCCAGGTAACAATAGAAAATAGGAAATTTAAAACACTTGTTGATACAGGAAGTGAAATTTCAGTAATAGCCGAGAACATTTTAAGTGAGTTAAAAGAATTTAAAAAGAATATTCCAGTTCTACCCGTAGCAGGGGTTACAGTAATAGGAGTAAAGGGGGTACGTAGTAAAAGGGTGACAAAACAGATACATTTAAGTTTCTCAATTGGAGATATGAATTTTGATAATACATTTTTGGTAGTCAAGGGGTTAAGTTTAGACATCATTTTGGGAAATGATTTTTTACAAAGAAATAAAGCTGTAATAAATTTTAAAGAGAAGGTGTTAGAGTTAGATGGGGGTGATCGGTCTGTTAAAATTAATTTTGAAAATGTGATAAATAAAGTTAGAACAACTGGTGTGAAATTGTTACAGAAACGAGTAGTTGAGAATAACTTAGATACTAAAATAAATTTTTGTAGAGAGGGTGAGTATTTTGAAGATATTGATAATGAAATGAGCAATATTAATAATGCAGTATGGGAGATAAGGGCGGATGAATTCTGTAATGGGGGTGAGGTGATAAGGAGTGGCCAACGTATAGCGTTATGGCAGGTAATAGAGCAGTTTAAGAGAGTGTTTGCCGATATTCCAGGAAGGGCAAAAAATTATGAATGTATGTTACACATTAAGGAACACACACCATTCATGCAGCGGAGCTATCCAGTGCCTTACTCTAAAAGACGAGCGGTGCAAGAGGAGTTGGATAAGATGATGGAAGGTGGAATCATCGAGAGGTCAGTATCTCACTACTCAAATCCATTAGTGGTGGTAATTAAAAAGGACGGAGGAGTAAGATTGTGTTTAGATGCAAGGAAGATAAATCAGATCATCATATCAGACCAAGAATCACCGGAATCCATTAATGAAATATTTCAAAAGTTTAGTGGAGTGAGGTTCATGACATCATTGGATCTGACGGCCGGATATTGGCAAGTGCCATTAGCAGAGGTAAGTAGGCCATACACAGCATTTTTATTTAATGGGAAAAATTATCAGTTCAAGCGACTACCATTTGGGCTAAATACCAGCGTAGCTAGTTTCATCAAATGTTTGGATAGAATTTTGAGACCAAAAGATTTAGATTTTCTCACAGTATATGTGGACGACATTTTGATAGCGTCACGGACATTTGAAGACCATTTAGAACATTTGAAGTATGTGTTAGAAAAATTAGAAGCGGGAGGCTTAACCGTAAATTGGGACAAGTCCAAGTTTTTACAAACAAAGATTTTAATTTTCTAGGATTCATTATTAAATCGGATATTACATCGGGATTCACCAACCCGGACAAGGTCGAATCTATTATGCGCTTCCCTGAACCACGAAACATCAAACAACTTCAGAGTGTTCTTGGGCTGTGCAACTTTTATAGGAAATTTCAAAGGAACTACGCACATATCACCGCAAAGTTAAGTGTGGTATTGCAGAAGAACAGGCAATGGAAGTGGGGAGACGTGGAGCGTGGAGCCTTTGAAGAAATAAAACGAAAATTTAGTAATATGATTATGATGAACCATCCGGATTTTGATAAAATGTTTTATTTGCAGACGGACGCCAGCAATGTAGCTGTAGATGCGGAGCTGTATCAGGAGGATGACGAGAGGGAACATCTAACCATTGCGTTCGCCAGCCGATCATTATTGCCTGCAGAAAAGAATTATACCACAACGGAGAAAGAATTGCTCAGTATTGTGTTTGCAGTCAGCAAGTTCAGGACTTACATCTTAGGCAACAAAACAATTATCCGAACCGATCATAAAGCTTTGTCATTCCTCAACACTTGTAAACTTGCTCACAGTCGATTAACCAGGTGGGTACTTGTTTTGCAGGAGTACAACTTCGAGTGGGAGTATA
The DNA here is from genome assembly GCA_034769895.1 of Magicicada septendecula. Lineage (NCBI taxonomy): Eukaryota > Metazoa > Arthropoda > Insecta > Hemiptera > Cicadidae > Magicicada > Magicicada septendecula. Next base: position 1,205,932,033 of record CM068367.1, read on the forward strand.
TTAAAGGAACCGAGAATAAGGTACCCGACACTCTTTCCAGAGTAGATTGCGAGAATAATAAAACAGGTAGGGATTCAAAAGAAATTGAAATTTTTCAGATTAGCAGAGAAGACAGAATTTTTGGAGAAGAGTTGAAGGATATCAAAACCATGCAGAGAGCAGATGGTAAGTCTGGGAAAATAATACACAGTTTAGACACGGAGTTGGATGACTCAGAGTACAATCAATATTTTCAAATCTACAAAGGGTTGTTGTTTAAGAAGGTAGTAGGGGGTGAGCGTGACTGGAGATTAGTGGTGCCAGCAGTATTGGAAGAGAAGATTATTTGGGATTGTCATATAAGATACGGTCATTTTGGGGCTAAAAAGTGTGTGAATGTTTTAAAAGAATCATGTATTTTCAGGAATATGGAGAGGCAAGTGAGACAGCTGCTGAGGAGTTGTGACTTGTGTCAAAAGTCGAAGGTGGTAAACTACAGAGTAGAAGGTGAGTTAAATTATATTAAGGTAGAAAGACCTTTTGATTTAGTTGCTGTGGATTTGTTTGGACCATTGCCGAAGGGTAGAGGCGGAGTAGTATATATATTTGTATTGCTTGACACTTTCTCAAAATATGTAAAATTGTATAGCGTGAAAAGAGCTACCAGTAAGGTATTGAGTGAAAAGGTGACGAAAGATTATATGATTAACGTGGGTAAGCCAAAGGTAATTTTATCAGACCATGGGCCGCAGTTCATCAGTGGAAGATGGCGCCAGACCTTAGGATGGGAAGGCATCCTCACGAAGCATACGGCTGTGTATCATCCCCAGTCCAACCAGGCTGAGCGTGTAATGAGAGAAATAGGCAGGATCTTCAGAGCCTATTGTCATGCTAAACACAGCGAATGGCCATTGTATGTAAGAAAGGTAGAAACTTGGCTAAACAGTACCACCCACGAGTCCACCGGCTATACACCCCATGAGTTGGTAAGAGGAACACGCCCCCCAAGAATTTTGGAACAACTGTTCGACTATCCACCTGAGAGCAGGACACCTGATGTGAACATTAAAATCCGGTTGGCTAACGAAAACTTAATCAGCAAAGGTGAACAAAGAAAACGTAGACACGACGCAAGAGGTAAGTGGGTTAAGTATAATATAGGACAAATGGTATTAGTAAAAAGGCATGATTTATCGAGTGCGCAAGACAAAGAAATTAAGAAGTTCTTTCTCTTATATGAAGGACCGTATGAGGTAGTAGAGATTAAAATGCAAAATTCTTATGTGTTGCAGAACAACGTAACTGGAGAGATAGTAGGAACACACAATGCTACAAATTTAAAATTGTACTGGTCATCTTAGGTATCTCTTATAAATACTGTTGTTTTATTTAGCGAGTGTATGAGTATTAATTTGGTATATTATTGTTTTTCAGAAGGGACTCTCCCCCATTTTCGGGCGATCACAGACTCACCACCTCTGATCGTGGATTTTGGAATTCTGGAGGCAGACCATGGTTGGCGGAACTGACATATGGAGGTGAAAGCAACGATGGTCTTACTCCACAAAACTGGTTGCAAGTAGAAATTTAATCTTATTGTTGAACGGGGAGGGGGACCCCTAATTCGTGAAAAAAAAAAAAAAATTTTGTAACTTAAAATTTTAACTCATTACGGAGTTATATTTTTTTTTTATATATAACCTAGGTATATAAGATGATCCATTGTTATCCTGTAGTGAGAAGGTCTTAGTTTTAGAAAAGTGAAAATTGGGACTTGGAAAGTGTCTACAAAATTAATTATGTAACTAAAGAAAGAATTAAAAGTTTTTTTTCGATGATATTCGAATTTTGAAATCAAGTTTAAATTTTATATTGAAGTAACAACCTTACGGGGTTAAAAGGACATAGTGATACTATGGTGATATATTGACACTGCTTTATGAACAGTGATAATATGATTATTATGTTTGTAATATGTGGTAGTCTTATAATGGATTTATGTGTATAACCTGTTCGTTGTAGGGTAGTTCCAGTGGGACTACATAAGACACAATGTGTCATATTATTGCGATTACCCATATTTCGGGCGATTACTGTCTTACCAACACTAATTGTGGTTCTGGACGACAACCAGCTGTGGCCAGCAATTGTAACCCTGACCATGGTTGGTTGCCTATAAAATTGGTTAAAATTTTGAAATTTATTGGGAAGTTCAGGGGAATCTAAGATTCTTTGTTTGCATAGGCTACTTCACCTCGGTTGGGGTGGTAGACCTTAGGGGCATATTATAAGAGTAAAAGTAGGGGTACATACCCTGAAGGTTTTATAAAGCTGAAGCAAGGATGGGAGAGAGAGAGAAAAGAAAAAAGTGCTCACTCCTTCTGCCTCGGTCCTTGTGGAGGCAACTGAACGCAGCAGTTCAGGTGGGGAAATAGTGTGTGTGGAGGAGAAAGAGGGGTAAATATTGTTAACAGCGCCAATTATTACCTGTTGATAATAATAATAATAATAATTTTAATTTCAATAAGATTTTATTAATTATTCTTTTTTCTATAAAATGTTTTATCCATGTTTGAATATTTGGGAGATTTATATGGGGATTTCCATGTTTATTTTAATATTTGTTTCTTTTATAATTACGTTAATTATGAAAGAGAAAGAGTTAATTATTATCGATGGGAATCGAAACAATTTTTACAATTCAGGGTAGTCCACGAAGAGAATGGCAATTCTATATAATTCTTGTATTTTATATTTTTTTTATATTTGTATTTCTAGTAGTTCAAGCAAACCCAGTGCTTATTAATGCAACCCAGCACATAGCTAAGGGGAAACAGATCAGTTAAGGATAGAGTAATATACCAAGCCACTATTTTGATATTTTAATTTATTGTTTCAGTGTTTGGTGATGTTATGACGGCGGTCCTGAGCTGGCCAGCGCGTCAGAGCAGGAACGTTACGCGCCTGATTGGCCTTATGGTGTTGGGATCTTGAAGGAGAAGTCCAGTAAGGTCATGCAGGTTCTGTCATCGTCATCAGACAACGGGTGAGTTATCGATTTTCTTTTATATAAATTGTGAGGGGGTTGTGGCGACATATCCTGGCTGATCCCTTTAGGAAGTACGAATGGGTCAATGAAAGTTTTTATGCTTCGGCACAAAATCTTTCATTGAGGGGGTTTTGTGATGGTACAATTCTGGTACATTACTAAATTTGTAAAAACATGGTACAAAAGACCATAATTATTGTATTTATTTATTTTAACAATTATTTGGTAATAATTATTTAAATATTTCATAATCCCTGTAAAGTTTTGGTGAGTGGACTATATAATTATTTTATAAAACGCAGATGGGAATTGACAGGATTTCGATCGCTTGCATTGTGAAACAGCAAACACAGCAAAAAATCGTATGTAACATATAGCGATAACGTGACGAGCCCTGATGACGTCAGTGGAAGGAATGCACATTTTCTGTAAACAACTCGAGTCTGTAAACAACAAACAAAAGCCTGGTGACGTAGTTTTTGCCCCACCTACGCAATGCTTAACAAAGACTCTGTGTCATTTCCTCCTGGATTGTGAACGCAGCCGGCCGGCAAGAGGTTCACCAAGTGTGAATTTTAACTTTTACACCACCAAAAGTGGTTAACAACAAAAGTGTTTTAATAACAGTGCCGAATGGTAAGGTGTAATCAGCGAAGATGTGACGGTAGCGCAATCAGTGAACTCGCGGTGTGCGATGTTCTACCGGGAAAACAACCACAGCTAAGTATTAGCTGTCCGATATTGGTGAGATCGCTCCAATATTTTTCAATATATTATTCAAGTAAATCAACATCATAAAAGAACCAATTGACCAATTCAAAATTCAATAATGAGCTCAAAATAAAATAAATTGTACGAGAGAGAGAGAGAGAGAGAGAGAGAGAGAGAGAGAGAGAGAGAGAGAGAGAGAGAGAGAGAGAGAGAGAGAGAGAGAGAGAGAGAGAGAGAGAGAGACCTAAATATTTATAGTGCTGGGTTGTGCAGGTATTGTTTAGCATATTATACTCTATTTCATTATGTTTATTATATTTACAATGTTTATTTCTTATTAATGTTTACAAAATAAATGGGACTACGCCCCGAGGCATAGTAACGTGCGTGTTTGGCACATAGTTCAGTAGAATCATTTTCATATGTATGTAGAGTCTTTTTGATAATAAAAGGTAAACATTGGTAACCATTTCAAGTAATAGTAATTATTTCACATAACACTTTCCGCTATCATATCGTTCGTTTAACACGAATTCTGGACCGCAAGGTAAGCCTAATATTTATGTTGTTGCACAATCTGGCAACATGGCGCCCGATAATTATTCAATGTTTATTAGTAAAATTAGTTAATTTTATGTGACACAAATTAGTAGCTTCACAGTATCTTCCTGCCAACTTCTCTTGGTGAACTACAGGTCTTCTTTAACTCCATGCCTAGTAAGAGTATTTGAGGACTAAAGCTCGAGCAAAGAGATAAAATAAGGCAAAATACGGATGTACTACACTAAGTGGCAGCTGATCTTTAAAATCCATCCGCTTTGGTGTTCAGCCCCCTGGGATCTTGGGAGTGAGCAACTACTGTTAGAATTACATGTAACAGACATAATAACAGCTACTCTTAAACAAAAATTTAAAGATTTTGAATTGAAAGAAGATGAACAGCTTCAGACTATCTGAGCATTACTGGACTCATGCTGCAGGTCATGGGAAAGAAAAAAATATAAGGACGGTTATAAAGAATAAGCTACATAAATTTGGAAAATTCTTTAGATTTGATCCAGATGAAGATGAAATCTGGAAGAAGATGAAACAAATGTTACTGCAAGCAATAAGTTCCCCAACTATCAATATGATTGGCAGCAACCCAACAGATGGCCTGAAACTGTCTAGGACAAATGCGAACTACACTTCACCCCACAGGACAGACGGGCATACAATAATCACACACACAAAATATCGGTATGGAGAACCTACATGACTTCCATGTTCTAAGATTTATATTTAAAATCATTTACGAAATGAAATGTTTCCATAGAAACTACTTCTTTCCACTTATTGCTTCAGCCTTAACCACAGTACTGTCGTCACTAACGTATACCACCACACGTTATCGCACTCGATTTTCACTGATGATGGCAGTCGACGGCACCGCCGAAACGTCTGGTTTTGCAGAAAACATTGGACTACGGCCAAACAGCCCGGGAAGGAATTTTAACAACAAACTACTACTTTGTTGCCAATAACGTAGTACACATATAAAAATTATCCCCTCCCCCTTCAACTATAATTTTCATATATAGAAAATTACCCCCACCTCGTTCAACTAGCCTCTTCATTTATAGATATTTCATCTACGTTTCTACAGTGGATTATTAAGATCTTCTTATCAGGATACTTTCTTTATCAAAATTAAGTACTTTACTCTTGTTACAACAAAAAATGTTTCAGGTAAACTACCATTTCCCTGTACCCGATCTTAACCAACATCAATAGGCCTCGAGTCTTCTACAACTCAGGCACATGTTGTAATGGTACATATAACACATCCAACACCAACGTATCACAAATGAATTGAAAGCCACTACACATAAAATTATCTAAAAAGTTGAACCTACAATCATGAATAAAGGAAGTATCATAAGCCAAAATAGGTGAATAAAATAAATAATGAATTACCAGTAAATGTACAACTGAAGAAAATAAAACAAGACTAACGACGAGACAACATACCTAATTACCCAATAGATCAAACAGTGAGAAAGAAACTAGTGACAACACCATCAAGAAGAAATCTACTAAGAGGGAGGAAGGAATCAGTGCAAAAAAGAAGAAAACATATCCAGGTCAAACACCAAAGGGAGATAATATGAATTACAATGAATTAACATATGCAAATAAAAGTATTATTATAGAAAAAGAAAGTATAAGTGAAACAAACCACATGATTTAAATCCCTAAGCTGTAAATTGACACTGACCTAAACTTATTAATCAAATGCCTTCCTTAACAATACAATACAAACAGAACTAAATAAAAGTTAATTATTGAAAACAGAAGTTAATAAAGAGATTGAGTAACAGTATGATAATTTCATAGCTAAATGATGTATAAACATGACAAAAAGGACTATGTCCAAAACACTAATAACAGATTGTAAAGTGGAATTGAAATTGTAAATAACCACTAATTACCAATGATAAAGACTGTGAAAATAAACAAATTGAAATCTAGTGATAAACAATAAATATACCCGTGCTATATAAAGTTAAATAAATCAGATGTAATGTAGAAATTCAAAACTGACAATCAAGCATTGCTGAATAACTAGATTATAACATAACCTAATCTGGCCAACTAGTTTTCAACAAAACCACAGAAAAATAAGACTAAAGCAATGTTGAACTAAAATGTGTTGTAGTATAACATAAATAGATAATATAAGGAACATTTAATGTACAACAGATAATGTGTTAAGGAATCATAAAGGCTGAATTGATGTAATTTAATATAACCATATGCATAACATAGAATGGTTGCATGAGACAGCAAAACTATCAAGTAAACTTGTAATAAAAGAGTAGGAACTCAACCAATAACATTGAATAAGGCAGAGTAACGTTTAAATAAGTAAATTCAAGGATTATATCCACCTAATTAACAATAATAACACAAATAATAAGTAAACCCTAGTAACAGCTAGATGCAAGTAATCAGGGTAACTTCAAACCAAAGTAATTATCAATGTAAATGCAGAATTAACTACTGCATAGTGCTAACAGTGTTATCAGAACACTGATAATAGATAATAAAACAATAATGAAATTAATGTGAAGGAATTACAACTCACGAAAAAATGTAACTTTCAAGAGTATTGAAAACTCACCTAAAAGACTATAATTAAGGTAATAAAACCCAGTGATAAATAAAAAGGACACTATCAGAAGTGATAATGACCAATGCATTATGCATAGGCCATAATAAAATGGTATTAACAACAACTATTATTGTAATATTATTGATAAACAATATATGTGACAATAGGCCTAGGATTTGAACCTAGGAAAATGGATATTTTATAATTATTAGTACATGACCAGACGTGAAAAGTGCACAATACTGTAATAATATGTTATCACCATGAACACACGGGATAAAAACAATATATTTAAGGTATTAGGTAATTTAAGAAGTACTATTAATTTGTACCAAGTGTGGTTTTATCAATCCCATATCAGAACTATATGATGAGGGTATGCAAATTACTCGTAATCAAAAGATAGAAATGATGGGAGTTATAAAAATATTGTCAGTGTAATTATAGATAAGATATTTGACTTATAAGAAAAAATTAGTAAATGACAAGCCCTTGCGCTTGGCCGTATGACCAGTAAATCATAGCCTCGAACCCAGCCACTGACGCTAGTTTAAGCTTCTATTTTGATGAACCTCGCCGAGAGTACACGACATAAAGACAATTAGCCAATCAGAGCTCATTAAAAAGTACGAAGTGCCGAATCCCGACCAGGTAACATCAATCAGTTCATCACCGGCATTCGAGAGATACTCCACGTTACCGGAGCGGCCATCATAACATTGAATTGACAGCCGACAGCTGATAATACACAGCTAACCTCGAAACTCTGAGTTGAGGTTAGGTCAGACCAAAAGGACAGTGAAGACTATTTTCAAAGTGTTCTATAACGGAGTTCATGCGTATAGGCAGTGTGTGATGTGAATTAATAAAAAATTAATTAAAATATTAATTAATTATAAAAAAAAAGTGTTAATTCTTCGAATCAACAGAATACGCAAGTATCAGTGCAAATGATCATTATATTATATAACAAATCATTAATCAATTAAGGAACGCTAATAGCGGATTTAATTTGTTTAAATTAAATAACAAATAACCCGATTTCCACAAGGAAGGGGACTTTGAAAAATAACATAAACAATAATCAAATGAAAGATTTTGCTAATGACAATTTAACTTTCTAGATTGAAATTAATTGTAATAGTTTAAGAAGAGACGTTGAATAATCAATGAGGGAACAATGAACCCTAACAATTAATAATTTTAAGATATTATTGTATTTAATTGTAGTACATTAACTCAAGGTCACATATGAGTGGACCCTAGTAGTAGTGAATTAATTTGAATTACCTGTTTTGTTTATATCCAATTTTGGAATCATTCAGGAAAATAACACTGAATTTAATACATAATAATGATGTACAAAATAAGTAATGCCTCAAAGAAGCATCCATTAATTAATTTCAAATAAGTAAGGTTACCATGAACAGTAATTAACCTCAATTGTAAACAATGAACAATCGTTCATATTTTGTGTTATGTTAAAGCAACAATTAATATTTTTATTTTCCGCCTACTCATTATCACAGTAGTGCATTTTATTGTTGAAGTGTATCTTGCAGACTCAAAGAACCTACTAATTTTATAAACTATAATAACCAAATTATTTACAAACAGAAATAATCGATTTTCAAAATGCAGTCTTACCACCCTGAGAGTTTAATAATTTTAAGAGTCCATATTCGACTTTAGTTATTTTTTAAAAGGAAAATAAATAATAGAATTGTAACAACAATCTTTCAACTTGAGTTAAATAAATAACTATTATTTCACGAACAAATTAAAGTGTTGACATTTATTGAACAGAATAGAATTACAGCTTAGGTGAGCAACAAGAGACGGTTGGCACCAGGAGCCAGAACGAGAATTTAAATCTAATGATTCTCACCAGCAATATTATCTCATATCATTAGCATATTACAACTGTTAGTAAGTATCATATAAATGTTGTGCTTATGTTAATTTCAGTACAGGAATGCACCGATCGACTCACCTCAGCTAATGGCAGAATAGTCAACGCAACTTATTCAAATACGAACTCAAGACATTGAACAAAAATTTTAAAAAATCTAAACATATTTAATAAACAACTTCAAGAGTAAGTGAACAGATTTATTTATATTGGATTCAATAATAGATTGAATTGGATTGAATAAATCACTAAACGAAAAAAAAAACTAATAAAAAAAAACCAAACCTTAATAATAATTATAAAACATATAACAAGATTCTACGAGACGACGTCTCGTCTACTTACAATATGTAAAAATTACTTCATTCTGTTTGAATTTACAGCAGTTATCGTTCATCATGAAAAAATTTCTCTTGTTCCAACACAAGATGTTGCAGGTAAACTACCCCTTTCCCTTAACCGATCTCCACCAAAAACAATAGGTCTTGATATCTCTACAATTCAGGGCTGTATGCAAAAAATTATTTGATTCTGTTTGAATTTGCGGCTGTTATCGTTTGCCATAGAAAATACCCTTGTTAAAACATAAAACGTTGCAGGTAAACTACCCCTTTCCCTTAACCGATCTTCACCAAAAACAGTAGGTCTTGAGAACTCTACAATTTAGGACTGTATGCAAAACATTATTTGATTCTGGTTGAATTTGCAGCTGTTATCGTTTGCCATAGAAAAAAAATACCATTGATAAAAAAAAAAGTTGCAGGTAAACTACCCATTTCCCTTAACCGATCTTCACTAAAAACAATAGGTCTTAGAACTCTTACTATTCAGAGTTGCATGCAAAAAATTATTTGATTATGTTTGAATTTGCGGCAGTTACCGTTCGTCATAGAAAAAATTACCCTTGTTAAAACATAAAATGTTGCAGGTAAACTACCCTATTCCCTTAACCGATCTTCACCAAAACCAAAAGGTCTTGAGAACTCTATAATTCAGGACTGTATGCAAAACATTATTTGATTCTGTTTGAATTTGCGGCTGTTATCGTTTGCCAAAAAAAAATAACACTTGATAAAAAACGCTGCAGGTAAACTACCCCTTTCCCTTAACCGAGCGTCTCCGAAAACAATAGGTCTTGAGTACTCTACAATTCAGGGATGTATGCAAAAAATTATTTGATTCTGTTTGAATTTGCGGCTGTTATCGTTTGCCATAGAAAATACCCTGTTTAAAACATAAAACGTTGCAGGTAAACTACCCCTTTCCCTTAACCGATCTTCACCAAAAACAACAGGTCTTGAGAACTCTATAATTCAGGGCTGTATGCAAAAGAGTAGTTAATTCTGTTTGAATTTGTGGCCGTTATCGTTTGCCATAGGAAATAATAAACCTTGATTAAAAAAAAAAGTTGCAGGTAAACTACCCCTTTCCATTAACCGATCTTCACCCAAAACAATATGTCTTGAGTACTCTTCAAATCAGGACTGTATGCAAAAAATTATTTGATTCTGTTTGAATTTGCGGCTGTTATCATTTGCCATAGAAAAAAAATCTACACACAGACACTTTTCAAAATATCGGTATGGAGAACCATACATGACTTCCATGTTCTATGATTTATATTTAAAATCATATTCGAAATGAAATATTTCCATAGAAACTACGTCTTTCTACTTATTGCTTCAGCATTAACCACAGTACTGTGGTCACTAACGTATACCACCTCACGTTTTCGCACTCGATTTTCACTGATGACGGCAGTCGATGGCACTGCCGAAAAGTCTGGTTTTGCATAAAAAATTGGACTACGGCTAAACAGCCCAGGAAGCAATTTTAACAAAAAACTACTTCTTTGTTGCCGATAACGTAGTACACATATAAAAAATTCTCGCCTCCACTTCAACTATAATTTTTAATGATAGAAAATTACCCCCACCCCATTCACCTAACCTCTTCATTTATAGATATTTCATCTACGTTTATACAGTGGATTATTATGAGCTTCTTATCAGGATACTTTATTTATAAAAATTAAGTACTTTACTCTTGTTAAATCATAAAATGTTTCAGGTAAACTACCCCTTTCTCTTAACCGATCTTCTCCAAAATCAATAGACCTTCCGTCCTCTACAATTCAGGGATGCATGCCAAAAAAATATTTGATTCTGTTTGAATGTGCGGCAGTTATCATTCGTCATGGAAACATTTCTCTTGTTACAACATAAAATACTCTTGTAAACTACCCCTTTCTCTTAACCAATCTTCACCAAAATCAACAGACCTTGAGCTCTATGCAACTCAGGAAAGTGTGCAAAAAATTATTTGATTCTCTTTGAATTTTCGGCAGTTATCGTTCGTCATAAAAAAATTACCCTTTTTAAAACATAAAACGTTGCTGATAAACTACCCCTTCCCTTAACCGATCTTCAACAAAATGAACAGACCTTGAGTTCTCTTTAGTTCAAAAAGGTATGCAAAAACCTAATTGATTCTGTTTGAATTTACGGCAGTTATCGTTCGTCATATAAAAAATTACCCTTGTTAAAACAAAATGTTGCAGGTAAACTACCCCTTTCCCTTAACCGATCTTCACCAACACCAATAGGTATTCAGAACTCTACAATACAGGGTTGTATGCAAAACATCATTTGATTCTGTTTTAATTTGCGGCTCTTATCGTTTGCCATAGAAAACACCCTTGATAAAACATAAAACGTTCTGGTAAACTACCCTATTCCATTAACCGATCTTCACCAAAAACAATAGGTCTTGAGAACTCTACAATACAGGGTTGTATGCAAAACATTATTTGATTCTCATTGAATTTACGACAGTTATCGTTCGTCATAGAAAAAATTACCCTTGTTAAAACATAAAACGTTGCAGGTAAACTACCCCTTTCCCTTAACCGATCTTCAACAAAATCAACAGACCTTGAGTTCTCTATAATTCAAAAACGTATGGAGAAGAGTAGTTTATTCTGTTTTAATGTTACCGTTCGTCAAAAAAAATTACTTTTGTTAAAACATAAAATGTTGCAGGTAAACTACCCTATTCCCTTAACCGATCTTCAACAAAACCAACAGGTCATGAGAACTCTACAATTCACGGCTGTATGCAAAATATTATATGATTCTGTTTGAATTTGCGGCTGTTATCGTTTACCATACAAAATACCCTTGATAAAACAAAAAACGTGGCAGGTAAACTACCCCTTTCCCTTAACCGATCTTCACCAAAAACAATAGGTCTTTAGTACTCAACAAATCAGGCCTGTGTGCAAAAACGTATTTGATTCTGTTTCAATTTGCGGCTCTTATCGTTTGCCATAGAAAATACCCTTTTAAAACATAAAATCTTGCAGGTAAACTACCCCTTTCCCTTAACTGATCTTCACCAAAAACAACAGTCTTGAGAACTCTACAATTCAGGGAAGTATGCAACAAATTATTTGATTATGTTTGAATTTGCGGCTGTTATCGTTTGCCATAGAAAATACCCTTGTTAAAACATAAAACGTTGCAGGTAAACTACCTTTTTCCGTTAACCGATCTTTACCAAAATCAATATATCTTGAGAACTCTACAATTCAGGGCTGTATGCGAAACATTATTTGATTCTGTTTGAATTTGCGCTGTTATCGTTTGCCAAACAAACAAAATTACCCTTGATAAAAAAAAACCGTTGCAGGTAAACTACCCCCTTCCCTCAACCGATCTTCACCAAAAACAATAGGTCGTGAGTACTCTACAAATCAGGGATATGTATGCAAAAAATTATTTGAGTCTGTTTGAATTTGCGGCTGTTATCGTTTGCCATAGAAAAAAAATCTACAGACACACAGACACTTTTCGAAAAACGACTTTTTTTCATTTTGAATGTAGTACTATCAGAATCTGCAATAATCTCGAACACGATTTTTTTGCCATCACCATACTTCCATTTCCTTAAGAAACTACGTCTTTCTACTTATTGCTTCAGCATTAACCACAGTACTGTGGTCACTAACGTATACCACCTCACGTTTTTGCACTCGATTTTCACCGATGATGGCAGTCGATGGCACTGCCAAAAAGTCTGGTTTTGCAGAAAACATTGGACTACGGCTAAAGAGCCCAGGAAGCAATTTTAACAAAAAACTACTTCTTTGTTGCCGATAACGTAGTACACATATAAAAAGTTCTCCCCTACACCTTCAAGTATAATTTTTAATAATAGAAAATTACCCCCACCCCGTTCACCTAACTTCTTCATTTATAGATATTTCATCTACGTTTCTACAGCGGATTACTATGCGATTCTTATCAGGATACTTTATTTATAAAAATTAAGTACTTTACTCTTGTTAAATCATAAAATGTTTCAGGTAAACTACCCCTTTCTCTTAACCGATCTTCTCCAAAATCAACAGACCTTCCGTCCTCTACAATTCAGGGAAGCATGCAAAAAAATATTTGATTCTCTTTGAATGTGCGGCAGTTATCGTTCGTCATGGAAACATTTCTCTTGTTACAACATAAAATGTAGCAGGTAAACTACCCTTTACCTTAACCGAACTTCACCAAAATCAATAGACCTTGAGGTCTCTGCAACTCAGGAAAGGGTGCAAAAAATTATTTGATTCTCATTGAATTTTCGGCAGTTATCGTTCGTCATAAAAAAATTACCCTTTTTAAAACATAAAACGTTGCTGATAAACTACCCCTTCCCTTAACTGATCTTCAACTAAATCAACAGACCTTGAGTTCTGTATAATTCAAAAAGGTATGCAGAAGAGTAATTGATTCTGTTTTAATGTATGGCAGTTATCGTTCGTCAAAACAAAATTACCCTTGATAAAACATAAAATGTTGCTGGTAAACAACCCTATTCCCTTAACCGATCTTCACCAAAAACAATAGGTCTTTAGTACTCAACAAAACAGGGCTGTATGCAAAAACGTATTTGATCCTGTTTGAATTTGCGGCTCTTATCGTTTGCCATAGAAAATACCCTTGATAAAACATAAAACGTTGCACGTAAACTACCCCTTTCCCTTAACCGATCTTCACCAACACCAATAGGTATTGAGAACTCTACAATACAGAGCTGTATGCAAAACATCATTTGATTCTGTTTGAATTTGCGGCTGTTACCATTTACCATAGAAAAAATTACCCTTGATAAAAAACCGTTGCAGGTAAACTACCCCTTTACCTTAACCGATCTTCACCAAAAACGATAGGTCTTGAGACCTCTACAATTCAGAGCAGTATGCAAAATATTATATGATTTTGTTTGAATTTGCGGCTGTTATCGTTTGCCATACAAAATACCCTTGATGAAACAAAAAACTTGGCTGGTAAACTACCCCTTTCCCTTAAACGATCTTCACCAAAAACAATAGGTCTTTAGTACTCATGAAATCAGGGCTGTATGCAAAAACTTATTTGATTCCGTTTGAATTTGCGGCTCTTATCGTTTGCCATAGAAAATACCCTTTTAAAACATAAACGTTGCAGGTAAACTACCCCTTTCCCTTAACCGATCTTCACCAAAAACAAAAGGTCTTGAGAACTCTACAATTCAGGGCAGTATGCAAAACATTATTTGATTATGTTTGAATTTGCGGCTGTTATCGTTTGCCATAAAAAATACCCTTGTTAAAACATAAAACGTTGCAGGTAAACTACCCCTTCACCATAACCGATCTTTACCAAAATCAACAGATATTGAGAACTCTACAATTCAGGGCTGTGTGCGAAATATTATTTGATTCTGTTTGAATTTGCGGCTGTTATCGTTTGCCATAGAAAAAAATCTACAGGCACACACACACAGCACGCACACACACACACACACACATTTCGAAAAACGACTTCTTTTCATGTTTTGAGTGTAGTACAATCAGAATCTGCAATAATCTCGAACACGATTTTTTTTGCCATCACCATACTTCCATTTCCTTAAGGAACATGGAGGTAATATCGGTATGGAGAACCATACATGACTTCCATATTCTAAGATTTATATTTAAATCTTAATATCGCCTGCCAAGCGCGATATATTTTCTCTTATACATGATGTACATTAAAATGAAAAAATTTTAATTTTATTGCCTGGCAACAAAATTATTTTATTTTTAACAATTACCATTGTTTCAAAAAGTTTAAATAAATTTTCAAGTACTTTACTCTTGTTAAAACGTATAAGGTTGCTGGTAAACTACCCCTTCCCCTTAACCGATCTTCACCAAAATCGAAAGTCATTGAGACCTCTACAATTCAGGGACGTATGCAAAAAATTATTTGATTCTGTTTGAATTTGCGGCTGTTATCGTTTGCCATAGAAAATACGCTTGATAAAAAAACGTTGCAGGTAAACTACCCCTTACCCTTAACCGATCTTCACCAAAAACAATAGGTCTTGAGTACTCTACAAATCAGGACTGTATGCAAAACATTATTTGATTCTGTTTGAATTTGCGGCTGTTATCGTTTGCCATAGACAATACCCTTGTTAAAAAAACGTTGCAGGTAAACTACCCCTTTCCCTCAACCGATCTTCACCAAAAACAATAGGTCTTGAGAAATCTACAATTCAGGGCTGTATGCGAAACATTATTTTATTCTGTTTGAATTTGCGGTTGTTATCGTGTGCCAAAAAAAAAAAATTTCCCTTGATAAAAAAAACCGTTGCAGGTAAACTACCCCTTCCCCTCAACCGATCTTCACCAAAAACAATAGGTCGCGAGTACTCAACAAATCAGGGCTGTATGCAAAAAATTATTTGATTCTGTTTGAATTTGCGGCAGTTGTCGTTTGCCATAGAAAATACGCATGATAAAAAACGTTGCTGGTAAACTACCCCTTCCCCTCAACCGATCTTCACCAAAAACAATAGGTCTTGAGTACCCTACAAATCAGGGCTGTATGCAGAAAATTATTTGATTCTGTTTGAATTTGCGGCTGTTATCGTTTGCCATAGGAAATACCCTTGTTAAAACATAAAACGTTACAGGTAAACTACCCCTTTCCCTTAACCGATCTTCACCAAAAACAATAGGTCTTGAGAACTCTACAATTCAGGGCTGTATGCGAAACATTATTTGATTCTGTTTGAATTTGCGGCTGTTATCGTTTGCCAAACAAACAAAATTACCCTTGCTAAAAAAAAACCGTTGCTGGTAAACTACCCCTTTCCCTCAACCGATCTTCACCAAAAACAATAGGTCGCGAGAACTCTGCAAAACCGGGCTGTATGCAAAAAATTATTTGATTCTGTTTGAATTTGCGGCAGTTATCGTTTGCCATAGAAAAAAAATCTACAGACAGACAGACACACAGACAGACAGACAGACAGACAGACACACAGACACTTTTCGGAAAACGACTTTTTTTCATGTTTTGAGTGTAGTAGAATCAGAATCTGCAATAATCTCGAACACGATTTTTTTTTGCCATCACCATACTTCCATTCCTTAAGGAATATGGAAGTAAAAATTACCCTTGATAAAAAAAAACGTTGCAGGTAAACTACCCCTTTCCCTTAACCGATCTTCACCAAAAACAATAGGTCTTGAGTACTCTACAATTCAGGGCTGTATGCAAAAAATTATTTGATTCTGTTTGAATTTGCGGCTGTTATCGTTTGCCATATAAAAAAAATCTACAGAAGACAGACAGATAGACACACAGACACTTTTCGAAAAATGACTTTTATTTATGTTTTGAGGGTAGTACAATCAGAATCTGTAATAATCTCGACCACGATTTTTTTTTCCATAACCATACTTCCATTTCCTTATAGAACATGGAAGTAAAATTCCACATACACACACTTTTCGAAAAATGACTTTTTCATGTTTAAGGGTAGTACAATCAGAATCTGCAATTATTTCGAACATGATTTTTTTCCCATCACCATACTTCTATTTCCTTACGGAACATGGAAGTAAAATATTGGTATGGAGAAAAATACATGACTTCCATGTTCTAAGATTTATATTTAAAATCATTTTTGAAATGAAATATTTCCATAGAAACTACTTCTTTCTACTTACTACTTCAGCCTTAACCACAGTACTGTGGTCACTAACGTATACCACCACACGTTATCGCACTAGATTTTCACTGATGATGGAAGTCGATGGCACTGCCGAAACGTCTGGTTTTGCAGAAAACATTGGTCTACAACCAAACGGGCCAGGAAGGAATTTTAACAACTACTTCTTTGTTGCCAATAACGTAGTACATATATAAACAACATTATCCCCTCCCCCTTCAACTATAAATTTCGTTTATAGAAAATTACCCCCACCCCGTTCAACTAGCCTCTTCATTTATAGATATTTCGTCTACGTTTCTATAGTGGATTATTACGAGCTTCTTATCATTATACTTTATTTATCAAAATTAAGTACTTTACTCTAGTTAAAACATAAAACGTTGCAGGTAAACTACCCATTTCTCTTAACCGATCTTCACCAAAATCAATAGACCTTGAGCTCTCTACAATTTAGGGATGTATGCAAGAAATTATTTGATTATGTTTGAATTTACGGCAGTTATCGTTCGTCATAGAAAAAATTACTCTTGTTAAAACATAAAATGTGGCAGGTAAACTACCATTTCCCTTAACCGATCTTCAACAAAATCAACAGACCTTGAGTACTTAACAATTCAGGAACGTATGTAAAAAAATATTTGATTCTGTTTGAATGTGCAGCAGTTATAATTCGTCGTAAGAAAAATTACCCTTGTTAAAACATAAAACGTTGAATTCTCTATAACTCAGGGAAGTATGAAAAAAATTATTTGATTCTGTTTGAATTTACGGCAGTTATCATTCATCATAGAAAAAATTACTTTTGTTAAAACATAAAACATTGCAGGTAAACTACCCCTTTCCCTTAACCAAACTTCACCAAAAACAATAGGTCTTGAGAACTCTACAATACAGGGCTGTATGCAAAACATTATTTGATTCTGTTTGAATTTGCAGCTGTTATCGTTTGCCTTAGAAAAAAATTACCCTTGATAAAAAAGCGTTACTGGTAAACTACCCCTTACCCTTAACCGATCTTCACCAAAAACAATAGTCTTGAGTACTCTATACATCAGGGCTGTATGCAAAAAATTATTCGATTCTGTTTGAATTTGCGGCTGTTATCGTTTGTCATAGAAAATACCCTTGTTAAAACGTAAAACATTGCAGGTAAACTACCCCTTTCCCTTAACCGATCTTCACCAAAAACAATACGTCTTGAGAACTCTTTAATTCAGGCCTCTATGCAAAACAATATTTGATTCTGATTGAGTTTGCGGCTGTTATCGTTTGCCATAGATAAAAATTACCCTTGATTAAAAAAGCCCCGTTGCCGGTAAACTACCCCTTTCCCTTAACCGATCTACACCAAAAACAATAGGTCTTGTGTACTCTACAAATAAGGGCTGTATGCAAAACATTTTTTGATTCTGTTTGAATTTGCGGCTGTTATCATTTGCCATAAAAGTACCCTTGTTAAAACATAAAACGTTGCAGGTAAACTACCCCTTTCCCTTAACCGATCTTCACCAAAAACAATAGGTCTTGAGAACTCTACAATACAGTGCTGTATGCAAAATATTATTTGATTCTGTTTGAATTTGCGGCTGTTATCGTTTGCCATAGAAAAAAATTACCCTTGATAAAAAAACGTTGCAGGTAAACTACTCCTTTCCCTTAACCGATCTTCAACAAAATCAACAGACCTTGAGTTCTGTATAATTCAGAAAGGTATGCAAAAGAGTAGTTGATTCTGTTTGAACTTACGGCAGTTATCGTTTGTCATAGAAAAAATTACCCTTATTAAAACATAAAATGTTGCCGGTAAACTACCCTATTCCCTTAACCGGTCTTCAACAAAACCAACACGTCTTGAGACCTCTACAATTCAGGTCTGTATGCAAAACATTATTTGATTCTGTTTGAATTTGCGGCTGTTATCGTTTGTCATAGAAAACGCCCTTGTTAAAACATAAAACGATGCAGGTAAACTAGCCCTTTCCCTTAACCGATCTTCACCAAAAACAACAGGTCTTGAGTACTCTACAAATAACGGCTGTATGCAAAACATTTTTTGATTCTGTTTGAATTTGCGGGTGTTATCGTTTGCCATAGGAAAAAACTACAGACACACACACACACACACACACACACACACACACACACACACACACACACACACACACACACACACACACACACACACACTTTTCGAAAAATGACTTTTACTTCCATGTTCCTTAAGGAAATGGAAGTATGGTGATGGCAAAAAAAAATCGTGTTCGAGATTATTGCGATTCTGATTGTACTACACTCAAAACATGAAAAACAGTCGTTTTCCAAAAAGTGTGTGTGTGTGTGTGTGTGTGTCTGTCTGTCTATCTGTACATTTTTTTTCTATGGCAAACGATAACAGCCGCAAATTCAAACATAATCATGTAATATTTTGCATACAACCATCAATTGTAGAGTTCTCAATGCCTGTTGGTTTTGGTGAAGATCGGTTAAGGGAATAGGGTAGTTTACTTGCAACATTTTATGTTTTAACAAGGGTAATTTTTTTATGACGAACGATAACTGCTGTACATTAAAACAGAATCAACTACTCTTCTGCATACCTTTTTGAATTATACAGAATTCAAGGTCTGTTGATTTTGTTGAAGATCGGTTAAGGGAAAGGGGTAGTTTACCTGCAACGTTTTATGTTTTAACAAGGGTAATTTTTTCTATGACGTACGATAACTGCCGTAAATTCAAAGAGAATCAAATAATCTTTTGCATACAGCCCTGAATTGTAGAGTTCTCAAGACCTATTGTTTTTGGTAAAGATCGGTTAATGGAATAGGGTAGTTTACCAGCAACGTTTTATGTTTTATCAAGGGTTGTTTTCTATGGCAAACGATAAGAGCCACAAATTCAAACAGAATCAAATAATTATTTGCATACAGGCCTGAATTGTAGAGTACTCAAGACCTTTCGTTTTTGGCGAAGATTGGTTAAGGGAAAGGGGTAGTTTACCTGCAACGGTTTTTTATCAAGGGTAATTTGTTTCTATGGTAAACGATAACAGCCGCAAATTCAAACAGAATCAAATGATGTTTTGCATACAGCCCTTTATTGTAGAGTTCTCAAGACCTATTGGTGTCGGTGAAGATCGGTTAAGGGAAAGGGGTAGTTTACCTGCAACATTTTGTTTTAACAAGGGTAATTTTTAATATGACGAACGATAACTGCTGTAAATTCAAACAGAATCAACTACGTTTTTGCATACCTTTTTGAACTAAAGAGAACTCAAGGTCTGTTGATTTTGTTGAAGATCGGTTAAGGGAAAGGGGTAGTTTATCAGCAACGTTTTATGTTTTAAAAAGGGTAATTTTTTTATGAGGAACGATAACTGTCGCACCTTCAAACAGAATCAAATATTTTTTTGCATGCATCCCTGAATTGTAGAGGACTGAAGGTCTATTGATTTTGGAGAAGATCGGTTAAGAGAAAGGGGTAGTTTATCTGAAACATTTTATGATTTAACAAGAGTAAAGTTCTTAATTTTTATAAATAAAGTATCCTGATAAGATGCTCATAATAATCCACTGTAGAAACGTAGATGAAATATCTATAAATGAAGAGGTTATGTGAACGGGGTGGGGGTAATTTTCTATTATTAAAATTTATAGTTGAAGGTGGAGGGGAGAATTTTTTATATGTGTACTACGTTATCGGCAACAAAGAAGTAGTTTTTTGTTAAAATTGCTTCCCAGGCTGTTTAGCCGTAGTCCAATGTTTTCTGCAAAACCAGACTTTTCGGCAGTGGCATTGACTGCCATCATCAGTGAAAATCGAGTGCGAAAACGTGAGGTGGTATACGTTAGTGACCACAGTATTGTGGTTAATGCTGAAGCAATAAGTAGTAAGACGTAGTTTCTATGGAAATATTTCATTTCGAATATGATTTTAAATATAAATCTTAGAACATGGAAGTCATGTATGGCTCTCCATACCGATATTTTTTCATGTTTTGAGTGTAGTACAATCAGAATCTGCAATAATCTCGACCACGATTTTTTTTGCCATCACCATACTTCCATTTCCTTAAGGAACATGGAAGTAAAAACAGTTGATATTTTACACAAAATATTCATAATTATAGTAAAAATTTTGTGCAGTGTCTATGTTCTTCAAAACAAGATGACTTTGTGTCAGAATCACTTTCCGTATTTACAGGGTTAAAAAGATTACTAATTTTTGTTTGAGAGCGATTAGATTTATTTTCTTTACTCAATAACTCACAAAGGTGCCGCAAGCGATCATAATAGGGAGACATGTTGTCATTTTTTGATTGCTGAACTTACTCAGTGACAAAGTTCAAGTGGTCTTTTACTTCACTCACTTTAAATTGTTGAGCCCGATTGTCTCTGACTGGTTAACATTCCATTTTGCTTAGAACTGTCCGTTATAATGGGGGATTACTGTATTTCATATTTCAAACGTGTATACACAAATTCTGTGTAATAAACCTGTTGATAGGCCTAAATTTAAAAAAATAGTTATTACTGTATTAGCGTACACAGCTGAAAAAAATAATAAAATAGTACAAAAGATAAAAGAATAAGAAAATTCGTCAACATTTTTTGAACCTGGGGGGGGGGTTCGTTCGTCCCCCCGTAAATACGCCCGTGGTCCATACCGAAGTACCTTCAAATACAAAATGAAAGTAGTTAATTTTCCAACTAGATTGTATAAAAAATTGATCGACAGAAACGTATAATCGTAAAAGGTCACTTTTCATTCGGAACAAATAAAGATGTAAAAAATTGTAGGTTTGAGAAAACTATACGTAGCGTCAACCCATCATCACACAGAGATTGCAGAAATGTAAGAAACAAAATTAACCAATCAATTGAGAAATAATAAATTGTTAACGACTAGTCCAAGATAATAAGAGCATTTAAAGTTTTTTACGAAATAAATTAACAAAATAATGAATCCCT
The DNA here is from genome assembly GCA_034769895.1 of Magicicada septendecula. NCBI lineage: Eukaryota > Metazoa > Arthropoda > Insecta > Hemiptera > Cicadidae > Magicicada > Magicicada septendecula. The sequence continues at coordinate 1,205,953,851 of CM068367.1, forward strand.
TTCAAATTCGAATTGTACATAAATATCTAATTAAATTGAGACATTTTTTTATTTCATAAGATTGCAATTAAGTTCAAATCGTTGCCATGAATCGGTTTATATAAATTTCCCAAAGGTTTAAAATTTAAACTTATTAATTGTTGTAAAATATCGGAAAATTAGTACACCGTACACGTGTAAATTTGAATCAAGTTTTCACAAGTTTTGAGCAGAATATTTTAAGAGCCATTACTGTAATCTGTAGAATATATCCAGAAAGTATTTTGTGAAACTCTGTCTTATAATAAACATAATATTTAGAAAATTCATATGAATCCGTTGATCCTAAAATCCCCGTCTATATTAAATATTTTATTTTAATAGTTCAGCGATAGGTGAATGGTTAAACATGCAACCATTTGGATAGTTTTGAACTATATGAATGGTTGTGACGTCAATCGTTTATACGTTACTTATATGACTTACATACAAAAAAAATCAATTTTGTCGCTAAAATAATGAACTCGGCTTATTTAAGTAGCTGATACTAAGACAAGTACAGTACATCGCATAGTCGTATTACCTTTGCTTAATGTTGTACCATCCACCGCACTCAGTGTACTACCGTCTTGCGTTTTACAATACCATACAATGAACTCAGATTGTATTTGCTTCAACTCAGATAACGTCTACATGTTCAGACATAGCAATCTCATAAATTTTATCGTAGTCCAGTTACAAAGAGATAAGATGCAGAGGTCACAGGTACGAGTTTAAACACGGTTGAAATACATACCGATTGTTCTGTAGATCAGTTTACCACGTGTATAAATAAACCCAGTTTTGAATGTTAAAATAATTACGATACGTAATATTGGTATGGAGAAACCCCTACATGACTTCCATGTTCTCAGATTTATATTTAAAATCATTTACGAAATGAAATGTTTCCATAGAAACTACTTCTTTCCACTTATTGCTTCAGCCTTAACCACAGTACTGTGGTCACTAACGTATACCACCACACATTATTGCACTCGATTTTCACTGATGATGGCAGTCGACGGCACTGCTGAAACGTCTAGTTTTGCAGAAAACATTGGAGTACGGCCAACCAGCCCGGGAAGGAATGTTAACAACAAACTACTACTTTGTTGCCGATAACGTAGTACACATATAAAAATTATCCCCTCCCCCTTCAACAATTTTCATTTATAGAAAAAAAACCCCACCCCGTTCAACTAGCCTCTTCATTTATAGATATTTCATCTACGTTTCTACAGTGGATTATTAAGATCTTCTTATCAGGATACTTTATTTATCAAAATTAAGTACTTTACTCTTATTACAACAAAAAATTTTTCATGTAAACTGCCCTTTCCCCGTTACCGATCTTCACCAAAATCAATAGGCCTCGAGTTCTCTACAATTTAGGGATCTATGCAAAAACTTATGTGATTGTTTGAATTTATGGCAGCTGTCGTTCGTCATAGAAAAAATTAACCTTGTTATCACATAAAATGTTGCAGGTAAACTACCCTTTTCTCTTGAATGATCTTCACCAAAATCAACAGACCTTGAGTACTCTACAATTCAGGAAGGTGTGCAAAAAAGTATTTGATTCTGTTTAAATTTACGGCAGTTATCGTTCGTCATAGAAAAAATTACCCTTGTTAAAACATAAAACGTTGCAGGTAAACTACCCCTTCCCCTTAACCAATCTTCACTAAAATCAACAGAACTTGAGTACTCTACAATTCAGGGCTGTATGCGAAACATTATTTGATTCTGTTTGAATTTGCGGCAGTTATCATTCGTCATAAAAATAAAATTACCTTTTAAAACATAAAACGTTGCAGGTAAACTACCCTTTTCTCTTAACCGATCTTCACCAAAATCAACAGACCCTGAGTACTCTACAATTCAGGAAGGTGTGCAAAAAAATATTTGATTCTGATTGAATTTACGGCAGTTATCGTTCGTCATAGAAAAAATTACCCTTGTTAAAACATAAAACGTTACAGGTAAACTCTACCCCTTTCCCTTAACCGATCTTCACCAAAAACAATAGATCTTGAGAACTCTACAATTCAGAGCTGTATGCGAAACATTATTTGATTCTGTTTGAAGTTGCGGCTGTTATCGTTTGCCATAGAAAAAAATTACCCTTGTTAAAACATAAAACGTTGCAGGTAAACTAGCCCTTTCCCTTAACCGATCTTCACCAAAAACAATATGTCTTGAGAACTCTACAATTCAGGGCTGTATGCGAAACATTATTTGATTCTGTTTGTATTTGCGGCTGTTATCGTTTTACATAGAAAAAAACTACCCTTGATAAAAAAAAACGTTACAGGTAAACTACCCCTTTCCCTTAACCGATCTTCACCAAAAACAATAGGTCTTGAGTACTCTAGAATTCAGGGCTGTATACAACAAATTATTTGATTCTGTTTGAATTTGCGGCTCTTATCGTTTGCCATAGAAAAAATCTATAGACAGACAGACACACACATTTTTCGAAAAATGACTTTTACTTCCATATTCCTTAAGGAATGGAAGTATGGTGATGGCAAAAAAATCGTGTTCGAGATTATTGCAGATTCTGATTCTACTACACTCAAAACATGAAAAAAAGTCGTTTTCCGAAAAGTGTCTGTGTGTGTGTCTGTCTGTCTGTGTGTGTGTCTGTGTGTGTGTCTGTAGATTTTTTTTCTATGGCAAACGATAACTGCCGCAAATTCAAACAGAATCAAATAATTTTTTGCATGCAGCCCTGATTTGCAGAGTACTCGCGACCTACTGTTTTTGGTGAAGATCGGTTGAGGGAAAGGGGTAGTTTACCTGCAACGGTTTTTTTTTTAGCAAGGGTAATTTTGTTTGTTTGGCAAACGATAACAGCCGCAAATTCAAACAGAATCAAATAATGTTTCGCATACAGCCCTGAATTGTAGAGTTCTCAAGATCTGTTGATTTTGGTGAAGATCGGTTAAGGGAAAGGGGTAGTTTACCTGTAACGTTTTATGTTTTAACAAGGGTATTTCGTATGGCAAACGATAACAGCTGCAAATTCAAACAGAATCAAAAGATTATTTGCATACAGCCCTAAATTGTAGAGTTCTCAAGACCTATTGTTTTTGGTGAAGTTCGGTTGAGGGAAAGGGGTAGTTTACCTGCAACGTTTTTTTAACAAGGGTATTTTATATGGCAAACGATAACAGCCGCAAATTCAAACAGAATCAAATAATGTTTTGCATACAGCCCCGATTTGTAGAGTACTCAAGACCTATTGTTTTTGGTGAAGATCGGTTAAGGGAAAGGGGTAGTTTACCTGTAACGTTTTATGTTTTAACAAGGGTATTTCCTATGGCAAACGATAACAGCCGCAAATTCAAACAGAATCAAAAGATTATTTGCATACAGCCCTAAATTGTAGAGTTCTCAAGACCTATTGTTTTTGGTGAAGATCGGTTGAGGGAAAGGGGTAGTTTACCTGCAACGTTTTTTTAACAAGGGTATTTTCTATGGCAAACGATAACAGCCGCAAATTCAAACAGAATCAAATAATGTTTTGCATACAGCCCTGATTTGTAGAGTACTCAAGACCTATTGTTTTTGGTGAAGATCGGTTAAGGGGAAGGGGTAGTTTACCTGCAACGTTTTTTTATCAAGCGTATTTTCTATGGCAAACGATAACAGCCGCAAATTCAAACAGAATCAAATAATTTTTTGCATACGTCCCTGAATTGTAGAGGTCTCAATGACTTTCGATTTTGGTGAAGATCGGTTAAGGGGAAAGGGTAGTTTACCTGCAACCTTTTACGTTTTAACAAGAGTAAAGTACTTGAAAATTTATTTACACTTTTTGAAACAATGGTAATTGTTAAAAATAAAATAATTTTGTTGCCAGGCAATAAAATTATAATTTTTTCATTTTAATGTAATATAATATTTTTCATTTAATACAGCAATAAAAAGGCAGGTAAGACACAGCCTGGCTGTTTGGCTGAAAATGATTTTAAATATAAATCTTAGAATATGGAAGTCATGTATGGTTCTCCATACCGATATTTTTTCATGTTTTGAGGGTAGTACAATCAGAATCTGCAATTATCTCGAACACGATTTTTTTTGCAATCACCATACTTCCATTTCCTTATGGAACATGGAAGTAAAATGAACTGAAATTCTAGAACTGAACAGAAATTTAATGAAAAGTTATAATAAATTGGCAAACTGACAAACAGTGAGATAAATTAGCAGTGACAACTCTCAAGATGCATGAACCAGCAACAGTGAACAACGCCTAGAGCAGGTCCAATAAAACTTGCATACGAGGAGACTCTTGGGAGAAATCCATCAAAAACTCAGTTCAGAAAAACAGAAACAAACGCTAGATTAGACTGTTCTGTCAAAATTGAACAGGTGATTAGAAAACACGTTTATATTAGTAAACAAGGCACTAAACAACTAAGGGTTCATTAATGCACTGAAAAAGAGTCTTGGAAATTGCAGAAATGGTTAGAAAGCTGATACCAAACCACTTTGGAGATTTGGGACTGTGACTCCCTCACAACTCAGAAGAAATCTAAACAGCACTACAACCAAAATGAATTGAATCTTTACCCAGACCAGGAAAGTGTGCTGTCTTTAGAATGCACTACATGATAAATGTCTTGCAATATAATCTGATCAAAAATATAACATCAAAACACCTTTTAACACAACTTTTATTTTAATGAATATTAACTGCTAAACTTTCACTTGTGAAACTTACTTTGTTTTTTTCTCTTACGCGTTTCGGCATGATGTTCGCCTTCCTCAGCGACGTATGATACAGAATGTCCTGAACTTGTAACGGTTTTTTCTAGTTGGTAGGTTGTGTGGGGAGGGGCGTATTTATTAAGTGCTGTGAATAAAGAGGATGAACATTCAAAATAATATTTTATTTTAAGTGGAAGATGAAGTGGTGGTAACTACCAAACATTATAAAATAGAGACAACTCAAGAAAGATGTCAGCTAACTGCCACTGTAGCCTAGGATACAGAGCCATGAAGAGTCTGAGTACGAGTCTTGGCTCCAGAAATGATATCACCTGGATAAATGCCAAAAAGTCACATATATATGCTGTTATTTTACCATGAACAAGGGGATTAGGGAGTCACTTCACTTCACTTATTTCAATCCTCTTCTACAAGGTGTAAAGGTTAAGTAAAGGTTTTGCCACCATGGTCTCTGCATGGCCAGGACCTTGGCTTCATTCCACTGCAGTCCCAGCCCCTACAGAGAACACCTCACGTTGTCCTCTCAAGTCACTCTTCCCCAGCCCCGGGGTCTTCTCCCAGCAATTCTTGTCTCATACAGTTGTTTTGGAAGTCTATCCCCTTCCATCCTCTGAACGTGTCCAAACCAGCGCAACTGTGCTTTCTTAATTTGATCCTTCAAAGGTACTGTCTTAAGACTCACTTTACAGTAGTGTTTCTGACTTGATCTCTTCTTCTCTTTCCTTCGACCTTTGTGAGGTATCTCATCTCCATAGTTTGGAGAGAATTTAGATGCTTCTCAGTTAGAGCCCAGGTTTCAACCCCATAAGTAAGAACTGGCACATGTGTTTTGGAAAATGGTCATCTTAACTTTCTTTGAAATTTCTGCCTTACGAATGAACTTGGTCTTTAGTGTATGGAAAAGTCTTGAACCACTGCTTATTCCTGAATTAACTTCCACATTTATTTTACCATCTGAGCTTATTATAGAGCCTAAATATCTGAACTCTTGGACTTGTTCCAGTTGCTTCCCTTTGATGGTAATCTGGTGTTGAGCTGGCTCTCTGGCAACAATCATTGTCTTAATCTCTGCCAAACTTACTTTCAGCCCTCTTCTATCCAGCTCCTCCAAACATCAAGGTTCCTTTGGAGTCACTCTTCTATACCGAAGAGTAAGGGATTAGGGAGTACATGTGGTAAATAGAACCCATAACTGCAGACTGTTCACATAGTACAGTGTATATTGTGTAGCCAAAACAAAATGAAAAGTGTTAGATCACTTATAGGCTGCAAATAGATTTAGATGCATGTGTGTAAAATAAGTAATTTGAATTACTTAGAATATAATAAACTATTTACTTAGTTATAAAACACTTACTTAGTCATAAAATACTTAGAACCTACCCTTAAGATGATTTGATTCCTGTAATTCCTTACCTATAATGATTCCACTCAACCAATTATTTAACATAATTTTAAGAATTTAACATTTACCACTGAACTCTGAGATTTTCATGCAACCCTGATGGTCATATCATACAGTTTGAAAAGCATTTTATTATAGTAAACCCCTAACATTACCTTAAATAAATTATTACTATAATAAAAAAATAATACGAACCGTATGATTATTGAGCATGAACTGAACTTCTTCTAGTTTAACAAGTTTTCGTACACAACTGTAGCCAATGGATAAGTCATTCAGAAGCTGCAAGGTTTTAGATATTATTTGTTCACTACGCCCCCAATATTTAAGGTTTGTTATTCTGTAAATTGAAAACATAATTAAAGAAAAAACTACACTTTAGAATTATTTGAACAAATATTTGTACTACTCTTTTCCTTAAATAGTAAAATTCATTTTTAATAATTTTTTAAACTACATCTTCAACACATTTATGTAGTTGATTCACAGTGAAAAACACAATCCATATAGCAATACGTTTACCTTACATTACATTCTGTACAAGCTTACACCTATATTTAATACACAAAAGTACCAATTCAGGCAGTTTAAAAGTCAATACAAAAAGATTACTTTGTCATGTATCAGCTTCCGAAAAATGAACTTTCAAGTGACCCAATCCTCCACTTAACTAACTCAACTTACTCTCCCTCTCAGACAACAAGATTGGTAAAACACATTTGGTAATTTGATAAAACAGCAAAGGCATTATTACTACATTGTTTTATATATTTTCATTTGTCCAATCAAAATCTGATGGTAATTTAATTGGTTTAACTATAATGTTAGCTTGTAGATTAGTAACCACTTTAAAAATGGTTAATAATGGTTAACCTTATTAGAGTAAGAGAACTTCATAATGTGTTACTAAATAATAAACAGTTCATATGAAAAGATAAAAAAACAAACAGGATTAGATTCTTACAAATCAAAAGTTATTAAGTCATGTACACATGCAATTGCTGGCCTGTTTCAACTGTTTATCACTAGAACTGTTTATCATACTATTTTTCATTACACATGTATATAGTATATACACATAGCACAGGAACACAGAGAATCATAGTGTACACATAAAAAAATTAATGCACAAAAAATTAATTTACTTAAAAAATTAATGAATTGTGAACTACCAGTTACTGTTCTCTTTGATGCAATTTCCATTACAAGTCCGCTGTATCACTTTCGCCTCCAAAGAAATAATACAATTATCCACAGTTTCTTCAATGACTGTGTCCAATAGTTGCCTTCAATTTTTGATACATGTCTGCAGAATTTCTTCCACTTCTTAACTAAGAACCCATATAATAACTGCTTTCACATTCTCATTTATATTCTGAGGATTCAAACATTGAGTCACTCAACAATTTTACATCACCCCACTGTCCACTCAATACGATTAAATCAGGGCAATCAGGTGGTAGGTGAATCGTGTGGACAGCTTACATGATAGCATAATAAATTGTAGTTTTTTCTATTCTCACATATTTGACATGCATTAGTAATTCCATTGGTCATTTCCTTTATGATAAACCATTGTTGTGGATAAGTCACTCCTTAATATTATCCTTATGGCACAAGACAGTTAGTTTCTTGCCAGGCTGTTACTAATTGTAACTTGCACTGTCCAGAACAATTACACTACAGTAGAGGCCCAAATATCCGAGGTACCTTTGTCTTTATCTAACTTCCATTAACACAAATATATTCGAAACACACTTTACAAGTACAGTAGAGCGTCAATAATTCGGATTAATTGGGACCGGACCCCTTCCGGATTATCAAATTGTCCGGATTTTCGAAATGAACCAATAAAAGCGCCGGTAAACGTCTTCAGTAAAAAAAAACTTGCTAAAATCATTCATAATTCACTCTGATGGTTACAGAAGTGGAGCGGATGAATAAAACCATTAATTTAGTTAAATTTTTACGTTTTTCAATTACAGAAAAAAATACTGTATGTACAGTATTGCATTTACAGACTGTCTTATTTTATGTACAGTAAATCTAGACCTACAACAAAATACAGTAAAGTACAGTAATAAAAATACGTACACAGTAAATCATACAGTACTGACAGGGGCAGGGTAGCAGGTATACATGTGACTGTGCGACCTTGACTCTCCCGCTTTCACTGCCCCTCCCTCCTCCACACAACACGCAATTCGCGCTCCACTCTGTAGGGCACAGCGAGTTTACAGTTGTGCCGACGCTTTTAAACAAATGTATTCACTTCATGCGATTTTTTTTTTCACCAGAATCGAATCCGGATTATCGACGATCCGGATTTTTGACGTCCGAATTATTGACGCTCTACTGTACATGGTTTTTTTGCATGAATGTACAATAATGCATTGTGTGTCAGATACTACGCATTATACGGAAATTCCAAAATCGAACTGCATTTATATAGGATTCGGTTGTATTAAAGTAATGGGTGGCAGATGACAAACATTTATGCATTGCACAAAAATTCCATGACTGAACTGTGTTTATGTAGGAATCAGCTATGATAAAAGCAGCAGGCAGCAGGTGACAAATGTTGCAGTGTGTCGGCCTCATATGATAAAATTCTCAGAAAATGTTACATAAACCAGCTGCTCTTTTCTATGATCTGGACATAAAACAATCCTTATCCGATAACACCTACCTTATACCCTCTTATCACATTCATCTCACTTGTACAAGTTCTCCTTGATTCCTCAGTTTCTGCTTTGATTTCAGGATGAAAATTTAACTTTATTAATGTGGATGTGTGCATAATCAGTGTGTAATTTAACATGTCATTATTGGAGAGAAGAAAGTTGTTAGTATTTTCATTAGCCATGAACTGGCAGCCTTCAAAGACTCAACAAGGTGGAGTCTGATAAAAATGTATTGCTGAGTCTGAGCAAGATGTACAAGTGTTGGATGGCTAGATAATTGGAAAAACAGTACAGGGTGCGTCAATGGCATACAGGAGGAGAAAAATTGTCAGCAGATTCATAAGCTGTTGTCAATTTCGAAGAAAATAGGTATGTCCTAGACCGGACTTATACCTGTAATGAAAGCAGGCTGAACTGCAAAATGTTACCATCTAAAACACTTGCTTTAAGAGGAGAAAAGCTTCTCCAGGTTAAAATATTTAAAAGAAAGAACCCTTTTCTCCTATGCGCCAATGCTTCAGGTAAGCAAAAATTACTATCTATGTGTGTACAACAGTCGGCTAAACATATGACATTTAAAAACATAAATTTATTGGCCTTTATTGTCTGTATACTATAGAAATAAAATAAATGCATGAATGGATGCAATTTGTGTATGAAATAATTTTCTGCGGTAAAATCTTATATCTTAAACAGAAAAAAACATATGGAACAAAATGCTATTTTATTAATGGACAATGTCCTTTCCCATTCCCTTCCCAAGGATCAGGAAATAGAAACATTTGAAGTCATATGTTTGCCACCAAATGTAACCTTAATCGTTCAACCCCTCGATCAAGTGGAAATCAAAACATTCAAGCAACATTACCACCAAACAATGGCTGTCATCTATTTTACAAAACAGTAATGAAGGTGACATGCTCACCATCACCATTAAAAAAAATTAATTAATAAATTTAACAGATATGGTATACTGGTCATCCAATGCATGGAATAAACTTCTTGAAAAATGAATATTTAACTCCAATACAAAATGACAATGGTAAGGAAACTGTAAAAGAAATAATCACTGGATTTCTGGGTGTGAAGATATCACAAAAAGAGATATTGAAGAATGGGTTAATAATGGGGGAAGAAATGAATTTAGTAAGAAAGAAATTGTTAGCACAATTAGTGAGAAAAATTCGGATGCCAAAATGGAAGATTCATCTGATGAAGTCTGAATTTCACATACAAATAGATTGGCTGCCTTGGAACTGTCTTTACAGTACATAGAACAGCAACCCAAATTTCAATGACCTGATTTAATTATATGAAAAAGATGAGGGGCATCGCAGGAAGGAAAAGAGCGCATACTACTCACAAGCAAATGCTACAGCAGACTTTAGAGATGTCGAGGATGATAATATTACGGAGTGGATTGAAAGTGGCAAATAAATTCTGGTTATCAAGTTTTCACTTACAAAGAAATTTTATAAGGGACTAATAGGAAGACGGTGGTGGGAGACAAAGAGGACAGTGATGAGTTAGTGCCAGAAGAACATTTTGCCTGTAGGACCTCAAAGGACTGCAAACCGTGAGAACACATTTCAACCAGCAGATGAACAAATCATATATGAACATTTTGCAACTCCACAAATTTCAGTCAAGGATTTAAGAGAAATAAAAGAGAATTTTGCAAGGAGATGATGTATTTTTTTACTGAGTATTATGGAGTAATGAGTTTCTATGTAGTGTTTTTGTGATTAATATTTTTTCTATGTACGTGTTTTTTAAGAACATTTTTTTCTTGCATATGGAAATTAAATTCTTATTTCTACTAGTAATTTTATACAAACCACTATGTTGTCTTTGGTATTGACGAGCGCTTTCGGCAGTCAAGCCATCTTCAGGTCATTTACCAACTTATGACTGTCGATGGTAAATGACCTGAAGATGGCTTGACTGCCGAAAGCGCTCGTCAATACCAAAGACAACATAGTGCTTTCTATAAAATTACTAGTAGAAATATTTGTGACCACTAACATCGTTGGTAAATGACCTGAAGATGGCTTGACTGCCGAAAGTGCTCGTCAATACCAAAGACAACATAGTGGTTTGTATAAAATTACTAGTAGAAATATTTGAGACCACTAACACTCCAATACAACAATAAATTAAATTCTTAATTTAATAATATTATACATTACATTAATCGTAATAAATTATATTTTATCTGTTTACATCTGTTTTCATTATTTACAATGCCTAGTTATTCTTCTTCTTCTTATTATTATTACGTGTTTCTGGACTGTTCTCCGATGACACGATGTCTCCTGTAGATCCTCTCTGCCACTGCCCAATATGAGTTGTCATTCTCAGTGGAGGTTAGGAATGATACCAGTCATTCCATTTCTTTTGAAAATCCTCAAGCCAAATAAATCTTTTCTAATCCACTATAGCAATAATTTTGACTTTTATACTTTCATACATGGCCTGCTGCAGCAGTGTGATCTTAGCTTCTAAGAACGACCTGCCACCGCCTAGTTATTCTCATACGCCAAAATAGTTTTGTTCAATATTAGTGCCCGTTCGTTTTTTCATTCCTTCAGTACATGTAAATTACCTGTGTAAGTATGCAGTGGATTTGTGTACACGTGATGATCAGTTCCAACCATATTGTGGACCATACGACCATTTGTACTGGAGACACAATGGCACAGGAAGTGGATTAACCGTCTTTTCTGACAACCATGCACTATAAATTCCCAATTAACACGGATAATTGGGCTCTTTACTATATACAGTCTTCCCAGTTTCTTTAAAAGACCTGCAGTTCCAAAACGAGGTTGACACTCCTCAACCTTTATATATTAAATACAACTATTTCACTAACGACTCGGAACACAAAGTTTTTTATGAGTCAAAACATAAAGATTTACCTTACAACCTGAACCGGTTTTCACTTTTAAATGATTCTTCAGAGGTAAGAAGCTTTTTAAAAGTGAAAACCGGTTCAGGTTGTAAGGCAAAACTTTATGTTTTTACTCATAAAAAACTTTTGTGTTCCGAGTCGTTAGTGAAATAGTTGTATTTAGTTAAGTAGCGGACGCGTCATGGACAACAAAATCCAAGAATTTATATATTAACTACTCTCTTCACCAACACAGAATACAAATCGTCACAAAATATAACCTGAGGAGAAGGAAAAAAGAAAAGACATATGTTTCTGTTTATATATACAGTATTTCAAATTTGTTTAAATCAATAGGATATCCTTCTTGTCTCTCATCCTTTCTACAAGAAAAAGAAATGGAAAATTCCTTAAGCCTAGTGACTTAATTATTTGTAGTTTAATTAAAAGTTGATGATACCAGTCATTCCATTTCTTTTGAAATTCCTCAAGCCAAATAAATCTTTTCTAATCCACTATAGGTATAATTTTGACTTTTATACTTTCATACATGGCCTGCTGCAGCAGTGTGATCTTAGCTTCTAACAGCAGAAGGCAGTGGCGGCGCTATTCAGGGGCAGCCAGAGGCGTAGCTAGGGGGGTGCCACGGGGGCAGTTGCCCTAGGAGGCAAAGTGAGCATAAACTTGAAAAAATTGTTTTTTGTTTATAAAACTACAAAACTTTTTTTTTATGACTATTCCTTTGATAAAATAAGCATAAGCAGCCAGCTTGTCTGCTCTCATAAACCTTATGTGATAAACAGTATTAGTCTATTTATACTCACGCATCTTTGTACAGTTCTACAGCAGTATGAAAAAATTAAGATTGTGTTTTGTAGCAATTCAAAAACTATTCAAAATGAACTAATAGAATGCATAGTAGCCTATTATCACAATTTAAATAATTTATATTTTGATTAGCGTTTATTTAGGGGTGACGCTTTGCAGGAATTAACTGGCCGCACTCACACACGTAAGATACACGTGTACACAGACGCAGCTGTGTGTGGCATGACCTACCTGTTCAAGCAGGCAAATTCGTTGTTCACCTTTACAGCTTTCTATCTGAATTATTATTACTACTGACAATATTGATTATTTATTTAATTGACACAAATTCTCTTAACAAATTGTGCAATGCACAGTACCATATACATTCGTACTGTTGCACTATATAAATGAATTTATTAAGTTAGAGTTGTTGGAGACTCACTTTTTTTGGTGTACAAGTAGACGATACCGTAATTTTGACCAAAAATCACAGTGCTCTGTTATTGCATGATATGTTAACATGAATTGTGTGTTAGTTTAACAACTTCTCGGCTTTATAATGTTAGTGCTGATCATACAGCACAAGCTGTATTTAATTTACTGGATACACTTTTAGGTGAGTTTTCTTACAGAAACAAATTGATAACACAATGCTATCATGGGGCTAGTGACTGTTAATGCAAGATGGTTGATAACTTGAACGGCTTGCAAATGAAAATCACAAATAAGCTCCTCAGGCTGTATTTGTTCAATGCTTAGCCTACCACTTGAATTTAGTTCTGAAACTGTGTTTGCAAGTTACAAGGGTGCAGAATTATCTTCACTTAGTGGTATACCATCTCCTTTCATCACTCCGCTAAGAGAACTTATGCAGACGAGAGTACAATAGGCAGACAATACCATCTGGTGTTGAAACTAGGCTGAAAACAGATTTTCCAAAAATAATAGACGATCCAGAATCAGACAAATGGTTAGAATATCAGTGAAAAGGTTTTCTATATAAATTCAACACTTTCGAATTTGGAATTAATATATTTGAAACTGCCAACATTTTATTCAACTTTCATCAAACAAAGTCTTTAAATGTTGGTTACTGTATATCCAGAATCAGAGAATCGAGGGAAATTATTCTCAAGAAGAAAACTGACGAAATATTCCAAAAATAATTTGACTTGGCAGATGAAAAGATCAGAGTTCTGGCAATGAAACGGTCTAGACTCCAAACAAAATAAAAAATATATGTATAATATTAGGGTCTGTTTTACAAAATACTAGACATCATTATATGCAAATTGTTGTAAGATTTCAGAACATAACAAAACTACAGTTCCTTTCTCTTGGAGACAGCACAAAATTTGAACATTTTTCAAAACTGTTTCCTACAGAGATGCCCTGGAAAACTAAAAATCTTCCTTATTCATCAAAGTCTGACTTTCACAGATTAAAAACGAACTTGAATGTATCTATTCCACGGATGACTACCAAAATGCATCAGATGAAAAATTGTAACTCTTTTACATGAGAATGATGTTATGGCATGTTTAAAGTAGCCTACAAATTGCTTTGCGTGATTATAATTTTACCTTCAACTAATAGCTCTGTACAAGAAAGTTTTTCTTGCCTAAAACATATCAAAACACTCTTGTGTAATAAAATATCCCAAAAGAGGGTGACTGAACCAATGGCCATTTCTTTGGAGAAGAAACTGTTAATCACAGGATACAAACAGCACAGTTTTATGACGATATTATCAACCACTCTGCCACTCGTAAAGACAGGAGGATTGACTTGATTTTTAAAAATTAACTTTAATATAAGTACACACCAGTTTGCAAATGGTCTTATACTAATTAATATATTTTTTTCTCATTGTTATTTATAAATTATAATTAGTAATTAAAGTAAGTAATTAACATTAAAGTAAATATTAGTTTGGCATTAATATGAACCACAGAAACACCTGTAGGTCTACTATATAATAATAAAATTCTTTTAATAAATCCATAAAACTGTATATTCTAAACTAGTAGCTATTTAAATAAATAAGTATTTTCAGTTAAAATTATTGACAGTAAATTAGTAATAATGTTTAGGGACACTATTACAATTTTCATATTCTTCTAACTTTATCTACCCTCCTCAATCAGTTTCACACAGCTGGGCTGTACCTACCTCTGCAGTCACAAACAACCACTGGGAGAAGGTGATACTTGCATCCTACATGCTTTTATACCACTGTAAATGTCTTTCCTGTTTCCCTTTCATTTTATTGAGCAATATGGACAAGTTTTGGCTCCATTTGTGATCTTTTACTGAGTTTTCAGCCATACTTGTCTTTCAGTTTCAAATTAAAGTCTCACCATGTTTAACACTTCCAACACCATACCTGTACATAATATGGGCTACATAAATGCTGCACCGGACCACCCCATAATTAAACAAAGAAGCTAGGTGTTCTTATATTTGAATATGTTTCCCTCTACATTATTCCATCAAAGTTTCTTATATACTACAAATTCATTTTCCACATACGTTACCGTTATAATTTAGTTCAAAATTTTTCTGCTACATATTTCCTATAAATATGTATCAGCGATAATACTGCTTTCCTATGCTGTAATCAGTGATAAGATGCTGCTTATGCTAATTGTGTGGTGATTCTGAAATAAACAAAATGACAAACAGACATGACATCATGACTTTGTGCTTGATGCATCCATTTATAATGAGAATTCTAATCAGTCAGATTCTGAAATTGCTAATTCTGATACGAGATGCAACATATGACCCTGAAGAATCTCTTGAAGAATGTAATGTTCTGCTGTGTATACCTGGATTCTTTTAACTACATCATACCTGCAAACTTTCTTCTTTATATAACAACATTTCAATTTAATCCAAGTTTGTTTTAAGATAAGACATAAAATATATTGTAATAAGTAGCCAGTAGAGTGTAAAACAATTTCTAAACGTATTAATAGTTAATTTTTTAAAAATTGTGTAATACAATGTTATTTTAAAGACTAATTTGTAAACAAGGCATATGTGCCATTAAAATACCTGCTTGTGCTGCAATATAAATGAAATCTGTTTGAATAAATCTTAAATTTGATACACCGCATGTACTGTACTGATTTTATTAGGAAGTATTTCTTATAACTTTTTGAAATACTGGTAAAAACGATATCTGTCAGGATGCAATGGGAAAAAAAGTGTTAAAAGTGTTACTAAAATATCAACATGGCTGACAGATTTTTGTAAATACATTCCTTCTTTTACAAAGCACTCAACCCTGACCTTCTTCTTGGTTACAGGTCTACTGACCTCCCCATAATCTCACCTTTCAATTAAAAAGATACAGATAATATTAATATTTTAATCAAACAGATAAATTATTTTTATAGTCACTAAGAGAAGCTCAAGTATCACTAAAAATGTTTAAATTTGTCACATTATAAAAATGGACACAAAACCAGACTGAAGCATTGAATTGTACACTAATACAACTACTGATAAATAAAGAAAACAACAACTGATGCACATGTTTAAAACAATCGTTATGTTTTAAATTTCAATACATTGTTGAAATGTAAAATCTATTGCTCTTAGATCTTTTACAGCTTTATTTATAACTAAAAGAAAAAAGTTTCATTATTCGGAAGTTACAAATGTAATTTCAATATAAAAATGTTCATGCAAGAGCACGCCCAAGCAGGCATGCACATACGCACGCACACAATTTATCAATAACACATATTTCAGACAAACTGTAAGAAAATCTTTAATATACAAAACTTCAACTGTGTTTGTAGTTTGCAGTAGTTTCTTGTAGATCAAAATATATATTTCTTTCTCTTGAAAGTAAAATGGTAAATAAATAAAAATTATAGTTGCGCTGCTGAATGTATACCCATTACATAGATGTGGATGTTTATTACATACATTTAAAACTCAAATACAGTCGAACTTCCATATAACGAAATGTCACAAGGCACCAATAAAAGTTCATTATATGGAAAATACGTTAAACAGAAAAAAATGAAAATTGGTGTGTATGGTCGAGCAAAAAACACGAAAAAATGTATGTCTTATTTTATTAATGAATATACAATTGATAAAATAAAAGTGATAACAAATTGAATGATAAAATTAACAAATTGAATTGTGATTGTACAGTGAAATTAAAAATAACTTTTCAGTGAAATATGTTAATTATAAAACTGGAATTTACTTAGATACCGTAATCACATATCATACAAAAAATGTTTATAAACCATGAAAGTAATGAAAACACAAAATTAAGAGATAACAAAATTAAAAACTAGGCTATTACATACAGTTCTTAGTCACGAAAAAAAATCTGTTATTCAAGTTTATTTAATGACAAAAACATCCTCATCCGGTACATGGATGTATTCCGTTTCTTATCGTCTTAAACTCATTCAGTAAATCGTTGGTTGGACCGTTGGTTGTGGAACCTTCTTCTTCATTTTCTTCAAAATCTTCATTTCTATTACTACTTTGCGATGCTTCAGCTTTTCTATCATTAACTTCATTGATCTGGAAATGCTGCTACTTCAACATCTCATCGACTTGAAGATAGTCACCTAGTTGAACATCTTTATATACATTAGGACAGTTTTCTAACTTCTCCCAGGCGTCTTTAACAATCTCAGGGATCTTGTCCACATCTGTTTCCGAGTCTGCTACATTTTCATTTTCACGTTCCGTTTTAAAACCTGCTTTTTTAAGCATCATGTTATTGTTTCACCCGTGACGTCCTGAGACCATGCTTTTGCAACAGCTTCAACGCGTTTTTTCAACGAAATTAATTTACAGGGTTAAATGGTTTATTTTCATCAATGGCCTTCAAAATGTTTGCAAGAATTCGCTTGCGATAATGGACTTTCAAATTTTTAATAATCCCCTGGTCCGTAGGCTGATGTTTTGTGTTCATGACGTGGGGGAAATAAACAACCTTCATATTTTTTACATTTCTCGGAAACAGTTCGTGGGTGTGCAGGGCAATTATCAACAAACAATAAAATTTTTCAGTTCATGGTCGAGTTTTTCAGTTTAATCAGTTCATGGTCGAGTTTTATAAAAAATTGTGTGTAGATTTCAGTAATCATCCAGGCTTTCTGGTTAAAATTGTACAGGCTTTCTGGTTAAAATCGTAATCTGTTTACAAAGATTTAACTCCTCGGAAACAATGTGGCCGTTGACTTTTCCCAATAACCAGGATTTTTAACTTCTTTTCACTTCCACTCATATTCACCGCGACCATAACAGTCACCCTCTTTTTACTATGCTTCCCGCTGAAACATCTGTCTCCTTTGAAAGCAAAGGTTTTATCAAGAAGACATTCAAAAACAGGCCAGTCTCATCGGCATTGAAAATATCGTTGTCATTGTATTCCTGCAATGATTTTGGCAAGACATTTTGTTTCCAAGAAACGTAGTCGTCTTCTTTAACATCAGCACTCTCACCACTGACACAATTTTTGGGAAATGTCGTGACGGGACTTAAACTTATCCAACCACCCCGTACTGGCTTGAAAATAAGGATAGTTTAACATTTTAGCAAATTCTAAAGATTTCTCTTTTATCAATGCTCCCGATATAGGAATATTTTTTTTCATGGACCACGGTAAACCATTTAAGAACCGCCTCGTCTAAATCTTCATAAACACATGTTTTAAAACGTTTTAATTCGTATTTAACTGCTCAACGTGTTTTTCCATTGATTTACAATTCTTTAAAATGGTCAATAAAGAATTTGCCGGACTACTGAAACATAATGCAATTTCTTTTTTCTTAACTCCACTGTCCACTTCGCTAAGAATCTGCTATTTTTCTTTGATACTTAAAAATTCCGTTTTGACATTATTGAAGTCCCACCACTATTCTGCCTGATGAACACTGACAATATCACAAAAATACAGGTCGACAACTACTCTATACAGTAAATCACTTGAACTCGCTAAAACGGAGAACCACACTAAGACAAAGACGAAACCAGAATGACGTGTGTAAACTGCGGAGCAGTAACAGACTGTGGTGGTGGGGAGAACTGATTGCAATTGTGTATACAAGTGGGCGGGATCACATTACATTCCACAGTAGTAATAGATCAAGTTATTCAACCATTTTATTAAATATCAACACACTATAGTTGGTTATCAGACGTATGGATTTAAAGTAAAACAGAAATGGAATTATAGTCTGAGACCACATTTTTTATCAACCTAGCCAGAAAAAAGTTTGTTAAATAGAAAACTTACTTCATTAAGTAGGGACATTTTAACATGTTTTTCTGACTACAATTCTCAAAATTCCTGAAAAAATTCGTTGAACAGAGAATTTCATTATTTAGAAGTTCATAATATGGACGTTCTACTGTACTCACATTTTCCTAATGAAGACACTAAGCACCATAGACTCATCAATTAATCCTAGAACTTCCGACATTCGTCTATAAACTTTGGAGTTTTTCTGGATCTGAAACACACAATCCTTAAACAAATTCAAAATGCAACAAACAAAAACAATATACATTTCTTTAAATAAAACAATTATATCAAGTGGTAATCTATAAAAAATATAAAAATCAAAGCTCTTTGGTTCTCAACACACGGAAAACATACTAATGGTCATCCCAGGTTTAATTTGCACCACTGGCATATGGAAGCTGTCACACTCTTGTCTTACCCACGTATTTTTCCTATACAGTAAACCCTCGATTTAACGGTCTAATTGGGGCTGAGGGGTGTCCGTAAAATCGAAAGTCTGTTAAATCGCAAATTTTGTTTTTTGAGGATATATTTAAATCAAATAGGCCTACAACACTTGAAATTTTAATACTATTAATATCATGCAAATACCGTATTGTTCCTAATACAAGCCGCACTTTTTCTCCTAAAAACATGGTCGCTAATTTGGCCTGCGGCTTGCATTCGCGCGCTAACAAAATTTGAAGTTATACCTGACTTCTGGCGGGACAAATGCTTTTGGTATCTATGAGTTGTTTACTGCCTAAGCAACAGCAGTTTGCCTGGCTGTAGTTAACTCTGGCGTTATGATTTATGACTACAACCGAATGTTTTAACAGCAAACTGAAGAAAGAATAGGAAGATAAAGTGTAAGTGCGTGTGCACGCACGCGTGCTCGCACCCTTCTGTAGACAGCAAGACAAAGGATGAGTAGAGGGGGTGGGAGTAACATGTTTCTAAATAACGGGTAAACTGCCAGTGTGGTTTTCTATTGTAACAGTGACAACATCGCTTATCTGTACTTTGTTTTCATTCGGCGTTTTTGTAGAACGTTTGCGGTGTGAGTGATATTGTGGAGACTAAAGGCACGCAGTCTGCAATCAAATCAAACGTAACCCGTATGATGCGAATTATAAATTAATTGTAATACAAAATGTAGAAAAACATGCAATCGCGAAGCCGCAAGGAAATTCGATATTGATGAATCCTGTATTCAACGATGGAGAAAACAGAAGGAACGACTTTCAAATGCAAATACTGCGCAACGAGCATTCGTGGGACCTCAAGTTGGGCATTTTGTAGCAGTAGAGTCCAGCGTCTGTGAATATGTACGGCTTTTACGAAGACAAGGACTCCCTGTCACTAGACATGTTTTAAAATTAAAAGCTTTAGAAATCGCAGAAGAATTAAAAGTCTCCGGTTTCAAAGCCAGCTTCGGTGTATAAGACGAATGATGCGGCGAAATGGATTTTCGTTTAAATGACGTACATCACTTGCGCTAAAACTACCGAGTGACTACGAAGAAAAACTCCTACAGTATCAGCGGTTTGTCATTCATTTATGCAAGAAGCATAATTATTCACTTGAACACATGGGAAATGCCGATGAAACACCCGTATTTTTTATTTAGGTATATTTACGGTTGACCAAAAGGGAACAAATCTGTAACAGTAAAGATTACGGGAAATGAAAAATTATGTGCCACTGTAATGCTTGCTGTATTAGCCGATGGACGAATATTTCACAGTGAAATAAGATGCATATCAGTGTATATTGTTCAGTGTTAGTCGTCGTGATGTCTTCCACTGAACGTGTGCGACGCCTGCGTCAACGACAACGCAAAGACAGGGATCGTGAAGAATTAAATGAATTCTTGATGAATACTCCGTTCTCATCAAATACAATTGAAGATGAGAAAATCTGCGTGTTTCAAAACAAGAAGAAAAGGAACGAAAGAATGCTGCGATAGCCAAGCAATACTGCCAGAACAGGAGAGTCTGCAGTTTATGCACATTATACATTTCAAAATTTCAAAAGCCTAAAAACATTTTTGTTTTTTTTTTTTTTTTTTTACCGAGGTCTGTTAAATTGAGGGTTTACTGTACTTCTCTCTTTTTCTGTCGCTGCAATGTTGCCATTCGTACCAAACATGAAGTATAAATTTTAATGAGTTAGTTTTAAGTTTTATTGATGTTCATATGTTATGCTGCACATGTCTATATAAATTACATGTCTGTAACACAATTAATTATCTTCTTCATAAAAAAGCATTTTATACTACAAGTTAGAGCAGCATTTCAACCAGTGACTGGTGCCCTATTTTGTCTTGTTTTCTCATACAAGATGTTCTGTTATGGACTTTAAAATGTCCTTATGGTATAATAATGAGACAATTTAAAAAAATAACTTACAGCTTATCTTTATAAATGATAATTCTATAATGGAATATGCATGCAGCTCTGTTATTAAACATTTTTGTACTCAAAATTATTAAAAAATTAGTACACCACTTGTTTGCCTCATTACACCATACTTGTTATAATAGTTCTTTTTTATTTTCTCTACACAGACATAAATAAATAAATAAATGTATTTTCAAAATTATGTTATTTTAAATAATTAAATCAAATAATGCACTGAAATCAATACTGTCAATCAAATTATAATCAACAATTGCTGCAAATTCAAATCATGTAAGTATCTGCTGTTTATACCCCACTCTATGTACATAAATAAATTAGGCAACAAAAGAGCAGAAGAAATTACCTGGTCTCCTACATAAATTTTACGAAACTGTTCAAAAAAGCTAAGCATAGCTAATTCTAGCTTCTCACATCCACCTTGAGCTAGTCTTGAATCTGTTAAGTTCATCAGTTGCAACACCCTGAAATTTAAAACAAAAATAATTTATTATTAAGGTAAATCCTTTACAAACTATTGTTAGAATATTCAAATACCATTTAAGAACGGATGTTTATAATGTATAGTGGTTATACATAATATCAAATTAGTTGTACTTGAATATCAAATTTTTCACACGCAATAATGAACACAGTAATATATGTGTATGCTTGGTTTCAACTTGCCTATCGGACTCAATGCATGATTTCTATTGCCAGTCACTGTAGTTCTTCTATAAGTGGTCCATAAATGGTTTAATAACAACCACATCTAAAACTTGAAGCTGAGAAGTCATTCCCTCAGAGATCATAAAAGATCGGTGTTCATTTCTGTAACCAGCTTCTTTATTTTCTCAGTTGTGTAACCATAAATATCATCAAGAATTAACATCTCTCTCTGCCCTAGTAAAACACCTGATTGATGTCCCCAAACACCATTAAGCCAGTCTGCATAAGTTCTTCCATTTTAGAGTCCATCCCTTTTCCTGTGCTCTAAAACAATCCCAGCTGGTAATTGTTCAATTGGAAGCATTTTCTCTTCAAAATAACATAAGGTGGAAGTCTTCTACCATCAGCAGTTATCCCTAGTATCGCAGTAACGTGTGATTTTTCATTGCCTGTGAATCTAAACATTGCCTACTTGTGCACAGTTAACACTTGATGGATATTGGAGGTTGTAGAGGGCTTCAAAAGAGAACGGCACCAGGCTTGCATTTGTATGGTGATCGGCAGCCGATTTATCAGGGAAGCACACGTGGTGCATGCGTCTTTGGCTTCCAGGGAAGCAGATGATCATATGTTCTGCTGGTTGGAGGTTGAAGGGGGGTGTTAAACCTAAGACAACATACTGGTCTCACGTTCATACACCGATATTAGTAGATGATTTATTAAGGAAACACGTGAGACCACGTGTGGAGAACTGCCATGCAGTTTAACACAAAATCTGTGCCCGAATCTGGTCAAACGGTTCATCAGTTTCTTTTACAAGGGGAAATGAGTGGGGAAACAAGGAGACCATGTGCGGGGAAATGGTTTTAGGTCTTGTAGAAAATCTTTGAACGAATC
The DNA here is from genome assembly GCA_034769895.1 of Magicicada septendecula. Classification (NCBI taxonomy): domain Eukaryota; kingdom Metazoa; phylum Arthropoda; class Insecta; order Hemiptera; family Cicadidae; genus Magicicada; species Magicicada septendecula. Next base: position 1,205,976,643 of record CM068367.1, read on the forward strand.
AGACCAAACAGATTCATCAAACTTCCCGGACGACAGAGTGGGGAGATGTCTAATGTCTCACAGAAACTCTATACGAATTTGTTCAACACCCTGGTGGTTAAGGAAGAGTTGGTATAGTGTTTTACGGACAATATTTCACAGAATGTAGCGAAACGGATTCAGCCATGTCCTCTGACGCCATGTCTTGACCTTAGAGCTCATTATAACACAACCTGTAGATTCATGCAACACACATGGAAAGCCTGTGCAGCTGGTGAATCATATGAAATAAGTACCACTTTTGTAGGTACAATCATGGAATTTTTATGTTAGGTTGCACATATAAGACAGGTACAATTTTGGAGGGCATTTTTCCAGGCCAAAAAGGTATTTGTTTGCTCAAGCCGTCAAATTTATTGTATTCAGCATTCATATTGTGGGATTTGGGTAAACCATTAATTTAGATAACTGGAAAAATAACTGTGAATACTAGTATCCAACTACAATAATTACATTTATTGAATGTCAAAGCTCATGAGGTACAAGCAACTCTACTCACAGTTAAACTGACATTATGGTTTATGGTATGATGGTGTACCAGCTCATTTCTCTTGTAATGTTAGCATTAGTTACATAATACATATGCTAACAGATGAATTGGTTGAAACAAATTAATACAATGGCCACCACATCACCTGATACAATGCGTTAGAACTATTTAATTTATTAAGGTTCAATGTCATCAATAGTTTATTCTAGTTTATCAACACACAAAAACAATTCAAAATCACTTCATGGAAGCTGCACCAATATATCAGGATCAATCATGAGGCTACAAGATGTGCTCACGAAACATTTGTTTTATTATGCTGATGCTGGATTTAGTAAAATGGAAATAACATCTAACAACTCCTTGGACCTAACAACGTACTAAACATTTCAGTTGTGAACCATTTTGAGACAAAAACAAGTACTAATTTTTTTCAACAATATTTCTAATTTCTATTATTTCTGTAAAGATGATAAATACTGAAATCTCAAATCTCTTTTCTTATTACAGAGAAGAGAAGTTGTAACTGTAAAAATAATATAAAAATAAAACAGAAGAAACTAAACCCCGCTTTTTACTCTTTACGACTTACCTTTACACAGAAGATTCCCAAAGTCCCCGGGTCGCCACCACAATTTCTGGAGGAAATGTGGAAACCATTCACGTTCCCCGAAGAAACAATTTAGTAAATTTATTATTAACAACTTAACCAAAATCCAGGCCCGTCTAGGCGAACGTATTGACACAGAGATAAGGTTATGAGTAGTGGCGTATTAATTAACTAACACATTGTTATTACACAATCTGTAACGGTACAAACCCATGGGTCTTTATAATTTTAATCTTTTCAATTTTATTCCATCAAAGAATATATGGCGAATAGAGTATATCTACGAGACTGGTACGACTCGTTACAGGAATATAAAATTGTTAGCAAGGGGGCGTATGCGGCCACAAGTGCGCGCTCAGGCGGCCAATGTTCTCAGGCGTTTGGTCACGTATGAATACATTCCTCAGCGCTGTGTGCGCAGAGAACAAAGCAGTCGGCCACAAAACATCCATCCAGCAGGGTGAAGACAAAGGCTCGCGAGCCGAAAGTTTAGTAAAATTGTAAAAAATGTGTTAATAAAAGTGCAACAGCAAAGTCAGAAGTAAAGTTTCTAAATTACGAACAGTTAAAGGTATTTTCCGGACTTTTAAGTGAAAACAGGGAAACAACAACGGACCACACGTGCAGGATGAGTACTCTTCAAAACTAGTAACAATATAGACCAATTATACACAGACCCACTAAAATGTATCAATATTACAGAGATCTCTATATTATGGGGGAAAATTTAAATACCGTGTGAATGAGAGTATGCACAAGTACTGGGTTGTCCTTACATAATCTAAGTAATTAATAACTTGTAGTTTAATTAATCAGTTGTATGTAATGGTAATTAATGAATGTCAAAGAAAAATAAATGCTAAATTTTGTCGGTAGTAGTCATGTTTTTAATGTTTAAATCTGTTTAAATTTGAAAGACTATATAAAAGAGAAGTCATACTAGTATTTTATAAAAAAGAATTACATACAGAGAATAAATAACTTTTAAAATGAATAAAATGGATTAATAGCATTGGTTAAACTTTGTACTTGTTTAAACTTTGTACTGTAACATCCGCATTGCAGTGCGTGCAGTGATGTCATTTCTCCTCCGCTAATCTGTTGCCGGCTTGTTTCAGGCTTGCAACAGTCAAATTTAGTTAGTTAATTGCAAGACGCCGGACGGGCAACTCGCCTGTTCGCCAGCCGCGGCTACATAATTATTTCAATATTTCAAATTTTTAGCATGATCATCATGCGCTAATACTTAGGCGATCTCGGCCTCTACGCACGATCGGGGATTTCAATATTTAATTCTACCTTATTTCTCAGGCAGTTTATGCCGCGCTACACTGCACACGCCATGCAACTATTTTATAATATTTTTCAATAAATAATTAACTCGAAGAACATATACAGTCCACTTCGTTATTTCATTTCTTACCAGCTAACTCAACAACTAGCATTATAAGACCAACTCAAGAGTACTTCGAGAGCGTCTAAGACGCAACATTTTGGTCCACCCGGGACGGATTGAATCCGGATTCGGACTAAGATTCTCATCTATATTTCATTTAATGGGCCCAAACAACGTTTGGTTCAAGCCCAAATATTCTCAAACTTAAGATTGCTGGCCGTTGCATGCCTTCACTGTTTTCAATATACTTCATACTTGACATTACAAGAATCTGCAGAGCATCATCTCTGAGACAGCAGGACACTACAAGTCATCATCATTTGTCGTACAGCAGCGAAATTCTAGAGCTTCAAAATTAAACGAAGAGCTACAGCTTCAAGCGTCACCCGACCAGCAGAAACAAGAGTTGCGCCACCATCTAAGGCCTGCCGAACAGGATCACCAAGGAAAAAACAGGATCGGAGCCATCTTGAACACGCCAGGATTCACAATCCACGTGATTATGAACTTGCATTTCTTATAATTTTTAATTTATAATTTTTATGTACAGCAAAGTCAGTAATATTATAGCACATATTTAATAGCATTTAATATAAATTCATTAATAATTTTTACATAAACAGAAATTAGTGTCAAGTGGCCATAGAATTGTATTTTTACCTAAATTTTCATTTACGCAGCTTTACGATAATGCATTCAGACACTTAAGTAATGTCATGAAGCTATATGTATATTTTCACTTTGAACGAGTCATATTTTCAATAACTTCCATAACTATTTTTTAAAGAAAATAAGTACCTATTATAATAAGTAATAGATTAAGTTGCATACCGATCACTGGCTCCCGCATTACATCAGGATTTACTAAAGTATTCAAATTACAACAATTGTTCACCTGCTCTATATTTAACTATCGTTTTCGAATCACATTTTGCATTTCGGTCATGGCTGGTGTGAAAGCGCTAATTAAAAAACGTGGCACAATTAAGGCCTCTATCTCCCGTGTAAATACATTCGCTGACAATTTTGATCCGGACATAAGCGATCACCATGCCTTAAAAATTAAACTCCGCCACTTGATGGAATTGTCCGTGAAGTATGATGAAATTCAGACCCAAATTGAGGCTGATGATTCCGATTTCGCATCAGTAAGTGACAGGGTTCAAACAGAGGATGATCTCTGTACTATTGAGTGCAAGTTACACCATTTATTAGAACAAGTAGAGGAGGTGAACAAAAAACCATTGATTCAAGCTGACGTTACGCCAATTAAAACCTCCCCTATACAGTTAGAGCCAATTAAATTGCCCTGCTTCTCAGGCAACATTATTGATTGGCAGCATTATTATATGTTTTTGGAACTAGTACACGTCAGAACTGATCTGACGGACATTCAGAAATTACACTATTTACACTCTTCATTAAGGGACGAAGCGTTAAATGTAATAAAATCTCTCCCAATCACCCATGACAATTATGCGGTAGCCATTGATCTATTGAGGGCCAGGTATGATAGCAAATTAATCGTCTCATCCTATCATATAAGGAATGTCTTGAGCATGAAGTCCATTCAGCAAGAGTCCATGGTTGGCATTTCCAAATTCATTGACGAAATCACCGCAAATATAAATGCCTTAAATTCATTAAATTTACCGGTAAATACTTTTAAAATCATTTTCGTTCAATATTTAAAGCAAAAAATCGATAACCAGACATGCCAACTATGGAGGAAAGCCTATCCGACGAGCGATTTCCTACTTTCAATAATTTTATTAAATTTTTAAATAGTAGAAGGCAATTAGTGCAGAACGCCGATGCCGCGACCAGTTCAGTAAATAGAATACAAGCTAGCGATAAGACTCCCTATCACAAAACTATTAAACCGGTTGATCTCACTAGGTCAACATTCCATTCTCATTTTATCAGCAATAACATTTGTCAGCTGTGTTGAGGTAAACATCAACTCTCTGAATGCCCACAATTCGTGGCTATATCTCCCCTTGAATGAAAAAATATTTTAATTAAACATAAACTTTGCTTAAATTGCATACGTCCAGGCCATGATCTCGCCCATTGTCCTTCCAAATTTGCTTGTAGGACATGTGCTAAACGCCACCACACAATGATCCACATACCAGGCAATAACGCTTTGAATAGGAACAATCAGTTTTCACTAAAATTGCAAACAAACAAATCCATTCTACTGTCCACCGCTGTCTGCATAACAACTGACCATGCCGGTAGGAAGCACCCAGTAAGGATTTTATTGGACTCAGGATTGGATTTATACCATGAGTTTCGCACGACGCATGGGTCTAAAACTAACTAAGTCTCAATTACCCATCACTGGTATAAACAATTCCTTATGCCAAGCTGACTTCAGTACTAGGGTAAGGTTGAATTCTCGTTATAAGGATTTTAATTTGAACGTGCATTGCGCTGTGCTTCCCAGCATTACAAATAATCTTCCTGCGGAATCATTTGATATCTCATCCCTAAATATACCAAAAGGCATATTCCTAGCTGACCCGCAACTGAACTATTCTTCGCAAATCGACATATTACTTGGTGCCCAGTACTACTTACAATTGATTGAACCTGTCAAATTTATCAGCAGCCCACATTTTCCCATAATACAGGAGACAAAATTGGGATTCATTCTCGCGGGTAACCTGCCCTTTAATGTCGACATGACAAAACCTGTCTCATCATTCATAGCATGCGAAGATAATAATGCCATTTCCTCGCAATTATAGGACTTCTGGCAATTGGAGGACGTTGCTGCTCGTGCTCCCTCGGTTGAGGACTCGGAATGCGAAGGTCATTTTGTCGCTAACACTTACCGCAATAATGATGGTAGATTTGTGGTATCCCTACCACGCAGGTTATACAATTCTCATTTGGGTGATTCTCTTACCGGAGCTATTCGCAGATTTCAATCACTAGAACTCAAGTTCAAGCAGAACCCTGCCCTTCATAAAGACTATAGCACATTCATGCATGAATATTTAACTCTGGGTCACATGTCTTTGCTTGATTCTTACGATTTGTCAGTTAACAAGTCAGACACTTTTTACTTACCGCACCATTCGGTTTTTAAGGGCTCTAGTATAACTACCAAATTGCGGGTTGTTTTCGATGGCTCTGCCAAAACAACAAATAATTTATCCTTGAATGACACACTGATGGTTGGTCCCACGGTCCAGCAGGATCTTTTTTCGATTATGTCTCGGTTTCGTACTCACCGATATGTCCTCATTTCGGACATTGAGAAGATGTACCGTCAAATTTTAGTTAATCTCAAGGATTCTAATTTGCAACGAATTGTCTGGCGTGACACCCCCCATAGGGAACTTCAGCACTACGCCTTGAGGACAGTCACATATGGGACTGCAAGTGCTTCATTTCTGGCCACAAGATGTTTGGCACAAATAGCCCAGGAAAACAAAACTCAACACCCTATAGCCTGTTCAGCCATCGCAAACGATTTCTATGTCGACGACCTCATGACCAGTTCGGATAGCCCACACATCTTATCTAAACTGAAGTCCGACATTACAGATTTATTAAGTCGTTACAGGTTTACTTTGCACAAGTGGTTTTCCAATGATCAAACCATTGTAACGGTCCAAATTTGTGTGTATTTTTATTTATTGCATTTTTTGGGTTTTATGAAATATTGTGTAAATTTTATTTCAACGGTGACCAGAACACGTGGTGAATAGAACAGTGTTGTAACGAAGCAGCAACGCAATATCACGTTGTGAAATCGGTAAAGGAATCCGCACCACCCTAGTTTTCCAAGAACTTTGTAAGAGTGTGACAGCGCGCACGTACGCGTCAAGCGGGCATACGCGCGGGGTGACGCTACTGCAGAAACTCAAAATGGCCTAAAGGATTGTTGCCTTGCACATGTCCCCAGGGCGACGGATATGAAACTTTAAGGTCCGCCCATTTTGTGACGTCGAGCCATAAGCGCTTGAATATCATCGGCGCACAACACAGAAAAAACTACTATGTATCAGGCATACAGCCACAACTGCAACACTTCAGGCTGTGAGCGGCGAAGAAATTCGTTGGCGGCAGGCATCAATATCCGTCCGCTCCAGATAGACGCTTTCCCCAGTCCACGAGCTACAGAGTTCAGCTACAGACGCCTACAGTTTCGTTTGGTCCCGGTTGGTGGAGTTTTTATAAAATGTAACTAATTCAATAATATCGTTAATACCGACCGGGACCCAAGGGATTAACGGACTCAACAAAGTATAAATGTTGGCACGGAGTGACAACCGGACACTGTGAAATAACGGGTAAGCGAATCGGGCGGAAAAACACGTGTTCAGGCAGCACCGCGGGAGCGAATAGTGCGACTAAAGTATGAACCTATAAAACAAAACAAAGTGTAATATATTAAAAAATGTGTGTGTGTGTAAAAAATTGCAGGCTGGGCAGTCTTCATAGGTGTAAGTAATATAAGTTAAGTAATTTAAGTATACCAATAAAAAACTGTGAACAAGAGGTACGAAAATTTCAAAACAATATGAGAAAATTTATTGGAAACTAATCACTTAACTTTGCAATGTTTGATAATTAAAGATATTGATTCTTTTCATAAAAATGTGTTAGACTAAGTTATTTCGTCATTACCACTTTCTCATTTCTGTGCTGCAAGATTCGTCTAAACGTTCCGGGTATCTTCTGAATTATTAATTGGGGGTGGTCAGATTGCTAAATTGTCCAGTTTTTATTTAAGGTAAAGTGTAAAGGTTTCCATATCTGTCCTTCAAAGACATAGGTGGCGACTCTGGTCTTCTGATGGAAAAATTTATGCAGCACGTAAGTGAACAAGACGAGTACAGGTAAGTTCTGGCAGTATTTTATTTATTTATATATTTCGATCAATTTTGTATCATCACACCATTATAGCTTCACACGCCAATTCTTCCCTCGACTTTAGCAAGAATCAAACTGTACGAACTTTGGGTATTCAATGGGACATTAACGAAGATAGTTTCATATATAGTTTCCAAAGACATGTCGAAATGGAGGTATTCAACAAGAGAAGGGTATTATCAGTTATCGCAGGAATTTACGACCCATTGGGACTCATTGGCCCGATTACATTTTGGTGTAAGCATTTCATGCAGATATTGTGTTAACCAGTACAAGTTGGGACGACCCCTTATCAGACTCATTATCTAATCAGTGGGTAGAGCTTTATGCTCAGCTGATTTCCGACACTTACTTTAAAATTCCAAGGTCTGTAAAGAGTTTAAATAATTCCCAAATCATTTCATTTCAGCTCCATGGGTTTGGCGATGCGTCAGCAAAGCGTTACGCATGTTGTATTTATGTGCATACGGTGTATTCAAACCACAGCATCTCATCAAACTTGCTATGCTCTAAATCTCGAGTTGCTCCCTTGAAGCAGGTAACATTACCCAGACTTGAAATTTGCACCTGTCTCTTATTGGCTCAGTTTTCTTTCCAAGGTTATAAACGCGGTGAGTTACAAATTCGACGGCTTATATTTTTACTCGGACGCAATGATCGCCTTACATTGGATTCACCAGCAGTCTTCCAGATGGAAGGTATTTGTCGCCAACCGCGTTGCGGAGATACAGCGTCTCACTGCAAAGGGTACCTGGCATCATGTCTCGTCACATGACAACCCTGACAACATTCTATCGCATGGTTGTCTCCCTCTGTTGTTACACGGTCACCCACAATAGTGGCATGGTCCATCCTGGTTGTCCCATGAGTCATCATCATGGCCTATCAGTGCTTTCGATGCCCATTCACCCTGCACTCATCCCGATCTTGAGCAAGAACAATGTAAGCAGGTCCAAACCTCACTGATTGCCGCTTCATCTACGTCTAGTTATTTTGAAAACTACTCTTCGCTTTCAAAACTCCTTCGTGTATTTTCTTACTGCCTTCGATTCATTCGGAACTCTAGGCTCCCCATAGCTGACAGAGACACTTCCTTTTTAACTTCCCATGAGTTACATGGTACAATTTGGTTTTTATTCGCCAGTCCCAGCGATCGCACTTTAGCGTCGAAATCAGGGAACTTGAGGCACAACGCTCTATTCCTAATAATAGTAAAATTCTTTCGCTTAACCCCTTTCTGGATATCGCGGGGATATTACGCGTGGGCGGACACCTTCAGCACTCCCAGCTTACCTATGATAGCAAACACCAAATCATACTCCACCCGCACTCCCATCTCAGCAAATTAATCATAGAAGGCGAGCATCTTCGTCTACTACTACATGCTGGGGTACAATTGACTCGGTACTCTCTACGACAGAAATACTGGATAATTAATGATAAATCATACATACGATCAGTAATACACAAATGCATCACTTGTTTTCGAGTCCGTGCTAGCGGCTCAAGCCAATTATTAGGACAATTACCCTCTTACCGGGTTACGCCTGCTAAGCCATTTTCTCAATCTGCAGTCGACTATGCCGGTCCTGTACTTATACTTCATGGCGAGCAGCGTTCCAAATCGACGTCAAAGGCTTATATTGCTCTATTTATATGCATGGCCACTAAGGCCATTCACCTTGAACTAGTCTCAGATCTTACCTCAGACGCTTTCATAGCAGCCTTAAAACGGTTTATAGCTCGTAGAGGTATCCCTGCTCAGATATTCTCCGACAATGGTACAAATTTTCGTCGTGCTAGTAGTACACTTCACGAATTATACAAACTTTTTCAATTGTCCTTTATTCCCCCGTCACCACCTCATTTCGGTGGCCTGTGGGAGAGTGGAGTCAAGAGTGTCAAGTTTCATTTGTGGCGCGTTGTTGGCGGAACCATTCTTACGTTTGAGGAGTATTACACTATTCTAACTCAAATAGAGTCCTGCCTCAACTCACGCCCCTTGTTCGCATCTCAAATGACTCTAGGGATCCCAAACCTTTAACTCCAGCGCACTTCCTGGTTGGTTCTCCACTCACTGCACTCCCGGAACTTGACTATTCCAAAGTCAAAATTGGTCATCTGGGCAGATGGCAGCTGCTCCAAAGATTCACCCAGTCTATATGGAAAAGGTGTGGTCGAAGGATTATTTGCACCAGTTGCAACAACACAACAAATGGCGCATCCCGTTAAAAAATTTGGCTTCCGGACAACTCGTCCTTATTTTGGAAGACAATTCCCCCCCACTGCAGTGGATACGCGGGGTAGTCACTCAGGTCTATTCGGGTCAGGATTCAATAGTACGCGTCGCAGATGTTCGCACAGCAAACGGTATCCTACGTCGGCCCATTCACAAATTATGTCCACTTCCAGTGGCCTCAGACTAATCGCATGAGCGTTCATGCGACATGTTTCAGTGATGTGAACTTTATCGCATTATCGTGCTTCATGCCCGGGACATTCCCCGGGCGATCAAATGCTTTATATTGTTATTCTTATTATATTATTATTATGTCTATTGTACTATTATGTATCACTATCATGTTATTAGGGATTATTATTCTAATATTATGCATATGAATTATATGTCTTTTAGTATTGTATTATTCTCCTGTTATATATTATTGAATTTTTGGCATTATTATTCTAATATTATGCATATGAATTATATGTCTTTTAGTATTGTATTATTCTACTGTTATATATTTTTGGGGAGCATGGTTCTGATATTATGCATGTAAAGTATTATGTCTTTATCATTGTACTATCATCTGTTATATATTATTGAATTTTTGGGATCATTATCCTATTATTATGTACTGCCAACTATTATGTCTGTCTGATTATTGTATTATTATGCATCATTATCATGTTATTATGTGTTATGGAATTTTTAGTATCATTATTTTATTACTATGTAAGGTCAATCATTATGCATTATGTATCCTTACATGAATTTGGTATGTCAATCATACTGTTATGTGCTATTGAATTTTTTTTGGTGTAATTGCTCTATTGTTATGCATGTCAATTATTATGTCTTTGTTATTGTATTATCATTTGTGATGTGTTATTGAATTTTGGTGTCATGTAATGTCAACTATTATGTACTATTCACACATTGACTTAAATTGCAAAATCGCCCGATTTTGTGCGGGTAGTGTGGTTAAACTTTGTACTTGTTTAAACTTTGTACTGTAACATCCGCATTGCAGTGCGTGCAGTGACATAATTTCTCCCCCACTAATCTGCTGCCGGCTTGTTTCAGGCTCGCAACAGTCAAATTTAGTTAGTTAATTGCAAGACGCCGGACGGGCAACTCGCCTCAGTTCGCCAGCCGCGGCTACATAATTATTTCAATATTTCAAATTTTTAGCATGATCATCATGTGCTAATACTTAGGCGATCTCGACCTCTACGCACGATCAGGGATTTCAATATTTAATTCTACCTTATTTCTCAGGCAGTTTATGCCGCGCTACACTGCACGTGCCATGCAACTATTTTATAACAATTTTCAATAAATAATTAACTCGAAGAACATATACAGTCCACTTCGTTATTTCATTTCTTACCAGCTAACTCAACAACTAGCGTTATAAGACCAACTCAAGAGTACTTCGAGAGCGTCTAAGACGCAACAAGCGTAACCATGCGTTAAGTCAATTATTATGCCAATTAACATCACCTATCCCGTATAGAAAATTTTGCCTAACAAACCTGGTAAGTAAGTGAAAGTGTTTTAAGGTCTCCATATCTGTCCTTTAAAGATATTGGTGGCGACCTATGAGTAATTTGGAGTCTTCTGTTTTGGTAAGTCAGTGTAAAGTGTAATCAGGGTGAGTGCGTAAAAAGATCGCACGCAGTAAGTAGAAGTCACGTGGTGGAAATTGGTAAGGTAAAGTAAAAGAACGTAACAAATCATATTTTATTTTATTAAAATGATTATCAGTTTTCTTTGCAATGTCACAAGAAAAAAAAATTATAAAACAAAAATGTTTCAAGACAAAAAGTTTTAAACGCAAATCAGTACTTTATACCCCCCCCCTCTCTCTCTCTCTCTCTCTCTCTCTCTCTCTCTCTCTCTCTCCATATATTTATGAGATCTCACTTTTGGTTTGATACATTTTAGTTTAAAAGATAATTATGTATTGAAATCAAATTTTGATTAATTTTGGCCAATTATTTTTGTTCTTTACAGTTACTTATCTGGCACGTGGTCTTCCAGCGGTGGCCCCATCAAACGTAATTCACTACAAAACCACCGAAATGTTCTAAAAGTCCATATTTACGTCTCCATTTTTAGTTTTGACTCAGTTGACACTGATCTTACATGTTCATTTCCAATTTTAACACTTCTTAAATAAAAACTCGGTAGGCGTACCTCGATTACCCACGGGCACTATTATAATACGACCGTACGGTTCGACTGTTCCTTGGAGACTGGCCTCGCTTCCTTAGCATCTCTGTTACAATTCCGTTTTACCTACGCCTTTGAAACCAGTTCTAGGCGGATCTCTACGGCCTAACTGGGCCGTTACACTACTCCCTTCCCATCGTCGTTATGTAATTTTCCATTTTATGTTCTATCACCACTTCGGCTGGAGACTTACTGTATCGTCGTAAACAACGTGCCTTTTGTGTGAGTCACTGGTTAAAAATAGAACTTGTTACATCTTTACCTTATTTGGACATCACATAACGAACTTTACTTCTACAGTTTTAATCAGATTTGCTTCATTACAATAAAAATTTCAAATTGGTATATAAATTTTGTTACCCAAATTTTGTCCCGTTGCATGACCCCCCTCCCCAATGAAAGGTTTTATGTTAAAAACATAAAACTCTCACTGCCTAAACCTAGGAGGACCAGTGAGGATATGGCGCCACGACCCCCTTTACTTCCTGATTAAAATTTGGGTACTTACCCCCCTAATCCAGTGGCCGTGGCCGCACCTGCATGACTTTACTGGACTTCCTTCATCAGGATCCCAACACCGTAAAGCCAGACAGGCACTTGGCGACCCTGCCCTGCCCTGGCCAGCACAGGTTCGCCGCCACAGATCCACCCAGATTCTGTAACAGCAAAGCAAAAACATTATCAAATGACCTTTCACGAATCCATATCGTTGCACTGATTTGGGTTCCTCCTAGAAGTACTGATTTGCATTGACCAAAGTACTGATTTGTGGTATCTTAAGTATCTTTAACACACAAATAACATATTACAATTATTACGTTACAAAGGAGGTACCATTATGCTAACATAACACATATTATTCAACTCAAGTATCATATCACCGTACATAAATATATGACCATACATCAAAATACAATTGTAAATTATCAAAAAACAAAAAATACTCAAATTCAGTTACAAATTCAATTTTCTAACGATTACAGTTTATGTTTACTTTCCTTAACTGTGCCCATCAATTGTTCACAATTCATCAACATTCACATTCAAAGTCCATTAATATAATCCATTACAATATTTCATAATTTCTCAAAGGTTTAGACCACTTGCCGCACCTTATTTTGAAATTACATTTTTTACGTAACTAGTAATGTAGCTACCCCTTATCCACTACACTATTGCAATTTATGGCTGGACTGATTCGGCCAGTTGCTTCCACAAGAACTGAATATGATTTGAGTAATTTTTAATTACTCCGTCTTGCTTCGGCCTTACACAAGGTCTGGTATCACTGGTGTACAAGACATCAGCAACAACAGTAAACTACCTATACACCCTTAAACGGTCTACCACCCCATTCGGTGCATAGCCGCTGTTCCATAGTTTTGCAGAGATTCCCCAATTTTTCCCCAGGTAAAATTTCTATGTTCACCTTTTACAACAATAACAAGCTATGGCCAGACTTAATGTGCCCTAACCATAGCCTGTTAAAGATTAGCCAATTCCACGGTCAGGGTTCGGTGAGGCCGTGACCGCCCGAAAGTTGGGGAATCCCCTTTTTACTGGTATTAAAATATACTTATACCCATACTCAAACTTATACTAACAATAATACACACGTTTTATAACTACTCACAAATACGAGGGGGTACCCAAAAATAACCGGAATTTTTTTTTAAAGCTATGTATTTAATTTTTTGTACAAAACAACCTTATCACCTTCATAGTACTCTCCATTACACTTAATACATTTGTCAAATCTGCGATCCCATTCCTGGAAACATTTTTCAAACTCGTCTGTTGTGATGGCCGACAGCTCCTGCCTCGTTTTTTTCTTTACCACTTCCACGTCGTCAAAACGTTGTCCTTTCATGTCCCTCTTCATTCGCGGAAACAAGAAGAAATCGCACGGAGCGAGGTCAGGTGAGTAAGGGGCGTGGGGCAAGGGAGTCATGTTGTTTTTTTGCTAAAAACTGGCGCACTGAAATGGCTGTGTGAGCAGGTGCATTGTCATGGTGGAAAAACCAGTCCCTCGTCTTCCACAAATCGGGCCTTTTTTGTCGCACTTTGTTATGCAATCTTTTTAAAACCTCCAAATAGAAAGCCTAATTAACAGTATGACCTGGTGGGATGAATTCAAAATGCACTACCCCTCTCACATCGAAAAAACAAATGAGCATCGTCTTGATGTTTGATTTCACTTGACGAGCTTTTTTTGGGCGAGGTGACAATGAAGTTTTCCACTGGCTTGACTGTTGTTTAGTTTCGGGGTCGTAACCATAGCACCATGACTCGGTCACCAGTAATGACCTTGGAAAAAATCTGGGTCGGTTCGGAGCTGGTCTTCCAATGCACGGCATGTTTCAACTCGATTCTCTTTTTGCTGTTCAGTCAGGACCCGAGGCACAACTTTTGCAGTGACTCTTCTCATCCCCAAATCTTCTGACAAAATTCGCTGAACCGAGCTCCAAGTTATTCCAGATAACTTACTAATCTCATCAATGGTTCATCATCGGTCTTCAAGCATGATTGCATGAACTTTTTTAACATTTTCGTCAATTCTGGAAGTTGACAGACGTCCAGAACGAGGTTTGTCATCAATTGACATTTCACCTTCTTTGAAACGAGAAAACCATTGGTACACTTGAGTTTTTCCCATAGCACTATCCTTGTAAGCTGTTTTCAACACCACACCAGTTTCTGTGGTGTTTTTCCCAAGCAGGAAGCAAAATTTCACAGCAGCGCGCCATGACTTAAATCCACTTAAATCCGCCATGACAAAAAACGAGGCGCAAGCGAAACTGCTTTTACAAAACGAATTACTGTGACCGGACACAACCTTCCTAGGCGACAACAATGACGGCACTGAACTCGGAACGAGTTGCGCTACACTCGCCTAGCGGGAGAAATGTGTACTACATAAGCTCCACCAATCGCAGCGCTATTCCGGTTATTTTTGGGTACCCCCTCGTACATCATATTGAAATAACCATTTCAAATTTGAATTTCACATTTCACATTTCACATTTTAATTACCAAATTTTGATCATTTATAATTTATTACAAAATTCAAACCTAAATTTTTTAATTTATTACAAAATTCAAACCTAAATTTTTTAATTTATTACAAAATTTGAACCAACATTTTTTAACTTATTACAAAATTCACATCCTAAACCATTTCAAATCAATTTAATTACATAATAAAAATTTAGTAATGTCAATTATCATTCAAACAAAATTATAAACATTACTACACAAAATACAATATACACACGCAACAAAATGTATCGTCAGATACCCTACAATAACAATAACATAACCTAATACATAATACATTTTGTGATGTTACACACCTTTATCACATTTAGATTATTAATAATACAGAATAAACTTACCTTACAGGCCAAGGTCCGTCACACGAACTGTGAACTATAAACGTGATTTAGGGTGACGTACGTCAATGACTACACAATTTGGTAGTTAACTAACTCAACTCGATTTATTGCTTTTATATAGTTATCTTTTATGATTCAACAACACATACTCCCTCCTTCTTTATCTTCAAATAAACAACATTTCTGCGGGGAGTTCGACCCCGTCTGATAAAATTTACGACATCAATTTAAACAAAAACACAAAGACCATTTATCTACTAATTTTTATACTTAAGGTTCAATTATTTATTCTAATTAATTACACAAAGCAACCCAGTTTGCTCACTCACACTCTCATACAGTATTTAAATTATTCCCCATTAATATCGAGCTCTTTATATTAAAATTTGGTGTATAAGTAGTTGGTCGTTGTCTACTTAACTATCGGCGTCCCCACTAGCCACGTGCCGCACTGCGTATATGTCCGAATATCGTTGCACTGTTCGAATTGTAAAAGTTTATCTTGATTAATTAGGTTCACTGTTTCAAAAGTTCCATTCTGCACTGTTTTACTGTTTTAATTTCACATTTCTACAGTTAAAAGATTTTTTCTTTCGGCTCGCGAGCCTATTGTACAGCCGGCCGCGGCCATGGTTGTTAGACGACAACTGATGCTAACAAAGGCGCCTCCAAAGGCCACTTCCTCTACAGGTTCAGCAACTTGCTCTGTGATTCGTTAACAAAATCACGTGACAGGATAATTAGCTACATTTCAGTTTACTTCCGTTATTAACTTTGGGTACAAAAAGCGGCACACACGCGCACTCACACCCACATTCCAATGTTTTATCTTTCTCGTACCTGGCTCTGCCTGACACAGAGTTAAACATAGGGTGTTACATAAATTAAGTTTTCGTGACAATAAATGGTGCCCAAACAGACTGGCCCCAAATTATTATAAAATTAAAAAATAGACTCTCCTCTTTCTTTGCCCTGTTACAATACCCCCCCCCCCCCTAATGAGAGGTTTTCTGTCTAGACATAAAAACTCTCATTGCTAAATCCTAAGAGGATCAGTGAGGATATGGCGCCAACAACCCCCTTTTAATTCTTAACACATCATGGGTAAACTACCCCCCTAGCTCGGCGACCATGGCAGCACCTGAGCGACATTACTGGACTTCTCTGTTCAAGATCCCAACACCATGAAATCGGAAAGGTACTCACCACAGCACCACCTTACCTTTTCACATTCCAAATAAAATTCCAAAACTGGCCTTATACCATACCAGATCCTCAACCGATATATCTCCCCTTACATACATACTGGGTTGCCTTTAGCAAATACTGGGTGCGTACACATACTCATTATTATATTGAACACAACATCTACATCCTACTTCTTGATCTAAAATTCATAAAAATATTTTATATTTTAAATTCAATTCCTTTTCTCAACTTTTATTGGCTTGACGTTACGGTTTCAAATCAAAAATAAATCAAACAAATCAAATTTAAATCATTTAAATTTTGTTCACCTAGAGAAATTAATCTAAGTCCATTATCAAAGATTCATATTACCATTAATTTGATCATCTCTTTCCATTGACTCTCCAAATTCCAACATCCTTTAAATGAATTTACAACTCCTCTTAACTAGAAGCTAACAATCATAATAAACAAAATACAATGAACACCTTATTTTATCATAAACTCACTTATCACTACATTTGTTTATAACACAATATAAATCAGTTAATACATTAGCAATACACATAATCAGCACTATATCCTGAACATAAAAACACAACACAATCTGTACTTCATTCAAACAAATAAAAAAAAAAATTTGTTTTTTTTTTTTCTTTCATAATTAAATAATAATGTAATAAAATGTAATAATGTTTTATTAAACATATATTCTGACAATAGAAAGAAAATTATAAAATAAAATATTAATTAAACTTACATTGATTATTAAAAGAACATATGAATTGGTTACATTGACCATTATACAGTTCATCAGCTGATGTCTTACTAACAGGTGAATGACCTTACTATAGGCACACTACATACAAATAACACCAATACACAAAATTATATAGTTACAATCATAAAATGTTCTTGTGGATTAAAATCCTAACTATTGAGCCTAGCACTTAAAATCGTTTGTTCTCATAAGTGGAATACATCACTAATTATCGAATCATAGTTATAGCACCTGTTACTGAACAGGAACTGGGTCACCAACCACCAACTCTCTCTTTAGAGTAAGTGAAATTGAATGTCCCACTGTTTACAGTGGTCGTCACCCTCTCACTGATTGCTCAGTTAACATACATTCCTCCTACTACATCAATTTTCTTAATTCCTCCCTTATACCCAGTTACAATTAGGTAACCACCCGCCGGATAAACCGGATCGAGCGTTTGCCTTATGCACAGATGCGTTATCTGTGCCCCTGGCTTGTAATAGCCAGCTCCTTTTCCACACACACTGTTTCCTGAGGGTGGACTGTGGCGCCCAACTGAAACTTTGCATCCCCAAGAACTGAAATTTATTTATATATATATAGTCACTTTTTGCTACAGTCCGTTTCTTGATATATATAATACATTTAATATTTATAATTAAATGTAATATATATATATATATATGTTACGTGACATTTTTACCATGCCCTAGAAACATAAATATACCATGATTCTATTATTAAAAAGTACCAGGAGACATAATATTTTAAGAAAGACTTAATTGAATATGTTTAATTTTAATTGTTTATTGTATGTTATGTCTATTATAATTAAAGTAAGAACTTACTTATGAAATTTGTTTTTTGTGTGCAGACTGTAAAGTTATAAACACAGTCAGTTAAGGGGAATTATAACATATTACTAATAGTTATTAGTAATCAGTTTCTGTCACATTTATTAATATTATGTATACTAGTGTTAATAACACTAATGTTAGTCTTAACAAGAAAGTACCAAAATCATAGTCAGTCAAATTATATGAATAAGATTTCTATTAAAATAATAAGGAAACAATGTCAGTTTATGTTAAAAGATTACCAAATGTATAAAATAAATTTAAGAAAGTGAAAGGTACAAAAGAAATAATAAATAAGTTTGGAACAAAAATAATAAAAAAAATGTAAATCATTAACTCAGGAAATAAAGATCAGAAAATAGTCAAGAGTGATGTCAAAATGATCAGTTTTTTATCAGAAGAACAAAGAAACAAATAAAAAGAGGATAAGAGCTTATAAAAAAGGTATATCCTTTTAAAAGAAAATGACATATAAAATAGTAAAAGGTTTGTTTATATTATTCTTATGATGTCACCAGGGTGATATAAAAATGTTACTTGGAAACCAAGGAGATATCTAAGAGAGGCCTTAGCAACTAATATGTTGAGGAAGAAAATAGAGGTGATTCTAAAAAAACTGAATGCAAAAAGGTTGATTTAAATACTTATAGTGAAAAATAAATTATAATATATGTGATATTAGTGCATCTCCAGATAAACAATTGAATAATTATATATATCAAGATTAAAATAGAAGAAAGAATTGCTACAAGACTCTACAGAATTAAACCAGGACATCTCTGAAGAAACTGGACCAATTGACATAGGGAGAGAAGTATTTTTTGATCTAAAATTAATCTGAAATATTCCCTGTTAAACCTGATCTAAAGGTTTCAAAAAACTTTGAATACGTTTTTTTAATAAAAACCATAATTAACTTTCACTGAGAACAATAATGATTAATAATATGGACATAAGCATAAGCCACCATTGATGTATAGTGCTAACATAATTTAAAACTAATTAAGTCTAAAAAATATTTTTATAACTTAACCTATACACTAAACTGTTTTACACTCTTAATACAATCCTTTTAAGTTACATTGTGACAATTTCTCATCATATGTATTTTGGTACTTTCCCTGTCAATACTGTTGTTATATCGTAGTCAAAAGGACCTACTAAACATTATAATTGTATTTTATTTATTAAAAACAAAACATAAAATGATTTAAAAAAGCCTGAGATCTAAGAGTTACTGCTGCCACTCTGAGCTTATAAAAATACAGCTGGCCAAACTTTGTTAAAAATTATGATTTACATTTAGCACAAATTAAAGAATAAATAAAGGATTTGAGTTTACAAAATACAGAAAAAGGTTTATTTGTTTCTTATTTCATGAAAAAAATATCGGTATGGAGAACCATACATGACTTCCATATTCTAAGATTTATATTTAAAATCATTTTCGAAATGAAATATTACCATAGAAACTACTTCTTTCTACTTACTGCTTCAGCCTTAACCACAGTACTGTGGTCACTAATGTATACCACCTCACGTTATCGCACTCGATTTTCACTGATGATGGAAGTCGATGGCATTGCCGAAATGTCTGGTTTTGTAGAAAACATTGGACTACGGCCAAATATCCCGGGAAGGAATTTTAACAAAAACTACTTCTTTGTTGCCGATAACGTTGTACACATATATATCAGTGGCGAAGTTACATGGAGGCAATTGAGGCAATGCCTACCCTAAAAAATTCTGTAGAATAAAAATTATAAATATGTATGAACTACATAACGTAAAGATTATACATTGTTACTGCGACTGTCAAATTTATTAAACCGAAACGTGCTTTATTGAGCGACCGCTAGATGGTGACAGGTGAGATTCGGCATAGTTCGTTTAAAGCGAATGAGTCAACCTGAACTTGCCTCAGCGTTTTTTGTATACATCGTATGTAAGCAATGTAGTGGTGTGATAGGGAAGTGTAGGGAGGGGGGATTCCCGCGCTGTACACATAGAGCGTTGAGGCATGCCTCACTTCTGTGATCCAAACAGTTAAGTTAAAGCGCCTGTGTTGTTTCTAAGTGTTTATTTTATGCGGTCATTAAAAGTGTCACTGTTATTCCGCTGAACTAACAGATGATCAAGATTGTTATTTGAATTATTTGTAACATTAAACATATATATAGAAACTAATCAAGTTTAAAAATTTGAAGTTCAATCAGTTGTATTATTGTGTATGACTAATACAAGGATTGTTCAATAGACACACATATAGAGCTGTAAAGCATTTTTTATTCAACGATTTTAAAAGAAGTCTCCAATAACATTAAGACATGAGTTCCACTGTTGCGCTAACCTGTAGATTCCCTGCTAGTAAAATTCTTACGGCTGTTTGTGGAACCATTCGGTTACAGCAAACTCTACCTCAGCATCCGATTTGACCCACCGTCCTTTTAGTGATTCCTTAAAAAAAATTTAAGATAAGATTTTTGCCTACCCATTCATTAACTACTAGCTTCGCCAGTAAGCAAATTGATGTCCATTTTTTCGGCTTGCACGCGTTATGTTGGTGTGGGTTTCGGCACTTTCCATTTAAAAAGCGTGCAAACGTAAGAAAATAAACATGAGTGAGGCCAGAAATAACGTGAATTGTGCGTGCGTGCGTGCGTGCGTGCGTGCGTGTGTGTGTGTGTGTGTGTGTGTGTGTGTGTGTGTGTGTGTGTGTGTGTGTGTGTGTGTGTGTGTGTGTGTGTGTGTGTGTGTGTGTGTGTGTGTGTGTGTGTGTGTGTGTGTGTGTGTGTGTGTGTGTGTGTGTGTGTCTTTTTATTGCCGTATTAAATGAAAAATATTATATTACATTAAAATGAAAAAATTTTAATTTTATTGCCTGGCAACAAAATTATTTTATTTTTACTTCCATATTCCTTAAAGAATGGAAGTATGGTGATGGCAAAAAAAATCGTGTTCGAGATTATTGCAGATTCTGATTCTACTACACTCAAAACATGAAAAAAAGTCGTTTTCCGAAAAGTGTGTGTGTGTGTGTGTCTGTCTGTAGATTTTTTTTCTATGGCAAACGATAACTGCCGCAAATTCAAACAGAATCAAATAATTTTTTGCATACAGCTCTGATTTGTAGAGTACTCATGACCTATTGTTTTTGGTGAAGATCGGTTGAGGGAAAGGGGTAGTTTACCTGCAACGGTTTTTTTTTATCAAGGAAAATTTTGTTTCTTTTGCAAACGATAACAGCCGCAAATTCAACCAGAATTAAATAATGTTTCGTATACAGCCCTGAATTGTAGAGTTCTCAGGACCTATTGTTTTTGGTGAAGATCGGTTAAGGGAAAGGGGTAGTTTACCTGTAACGTTTTATGTTTTAACAAGGGTATTTCCTATGGCAAACGATAACAGCCGCAAATTCAAACAGAACCAAAAGATTATTTGCATACAGCCCTAAATTATAGAGTTCTCAAGACCTATTGTTTTTGGTGAAGATCGTTTGAGGGAAAGGGGTAGTTTACCTGCAACGTTTTTTTAACAAGGGTATTTTCTATGGCAAATGATAACAGCCGCAAATTCAAACAGAATCAAATAATTTTCTGCATACTGCCGTGATTTGTAGAGTACTCAAGACCTATTGTTTTTGGTGAAGATCGGTTGAGGGGAAGGGGTAGTTTACCTGCAACGTTTTTTATCAAGCGTATTTTCTATGGCAAACGATAACTGCCGCAAATTCAAACCGAATCAAATAATTTTTTGTATACGTCACTGAATTGTAGAGGACTCAAGGCCTTTTGATTTTGGTGAAGATCGGTTAAGTGGAAGGGGTAGTTTACCTGCAACCTTTTACGTTTTAACAAGAGTAAAGTACTTGAAAATTCATTTAAACTTTTTCAAACAATGGTAATTGTTAAAAATAAAATAATTTTGTTGCCAGGCAATAAAATTTATAATTTTTTCATTTTAATGTAAATCTGCACATAGTATAAAGTAAAGTCGGTCCGTTTTCTCTCTGTGTTTGAAATCGCTAATCTCAGGAAGTACTGAACGGATTTTATTCAAGTTTTCGCCAATAGATAGAGTGTCTATCGAGGAACATTTGTGTGTATAATTAATACATATATGTTGTACATTAGCTTAGCTATCACGGTTTATGTCAAGTAAGTGGTATAGTTTACATCTTATATATAATAATGAATGTTTCTTTGTTTGTCCCGTATGCATTCCTATACCATTCATCCGATTGCGATGAAACTTCGGTGAGTTGTTGTGCGCACGTCCGCGAAGGTTTCTTCCACATCTCCTCCTAAACCACTGTACCGATTTCAACCAAACTTGGCACAAATATTTTACGCAACGGGAGAACCAACATAGGATAGGTGTTTTTTCGATGGGGTCCTTTTGGGGGTTCTTTGGGGTCTTCCACATCGCCTCCTAAACCACTGGACCGATTTCAACCAAACTTGGCACAAATATTTTACGCAAAGGGAGAACCAACATAGGACAAGTGTTTTTTTCGATAAGATCCTTTGGGGGGTCCTTTGGGGTCTTCCACGTCTCCACCTAAACCATTGGACCGATTTCAACCAAACTTGGCACAAATATTTTATGCAACGGGAGAACCAACATAGGACAGGTGTTTTTTTCAATACGATCCTCTGGGGGGTCCTTTGCGGTCTTAAAAAACTATTAGATCTGGTTACTATGGCAACCCAATAGAATAGATTCTGTTCTAAATATATTATCGCATTAAATTGAAGACCACGCGAACGAAGTTGTGGGCAACAGCTATTTATTTTTAAGAAGCCTACTTTAATTAAACTTTATTAATTAAACTAACATTTTCATTACGTACAACGTGAAACTCCGTAGCGAAGCACGGGTATTCTGCTAGTCATGTATAAGAGAAAATACATCGTGCGTGGCAGGCAAGCATATCTCGGTTATGTACTGTTTACGTTTCCATTTTATTATTATCACTACCGCAATAAAAAGGCAGGGAAGACACACACACACACACACACACAATTCGCGTTATTTCTGGCCTCATTCATGTTTATTTTCTTACATTTGCACGCTTTTTAAATGGAAAGTGGTGAACCCATACCAACATAACGCATGCAAGCCGAAAAAGTGTCCAGCGTGGATAGCGATTTGCTTCCTGTGGATCGCTGGGCAGTGTAACTGCACGTGTTTACAGAGGAACGATTCATAGACAGACTTTTCGTCTTTAGGGAATGAACCCTCTGCAAGATGCTGAGGGTCCATGAGTGACTTCGGAGCGCTCCTTCTTTTCCGCGTGTTTGTTCTGTGAAACGTACACTGTAGATTCGCAGATTTATTCTAAGCAACGCTCAATAGGAAATGTTGAAAATTTTTGTCCACGGTGAACCCTCATACACACTAAACCTGCTCTGATGTTTTAATTACGGACATCATAATATTAAAACTTTGGAAACTTGAGCACTACTTAATGGAGATCAATCATTAACTTATACAAGCCATTAATTTTATGCATATTTTTATATATATGTGTACAACGTTATCGGCAACAAAGAATAGTTTTTGTTAAAATTCCTTCCCTAGATATTTGGCCGTAGTCCAATGTTTTCTACAAAACCAGACGTTTCGGCAACGCCATCGACTTCCATCATCAGTGAAAATCGAGTGCGAAACGTGAGGTGGTATACGTTAGTGACCAAAGTACTGTGGTTAAGGCTGAATCAGTAAGTAGAAAGAAGTAGTTTCTATGGTAATATTTCATTTCGAAAATGATTTAAAAAATAAATCTTAGAATATGGAAGTCATGTATGGTTCTCCATACCGATATTTAACAATTACCATTGTTTCAAAAAGTTTAAATAAATTTTCAAGTACTTTACTCTTGTTAAAACGTAAAAGGTTGCAGGTAAACTACCCATTCCCCTTAACCGATCTTCACCAAAATCGAAAGTCCTTGAGACCTCTACAATTCAGGGACGTATGCAAAAAATTATTTGATTCTGTTTGAATTTGCGGCTGTTATCGTTTGCCATAGAAAATACGCTTGATAAAAAAACGTTGCAGGTAAACTACCCCTTCCCCTTAACCGATCTTCACCAAAAACAATAGGTCTTGAGTACTCTACAAATCAGGGCTGTATGCAAAACATTTTTGATTCTGTTTGAATTTGCGGCTGTTATCGTTTGCCATAGAAATACCCTTGTTAAAAAAACGTTGCAGGTAAACTACCCCTTTCCCTCAACCGATCTTCACCAAAAACAATAGGTCTTGAGAACTCTACAATTTAGGGCTGTATGCAAATAATCGTTTGATTCTGTTTGAATTTGCGGCTGTTATCGTTTGCCATAGGAAATACCCTTGTTAAAACATAAAACGTTACAGGTAAACTACCCCTTTCCCTTAACCGATCTTCACCAAAAACAATAGGTCTTGAAAACTCTACAATTGAGGGCTGTATACGAAACATTATTTATTTCTGTTTGAATTTGCAGCTGTTATCGTTTGCCAACAAAAAAATTTCCCTTGATAAAAAAAAAAACGTTGCAGGTAAACTACCCCTTTCCCTCAACCGATCTTCACCAAAAACAATAGGTCATAAGTACTCTACAAATCAGGGCTGTATGCAAAAAATTATTTGATTCTGTTTGAATTTGCGGCAGTTATCGTTTGTCATAGAAAAAAAATCTATAGACAGACAGACAGACAGACACACAGACACTTTTCGGAAAACGACTTTTTTTCATGTTTTGAGTGTAGTACAATCAGAATCTGCAATAATCTCGAACATGATTTTTTTTGCCATCACCATACTTCCATTCCTTAAGGAATATGGAAGTAAAAAGGGTATGATATTCTGAACAAAATATCTGATACTGTAAGTTGACCTCAGTAATTAGATTAAGTTGGCAACACTCTTCAATTGAAAATCTTAGCAGATTTCTTTTAAAAAATGTGGTGATGAGCACAAGTTATCATATCCATTGCTGAAAGAAAAGAATAAAAGAGAGTTCATTACAGAATAAAGAGACCATATATTATTTACATAAATTTGATTAAAAATTTATTATTGATACTTCACCAATAAAATTTTATTTGCAAACGGTGATTGCAAATTGGCGCTCAACAAACATCCCCCTGAACAGGTACTCATCCTTAATTTAATATTAACAAAAATATATACAAATAATAACAGAGTTAAACAAGACACAAATTCAGATAAATAACCATAGATTCGAGTCTAGATGTAACAAATTGGCTATCCCAATAGTGAGTCAAAAATAACATACAATTTAGAAAGTACGATTATTAGATTTGTAAGGGTAAAACACTATTACGCGTTACAGAATTGGCGCTACCAACAGTGAGGCATAAGATAAAGATTGAAACGAACACGTTTACACTATTAAACATTTTTAACACATTACAAATTGACGTCCAAAAACGTGAGGCGTTAGAGAAAGCTAGATCCTCAATATAATTAGAGGGTAAAAACAGCATATATAAGTAAAACGTTACAGAATTGGAGCCCAACTAGTGAGGCTAGAAATAGAATAGCTTTGTATTTTTATTGTGAGTTTACAGTGATTTCTACTCTAGTGGCGGCTACGATTAACAACAGAGATGTCAAGGAGAAGAGCGACGTCACGGAAACGAATGGAAGAAGAAGAGATAGAGTTAAATATAGAAGACCAGGAAACAACAACAGTTGAAGAAGTGGAAGTAATAGTAAAGGATACCCCAGTAGCAGCGACTGAAGAAAGGGAAACGGTGGTAAGGGATGCCCAAGGGGACCAACCAGATAAACCCACACAAAAGGAACCAAATAAGACTGTAGAAGAAATGAGATTTGAGAGATTAATGGAAATGTTTGAAAAAATGGACAGTAATAATGAAACACTGAAACAAAATATGGAGAAAATGGACAGTAATAATGAAAGTTTAAAGAAACAAATGAAGGAGGATATTGAAAAGAATATCGAAACACTTATCAGGAAAATGGATAGTAACCAAGAAGAATTTAAACAAATGAGGGTAGATAATGAAACCTTATTAAAACAAACTAATGAGGAATTAAAGAAACAAATGAGGGAAGATCATGAGGAATTAAATACAAAAATTGAAAGTAATAATGAAACATTACAACAACAGTTGAAGGAGGATATTAGACAAAGTAATGAAGAATTAAAAGGACTGTTGAAGGAAGACAGTAAGAAAAATAGAGAGTAATTGAAATGACGGTTAGAAGAGTATAAAAAAGAAATAAGGAGTGATGAAAACCAGTCAATAGAAACAACGATAGAAGATGACAAGCAAAAGGTGGAAACATTGAATAAGATAACCGAGATAGAAATAATACCAAACGATCAAATCAGGGAACCAGTAAATCAGAAAATAGAAGGTAGTAAGGAAATAGAAAATAAAAAAAGACAAAAGTGTATTGTTATCTGAAAAGAAACATAGCAGAAACAAAGAGAATAATAAGTATGTAGAAAAGAAGACGAAGAAAATAGGTAAAAGACGTCCCAAGAAACAGAAAAATACACAGGAAGAATTAGATATGATTAGGAGTGGGCTGGTTAATGTAAGTAATCTCCCAATCGCTAATTACATAGAAAAATCAGAATACAAGTTAGTAGTGATAAACTGGGTAAGGATAGAATTCATACTGAAAACAATAATAGTCCGTGCAACAAGGACAACTTATGTATTGGACAATGGATGAACTAAAGATGAAAATATGGAAAGAAGGGACTGATTTTCTGGGAATGGACTAAAGCAAACTAATGGAACAAAGATTGGATTAATTGTTAATACAAATAACATAATATGGAAGTTATTACAAAAAATAAAAAAATTTTAATTTTTTCAAAATTCTAAATTAAGTAAGAACATCTTACCATGAGTTAAAGAAGAAATTATTTTGAATCTATTAAGAAGAAAACCCCAAGAAATAAATTAAGTAAGAACAGCTTACCACGTGTTTCGGAAGAAATTATTTTGAATTTATTAAGAAGAGTTAGAATGATTTAGATGAAAATAGAATCTAAAATATTATTGATTGACAGCGCCAAGGTGGAAATAATACAACATGTAGGTTGAGTAAGGTTAACCAATTACATGTGAAAGATAGAAAATTATTTTGAACTGATAAAGCATTAGAAGTGAATAGTCATAGAATAAAAATGTGAATAGACCTCAAATAAATAATTTAACAATCCCTGGAATATAAGTTTGTAGCGAAGGAGCTACCTTATAGGTAATTATATGTATTGTGTTGTGATAGTGCAACTTTATTTTTTCCTGGACAGAGATGAAGTTCCTCTGATTTCAGATGATATATTTAGGGAAAACGGCGGAGTAATGGAAGCCAATAGTGCCCCTCCGAATCCGAACCCATATGTAGTATTTAATGTTAGGGAATTATGCTATTTTAGGGATGATACAAACGACGAGGTAAAGAAATAAAAAATACATATGACAATATGACTCGAGGTGTGAAAAGTATGAAGAATCAACATCAAGTTTTAGGTGCTGAAATAAAAACGTATTATGGAAAATGAGAAAAATAATGGTGAAATCAATCAGCTTATTTAAGCAACCTAATGAGATTACTAAAATAACCTGTTTTCTGGGGGGGGGGGGGGGCATTATGTTACGTGACATTTTTACCATGCCCTAATACAGTGTTCCGCAACCGGTGTGCCGCGGCACAATAGTGTGCCGTCACAAGGTGAAAGGTGTGACGCGAACTTTTACCTATTATTGTAATAAATTAATTGTCGATTTTAAGTAAGAAGGTGCTTGTTTATTCTTTAATACATGCTCATAACTGTTATATTTTCATAGAAATTAAATGTAATTTATTTACTCAATATTGTTGTTATAGTTTGCTTATCTTAAGTTATTTGTATTCTCGCCTGAAATATTGGGCCGGTTTGATGGGTTACAGGGGGCAAGCTTTGTGTTCACCGCAAAGAAAGCCGCGTAAGACTTTTAGAAAGCCTTTTAGCGGCCCGCACCAATCATACAATAGAGTTTACGTTCAAAACTCTAAACGTTCTAAACTCTATTCAAGAGAGTTCTTTGTACCACCGCACCTTTTGTGTACGGCTGGCTGTACGTGCTTTTAACTAAAATTGCGGGGATTAGCAAAAATTTCCCTCTCTTTTATTATTTTATTGCCTTGTTTTGATATTTGTGCCTGTTTGTCGGCGCTTCTTAAACTTTATTGCTCTTTTCCTTCGCCGAAGGACCCACACATTATCAGACAACAATTACAGTGGTGTATTTCAGTTCAGTTCTATCACAGCTGTGCTCTGGAGTAGTGCGAATATTGTGATTGCTACACCAGTCTTACTATTTTCTATTACAGTGTTATTAAACTATTTTTTTTTCAATATGGAGAAGTTCATTGTACGGAGTGGTCCGTCCTCGAGTGCAAGTAGTGAAACCATCGAGCCCGAAAAAAAGAAACAGAAAGTAGTTCACCGGCAATATAGTGATAATTATTTATCTTACAGGTTTTTTTGGTGTGGTGACAAAACATGCCCAATCCCAGAGTGTGTTGTGTGTGGTGAAAAACTCAGTAATGCTGCTATGGTTCCCAGTAAATTCAAACGACATTTGTCAACAAAACATTCTTCTCTGTTAAGTAAAGATGTGAATTATTTTCGTCGGTTGTTGGAACAAAATAAAAAACAAGTGACTCTCATGACTACGTCAGTACGTGATTCGCAAAAAGTACAGGAAGCTAGCTATAAGGTAGCCGAACTTATCGTAAAGGCCAAAAAACCACACACAATAGCAGACACGTTATTAATGCCCGCGTGTAAAGAAATGGTAAAAATAGTCCTGGGTTTAGAAGCTGGTACTGAAATTTCAAAAATTCCTCTCTCTGCTGACACAATCAACCGCCGAGTTAGTGACATGTCCAGTGACATCGAAGACATTATGAAGGAGAAAATAAAGAGCAGTCGAAATTTCTCACTTCAGATCGACGAGTCCACCGATATTGGCGGTCACTCACAACTTCTTTCCTACATAAGGTATGTTGATGGGAATGTAATTGCAACTAATTTCTTTTTTTGCAAAGAACTACCCGAGCGAGCAACCGGTGAAGAAATATTTCGTACGACTAATGAATATGTGGTC
This sequence comes from Magicicada septendecula, assembly GCA_034769895.1. Taxonomy (NCBI): domain Eukaryota; kingdom Metazoa; phylum Arthropoda; class Insecta; order Hemiptera; family Cicadidae; genus Magicicada; species Magicicada septendecula. The sequence continues at coordinate 1,206,005,884 of CM068367.1, forward strand.
CGTAATGAATTAACATGGGAGGATTGCGTTAGTGTTTGTACAGACGGAGCCACTTCTATGACAGGCCGAGTGAAAGGATTCGTGGGTAAAGTACGCGAAGTAAATCCTAACTTACAAACCGACCATTGTCTCATTCACCGCGAAGCCATTATTGCTAAGTCTTTGCCATCTCCTCTGAAAATTGTGATGGACGAAGTAGTAAAAGTCGTGAACTTTTTCTCATCAAATCGCGGCCCCTAAATATGCGGCTTTTTAACGTTTTGTGTCAAGAAATGGGATCAGAGCACACTACACTTCTGCTACATACAGAAGTATGATGGTTATCTCGAGGTAAAGTGTTAACGCGAATGTTTGAACTTAAAGAGCAGGTACTTGCATTTTTGACTACTGAGGGGCATGAGTATGCGGATTTATTTGCAGATGATGAATGGGTATCTAAGTTGGCATATCTTTCCGATATTTTCGTACACTTGAATGAACTAGACAGAAAAATGCAAGGTAGAAACGAAAATATTCTGACTAGGATGGATAAGATTCAAGGATTTATTAATTAATAAGTTAAATTTGTGGATACAGACAATTGAAAATGGATCGTGTGAGATGTTCCCAACTGTATGGCCCCTTGCTGACGATAATAAGGTGTTGATGGACTTAATTAAAGAACATTTAGTACTCTTGCAGCAGAATTTCAAAAAATATTTTGGAGAGAGTGTTGAAGATTTTGACTGGGTTCGTGATCCATTCATTATGGATTCGAAACATTTTCCGAATAGTTTAGGCTTACAAGAGGAACTGGCAGATTTGAAAGCAGACAGAACATTGAAATTAAAATTTTTCAAAGTGCCTTTGGAAACATTTTTGTTGTCAATAAGCAGTGAATACGCAGCTATCTCCGAGATGGCAGTTAATGTGTTATTACCATGTTCAACTACATATTTGTGTGAACTGGGCTTCTCGACGTTGACTGAAATTAAAAAATCAAAGAGAGAGAGACTCAAACCCATCAATGAAGAAATGAGGCTTGGTTTGCCAACGATTCCGCCACGAAATCAGCCGTCTGTGTGCAGATAAGCAGGCTCAAGTATCACATTGAAGGTATGAGTAGAGTTATTTACTTTAAAATTCGTATTTTCTACAGTGAATTAAAGTAAATAATTTGTTAATAAATGCATGAGTCTATTCCTGTTTTATAATAATAATAATAATAACAATAATGATGATGATAATAATAATAATAATAATAATAATAATAATAATAATAATAATAATTGATTACATAACGACGTAATATTTCGTAATTATATTAAGATTCATATGATTTTGAGGGGACAGACATTTTGGTGTGCCGTGTTGAGTCTAGGCCGGTCTGGGGTGTGCCGTGAGTAAAAAAAGGTTGCGGAACACTGCCCTAGTAACATAAATATACCATGATTCTATTATTACAAAGTACCAGGAGACATAATATTTTAAGAAAGACTTAATTGAATATGTTTAATTTTAATTGTTTATTGTATGTTATGTCTATTATAATTAAAGTAAGAACTTACTTATGAAGTTTGTTTTTTGTGTGCAGACTGTAAAGTTATAAACACAGTCAGTTAAGGGGAATTATAACATATTACTAATAGTTATTAGTAATCAGTTTCTGTCACACTTATTAATATTATGTATACTAGTGTTAATAACACTAATGTTAGTCTTAACAAGAAAGTACCAAAATCATAGTCAGTCAAATTATATGAATAAGATTTCTATTAAAATAATAAGGAAACAATGTCAGTTTATGTTAAAAGATTACCAAATGTATAAAATAAATTTAAGAAAGTGAAAGGTACAAAAGAAATAATAAATAAGTTTGGAACAAAAATAATTAAAAAAATGTAAATCATTAACTCAGGAAATAAAGATCAGAAAATAGTCAAGAGTGATGTCAAAATGATCAGTTTTTTATCAGAAGAACAAAGAAACAAATAAAAAGAGGATAAGAGCTCTTATAAAAAAGGTATATCCTTTTAAAAGAAAATGACATATAAAATAGTAAAAGGTTTGTTTATATTATTCTTATGATGTCACCAGGGTGATATAAAAATGTTACTTGGAAACCAAGGAGATATCTAAGAGAGGCCTTAGCAACTAATATGTTGAGGAAAAAAATGGAGGTGATTCTAAAAAAACTGAATGCAAAAAGGTTGATTTAAATACTTATAGTGAAAAATAAATTATAATATATGTGATATTAGTGCATCTCCAGATAAACAATTGAATAATTATATATATCAAGATTAAAATAGAAGAAAGAATTGCTACAAGACTCTACAGAATTAAACCAGGACATCTCTGAAGAAATTGGACCAATTGACACAGGGAGAGAAGTATTTTTTGATCTAAAATTAATCTGAAATATTCCCTGTTAAACCTGATCTAAAGGTTTCAAAAAACTTTGAATACGTTTTTTTATAAAAACCATAATTAACTTTCACTGAGAACAATAATTATTAATAATATGGACATAAGCATAAGCCACCATTGATGTATAGTGCTAACATAATTTAAAACTAATTAAGTCTAAAAAATATTTTTATAACTTAACCTATACACTGAACTGTTTTACACTCTTAATATAATCCTTTTAAGATACATTGTGACTATTTCTCATCATATGTATTTTGGTACTTTCCCTGTCAATACTGTTGTTATATCGTAGTCAAAAGGACCTACTAAACATTATAATTGTATTTTATTTATTAAAAACAAATTATAAAATGTTTTAAAAAAGCCTGAGATCTAAGAGTTACCCTGATCTGAGACTCTGAGCTTATAAAAATACAGCTGGCCAAACTTTGTTAAAAATTATGTTTTACATTTAGCACAAATTAAAGAATAAATAAAGGATTTGAGTTTACAAAATACAGAAAAAGGTTTATTTGTTTCTTATTTCATGAAAACAAAAAGGGTATGATATTCTGAACAAAATATCTGATACTGTAAGTTGACCTCAGTAATTAGATTAAGTTGGCAACACTCTTCAATTGAAAATCTTAGCAGATTTCTTTTAAAAAATGTGGTGATGAGCACAAGTTATCATATCCATTGCTGAAAGAAAAGAATAAAAGAGAGTTCATTACAGAATAAAGAGACCATATATTATTTACATAAATTTTATCAAACATTTATTACTGATACTTCACCAATAAAACTGTATTTGCAAACGGTGATTGCAAATTGGCGCTCAACAAACATCCCCCTGAATAGATACTCATCCTTAATTTAATATAAACAAAAATATATACAAATAATAACAGAGTTAAACAAGACACAAATTCAGATAAATAACCATAGATTCGAGTCTAGATGTAACAAATTGGCTATCCCAATAGTGAGTCAAAAATAACATACAATTTAGAAAGTACGATTATTAGATTTGTAAGGGTAAAACACTATTACGCGTTACAGAATTGGCGCTACCAACAGTGAGGCATAAGATAAAGATTGAAACGAACACGTTTACACTATTAAACATTTTTAACACATTACAAATTGACGTCCAAAAACGTGAGGCATTAGAGAAAGCTAGAGCCACAACATAATTAGAGGGTAAAAACAGCATATATAAGTAAAACGTTACAGAATTGGAGCCCAACTAGTGAGGCTAGAAATAGAATAGCTTTGTATTCTTATTGTGAGTTTACAGTGATTTCTACTCTAGTGGCGGCTACGATTAACAACGGAGATGTCAAGGAGAAGAGCGACGTCACAGAAACGAATGGAAGAAGAAGAGATAGAGTTAAAAATAGAAGACCAGGAAACAACAACAGTTGAAGAAGTGGAAGTAATAGTAAAGGATACCCCAGTAGCAGCGACTGAAGAAAGGGAAACGGTGGTAAGGGATGCCCAAGGGCACCAACCAGATAAACCCACACAAAAGGAACCAAATAAGACTGTAGAAGAAATGAGATTTGAGAGATTAATGGAAATGTTTGAAAAAATGGACAGTAATAATAAAACACTGAAACAAAATATGGAGAAAATGGACAGTAATAATGAAAGTTTAAAGAAACAAATGAAGGAGGATATTGAAAAGAATATCGAAACACTTACCAGGAAAATGGATAGTAACCAAGAAGAATTTAAACAAATGAGGGTAGATAATGAAACCTTATTAAAACAAACTAATGAGGAATTAAAGAAACAAATGAGGGAAGATCATGAGGAATTAAATACAAAAATTGAAAGTGATAATGAAACATTACAACAACAGTTGAAGGAGGATATTAGACAAAGTAATGAAGAATTAAAAGGACTGTTGAAGGAAGAGAGTAAGAAAAATAGAGAGGAATTGAAACGACAGTTAGAAGAGTATAAAAAAGAAATAAGGAGTGATGAAAACCAGTCAATAGAAACAACGATAGAAGATGACAAGCAAAAGGTGGAAACATTGAATAAGATAACCGAGATAGAAATAATACCAAACGATCAAATCAGGGAACCAGTAAATCAGAAAATAGAAGGTAGTAAGGAAATAGAAAATAAAAAAAGACAAAAGTGTATTGTTATCTGAAAAGAAACATAGCAGAAACAAAGAGAATAATAAGTATGTACAAAAGAAGACGAAGAAAATAGGTAAAAGACGTCCCAAGAAACAGAAAAATACACAGGAAGAATTAGATATGATTAGGAGTGGGCTGGTTAATGTAAGTAATCTCCCAATCGCTAATTACATAGAAAAATCAGAATACAAGTTAGTAGTGATAAAGTGGGTAAGGATAGAATTCATACTGAAAACAATAATAGTCCATGCAACAAGGACAACTTATGTATTGGACAATGGATGAACTAAAGCTGAAAATATGGAAAGAAGGGACTGATTTTCTGGGAATGGACTAAAGCAAACTAATGGAACAAAGATTGGATTAATTGTTAATACAAATAACATAATATGGAAGTTATTACCAAAAAAAAAAATTTTATTTTTTATGAATTAAAAGAAGAGAAGAAAACATCAAAATTCTAAATTAAGTAAGAACATCTTACCATGAGTTAAAGAAGAAATTATTTTGAATCTATTAAGAAGAAAACCCCAAGAAATAAATTAAGTAAGAACAGCTTACCACGTGTTTCGGAAGAAATTATTTTGAATTTATTAAGAAGAGTTAGAATGATTTAGATGAAAATAGAATCTAAAATATTATTGATTGACAGCGCCAAGATGGAAATAATACAACATGTAGGTTGAGTAAGGTTAACCAATTACATGTGAAAGATAGAAAATTATTTTGAACTGATAAAGCATTAGAAGTGAATAGTCATAGAATAAAAATGTGAATAGACCTCAAATAAATAATTTAACAATCCCTGGAATATAAGTTTGTAGCAAAGGAGCTACCTTATAGGTAATTATATGTATTGTGTTGTGATAGTGCAACTTTATTTTTTCCTGGACAGAGATGAAGTTCCTCTGATTTCAGATGATATATTTAGGGAAAACGGCGGAGTAATGGAAGCCAATAGTGCCCCTCCGAATCCGAACCCATATGTAGTATTTAATGTTAGGGAATTATGCTATTTTAGGGATGATACAAACGACGAGGTAAAGAAATAAAAAATACATATGACAATATGACTCGAGGTGTGAAAAGTATGAAGAATCAACATCAAGTTTTAGGTGCTGAAATAAAAACGTATTATGGAAAATGAGAAAAATAATGGTGAAATCAATCAGCTTATTTAAGCAACCTAATGATTACTAAAATAACCTGTTTTCTGGGGGGGGGGGCATTATGTTACGTGACATTTTTACCATGCCCTAGTAGTGTTCCGCAACCGGTGTGCCGCGGCACAATAGTGTGCCGTCACAAGATGAAAGGTGTGACGCGAACTTTTACCTATTATTGTAATAAATTGTCGATTTTAAGTAAGAAGGTGCTTGTTTATTCTTTAATACATGCTCATAACTGTTATATTTTCATAGAAATTAAATGTAATTTATTTACTCAATATTGTTGTTATAGTTTGCTTATCTTAAGTTATTTGTATTCTCGCCTGAAATATTGGGCCGGTTTGATGGGTTACAGGGGGCAAGCTTTGTGTTCACCGCAAAGAAAGCCGCGTAAGACTTTTAGAAAGCCTTTTAGCGGCCCGCACCAATCATACAATAGAGTTTACGTTCAAAACTCTAAACGTTCTAAACTCTATTCAAGAGAGTTCTTTGTACCACCGCACCTTTTGTGTACGGCTGGCTGTACGTGCTTTTAACTAAAATTGCGGGGATTAGCAAAAATTTCCCTCTCTTTTATTATTTTATTGCCTTGTTTTGATATTTGTGCCTGTTTGTCGGCGCTTCTTAAACTTTATTGCTCTTTTCCTTCGCCGAAGGACCCACACATTATCAGACAACAATTACAGTGGTGTATTTCAGTTCAGTTCTATCACAGCTGTGCTCTGGAGTAGTGCGAATATTGTGATTGCTACACCAGTCTTACTATTTTCTATTACAGTGTTATTAAACTATTTTTTTTTCAATATGGAGAAGTTCATTGTACGGAGTGGTCCGTCCTCGAGTGCAAGTAGTGAAACCATCGAGCCCAAAAAAAAGAAACAGAAAGTAGTTCACCGGCAATATAGTGATAATTATTTATCTTACAGGTTTTTTTGGTGTGGTGACAAAACATGCCCAATCCCAGAGTGTGTTGTGTGTGGTGAAAAACTCAGTAATGCTGCTATGGTTCCCAGTATATTCAAACGACATTTGTCAACAAAACATTCTTCTCTGTTAAGTAAAGATGTGAATTATTTTCGTCGGTTGTTGGAACAAAATAAAAAACAAGTGACGCTCATGACTACGTCGGTACGTGATTCGCAAAAAGTACAGGAAGCTAGCTATAAGGTAGCCGAACTTATCGTAAAGGCCAAAAAACCACACACAATAGCAGACACGTTATTAATGCCCGCGTGTAAAGAAATGGTAAAAATAGTCCTGGGTTTAGAAGCTGGTACTGAAATTTCAAAAATTCCTCTCTCTGCTGACACAATCAACCGCCGAGTTAGTGACATGTCCAGTGACATCGAAGACATTAGGAAGGAGAAAATAAAGAGCAGTCGAAATTTCTCACTTCAGATCGACGAGTCCACCGATATTGGCGGTCACTCACAACTTCTTTCCTACATAAGGTATGTTGATGGGAATGTAATTGCAACTAATTTCTTTTTTTGCAAAGAACTACCCGAGCGAGCAACCGGTGAAGAAATATTTCGTACGACTAATGAATATGTGGTCCGTAATGAATTAACATGGGAGGATTGCGTTAGTGTTTGTACAGACGGAGCCATTTCTATGACAGGCCGAGTGAAAGGATTCGTGGGTAAAGTACGCGAAGTAAATCCTAACTTACAAACCGACCATTGTCTCATTCACCGCGAAGCCATTATTGCTAAGTCTTTGCCATCTCCTCTGAAAATTGTGATGGACGAAGTAGTAAAAGTCGTGAACTTTTTCTCATCAAATCGCGGCCCCTAAATATGCGGCTTTTTAACGTTTTGTGTCAAGAAATGGGATCAGAGCACACTACACTTCTGCTACATACAGAAGTACGATGGTTATCTCGAGGTAAAGTGTTAACGCGAATGTTTGAACTTAAAGAGCAGGTACTTGCATTTTTGACTACTGAGGGGCATGAGTATGCGGATTTATTTGCAGATGATGAATGGGTATCTAAGTTGGCATATCTTTCCGATATTTTCGTACACTTGAATGAACTAGACAGAAAAATGCAAGGTAGAAACGAAAATATTCTGACTAGGATGGATAAGATTCAAGGATTTATTAATTAATAAGTTAAATTTGTGGATACAGACAATTGAAAATGGATCGTGTGAGATGTTCCCAACTGTATGGCCCCTTGCTGACGATAATAAGGTGTTGATGGACTTAATTAAAGAACATTTAGTACTCTTGCAGCAGAATTTCAAAAAATATTTTGGAGAGAGTGTTGAAGATTTTGACTGGGTTCGTGATCCATTCATTATGGATTCGAAACATTTTCCGAATAGTTTAGGCTTACAAGAGGAACTGGCAGATTTGAAAGCAGACAGAACATTGAAATTAAAATTTTTCTTGTCAATAAGCAGTGAATACGCGGCTATCTCCGAGATGGCAGTTAATGTGTTATTACCATTTTCAACTACATATTTGTGTGAACTGGGCTTCTCGACGTTGACTGAAATTAAAACATCAAAGAGAGAGAGACTCAAACCCATCGATGAAGAAATGAGGCTTGGTTTGCCAACGATTCCGCCACGAAATCAGCCGTCTGTGTGCAGCTAAGCAGGCTCAAGTATCACATTGAAGGTATGAGTAGAGTTATTTACTTTAAAATTCGTATTTTCTACAGTGAATTAAAGTTAATAAATTGTTAATAAATGCATGAGTCTATTCCTGTTTTATAATAATAATAATAATAATAATAATAATAATAATAACAATAATGATGATGATAATAATAATAATAATAATTGATTACATAACGACGTAATATTCCGTAATTATATTAAGATTCATATGATTTTGAGGGGACAGACATTTTGGTGTGCCGTGTTGAGTCTAGGCCGGTCTGGGGTGTGCCGTGAGTAAAAAAAGGTTGCGGAACACTGCCCTAGTAACATAAATATACCATGATTCTATTATTACAAAGTACCAGGAGACATAATATTTTAAGAAAGACTTAATTGAATATGTTTAATTTTAATTGTTTATTTATGTTATGTCTATTATAATTAAAGTAAGAACTTACTTATGAAATTTGTTTTTTGTGTGCAGACTGTAAAGTTATAAACACAGTCAGTTAAGGGGAATTATAACATATTACTAATAGTTATTAGTAATCAGTTTCTGTCACACTTATTAATATTATGTATACTAGTGTTAATAACACTAATGTTAGTCTTAACAAGAAAGTACCAAAATCATAGTCAGTCAAATTATATGAATAAGATTTCTATTAAAATAATAAGGAAACAATGTCAGTTTATGTTAAAAGATTACCAAATGTATAAAATAAATTTAAGAAAGTGAAAGGTACAAAAGAAATAATAAATAAGTTTGGAACAAAAATAATTAAAAAAATGTAAATCATTAACTCAGGAAATAAAGATCAGAAAATAGTCAAGAGTGATGTCAAAATGATCAGTTTTTTATCAGAAGAACAAAGAAACAAATAAAAAGAGGATAAGAGCTCTTATAAAAAAGGTATATCCTTTTAAAAGAAAATGACATATAAAATAGTAAAAGGTTTGTTTATATTATTCTTATGTCACCAGGGTGATATAAAAATGTTACTTGGAAACCAAGGAGATATCTAAGAGAGGCCTTAGCAACTAATATGCTGAGGAAGAAAATGGAGGTGATTCTAAAAAAACTGAATGCAAAAAGGTTGATTTAAATACTTATAGTGAAAAATAAATTATAATATATGTGATATTAGTGCATCTCCAGATAAACAATTGAATAATTATATATATCAAGATTAAAATAGAAGAAAGAATTGCTACAAGACTCTACAGAATTAAACCAGGACATCTCTGAAGAAATTGGACCAATTGACACAGGGAGAGAAGTATTTTTTGATCTAAAATTAATCTGAAATATTCCCTGTTAAACCTGATCTAAAGGTTTCAAAAAACTTTGAATACGTTTTTTTATAAAAACCATAATTAACTTTCACTGAGAACAATAATTATTAATAATATGGACATAAGCATAAGCCACCATTGATGTATAGTGCTAACATAATTTAAAACTAATTAAGTCTAAAAAATATTTTTATAACTTAACCTATACACTGAACTGTTTTACACTCTTAATATAATCCTTTTAAGATACATTGTGACTATTTCTCATCATATGTATTTTGGTACTTTCCCTGTCAATACTGTTGTTATATCGTAGTCAAAAGGACCTACTAAACATTATAATTGTATTTTATTTATTAAAAACAAATTATAAAATGTTTTAAAAAAGCCTGAGATCTAAGAGTTACCCTGATCTGAGACTCTGAGCTTATAAAAATACAGCTGGCCAAACTTTGTTAAAAATTATGTTTTACATTTAGCACAAATTAAAGAATAAATAAAGGATTTGAGTTTACAAAATACAGAAAAAGGTTTATTTGTTTCTTATTTCATGAAAACAAAAAGGGTATGATATTCTGAACAAAATATCTGATACTGTAAGTTGACCTCAGTAATTAGATTAAGTTGGCAACACTCTTCAATTGAAAATCTTAGCAGATTTCTTTTAAAAAATGTGGTGATGAGCACAAGTTATCATATCCATTGCTGAAAGAAAAGAATAAAAGAGAGTTCATTACAGAATAAAGAGACCATATATTATTTACATAAATTTTATCAAACATTTATTACTGATACTTCACCAATAAAACTGTATTTGCAAACGGTGATTGCAAATTGGCGCTCAACAAACATCCCCCTGAATAGATACTCATCCTTAATTTAATATTAACAATAATATATACAAATAATAACAGAGTTAAACAAGACACAAATTCAGATAAATAACCATAGATTCGAGTCTAGATGTAACAAATTGGCTATCCCAATAGTGAGTCAAAAATAACATACAATTTAGAAAGTACGATTATTAGATTTGTAAGGGTAAAACACTATTACGCGTTACAGAATTGGCGCAAACAACAGTGAGGCATAAGATAAAGATTGAAACGAACACGTTTACACTATTAAACATTTTTAACACATTACAAATTGATGTCCAAAAACGTGAGGCATTAGAGAAAGCTAGAGCCACAATATAATTAGAGGGTAAAAACAGCATATATAAGTAAAACGTTACAGAATTGGAGCCCAACTAGTGAGGCTAGAAATAGAATAGCTTTGTATTCTTATTGTGAGTTTACAGTGATTTCTACTCTAGTGGCGGCTACGATTAACAACGGAGATGTCAAGGAGAAGAGCGACGTCACGGAAACGAATGGAAGAAGAAGAGATAGAGTTAAAAATAGAAGACCAGGAAACAACAACAGTTGAAGAAGTGGAAGTAATAGTAAAGGATACCCCAGTAGCAGCGACTGAAGAAAGGGAAACGGTGGTAAGGGATGCCCAAGGGCACCAACCAGATAAACCCACACAAAAGGAACCAAATAAGACTGTAGAAGAAATGAGATTTGAGAGATTAATGGAAATGTTTGAAAAAATGGACAGTAATAATGAAACACTGAAACAAAATATGGAGAAAATGGACAGTAATAATGAAAGTTTAAAGAAACAAATGAAGGAGGATATTGAAAAGAATATCGAAACACTTACCAGGAAAATGGATAGTAACCAAGAAGAATTTAAACAAATGAGGGTAGATAATGAAACCTTATTAAAACAAACTAATGAGGAATTAAAGAAACAAATGAGGGAAGATCATGAGGAATTAAATACAAAAATTGAAAGTAATAATGAAACATTACAACAACAGTTGAAGGAGGATATTAGACAAAGTAATGAAGAATTAAAAGGACTATTGAAGGAAGAGAGTAAGAAAAAAAGAGAGGAATTGAAACGACAGTTAGAAGAGTATAAAAAAGAAATAAGGAGTGATGAAAACCAGTCAATAGAAACAACGATAGAAGATGACAAGCAAAAGGTGGAAACATTGAATAAGATAACCGAGATAGAAATAATACCAAACGATCAAATCAGGGAACCAGTAAATCAGAAAATAGAAGGTAGTAAGGAAATAGAAAATAAAAAAAGACAAAAGTGTATTGTTATCTGAAAAGAAACATAGCAGAAACAAAGAGAATAATAAGTATGTACAAAAGAAGACGAAGAAAATAGGTAAAAGACGTCCCAAGAAACAGAAAAATACACAGGAAGAATTAGATATGATTAGGAGTGGGCTGGTTAATGTAAGTAATCTCCCAATCGCTAATTACATAGAAAAATCAGAATACAAGTTAGTAGTGATAAAGTGGGTAAGGATAGAATTCATACTGAAAACAATAATAGTCCGTGCAACAAGGACAACTTATGTATTGGACAATGGATGAACTAAAGATGAAAATATGGAAAGAAGGGACTGATTTTCTGGGAATGGACTAAAGCAAACTAATGGAACAAAGATTGGATTAATTGTTAATACAAATAACATAATATGGAAGTTATTACAAAAAATAAAAATTTTATTTTTTATGAATTACAAGAAGAGAAGAAAACATCAAAATTCTAAATTAAGTAAGAACATCTTACCATGAGTTAAAGAAGAAATTATTTTGAATCTATTAAGAAGAAAACCCCAAGAAATAAATTAAGTAAGAACAGCTTACCACGTGTTTCGGAAGAAATTTTGAATTTATTAAGAAGAGTTAGAATGATTTAGATGAAAATAGAATCTAAAATATTATTGATTGACAGCGCCAAGATGAAAATAATACAACATGTAGGTTGAGTAAGGTTAACCAATTACATGTGAAAGATAGAAAATTATTTTGAACTGATAAAGCATTAGAAGTGAATAGTCATAGAATAAAAATGTGAATAGACCTCAAATAAATAATTTAACAATCCCTGGAATATAAGTTTGTAGCGAAGGAGCTACCTTATACGTAATTATTATATGTATTGTGTTGTGATAGTGCAACTTTATTTTTTCCTGGACAGAGATGAAGTTCCTCTGATTTCAGATGATATATTTAGGGAAAACAGTGGAGTAATGGAAGCCAATAGTGCCCCTCCGAATCCGAACCCATATGTAGTATTTAATGTTAGGGAATTATGGTATTTTAGGGATGATACAAACGACGAGGTAAAGAAATAAAAAAGAAATATGACTCGAGGTGTGAAAAGTATGAAGAATCAACATCAAGTTTTAGGTGCTGAAATAAAAACGTATTATGGAAAATGAGAAAAATAATGGTGAAATCAATCAGCTTATTTAAGCAACCTAATGATTACTAAAATAACCTGTTTTCTGGGGGGGGCATTATGTTACGCGACATTTTTACCATGCCCTAGTAACATAAATATACCATGATTCTATTATTACAAAGTACCAGGAGACATAATATTTTAAGAAAGACTTAATTGAATATGTTTAATTTTAATTGTTTATTTATGTTATGTCTATTATAATTAAAGTAAGAACTTACTTATGAAGTTTGTTTTTTGTGTGCAGACTGTAAAGTTATAAACACAGTCAGTTAAGGGGAATTATAACATATTACTAATAGTTATTAGTAATCAGTTTCTGTCACACTTATTAATATTATGTATACTAGTGTTAATAACACTAATGTTAGTCTTAACAAGAAAGTACCAAAATCATAGTCAGTCAAATTATATGAATAAGATTTCTATTAAAATAATAAGGAAACAATGTCAGTTTATGTTAAAAGATTACCAAATGTATAAAATAAATTTAAGAAAGTGAAAGGTACAAAAGAAATAATAAATAAGTTTGGAACAAAAATAATTAAAAAAATGTAAATCATTAACTCAGGAAATAAAGATCAGAAAATAGTCAAGAGTGATGTCAAAATGATCAGTTTTTTATCAGAAGAACAAAGAAACAAATAAAAAGAGGATAAGAGCTCTTATAAAAAAGGTATATCCTTTTAAAAGAAAATGACATATAAAATAGTAAAAGGTTTGTTTATATTATTCTTATGATGTCACCAGGGTGATATAAAAATGTTACTTGGAAACCAAGGAGATATCTAAGAGAGGCCTTAGCAACTAATATGTTGAGGAAAAAAATGGAGGTGATTCTAAAAAAACTGAATGCAAAAAGGTTGATTTAATACTTAAAGTGAAAAATAAATTATAATATATGTGATATTAGTGCATCTCCAGATAAACAATTGAATAATTATATATATCAAGATTAAAATAGAAGAAAGAATTGCTACAAGACTCTACAGAATTAAACCAGGACATCTCTGAAGAAATTGGACCAATTGACACAGGGAGAGACGTATTTTTTGATTTAAAATTAATCTGAAATATTCCCTGTTAAACCTGATCTAAAGGTTTCAAAAAACTTTGAATACGTTTTTTTATAAAAACCATAATTAACTTTCACTGAGAACAATAATTATTAATAATATGGACATAAGCATAAGCCACCATTGATGTATAGTGCTAACATAATTTAAAACTAATTAAGTCTAAAAAATATTTTTATAACTTAACCTATACACTGAACTGTTTTACACTCTTAATATTGCTACGACAGCGTAGAACAATCTAGGCGTTTATCGAATGTCCCAGAAAGATCTCGACGTAAGCGTGTGGTGTACGTGCTACTAAACGCATGTTGCGAGAAATTTCTCGACTTTGCCAGCCTTCGCTCGGGCGCTCGGACTGTGTCAAGGCCGCAGCAATTACGTAGTTTGCGAGAGATAAGACGCAGTTTGGAAGCTTCTGGTGTGTGTTAGCTAACTATAAATACATCGCGTCGCGGCCTTAGTTTTTCAGTTCAATGCGAGATTTTTGACTGTGCGGTTCGAGAGTATTAGTGCGATATATTTTACAGAGCGGTTCGGGTTATTACGGTGTACGTTCAAGTAGTTATTAGTGAAGTGTTGCGTTTTGTATTCGGACGGTATAATTGTAATACAGTTGAGTTTTAATATTAGTGGACATTTTATTGCGTATGAACAATTTCATTTGATTTGTTGTAGACACTGTGTTGTTAATTACGAACTGTTTTACTATACCAATTAAAGGTGTGATTAGTGACTTAATTGGTGTCTTGTAATTATTTTGTTTCCACTATACCTACGACGATCGAGTAGACCGTCGTAACAGTGGTGTCAGAAGTGGGATAGAACGGTTAACAGTGGAAACAGTGGATACTTGTACAAGACGAGTGTGATTCGTAATTAATCGAAAAACAATGGATGCCAGTCAGATGATGGAAAATTTCCAGGCGCTGTTGTTGCAGACAGAAGAACGACGACGACAGGATGCAGAGAAAGCGGAAGAGAGACAGAAAACCCTCCTGCTGGAAGCAGAGGAAAGACGCAGACAGGAGGCGGAAGAAGCAGAAAGACGACAAAAATAAGAACGAAGACAAGAAAGAGAAGAAGCAGAAAAACGACAGGATGAAAAACGCAGGCAGGAAAGAGAAGAGACAGAGGAACGGCGACGACAGGAAACGGAAGATATCAAAGCATTAATACAGGAGCAGAAACAGATTCAAGAACACAGTACAGCAGAATTGGGTCTCCTACGAGGTGAGCTTAATAAACAAGTTACTAAAATATCTGAAGTAGAAAAATCTGTCTCGACTGTGGAAGAAGTTATGTCAACAAAAATATCTGCAGTAGAAAACTCAATGGCAAACATAAGAGAACAAATTAAAATTGAAGTTGAACAGTGCATGAAGATTCAACCAAAACAAATTTCTGAACAGACTGTACCAGTGATCAAGACAGAAAAAGACACAGAAAATAAGTTAACAGAGAAAGTCACTTTGCCTGCAGTAGGGACAGTTCATGTCAAAGCCCCAACCTTTGACGGAAGCACTCACTGGGCAACGTACCTCCGCCAATTTGAAGCTGCTGCATGCGCAAATAATTGGACAGAAAAGACAAGGCTGTTTCACTTGTTCTTGCATTAAAAGGACCCGCGGCAGAACTACTACAGAAAGTGCCACCTGACAGCCAGAACACCTATGCCGAGTTGATAAAAGCTCTAGAATTACGGTATGGTGATAAACATTTACGAGATGTGTACTGCACCCAGTTGAGAGCAAGGCGACAGCATTCCGGGGAAAGTCTGCAAGAGTTTGAAGCAAGTATCGACAGACTAATTAGACTGGCCTATCCTGAAGCGCCAGAAGATTTTCGAACGCGTTTTGCAATGCAGACATTTACTGCCGGTGTCCGAGATAACGAACTACAGCAAGTGTTACGAATGGCAAGACACCAGAACAGTGCGGACGCCCTGGTACATGCTTTGCAATTTGAGGCCGCCAAATCAGCGTCTGGTTGGACAAGTCATAAAGTGCGCGAGCTAAAAGATCGCGACGGCACAGACGATGGAGGAAGAAGAACAAGGAACAGAGACTCGACGGTCGGCGCCACAGAATAAAATAAGAAAGGATGGAAGACCGAAGTGTTATCGATGTGGGAAACCTGGACATCTACAACGAGATTGTCGGGTTAGAATTCAGCAGCAGGGAAACGAGCAATAGTCGGTGCAACGGGGCGTGTGCTGACTAACTGGAGGAACGAAGCCCCTAGAGAATACGCAATTTCTACGCTTCAGAAAAACACCGGGAGCTTGGTAGTTACCGGATTTGTTCAAGAAAGGCCAACCTCGATTACAGTTGACACAGGCGCAACAGTTTCTATTGTGCGCCCCGACGTGGTGAAAGATCTCAAGCCAATCTGGTGCTCTTGCAGCTTGCGAACAGCTACTGGACGGCCTGTAAAAGTGTATGGAAAAGTGGAGATACACCTACGCCTCGGTAGACTTGAGTTTAATCATCAAGTACTTGTTGCAGACATTGTGGATGAAGCAATTCTTGGTGTGGAAGTTATGAACGCATACGGATTTATAGTCGACTTCAAAAACAATGTCTTGAGAATCGGAGGTGAAGAGGTAATGCTATCAACAATGACGACAGCAGAAAAATCGATGGACGTCATAAACCAAGTGGCCGTAACTGTTCCGCCAAACTCCGAAAAGATCATCATGGTTAGAACTGCGGTAGATACTAGGGGCAATCAGTGCTCTATATTCGAACCCCAGGTAGTCAGCACACCGGGCATACTAATCGCCAGAAGTTTAGTAAAACCTGACGAAACCGGAAATGTGCCTATTAGAGTGGCGAATATTTTGGATCAAGCTATCACTTTACAAAGCAATACGCTCCTAGGCAAATTGACTCCTGTGGCCTGGGTAGCCGGAATAACGCAACGAAGACACAGTCGGATACTTCTAAATTACCAGAGGAACTGCAAGAATTATTGAACAGATCTTCTAACGACCTCTCAAGTGGTGAGTTAAAAGAACTCGGACAGTTTTTACACGAATTCAAAGATTGTTTTGCAGTTCGAGGACAGTCACTGGGAAGAACCTCTCTTGTGCAACATCGCATCAATACTGGGGACACAACACCGATACGCCAACCTCCTCGAAGGCCTCCATTATCTAAACAAGAGGAGAGTCTCGGTTAGTACAGGACATGTTGACAGAGGGAGTAATTGAACCTTCGTCAAGTGCTTGGTCTTCCCCTGTAGTGCTGGTAGCGAAGAAGGATGGTGGATTGCGTTTCTGCGTAGACTACCAGAGGTTAAATGATGTTACAAAGAAAGACTGCTATCCATTACCTCGCGTTGACGATACACTCGACACGTTGTCCGGAGCACAGTGGTTTTCCACATTGGACCTGAAGAGTGGATATTGGCAAGTGGGTCTTCATCAAGAAGACAAGGAAAAGACCGCTTTCTCGACCCCAAGTGGCTTATTCCAATTTAACGTCATGCCATTTGGACTCTGTAATGCACCGGCAACATTTGAGAGATTGATGGACCTGATACTCCGAGGCCTGACGTGGAAAACTTGCCTTGTTTACTTAGACGATGTCATAGTGATCGGGAAGACTTTCGAAGATCATTTGGAAAACCTTAAGGAAGTTCTAACTAGAATTCACGGTGCACAACTGAAGCTGAGCCCGAAGAAGTGTTCTCTATTCCAGAAGGAAGTACAGTATTTGGGCCATCTGGTTTCGGCAGCGGGCGTTAGCATGGATCCTAATAAAGTAGACACCGTAAGAGACTGGCCAGTTCCGAAGAATAAACATGAAGTTCGGAGTTTCCTGGGGTTATGCTCATATTACCGACGTTTTGTGAAAGGCTTCGCTACTATTGCTAAACCACTACATGAGCTAACGGAAAATAAACGAAACTTCCAATGGTCGAGAGAGTGTGAACAAGCATTTAGAACGTTGAAGATTGCATTATGTTCGCAGCCAATTCTCGCTTTTCCAGCTTCCGAAGGGAAGTACATCATAGACACAGACGCAAGCAATACTGGTCTAGGAGCAGTTTTGTCTCAAGTGCAGAACGGTGAAGAACGAGTAATAGCGTATTACAGCAAGACGCTTTCTAAACCAGAGAGAAATTATTGTGTTACAAGAAGAGAGTTGTTGGCAATTGTCAGAGCTTTGGAGCACTTCCATAAATATCTCTATGGGAGAGAGTTTTCACTACGTACCGACCATGCTGCACTTGCATGGCTCTTGAGATTTAAAAATCCGGAAGGACAGTTGGCAAGGTGGCTCGAACGTCTGCAAGAGTACAACTTCAAGGTACAACATCGGCGGGGGCGCCTGCACGGTAATGCAGATGGCTTATCACGAAGACCATGCCCGGAAGACTGCCGACATTGCCACAGAAAGGAAGAACAAAACTCAAGTGAACATGTTCGAGCCATCACTGTAGATTTCCTGGCTGATGGCTGGACAACACAAGACTGTCGACAAGAACAGATGAGTGATGAAAACATTGGACCGATCTTGACAGCAAAAGAGGAAGGTCGCCGCCCGGATTGGCAAGATATCTGCCATGGTTCCGAAGTGCTGAAGGGCTACTGGGCACAATGGGAATCTCTCACCTTAGAAAACGGATTGCTGAAAAGGGCTTGGGAAAGTGCAGATGGACGAGACGTGGTCATGCAGTTGATAGTTCCCCGAAGTAAAGTGCAGTCTGTTTTGAAGGAGATGCATGATGGAACATCTGGAGGCCATCTTGGCGTTAACAAAACCCTTGACAAAATACGGAAGCGACTCTATTGGCTTCATCTTCGCCACGACGTAGAGGAATGGGTTCGGACGTGTGAAATATGTGCTGCAAGCAAGGGCCCACAAACCAGAAGCAGGGGAAAAATGAGACAGTATAACGTTGGACAACCTTTCGAGAGAATTGCCATAGACATTGCTGGACCATTCCCAGTTACTGACGATGGAAACCGGTACATCATGGTTGTAGGTGACTACTTTACTAAGTGGGTGGAAGCCTACGCAATTCCAAATCAGGAGGTTACCACTGTGGCAAAGCAGTTAGTTCACAACTTCTGTTGCCGTTATGGAGCCCCTATGGAAATCCATACGGATCAGGGGAGAAATTTCGAATCAGGAGTGTTTAAAGAATTATGCCGTCTACTTGAAATTCGAAAGACCAGGACAACGCCTCTGCATCCACAGTCGGACGGGATGGTTGAGAGATTCAACAGGACACTTGAGCAGCATCTTTCGAAAGTTGTTGACGAGAACCAAACAGACTGGGACCAACGTATACCACTATTCCTTATGGCGTATAGATCATCAGTACATGACACAACCGGCATGACTCCAGCAAAATTGGTGTTTGGGCGGGAGATTCGTCTTCCTGGGGACTTTATGTTTGGATCACCTGAGACTCAGTCCCAAGAGCCAAAGAACTATTCCTCGCAATTAGAAAACCAACTGCGAGAAATGAATCGCTTGGTAAGAGGACGGCTCAAGATTGCCAGTGATAAAATGAAAACTCGGTATGACATTCGCAGCAATAGTGTGGGTTTCCAAGAAGGAGATCAGGTCTGGTTGTTCAATCCAAAGCGCCGTCGTGGTCGCTCACCTAAGCTTCAGTCTAACTGGGAAGGACCCTACACTGTAAAAAAAAGGATTAACGATGTTGTTTATCGGATTCAACAGGAAGGACAGCGAAAGTTCAAGGTCGTCCACCTAGATCGCCTGGCTAAATACAAATTTAGAGATGCTTTGCCAGTTCGGGACGAACAGGCTTAAGGAGGGGGCAGTGCTACGACAGCGTAGAACAATCTAGGCGTTTATCGAATGTCCCAGAAAGATCTCGACGTAAGCGTGTGGTGTACGTGCTACTAAACGCATGTTGCGAGAAATTTCTCGACTTTGCCAGCCTTCGCTCGGGCGCTCGGACTGTGTCAAGGCCGCAGCAATTACGTAGTTTGCGAGAGATAAGACGCAGTTTGGAAGCTTCTGGTGTGTGTTAGCTAACTATAAATACATCGCGTCGCGGCCTTAGTTTTTCAGTTCAATGCGAGATTTTTGACTGTGCGGTTCGAGAGTATTAGTGCGATATATTTTACAGAGCGGTTCGGGTTATTACGGTGTACGTTCAAGTAGTTATTAGTGAAGTGTTGCATTTTGTATTCGGACGGTATAATTGTAATACAGTTGAGTTTTAATATTAGTGGACATTTTATTGCATATGAACAATTTCATTTGATTTGTTGTAGACACTGTGTTGTTAATTACGAACTGTTTTACTATAACAATTAAAGGTGTGATTAGTGACTTAATTGGTGTCTTGTAATTATTTTGTTTCCACTGTACCTATGACGATCGAGTAGACCGTCGTAACAATATAATCCTTTGAAGATACATTGTGACTATTTCTCATCATATGTATTTTGGTACTTTCCCTGTCAATACTGTTGTTATATCGTAGTCAAAAGGACCTACTAAACATTATAATTGTATTTTATTTATTAAAAACAAATTATAAAATGTTTTAAAAAAGCCTGAGATCTAAGAGTTACCCTGATCTGAGACTGAGCTTATAAAAATACAGCTGGCCAAACTTTGTTAAAAATTATGTTTTACATTTAGCACAAATTAAAGAATAAATAAAGGATTTGAGTTTACAAAATACAGAAAAAGGTTTATTTGTTTCTTATTTTATGAAAACAAAAAGGGTATGATATTCTGAACAAAATATCTGATACTGTAAGTTGACCTCAGTAATTAGATTAAGTTGGCAACACTCTTCAATTGAAAATCTTAGCAGATTTCTTTTAAAAAATGTGGTGATGAGCACAAGTTATCATATCCATTGCTGAAAGAAAAGAATAAAAGAGAGTTCGTTACAGAATAAAGAGACCATATATTATTTACATAAATTTTATCAAACATTTATTACTGATACTTCACCAATAAAACTGTATTTGCAAACGGTGATTGCAAATTGGCGCTCAACAAACATCCCCCTGAATAGATACTCATCCTTAATTTAATATTAACAAAAATATATACAAATAATAACAGAGTTAAACAAGACACAAATTCAGATAAATAACCATAGATTCGAGTCTAGATGTAACAAATTGGCTATCCCAATAGTGAGTCAAAAATAACATACAATTTAGAAAGTACGATTATTAGATTTGTAAGGGTAAAACACTATTACGCGTTACAGAATTGGCGCAACCAACAGTGAGGCATAAGATAAAGATTGAAACGAACACGTTTACACTATTAAACATTTTTAACACATTACAAATTGACGTCCAAAAACGTGAGGCATTAGAGAAAGCTAGAGCCACAATATAATTAGAGGGTAAAAACAGCATATATAAGTAAAACGTTACAGAATTGGAGCCCAACTAGTGAGGCTAGAAATAGAATAACTTTGTATTCTTATTGTGAGTTTACAGTGATTTCTACTCTAGTGGCGGCTACGATTAACAACGGAGATGTCAAGGAGAAGAGCGACGTCACGGAAACGAATGGAAGAAGAAGAGATAGAGTTAAAAATAGAAGACCAGGAAACAACAACAGTTGAAGAAGTGGAAGTAATAGTAAAGGATACCCCAGTAGCAGCGACTGAAGAAAGGGAAACGGTGGTAAGGGATGCCCAAGGGCACCAACCAGATAAACCCACACAAAAGGAACCAAATAAGACTGTAGAAGAAATGAGATTTGAGAGATTAATGGAAATGTTTGAAAAAATGGACAGTAATAATGAAACACTGAAACAAAATATGGAGAAAATGGACAGTAATAATGAAAGTTTAAAGAAACAAATGAAGGAGGATATTTAAAAGAATATCGAAACACTTACCAGGAAAATGGATAGTAACCAAGAAGAATTTAAACAAATGAGGGTAGATAATGAAACCTTATTAAAACAAACTAATGAGGAATTAAAGAAACAAATGAGGGAAGATCATGAGGAATTAAATACAAAAATTGAAAGTAATAATGAAACATTACAACAACAGTTGAAGGAGGATATTAGACAAAGTAATGAAGAATTAAAAGGACTGTTGAAGGAAGAGAGTAAGAAAAATAGAGAGGAATTGAAACGACAGTTAGAAGAGTATAAAAAAGAAATAAGGAGTGATGAAAACCAGTCAATAGAAACAACGATAGAAGATGACAAGCAAAAGGTGGAAACATTGAATAAGATAACCGAGATAGAAATAATACCAAACGATCAAATCAGGGAACCAGTAAATCAGAAAATAGAAGGTAGTAAGGAAATAGAAAATAAAAAACGACAAAAGTGTATTGTTATCTGAAAAGAAACATAGCAGAAACAAAGAGAATAATAAGTATGTACAAAAGAAGACGAAGAAAATAGGTAAAAGACGTCCCAAGAAACAGAAAAATACACAGGAAGAATTAGATATGATTAGGAGTGGGCTGGTTAATGTAAGTAATCTCCCAATCGCTAATTACATAGAAAAATCAGAATACAAGTTAGTAGTGATAAAGTGGGTAAGGATAGAATTCATACTGAAAACAATAATAGTCCGTGCAACAAGGACAACTTATGTATTGGACAATGGATGAACTAAAGATGAAAATATGGAAAGAAGGGACTGATTTTCTGGGAATGGACTAAAGCAAACTAATGGAACAAAGATTGGAATAATTGTTAATACAAATAACATAATATGGAAGTTATTACAAAAAAAAAAAATTTTATTTTTTATGAATTAAAAGAAGAGAAGAAAACATCAAAATTCTAAATTAAGTAAGAACATCTTACCATGAGTTAATGAAGAAATTATTTTGAATCTATTAAGAAGAAAACCCCAAGAAATAAATTAAGTAAGAACAGCTTACCACGTGTTTCGGAAGAAATTATTTTGAATTTATTAAGAAGAGTTAGAATGATTTAGATGAAAATAGAATCTAAAATATTATTGATTGACAGCGCCAAGATGGAAATAATACAACATGTAGGTTGAGTAAGGTTAACCAATTACATGTGAAAGATAGAAAATTATTTTGAACTGATAAAGCATTAGAAGTGAATAGTCATAGAATAAAAATGTGAATAGACCTCAAATAAATAATTTAACAATCCCTGGAATATAAGTTTGTAGCGAAGGAGCTACTTATACGTAATTATTATATGTATTGTGTTGTGATAGTGCAACTTTATTTTTTCCTGGACAGAGATGAAGTTCCTCTGATTTCAGATGATATATTTAGGGAAAACAGCGGAGTAATGGAAGCCAATAGTGCCCCTCCGAATCCGAACCCATATGTAGTATTTAATGTTAGGGAATTATGGTATTTTAGGGATGATACAAATGACGAGGTAAAGAAATAAAAAATAAATATGACTCGAGGTGTGAAAAGTATGAAGAATCAACATCAAGTTTTAGGTGCTGAAATAAAAACGTATTATGGAAAATGAGAAAAATAATGGTGAAATCAATCAGCTTATTTAAGCAACCTAATGATTACTAAAATAACCTGTTTTCTGGGGGGGGGGCATTATGTTACGCGACATTTTTACCATGCCCTAGTAACATAAATATACCATGATTCTATTATTACAAAGTACCAGGAGACATAATATTTTAAGAAAGACTTAATTGAATATGTTTAATTTTAATTGTTTATTTATATTATGTCTATTATAATTAAAGTAAGAACTTACTTATGAAGTTTGTTTTTTGTGTGCAGACTGTAAAGTTATAAACACAGTCAGTTAAGGGGAATTATAACATATTACTAATAGTTATTAGTAATCAGTTTCTGTCACACTTATTAATATTATGTATACTAGTGTTAATAACACTAATGTTAGTCTTAACAAGAAAGTACCAAAATCATAGTCAGTCAAATTATATGAATAAGATTTCTATTAAAATAATAAGGAAACAATGTCAGTTTATGTTAAAAGATTACCAAATGTATAAAATAAATTTAAGAAAGTGAAAGGTACAAAAGAAATAATAAATAAGTTTGGAACAAAAATAATTAAAAAAATGTAAATCATTAACTCAGGAAATAAAGATCAGAAAATAGTCAAGAGTGATGTCAAAATGATCAGTTTTTTATCAGAAGAACAAAGAAACAAATAAAAAGAGGATAAGAGCTCTTATAAAAAAGGTATATCCTTTTAAAAGAAAATGACATATAAAATAGTAAAAGGTTTGTTTATATTATTCTTATGATGTCACCAGGGTGATATAAAAATGTTACTTGGAAACCAAGGAGATATCTAAGAGAGGCCTTGGGCCAACTAATATGTTGAGGAAAAAAATGGAGGTGATTCTAAAAAAACTGAATGCAAAAAGGTTGATTTAAATACTTATAGTGAAAAATAAATTATAATATATGTGATATTAGTGCATCTCCAGATAAACAATTGAATAATTATATATATCAAGATTAAAATAGAAAAAAGAATTGCTACAAGACTCTACAGAATTAAACCAGGACATCTCTGAAGAAATTGGACCAATTGACACAGGGAGAGACGTATTTTTTGATCTAAAATTAATCTGAAATATTCCCTGTTAAACCTGATCTGAAGGTTTCAAAAAACTTTGAATACGTTTTTTTATAAAAACCATAATTAACTTTCACTGAGAACAATAATTATTAATAATATGGACATAAGCATAAGCCACCATTGATGTATAGTGCTAACATAATTTAAAACTAATTAAGTCTAAAAAATATTTTTATAACTTAACCTATACACTGAACTGTTTTACACTCTTAATATAATCCTTTGAAGATACATTGTGACTATTTCTCATCATATGTATTTTGGTACTTTCCCTGTCAATACTGCTGTTATATCGTAGTCAAAAGAACCTACTAAACATTATAATTGTATTTTATTTATTAAAAACAAATTATAAAATGTTTTAAAAAAGCCTGAGATCTAAGAGTTACCCTGATCTGAGACTCTGAGCTTATAAAAATACAGCTGGCCAAACTTTGTTAAAAATTATGTTTTACATTTAGCACAAATTAAAGAATAAATAAAGGATTTGAGTTTACAAAATACAGAAAAAGGTTTATTTGTTTCTTATTTTATGAAAACAAAAAGGGTATGATATTCTGAACAAAATATCTGATACTGTAAGTTGACCTCAGTAATTAGATTAAGTTGGCAACACTCTTCAATTGAAAATCTTAGCAGATTTCTTTTAAAAAATGTGGTGATGAGCACAAGTTATCATATCCATTGCTGAAAGAAAACAATAAAAGAGAGTTCGTTACAGAATAAAGAGACCATATATTATTTACATAAATTTTATCAAACATTTATTACTGATACTTCACCAATAAAACTGTATTTGCAAACGGTGATTGCAAATTGGCGCTCAACAAACATCCCCCTGAATAGATACTCATCCTTAATTTAATATTAACAAAAATATATACAAATAATAACAGAGTTAAACAAGACACAAATTCAGATAAATAACCATAGATTCGAGTCTAGATGTAACAAATTGGCTATCCCAATAGTGAGTCAAAAATAACATACAATTTAGAAAGTACGATTATTAGATTTGTAAGGGTAAAACACTATTACGCGTTACAGAATTGGCGCAACCAACAGTGAGGCATAAGATAAAGATTGAAACGAACACGTTTACACTATTAAACATTTTTAACACATTACAAATTGACGTCCAAAAACGTGAGGCATTAGAGAAAGCTAGAGCCACAATATAATTAGAGGGTAAAAACAGCATATATAAGTAAAACGTTACAGAATTGGAGCCCAACTAGTGAGGCTAGAAATTGAATAACTTTGTATTCTTATTGTGAGTTTACAGCGATTTCTACTCTAGTGGCGGCTACGATTAACAACGGAGATGTCAAGGAGAAGAGCGACGTCACGGAAACGAATTGAAGAAGAAGAGATAGAGTTAAAAATAGAAGACCAGGAAACAACAACAGTTGAAGAAGTGGAAGTAATAGTAAAGGATACCCCAGTAGCAGCGACTGAAGAAAGGGAAACGGTGGTAAGGGATGCCCAAGGGCACCAACCAGATAAACCCACACAAAAGGAACCAAATAAGACTGTAGAAGAAATGAGATTTGAGAGATTAATGGAAATGTTTGAAAAAATGGACAGTAATAATGAAACACTGAAACAAAATATGGAGAAAATGGACAGTAATAATGAAAGTTTAAAGAAACAAATGAAGGAGGATATTGAAAAGAATATCGAAACACTTACCAGGAAAATGGATAGTTACCAAGAAGAATTTAAACAAATGAGGGTAGATAATGAAACCTTATTAAAACAAACTAATGAGGAATTAAAGAAACAAATGAGGGAAGATCATGAGGAATTAAATACAAAAATTGAAAGTAATAATGAAACATTACAACAACAGTTGAAGGAGGATATTAGACAAAGTAATGAAGAATTAAAAGGACTGTTGAAGGAAGAGAGTAAGAAAAATAGAGAGGAATTGAAACGACAGTTAGAAGAGTATAAAAAAGAAATAAGGAGTGATGAAAACCAGTCAATAGAAACAACGATAGAAGATGACAAGCAAAAGGTGGAAACATTGAATAAGATAACCGAGATAGAAATAATACCAAACGATCAAATCAGGGAACCAGTAAATCAGAAAATAGAAGGTAGTAAGGAAATAGAAAATAAAAAACGACAAAAGTGTATTGTTATCTGAAAAGAAACATAGCAGAAACAAAGAGAATAATAAGTATGTACAAAAGAAGACGAAGAAAATAGGTAAAAGACGTCCCAAGAAACAGAAAAATACACAGGAAGAATTAGATATGATTAGGAGTGGGCTGGTTAATGTAAGTAATCTCCCAATCGCTAATTACATAGAAAAATCAGAATACAAGTTAGTAGTGATAAAGTGGGTAAGGATAGAATTCATACTGAAAACAATAATAGTCCGTGCAACAAGGACAACTTATGTATTGGACAATGGATGAACTAAAGATGAAAATATGGAAAGAAGGGACTGATTTTCTGGGAATGGACTAAAGCAAACTAATGGAACAAAGATTGGAATAATTGTTAATACAAATAACATAATATGGAAGTTATTACAAAAAATAAAAAAATTTTATTTTTTATGAATAAAAAATAAAAGAAGAGAAGAAAACATCAAAATTCTAAATTAAGTAAGAACATCTTACCATGAGTTAAAGAAGAAATTATTTTGAATCTATTAAGAAGAAAACCCCAAGAAATAAATTAAGTAAGAACAGCTTACCACGTGTTTCGGAAGAAATTTTGAATTTATTAAGGAGAGTTAGAATGATTTAGATGAAAATAGAATCTAAAATATTATTGATTGACAGCGCCAAGATGAAAATAATACAACATGTAGGTTGAGTAAGGTTAACCAATTACATGTGAAAGATAGAAAATTATTTTGAACTGATAAAGCATTAGAAGTGAATAGTCATAGAATAAAAATGTGAATAGACCTCAAATAAATAATTTAACAATCCCTGGAATATAAGTTTGTAGCGAAGGAGCTACCTTATACGTAATTATTATATGTATTGTGTTGTGATAGTGCAACTTTATTTTTTCCTGGACAGAGATGAAGTTCCTCTGATTTCAGATGATATATTTAGGGAAAACAGTGGAGTAATGGAAGCCAATAGTGCCCCTCCGAATCCGAACCCATATGTAGTATTTAATGTTAGGGAATTATGGTATTTTAGGGATGATACAAACGACGAGGTAAAGAAATAAAAAAGAAATATGACTCGAGGTGTGAAAAGTATGAAGAATCAACATCAAGTTTTAGGTGCTGAAATAAAAACGTATTATGGAAAATGAGAAAAATAATGGTGAAATCAATCAGCTTATTTAAGCAACCTAATGATTACTAAAATAACCTGTTTTCTGGGGGGGGGGCATTATGTTACGCGACATTTTTACCATGCCCTAGTAACATAAATATACCATGATTCTATTATTACAAAGTACCAGGAGACATAATATTTTAAGAAAGACTTAATTGAATATGTTTAATTTTAATTGTTTATTTATGTTATGTCTATTATAATTAAAGTAAGAACTTACTTATGAAGTTTGTTTTTTGTGTGCAGACTGTAAAGTTATAAACACAGTCAGTTAAGGGGAATTATAACATATTACTAATAGTTATTAGTAATCAGTTTCTGTCACACTTATTAATATTATGTATACTAGTGTTAATAACACTAATGTTAGTCTTAACAAGAAAGTACCAAAATCATAGTCAGTCAAATTATATGAATAAGATTTCTATTAAAATAATAAGGAAACAATGTCAGTTTATGTTAAAAGATTACCAAATGTATAAAATAAATTTAAGAAAGTGAAAGGTACAAAAGAAATAATAAATAAGTTTGGAACAAAAATAATTAAAAAAATGTAAATCATTAACTCAGGAAATAAAGATCAGAAAATAGTCAAGAGTGATGTCAAAATGATCAGTTTTTTATCAGAAGAACAAAGAAACAAATAAAAAGAGGATAAGAGCTCTTATAAAAAAGGTATATCCTTTTAAAAGAAAATGACATATAAAATAGTAAAAGGTTTGTTTATATTATTCTTATGATGTCACCAGGGTGATATAAAAATGTTACTTGGAAACCAAGGAGATATCTAAGAGAGGCCTTAGCAACTAATATGTTGAGGAAAAAAATGGAGGTGATTCTAAAAAAACTGAATGCAAAAAGGTTGATTTAAATACTTATAGTGAAAAATAAATTATAATATATGTGATATTAGTGCATCTCCAGATAAACAATTGAATAATTATATATATCAAGATTAAAATAGAAGAAAGAATTGCTACAAGACTCTACAGAATTAAACCAGGACATCTCTGAAGAAATTGGACCAATTGACACAGGGAGAGACGTATTTTTTGATTTAAAATTAATCTGAAATATTCCCTGTTAAACCTGATCTAAAGGTTTCAAAAAACTTTGAATACGTTTTTTTATAAAAACCATAATTAACTTTCACTGAGAACAATAATTATTAATAATATGGACATAAGCATAAGCCACCATTGATGTATAGTGCTAACATAATTTAAAACTAATTAAGTCTAAAAAATATTTTTATAACTTAACCTATACACTGAACTGTTTTACACTCTTAATATTGCTACGACAGCGTAGAACAATCTAGGCGTTTATCGAATGTCCCAGAAAGATCTCGACGTAAGCGTGTGGTGTACGTGCTACTAAACGCATGTTGCGAGAAATTTCTCGACTTTGCCAGCCTTCGCTCGGGCGCTCGGACTGTGTCAAGGCCGCAGCAATTACGTAGTTTGCGAGAGATAAGACGCAGTTTGGAAGCTTCTGGTGTGTGTTAGCTAACTATAAATACATCGCGTCGCGGCCTTAGTTTTTCAGTTCAATGCGAGATTTTTGACTGTGCGGTTCGAGAGTATTAGTGCGATATATTTTACAGAGCGGTTCGGGTTATTACGGTGTACGTTCAAGTAGTTATTAGTGAAGTGTTGCGTTTTGTATTCGGACGGTATAATTGTAATACAGTTGAGTTTTAATATTAGTGGACATTTTATTGCGTATGAACAATTTCATTTGATTTGTTGTAGACACTGTGTTGTTAATTACGAACTGTTTTACTATACCAATTAAAGGTGTGATTAGTGACTTAATTGGTGTCTTGTAATTATTTTGTTTCCACTATACCTACGACGATCGAGTAGACCGTCGTAACAGTGGTGTCAGAAGTGGGATAGAACGGTTAACAGTGGAAACAGTGGATACTTGTACAAGACGAGTGTGATTCGTAATTAATCGAAAAACAATGGATGCCAGTCAGATGATGGAAAATTTCCAGGCGCTGTTGTTGCAGACAGAAGAACGACGACGACAGGATGCAGAGAAAGCGGAAGAGAGACAGAAAACCCTCCTGCTGGAAGCAGAGGAAAGACGCAGACAGGAGGCGGAAGAAGCAGAAAGACGACAAAAATAAGAACGAAGACAAGAAAGAGAAGAAGCAGAAAAACGACAGGATGAAAAACGCAGGCAGGAAAGAGAAGAGACAGAGGAACGGCGACGACAGGAAACGGAAGATATCAAAGCATTAATACAGGAGCAGAAACAGATTCAAGAACACAGTACAGCAGAATTGGGTCTCCTACGAGGTGAGCTTAATAAACAAGTTACTAAAATATCTGAAGTAGAAAAATCTGTCTCGACTGTGGAAGAAGTTATGTCAACAAAAATATCTGCAGTAGAAAACTCAATGGCAAACATAAGAGAACAAATTAAAATTGAAGTTGAACAGTGCATGAAGATTCAACCAAAACAAATTTCTGAACAGACTGTACCAGTGATCAAGACAGAAAAAGACACAGAAAATAAGTTAACAGAGAAAGTCACTTTGCCTGCAGTAGGGACAGTTCATGTCAAAGCCCCAACCTTTGACGGAAGCACTCACTGGGCAACGTACCTCCGCCAATTTGAAGCTGCTGCATGCGCAAATAATTGGACAGAAAAGACAAGGCTGTTTCACTTGTTCTTGCATTAAAAGGACCCGCGGCAGAACTACTACAGAAAGTGCCACCTGACAGCCAGAACACCTATGCCGAGTTGATAAAAGCTCTAGAATTACGGTATGGTGATAAACATTTACGAGATGTGTACTGCACCCAGTTGAGAGCAAGGCGACAGCATTCCGGGGAAAGTCTGCAAGAGTTTGAAGCAAGTATCGACAGACTAATTAGACTGGCCTATCCTGAAGCGCCAGAAGATTTTCGAACGCGTTTTGCAATGCAGACATTTACTGCCGGTGTCCGAGATAACGAACTACAGCAAGTGTTACGAATGGCAAGACACCAGAACAGTGCGGACGCCCTGGTACATGCTTTGCAATTTGAGGCCGCCAAATCAGCGTCTGGTTGGACAAGTCATAAAGTGCGCGAGCTAAAAGATCGCGACAGCACAGACGATGGAGGAAGAAGAACAAGGAACAGAGACTCGACGGTCGGCGCCACAGAATAAAATAAGAAAGGATGGAAGACCGAAGTGTTATCGATGTGGGAAACCTGGACATCTACAACGAGATTGTCGGGTTAGAATTCAGCAGCAGGGAAACGAGCAATAGTCGGTGCAACGGGGCGTGTGCTGACTAACTGGAGGAACGAAGCCCCTAGAGAATACGCAATTTCTACGCTTCAGAAAAACACCGGGAGCTTGGTAGTTACCGGATTTGTTCAAGAAAGGCCAACCTCGATTACAGTTGACACAGGCGCAACAGTTTCTATTGTGCGCCCCGACGTGGTGAAAGATCTCAAGCCAATCTGGTGCTCTTGCAGCTTGCGAACAGCTACTGGACGGCCTGTAAAAGTGTATGGAAAAGTGGAGATACACCTACGCCTCGGTAGACTTGAGTTTAATCATCAAGTACTTGTTGCAGACATTGTGGATGAAGCAATTCTTGGTGTGGAAGTTATGAACGCATACGGATTTATAGTCGACTTCAAAAACAATGTCTTGAGAATCGGAGGTGAAGAGGTAATGCTATCAACAATGACGACAGCAGAAAAATCGATGGACGTCATAAACCAAGTGGCCGTAACTGTTCCGCCAAACTCCGAAAAGATCATCATGGTTAGAACTGCGGTAGATACTAGGGGCAATCAGTGCTCTATATTCGAACCCCAGGTAGTCAGCACACCGGGCATACTAATCGCCAGAAGTTTAGTAAAACCTGACGAAACCGGAAATGTGCCTATTAGAGTGGCGAATATTTTGGATCAAGCTATCACTTTACAAAGCAATACGCTCCTAGGCAAATTGACTCCTGTGGCCTGGGTAGCCGGAATAACGCAACGAAGACACAGTCGGATACTTCTAAATTACCAGAGGAACTGCAAGAATTATTGAACAGATCTTCTAACGACCTCTCAAGTGGTGAGTTAAAAGAACTCGGACAGTTTTTACACGAATTCAAAGATTGTTTTGCAGTTCGAGGACAGTCACTGGGAAGAACCTCTCTTGTGCAACATCGCATCAATACTGGGGACACAACACCGATACGCCAACCTCCTCGAAGGCCTCCATTATCTAAACAAGAGGAGAGTCTCGGTTAGTACAGGACATGTTGACAGAGGGAGTAATTGAACCTTCGTCAAGTGCTTGGTCTTCCCCTGTAGTGCTGGTAGCGAAGAAGGATGGTGGATTGCGTTTCTGCGTAGACTACCAGAGGTTAAATGATGTTACAAAGAAAGACTGCTATCCATTACCTCGCGTTGACGATACACTCGACACGTTGTCCGGAGCACAGTGGTTTTCCACATTGGACCTGAAGAGTGGATATTGGCAAGTGGGTCTTCATCAAGAAGACAAGGAAAAGACCGCTTTCTCGACCCCAAGTGGCTTATTCCAATTTAACGTCATGCCATTTGGACTCTGTAATGCACCGGCAACATTTGAGAGATTGATGGACCTGATACTCCGAGGCCTGACGTGGAAAACTTGCCTTGTTTACTTAGACGATGTCATAGTGATCGGGAAGACTTTCGAAGATCATTTGGAAAACCTTAAGGAAGTTCTAACTAGAATTCACGGTGCACAACTGAAGCTGAGCCCGAAGAAGTGTTCTCTATTCCAGAAGGAAGTACAGTATTTGGGCCATCTGGTTTCGGCAGCGGGCGTTAGCATGGATCCTAATAAAGTAGACACCGTAAGAGACTGGCCAGTTCCGAAGAATAAACATGAAGTTCGGAGTTTCCTGGGGTTATGCTCATATTACCGACGTTTTGTGAAAGGCTTCGCTACTATTGCTAAACCACTACATGAGCTAACGGAAAATAAACGAAACTTCCAATGGTCGAGAGAGTGTGAACAAGCATTTAGAACGTTGAAGATTGCATTATGTTCGCAGCCAATTCTCGCTTTTCCAGCTTCCGAAGGGAAGTACATCATAGACACAGACGCAAGCAATACTGGTCTAGGAGCAGTTTTGTCTCAAGTGCAGAACGGTGAAGAACGAGTAATAGCGTATTACAGCAAGACGCTTTCTAAACCAGAGAGAAATTATTGTGTTACAAGAAGAGAGTTGTTGGCAATTGTCAGAGCTTTGGAGCACTTCCATAAATATCTCTATGGGAGAGAGTTTTCACTACGTACCGACCATGCTGCACTTGCATGGCTCTTGAGATTTAAAAATCCGGAAGGACAGTTGGCAAGGTGGCTCGAACGTCTGCAAGAGTACAACTTCAAGGTACAACATCGGCGGGGGCGCCTGCACGGTAATGCAGATGGCTTATCACGAAGACCATGCCCGGAAGACTGCCGACATTGCCACAGAAAGGAAGAACAAAACTCAAGTGAACATGTTCGAGCCATCACTGTAGATTTCCTGGCTGATGGCTGGACAACACAAGACTGTCGACAAGAACAGATGAGTGATGAAAACATTGGACCGATCTTGACAGCAAAAGAGGAAGGTCGCCGCCCGGATTGGCAAGATATCTGCCATGGTTCCGAAGTGCTGAAGGGCTACTGGGCACAATGGGAATCTCTCACCTTAGAAAACGGATTGCTGAAAAGGGCTTGGGAAAGTGCAGATGGACGAGACGTGGTCATGCAGTTGATAGTTCCCCGAAGTAAAGTGCAGTCTGTTTTGAAGGAGATGCATGATGGAACATCTGGAGGCCATCTTGGCGTTAACAAAACCCTTGACAAAATACGGAAGCGACTCTATTGGCTTCATCTTCGCCACGACGTAGAGGAATGGGTTCGGACGTGTGAAATATGTGCTGCAAGCAAGGGCCCACAAACCAGAAGCAGGGGAAAAATGAGACAGTATAACGTTGGACAACCTTTCGAGAGAATTGCCATAGACATTGCTGGACCATTCCCAGTTACTGACGATGGAAACCGGTACATCATGGTTGTAGGTGACTACTTTACTAAGTGGGTGGAAGCCTACGCAATTCCAAATCAGGAGGTTACCACTGTGGCAAAGCAGTTAGTTCACAACTTCTGTTGCCGTTATGGAGCCCCTATGGAAATCCATACGGATCAGGGGAGAAATTTCGAATCAGGAGTGTTTAAAGAATTATGCCGTCTACTTGAAATTCGAAAGACCAGGACAACGCCTCTGCATCCACAGTCGGACGGGATGGTTGAG
The DNA here is from genome assembly GCA_034769895.1 of Magicicada septendecula. NCBI lineage: Eukaryota > Metazoa > Arthropoda > Insecta > Hemiptera > Cicadidae > Magicicada > Magicicada septendecula. Next base: position 1,206,040,086 of record CM068367.1, read on the forward strand.
AGATTCAACAGGACACTTGAGCAGCATCTTTCGAAAGTTGTTGACGAGAACCAAACAGACTGGGACCAACGTATACCACTATTCCTTATGGCGTATAGATCATCAGTACATGACACAACCGGCATGACTCCAGCAAAATTGGTGTTTGGGCGGGAGATTCGTCTTCCTGGGGACTTTATGTTTGGATCACCTGAGACTCAGTCCCAAGAGCCAAAGAACTATTCCTCGCAATTAGAAAACCAACTGCGAGAAATGAATCGCTTGGTAAGAGGACGGCTCAAGATTGCCAGTGATAAAATGAAAACTCGGTATGACATTCGCAGCAATAGTGTGGGTTTCCAAGAAGGAGATCAGGTCTGGTTGTTCAATCCAAAGCGCCGTCGTGGTCGCTCACCTAAGCTTCAGTCTAACTGGGAAGGACCCTACACTGTAAAAAAAAGGATTAACGATGTTGTTTATCGGATTCAACAGGAAGGACAGCGAAAGTTCAAGGTCGTCCACCTAGATCGCCTGGCTAAATACAAATTTAGAGATGCTTTGCCAGTTCGGGACGAACAGGCTTAAGGAGGGGGCAGTGCTACGACAGCGTAGAACAATCTAGGCGTTTATCGAATGTCCCAGAAAGATCTCGACGTAAGCGTGTGGTGTACGTGCTACTAAACGCATGTTGCGAGAAATTTCTCGACTTTGCCAGCCTTCGCTCGGGCGCTCGGACTGTGTCAAGGCCGCAGCAATTACGTAGTTTGCGAGAGATAAGACGCAGTTTGGAAGCTTCTGGTGTGTGTTAGCTAACTATAAATACATCGCGTCGCGGCCTTAGTTTTTCAGTTCAATGCGAGATTTTTGACTGTGCGGTTCGAGAGTATTAGTGCGATATATTTTACAGAGCGGTTCGGGTTATTACGGTGTACGTTCAAGTAGTTATTAGTGAAGTGTTGCATTTTGTATTCGGACAGTATAATTGTAATACAGTTGAGTTTTAATATTAGTGGACATTTTATTGCATATGAACAATTTCATTTGATTTGTTGTAGACACTGTGTTGTTAATTACGAACTGTTTTACTATAACAATTAAAGGTGTGATTAGTGACTTAATTGGTGTCTTGTAATTATTTTGTTTCCACTGTACCTATGACGATCGAGTAGACCGTCGTAACAATATAATCCTTTGAAGATACATTGTGACTATTTCTCATCATATGTATTTTGGTACTTTCCCTGTCAATACTGTTGTTATATCGTAGTCAAAAGGACCTACTAAACATTATAATTGTATTTTATTTATTAAAAACAAATTATAAAATGTTTTAAAAAAGCCTGAGATCTAAGAGTTACCCTGATCTGAGACTGAGCTTATAAAAATACAGCTGGCCAAACTTTGTTAAAAATTATGTTTTACATTTAGCACAAATTAAAGAATAAATAAAGGATTTGAGTTTACAAAATACAGAAAAAGGTTTATTTGTTTCTTATTTTATGAAAACAAAAAGGGTATGATATTCTGAACAAAATATCTGATACTGTAAGTTGACCTCAGTAATTAGATTAAGTTGGCAACACTCTTCAATTGAAAATCTTAGCAGATTTCTTTTAAAAAATGTGGTGATGAGCACAAGTTATCATATCCATTGCTGAAAGAAAAGAATAAAAGAGAGTTCGTTACAGAATAAAGAGACCATATATTATTTACATAAATTTTATCAAACATTTATTACTGATACTTCACCAATAAAACTGTATTTGCAAACGGTGATTGCAAATTGGCGCTCAACAAACATCCCTCTGAATAGATACTCATCCTTAATTTAATATTAACAAAAATATATACAAATAATAACAGAGTTAAACAAGACACAAATTCAGATAAATAACCATAGATTCGAGTCTAGATGTAACAAATTGGCTATCCCAATAGTGAGTCAAAAATAACATACAATTTAGAAAGTACGATTATTAGATTTGTAAGGGTAAAACACTATTACGCGTTACAGAATTGGCGCAACCAACAGTGAGGCATAAGATAAAGATTGAAACGAACACGTTTACACTATTAAACATTTTTAACACATTACAAATTGACGTCCAAAAACGTGAGGCATTAGAGAAAGCTAGAGCCACAATATAATTAGAGGGTAAAAACAGCATATATAAGTAAAACGTTACAGAATTGGAGCCCAACTAGTGAGGCTAGAAATAGAATAACTTTGTATTCTTATTGTGAGTTTACAGTGATTTCTACTCTAGTGGCGGCTACGATTAACAACGGAGATGTCAAGGAGAAGAGCGACGTCACGGAAACGAATGGAAGAAGAAGAGATAGAGTTAAAAATAGAAGACCAGGAAACAACAACAGTTGAAGAAGTGGAAGTAATAGTAAAGGATACCCCAGTAGCAGCGACTGAAGAAAGGGAAACGGTGGTAAGGGATGCCCAAGGGCACCAACCAGATAAACCCACACAAAAGGAACCAAATAAGACTGTAGAAGAAATGAGATTTGAGAGATTAATGGAAATGTTTGAAAAAATGGACAGTAATAATGAAACACTGAAACAAAATATGGAGAAAATGGACAGTAATAATGAAAGTTTAAAGAAACAAATGAAGGAGGATATTTAAAAGAATATCGAAACACTTACCAGGAAAATGGATAGTAACCAAGAAGAATTTAAACAAATGAGGGTAGATAATGAAACCTTATTAAAACAAACTAATGAGGAATTAAAGAAACAAATGAGGGAAGATCATGAGGAATTAAATACAAAAATTGAAAGTAATAATGAAACATTACAACAACAGTTGAAGGAGGATATTAGACAAAGTAATGAAGAATTAAAAGGACTGTTGAAGGAAGAGAGTAAGAAAAATAGAGAGGAATTGAAACGACAGTTAGAAGAGTATAAAAAAGAAATAAGGAGTGATGAAAACCAGTCAATAGAAACAACGATAGAAGATGACAAGCAAAAGGTGGAAACATTGAATAAGATAACCGAGATAGAAATAATACCAAACGATCAAATCAGGGAACCAGTAAATCAGAAAATAGAAGGTAGTAAGGAAATAGAAAATAAAAAACGACAAAAGTGTATTGTTATCTGAAAAGAAACATAGCAGAAACAAAGAGAATAATAAGTATGTACAAAAGAAGACGAAGAAAATAGGTAAAAGACGTCCCAAGAAACAGAAAAATACACAGGAAGAATTAGATATGATTAGGAGTGGGCTGGTTAATGTAAGTAATCTCCCAATCGCTAATTACATAGAAAAATCAGAATACAAGTTAGTAGTGATAAAGTGGGTAAGGATAGAATTCATACTGAAAACAATAATAGTCCGTGCAACAAGGACAACTTATGTATTGGACAATGGATGAACTAAAGATGAAAATATGGAAAGAAGGGACTGATTTTCTGGGAATGGACTAAAGCAAACTAATGGAACAAAGATTGGAATAATTGTTAATACAAATAACATAATATGGAAGTTATTACAAAAAAAAAAAAATTTTATTTTTTATGAATTAAAAGAAGAGAAGAAAACATCAAAATTCTAAATTAAGTAAGAACATCTTACCATGAGTTAATGAAGAAATTATTTTGAATCTATTAAGAAGAAAACCCCAAGAAATAAATTAAGTAAGAACAGCTTACCACGTGTTTCGGAAGAAATTATTTTGAATTTATTAAGAAGAGTTAGAATGATTTAGATGAAAATAGAATCTAAAATATTATTGATTGACAGCGCCAAGATGGAAATAATACAACATGTAGGTTGAGTAAGGTTAACCAATTACATGTGAAAGATAGAAAATTATTTTGAACTGATAAAGCATTAGAAGTGAATAGTCATAGAATAAAAATGTGAATAGACCTCAAATAAATAATTTAACAATCCCTGGAATATAAGTTTGTAGCGAAGGAGCTACTTATACGTAATTATTATATGTATTGTGTTGTGATAGTGCAACTTTATTTTTTCCTGGACAGAGATGAAGTTCCTCTGATTTCAGATGATATATTTAGGGAAAACAGCGGAGTAATGGAAGCCAATAGTGCCCCTCCGAATCCGAACCCATATGTAGTATTTAATGTTAGGGAATTATGGTATTTTAGGGATGATACAAACGACGAGGTAAAGAAATAAAAAATAAATATGACTCGAGGTGTGAAAAGTATGAAGAATCAACATCAAGTTTTAGGTGCTGAAATAAAAACGTATTATGGAAAATGAGAAAAATAATGGTGAAATCAATCAGCTTATTTAAGCAACCTAATGATTACTAAAATAACCTGTTTTCTGGGGGGGGGGGCATTATGTTACGCGACATTTTTACCATGCCCTAGTAACATAAATATACCATGATTCTATTATTACAAAGTACCAGGAGACATAATATTTTAAGAAAGACTTAATTGAATATGTTTAATTTTAATTGTTTATTTATATTATGTCTATTATAATTAAAGTAAGAACTTACTTATGAAGTTTGTTTTTTGTGTGCAGACTGTAAAGTTATAAACACAGTCAGTTAAGGGGAATTATAACATATTACTAATAGTTATTAGTAATCAGTTTCTGTCACACTTATTAATATTATGTATACTAGTGTTAATAACACTCATGTTAGTCTTAACAAGAAAGTACCAAAATCATAGTCAGTCAAATTATATGAATAAGATTTCTATTAAAATAATAAGGAAACAATGTCAGTTTATGTTAAAAGATTACCAAATGTATAAAATAAATTTAAGAAAGTGAAAGGTACAAAAGAAATAATAAATAAGTTTGGAACAAAAATAATTAAAAAAATGTAAATCATTAACTCAGGAAATAAAGATCAGAAAATAGTCAAGAGTGATGTCAAAATGATCAGTTTTTTATCAGAAGAACAAAGAAACAAATAAAAAGAGGATAAGAGCTCTTATAAAAAAGGTATATCCTTTTAAAAGAAAATGACATATAAAATAGTAAAAGGTTTGTTTATATTATTCTTCTGATGTCACCAGGGTGATATAAAAATGTTACTTGGAAACCAAGGAGATATCTAAGAGAGGCCTTGGGCCAACTAATATGTTGAGGAAAAAAATGGAGGTGATTCTAAAAAAACTGAATGCAAAAAGGTTGATTTAAATACTTATAGTGAAAAATAAATTATAATATATGTGATATTAGTGCATCTCCAGATAAACAATTGAATAATTATATATATCAAGATTAAAATAGAAAAAAGAATTGCTACAAGACTCTACAGAATTAAACCAGGACATCTCTGAAGAAATTGGACCAATTGACACAGGGAGAGACGTATTTTTTGATCTAAAATTAATCTGAAATATTCCCTGTTAAACCTGATCTGAAGGTTTCAAAAAACTTTGAATACGTTTTTTTATAAAAACCATAATTAACTTTCACTGAGAACAATAATTATTAATAATATGGACATAAGCATAAGCCACCATTGATGTATAGTGCTAACATAATTTAAAACTAATTAAGTCTAAAAAATATTTTTATAACTTAACCTATACACTGAACTGTTTTACACTCTTAATATAATCCTTTGAAGATACATTGTGACTATTTCTCATCATATGTATTTTGGTACTTTCCCTGTCAATACTGCTGTTATATCGTAGTCAAAAGAACCTACTAAACATTATAATTGTATTTTATTTATTAAAAACAAATTATAAAATGTTTTTAAAAAGCCTGAGATCTAAGAGTTACTGCTGCCACTCTGAGCTTATAAAAATACAGCTGGCCAAACTTTGTTAAAAATTATGTTTTACATTTAGCACAAATTAAAGAATAAATAAAGGATTTGAGTTTACAAAATACAGAAAAAGGTTTATTTGTTTCTTATTTTATGAAAACAAAAAGGGTATGATATTCTGAACAAAATATCTGATACTGTAAGTTGACCTCAGTAATTAGATTAAGTTGGCAACACTCTTCAATTGAAAATCTTAGCAGATTTCTTTTAAAAAATGTGGTGATGAGCACAAGTTATCATATCCATTGCTGAAAGAAAAGAATAAAAGAGAGTTCGTTACAGAATAAAGAGACCATATATTATTTACATAAATTTTATCAAACATTTATTACTGATACTTCACCAATAAAACTGTATTTGCAAACGGTGATTGCAAATTGGCGCTCAACAAACATCCCCCTGAATAGATACTCATCCTTAATTTAATATTAACAAAAATATATACAAATAATAACAGAGTTAAACAAGACACAAATTCAGATAAATAACCATAGATTCGAGTCTAGATGTAACAAATTGGCTATCCCAATAGTGAGTCAAAAATAACATACAATTTAGAAAGTACGATTATTAGATTTGTAAGGGTAAAACACTATTACGCGTTACAGAATTGGCGCAACCAACAGTGAGGCATAAGATAAAGATTGAAACGAACACGTTTACACTATTAAACATTTTTAACACATTACAAATTGACGTCCAAAAACGTGAGGCATTAGAGAAAGCTAGAGCCACAATATAATTAGAGGGTAAAAACAGCATATATAAGTAAAACGTTACAGAATTGGAGCCCAACTAGTGAGGCTAGAAATAGAATAACTTTGTATTCTTATTGTGAGTTTACAGTGATTTCTACTCTAGTGGCGGCTACGATTAACAACGGAGATGTCAAGGAGAAGAGCGACGTCACGGAAACGAATGGAAGAAGAAGAGATAGAGTTAAAAATAGAAGACCAGGAAACAACAACAGTTGAAGAAGTGGAAGTAATAGTAAAGGATACCCCAGTAGCAGCGACTGAAGAAAGGGAAACGGTGGTAAGGGATGCCCAAGGGCACCAACCAGATAAACCCACACAAAAGGAACCAAATAAGACTGTAGAAGAAATGAGATTTGAGAGATTAATGGAAATGTTTGAAAAAATGGACAGTAATAATGAAACACTGAAACAAAATATGGAGAAAATGGACAGTAATAATGAAAGTTTAAAGAAACAAATGAAGGAGGATATTGAAAAGAATATCGAAACACTTACCAGGAAAATGGATAGTAACCAAGAAGAATTTAAACAAATGAGGGTAGATAATGAAACCTTATTAAAACAAACTAATGAGGAATTAAAGAAACAAATGAGGGAAGATCATGAGGAATTAAATACAAAAATTGAAAGTAATAATGAAACATTACAACAACAGTTGAAGGAGGATATTAGACAAAGTAATGAAGAATTAAAAGGACTGTTGAAGGAAGAGAGTAAGAAAAATAGAGAGGAATTGAAACGACAGTTAGAAGAGTATAAAAAAGAAATAAGGAGTGATGAAAACCAGTCAATAGAAACAACGATAGAAGATGACAAGCAAAAGGTGGAAACATTGAATAAGATAACCGAGATAGAAATAATACCAAACGATCAAATCAGGGAACCAGTAAATCAGAAAATAGAAGGTAGTAAGGAAATAGAAAATAAAAAACGACAAAAGTGTATTGTTATCTGAAAAGAAACATAGCAGAAACAAAGAGAATAATAAGTATGTACAAAAGAAGACGAAGAAAATAGGTAAAAGACGTCCCAAGAAACAGAAAAATACACAGGAAGAATTAGATATGATTAGGAGTGGGCTGGTTAATGTAAGTAATCTCCCAATCGCTAATTACATAGAAAAATCAGAATACAAGTTAGTAGTGATAAAGTGGGTAAGGATAGAATTCATACTGAAAACAATAATAGTCCGTGCAACAAGGACAACTTATGTATTGGACAATGGATGAACTAAAGATGAAAATATGGAAAGAAGGGACTGATTTTCTGGGAATGGACTAAAGCAAACTAATGGAACAAAGATTGGAATAATTGTTAATACAAAAAACATAATATGGAAGTTATTACAAAAAATAAAAAAATTTTATTTTTTATGAATAAAAAATAAAAGAAGAGAAGAAAACATCAAAATTCTAAATTAAGTAAGAACATCTTACCATGAGTTAAAGAAGAAATTATTTTGAATCTATTAAGAAGAAAACCCCAAGAAATAAATTAAGTAAGAACAGCTTACCACGTGTTTCGGAAGAAATTATTTTGAATTTATTAAGAAGAGTTAGAATGATTTAGATGAAAATAGAATCTAAAATATTATTGATTGACAGCGCCAAGATGGAAATAATACAACATGTAGGTTGAGTAAGGTTAACCAATTACATGTGAAAGATAGAAAATTATTTTGAACTGATAAAGCATTAGAAGTGAATAGTCATAGAATAAAAATGTGAATAGACCTCAAATAAATAATTTAACAATCCCTGGAATATAAGTTTGTAGCGAAGGAGCTACCTTATACGTAATTATTATATGTATTGTGTTGTGATAGTGCAACTTTATTTTTTCCTGGACAGAGATGAAGTTCCTCTGATTTCAGATGATATATTTAGGGAAAACAGCGGAGTAATGGAAGCCAATAGTGCCCCTCCGAATCCGAACCCATATGTAGTATTTAATGTTAGGGAATTATGGTATTTTAGGGATGATACAAACGACGAGGTAAAGAAATAAAAAATAAATATGACTCGAGGTGTGAAAAGTATGAAGAATCAACATCAAGTTTTAGGTGCTGAAATAAAAACGTATTATGGAAAATGAGAAAAATAATGGTGAAATCAATCAGCTTATTTAAGCAACCTAATGATTACTAAAATAACCTGTTTTCTGGGGGGGGGGGGGGGCATTATGTTACGCGACATTTTTACCATGCCCTAGTAACATAAATATACCATGATTCTATTATTACAAAGTACCAGGAGACATAATATTTTAAGAAAGACTTAATTGAATATGTTTAATTTTAATTGTTTATTTATGTTATGTCTATTATAATTAAAGTAAGAACTTACTTATGAAGTTTGTTTTTTGTGTGCAGACTGTAAAGTTATAAACACAGTCAGTTAAGGGGAATTATAACATATTACTAATAGTTATTAGTAATCAGTTTCTGTCACACTTATTAATATTATGTATACTAGTGTTAATAACACTAATGTTAGTCTTAACAAGAAAGTACCAAAATCATAGTCAGTCAAATTATATGAATAAGATTTCTATTAAAATAATAAGGAAACAATGTCAGTTTATGTTAAAAGATTACCAAATATATAAAATAAATTTAAGAAAGTGAAAGGTACAAAAGAAATAATAAATAAGTTTGGAACAAAAATAATTAAAAAAATGTAAATCATTAACTCAGGAAATAAAAGATCAGAAAATAGTCAAGAGTGATGTCAAAATGATCAGTTTTTTATCAGAAGAACAAAGAAACAAATAAAAAGAGGATAAGAGCTCTTATAAAAAAGGTATATCCTTTTAAAAGAAAATGACATATAAAATAGTAAAAGGTTTGTTTATATTATTCTTATGATGTCACCAGGGTGATATAAAAATGTTACTTGGAAACCAAGGAGATATCTAAGAGAGGCCTTGGGCCAACTAATATGTTGAGGAAAAAAATGGAGGTGATTCTAAAAAAACTGAATGCAAAAAGGTTGATTTAAATACTTATAGTGAAAAATAAATTATAATATATGTGATATTAGTGCATCTCCAGATAAACAATTGAATAATTATATATATCAAGATTAAAATAGAAAAAAGAATTGCTACAAGACTCTACAGAATTAAACCAGGACATCTCTGAAGAAATTGGACCAATTGACACAGGGAGAGACGTATTTTTTGATCTAAAATTAATCTGAAATATTCCCTGTTAAACCTGATCTAAAGGTTTCAAAAAACTTTGAATACGTTTTTTTATAAAAACCATAATTAACTTTCACTGAGAACAATAATTATTAATAATATGGACATAAGCATAAGCCACCATTGATGTATAGTGCTAACATAATTTAAAACTAATTAAGTCTAAAAAATATTTTTATAACTTAACCTATACACTGAACTGTTTTACACTCTTAATATAATCCTTTGAAGATACATTGTGACTATTTCTCATCATATGTATTTTGGTACTTTCCCTGTCAATACTGCTGTTATATCGTAGTCAAAAGGACTTACTAAACATTATAATTGTATTTTATTTATTAAAAACAAATTATAAAATGTTTTAAAAAAGCCTGAGATCTAAGAGTTACCCTGATCTGAGACTCTGAGCTTATAAAAATACAGCTGGCCAAACTTTGTTAAAAATTATGTTTTACATTTAGCACAAATTAAAGAATAAATAAAGGATTTGAGTTTACAAAATACAGAAAAAGGTTTATTTGTTTCTTATTTTATGAAAACAAAAAGGGTATGATATTCTGAACAAAATATCTGATACTGTAAGTTGACCTCAGTAATTAGATTAAGTTGGCAACACTCTTCAATTGAAAATCTTAGCAGATTTCTTTTAAAAAATGTGGTGATGAGCACAAGTTATCATATCCATTGCTGAAAGAAAAGAATAAAAGAGAGTTCGTTACAGAATAAAGAGACCATATATTATTTACATAAATTTTATCAAGCATTTATTACTGATACTTCACCAATAAAACTGTATTTGCAAACGGTGATTGCAAATTGGCGCTCAACAAACATCCCCCTGAATAGATACTCATCCTTAATTTAATATTAACAAAAATATATACAAATAATAACAGAGTTAAACAAGACACAAATTCAGATAAATAACCATAGATTCGAGTCTAGATGTAACAAATTGTCTATCCCAATAGTGAGTCAAAAATAACATACAATTTAGAAAGTACGATTATTAGATTTGTAAGGGTAAAACACTATTACGCGTTACAGAATTGGCGCAACCAACAGTGAGGCATAAGATAAAGATTGAAACGAACACGTTTACACTATTAAACATTTTTAACACATTACAAATTGACGTCCAAAAACGTGAGGCATTAGAGAAAGCTAGAGCCACAATATAATTAGAGGGTAAAAACAGCATATATAAGTAAAACGTTACAGAATTGGAGCCCAACTAGTGAGGCTAGAAATAGAATAACTTTGTATTCTTATTGTGAGTTTACAGTGATTTCTACTCTAGTGGCGGCTACGATTAACAACGGAGATGTCAAGGAGAAGAGCGACGTCACGGAAACAAATGGAAGAAGAAGAGATAGAGTTAAAAATAGAAGACCAGGAAACAACAACAGTTGAAGAAGTGGAAGTAATAGTAAAGGATACCCCAGTAGCAGCGACTGAAGAAAGGGAAACGGTGGTAAGGGATGCCCAAGGGCACCAACCAGATAAACCCACACAAAAGGAACCAAATAAGACTGTAGAAGAAATGAGATTTGAGAGATTAATGGAAATGTTTGAAAAAATGGACAGTAATAATGAAACACTGAAACAAAATATGGAGAAAATGGACAGTAATAATGAAAGTTTAAAGAAACAAATGAAGGAGGATATTGAAAAGAATATCGAAACACTTACCAGGAAAATGGATAGTAACCAAGAAGAATTTAAACAAATGAGGGTAGATAATGAAACCTTATTAAAACAAACTAATGAGGAATTAAAGAAACAAATGAGGGAAGATCATGAGGAATTAAATACAAAAATTGAAAGTAATAATGAAACATTACAACAACAGTTGAAGGAGGATATTAGACAAAGTAATGAAGAATTAAAAGGACTGTTGAAGGAAGAGAGTAAGAAAAATAGAGAGGAATTGAAACGACAGTTAGAAGAGTATAAAAAAGAAATAAGGAGTGATGAAAACCAGTCAATAGAAACAACGATAGAAGATGACAAGCAAAAGGTGGAAACATTGAATAAGATAACCGAGATAGAAATAATACCAAACGATCAAATCAGGGAACCAGTAAATCAGAAAATAGAAGGTAGTAAGGAAATAGAAAATAAAAAACGACAAAAGTGTATTGTTATCTGAAAAGAAACATAGCAGAAACAAAGAGAATAATAAGTATGTACAAAAGAAGACGAAGAAAATAGGTAAAAGACGTCCCAAGAAACAGAAAAATACACAGGAAGAATTAGATATGATTAGGAGTGGGCTGGTTAATGTAAGTAATCTCCCAATCGCTAATTACATAGAAAAATCAGAATACAAGTTAGTAGTGATAAAGTGGGTAAGGATAGAATTCATACTGAAAACAATAATAGTCCGTGCAACAAGGACAACTTATGTATTGGACAATGGATGAACTAAAGATGAAAATATGGAAAGAAGGGACTGATTTTCTGGGAATGGACTAAAGCAAACTAATGGAACAAAGATTGGAATAATTGTTAATACAAATAACATAATATGGAAGTTATTACAAAAAATAAAAAATTTTTATTTTTTATGAATTAAAAGAAGAGAAGAAAACATCAAAATTCTAAATTAAGTAAGAACATCTTACCATGAGTTAAAGAAGAAATTATTTTGAATCTATTAAGAAGAAAACCCCAAGAAATAAATTAAGTAAGAACAGCTTACCACGTGTTTCGGAAGAAATTATTTTGAATTTATTAAGAAGAGTTAGAATGATTTAGATGAAAATAGAATCTAAAATATTATTGATTGACAGCGCCAAGATGGAAATAATACAACATGTAGGTTGAGTAAGGTTAACCAATTACATGTGAAAGATAGAAAATTATTTTGAACTGATAAAGCATTAGAAGTGAATAGTCATAGAATAAAAATGTGAATAGACCTCAAATAAATAATTTAACAATCCCTGGAATATAAGTTTGTAGCGAAGGAGCTACCTTATACGTAATTATTATATGTATTGTGTTGTGATAGTGCAACTTTATTTTTTCCTGGACAGAGATGAAGTTCCTCTGATTTCAGATGATATATTTAGGGAAAACAGCGGAGTAATGGAAGCCAATAGTGCCCCTCCAAATCCGAACCCATATGTAGTATTTAATGTTAGGGAATTATGGTATTTTAGGGATGATACAAACGACGAGGTAAAGAAATAAAAAATAAATATGACTCGAGGTGTGAAAAGTATGAAGAATCAACATCAAGTTTTAGGTGCTGAAATAAAAACGTATTATGGAAAATGAGAAAAATAATGGTGAAATCAATCAGCTTATTTAAGCAACCTAATGATTACTAAAATAACCTGTTTTCTGGGGGGGGGGGGGGCATTATGTTACGCGACATTTTTACCATGCCCTAGTAACATAAATATACCATGATTCTATTATTACAAAGTACCAGGAGACATAATATTTTAAGAAAGACTTAATTGAATGTTTAATTTTAATTGTTTATTTATGTTATGTCTATTATAATTAAAGTAAGAACTTACTTATGAAGTTTGTTTTTTGTGTGCAGACTGTAAAGTTATAAACACAGTCAGTTAAGGGGAATTATAACATATTACTAATAGTTATTAGTAATCAGTTTCTGTCACACTTATTAATATTATGTATACTAGTGTTAATAACACTAATGTTAGTCTTAACAAGAAAGTACCAAAATCATAGTCAGTCAAATTATATGAATAAGATTTCTATTAAAATAATAAGGAAACAATGTCAGTTTATGTTAAAAGATTACCAAATGTATAAAATAAATTTAAGAAAGTGAAAGGTACAAAAGAAATAATAAATAAGTTTGGAACAAAAATAATTAAAAAAATGTAAATCATTAACTCAGGAAATAAAGATCAGAAAATAGTCAAGAGTGATGTCAAAATGATCAGTTTTTTATCAGAAGAACAAAGAAACAAATAAAAAGAGGATAAGAGCTCTTATAAAAAAGGTATATCCTTTTAAAAGAAAATGACATATAAAATAGTAAAAGGTTTGTTTATATTATTCTTATGATGTCACCAGGGTGATATAAAAATGTTACTTGGAAACCAAGGAGATATCTAAGAGAGGCCTTGGGCCAACTAATATGTTGAGGAAAAAAATGGAGGTGATTCTAAAAAAACTGAATGCAAAAAGGTTGATTTAAATACTTATAGTGAAAAATAAATTATAATATATGTGATATTAGTGCATCTCCAGATAAACAATTGAATAATTATATATATCAAGATTAAAATAGAAAAAAGAATTGCTACAAGACTCTACAGAATTAAACCAGGACATCTCTGAAGAAATTGGACCAATTGACACAGGGAGAGACGTATTTTTTGATCTAAAATTAATCTGAAATATTCCCTGTTAAACCTGATCTGAAGGTTTCAAAAAACTTTGAATACGTTTTTTTATAAAAACCATAATTAACTTTCACTGAGAACAATAATTATTAATAATATGGACATAAGCATAAGCCACCATTGATGTATAGTGCTAACATAATTTAAAACTAATCAAGTCTAAAAAATATTTTTATAACTTAACCTATACACTGAACTGTTTTACACTCTTAATATAATCCTTTTAAGATACATTGTGACTATTTCTCATCATATGTATTTTGGTACTTTCCCTGTCAATACTGTTGTTATATCGTAGTCAAAAGGCCCTACTAAACCTTATAATTGTATTTTATTTATTAAAAACAAATTATAAAATGTTTTTAAAAAGCCTGAGATCTAAGAGTTACTGCTGCCACTCTGAGCTTATAAAAATACAGCTGGCCAAACTTTGTTAAAAATTATGTTTTACATTTAGCACAAATTAAAGAATAAATAAAGGATTTGAGTTTACAAAATATAGAAAAAGGTTTATTTGTTTCTTATTTCATGAAAACAAAAAGGGTATGATATTCTGAACAAAATATCTGATACTGTAAGTTCACCTCAGTAATTAGATTAAGTTGGCAACACTCATCAATTGAAAATCTTAGCAGATTTCTTTTAAAAAATGTGGTGATGAGCACAAGTTATCATATCCATTGCTGAAAGAAAAGAATAAAAGAGAGTTCATTACAGAATAAAGAGACCATATATTATTTACATAAATTTGATCAAACATTTATTATTGATACTTCACCAATAAAATTTTATTTGCAAACGGTGATTGCAAATTGGCGCTCAACAAACATCCCCCGAACAGATACTCATCCTTAATTTAATATTAACAAAAATATATACAAATAATAACAGAATTAAACAAGACGCAAATTCAGATAAATAACCATAGATTCGAGTCTAGATGTAACAAATTGGCTATCCCAATAGTGAGTCAAAAATAACATACAATTTAGAAAGTACGATTATTAGATTTTTAAGGGTAAAACACTATTACGCGTTACAGAATTGGCGCAACCAACAGTGAGGCATAAGATAAAGATTGAAATGAACACGTTTACACTATTAAACATTTTTAACACATTACAAATTGACGTCCAAAAACGTGAGGCGTTAGAGAAAGCTAGATCCTCAATATAATTAGAGGGTAAAAACAGCATATATAAGTAAAACGTTACTATATATATATATTAACTTAATATATTAATATGATATATATAATTAATAATAATAATATAATTAATATATTAATATTAACTTTATATATATATATTAAACGTTAAATTTATATATATAAAATATATATATGGTATAGACGCTGCCTTACCGTTCTTGGTTCAGCGTTATGAAAAAAATTCGGCATTACTGATGTCCGAGGACACCAGTAATCCTACTAAATATTATTTAAACACCCTTAATACAGCACTATCACCCCCTACGATGATAGCCGCTGTTCCATCGTTTGGTGATTCCCCTGAATTTACCCCCCGGTTAATTTCTAAATTCACCAATTTTGAAAATAATAACAAGTATGGCCAGGATACAATCTGCCCAACCACACTTGCTACCAATAATCCAAATACACGGTCAGGGTTCGGTGACTCCGTGACCGCCCGAAAGTTGGGGGAGTCAAAGTAAAATATATATGTTTGATATAGTTACATTTAAAATTTACAGTTTTCATTACATGACGTTCCTAGTCTGGATTATATGTTCTAACATCATACATTTTCTTTCTTAACTTTCCTACTTGTGACCTTCATTAACATAAAATAGTGTGTACAACAAAATATTTACTTGTTCACCTAAACTAATCTATTCCTACTTACACAGTCTATCACCAACTAACGATTGAATCTTTAATTATAATTTAATTTACAATTTAATAAAAGAATTTACTCTCCCTCCTTCCATTAAAATAAACATTTAACTTGCATCTGAATAAAAATTACAAACATTTCAATTTTAGGTTTAGTTTCAAATTCTATTCACTCTTTACTTTGTTACATTTTATTATTACACTTCAATTATGAATTTCTATTAATCATTTTCATCATCAATTGGTTTGGGTGATTCTCAGTCATTTATATTGATCTAATTTATCGAATGGGCACTAAAATATAACCTTACCCTCCTTCTTCCTTTTAACAACCATTTATAGATTTACATACGGTGACACCAATCTCTCAATAAAATTTCCCTCCATTAACTTACTACTCTAACTTCACTTAAATCATTCTCCTCTTATAACAAAATACCCGCTACCCTCTTTGTACTTAGGATGTGTGTTCCCTCCCTTATACTCATTCGCTTATTAGTTCCTGGTCTCCCCCAGATAACTCCGCCAATGCACATACGGTTCACCTCCCGCCACAACGCCTTTCGTTGAGGACTCCTTATCACACCACCCTCTTTACAAAATTTCAGCATCATCTAATTACTCTCTAATTACATCACTCTCATTACTCTACATATATGCACTATCGCTACTGTGTCCCTACTACTCCCGTTTCCGTATTATTTTTATTCCAAAATTCTTATTCTGTTTAACACCCATTTAAAGTTAACTCTGACTAACTCAAATGACTTATTGAAATATTATTATCACCCAAACTCTATCTTTTACAACATTTAACACTGATATGCTCATTGAAAGTTACACTAGAAAACTCATAAATACCTCAAATTAATTTCATCATTTAATTTAAATCTTCGAAACTCATTTACAATGTATTGTTCAAACATTAAACATTTTATTTTAGTTAAATTGCATTATAAACTTCATACTTACATTACATCACTCATATACTCGAATACAACATGATTACTGTCATAGACACAAAAAAATATAAACATTTATCACCACCAAATAATGTACATAACTCCATGTATCTTCTGAAACATAACAATCATATGACTCCACAACTAAACAGATTTTACATTTATTCATTTACTATTTATTTTCAAGTTCAAATCTCAGAAACATCCTTTAAATTCATTATCCAAAATCATTTATACAACATTTAAATTAATTAATTAATTAATCTCAAATTATTTTAATTCAATCAGTTATTTAAACGCACAAGTTATTTTAATTACCTTCTTCCAAAACAATTACAACTCATTTATTACAACCTCTCATTATTTATTTAGTCTGCTAAAATATTATTATTATTAAGATCAATTTCTACTACACACGCATTGTTTACATAAAATACATTTTACAACACAAACACAATTAATTTCACTATAAATTTATTTACAATTTCTTGTCATTATTTTTTCTTGTTTACCACACCTCATTTCATAAGTTAGCAAGGTCATAACCATAAACTAAAATATTTAAAATGTCCATTCACTGATTTTTTATATAACCCCCATCATCATATAATAGTCTTACTTTTACATAACAATTATCATCTTTACTCACACTCATTTCATTATTATTATTTATATAATAACCCGTTAATATTTCACATTGTTCCGTAAAACCCACACAATAATCTACTGGATTATCCCACATTATTATTAAATCATATAGCCTGTCTACATCATCAGTTTTGGTCTTGTCACCGTCTGTATTATTATCTATCACCCTTAAGTATTTTAACCTCTCAATTCAAAATCATTTACTACTAATACTCCACGTCTAAGCACAGGTAACCATTCAATATAATTATCAACGTTATCATTATTTATTTCTGCACTATTTTCACAACAAGGTAAGTCTTTCATATCATCTATTTTTTCAAATTTTAACTTCTCTTTTAACTCCTTATACTTAACTTGAATATCTCTATCTCCCTCTCTATAAACAACTCTCTCTCTCTAAATATCTCTCATCATCATAACACCTCTCATAACCCCACTGACCTATTTCATAGCACGCAAAGGGCACTACAAACTTACTATATTTCTTGGCACTTCCAAGAACACTACAAAAAATTAAGGGACTATTGAAGACACCTTGTCTTCCACACAACTACTGGAGGAAACTCTGTCCTCATAAAACACTTGTGAACATTCCATTTCACAATATACTTGGGGAAAATTTGCCCTTTGCCCACCTAACCTTTCATCACACTCTCTCTCACTTTCATCAGCACTCACTAACAACACTTCGTTACTAAATTCTACTTCAACAAAATCTTCATTATCACTCTCAAGATTAACCACCTTACTCTCTAGTACCACATTTTTAATTATATCATTGCTATTCTCATTTTTTACCTCAATATTAAACTCACTACCATAATTACCACTTACCTCGTTATTAATTTCTTCACTATTCGTTGTCATATTACCACTGTCACTTACCTTTTTATTCATTATCTGATTTATTTTACTGTCTAATCTTTTATTCATCTCGTTAATTTTCTCTTTGCAATTGTTGCTTATTGATTCTAAAATCTGCTCTTTAATACCATCACAACGTGTATTAATTTCATTCACTTGCTTACTAAAATTAAACTTCTGTTGTTTAATTTCATCTCTGATCTCATTCAATTTTTTAGTAAAATTATTCTTAATCTTGTCATTCTGTTCATCGAATTTACTATTTACTTCATTGAATCTACTATTCTGTACATCAAATTTAATATTTTGTTCATTCAATTTCTCATTAATTTCGTTTTTCTGTTCATTCATTTTAATATCACTGATATCAAAACGACAATTTATTACGTTAAATTGTTGTTGTAAAAAACTCATTATATCATTATCGAATTTACTACTACATTTTGTTGAGGTTGGAGTTAACTGAACTCCCGAATCCTCTGTACTATCGGTTTTGTCTGTAACACTTACACTCATGGTTTTATCGTCTTGACTTACACTTGGAGTTGAATGAACTCCCAGGTGACTCATGACAACTGATTCATTAAAATTAATTATTTCCTCTATATCATTTTCATTATTTCCTGCCATTTTTTAAATTATGAAATTATCGTCTACTTTAACAATCCTTATTTTACATTCATTAAGTATTCATTAAGTATTACTTATGTATAACCTACTTACGTATAACCTCGTTTTTTTGTAATTTTTTACGCACTCCTAAATCACGTTTATTTTCACTTGTAGGTGTGGTTTTTGTACAAAATTTAATTTGCAAAACTTGTCCAAGTTCGAGCGCCAATTGTGATGTTACTCATCTTTATCACATTTAAATTATTAATAATACAGAATAAACTTACCTTACAGGCCAAGGTCCATCACACGAACTGTGAACTATAAACGTGATTTAGGGTGACGTACGTCAATGACTACACACATTTGATAGTTAACTAACTCAACTCGATTTATTGCTTTTTTATAGTTATCTTTTATGATTCAACAACACATACTCCCTCCTTCTTTATCTTCAAATAAACAACATTACTGTGGGGAGTTCGACCCCGTCTGATAAAATTTACGACATCAATTTAAACAAAAACACAAAGACCATTTATCTACTAATTTTTAAACTTAAGGTTCAATTATTTATTCTAATTAATTACACAAAGCAACCCAGTTTGCTCACTCACACTCTCATGCGGTATTTAAATTATTCCCCATTAATATCGAGCTCTTATATTAAAATCTGGTGTATAAGTATTTGGTCGTTGTCTACTTAACTATCGGCATCCCCACTAGCCATGTGCCGCACTGCGTATATGTCCGAATATCGTTGCACTGTTCGAATTGTAAAAGTTTATCTTGATTAATTAGGTTCACTGTTTCAAAAGTTCCATTCTGCACTGTTTTACTGTTTTAATTTCACATTTCTACAGTTAAAAGATTTTTTCTTTCGGCTCGCGAGCCTATTGTACAGCTGGCCGCGGCCATGGTTGTTAGACAACTGACGCTAACAAAGGCGTCTCCAAAGGCCACTTCCTCTACAGGTTCAGCAACTTGCTCTGTGATTCGTTAACAAAATCACGTGACAGGATAATTAGTTACATTTCAGTTTACTTCCGTTATTAACTTTGGGTCCAAGAGTACAAAAAGCGGCACACACGCGCGCTCGCACCCACATTCCAACGTTTTATCTTTCTCGTACCTGGCTCTGCCTGACACAGAGTTAAACATAGGGTGTTACATAAATTAAGTTTTCGTGACAATAAATGGTGCCCAAACAGATTGACCCCAAATTATATTATAAAATTAAAAAATAGACCCTCTTCTTTCTTTGCCCCATTACAATTTAACCCCAATACAAATTTATACACAATATACTTCACATAAAATATCATTGTTCCCAAAACTCATTACATTATCAAGCCAAGTACTAAACCATTAAATCAAATGTCCATCATCAACATATATTTAACCCCCATCATCATAGATCAACCTTATATTATCTATGCACATTTCTGTATCGTCTAATCTAATCATATTACCTCTTTTACCATCAAAATAATTTAAATTTGTATCATTATCCACAATATTATAGTAACCAAAAGCAAGATTATTCCATAATATTATATCATATACCTTGTCAACATCGTGTACAGTCAAGTCGCCCTTGGGATTGTTTGTCACAACCAGGTAAGTCACAATATCATCATCATCATCATCATCATCATCTACGGCACCAGTTACCCCAGTCTCATTATAAGGCAAGTCTTCAATTTTCTCCCCTCTCTCAATATCTAAAATCTCCACCAACTCTTTATAATCTCTATTAGCATCAAAAATCTCTATCTCTCTCTTTCTCCATCTCTCATCACAATACCTATCACAACCCCCCTTAACTACCTCACTCCATGCAAAGGGCACCACAAAATTATTAAAACAACTCCTGGGTTTACCAGGTATACCACAAAAAACTAGGGGACTATTTGGAGACACCATGTTCCCTCATAACCTCTGGAGGAACCTTTGTCCTCATAATCCACATGTGGAGTCTTTACTCACAGGGAACATGTTTACTCATGTGGGGCAACACAGGGAAAGTTTGCCCTCTGCCCTTCATGCTACCTAACCTCACTTCACACTCTCTTTCAAACTCATTAACTACATCCTCCTCACTAACGTCTACTCCCACTAAAATCTCATGATCACTACCATTATTCAATATACAGCTCTCTGATACCACATTTTTAATTATATCACCATTATTATTTATCATATCGTTATAGTTATCATTTACACTAACACCATCACTTACCTTATCATCTCTTACCTGATTTAGTTTACTTTCTTTGTTCTCATTTAATTTATCTGTATCTCTTTTCCACTTCTCCGTTCTTTTTTTAATGCCATTTACAGTATCTAGCATTTGATGCTGTATGGTACTAATACGATTGTCTACTGATACTAATTGTTCATCAATAGCACTCAAAGGCTTATCAAACTGTTTTACTAAACTAGTATTTTGTTTCACTTCTTTCATTTCATCCCTTAGTTCATTAAAATGTTTTTGTGAATCGCTCATTTTTTCATTAATATTATTTTCGAACTTAACATTTTGTTCTTTTATTTCATTAAATTTTACATTGTGTTGTTTCACTTCCCCCATTAATTCACGTAAAAAGTTCATCATTTCATCATTAGATCTATTACTATGTGATGGTACAATTCTGGTGCAATACTAAATTTATAAAAACATGGTACAAAAGACCATAATTATTGTATTCATTTATTTTTAACAATTATTTGGTAATAATTATTTAAATATTTCATAATCCCTGTAAAGTTTTGGTGAGTGGACTATATAACTATTTTATAAAACGCAGATATGAATTGACAGGATTCTGACCGTTTTCATTGCAAAACGACAAACACAGCAAAAAACGTATGTAACATATAGCGATAAAGTGCCTAGCCCTGATGATGTCAGTGGTAAGGAATGTATATTTCCGTAAACAACTCAAGGCTTGGCTATATGAACAATAGCCTGATGACGTAGTTTTCGCCCCACCTACGCAATGTGAAACAAAGACTCTGTGTCATTTCATCCGGAAGTGTGAACGTAGCCAGCCGGCAAGAAGTTCACCAAGTGTGAATTTTAACTTTTACACCACCAAAAGTGGTTAAATAACTGTCTAAAATATCAGAAATGTTGGGGTGGTAAGGTGTAATACTTCAAGATGTGACCGGTAGCAATCCGCGAACTCGCGGTGTGCGACGTTCGTAAAACGGCAGCTAAGTATTAGCTATCCAAAATCTTTAAAAGAGCTCATTTATTAAAATTGTACGAGAGAGAGAGAGAGAGAGAGAGAGAGAGAGAGAGAGAGAGAGAGAGAGAGAGAGAGAGAGAGAGAGAGAGAGAGATATTTAATGTTTAATAATCACATATCAAATGTTTAATGTTTACTGTTTATTTTGGAGGGTTAAAATTTTCTAAGGGTTTGATGTTTGCTAAACGCCCCATGGCGTAATATGTACGTGTTTGGTACAGATAGAGTCAGTTTTTCATATGTACTTAGAGTTTTTGGAAAATAAATTGGGTAATATCATTGGTAAAAAATACAAGTACGAGTGAGTTATTTCAGGTATATTTCGCAATTACTGGTTCGTCTACACGAATACTGGACCGAAAGGTAAGCCTAATATCTATGTTGTTGCACAATCTGGCAACACGGCACCCGATAATTATTCAATGTTTATTATAAAAGTAGTTAATTTTATGTGACACAAGTTTGTATTATCACATTTTGCGCCCGAAATTACAGGGACTGTATTATCACAACTACCGGTAGACACCGGAGTAGAGTGTACTCCGGAATTGCTCATTATGGCAGAGACAGTTAAACTAATTTCATTTTCATCATCTGCCATCTTTTTTAAATTATATGAATTACATCAACCAAATTTAAAAAAATGTTAGACACAATGTGTTTACTAACCTATTACTCTAACCTACACAGTAATACAAAAAACGCCATCTACCCAAACCTATCTCTGTATCTTAAGTAGGCCTAAGCTATAAAAACAATTTTTATAACCGTCCTGGCAGGGTCGCCAATTGTAACTGTACAAATAATATAAAAATAAAACAGAGAAGAAACTAAACCCCGCTCATTACTCTTTACGACTTACCTTTACACAGAAGATTTCCCAAGTCACCGGGTCACCACCACATTTTCTGGAGGAAATGTGGAAACCATTCACATTCCCCGAAAAAACAACTCAGTAAATATATTATTAACAACTTAACCAAAATCCAGGGCTGTCTACGCGAACTTATCGACACAGAGATAAGGTTATGAGTAGTGGCGTATTAATTAACTAACACATTGTTATTACACAATCATATTTTATTTTATTAAAATGATTATCAGTTTTCTTTGCAATGTCACCAGAAAACAAAATTATAAAACAAAAAAGTTTTAAGACAAAAAGTTTTAAACGCAAATCAGTATTTTATACCCCCCCTCTCTCTCTCTCTCTCTATATATATATATATATATATATATATATATATATATATATATACACACACACATATATTTATGAGATCTCACTTTTAGTTTGATACATTTTATTTTAAAAGATAATTATGAATTGAAATCAAATTTTGATTAATTTTGGCCAATTATTTTTGTTCTTTACAGTTACTTATCTGGCACGTGGTCTTCCAGTGGTTGCCCCATCAAACATAATTCACTATAAAACCACCGAAATGTTCTAAAAGTCCATATTTACGTCTCCATTTTTAGTTTTGACTTAGTTGACACTGATCTTACACGTTCATTTCCAATTTTAACACTTCTTAAATAAAAACTCGCTAGGCGTACCTCGATTACCCATGGGCACTATTATAATACGACCGTATGGTTCGACTGTTCCTTAGAGACTGGCCTCGCTTCGTTAGCGTCTCTGTTACAATTCCGTTTTACCTATGCCTTTGAAACCAGTTCTAGGCGGATCTCTACGGCCTAACTGGGCTGTTACACTACTCCCTTCCCATCGTCGTTATGTAATTTTCCGTTTTACTTTGTATCACCACTTCGGCTGGAGACTTACTGTATCATCGTAAACAACGTGCCTTTTTGTGTGATTCACTGGTTAAAAACAGAACTTGTTACAGCTTTACCTTATTTGGACATCGCATAACGAACTTTACTTCTACAGTTTTAATCAGATTTGCTTCATTACAATAAAATATTTCAAATTGGTATATAAATTTTGTTACCCAAATTTTGTCCCGTTACAAAGTAAGAAGTTTGAGGTAGTCATTTAGGACTTGGATAGTCACGAAGGCCTTGTTCAGTCTAAAGCATCATAAATGATGATGGTTACACTAAGATTTGGTTTTAAGCTGGGTTACTCAGAAAAAAATTTAGATTCAAATTTAGAAGATTTCTAGAAATACCACACAACTAGTAAACCATTTTCTAATAGTTCAAGTTACCCTGAATTAATAAGAAAGTACGAATTTCCTTTAAAATAAAAACTAAAAATTGAAATACTTTTCTCTTTCTGTGCAGCAGATATCAACTGAACTATTTCACATCATATCACACAAAATATCTAAGTGAAAGTTACAAAGAAACTAATAAAAAATTTAAGGCTAAAAACATATCTTCTTTACTTAACAATCTGAAGATCTGTTTAAACCTCTGCATATATCCACAATGAGTGTGCACAGTTTCTCTGACAGGTATATGGAGTATATTATGAATAACTACAAGGGTAGTGGCAAGTTCAAAAAGTTCTCAACCTTACACAGAAATAGCACCAAGAATATCAAATGACTGACTGTTCACAAATTCAATCCATTATACGGCATATCAACATTTATAACAGCTGTATTTTATAATAAAAAAATCAAATTATTTTTACTCGTTGTAATCAAATAAATTAAACAAGCCCAGTGTTTAAAAAATAAATAAATAAAATCAAATGCTGTGCAGTGATAAAATACTCTTGTCATAAAAGGTTTCACGCCAACAGAAATATAAAAATGATTTGGATTCCACTTTGGGAGACTCTTCACCATCATTTCCAACAGTGAAGAAATAAGCTACTGAATTCAAATATGGCCATTCATCCATGTGTTCAGACTGCCCAGAAACTGCTACAACTGACAAAACATTGAGAAAAATCCACACTGCCATTTTAAACGATCAATACATGAAAATACATGAGCTTGCTGGCATTGCGAACATCAGAGTAGATTGTGTCCACAGCATATTACATAAACATTTGCATATAAAAAAGTTTCCAGCACAATGGGTGCTCCATTTGCTGACAGTCAACAAGAAGCAAATTTGAATGATTGTTTCTCTAGAGTGTTTAGACCTCTGTAAATCCAATGCAACTGAGTTTCTACGACTTATCTCTGTTGATGAGACACAGATTCACCCCCACATGTCAGAGCCAAAACAGCAGTCCAACCAAGCTGGGTGGAAGTGGGCAGAAGTGCTCCAAAGAGAGCAAAAACTATTTCTTCAGTCAGAAAATTGATGGATTCTGATTTTTGGGACTCATAGAGTACGGTGCTAATAGACTAATTAGAAAAAGGCAAAACCATCAGTCAAGAATACTATGCTGGAGCAACTGAATGAGGCTATTGAGGAAAACATCTACGTTTATCAAAGAAAAAAGCACTTTACCATTAAGACAATGCACCTGCTTACACTTCGTCAAGTGAAGTCTCAAAGCATCTTGAACAGTGCTCAGCACTACGAATTACTGCCACATGCACCATACTAGCCAGATTTAACGGCAACTGACTTTTCCTGTTCCCAAATCTGAAGAACTATACCGCATACAATCAAATGCTGAGACGTAACAAAATACTTCATTATAACCCACTTTGGGGGACTCTTCACCGTTGTTTCCAATAGTGAAGAAATCAAAAAAGGCTGCTTAAGTCAAACACAGATGTTCATCCACTTGTTCAGACTACCCAAAATTGATACCACTGATAAAACATCGAATCCACACTGCCACATTAAATGATCAACACGTGAAAATGCTATATTTCAAATAAAATAATTTTATAAGTGAATGGGTTGCTGAAAAAAGATTCACTTCGAATATGGATGACACTGCTAAGAAAATGCATACATAATTTATTTGGTCACAACAATCAAACTAGTAAATTCAGCTGTTTTAAACTGACACCAACTGATTCAACTGATTATTTGTACACCAATCTGACAGACTGAACTTGTGATCAATGATAGTCATTTTATTTATACTCTTGGCCGCTATCTGTATGTCATTCTGAGAACTTTTTGAAATACTCTCCTACAAACAGTGAAGAAGAAAAGTGTTACAAGCTAAAGATACCTCTTAATGGTTTGTTCCTACCATGTGAGGGCAAAAATGGCATAAAAATTTAAATGGTGGGAATTCAAACCAAACTGCAGAACACCAATCCAACTATACAAAAGCCACTACACCAAGGGCAAACAATATAAATAAATAAATGTATTCACTTCATTATATCCTATACCATACTTTTCTGTTTGTCCATTACTGGATTCTAAAAGTGTATAATAAATTAAAACATTTACCTGCACACAAGCTCCCCATCCATAGCATCATGTTCATCATTGCTGTTGAAAGAAACACGACCCCCTATGGCTGACCCTATGATATAAACCAACCATGTCAAACGACCTGAAAACATAAACAAATATCTATTAACGTATTCTTCACACACACACACACACACACACACACACACACACACACACACACACACACACACACACACACACACACACACACACACACACACACACACACACACACACACACACACACACACACACACACATTTATATGGCCAAAGAGACTTGAGGTATAATAACATTTTCATTATAAATATTAAATAGCACATATAGTACAAAACTTAACACATTATTTTACACAATTGAAAACACAATCTTTCAATTACGCCAATGTAAATTACCCACATAAACTTTTAAATCATCTGCTTACAAGAGTATATTCCATTATATTAAGTGTTTTATATCAATTAATATAGGTTAAATTAAATCTATATAAACTATTATACAAGAGTTATAAAATTTTTCATGAAATTGTTTAATTTTTCTTGGTACATCCAAGTTTGTAGCCATTTCCAATGCACAGTTTAAATCTGACAACTAACTGAACACATTGTTTTTTTGTATATTAGGTGTTTTTTTTTAACAGTGTACACTACAAAATTGAACCGCTTGTATTAAATCTTATGTAAAGAATAAGATAAACTGTTATGAATAGGGACAATGTTACAAAGGCTTAAAGTGAATCTGATATGCATGATCAAGCAGTATACAAATGATATAATAGCTTCAAAGACAGGTGGGAATGGGTTGAAGATTGTAATACTACTGTGAAAATTGGCATACTGTATTCCACAAATATTTATCATTAGTTGCTACAATCAGGAACAAATATTTTTGGAGCACTCTGTGTCACTTGTATGGTGGTATTTGTAGTATACGGCCAGATTTATGGAAGGTTAATTTATGAAAATAGTATCACGATAATATGCTAGCGCCAAGTCAATGTTTGTTCAACAATTTTAGACAAAAGAAACATTGTAATGATATCGCACCTGCCATACTCACTATATATGTCCCCTTGTGATCATTACTTCTTCTCTAAAATGAAAAAGAAATATGGAAGTATAATATTTTGTGACTGCTGAAAACAAAATGAAACCTGCTGAATGAGCTGAATGTTATTTCAAAAATGCATTCGACAAATGATTTAAAAGACTGAAAAAAGTGTTAGCATAACTGTGTTGTACCCAGTAGAGATTACTTTGAATGGGTGTCAAGGGTGTATAAAGACATAATTTTACTAATAAACAATAAACAAATAAACCTTGTATAGTGTTAAATTATGCAAAATTCCAAATTCACAATGAATTCACCTTAAGTAAAGAAGCCTTCAAACGAACTTAAAGAAGCATTCACAAATGTACACAATCATGTATAATAGTAAAGTGCATGAAATCTGTCCAGTTAGGTCATAGCACCTACATAGTGTTGTCAATACGAAATATTAACTCACAATAATAACTCACAATAATAATTCAGACAAAATTACAGAGAACAGTATTTGACATACAGAATGCACCAATGTATTTTAAAATATTGAAAAATTTACTTGGCTACTATAAAATGTATATACATATTCTGCTTCATCGGGACATTTTGGGACCATGTCAAGTTGGCCCAATTAAGTGGGTGGCCCTATTATCAAAATTTCTAAAACGCAAACAAATAAGCCTGAGAAACAGAATTCATAACAGAAAACCAAACATAACTCTTAAATACAGTAAACACCGAAATTATAAGATTTTTATTTACGAAGTATGTCTAAGAAAATATAGTATTATATACACCAGTATATAAAATACTACTGTATAAATGATCAGGTAAAAACTTCCAGCAAGAAAGCTTGTAATAAAATATTGAAACTGAATTTGGTAACATACGCATCTTCAGTACAAAATGTCAGCAATATTTTGTACACTGCTGTGACCTACAAATATATAGCATATATGCTATTTCATGGGACATTCTACTTATTTTCTATTCTATTCCTACATTATTTTATTTCTACCTCATCTGCACTAAAAACTGCCACTAATTAATTAAATAAATAGGACAAAACCTGCAGGAAATTTTAAGAAGTAACAGCACTTATACCAAAAAATAGGACAACATACAAATGTAAAATAGAATTACATTTTATTCTCTAAGGCATTTCATGAAATATGACCGTTATAAGTACTAAAGCTGAAAAACTTGCATAAAACAGGATTAATCTCAAAGTTGTCACTTTGAAATTCTACATCATTCCAAACAAACTCATGATACTGCTGGGGGACAACACACACATGGTTTTCTTCCAATGTTTGAACAAAAAATATAAAAAACACTCTACAAGCTAATGGGACATCTATTTACACTTCTGTTTTTGAGTTTCCTGAACACAGTCGTCTTTCGATTTAAGCTTCTCTCATCCAAGTGTATAAGAATAGGCTCTCACTGCTATGTCTCATGAAGTTTGGAGTCCTCAGCTTCTTGTAATGTCATATGCCTCACATGTCCTATATGCCATCCAGTGTTCTTGAACACTCATGTTAAGGGCTCTGTGTACAAGTTTCTCAATATTGGCTAATCTGAAAATCATGTTCTTCTTTGCAACATAATGTTTAACTTGGGCTCATATCAGCTTAATAAGACTATCGGCAGTGTATAGTGGGAGGTGCACTACTTCATGTTCCATTTCATTTGCTACTTGATCTAATTTGTATACCACCTTCTACACAACATACGAGGGAATTTGAAAAGTAAAGATATAAGGCTCCTACTGATCATAGGGAAATTTGATTTTCGAAGCTGGTAGCACTGGCGTGTAGGGGGGGGGGTGGAGAAGCGAGAAAGCATTTCCGTTCCTCAGTTTGATTGTTGTTGTTGACTTAGTGTCATGTTAAAATGAACCCTGCTTATCAAAATCCTGCCAGGTGCGAGTTGCGCTCAGTGATACGATTTCTTTCTGCGGAAGGCAATAGAGCAGCTGAGCTTCATTGTTGACTTGTTGTGGTTTATGGTGAAGGTGTTATGACAAGACAGAATGTGACGAAGTGGGTTCGTGAGTTTAAAGAAGGAAGAACGGAAGTTCTCGTCGTTGAAAGAAGGGGCCGCTTCTTGTCGAATTTATGGAACAAGGTGCAACGATAAACGCTGCCAGTTACTGTGAAACTCTAAAGAAACTTTGTCGTGCCTTACAAAATAAGCGGCGCGGTGTTGACAAAAGGTGTGTGTTTTTTGCACGATAATGCCCGCCCCATACAGCCCGAGAAACCCAGGAGTTACTGGATTCTTTTGGATGGGATGTTTTGCCCCACCCTCCGCATAGCCCTGATCTTGCACCCAGCGATTATCACCTCTTCACCAAGCTAAAGGATCACTTGAGTGGGACGCATTTTCTAATGACGACAAGGATGCTGTGAAAACTTGGTTGCGGATGGTGGTGGGAGAGGTGTACAACTGGTGTACAAAAACTCGTCCCAAGACTGCAAAAGTGTATCGATCTTGACGGCAATTATGTTGAAAAATAGTGTGATATATACCTTCATGTATACTTTGTTTTGAAATACATGCATTTTTGAATGTTTTGTGAGCCTTGTATCTTTACTTTTCGAACTTCCCTCATAGATATCTTCTTTAGATAAGCTCATCCCTAGTTTCAGCAAGAGAAAATGGAACACCATTCTGTTGCAGCCATTTCATAATACCTGCTTTATGTCTGTTTGAGAACAGTGGCTTCCATCCACTTGGACTGTACAACACATCCAACACAATAACAGATTCTTCTTCCAATAAACAAACTAGCTCCTGAAAACCTCATTATCCATGTTATTAAGATCTTCAGATTTTGGGCTCTTTGGCCCTGGTCCATTCTTACACAAATTAGCAAACGTTTCGGTCGTGCCACAGACAGCTGAAACGTTTGCTAATTTGTGTAGCAATGGACCACGGCCAAACAGCCCGGAATCTGAAGGTCTTAATAACACTGATTCCACCCATGTAAGCCTGAGAAAATACCTCATCATCCAGTTTAGTTTTTTCTGTTTTCATTTATACCCCTTCCTTGGGAAAATGAAGACAATCTTCACACTTCGAGGCTCTACCACAGTTAAGGTACTTCTGAACCAACTAAAAAAAACTTTCACCATCAATTTTTGTACTTGTGCCAGGTTTATGTTTTTCCTGGTTTCTTCATTATAAACAAGATTTCTGAAAAACTTGTACACATTTCCTATGATGACTTTACTGAGCTATAATGACCATTCAGCAAGCATGTACCATGTACCATTATTTACACCATCTGTAATATACTATATACAGGATGCTACTTCAAAGTATCACTCATAATAAATACACACCAAATAGGCTTTCACTAAGAAACATTGAAATCAACAGAACACATGAAACAAGCGAATTGTTCATCTACTAATAGCTAACAATATGAGTAGCAACTCGGCAGGGAACTGTTCAGTCTACATTATCACAAACACACACTAATAACATCAAACATAAGAAAATAATATCAACTGTCAATAGTAATAATTGTGTGTGTGTGTGTGTGTGTGTGTGTGTGTTTTCACATAAAATGATACTAAGGCACTCTCTAAGGAAAATATTCATTACGCATTGGTGTCTCTCTCTCTCTCTCTCTCTCTCTCTCTCTCTCTCTCTCTCTCTCTCTCTCTCTCTCACACACACACACACACACACACACACAGAGTTCAAAATGGTTACACACATTTAAATTACATCCTCAAAAAACATTTTACCTTCCTGAATATTTATATCCATTTGCTGAGCAGATGGAGTGGTAAGTAATTCCTGATATATACGTGCTGCCTGATCAAAAAGTTGAACTAACAGTGTACAAGTCTTCTGGTACTCACAGCGCCCAATTACAGAAAGCTGCTCAAGTTGCTGCTGAACCATCCCAAGATCATCTAATGGATCTTCTAGTGATTCTCTACATAAACAATTGTTTTTATTATTCTGACAGTTTCCACAAACTATGATCTAAATTTTGATGAATTTACTACATAATACCATAAACACCTTAAAGTGAACTTAATGTACAGGGTTTTTTAATATCCTGGCATGACAACCGTCATGCCTTCAGCTTTTAATATTACTGTATATGGAAACAATTTAAATGTCTATATATAAGCAACAATAAAATGGATTGTTTCTGCAATCTGATAAAATATATTTTAAATTATGTAATCAACTATCAAAATAAAACTAATATAGGCAGACAATGGACATTTACTTTTAATGTCAGCCATTTTTAAAAGTTTTTCTAATTTAAAAACTCCAGGAAGAATCTGAAATCTAGCCTACAGTATTTAAAATATTATAATGGTCCATAGTACCTTCTATGGGTTGAGACTTATTGTATCTGACACAATCTTGTGACTGTCACTGTCAAACAGCAGAGATGTAAGTAACAGCACACTAACTGCATGCTGTAAAAAATCATTAACAAATCTGATCCACCATCCTGACTATGTGCTCTGACTTTTATAATGTCTGGTCTATATGAATATTTCATTAAAAGTCTTAATAATTTAATTTCTTGGCTTGGATAAAAGTAAAAATATTAACAAACTGAATCTCAAAGTCTCCAGCTCAAAATCCAAAACACAACAATTGAAAATTGTAATTCACCCCCAAATGCTAATTGGGGTCTTTTCTTTAATATCAGAATTTTTCTCTTCATTCATAATGTAATTTTTTAATAATAATAAATTTATTTACTTTTTATAGTTACCGTTATTGAATAATTTATTTTAAAAAGTTACAGTCAAGAGGAACTAAACTATTAGCTGCAGCTGACTAGAGAAATGTGTCACTATTTATAAAACAAGTACAGCATATCGTGGTCTATACTGTTTTCACTCTAAAAATAATATTTATTTGAGCACTATTTACTTCATTCCTCACAGATCCTATATCAGCTTAGTCATATGAATATGTTTTATGTTTTTTGCTTTGATGTGAATACTTTATTATTAGTTTCATTCTGTGATAGAAAAAACTAAATGGAAGACTAATATAAACTTATTACCATCTTCATAGTCCCTATTCAATGGGGATTTTTCTAGGGAATTGTAGAAAGTCTCCATGGATTTTCGTAATTTTTTTTATTGTCTTCCTTAAAGCTTATAGAAAAAAGTTAAAAAAGAATTTTTTGCCGCGTTTGAATTTAAGGGTGGTTCCCACCCATTTTTTGAGGGTAAAAAACAATTAATCTGACCCCAGGAATCGATAGAAATTCAAATTCTAAGTAAATAATATAGAATAAAGTTTTTCGAAAAAATGTGTTGTTTTATAGTTATTCAGACTTGAAAATTGCGTTTTTTTTGCGAAATATTCTATGTTTTTGGAGCATGTTTCGTACTTTACTCGAAAACTATCAACTTTTCGGAAAAACTTATAAGAATCAAAATAAAAGCTAATTCAATAAGGAACAATTTGCATTTTGTTTCATCCTCATATTATATTGAATCGTTATTGAGATATGCTATAAAAAAATGACAACTCTTAATTTTTTAACTGAGGAAGCGACCTTAAACTTGATATTTATCAATGAAAAATAACGCAACTTGCGATGATATTATTACTAAATGAAAGCTCTTAAAATTTCCTATAAAATGGTAAGTCGATATTTTGGATATCTTGAAAAACAACGAAGTTACAGAGCAAATATAGTAAAAATTCTTAAAAATATTTTTTTAAATCAAAAATAAAATGTCACCATTTTGTCAGTGTTGCATATTGGTGCGAGATATTGTAGATTTAGATTGTCTATTATATTAGGAATGTCCTCAATTTTTTTTTTTACGTATTATAGATTAGAAATGCGTGCCGTTTTCATAAATTTTAAGTTTTTTGATTTCAGAGAAAATTTATCGTTTTCAAAAAATATCTTGAAAAAAAAGCGTTTTATCAAAAAATTAACACTGACCAAAAATATAGCTCATAAAAAGGCGAATATTTTCAATCTTATTTCATGTTTTTTTAAGTATTATTCGACAAGTTACAACTGTTACAAGGTGTGTTTATAAGATTTTATGATAAAATGTTTTTGTGTCTAAGTACAAATCTTAGGAATAGTAGGTTTTTTGACTATGGCCACCCCAAACAAGCTGTAGCCCTTTTAATTTTCTACATAATGCATTTTTTAAATATTTTTTATCTTTAAAATTAACCGAGTTATGGTCAAAAATGTGAGCACTCAACGTTGATAAAATTCGGTAACTTCTTTATTTTATCAACGGCTACTAAGTGGAAGTCGAAAATGTGGATCTGGATGTAGATGCAAGAGAAGTG
Source organism: Magicicada septendecula (assembly GCA_034769895.1). NCBI lineage: Eukaryota > Metazoa > Arthropoda > Insecta > Hemiptera > Cicadidae > Magicicada > Magicicada septendecula. Next base: position 1,206,074,076 of record CM068367.1, read on the forward strand.
GGTTATTTTCCACTGACACTTGCTCATCCTGTAATGTAGACAGTTGTTTCAATACAGCGCCAGTCGATGAAAGAGATGTAAACGAAGAAAACGTTATTGAAAGTGACAATGATGAAGAATAAAAAACTAAATATATATCTTATGTACTTAATTTTTATATGACAGCTTGTAAGGACTTTTTAATAAAAATGATTTCTTTTTTATAGATATAGTTTTTTTATAGAAAAGGAGCATAAAGTCAAAGTTATTGTTCAATTGACCTATCGACCTCAAGGAACTCTTCCTCATAATATTTATAGTTTCAGGTCTTCAACAGTTGTAGCAGTACAGTTGGGTATTTTATTTTGACTTACCTCCGCTACCAGAGCTACCCCTTTGCACCACACGTGCACTCTGATCTCAGAATCGTGATCAGCGACCCATAAAACCTATATATATCCGTGTAGAGAGCTTTCAAGCGAAGCATTATATTATCAATGCCTAATTTTGGCTATTTCCGCCCTTTAAACCACCCCTTTGCACCACACGTGCAGTCTGACCTCGGAATCATGATCAGCGACCCAAAAAACCAAATTGAGGGCTTTAAACGGTGTCCTAACATTTTTTTACATTTTTAACCCTTTAAGGGTGAGAGTGGTCAAATTTTGTTTTAACTTTGCTGTATAAGCTTTTAAGAAGACAATAAAAAAAAATTACGAAAATCCATGGAGACTTTCTACAATTCCCTAGTTTTGCCGATTTTTACGTCTCATTGAACAGACTATCAGTAACTAAACATTTCCTTTTAAGACTTGAGATTCAAAATTTACAATATGCAGATAATACACCTTATATATAATTATAAGATTTTATTATAACACATCACATATTTTTAGGTCATAGTCTTTAGTATTTAACACCACAGTGGTGCTCCCTTATCTGTTGGCAAAATTGTAATGCTAGTGTAGGCCTAAGACCTTTAAGGGCACTGCATTCTCCTGAAGATAAAGGCCCTGCATACTCTTCAGTGGACTAGCTCTCCATATTCTAGTAGCCTCTTGCCTAACCACATCTGCCTCATTTGGCAACCTACAGAGACTGTCTTCAACATTACCAATTATGTCTTCCACCAGCAATGAGGTAAGCATTTGAGCAAAATTCTCTCCCTTGGCCAAAACTAAAGGTGCCTTGCCTGTTGAAAAGTGTCGATCTAGGGGTTGTCTGTCGTCTGACAACCTGTATAGTTTATAGTGAATATCGCTTACAATTTTAGTAAAATTATAGAAAGCGTGTTATTATTTTATACTATTAGACTGTGTGTTTTCAATTGTAATTGCTTTTCATTGTCATGTAATTTTTAAACAAAACATTTCTATCAATATTATTGTTTAAACCTACACCAGTAATAGGAAAATATGGCGTTGTCAGATTAACAGGCAGACTGAAAGAACACAGTAAAACATCTGGACTGAAAGAAGTAGAAAACATTGGAATGTCACAACAATACTTAGTTCTGTTTACTTTCAGTTGTGTTGGTTTTACATGTGTTGAGATAGTCACCAAATCTCACACTGTAACAATCATTGCATTCAGTTATTAAATGTTATATTTCTCCAAATCATGAGTTTTCATTTCTTCAGACAATAAACTAGCAAAACCAAAACATTCCTCACACATTAAAATATTATGTATTTTTGCATTATAACCACTCACAACTGGTAAACATCTTCCACTTCTTCACTCCAAGACATATCGATAACACCACATACCCAAAACACATAAAAAATTGTGCACGTACAATTATTGGGAGAGTACCAAAATTATATCTTAATGTGGCAACTGATGGAAGACAATCTGACAAGAAAAGCCAAAAGCAAATAACACAACTGCACTCATTACTGAATTCCTGACTTCCAATTGTTACATCCTGCATCCCTTAATCCTTCTTCTACACGGTTGACTCTCATTTACTGTTTTTTGTTAATTTTTAACATACACAAATTTGGGGGTGAGCTGGTTGGTCCTCGTCCTGCCCCTGGATACCTGTTTACAGTGAACTGAACACCAGCATTAGCTTTCCTTGTGAAAGTCGCATGAACGAAGCGAATAACAAAACGAGCCTCTCAAACAGTCCTTTTCAGGATTCTCGACGTGTCTCACCATCGGTGAGACGAGAACATCCTGACCGACTTAAGGTTTTATTATGGAATTTAAAAGGACAAAGCATTAGAGCAATGCGGCTGAAATACAGAATTGACAAAGATCTCATAATGAGAGAGAGAGGTGTGGGGGCTTTCAAAAGATACGAAATTTGGTGCCCGACAAGAACATTCGCAAACACTTTAATGTGCGAAATTAAAATGAAAGCTAAACATGAAAATGGGCATGTATCTTTGGGTACAACATTTAGAGAAAGGAAACTGAAATTAAAGAGGAATAACAACATGACATCACAAACAGTGAATGGTATTATTAAATGATGCACTGGAATGCAAGGTCGCTCCGAAATAAATCTGATGAGCTGAGAAAAATCTTGGAAGAGAAAAGAGTGAAAATTGCGTGTATACAAGAAGCTTCATTACCACAAATCGAAACTTATCACCCGAAATTTAGTGGCTTCAAAATGTATCACGCATCGAGAGAAAACCGTAGTGGTGGAGGCTTAGTGACGCTAATCCATGAATCACTGACTGCAGAGCGTATTGAGGGTGATATAACCCCCGAAATGGAAGTTGCCAAACTGAGGATTAGAATTAGCAATAATGAGGCTTTTACACACTACAATGTGTATGTACCTGGGCAAGGACTACGGAAAGAAGACCTACTGACGTTGCTGCCGACGGAAGAGAAAACAGTAATTGTCAGTGACTTCAATCACACTTGGAACAGTGGCTCATCAAATCGAAATGGAAAGATCCTCTATGAATGGCTGTTAGGAAGCAACCAAATTCTATTGAATAAAAATCACACAGCCACGTTCCAATCAGCCTCAACAGGTACACTCAGTACCCTGGATTTATCGATAGTCACTCCAGGTATGTGGGGGAAGGTTGTAGGCTGGCATGTGGGACAAGATCTTGGTAGCGACCACTTCCCGGTCTTCCTGGAACTCGACGCGGGAAACACTCAGATAAGGAATAACACCACAGTACACAGCAGGTATAAAATGAAGAAAGCGGACTGGGATTCCTTCAAAGATGAAACAACAAAAATTCCAACTCAAGACATAGCTACGTTGGAGGAAATAGAAACAATTATCATTAACGCAGCCGACAAAAGTATCCCAAAACAGTCAGGAAAAGCCAAGCACAAGTACATGAATAGCTGGTGGAACAACGAGCTTCAGGAGCTAAGAAGAGCGCGTAATAACGCTCGGAAAAAATGGAAGAAAACATGAATAGCTGTAAACCGAAGTCAGTTCAACAAATGCAATGCCATGCTCCGCAAAGCTATTCTTGAGGCTAAGCGAGGGTCGTGGAGGGAGTTCGTCAGCTCCATGAACACAAACACCCCTTCAAGTACAGTATGGAAAAAGTTCAGAGCAACAAATGGAGAATCCTCAAAAAGGATAAATGCAATTAGTCAACCAAACGGGAATCTCCTCCTGGACGATGACTTAAAAGCGGAAGCCTTCAGCAAATTCCTCTCGGATAGGTCGGGTCGCAAGATTTCATGGCCAAAACAGTTAAGCCGAGATGAGCAATTCCTGTCTTGCCGAATGGAACATCTCTATAGGTGCGCGGACCCCGATGACGTCCCTTTCACACTGGCGGAGCTAACAGATTGTGTGGGAAAGCTTAAACGCTCAGCTCCAGGTTCGGACAACATCCACAACGAAATGTTGAGTAACTGTTCCCCCGAAATGTTGACGAAGATCTTGGACCTATTTAACGATATCTGGAAGACAGGCGAAATCCCTCAAAAATGGAAAACGGCCAGAGTTATTCCCTTATTAAAACCTGGAAAGGACGAATCGAAATTGGCCTCCTTCTTGTTTTTGGAGGTTTTTGAAGTTAAATCTCATTAACTTCTTGTTTTGGGAAATTAATGGAGTGCCTAGTCAACAAAAGGTTGACTTGGAGGTTGGAATCTCAAAACCTTTTGGACAAATATCAGTTTGGATTTCGGCCTCAACGAAGTACCACGGACGCCCTGCTATACTTCACAAATAAAGTTTACGAAGGCTTTGAATGCAAGAAGTCCACGGTTGCGGTCATGATTGACTTTGAAGCCGCGTTCGACAAAATACCACATGCCACAGTCATCCTACAGTGTATGAAAATTGGGATTAGGGGAAGATTATTGCAGTTCATAGTAAAATTTCTTGAAAACCGCCAAATAGAAACTGTAGTAAATGACACAAACTCTTTGAGCCACAGAATAGAGAATGGAATACCACAGGGCGGAATTATCTGTCCGTCGCTTTTCAACATTGCCTTACGAGATATCTCAAATGAACTTCCACCTGATGTACACAGTGTTACTTTTGCGGATGATAAAACCATTTGGGCGACGGATACCAACCACGAGAAAGCAACGGAATCCATTCAGCTAGCCCTCAATGTTATAAGCAGGTGGTGTCAAAAATGGTCTTTAAAGATTTCAACCCAGAAAACTGAATGCGCATTTTTCACCAGATGTAATAAGCTAGCAAACTATGTGCCTCTCCTTACCCTTCAAGACGAAATACTTCAGCATAACAGAAATCCAAAACTGTTGGGGTTGGTTCTTGATCCAAAACTTCGGTGGTCAGCACACGTGGAATATGTAATAAAGGCATGTACCCCAAGATTGAACGCATTGAAAGCGGTAGCCAGTCGCAACTGGGGCGCTGACACTTCAACGCTGAAAATGTTTTATCTTGCATTCGTGAGGTCGAAGGCTGTTTACTGTTGTGAAGTTTGGGGTTCAGCTGCAAAAACCCACATAAACAAAATTCAGGCGATCCAATCAGCGGCACTACGTCTTTGCCTGGGTTGTACAAAAACCACCACGATAGCTGCTATGCAAGTTGACTTAGGTGTTGAGCTGATCGAAATGTACATTAGAAGACAAATGTGGACAAAACTTTTGAAAGTCAATACATTACCAATAACTCACCCATTATACAACTTGTGTGCCAATCAGATAAGCATTAAAAATTCGTTCAACTATCAAACGAACATACTGTCGACAACGTTATCGTATAATGTGCCGGAGCAAATTCCACCTGTGTACGATGAACCGCCACGTAGCTGGCCGGGAATAAAAGTGATCGTGGATCTTCCACACAAATTCGGCAAAATGAGTCGTCCAGATATACTTAGAGCAGAAACACTAGAGATGATTGACGAGCAGTATAAAAATCATACGAAGATCTTCACAAATGGATCGGTGGACATCAAAAGCGGGAAGTCAGGTGCAGGGTATTTCAACCAGAGTAATGGCGAACGGTACTATATTCCAGCTAACGCACAGTCCAGTATGGATGCCGAATTATTGGCTATAAACGCGGCATTAACCTGCTGTCTTTCCATTGAGCAAAAGCTCATCTGTATCTTGACTGACTCCAAATCATCATTAGAAGCGCTATCAAAATCTGGCACGAGTGCGTACTTCTTTCGTATTAATGAAATAAGGAAACTATTCCTCCAGCTACACAATGAAGGAAAAATGATCACCCTTCAATGGGTTCCATCCCACTGTGAAGTCTGTGAAGTCCCCGGAAATGAAATAGCAGATGGGATCGCAAGGGAAGCGTGCACAATGTATCCAACTAACCTAAAGAAGTTCTCCCTGCTGCAGTGCAGAAGCTCGGGTGACCGACACTTCAGGAGCTCTTGGGAGGACAGTTGGAAATCAGCAACTACAGGTCGCAGCTTATACCAAATACAACCTGTGCCGGCCAAGGAAGACATCTACAAGGGAGTAGCGCGTCCGATAGCTGCTTTTGCTGCGAGGGCACGTACCGGCCATATCGTTACCCAAGAATATCTCTTTAGGTTCAATCTCACGGATACGCCACAATGCTTATTCTGTGAAGACGGAGAGGAGAACCTTGAACATATACTTATAAAATGTCATTACCCGATTGCCGCAAGGGATATCTTAAGGATGCAAGTGTCGGGATGGCAAGAAATCATGAGTAATAAGAAGTACTGGGCTATCGCTTCTATGATCTACCATGGACATCGGGCTATCGGCTACAGTTGAAGCTGGACGCCTGTAGGAAAAAGTAAGAAGTAACATACACAAATTTTTATTTATTTTTGAAGTGGACATGTGTGTGTTAAAGGCTATCATTTTGAGATTACATTCATATACGCCCAGTTTGTACTTGTATACATATTTTTATATTATTAATAACAAAACTTTTTTTTTACAAGAATATATTTTTTTATTTTGTGAATTACAATGTTTTAATAGTAATATAAAAATGATATTATATGATAATATCGAAATGTATATCGAATGACATACATCATCAGATATGAATATCGATGTATATGTATATATACACACACATTTCAAGATTATACAGAACATTATAAAATATCGGTATGGAGAACCATACATGACTTCCATGTTCTAAGATTTATATTTAAAATCATATTCGAAATGAAATATTTCCATAGAAACTACTTCTTTCTACTTATTGCTTCAGCCTTAACCACAGTACTGTGGTCACTAATGTATACCACCTCACGTTTTCGCACTCGATTTTCACTGATGATGGCAGTCGATGGCACTGCCGAAAAGTCTGGTTTTGCAGAAAACATTCGACTACAGCTAAACAGCCCGGGAAGGAATTTTAACAAAGAACTACTTCTTTGTTGCCGATAACGTAGTACACATATAAACAATTCTCCCCTCCCCCTTCAACTATAATTTTCATTAATACAAAATTACCCCCACCCCGTTCACCTAACCTCTTCATTTATAGATATTTCATCTACGTTTCTACAGTGGATGATTATGAGCTTCTTATCAGGATACTTTATTTATCAAAATTAAGTAATTTACTCTAGTTAAAACATAAAACGTTGCAGGTAAACTACCCCTTTCTCTTAACCGATCTTCACCAAAATCAACAGACCTTGAGTTCTCTATAATTCAAAAAGGTATGCAAAAAAGTAGTTGATTCTGTTTGAATTTATGGGAGTTACCATTCATCATAGAAAAAATTACCCTTGTTAAAACATAAAATGTTGCAGGTAAACTACCCCTTTCCATTACCCGATCTTCACCAAAAACAACAGGTCTTGAGTACAATACAATTCAGGGCTGTATGCAAAACACTATTTGATTCTGTTTTAATTTTGCGGCTGTTATCGTTTACCATAAAAAAAATTACCCTTGATAAAAAAAACGTTGCAGGTAAACTACCCCTTTCCCTTAACCGATCTTCACCAAAAACAATAGGTCTTGAGAACTCTACAATTCAGAGCCGTATGCAAAAAATTATTTGATTCGGTTTGAATTTGCGGCTGTTATCATTTGCCATAGAAAATACCCTTGTTAAAACATAAAACGTTGCAGGTAAACTACCCCTTTCCCTTAACCGATCTTCACCAAAAACACTAGGTCTTGAGTACTCTACAAATAAGGGCTGTATGCAAAAAATTATTTGATTCTGTTTGAATTTGCGGCTGTTATCGTTTGCCATAGAAAAAAATCTACACACACACACACACACACACACACACACACACACACACACACACACACACACACACTTTTCGAAAAATGACTTTTTTCATGTTTTGAGTGTAGTACAATCAGAATCTGCAATAATCTCGAACATGATTTTTTTTGCCATCACCATACTTCCACTTCCTTAAGGAACATGGAAGTAAAAAGTCAAAGGTGATCTACAATACTATGTACGCTAAAATATTTCTGAAAAATTCCTTCTAATATTCAGAATCTTTTGAATAGTCATCAATGTATAAATGAAGTTAAATGCATGCATATAACGGAAAATAAATTAAAACAAATGTAAACTTATCTTACCGAACAACCACAGCAACACATTCTAAGCGAGACGTAATGTATGCATTTGTCACTTCAGGTGTGTACGTTTCTAGTAGATGTGGTTCTGTTGCTTTAACGTATGGTACGGATGCAACCATCCTCTGCCACAAGCTTAACAGATAATGTACACTGTTTGGTGCAAACTGCCACATCTATTATACAAAATACTGTCACATCAAAATCTCAGACTAACACATACCAAATCAACAAAATGTCATAAATAAAAAGCTGACACATGGACACATAATAAAGTACTTTATAGCACAGAAAATGTATAAACAAAAATATGTATATTGTAATGGTACATGTCTTCACCTAACAATAATGAAGAAAACATGACAAGATAAATTGTTTAATCATTAACACTAAAATAAAAAAGGGATGAATCAGAGATTAAAGGAATGGGTAACTCAAAATAATAACACGATCAGACATATCCAGGTAGTCAGAACAATAACCTCTAATAATAAAGAAGTAACAAACAAACAAACCAAATGTTAAATACAGTAATACATGGCGATTTAACCTGAGTAGCCCAATAGATGGTAAGTGAGAGAGTAGAACCAGCCCCATAAACCAAGAATAATATAAATAATGACAACTGTAAGTGAACTAAAACTAGCCACCACACTACCACAAGAGTGTAGTAATAATAAGAATAATAATGAACAAAGAATTAGCATGGAAGTGTGAAAGTATAATCAGCCACAACACCAAGGAAGTGACATGTAAATGATGGCAAAATAAAGTGAGCCCAGAAAGAATACAAAACTAATGTTAAACCAATGAAAAAGACTAACTAATGAAAATTGTATATGATAATAATAAATGTAAAGACAGACAAGTTAAAAATATTAATTGTTAAGGACTTGAGATATAGAAGGGTACACTAACCCAAACAAATAGAGTAAACTAGGACAAATCACATTAGCACGACACAAACATATCATGTATAGTCAAACCACACAGAGTGAGAGATTATAAATTGTAAGGAGGATGAACATTTTAAAATAAATGTAAGAAAGAGAGTTTTGAATAAGCAATACACTAATCTTTACCCACCAGTAACCCTAAAACAAGATTGAGTGCAAAGTGTTAGTGTTAATACCCCGAAGTGAGAATAAACCCCATTAAAAAGTGATAAACACGGATAAAACCGTAATCAAAGTTTATAAGTGCATAAACTAGGTTATAAGTTATAAATGAGTGAGATCTGATAATGGTCAAACGCAGGAAGGACTGCGATAGTTGAGAGGCCAATGTGAGTGGACACCCAAAATGTAACTAAATAAACTAAGTGTTAAAATTAAGTTAGCTTTAGTGATAACTGATTATCATGGTTTTAAATGTGTGTCAATTAATGTAACAAGTGACTATAAAGATTATTAGGAAAGTAAGAAAGATAGACTATCAGTGTGTCAATTCACCATATAGAAAATGTCAGTAATATTAAGGGATAAAAACAATGAATAATCATGATAAGAGTTAATAAGACATAGTGAAATGGTATTAGGTACCATTAGTTAATAAAACAGTGTCAGATAAGCTTAGTAATAAGGATTTTCTATAATAATCAAAATAATTAATGTTTATATGTTTGTTTTCTTTTAATGATACTATAAAATAATTATTACCCACTGAAGAGTATGAGTGGATAATAAAAGGTAAATAATTATGTTTTAATGAGTAAGATTTATGTTTCAAGAGAATTATGTTTTAATGAATAAAAATTATATCTATGGGAATTGTTAAAACCATAAGATGCTATGTTATATGATGCAATAAACAAGAAACAAAATAAATACAGTCAGATACAATGACACTAAAAGGCAGTTATGACAGTATACAAATTAACACATGAAACCAACAAAATCACACACAATTACTAGAACAGACATAAACATTGAGCAAATAAACAGAATCATGTATTAAAACAATCAGGACCCATACAAGGGGAGAATAAAATGTAATCTCAGTAATTAAAGAAAAAATAGTCAATTGCTATCTAAGCCTAGGCAGATTCCCAACAGTCAAACTACAAAAGACTTCAAATTTTAGAATTAAACACTGACATTAGTAAGACTAAGCCACATAAACTATGAAATACAATTAGACTATCATGTTAAGGCAGGAATATTATGATAATAATGTAAATTAAGAAAACAGTATAATTAAATAAAATCCACGAAACTGTCAAAATGTTGATACCTAAGTAAATACTGTAGTATTGGATGTCAAATTAATCCTTGAGCCAAAATATGAACAGTGGTAATAATATTTACTACTAAAAAGGGAGTACTGAAGATTAATTACATTTAGAAGACCTGTGACCATTTTAAATAAAAATTCAAATATCTTAACAATGATCTCAAGCCAATTTCAGCCAATCAAAAATTGTGAGTTGCCATGACAACAACCGTGTACTGACTAATTTTCAGTTAGGAACAATAATAACTGTAGTGACGCTAAACTGGAGAGAAGCCACGCCGTGAAGGGCACAAATTTTTAACTCTAAACCAGTATAAGTGCCCATAAGTCGATGAAGAAGGACCAGAATAACTGACGAGAGGACATTCCAACCAAACTATACCAAGGACCAGCGCGGAATTAATCTAGATGACCAAAAAATATATGGAATCTGACCAGAAGAAGACGCCAACCATTCCCGAAGCCCAAGACTGAAGAAGGAAGAACCGACATCAACCCATTACACCACTTGGACGACTGACAATACATCTTTTATATACTAACGTTGAGTATTGCTGAATTTTTTGATTTTTAAAAAAGACAAATTCTCTTTCACAAAATTATAACTAAATGATAAAACTCTCACTATCACTGAAGGTATTTTCAAGGATGGATAAAATAAAAAAGTAACTTTGTAAACACTGAATGACCAAATGATAACCTATGTATACACCAACGACACTGTCACAATTCAACACCACAATATTTAATTTATAGTAAACCTTGTGTAATTTTAATGATCACGTACTTTAAATGATATGTTCTAATTTTGTTATTTTGTTAAATAAACCTCTGTTTCGTACTTAAAAGAACCCTATAGGCAGATTTATTTTGTAAAATAATAACCACACTGTCTTGCAGCTAATATAAACATTGTACTGCCAACCCAGCGATCCGCTGATTGAGCGAATATTGCCGAGGCTAAAATCATTGTATAATTATTAATTTTATGAAGCGTTAACAAAAAATAACCAGTCAAAAGCCTAATAAAAGAGTGTGTATCGATAACAACTGTCCATTATTTACTTGTAAAGAATATTATGCATGTTTTGTTTACTAGCAGTGGGTCAACATAATCAACGTTGTCTCAAGTTGGCAACACGTTTCCCCCACTCAGATGAGAATCAGTAACAAGCCAGACGGCAAGCGATTCGAATTTACAATAGTGCAATATCAAACTATACAAATAAAAACTTTTAATTGTTTTCACGAAAAACAATTTGGCGCCTATCCGGAATTACGAAAGAGTGAGAAGGGACAGGTAAGGCACCCAGGCTACCAGACGCTTCCAAACGACACCATTTACGTTCGCAAAACACATTATGAAAACTTCCAATTCCAAAAATAAACTAGATAAGACATATAGATATAAACAAAAGGGAGAGGTGGTTACAGAGTGACGATCCCAACAGTGGGGCTTAAGGTAAGGACAGATACGGGAGTACTTCGTTTCTGTGAAGAATAGACGCAAACAAAGAGTGACATTCTAACACCCCAGGAACGGCTGGTTACAATATTCATAAAGTATACAGTAACACAGCAGCATAGAAAACAAAATAAAACAACCAATAACACTGAGCAAGTTGCTGACTGCGGAATGAAATGTGACAATTCATAAAATAAGTATCTGACTCATGTAAAAGCTTGGATAATATTTATAGCTCACTGTACATCACATTCTTAATGAAAGAAGTTTCATTCCATTATATAATCAACAGCACGCTTGATTTTAATAGTGGATTTACTTCATTTTCTGTGTCTCCAAGATAGTAATAATTGACTGCTTCTAGCCATGCCTGAAACGCCCTCTAATATCATATGCCCTCTACTTCTTAGATAAAATTCCAATAAATTGAAGAAATGCATTATTCATCATAAAATTTTTGTTGTTTAAATTAAAATTAATATTAGATATTGACATTCACTAGAGTAATGCCACTTCATACAACTGCTTTTAGAAGGGCTGTTTCCGTGTTAACAGACTGTGATGTGCAATAATACACACCATAAATGTTATTTATTTTTGTTGTAGAAAAAACAGAAATATTAAGAATTGTAAATATCTAAACAGGGATGAAAAACACTCATATCACCATATAACTATTACAACTGACATGACTCACCTGTTTTTACTTTGCCAAACTGCTTGCAGAGAAAGTGAAAATGTAAAAGTTCAAGAAAAACAGTGCAAAATGACTTACAGTTTTACTTGAATTAATATACATACATTTCATATATTCATAATTCCTCACAATTTTTCTTGTTATTATAAGTATTAACAATAAACAATATTTTATATTTTTTAACAACAATGTATTTTTAAATTCATTTGTATTTACACCGTTTTGACAGTTTTTGTTGGCCTCCAGAATAATGTAAATTTGAAAACAATCGCTTAATAACGGCCGCTTTACATATATCGCGCGCGTGCGCGCGCGCGCCCGTGTGTGTGTGTGAATACTTCTGCAAGTACATTTTTATTTTTATTACTATATATTAAAATGAAAATAGACTTGCAGAAGTAATATGTTCTTGAATATCACAGAAATATAGCAAGAAACCAAAAGACAATATTTACTTGAAAAGAGAAGACAAAAGAGTAAAAATAAATTTATTAATTAAAGACCGAACTCAAAAACAAAAAATGGTCTATTTAAAATTACAAATTTATTAAAATTAAAATAAATAGGCCTATTTAAATAAACCCAAAACATTTCCAAAATAACCAAAAAACCAGCTGATTAAGTAAAAAACATTAAACAACTGATACTTAAATTCGAATTACACTGATTATTTATTTTATTTTATATTAAAATTGAAACAAATTCAATTATTTCTTAGTTTTTTTTATATTGAAACAGAATAATTTTGATTACTGTTAATTCATTCATAACCTCTGAAAGTACTGAATCTATAAGTGAAATGTATGTCAGCATAATTAAAATAATACCAACAACTTGCAGAAGTAAAATAATCTGATAATATTAGACACACACACACACACACACACACACAGAGGTAATTATACATATTTATTATTTTAATAATTAATAATAGTGTAAATACAGTGAAACCTTGATATAACACTCTTCTGCGGACCACCCAAAAAGCGCTTTATATCGAGGGTCGCTTTATATAAAGGTCCCAAGTTTAACTATTTAATTTGCTGGGACCATGAAAAATGAGTGTAACATCAAGGGTCGTGTTATATCACGGGGGCGTTATATCGAGGTTCCACTGTATTGTTGTTTTTAGTGTTACTTTGTATTTCTTTGTTTATTAGTTTATTATTTACTGTGTTTTTATATATTTTCCAATTTTTCCATACGTTCATTTTCTACCATCAGATCTACGTTTTAATAAAGTAACATTATCTAAATTTAAGAATGTATGATTATTTTTAATCAAGTAGTAAGCTAAATTTAATTTATAAAACAATTTCTGGTTGTAGAAATGAGTTCTGATGTTGAATAAATTTAATTTTTAAACATTTTTAGTTTGGCCTACATAGAATTTATTAAATTCAGAGCACTGATTCTATACAAACCATTTAAATTATGAATTATATTATGCGTTCTACTTTTGATTCTATCATGATCTGTTTTGTTATAATAATAATGATTGTTATTATTATTATTATTATTAATTTTGTTATTTTTGTATGTAATTTTTATACTGTAGTTTTGAATAATTTTGGAATTATATGATTTATTATGCTTATGTAAGTAAAATTAATATATTTTATGTTTTGACTACTTTGAGTATTTTTATTACAGAAATTATTTCTGATTTTACAGGAATTAATATTTTTTTTTATTAATTCTGTTTTCAATGTTGTCAATAATTTTTGGGTTATATCCATTCTGTTTTGCAATACCATATATTGTGGCGGTACAAAAGGAAACATCCAGGATCGCCACCCACACTTGATAGACAGTGTGTGGGAGCCATATCAAATTGCCCACAAACAATAAAGATGTTAAAAAAAACTACTTATCAGAAGATGGGGCGGGCCAAGTCCGTTTAGGCGGATCCACAAGCACAGTTTAGGTCAGGGTCGAGTGACAAATAATTAATAAAATAGCATTATTAATTTTATATTATCAGTGATAACACACACAATACAATTTACAATTATTATCCTGTATACTTCGAATTTTCCTACAATATTACACATATTCGTTTTTATATTTTTCAAATACATTTTTTAAATACAAATGTAAAACCCTTTGACCCAAAAGTCCCCAGGGTAGTGCCAACAATTTAATTGTGTTCTATATCCCTTGATTCCATCCCCCCCCCCCACACACAAGAAACTGTTTTGTTTGAAATACTTTTTGAAATAACAAATTAATTTTGTTACATTTATAATAATTCTGTTATAATGTCTAATCATACCTGTGGTGGTAGTTTTTCTAAATAATTAAAGATAAGATTACTTGTTGACAGTGTGGGCATTTTCCCCCTGTTGGTAAACTCACTCTCTCTCCCCTAAATTTTGTTTAATTCATACAGCACTTTGTACGGACTTCACTTTTAATCTGTTGTATGAAATATTCCCTAACTTACTTCAAACTTGGACAACGCGCCACGTGCTTGCACAACGGCACCAAGATTGTTTACGGTTCAGTGACTATTTCTGACATGAACTACTTCCATTTGTTATTCCTTTTGTTCCTTGTTACCAACTACGCCCTTTTGATTGAACTTACATGCACTATCCGCTTTTTTGAGCTTATTATAGCTCTACATTTTACACAGGCGTGCACACAACCATGCCACTGTTCCGAGAGTGACTGTCCCATCTGCCTCATGGCTTTGTATAATACACGGCATGATCTTTTTTTGCTGCCTCGTTTCGGCTGGTGGCCTTCACCAAAAATCTATTTAAAATATTTTTGTTAGAAATATTATATCTTAATATTAAATATTAAGACATCTGTCTAAGTTTTAACCCAATAACTGCCCAAAATACTGTCCTGCACTATTTACATCGTATCGCACCCCTACTGGTCACATGCCATTACTTGCATTTTCATCCAAAATTATCACATAAACCATTACCCATCAAAATAAATGTTCTTGTTTTTATAATTTTATTTAATAACGTTTTTCTTTTTTATTTTCTGTTTTCTTTTCTCAAACACACTCGCACCACTAACTTCTGAATATACATTTTCTGCTACCTTTTTGGTGCAGGATTTTGAATTTACAGTGTATACGGGTCGTGTACTGTTACATAATTAAAGAAGTTTGAGTAGGTTTTCTTAATATAGTGTAATAAAATTTACTGTGGTATTGTGGTACTTATAATTGTAATATCTTAAAAATTTATTTCCTGTTTAATGTGCTATAGTAAGTTTACATTGGTATGGTGATCATAAATTAAAGTACAAATTTTATTAATATTATGACCATTATTTTGATATATGTAGAGTGTCATCTACATATCTATAATAAAGAACTAGAGGGTCCACATTTTTAATATTATGTATTTTGTTATCTAAGTTTGTAGAAATGTTTCTGACAAGATGGCAAAAGTAGGCGCTCCCATTGCTAGTTTTGTCTTTTTGTTTATAAATATTATTATTATTTATACATGAAATAATTTTGGTTTAGAATAGTACTTAAAATGTTAGTGGTTTGGTAAATATATTGAGAACTGAAATTATCGTTTTCAGTTTATTATTAATAATTTCAACTGTTTCTTTAAAAGAGATATTTGTATACATGTTTGACACATCAAAGGAAAACATTTCATATATTATTCTTTACTAAATGCAGTATTAAATTCAATAATCAAGGTTTTATTGGTCTTAATAATCCATTAATGATGTATTAAGAATTAATTGTATCTGTCATTAGTTTACCAATGAGTATTACCAGTGGTTGATTTCTAAAATTATAGGTGTCGGAACGCATCAATTCAAAAGTTGTACAGACACAAATATACTCATATTTTATATTAGTGTATAAGTTTACATCAGGTTATTAAAAAGGAGGTCTAAATTTTTAATGCATTATAAAATATGTAAAATACGTATAAAGGCTACTCCCCATTAAGATAGTCAAAATGCCCCTTGAAACCAATCATTTTTTTGACTGTGTAGGTATATTACAATTGTAAAAACATTACATTACACATGGTTCTTAGGTTCCCGTCTACCCCCTCTACAGAGAGGGAGGGTGAAAAATTGACTTTTTTCAATGTTTATTTTTTTCTCAAATTCTATGAAACATAGTTTCCAAAAAATTTGAACACATTTTTGGCACCAAAAGCAATAAACTAAAAAATTACAGACCCCATGGGATCACGGGATTGTTTTTAAAAAAATTCAAAAAAGATAAATAATGCTATATCTCAAGTCCCAAAAGAGCTACAGGCATATTTTTTGTTTCAGAAAGTGTATTTTAACAAAATTTTTATACTAAAATGTTTGCAGATTTTTTGAAGTGGTGGGCCAACCTCAAAACGCAAAAAACCACATTTCTCGGCTATTTTGAGGGGGGTTTTTGTTAGTCTGAAAGTAACTAGTACTTTAAATAATATTAAAAATGTAAAATTTTATTATTTTCTTTCATAATATATAATAAAAGGTGATTTTTTTAAATAAATAAATTTGAATTCGTGAATTTTTGTTATTTTTAAACTTATTTTTATATTTAAATGAGCTATAATTCCTTAATATTACTTTTATGTGTGCACACATACACACTATATATACATAGTGTGTTATGTAAATTATAAACATTCCAATTATAAACTGCTGTATTCCAAAAACTGTTTTTGAATTTTTAGGAATAAATATCGCATTGGAATTTTTATAATTTACATAACACACACTATGTATATATAGTGTGTATGTGTGCACACACAAGATTAATATTAATAAATTGTACCTCATTTAAATATAAAAATAACAAAAATTCACGAATTCGAATTTATTTATTTAAAAAAATCACCTTGTATTGTATATTATGAAAGAAAATAATAAAATTTTACATTTTTAATATTATTTAAAGTACTAGTTACTTTCAGACTAACAAAAAACCCCTCAAAATAGCCGAGAAATGTGGTTTTTGCGTTTTTGAGGTTGGCCCACCACTTCAAAAATCTGTAAAAATTTTAGTATAAAAAGTTTGTTAAAATACACTTTCTGAAACAAAAAATATGCATGTAGCTCTTTTGGGACTTGAGATATAGCATTATTTATCTTTTATGATTTTTTTTAAAACAATCCCGTGATCCCATGGGGTCTGTAATTTTTTAGTTTATTGCTTTTGGTCCCAAAAATGTGTTCAATTTTTTTGGAAACTTTACGTTTCATAGAAATTGAGAAAAAAATAAACATTGAAAAAAGTCAATTTTTCACCCTCCCTCTGTAGAGGGGGTAGACGGGAACCTAAGAACCATGTGTAATGTAATGTTTTTACAATTGTAATATACCTACATAGTCAAAAAAATGATTGGTTTCAAGGGGCATTTTGACTCTCTTAATGGGGGGTACCTTTGATCTAAAAAGATAATAAAGTTTGCTGATATTTCTAAAGAGCTTCATTGTCAGGTTAGCCACACGACAATCAAAAACATGTTACTTATGATGGTGTCATCCCAGAGCCTCAATCAATCTCTAAGTGATGGTTTTGGTGGTTCAGACATTTAAAAAAAGTTTCCATAGTTTCATCATCGTGTTGTTTCTTGACCTTTCCTTACTCTTTGTGTCGACACTGCTAACTGCGAATGTCATCTTCGAGCAAGCCTTGTTAAAATTTTTAAAAATATGTTCTACTTATAAGAGAATTTTAGGTAGAATGAAAAAAAATGAACGATAGTAATTAAGATCAAGATTAGTGCTGGTGTTTGATTTTAACAAATGTTTAGTTTTGTAGTGGGGCTGATGAGGGGCACAATTTAAAAAGTAGAGTAAATTTTTGTAATAATTAGGTTTATCTTTTCATATATATTTTTTTATAATTTATTTTTGGATCCAAGAGGTTCCGGAATGCTGTTCTGGCGTGTTCCCCCTGAAATCAAGCCCTGCATATTACCAACGTTCATTAACTCTCTTCCACTAAACAGACTACCCCATGTAATTAATGTAGCAATAAAGTTTGATTAGTTAGGCTTTAAAATATGCTCAGGGGTAAAATGAGAATATTCTCTAACAAGACACTCATTATTTTGTCAATTATACCTATGAAAATAATTCCTCTTCAGTATTCTATATTTGCTTAGATCACTTTGACAAATTCATTAATACAATCAATATGACCTAAATAGTTATGCACCAAGTTGATTTTATAGATGATACAAGTAAATTCACTGTATACCTACATTCAATATCTCAGAACTTATTAATAATCAGCTAGAAATGTTATAATAACGATTTTGTTTTGTTCTTTGGAACCAAATAGGAATTCTGCTTATTACATATATCCATTAAAAAAAATTACAATTACTTTAAAAGTTATGTAAAAACAAAAACTGAAAAATCTGGAAGACTATTCACAGAAAACCACCACAGAAAGGTTCATAAAGCATGGTTCTTTTAAAAGCAATACATGTGACATAGTTGTGCTGCCCAAACAGAAAAATTGCTTGCCATTAAGATCAGAATGTTCAATCACCCACAGGCCAGAAATTATTATCTGCCAGAAATTATTATCTGCCAGAAATTATTATCTGAACAATCTCTGTATATACACATAATATGTATACTAGCCTATATCAAGTGTTATGCATCCACAACGTGAATGTGCACTTATGAAACTAATACATTAATATATATTCAAAAATTATATTTAATGCTTACCTTTCCTAATGGCTACACTTAGCCATTTAGTTTAAGTTTAAAGACCAGTTTTGATCTTATAGACCATCACTGTTACATACTAGTTTATAGGTTTATAATATTTTATGCTCATCCAATTATATTATCCGGAATAAGGACATATTTATTATTTACATACATATTAAAAAACATTCTAAAAACAGGTAACAAATTGTATGATCTAAACAGGTCTTCATGCTCAGATTTGTGCAAATGCAAAAGGCTCACACACCTCATAAAACATGCGTGCGTGCGCGCACACACACACACAATAAAATTATTTGGACATCACTTTACTACGACATGCATATTTTGTAAAATGTAAAATCTGGAGATTATCACTGAACAATCAAGTGAACACAGTGTGTATATATATACCAATATATATAACTAATTACTTAAAGCAAAATACTTCAAAATATGTTATCACCTGCAAACTCTCGACAGTAAATTTTGCAATCAACTGTATTGCTTCAGGATAATTATCCACCATAACCAGTTCTCCTAGCTGGTAATTTGATTTTAACCTAGCTAAGAGCCTACAAAATTCATGATAATTACTTGGATCACTCAACCCCTGGGGATTCTGGAGTATATGTTTCACTCCATTGACCAGATGAGTAAGGAACTTTGCTCGCTCTGTGTTACTGAAAAGAGATCGACGTACAGATGCTATTTGAACCAAACAGGAAAGTGCCTGAAAACAAATTTCAAATTGTCTTATGCTTATTGTGTTAATGATGTTTGTTTCTATTAAAACACTTCTCACGCACACACACAACTTTTTCTCTTTTTACAGTGTACAAAGTACAGTGGCTGCATCCTGAATATTGCAGTGTTAGACCATCACCAATGTTACAGTGAAACCACTGAAGTTTTAAAACAGGGACTAATGCAAATAGGTACATGGTGTACATGTACATACTGAAACGACAAATCAGAGCAATGATAACCAAGGCCTCATTGTACTTGATATTGTAAAATATCATCAAGAAATTCACTGCCTAAAATTTTCTAAGAATCTGATTCATTTATTTTAATTTTTATGTGATATACTTCTCATAATTTTCAATTTAAAACATTTACTTTTAAGCCATACACTACGAATCCAGTATACTCATTTATATCTATTGAAAATTTAAAACTTACAAAATGTCTTTGCATATAGAATCAAACATCAAAAAATTTTTAAATAAAACTATATTTCATTTTACCCTAAAAGTGATATGAAAAGTAAATTACTCAACTAAATGTGAATTATATAACTATAAACTAAGTTTATGTTATTTTTGTTATTTTTTTATTTATTACTTGATTCGTTAAAATGTTTCTTCACATGTCCAAAAAACTATTTGTTTTACATACATTGTTATTCTTACTTTACTGTGTTACACGTTAATTAATTTTATGTCTTTATTAAATGAGTATTATTATTAGGCAAATAATCTCTAATAGATCTGTAAATTACTTTCCATACGATTAATATGTTCTATTTCTGTTACACCTTTAATTTTAACCTTACACAATTTTCACCAAATCAGACAGTTTTAATTACTCAGAGAAACAAAATTACTTTACAGAAGAAAGCATTTCATAACTGCAAGTGGAAAATCAAAGTACGTATACTGTCATGATCCTACATAATGAATTAAGTTTAATATCTTAAATATTACACCAGCCAAATTCATGAATCATCTATTGTGTCAGCCAAGTTTAAAAGCCAGCTATTTTGTCACTCTGTTTTCATAAAAATAATGAATTCTTTACACTCAAATTTAGATTCTTTATACCTGCTGAATGCTTGAAAAGTTTAGATTAACCGAAATCTTATGCGGAATTTGAAAAGGTTTGCTAATTAGGAAACCCTGTCCTTCTACAAGAATAGTTTTAAAAGAACTGAGGCAAATATTATACTGACATATAAGTACAACTACCACATTACAGTTCTGATTAGATGAAACAAACAACACTAGAATATCAGAATTGAGGGGATGCCCACATGCTCCAAACTTTATAGTCCTCTATATATGTACGAATACATTTATTCAAGGTTAAATTGAATTGAAATATTTATTCAACTTATGAAAAACAAATACTGTTTTACTCACAATAGCATAAAGTTAAAACTTCTGTACTAGTTTTGTATTACAACCAAGAAAGCTGTTGCTATTAATTTTGTGAGTAAATTAATTAATTCAACAAATCTCCTGAAAGAGAATTATGAGAAACAATTTTTCATCCTATATATACTGACTTCAGCCCTAAGTGTGACACACACACACACACACACACACACACACACATACGCACGCGCGCACTTAAAATTAACTACCTCATAATCATGTGAAATATTTTAAAGGAACATTACACATAACACACACGTTTACTACAACGGGTGGGCAATGAGGACACAACAATTTGTGTTTGCTCATGTAGGGTTACTATGGCAACAATAAACAACAAGATGGTTTTATAACCTCAACTATATAATTTCAGTAAACATGGCTCAATGGTGAATTGAACATTGTGTGTTTGCTGTAGAAATGTTTCCTAAAAGTAATGATTCCTATATAATAACAAAAAGACTGTTCAGAAATCATTTCAACATTGAGAGACATGTAAGAGTGAAATGGGTAAGAACATTTAGAACAACTGCCTTGACATAAAAAACAATTAAAGGAAGTGTAAAAACAGTGCGCACGCCTGAAAATGTGGAAGTGTATGAGCTGCTGTCACGCATAGTCTAAAAAGGTCTGCCAGGAAGTATGCTATGGTACTGCAGATTCCAGTAGGTCTCTGTGGAGGAATTTGCACCAAGATCTCCATTTCAAGTGGCCCAAAAACTGTTTGAATGTGATTACACTAGAGTTGATTTTTGTAATGAAATACTAGAATTCAAAAATCAAGAACAAAACTTTCGTGAACACTTGATTATGTCAGACTAAACACATTTTCAACATTCTGGGCATGTCTATAAACAAAACATGAGTTATTGGAGTTACAGTGACCCTCAAGAACTCATAGACTCATAGAAGTCAAGACCCTCTTCACAGTCAATGAGTCACTGTTTGGTGTGGAGTTTCCTCCGCTTGTATTTCTGGACCAAACTTCTTTGAAGCCGATAATTAAAATTCAGTCAGTGTGAACAACTCATACCAATATGTGCAAATGCTGAAAAACTGTTTTCACCCTATGTTAAAATTATCTAAAGACTGATACTGGCTCGGTCTGGTTCCAGCAGGATGGAGCTACCGCACGCATTGCACAAAACACAATGGGTGTGTTGAGGCCTGTATTCGAAGATCAGTTGATCTCAAGATTTGGTGCCATATCCTGACCAACACGATCTCCAGACCTGTGTGCATGTGATTTTTTTTTGTGGGGCTATTTGAAGTTTAAGGTTTTCAGTCACAACCACGTAATTTAAATCAACTCACACAGCAAATCATTGAAGAAATTCAGATGATTTCACAAGCCATAGCTTTTTCAATCGATTTGAAAAATGTAAGCGTGTCAATGGGTGTCACTTAAGGGATGTTATTTTTCAAATGATGAACATGGTAAAATGGCATCTTATTACCTTTGTATTTATACCATATTTGACTTACAAATATTCAATGAGTTCCTGTTGTGATAGTTCCAAATTGTTGTGTTCTCATTGCCCCACCCTGTACAACATAATTCCGGTAAATATATAATAATACAATAAAATTCCATCTTAATTTGAAGTTGAAGCAATCACAGTCAATCCATATAAATAAAACATCTGAAGACACATTCAGTATTCCCTGTACAAAAACAATGTAAATACAGCATACAGCAGGAAAATAATTTTTTTTTATTAGACTATTATCATATCATATATTATGCTCTTCCTCCCTTATCTGCAACAATTCTTGAATAAAAACCTACAATATTAGTTTACAATCATTACGATCATCATAAACTCATATTACAAAATTAAATAATGTATTTACATAGATAATTTACTCACCAAAGGTGATAATGTATTTGGTAAAGAATGATAGAGATCAAAAAATAATTTAAGTGTGGTGTAGTCAAGAAATGCTGGACGCCAACTTGTAGGGATTTGAACTGTACACAGATCATCTGAAGATTCATCTGTTGATGTCCCAATAAAATCAAATGTAAGGCAGTTATACGCTAGCCTCAAAAGCTGTGTCATCAATCCGTGCTGTAAAGTAGTAAAATCACTATTATACTTCACATACAACAACAACGTTTGTGGTATTCAAAAATGAAATACTGCAGCGAAGTCTTAAAAGAATTTGAATCTTTACAATAATGACAATCTGTATTCAATATGAAGTACAGATGTCATTTTACAATCTCTGCTAGTTCCTTCAAGTGGTCCTTATTATAAAACATTTATTACACTTACAACCAAATTTTAGTACTACTTGTTAACACACTTTTCACTTAATAACCAAACATTATATAAATTTGACTGAAACTTGACACTATGTAAAAAATAAAATAAAAAGAACCGCTTCTCATTTGTTAATAGTTCTACAAAATAATTACATGCACCATTTTCTATAAAATACCCAAAACAGTTTAACAATTCTATCACAACCTAATAATATCTGCTTTAATGAGATAAATTGTCTGAAAAAAATAAAAGAAACATACAATGCATGTCAGAACAGTAAAAAATGTAATGTTAGAATTCTGACAATAAGGGTTACCAACACATAAAAACACGTGCACCCAGATGCACACAAAACCCTGCAATACTACTACAAGTTACTTTCTTGACAAAAACATACTTTATACACACAATCAACTGAGTGAAGTTAATTACAACAGAATTAATTAATGTTTGTAAATTACATTAATTCATGTTACCCAAGGACCTAAAATATTCACTGCAATACTGACAAAATAAAAATTCCCAGTAACTAATTTTATGTATATTGTTGAAAATATCAAAAATATTTTCATGTTAAAGAGAAAAATAAATAGCCATTCAGACATAAAATTCATGGAAACACATAAAAATTTATTGCAACTGCACAAAATGAATCCTTAACGTTTCGGCACTATTTGTACAATACTCCTCAGATCATCTGGCCTTGCCTCTGGCCTTCACCCCTCTCAAAACAATTTTCTTGTTTCATTATTCAACTGGTGATATTTTGTTTTATTATTCTGTCTCATATTTCATCTGCAGTTATTCTGCATGATTAAAAAACAAAAAACAAAAAAATTCTCACAGAAATATCTGACCAGTTAATTTTAGTTATAGAGATGAACACAATGTAGTTTATCTCATTCACTTCATGTGGTTTCCATTAAATTTTCTAGTTTATACTGTCAGTCATATTTAATAAATGTAACCCTGACGAACTTCTTAAGTTTGACCACTTTAAATTTACTATTTCTTGTACATCTACTTAAGGACAGTGGTAATCTTCAGTGCCCCTTCTAACAGTAAACATGAATGAAATATGTAATTACCTAAAGATAGTAAAAACAACACAAACTTGGTTCTGTTCTTCATACTGAATACTTACATTAGAAAACAGATCCAAATAATGTTTTCTGCTAAGGAGTATTAACAGTAAACGTATGAGCAGAAGCTAGCAGAAATTAAAAAAAAAAAAATATGTTTATAGAAATTCACACTCCTAGTGTGGGCCAATTGTGGAGTACAAGGGTGTCCATTGTCCCTTCTCTTTTTAATTTATATATACACAATGTCATACACAATTGGCAGATGAACCTTCCAAAACATTTTACGATTGGTAACTCTGCAGCTCACACTTTATTCGCTGATGACCAGGCTATCCTGCCAAACTTGGAAAGTGGCTTGCAGATGGCTGTACACACAATGAGTCAAATCTGCAAGGATTCTGAATACAAGGTGATGGGTTTTCATGGAGTTACAATTTCTGCTCCCATACAAGCAAAAATTGTTGAAGGTACTGTTCTAGACCAGGTCAGTGATTTTGAATGTCCTGACTATAATATATCTTTCATTACAAGCAGTGATGTGGTGAAGAATCTTCAACCATCAGGGGAACTCTAAAATCAATGAGTAAAGAAGTGTGGCTGAAGTTCTACACGGTGATGGCTCTCCCTACACTTCTCTATGGGTCTGAGAATTGGACTTTAATGAAATCCCAGGGTAATCATATTCAAGCAGCTGAAATGAGACTTCTTCAGGCATGTGACAGGATATATTCTTCAAGGTTGCATAAGAATGTCAATGTATGCCAGGAACTGAACACTACAAGTATACTTGATTAGACTGCCCAATATCAGGAAATTGTTCAAACATCTTAACCGAATGGATGACTGCCGCATCCACAAACAACTACAGTATTGAATTGGGGCGTCTGAAGAAGCGCTGCAGTGACCAGCTCTAGCATAACTGCTTGGGACTGGGACAAACCATTCTTTGTTTAATCCTTGCTGAATTTAAACATAACAGGTCTACTTACTGATTTTAAACACATTGTTTTCCTGTGTTTTGATGGCTGTTGTTAACTGAATAGTCACATCACATTTTTATAAATATTTATTAATTTCAATTATATAATGTATATAATACTTAATTTAAGAAAAAAACTGAATACTTCAAGATAAAAAAATTATCTAAACTATAACACACAGCACTTATATTTCAACATAATGAATCAAGTAATTAAGACTGAACATATTCAATTGATTTGCCAAGAATTCACAATTTGAACAGAGCCCCAAAACTAGATAAACCCAAGCTTAGTATAAGTGTACAAAAATTTAGTTGTATGGAAGGTGTAGTGGGGGTGGTGCGTGGAGGAAGGGGATTGGCGCGGGGATTCAAATTAACGTTTGTTTTTTGTATAATTGTGTCAAAAAGTGTATATGATTTATATTGTAACAGGTCGTTAAGTATGTTGTTTGGTTGTGTTGTGTGGTGTTTGTATATTTCGTATTGTTCAGCTGTGTTACACCACACAACACAACCAAACAACATACTTCACGACCAATTACAATATAAATCACATACACTTTTTGACACAATTATACAAAAAACAAACATTAATTTGAATCCCCGCGCCAATCCCCTTCCTCCACGCACCACCCCCACTACACCTTCCATACAACAACCATTACTAAATACTGGCAGTCTGTATCTAAGCTGAAGAATGCGAATACGAAGCAGAAACGCGTTCGACGAGAAGAAAAAACAGTAAGTTCACAAGTAAAAGTTTCATTTTTAGATAAAGTGTAGTGCTGTGAAAGAAGATGATGAACAATCAAGACAACTCTAATCTATTAAAATTTCTACTAGTAATTTTGTACAAACCACTATGTTATCTTTGGTATTGAAGAGCGCTTTAGGCAGTCAAGCCATCTTCAGGTCATTTACCAACGTAGTGGTTAGTACAAAATTACTAGTAGAAATATTTGAGACCACTAACACTCCAATACAACAATAAAAAAAAATCTATTAAAATATCAACCTTTCATGGTTTAAATACACAAAAGGCAAGAGCCATATATAAATTATGTTTCTGGATTCTTTCATTTGTACGTTTAAAATATAATTTAAAAAATACTGTCTTTGTAGGCCTACTGCACTGTAAGAAAAATTATACATCACGCAATTTCTGTTGTACGTGTTCAATGTGATTTTCAATCCCATCTAGCTATGCTGTTGATTTTTAGCCAAGTAAATAACACAATAATTAACATAATTCAATAACACAGTGTTTGTATTCAAAGAGTCTTTAATGGTCAAATTTCAAATAGACTAAATATCCTTGAACTTCACATTACATTTACTCTTCCCTCCTCTGGGACACCCTAGCACAGAACACTGAAAGGCAAAATATTCAGTGTGTGTACTTCTCTTATCAATTGGCACACTTTTCTTGTTAAGATTATCTTGCCACTTTTCTTGTTTAGGTTATATTTATCACCTATGTAGTTATAGTATCTTTTGTTTCCTCAAATTATCCAGAATACCACACTTCATTAAGTATTAATCAATTATTATCTATTGTTACTACCCAATATTTAATCACTCCAGTATTCCAAAATCATCTCATTTACACATGTTAAGGAACTTCCATATTTCACATTCCCATATGTTAAGTTTTAGTAGTAAACCATTAAATATTGTATGCAACACACTCTTGGAAAACTTGCTACTGTCCAGCAGGGAATGTGTGTGTGCGCGCGCGTGCGCGTGTGTGTGTCAGATTATTAATTTTCTTTACAAAATTGTATAAAAACAGCAAAATACAAAATGTGTTTTATTTTTCGTGACATTTTAACACATATTTTAAATTACATACATCAATGTTTGTACTCCATTTCTTTTAGAAAATTAAAAATTGAAGTGTGAAACTAACGTTCTTCACGCTTTAAAAACTGACATGGCAATGAAAATACACTAGTAAACAAAAAAACTATCTATATAACATTCTATCATAGGGTTAATTTATAAAAGAACTAGTAACAAACAGGTCAATGCAACTTAAAAGAGAAAAATAAGTAAAATAAACAACAGGTAGTTATCACAAAAATTACTTGGATTCACTACAAACAATGCAACTATCTCAGCTTGAATCCCATTTCTATTGACCCATTCAGACGTTCTTTCTTCCAGATATTTCTTGCCAATAGATATATTGCATGAAAATCTATATATTAATACGTGAAGAGAAAACTTTGTACCCCTTTTTAAGCATATTGCGCGCACGGAGGAGTGTGAGATTTGGCATAGTTAAAGTTTATATGGAGAAGGAGTGCAGACAGCTAAAATTTATATATAATATGTGTTACAAATACATAAATTAAATTAAATAAAACATTCATTTGCACTTGAAAATTCATTTAAACTTTTTCAAACAATGGTAATTGTTAAAAATAAAATAATTTTGTTGCCAGGCAATAAAATTATAATTTTTACTTCCATATTCCTTAAGGAATGGAAGTATGGTGATGGCAAAAAAAATCGTGTTCGAGATTATTGCAGATTCTGATTGTACTACACTCAAAACATGAAAAAAGTCGTTTTCCGAAAAGTGTCTGTCTGTGTGTCTGTCTGTCTGTAGATTTTTTTCTATGGCAAACGATAACTGCCGCAAATTCAAACAGAATCAAATAATTTTTTGCATACAGCCCTGATTTGTAGAGTACTCACGACCTATTGTTTTTGGTGAAGATCGGTTGAGGGAAAGGGGTAGTTTACCTGCAACAGTTTTTTTTATCAAGGGAAATTTTTTTTTTTGGCAAACGATAACAGCCGCAAATTCAAACAGAATTAAATAATGTTTCGTATACAGCCCTCAATTGTAGAGTTTTCAAGACCTATTGTTTTTGGTGAAGATCGGTTAAGGGAAAGGGGTAGTTTACCTGTAACGTTTTATGTTTTAACAAGGGTATTTCCTATGGCAAATGATAACAGCCGCAAATTCAAACAGAATCAAACGATTATTTGCATACAGCCCTAAATTGTAGAGTTCTCAAGACCTATTGTTTTTGGTGAAGATCGGTTGAGGGAAAGGGGTAGTTTACCTGCAACGTTTTTTTAACAAGGGTATTTTCTATGGCAAACGATAACAGCCGCAAATTCAAACAGAATCAAATAATGTTTTGCATACAGCCCTGATTTGTAGAGTACTCAAGACCTATTGTTTTTGGTGAAGATCGGTTAAGGGGAAGGGGTAGTTTACCTGCAACGTTTTTTTATCAAGCGTATTTTCTATGGCAAACGATAACAGCCGCAAATTCAAACAGAATCAAATAATTTTTTGCATACGTCCCTGAATTGTAGAGGTCTCAAGGACTTTCGATTTTGGTGAAGATCGGTTAAGGGGAAGGGGTAGTTTACCTGCAACCTTTTACGTTTTAACAAGAGTAAAGTACTTGAAAATTTATTTAAACTTTTTGAAACAATGGTAATTGTTAAAAATAAAATAATTTTGTTGCCAGGCAATAAAATTAAAATTTTTTCATTTTAATGTAATATAATATTTTTCATTTAATACGGCAATAAAAAGGCAGGTAAGAGACACACACACACACACACACACACACACACACACACACACGCGCACGCACACACACAATTCACGTTATTTCTGGCCTCACTCATGTTTATTTTCTTACGTTTGCACGCTTTTTAAATGGAAAGTGCCGAAACCCACACCAACATAACGCGTGCAAGCCGAAAAAATGGACATCAATTTGCTTACTGGCGAAGCTAGTAGTTAATGAATGGGTAGGCAAAAATCTTATCTTAAATTTTTTTTAAGGAATCACTAAAAGGACGGTGGGTCAAATCGGACGCTGAGGTAGAGTTTGCTGTAACCGAATGGTTCCACAAACAGCCGTAAGAATTGTACTAGCAGGGAATCTACAGGTTAGGGCAACAGTGGAACTCATGTCTTAATGTTATTGGAGACTTCTTTTAAAATCGTTGAATAAAAAATGCTTTACAGCTCTATACGTGTGTCTATTGAACAATCCTTGTATTAGTCATACACAATAATACAACTGATTGAACTTCAAATTTTTAAACTTGATTAGTTTCTATATATATATATATATATATATATATATATATATATATATATATATATATATATATGTTTAATGTTACAAATAATTCAAATAACAATCTTGATCATCTGTTAGTTCAGCGGAATAACAGTGACACTTTTAATAACCGCATAAAATAAACACTTAGAAACAACACAGGCGCTTTAACTTAACTGTTTGGATCACAGAAGTGAGGCATGCCTCAACGCTCTATGTGTACAGCGCGGGACAATCCCCCCTCCCTACACTTCCCTATCACACCACTACATTGCTTACATACGATGTATACAAAAAACGCTGAGGCAAGTTCAGGTTGCCTCATTCGTTTTAAACGAACTATGCCGAATCTCACCTGTCACCATCTAGCGGTCGCTCAATAAAGCACGTTTCGGTTTAATAAATTTGACAGTCGCAGTAACAATGTATAATCTTTACGTTATGTAGTTCCTACGTATTTATAATTTTTATTCTACAGAATTTTTTAGGGTAGGCATTGCCTCAATTGTCTCCATGTAACTTCGCCACTGATATATATGTGTGCAACGTTATCGGCAACAAAGAAGTAGTTTTTGTTAAAATTCCTTCCCGGGATATTTGGCCGTAGTCCAATGTTTTCTACAAAACCAGACATTTCGGCAATGCCATCGACTTCCATCATCAGTGAAAATTGAGTGCGATAACGTGAGGTGGTATACATTAGTGACTACAGTACTGTGGTTAAGGCTGAAGCAGTAAGTAGAAAGAAGTAGTTTCTATGGTAATATTTCATTTCGAAAATGATTTTAAATATAAATCTTAGAATATGGAAGTCATGTATGGTTCTCCATTCCGATATTTTCATTTTAGTGTACGTTCATACTGCCAATGTCAAACACATAATAGTCTGTCGTTCGTTTATGTTCATACTGCCAATGCCAAACACATAATAGTCTGTGGTCAAACAGTCGCACAGAGTAGAGATTGTCGCCAAAGAATTTTAAAATGTTGCCAACAAATAATTACTGACAGATTGACTGAATGAGCTGTGAATTTTGTGTGATTTCAAATGTTCCTTTTACTTCCATATTCCTTAAGGAATGGAAGTATGGTGATGGCAAAAAAAATCGTGTTCGAGATTATTGCAGATTCTGATTCTACTACACTCAATACACTCAAAACATGAAAAAAAGTCGTTTTCCGAAAAGTGTCTGTGTGTGTGTCTGTCTGTCTGTGTGTCTGTCTGTCTGCGTGTCTGTCTGTCTGTAGATTTTTTTCTATGGCAAACGATAACTGCCGCAAATTCAAACAGAATCAAATAATTTTTTGCATGCAGCCCTGATTTGCAGAGTACTCGCGACCTATTGTTATTGGTGAAGATCGGTTGAGGGAAAGGGGTAGTTTACCTGCAACGGTTTTTTTTTAGCAAGGGTAATTTTGTTTGTTTGGCAAACGATAACAGCCGCAAATTCAAACAGAATCAAATAATGTTTCGCATACAGCCCTGAATTGTAGAGTTCTCAAGATCTGTTGATTTTGGTGAAGATCGGTTAAGGGAAAGGGGTAGTTTACCTGTAACGTTTTATGTTTTAACAAGGGTATTTCCTATGGCAAACGATAACAGCCGCAAATTCAAACAGAATCAAAAGATTATTTGCATACAGCCCTAAATTGTAGAGTTCTCAAGACCTATTGTTTTTGGTGAAGTTCGGTTGAGGGAAAGGGGTAGTTTACCTGCAACGTTTTTTTAACAAGGGTATTTTCTATGGCAAACGATAACAGCCGCAAATTCAAACAGAATCAAATAATGTTTTGCATACAGCCCTGATTTGTAGAGTACTCAAGACCTATTGTTTTTGGTGAAGATCGGTTAAGGGAAAGGGGTAGTTTACCTGTAACGTTTTATGTTTTAACAAGGGTATTTCCTATGGCAAACGATAACAGCCGCAAATTCAAACATAATCAAAAGATTATTTGCATACAGCCCTAAATTGTAGAGTTCTCAAGACCTATTGTTTTTGGTGAAGATCGGTTGAGGGAAAGGGGTAGTTTACCTGCAACGTTTTTTTAACAAGGGTATTTTCTATGGCAAACGATAACAGCCGCAAATTCAAACAGAATCAAATAATGTTTTGCATACAGCCCTGATTTGTAGAGTACTCAAGACCTATTGTTTTTGGTGAAGATCGGTTAAGGGGAAGGGGTAGTTTACCTGCAACGTTTTTTTTTCAAGCGTATTTTCTATGGCAAACGATAACAGCCGCAAATTCAAACAGAATCAAATAATTTTTTGCATACGTCCCTGAATTGTAGAGGTCTCAATGACTTTCGATTTTGGTGAAGATCGGTTAAGGGGAAGGGGTAGTTTACCTGCAACCTTTTACGTTTTAACAAGAGTAAAGTACTTGAAAATTTATTTAAACTTTTTGAAACAATGGTAATTGTTAAAAATAAAATAATTTTGTTGCCAGGCAATAAAATTATAATTTTTTCATTTTAATGTAATATAATATTTTTCATTTAATACAGCAATAAAAAGGCAGGTAAGACACAGCCTGGCTGTTTGGCTGAAAATGATTTTAAATATAAATCTTAGAATATGGAAGTCATGTATGGTTCTCCATACCGATATTATATGACGAACCATAACTGCCGTAAATTCAAACAGAATCAAATAACTTTTTACATATGTGCCTGAGCTATGGAGAACTCAATGTCTGTTGATTTTGGTGAAAATCGGTTACGGGGAAAGGGCAGTTTACCTGAAACATTTTTTGTTGTAACATGAGTAAAGTACTTAATTTTGATAAAGTATCCTGATAAGATCTTAATAATCCACTGTAGAAACGTAGATGAAATATCTATAAATGAAGAGGCTAGTTGAACGGGCTGGGGGTAATTTTCTATAAATCAAAATTATAGTTGAAGGGGGAGGGGATAATTTTTTTTTATATGTGTACTACGTTATTGGCAACAAAGAAGTATTTTTTTTGTTAAAATTCCTTCCCTGGCTGTTTAGCTGAAAATGATTTTAAATATAAATCTTAGAATATGGAAGTCATGTATGGTTCTCCATACCGATATTTTCAATAGTCTGTGGAGTGTATGTCAAGGCAAAAAAGCGTTTATTTTATATTTTGTATATTAGATATCTGTGTTTTATATATTAATGTGCTGTTGAAAGTGAAATACAGCTTGCTTAATATACACCTGTTGCAAAAGGAAAATTTTGTAGCAGCAATTTGAATTGACTTACTCTCGCCTAATTATTATTGGTGGTTTCAAAAAAGTGAGTACATTTTATTATTTTTAAATTAAACCCTGTCTAATCTTAGTTTCAGTAATTTCATTACATGTTTTTTTTACATTCAGATAATCGCACCTACTTCCATTATGCCTCGACATAGAACAGTGACGGGTCGGAGTGAGAGACAAAGAAGAAGGAATATATATTCACGTGAAAGTCAAAATGATAATAGACCAAATGCAAATTTAAATAGTGTAAATAGTATAACATTGACGTGTCGGAGTGAGAGACAAAGAAGAAGGAATATATTGTAACAGTACAGACTGACTCAGTACCAGAATTATGGGAATTATGGGTATTTTCAATGTTTATATTATGTAATTATTAAACAGACAGAATGGTTAGGTACATTGTCCCTCTGAAAAAAGGAACAACGCAAATTCGGCCAGAGTAAAGCACCAAGGTCTCCGGTGGACGTGAAAACATCAAAATATACCATGGCGGTGTTTATGACGAAGTACAACAATATGCATTATGATTGGGCTATAACACAGCTCCGTCATCGCTAATAACAATGACGCACTGAGTACAATGTGTGTAACGAGGCGTTGTCCAGCAAGACAAAGTGGGATGACGTAAGAACTACACACACACAAGCGCAAATTTACATTTGCCTCGTTCTCATTTCAACGCCATTCTTCATAGCAGCCACAG
Source organism: Magicicada septendecula (assembly GCA_034769895.1). Lineage (NCBI taxonomy): Eukaryota > Metazoa > Arthropoda > Insecta > Hemiptera > Cicadidae > Magicicada > Magicicada septendecula. Next base: position 1,206,107,646 of record CM068367.1, read on the forward strand.
CGATGTATCGTTGTTTGCACAAAATTTTACAATAATTTAAATACAACTGGCAAAATGTTGGCCATTATAGTGGAGCAAGAAAGGCTCATATAACTTGTTAACATACAGTTACTTAAAATGTAAATTCAGTGTAATATCAACCTAATTAAACGGCAGACTAAAAAAGGCGAACACCGGCCAGCACCATGGGTAACAAGCAAAATCAACGGATGGACATCAGCACCGATTAACCAGAGAAGTTCCTTTTATTATTTTCTATCTTATGAGCTCATTAATATTCAATTGTGAATTAAAGAATGTACAGGTCTAAAACTGAGTGTGCAAATGAGAGAGTGGATGCATGGCCATAAAAAACATATGCCGAGGGCATTGGTTTGTGTAATAAATTTAAACTCTATTCATTCATAATTTGAAGCTGCAGCAGTAATGTTAAACTGATATTAATCTAACAATAAAGCAATTAAAGAATACCAAGAGATATAAAAAGGCAACCGCCATTTTGTTTGAGTCAGGCCACCTGACGTCATTATAGTAAACACATGGTTCTGTATGTACGAACGTAGAGTGAAATTAAAATGAATGGTTAACCTCCCGAATATTGTGTTATCAATTGTGTCGTCCACTGTGTTTCGAAATCTTCCTGTACCCGACCCTGGAACCCTTAGGTATAAAACAGTGTATAAAAGCAGAAGATGAGCCCGGCTAATAATGAATTTGGTGAGTACCAGAAATACCAAATTATGGTATTTGTCATACATATCTTGCTAGATATATGTAATAATATTATAAGTAGTAAAAATAAAAGAGGAGAATATTACAATTTGCGCCCTCACAGTGACTTATTAGTATGTTATATTACAATTGCCGCCCTCACAGTGAATTGATTGTATGTTTAAAGTTCATTGACAAAGGTAGCATTTACAAATACAAATATAAAAATATTATCATTATTATTGTATTATTAGTTTCTTAATATTACAATTGGACGCCCTCACAGTGGACTTTATATAAAATTAATTTATATAAAACAGATAGATGGAGAAACACAGAAGACGATATATAATGAATGAGAGGTTATGTTGTTGAAGTTAAATAGTTAAATACGAGTTGAGTATATTGCGTAGTCAAATACAAATAAAGATAAATAACCATTTAAAATATTAAAATACAAAATGGCAGAAAATAATAATAGCATGGAAATGGAAAACACAGAGACAGAATCCATTTTATTGGAAAGGCACATTAGCTCAACGCCCAAAGTAGTTGAAAATAAAATCTCATTAGAAAATTTATTCACATTAATCAGTGATAAATTCGAACAACAAAATAGCAAGTTCGAAGACAAATTCAATCAAATGAACAGTACACTTAATGTAAAATTCGATAGCCTTGAGAATGAGCTAAAAAAGCAGAATACTTTACAGAATGTCAAATTGAATCAAGTAGATGAAAATTACGAGAGTAAAATGGGGGTAGAGAATAGGAGAGAATCAAATAAATTGAATGAAAATAAAGACAAGGTAAGTAGTGGTGAGAATTATGATAATAGAATTACAAATATGGTGTTAGAAAATAATTGTGTGAGTATTGAGAGTGGTGATAAAAGTATAATGGGAGTAGAATTTGATAATGAAGTGATAAAAAGTGTTGATGAATTAGAGAGAAAGTATAGAGAGAATTTACAGATAAAGGGGTTGCAGGGGGTAAATTTTTCCCGTAATGTTGTAGTAGGGGGTGAAGTAAAGACTTCACGTGTGTTTAGGAAGGACGAGAGTGCCTTCAATGAGTATTTGGAAGACAAAAGGTCTACAAATAAAGTGGTCCCTGGGTTTTTTTGTGCACTTCACAGGTGGTGCAGTGATAAAGTAGTAGAGTCCCCTGCATATATGGAGAAAGAGTGTGTAGCTTGGTATGATGGTGAGAAATGTTTTGAGAGAGAGAGAAAGAGAGAAATTGAGATATATAAAGTAAAGAAAAATTATGAAGAGTTTATGAAAAGGTTAGGTGTAGAGATGATATATAATAAAAATAATAAGTACCTACCTTGTAAGGAAGCTGATATAGCAGTAGGAGAAGATGATAATGGAAATAATGACTTTATAACATACCTAGTGGTGACCAATTATACTGGAGGTGACAGGACAATAACCAATTGTGACAGGTTGTATGATGAATTGATAGGTAATAACCCTATTAATGATGACGGTTTGGTGAAATATAAGAATTTAAATAAGTGTTGTATTAATGATGTTAATATAATGTATTTAATAAAAAATAAATTGTACAGACCAAAAATAAGACTATTGTTTAACGATGGAGGGTAGACCTTCTATTGTGTTATGAACATTTAATTGTGTGGACAGTGTTTTTAAAAATGGACTGATTATGGTAAATGATTTAGTGATTATGTGAATTGTATATTTTTGTGTATTGATGTCTATGTATTTGTGTATCTTTGCTGTTGTGTATTTTATGTAATTTTTATGAAAACATGTATTGTACGATTTTAAATAACTAAAGGAAGTTTAAATGATATTATGAGATTTAGATTCTAAAGGGTTAGTAAATGAGTAAGCAGGTAATAGATTTGGGTATTGAGAGATAGTGTTGTTAGTTGGTAAGTGATGAATTTTGTAATGGTGTATTAAGTTGAAATGTTGTAAAAGAGTTTGGGAATGAGGATAAATCAGGGCATTGGAGTTAGTTAGATAAAGTTATTGGGAGTTAGGAAAAATAAAGTGTTGAGATGCTGATAATATATAAAGAGGTGTTAGATATTTTAGGGACACAGTGGTTAGTAATTATATGTAGAGTTGAGTGATGTGAATGGTAATTATATTTGTTGTTGATGGTGATATTTTGTAATAAGGGTATTGGTGTAGGAGTCCAACGAGAGATGTTGAGACAGGAAGGGACCGTTGTGTGCCGGAAAGGGTTATCTGAAAGGGTCAGGAACCGATAAGGGAATGAGTTGGTTAGAGGGAATACACACATACTAGTACAAAAAGGCGCGGTGCCAGAGGTTTTAAATGGGATTTGTGAAGGAGGTTATTATAGAGATATTGGTGTCAAAATGTATTAATGGTTAGAAGCGGTTAGTGTAAAAAAGGGGTAGTAAGGTTAGGTTGACAGATGCCAAAATAAGACAGAGAAAATAATGAATAATAGAGAGTCACCCAAACGAGTAAGGATAGAAGGGTTAGAAAAGGAGAATTCATGGTAGGAAGGTGAGGTAACAAAGGAAGGTAAATGTAACAGAAAGGTAAGGATAAATTTGAAATTGTTGTATAGAATATGATGAATGTCAAATAATTAAAAGTTAATAGAGAATTGTTGAAGTAGTAATGTTATAAAGTTTGGTACAAGTCATGTAAATGTAAATTGTTTAATGTAAGGTAAATGTAACAATGTTAATATGTAATGTACAATGTTTTATGATGTTTTATTATGTTGATGGCAATAGAATGTGTGGTTAGGAGGTCGTTACAGGGGTAATGACGATAACAAGTGTTAAGAGATAGTATATTCTAAAGTAGAAAATCTAAAGGTACAAATGAAGATTGATAAAAATATTATAGTAAGCTGCCATGTACAAAATAGAAGAAGGGAATCTAAGTTGAGCAATAGAATTTAAATAAAAAGGTGTCTGCCATGATAGTTGTAATCTGAATTTGTAGAATTAATTAGGTGAAGGTATTTTGGGGGTATATTAAAGAATTATTGATATATTGTGTTATGTGTGTAGTTATAGATATGTTGTTATTTTCTTACAAATAAGAAATTGATTTAGGTGGTGGTAAAAATCAAGGTATTCTAAGTCTTGTAGTTGTGAGGTTGAACCTGTTGATTTTAAAACCAAACCAATGCCCCAAACACAAACCAATGCGTCTAAAGGGGAACATATCAGCTGTAGATATGTAAGTGTATTATACCACTATTTTGAATTTTGTATTGGATGTTTCAGAGTTTTGTGGTGTTGTGACCGCAGTCCTGGGCTGGCTGGAGCGTCAGAACAGGAGTGTAGAGTGCCTTATGGTGTAGGGATCTCTCAGGAGAAGTCCAGTAAGGTCAGAGGGTGCAACCAACATCATGGGACCAAGGGTAAGTGATGATAAATTTTTTTTGTAACGTTACAGGGGGTTGTGGTGACGTATCTAGACTGATCCTTTTAGGAAAGTGTGAATGAGTCAAGGAAATTTTTTGTGTTCCGACACAAAAATTTTCCTTGAGGGGGTTTGTAACAGTACAGACTGACTCAGTACCAGAATTATGGGAATTATGGGTATTTTCAATGTTTATATTATGTAATTATTAAACAGACAGAATGGTTAGGTACATTGTCCCTCTGAAAAAAGGAACAACGCAAATTCGGCCAGAGTAAAGCACCAAGGTCTCCGGTGGACGTGAAAACATCAAAATATACCATGGCGGTGTTTATGACGAAGTACAACAATATGCATTATGATTGGGCTATAACACAGCTCCGTCATCGCTAATAACAATGACGCACTGAGTACAATGTGTGTAACGAGGCGTTGTCCAGCAAGACAAAGCGGGATGACGTAAGAACTACACACACACAAGCGCAAATTTACATTTGCCTCGTTCTCATTTCAACGCCATTCTTCATAGCAGCCACAGCGATGTATCGTTGTTTGCACAAAATTTTACAATAATTTAAATACAACTGGCAAAATGTTGGCCATTATAGTGGAGCAAGAAAGGCTCATATAACTTGTTAACATACAGTTACTTAAAATGTAAATTCAGTGTAATATCAACCTAATTAAACGGCAGACTAAAAAAGGCGAACACCGGCCAGCACCATGGGTAACAAGCAAAATCAACGGATGGACATCAGCACCGATTAACCAGAGAAGTTCCTTTTATTATTTTCTATCTTATGAGCTCATTAATATTCAATTGTGAATTAAAGAATGTACAGGTCTAAAACTGAGTGTGCAAATGAGAGAGTGGATGCATGGCCATAAAAAACATATGCCGAGGGCATTGGTTTGTGTAATAAATTTAAACTCTATTCATTCATAATTTGAAGCTGCAGCAGTAATGTTAAACTGATATTAATCTAACAATAAAGCAATTAAAGAATACCAAGAGATATAAAAAGGCAACCGCCATTTTGTTTGAGTCAGGCCACCTGACGTCATTATAGTAAACACATGGTTCTGTATGTACGAACGTAGAGTGAAATTAAAATTATTGGTTAACCTCCCGAATATTGTGTTATCAATTGTGTCGTCCACTGTGTTTCGAAATCTTCCTGTACCCGACCCTGGAACCCTTAGGTATAAAACAGTGTATAAAAGCAGAAGATGAGCCCGGCTAATAATGAATTTGGTGAGTACCAGAAATACCAAATTATGGTATTTGTCATACATATCTTGCTAGATATATGTAATAATATTATAAGTAGTAAAAATAAAAGAGGAGAATATTACAATTTGCGCCCTCACAGTGACTTATTAGTATGTTATATTACAATTGCCGCCCTCACAGTGAATTGATTGTATGTTTAAAGTTCATTGACAAAGGTAGCATTTACAAATACAAATATAAAAATATTATCATTATTATTGTATTATTAGTTTCTTAATATTACAATTGGACGCCCTCACAGTGGACTTTATATAAAATTAATTTATATAAAACAGATAGATGGAGAAACACAGAAGATGATATATAATGAATGAGAGGTTATGTTGTTGAAGTTAAATAGTTAAATACGAGTTGAGTATATTGCGTAGTCAAATACAAATAAAGATAAATAACCATTTAAAATATTAAAATACAAAATGGCAGAAAATAATAATAGCATGGAAATGGAAAACACAGAGACAGAATCCATTTTATTGGAAAGGCACATTAGCTCAACGCCCAAAGTAGTTGAAAATAAAATCTCATTAGAAAATTTATTCACATTAATCAGTGATAAATTCGAACAACAAAATAGCAAGTTCGAAGACAAATTCAATCAAATGAACAGTACACTTAATGTAAAATTCGATAGCCTTGAGAATGAGCTAAAAAAGCAGAATACTTTACAGAATGTCAAATTGAATCAAGTAGATGAAAATTACGAGAGTAAAATGGGGGTAGAGAATAGGAGAGAATCAAATAAATTGAATGAAAATAAAGACAAGGTAAGTAGTGGTGAGAATTATGATAATAGAATTACAAATATGGTGTTAGAAAATAATTGTGTGAGTATTGAGAGTGGTGATAAAAGTATAATGGGAGTAGAATTTGATAATGAAGTGATAAAAAGTGTTGATGAATTAGAGAGAAAGTATAGAGAGAATTTACAGATAAAGGGGTTGCAGGGGGTAAATTTTTCCCGTAATGTTGTAGTAGGGGGTGAAGTAAAGACTTCACGTGTGTTTAGGAAGGACGAGAGTGCCTTCAATGAGTATTTGGAAGACAAAAGGTCTACAAATAAAGTGGTCCCTGGGTTTTTTTGTGCACTTCACAGGTGGTGCAGTGATAAAGTAGTAGAGTCCCCTGCATATATGGAGAAAGAGTGTGTAGCTTGGTATGATGGTGAGAAATGTTTTGAGAAAGAGAGAAATTGAGATATATAAAGTAAAGAAAAATTATGAAGAGTTTATGAAAAGGTTAGGTGTAGAGATGATATATAATAAAAATAATAAGTACCTACCTTGTAAGGAAGCTGATATAGCAGTAGGAGAAGATGATAATGGAAATAATGACTTTATAACATACCTAGTGGTGACCAATTATACTGGAGGTGACAGGACAATAACCAATCGTGACAGGTTGTATGATGAATTGATAGGTAATAACCCTATTAATGATGACGGTTTGGTGAAATATAAGAATTTAAATAAGTGTTGTATTAATGATGTTAATATAATGTATTTAATAAAAAATAAATTGTACAGACCAAAAATAAGACTATTGTTTAACGATGGAGGGTAGACCTTCTATTGTGTTATGAACATTTAATTGTGTGGACAGTGTTTTTAAAAATGGACTGATTATGGTAAATGATTTAGTGATTATGTGAATTGTATATTTTTGTGTATTGATGTCTATGTATTTGTGTATCTTTGCTGTTGTGTATTTTATGTAATTTTTATGTAAACATGTATTGTACGATTTTAAATAACTAAAGGAAGTTTAAATGATATTATGAGATTTAGATTCTAAAGGGTTAGTAAATGAGTAAGCAGGTAATAGATTTGGGTATTGAGAGATAGTGTTGTTAGTTGGTAAGTGATGAATTTTGTAATGGTGTATTAAGTTGAAATGTTGTAAAAGAGTTTGGGAATGAGGATAAATCAGGGCATTGGAGTTAGTTAGATAAAGTTATTGGGAGTTAGGAAAAATAAAGTGTTGAGATGCTGATAATATATAAAGAGGTGTTAGATATTTTAGGGACACAGTGGTTAGTAATTATATGTAGAGTTGAGTGATGTGAATGGTAATTATATTTGTTGTTGATGGTGATATTTTGTAATAAGGGTATTGGTGTAGGAGTCCAACGAGAGATGTTGAGACAGGAAGGGACCGTTGTGTGCCGGAAAGGGTTATCTGAAAGGGTCAGGAACCGATAAGGGAATGAGTTGGTTAGAGGGAATACACACATACTAGTACAAAAAGGCGCGGTGCCAGAGGTTTTAAATGGGATTTGTGAAGGAGGTTATTATAGAGATATTGGTGTCAAAATGTATTAATGGTTAGAAGCGGTTAGTGTAAAAAAGGGGTAGTAAGGTTAGGTTGACAGATGCCAAAATAAGACAGAGAAAATAATGAATAATAGAGAGTCACCCAAACGAGTAAGGATAGAAGGGTTAGAAAAGGAGAATTCATGGTAGGAAGGTGAGGTAACAAAGGAAGGTAAATGTAACAGAAAGGTAAGGATAAATTTGAAATTGTTGTATAGAATATGATGAATGTCAAATAATTAAAAGTTAATAGAGAATTGTTGAAGTAGTAATGTTATAAAGTTTGGTACAAGTCATGTAAATGTAAATTGTTTAATGTAAGGTAAATGTAACAATGTTAATATGTAATGTACAATGTTTTATGATGTTTTATTATGTTGATGGCAATAGAATGTGTGGTTAGGAGGTCGTTACAGGGGTAATGACGATAACAAGTGTTAAGAGATAGTATATTCTAAAGTAGAAAATCTAAAGGTACAAATGAAGATTGATAAAAATATTATAGTAAGCTGCCATGTACAAAATAGAAGAAGGGAATCTAAGTTGAGCAATAGAATTTAAATAAAAAGGTGTCTGCCATGATAGTTGTAATCTGAATTTGTAGAATTAATTAGGTGAAGGTATTTTGGGGGTATATTAAAGAATTATTGATATATTGTGTTATGTGTGTAGTTATAGATATGTTGTTATTTTCTTACAAATAAGAAATTGATTTAGGTGGTGGTAAAAATCAAGGTATTCTAAGTCTTGTAGTTGTGAGGTTGAACCTGTTGATTTTAAAACCAAACCAATGCCCCAAACACAAACCAATGCGTCTAAAGGGGAACATATCAGCTGTAGATATGTAAGTGTATTATACCACTATTTTGAATTTTGTATTGGATGTTTCAGAGTTTTGTGGTGTTGTGACCGCAGTCCTGGGCTGGCTGGAGCGTCAGAACAGGAGTGTAGAGTGCCTTATGGTGTAGGGATCTCTCAGGAGAAGTCCAGTAAGGTCAGAGGGTGCAACCAACATCATGGGACCAAGGGTAAGTGATGATAAATTTTTTTTGTAACGTTACAGGGGGTTGTGGTGACGTATCTAGACTGATCCTTTTAGGAAAGTGTGAATGAGTCAAGGAAATTTTTTGTGTTCCGACACAAAAATTTTCCTTGAGGGGGTTTGTAACAGTACAGACTGACTCAGTACCAGAATTATGGGAATTATGGGTATTTTCAATGTTTATATTATGTAATTATTAAACAGACAGAATGGTTAGGTACATTGTCCCTCTGAAAAAAGGAACAACGCAAATTCGGCCAGAGTAAAGCACCAAGGTCTCCGGTGGACGTGAAAACATCAAAATATACCATGGCGGTGTTTATGACGAAGTACAACAATATGCATTATGATTGGGCTATAACACAGCTCCGTCATCGCTAATAACAATGACGCACTGAGTACAATGTGTGTAACGAGGCGTTGTCCAGCAAGACAAAGCGGGATGACGTAAGAACTACACACACACAAGCGCAAATTTACATTTGCCTCGTTCTCATTTCAACGCCATTCTTCATAGCAGCCACAGCGATGTATCGTTGTTTGCACAAAATTTTACAATAATTTAAATACAACTGGCAAAATGTTGGCCATTATAGTGGAGCAAGAAAGGCTCATATAACTTGTTAACATACAGTTACTTAAAATGTAAATTCAGTGTAATATCAACCTAATTAAACGGCAGACTAAAAAAGGCGAACACCGGCCAGCACCATGGGTAACAAGCAAAATCAACGGATGGACATCAGCACCGATTAACCAGAGAAGTTCCTTTTATTATTTTCTATCTTATGAGCTCATTAATATTCAATTGTGAATTAAAGAATGTACAGGTCTAAAACTGAGTGTGCAAATGAGAGAGTGGATGCATGGCCATAAAAAACATATGCCGAGGGCATTGGTTTGTGTAATAAATTTAAACTCTATTCATTCATAATTTGAAGCTGCAGCAGTAATGTTAAACTGATATTAATCTAACAATAAAGCAATTAAAGAATACCAAGAGATATAAAAAGGCAACCGCCATTTTGTTTGAGTCAGGCCACCTGACGTCATTATAGTAAACACATGGTTCTGTATGTACGAACGTAGAGTGAAATTAAAATTATTGGTTAACCTCCCGAATATTGTGTTATCAATTGTGTCGTCCACTGTGTTTCGAAATCTTCCTGTACCCGACCCTGGAACCCTTAGGTATAAAACAGTGTATAAAAGCAGAAGATGAGCCCGGCTAATAATGAATTTGGTGAGTACCAGAAATACCAAATTATGGTATTTGTCATACATATCTTGCTAGATATATGTAATAATATTATAAGTAGTAAAAATAAAAGAGGAGAATATTACAATTTGCGCCCTCACAGTGACTTATTAGTATGTTATATTACAATTGCCGCCCTCACAGTGAATTGATTGTATGTTTAAAGTTCATTGACAAAGGTAGCATTTACAAATACAAATATAAAAATATTATCATTATTATTGTATTATTAGTTTCTTAATATTACAATTGGACGCCCTCACAGTGGACTTTATATAAAATTAATTTATATAAAACAGATAGATGGAGAAACACAGAAGATGATATATAATGAATGAGAGGTTATGTTGTTGAAGTTAAATAGTTAAATACGAGTTGAGTATATTGCGTAGTCAAATACAAATAAAGATAAATAACCATTTAAAATATTAAAATACAAAATGGCAGAAAATAATAATAGCATGGAAATGGAAAACACAGAGACAGAATCCATTTTATTGGAAAGGCACATTAGCTCAACGCCCAAAGTAGTTGAAAATAAAATCTCATTAGAAAATTTATTCACATTAATCAGTGATAAATTCGAACAACAAAATAGCAAGTTCGAAGACAAATTCAATCAAATGAACAGTACACTTAATGTAAAATTCGATAGCCTTGAGAATGAGCTAAAAAAGCAGAATACTTTACAGAATGTCAAATTGAATCAAGTAGATGAAAATTACGAGAGTAAAATGGGGGTAGAGAATAGGAGAGAATCAAATAAATTGAATGAAAATAAAGACAAGGTAAGTAGTGGTGAGAATTATGATAATAGAATTACAAATATGGTGTTAGAAAATAATTGTGTGAGTATTGAGAGTGGTGATAAAAGTATAATGGGAGTAGAATTTGATAATGAAGTGATAAAAAGTGTTGATGAATTAGAGAGAAAGTATAGAGAGAATTTACAGATAAAGGGGTTGCAGGGGGTAAATTTTTCCCGTAATGTTGTAGTAGGGGGTGAAGTAAAGACTTCACGTGTGTTTAGGAAGGACGAGAGTGCCTTCAATGAGTATTTGGAAGACAAAAGGTCTACAAATAAAGTGGTCCCTGGGTTTTTTTGTGCACTTCACAGGTGGTGCAGTGATAAAGTAGTAGAGTCCCCTGCATATATGGAGAAAGAGTGTGTAGCTTGGTATGATGGTGAGAAATGTTTTGAGAAAGAGAGAAATTGAGATATATAAAGTAAAGAAAAATTATGAAGAGTTTATGAAAAGGTTAGGTGTAGAGATGATATATAATAAAAATAATAAGTACCTACCTTGTAAGGAAGCTGATATAGCAGTAGGAGAAGATGATAATGGAAATAATGACTTTATAACATACCTAGTGGTGACCAATTATACTGGAGGTGACAGGACAATAACCAATCGTGACAGGTTGTATGATGAATTGATAGGTAATAACCCTATTAATGATGACGGTTTGGTGAAATATAAGAATTTAAATAAGTGTTGTATTAATGATGTTAATATAATGTATTTAATAAAAAATAAATTGTACAGACCAAAAATAAGACTATTGTTTAACGATGGAGGGTAGACCTTCTATTGTGTTATGAACATTTAATTGTGTGGACAGTGTTTTTAAAAATGGACTGATTATGGTAAATGATTTAGTGATTATGTGAATTGTATATTTTTGTGTATTGATGTCTATGTATTTGTGTATCTTTGCTGTTGTGTATTTTATGTAATTTTTATGTAAACATGTATTGTACGATTTTAAATAACTAAAGGAAGTTTAAATGATATTATGAGATTTAGATTCTAAAGGGTTAGTAAATGAGTAAGCAGGTAATAGATTTGGGTATTGAGAGATAGTGTTGTTAGTTGGTAAGTGATGAATTTTGTAATGGTGTATTAAGTTGAAATGTTGTAAAAGAGTTTGGGAATGAGGATAAATCAGGGCATTGGAGTTAGTTAGATAAAGTTATTGGGAGTTAGGAAAAATAAAGTGTTGAGATGCTGATAATATATAAAGAGGTGTTAGATATTTTAGGGACACAGTGGTTAGTAATTATATGTAGAGTTGAGTGATGTGAATGGTAATTATATTTGTTGTTGATGGTGATATTTTGTAATAAGGGTATTGGTGTAGGAGTCCAACGAGAGATGTTGAGACAGGAAGGGACCGTTGTGTGCCGGAAAGGGTTATCTGAAAGGGTCAGGAACCGATAAGGGAATGAGTTGGTTAGAGGGAATACACACATACTAGTACAAAAAGGCGCGGTGCCAGAGGTTTTAAATGGGATTTGTGAAGGAGGTTATTATAGAGATATTGGTGTCAAAATGTATTAATGGTTAGAAGCGGTTAGTGTAAAAAAGGGGTAGTAAGGTTAGGTTGACAGATGCCAAAATAAGACAGAGAAAATAATGAATAATAGAGAGTCACCCAAACGAGTAAGGATAGAAGGGTTAGAAAAGGAGAATTCATGGTAGGAAGGTGAGGTAACAAAGGAAGGTAAATGTAACAGAAAGGTAAGGATAAATTTGAAATTGTTGTATAGAATATGATGAATGTCAAATAATTAAAAGTTAATAGAGAATTGTTGAAGTAGTAATGTTATAAAGTTTGGTACAAGTCATGTAAATGTAAATTGTTTAATGTAAGGTAAATGTAACAATGTTAATATGTAATGTACAATGTTTTATGATGTTTTATTATGTTGATGGCAATAGAATGTGTGGTTAGGAGGTCGTTACAGGGGTAATGACGATAACAAGTGTTAAGAGATAGTATATTCTAAAGTAGAAAATCTAAAGGTACAAATGAAGATTGATAAAAATATTATAGTAAGCTGCCATGTACAAAATAGAAGAAGGGAATCTAAGTTGAGCAATAGAATTTAAATAAAAAGGTGTCTGCCATGATAGTTGTAATCTGAATTTGTAGAATTAATTAGGTGAAGGTATTTTGGGGGTATATTAAAGAATTATTGATATATTGTGTTATGTGTGTAGTTATAGATATGTTGTTATTTTCTTACAAATAAGAAATTGATTTAGGTGGTGGTAAAAATCAAGGTATTCTAAGTCTTGTAGTTGTGAGGTTGAACCTGTTGATTTTAAAACCAAACCAATGCCCCAAACACAAACCAATGCGTCTAAAGGGGAACATATCAGCTGTAGATATGTAAGTGTATTATACCACTATTTTGAATTTTGTATTGGATGTTTCAGAGTTTTGTGGTGTTGTGACCGCAGTCCTGGGCTGGCTGGAGCGTCAGAACAGGAGTGTAGAGTGCCTTATGGTGTAGGGATCTCTCAGGAGAAGTCCAGTAAGGTCAGAGGGTGCAACCAACATCATGGGACCAAGGGTAAGTGATGATAAATTTTTTTTGTAACGTTACAGGGGGTTGTGGTGACGTATCTAGACTGATCCTTTTAGGAAAGTGTGAATGAGTCAAGGAAATTTTTTGTGTTCCGACACAAAAATTTTCCTTGAGGGGGTTTGTAACAGTACAGACTGACTCAGTACCAGAATTATGGGAATTATGGGTATTTTCAATGTTTATATTATGTAATTATTAAACAGACAGAATGGTTAGGTACATTGTCCCTCTGAAAAAAGGAACAACGCAAATTCGGCCAGAGTAAAGCACCAAGGTCTCCGGTGGACGTGAAAACATCAAAATATACCATGGCGGTGTTTATGACGAAGTACAACAATATGCATTATGATTGGGCTATAACACAGCTCCGTCATCGCTAATAACAATGACGCACTGAGTACAATGTGTGTAACGAGGCGTTGTCCAGCAAGACAAAGCGGGAGCACTGAGTACAATGTGTGTAACGAGGCGTTGTCCAGCAAGACAAAGCGGGATGACGTAAGAACTACACACACACAAGCACAAATTTACATTTGCCTCGTTCTCATTTCAACGCCATTCTTCATAGCAGCCACAGCGATGTATCGTTGTTTGCACAAAATTTTACAATAATTTAAATACAACTGGCAAAATGTTGGCCATTATAGTGGAGCAAGAAAGGCTCATATAACTTGTTAACATACAGTTACTTAAAATGTAAATTCAGTGTAATATCAACCTAATTAAACGGCAGACTAAAAAAGGCGAACACCGGCCAGCACCATGGGTAACAAGCAAAATCAACGGATGGACATCAGCACCGATTAACCAGAGAAGTTCCTTTTATTATTTTCTATCTTATGAGCTCATTAATATTCAATTGTGAATTAAAGAATGTACAGGTCTAAAACTGAGTGTGCAAATGAGAGAGTGGATGCATGGCCATAAAAAACATATGCCGAGGGCATTGGTTTGTGTAATAAATTTAAACTCTATTCATTCATAATTTGAAGCTGCAGCAGTAATGTTAAACTGATATTAATCTAACAATAAAGCAATTAAAGAATACCAAGAGATATAAAAAGGCAACCGCCATTTTGTTTGAGTCAGGCCACCTGACGTCATTATAGTAAACACATGGTTCTGTATGTACGAACGTAGAGTGAAATTAAAATTAATGGTTAACCTCCCGAATATTGTGTTATCAATTGTGTCGTCCACTGTGTTTCGAAATCTTCCTGTACCCGACCCTGGAACCCTTAGGTATAAAACAGTGTATAAAAGCAGAAGATGAGCCCGGCTAATAATGAATTTGGTGAGTACCAGAAATACCAAATTATGGTATTTGTCATACATATCTTGCTAGATATATGTAATAATATTATAAGTAGTAAAAATAAAAGAGGAGAATATTACAATTTGCGCCCTCACAGTGACTTATTAGTATGTTATATTACAATTGCCGCCCTCACAGTGAATTGATTGTATGTTTAAAGTTCATTGACAAAGGTAGCATTTACAAATACAAATATAAAAATATTATCATTATTATTGTATTATTAGTTTCTTAATATTACAATTGGACGCCCTCACAGTGGACTTTATATAAAATTAATTTATATAAAACAGATAGATGGAGAAACACAGAAGATGATATATAATGAATGAGAGGTTATGTTGTTGAAGTTAAATAGTTAAATACGAGTTGAGTATATTGCGTAGTCAAATACAAATAAAGATAAATAACCATTTAAAATATTAAAATACAAAATGGCAGAAAATAATAATAGCATGGAAATGGAAAACACAGAGACAGAATCCATTTTATTGGAAAGGCACATTAGCTCAACGCCCAAAGTAGTTGAAAATAAAATCTCATTAGAAAATTTATTCACATTAATCAGTGATAAATTCGAACAACAAAATAGCAAGTTCGAAGACAAATTTAATCAAATGAACAGTACACTTAATGTAAAATTCGATAGCCTTGAGAATGAGCTAAAAAAGCAGAATACTTTACAGAATGTCAAATTGAATCAAGTAGATGAAAATTACGAGAGTAAAATGGGGGTAGAGAATAGGAGAGAATCAAATAAATTGAATGAAAATAAAGACAAGGTAAGTAGTGGTGAGAATTATGATAATAGAATTACAAATATGGTGTTAGAAAATAATTGTGTGAGTATTGAGAGTGGTGATAAAAGTATAATGGGAGTAGAATTTGATAATGAAGTGATAAAAAGTGTTGATGAATTAGAGAGAAAGTATAGAGAGAATTTACAGATAAAGGGGTTGCAGGGGGTAAATTTTTCCCGTAATGTTGTAGTAGGGGGTGAAGTAAAGACTTCACGTGTGTTTAGGAAGGACGAGAGTGCCTTCAATGAGTATTTGGAAGACAAAAGGTCTACAAATAAAGTGGTCCCTGGGTTTTTTTGTGCACTTCACAGGTGGTGCAGTGATAAAGTAGTAGAGTCCCCTGCATATATGGAGAAAGAGTGTGTAGCTTGGTATGATGGTGAGAAATGTTTTGAGAGAGAGAGAAAGAGAGAAATTGAGATATATAAAGTAAAGAAAAATTATGAAGAGTTTATGAAAAGGTTAGGTGTAGAGATGATATATAATAAAAATAATAAGTACCTACCTTGTAAGGAAGCTGATATAGCAGTAGGAGAAGATGATAATGGAAATAATGACTTTATAACATACCTAGTGGTGACCAATTATACTGGAGGTGACAGGACAATAACCAATCGTGACAGGTTGTATGATGAATTGATAGGTAATAACCCTATTAATGATGACGGTTTGGTGAAATATAAGAATTTAAATAAGTGTTGTATTAATGATGTTAATATAATGTATTTAATAAAAAATAAATTGTACAGACCAAAAATAAGACTATTGTTTAACGATGGAGGGTAGACCTTCTATTGTGTTATGAACATTTAATTGTGTGGACAGTGTTTTTAAAAATGGACTGATTATGGTAAATGATTTAGTGATTATGTGAATTGTATATTTTTGTGTATTGATGTCTATGTATTTGTGTATCTTTGCTGTTGTGTATTTTATGTAATTTTTATGTAAACATGTATTGTACGATTTTAAATAACTAAAGGAAGTTTAAATGATATTATGAGATTTAGATTCTAAAGGGTTAGTAAATGAGTAAGCAGGTAATAGATTTGGGTATTGAGAGATAGTGTTGTTAGTTGGTAAGTGATGAATTTTGTAATGGTGTATTAAGTTGAAATGTTGTAAAAGAGTTTGGGAATGAGGATAAATCAGGGCATTGGAGTTAGTTAGATAAAGTTATTGGGAGTTAGGAAAAATAAAGTGTTGAGATGCTGATAATATATAAAGAGGTGTTAGATAATTTAGGGACACAGTGGTTAGTAATTATATGTAGAGTTGAGTGATGTGAATGGTAATTATATTTGTTGTTGATGGTGATATTTTGTAATAAGGGTATTGGTGTAGGAGTCCAACGAGAGATGTTGAGACAGGAAGGGACCGTTGTGTGCCGGAAAGGGTTATCTGAAAGGGTCAGGAACCGATAAGGGAATGAGTTGGTTAGAGGGAATACACACATACTAGTACAAAAAGGCGCGGTGCCAGAGGTTTTAAATGGGATTTGTGAAGGAGGTTATTATAGAGATATTGGTGTCAAAATGTATTAATGGTTAGAAGCGGTTAGTGTAAAAAAGGGGTAGTAAGGTTAGGTTGACAGATGCCAAAATAAGACAGAGAAAATAATGAATAATAGAGAGTCACCCAAACGAGTAAGGATAGAAGGGTTAGAAAAGGAGAATTCATGGTAGGAAGGTGAGGTAACAAAGGAAGGTAAATGTAACAGAAAGGTAAGGATAAATTTGAAATTGTTGTATAGAATATGATGAATGTCAAATAATTAAAAGTTAATAGAGAATTGTTGAAGTAGTAATGTTATAAAGTTTGGTACAAGTCATGTAAATGTAAATTGTTTAATGTAAGGTAAATGTAACAATGTTAATATGTAATGTACAATGTTTTATGATGTTTTATTATGTTGATGGCAATAGAATGTGTGGTTAGGAGGTCGTTACAGGGGTAATGACGATAACAAGTGTTAAGAGATAGTATATTCTAAAGTAGAAAATCTAAAGGTACAAATGAAGATTGATAAAAATATTATAGTAAGCTGCCATGTACAAAATAGAAGAAGGGAATCTAAGTTGAGCAATAGAATTTAAATAAAAAGGTGTCTGCCATGATAGTTGTAATCTGAATTTGTAGAATTAATTAGGTGAAGGTATTTTGGGGGTATATTAAAGAATTATTGATATATTGTGTTATGTGTGTAGTTATAGATATGTTGTTATTTTCTTACAAATAAGAAATTGATTTAGGTGGTGGTAAAAATCAAGGTATTCTAAGTCTTGTAGTTGTGAGGTTGAACCTGTTGATTTTAAAACCAAACCAATGCCCCAAACACAAACCAATGCGTCTAAAGGGGAAAATATCAGCTGTAGATATGTAAGTGTATTATACCACTATTTTGAATTTTGTATTGGATGTTTCAGAGTTTTGTGGTGTTGTGACCGCAGTCCTGGGCTGGCTGGAGCGTCAGAACAGGAGTGTAGAGTGCCTCATGGTGTAGGGATCTCTCAGGAGAAGTCCAGTAAGGTCAGAGGGTGCAACCAACATCATGGGACCAAGGGTAAGTGATGATAAATTTTTTTTGTAACGTTACAGGGGGTTGTGGTGATGTATCTAGACTGATCCTTTTAGGAAAGTGTGAATGAGTCAAGGAAATTTTTTGTGTTCCGACACAAAAATTTTCCTTGAGGGGGTTTGTAACAGTACAGACTGACTCAGTACCAGAATTATGGGAATTATGGGTATTTTCAATGTTTATATTATGTAATTATTAAACAGACAGAATGGTTAGGTACATTGTCCCTCTGAAAAAAGGAACAACGCAAATTCGGCCAGAGTAAAGCACCAAGGTCTCCGGTGGACGTGAAAACATCAAAATATACCATGGCGGTGTTTATGACGAAGTACAACAATATGCATTATGATTGGGCTATAACACAGCTCCGTCATCGCTAATAACAATGACGCACTGAGTACAATGTGTGTAACGAGGCGTTGTCCAGCAAGACAAAGCGGGATGACGTAAGAACTACACACACACAAGCACAAATTTACATTTGCCTCGTTCTCATTTCAACGCCATTCTTCATAGCAGCCACAGCGATGTATCGTTGTTTGCACAAAATTTTACAATAATTTAAATACAACTGGCAAAATGTTGGCCATTATAGTGGAGCAAGAAAGGCTCATATAACTTGTTAACATACAGTTACTTAAAATGTAAATTCAGTGTAATATCAACCTAATTAAACGGCAGACTAAAAAAGGCGAACACCGGCCAGCACCATGGGTAACAAGCAAAATCAACGGATGGACATCAGCACCGATTAACCAGAGAAGTTCCTTTTATTATTTTCTATCTTATGAGCTCATTAATATTCAATTGTGAATTAAAGAATGTACAGGTCTAAAACTGAGTGTGCAAATGAGAGAGTGGATGCATGGCCATAAAAAACATATGCCGAGGGCATTGGTTTGTGTAATAAATTTAAACTCTATTCATTCATAATTTGAAGCTGCAGCAGTAATGTTAAACTGATATTAATCTAACAATAAAGCAATTAAAGAATACCAAGAGATATAAAAAGGCAACCGCCATTTTGTTTGAGTCAGGCCACCTGACGTCATTATAGTAAACACATGGTTCTGTATGTACGAACGTAGAGTGAAATTAAAATTAATGGTTAACCTCCCGAATATTGTGTTATCAATTGTGTCGTCCACTGTGTTTCGAAATCTTCCTGTACCCGACCCTGGAACCCTTAGGTATAAAACAGTGTATAAAAGCAGAAGATGAGCCCGGCTAATAATGAATTTGGTGAGTACCAGAAATACCAAATTATGGTATTTGTCATACATATCTTGCTAGATATATGTAATAATATTATAAGTAGTAAAAATAAAAGAGGAGAATATTACAATTTGCGCCCTCACAGTGACTTATTAGTATGTTATATTACAATTGCCGCCCTCACAGTGAATTGATTGTATGTTTAAAGTTCATTGACAAAGGTAGCATTTACAAATACAAATATAAAAATATTATCATTATTATTGTATTATTAGTTTCTTAATATTACAATTGGACGCCCTCACAGTGGACTTTATATAAAATTAATTTATATAAAACAGATAGATGGAGAAACACAGAAGATGATATATAATGAATGAGAGGTTATGTTGTTGAAGTTAAATAGTTAAATACGAGTTGAGTATATTGCGTAGTCAAATACAAATAAAGATAAATAACCATTTAAAATATTAAAATACAAAATGGCAGAAAATAATAATAGCATGGAAATGGAAAACACAGAGACAGAATCCATTTTATTGGAAAGGCACATTAGCTCAACGCCCAAAGTAGTTGAAAATAAAATCTCATCAGAAAATTTATTCACATTAATCAGTGATAAATTCGAACAACAAAATAGCAAGTTCGAAGACAAATTTAATCAAATGAACAGTACACTTAATGTAAAATTCGATAGCCTTGAGAATGAGCTAAAAAAGCAGAATACTTTACAGAATGTCAAATTGAATCAAGTAGATGAAAATTACGAGAGTAAAATGGGGGTAGAGAATAGGAGAGAATCAAATAAATTGAATGAAAATAAAGACAAGGTAAGTAGTGGTGAGAATTATGATAATAGAATTACAAATATGGTGTTAGAAAATAATTGTGTGAGTATTGAGAGTGGTGATAAAAGTATAATGGGAGTAGAATTTGATAATGAAGTGATAAAAAGTGTTGATGAATTAGAGAGAAAGTATAGAGAGAATTTACAGATAAAGGGGTTGCAGGGGGTAAATTTTTCCCGTAATGTTGTAGTAGGGGGTGAAGTAAAGACTTCACGTGTGTTTAGGAAGGACGAGAGTGCCTTCAATGAGTATTTGGAAGACAAAAGGTCTACAAATAAAGTGGTCCCTGGGTTTTTTTGTGCACTTCACAGGTGGTGCAGTGATAAAGTAGTAGAGTCCCCTGCATATATGGAGAAAGAGTGTGTAGCTTGGTATGATGGTGAGAAATGTTTTGAGAGAGAGAGAAAGAGAGAAATTGAGATATATAAAGTAAAGAAAAATTATGAAGAGTTTATGAAAAGGTTAGGTGTAGAGATGATATATAATAAAAATAATAAGTACCTACCTTGTAAGGAAGCTGATATAGCAGTAGGAGAAGATGATAATGGAAATAATGACTTTATAACATACCTAGTGGTGACCAATTATACTGGAGGTGACAGGACAATAACCAATCGTGACAGGTTGTATGATGAATTGATAGGTAATAACCCTATTAATGATGACGGTTTGGTGAAATATAAGAATTTAAATAAGTGTTGTATTAATGATGTTAATATAAAGTATTTAATAAAAAATAAATTGTACAGACCAAAAATAAGACTATTGTTTAACGATGGAGGGTAGACCTTCTATTGTGTTATGAACATTTAATTGTGTGGACAGTGTTTTTAAAAATGGACTGATTAGGACTGATTATGGTAAATGATTTAGTGATTATGTGAATTGTATATTTTTGTGTATTGATGTCTATGTATTTGTGTATCTTTGCTGTTGTGTATTTTATGTAATTTTTATGTAAACATGTATTGTACGATTTTAAATAACTAAAGGAAGTTTAAATGATATTATGAGATTTAGATTCTAAAGGGTTAGTAAATGAGTAAGCAGGTAATAGATTTGGGTATTGAGAGATAGTGTTGTTAGTTGGTAAGTGATGAATTTTGTAATGGTGTATTAAGTTGAAATGTTGTAAAAGAGTTTGGGAATGAGGATAAATCAGGGCATTGGAGTTAGTTAGATAAAGTTATTGGGAGTTAGGAAAAATAAAGTGTTGAGATGCTGATAATATATAAAGAGGTGTTAGATATTTTAGGGACACAGTGGTTAGTAATTATATGTAGAGTTGAGTGATGTGAATGGTAATTATATTTGTTGTTGATGGTGATATTTTGTAATAAGGGTATTGGTGTAGGAGTCCAACGAGAGATGTTGAGACAGGAAGGGACCGTTGTGTGCCGGAAAGGGTTATCTGAAAGGGTCAGGAACCGATAAGGGAATGAGTTGGTTAGAGGGAATACACACATACTAGTACAAAAAGGCGCGGTGCCAGAGGTTTTAAATGGGATTTGTGAAGGAGGTTATTATAGAGATATTGGTGTCAAAATGTATTAATGGTTAGAAGCGGTTAGTGTAAAAAAGGGGTAGTAAGGTTAGGTTGACAGATGCCAAAATAAGACAGAGAAAATAATGAATAATAGAGAGTCACCCAAACGAGTAAGGATAGAAGGGTTAGAAAAGGAGAATTCATGGTAGGAAGGTGAGGTAACAAAGGAAGGTAAATGTAACAGAAAGGTAAGGATAAATTTGAAATTGTTGTATAGAATATGATGAATGTCAAATAATTAAAAGTTAATAGAGAATTGTTGAAGTAGTAATGTTATAAAGTTTGGTACAAGTCATGTAAATGTAAATTGTTTAATGTAAGGTAAATGTAACAATGTTAATATGTAATGTACAATGTTTTATGATGTTTTATTATGTTGATGGCAATAGAATGTGTGGTTAGGAGGTCGTTACAGGGGTAATGACGATAACAAGTGTTAAGAGATAGTATATTCTAAAGTAGAAAATCTAAAGGTACAAATGAAGATTGATAAAAATATTATAGTAAGCTGCCATGTACAAAATAGAAGAAGGGAATCTAAGTTGAGCAATAGAATTTAAATAAAAAGGTGTCTGCCATGATAGTTGTAATCTGAATTTGTAGAATTAATTAGGTGAAGGTATTTTGGGGGTATATTAAAGAATTATTGATATATTGTGTTATGTGTGTAGTTATAGATATGTTGTTATTTTCTTACAAATAAGAAATTGATTTAGGTGGTGGTAAAAATCAAGGTATTCTAAGTCTTGTAGTTGTGAGGTTGAACCTGTTGATTTTAAAACCAAACCAATGCCCCAAACACAAACCAATGCGTCTAAAGGGGAACATATCAGCTGTAGATATGTAAGTGTATTATACCACTATTTTGAATTTTGTATTGGATGTTTCAGAGTTTTGTGGTGTTGTGACCGCAGTCCTGGGCTGGCTGGAGTGTCAGAACAGGAGTGTAGAGTGCCTCATGGCCTTATGGTGTAGGGATCTCTCAGGAGAAGTCCAGTAAGGTCAGAGGGTGCAACCAACATCATGGGACCAAGGGTAAGTGATGATAAATTTTTTTTGTAACGTTACAGGGGGTTGTGGTGACGTATCTAGACTGATCCTTTTAGGAAAGTGTGAATGAGTCAAGGAAATTTTTTGTGTTCCGACACAAAAATTTTCCTTGAGGGGGTTTGTAACAGTACAGACTGACTCAGTACCAGAATTATGGGAATTATGGGTATTTTCAATGTTTATATTATGTAATTATTAAACAGACAGAATGGTTAGGTACATTGTCCCTCTGAAAAAAGGAACAACGCAAATTCGGCCAGAGTAAAGCACCAAGGTCTCCGGTGGACGTGAAAACATCAAAATATACCATGGCGGTGTTTATGACGAAGTACAACAATATGCATTATGATTGGGCTATAACACAGCTCCGTCATCGCTAATAACAATGATGCACTGAGTACAATGTGTGTAACGAGGCGTTGTCCAGCAAGACAAAGCGGGATGACGTAAGAACTACACACACACAAGCGCAAATTTACATTTGCCTCGTTCTCATTTCAACGCCATTCTTCATAGCAGCCACAGCGATGTATCGTTGTTTGCACAAAATTTTACAATAATTTAAATACAACTGGCAAAATGTTGGCCATTATAGTGGAGCAAGAAAGGCTCATATAACTTGTTAACATACAGTTACTTAAAATGTAAATTCAGTGTAATATCAACCTAATTAAACGGCAGACTAAAAAAGGCGAACACCGGCCAGCACCATGGGTAACAAGCAAAATCAACGGATGGACATCAGCACCGATTAACCAGAGAAGTTCCTTTTATTATTTTCTATCTTATGAGCTCATTAATATTCAATTGTGAATTAAAGAATGTACAGGTCTAAAACTGAGTGTGCAAATGAGAGAGTGGATGCATGGCCATAAAAAACATATGCCGAGGGCATTGGTTTGTGTAATAAATTTAAACTCTATTCATTCATAATTTGAAGCTGCAGCAGTAATGTTAAACTGATATTAATCTAACAATAAAGCAATTAAAGAATACCAAGAGATATAAAAAGGCAACCGCCATTTTGTTTGAGTCAGGCCACCTGACGTCATTATAGTAAACACATGGTTCTGTATGTACGAACGTAGAGTGAAATTAAAATTAATGGTTAACCTCCCGAATATTGTGTTATCAATTGTGTCGTCCACTGTGTTTCGAAATCTTCCTGTACCCGACCCTGGAACCCTTAGGTATAAAACAGTGTATAAAAGCAGAAGATGAGCCCGGCTAATAATGAATTTGGTGAGTACCAGAAATACCAAATTATGGTATTTGTCATACATATCTTGCTAGATATATGTAATAATATTATAAGTAGTAAAAATAAAAGAGGAGAATATTACAATTTGCGCCCTCACAGTGACTTATTAGTATGTTATATTACAATTGCCGCCCTCACAGTGAATTGATTGTATGTTTAAAGTTCATTGACAAAGGTAGCATTTACAAATACAAATATAAAAATATTATCATTATTATTGTATTATTAGTTTCTTAATATTACAATTGGACGCCCTCACAGTGGACTTTATATAAAATTAATTTATATAAAACAGATAGATGGAGAAACACAGAAGATGATATATAATGAATGAGAGGTTATGTTGTTGAAGTTAAATAGTTAAATACGAGTTGAGTATATTGCGTAGTCAAATACAAATAAAGATAAATAACCATTTAAAATATTAAAATACAAAATGGCAGAAAATAATAATAGCATGGAAATGGAAAACACAGAGACAGAATCCATTTTATTGGAAAGGCACATTAGCTCAACGCCCAAAGTAGTTGAAAATAAAATCTCATTAGAAAATTTATTCACATTAATCAGTGATAAATTCGAACAACAAAATAGCAAGTTCGAAGACAAATTTAATCAAATGAACAGTACACTTAATGTAAAATTCGATAGCCTTGAGAATGAGCTAAAAAAGCAGAATACTTTACAGAATGTCAAATTGAATCAAGTAGATGAAAATTACGAGAGTAAAATGGGGGTAGAGAATAGGAGAGAATCAAATAAATTGAATGAAAATAAAGACAAGGTAAGTAGTGGTGAGAATTATGATAATAGAATTACAAATATGGTGTTAGAAAATAATTGTGTGAGTATTGAGAGTGGTGATAAAAGTATAATGGGAGTAGAATTTGATAATGAAGTGATAAAAAGTGTTGATGAATTAGAGAGAAAGTATAGAGAGAATTTACAGATAAAGGGGTTGCAGGGGGTAAATTTTTCCCGTAATGTTGTAGTAGGGGGTGAAGTAAAGACTTCACGTGTGTTTAGGAAGGACGAGAGTGCCTTCAATGAGTATTTGGAAGACAAAAGGTCTACAAATAAAGTGGTCCCTGGGTTTTTTTGTGCACTTCACAGGTGGTGCAGTGATAAAGTAGTAGAGTCCCCTGCATATATGGAGAAAGAGTGTGTAGCTTGGTATGATGGTGAGAAATGTTTTGAGAGAGAGAGAAAGAGAGAAATTGAGATATATAAAGTAAAGAAAAATTATGAAGAGTTTATGAAAAGGTTAGGTGTAGAGATGATATATAATAAAAATAATAAGTACCTACCTTGTAAGGAAGCTGATATAGCAGTAGGAGAAGATGATAATGGAAATAATGACTTTATAACATACCTAGTGGTGACCAATTATACTGGAGGTGACAGGACAATAACCAATCGTGACAGGTTGTATGATGAATTGATAGGTAATAACCCTATTAATGATGACGGTTTGGTGAAATATAAGAATTTAAATAAGTGTTGTATTAATGATGTTAATATAATGTATTTAATAAAAAATAA
Source organism: Magicicada septendecula (assembly GCA_034769895.1). Lineage (NCBI taxonomy): Eukaryota > Metazoa > Arthropoda > Insecta > Hemiptera > Cicadidae > Magicicada > Magicicada septendecula. Next base: position 1,206,133,183 of record CM068367.1, read on the forward strand.
ATTGTACAGACCAAAAATAAGACTATTGTTTAACGATGGAGGGTAGACCTTCTATTGTGTTATGAACATTTAATTGTGTGGACAGTGTTTTTAAAAATGGACTGATTATGGTAAATGATTTAGTGATTATGTGAATTGTATATTTTTGTGTATTGATGTCTATGTATTTGTGTATCTTTGCTGTTGTGTATTTTATGTAATTTTTATGTAAACATGTATTGTACGATTTTAAATAACTAAAGGAAGTTTAAATGATATTATGAGATTTAGATTCTAAAGGGTTAGTAAATGAGTAAGCAGGTAATAGATTTGGGTATTGAGAGATAGTGTTGTTAGTTGGTAAGTGATGAATTTTGTAATGGTGTATTAAGTTGAAATGTTGTAAAAGAGTTTGGGAATGAGGATAAATCAGGGCATTGGAGTTAGTTAGATAAAGTTATTGGGAGTTAGGAAAAATAAAGTGTTGAGATGCTGATAATATATAAAGAGGTGTTAGATATTTTAGGGACACAGTGGTTAGTAATTATATGTAGAGTTGAGTGATGTGAATGGTAATTATATTTGTTGTTGATGGTGATATTTTGTAATAAGGGTATTGGTGTAGGAGTCCAACGAGAGATGTTGAGACAGGAAGGGACCGTTGTGTGCCGGAAAGGGTTATCTGAAAGGGTCAGGAACCGATAAGGGAATGAGTTGGTTAGAGGGAATACACACATACTAGTACAAAAAGGTGCGGTGCCAGAGGTTTTAAATGGGATTTGTGAAGGAGGTTATTATAGAGATATTGGTGTCAAAATGTATTAATGGTTAGAAGCGGTTAGTGTAAAAAAGGGGTAGTAAGGTTAGGTTGACAGATGCCAAAATAAGACAGAGAAAATAATGAATAATAGAGAGTCACCCAAACGAGTAAGGATAGAAGGGTTAGAAAAGGAGAATTCATGGTAGGAAGGTGAGGTAACAAAGGAAGGTAAATGTAACAGAAAGGTAAGGATAAATTTGAAATTGTTGTATAGAATATGATGAATGTCAAATAATTAAAAGTTAATAGAGAATTGTTGAAGTAGTAATGTTATAAAGTTTGGTACAAGTCATGTAAATGTAACAATGTTAATATGTAATGTACAATGTTTTATGATGTTTTATTATGTTGATGGCAATAGAATGTGTGGTTAGGAGGTCGTTACAGGGGTAATGACGATAACAAGTGTTAAGAGATAGTATATTCTAAAGTAGAAAATCTAAAGGTACAAATGAAGATTGATAAAAATATTATAGTAAGCTGCCATGTACAAAATAGAAGAAGGGAATCTAAGTTGAGCAATAGAATTTAAATAAAAAGGTGTCTGCCATGATAGTTGTAATCTGAATTTGTAGAATTAATTAGGTGAAGGTATTTTGGGGGTATATTAAAGAATTATTGATATATTGTGTTATGTGTGTAGTTATAGATATGTTGTTATTTTCTTACAAATAAGAAATTGATTTAGGTGGTGGTAAAAATCAAGGTATTCTAAGTCTTGTAGTTGTGAGGTTGAACCTGTTGATTTTAAAACCAAACCAATGCCCCAAACACAAACCAATGCGTCTAAAGGGGAACATATCAGCTGTAGATATGTAAGTGTATTATACCACTATTTTGAATTTTGTATTGGATGTTTCAGAGTTTTGTGGTGTTGTGACCGCAGTCCTGGGCTGGCTGGAGTGTCAGAACAGGAGTGTAGAGTGCCTCATGGCCTTATGGTGTAGGGATCTCTCAGGAGAAGTCCAGTAAGGTCAGAGGGTGCAACCAACATCATGGGACCAAGGGTAAGTGATGATAAATTTTTTTTGTAACGTTACAGGGGGTTGTGGTGACGTATCTAGACTGATCCTTTTAGGAAAGTGTGAATGAGTCAAGGAAATTTTTTGTGTTCCGACACAAAAATTTTCCTTGAGGGGGTTTGTAACAGTACAGACTGACTCAGTACCAGAATTATGGGAATTATGGGTATTTTCAATGTTTATATTATGTAATTATTAAACAGACAGAATGGTTAGGTACATTGTCCCTCTGAAAAAAGGAACAACGCAAATTCGGCCAGAGTAAAGCACCAAGGTCTCCGGTGGACGTGAAAACATCAAAATATACCATGGCGGTGTTTATGACGAAGTACAACAATATGCATTATGATTGGGCTATAACACAGCTCCGTCATCGCTAATAACAATGACGCACTGAGTACAATGTGTGTAACAAGGCGTTGTCCAGCAAGACAAAGCGGGATGACGTAAGAACTACACACACACAAGCGCAAATTTACATTTGCCTCGTTCTCATTTCAACGCCATTCTTCATAGCAGCCACAGCGATGTATCGTTGTTTGCACAAAATTTTACAATAATTTAAATACAACTGGCAAAATGTTGGCCATTATAGTGGAGCAAGAAAGGCTCATATAACTTGTTAACATACAGTTACTTAAAATGTAAATTCAGTGTAATATCAACCTAATTAAACGGCAGACTAAAAAAGGCGAACACCGGCCAGCACCATGGGTAACAAGCAAAATCAACGGATGGACATCAGCACCGATTAACCAGAGAAGTTCCTTTTATTATTTTCTATCTTATGAGCTCATTAATATTCAATTGTGAATTAAAGAATGTACAGGTCTAAAACTGAGTGTGCAAATGAGAGAGTGGATGCATGGCCATAAAAAACATATGCCGAGGGCATTGGTTTGTGTAATAAATTTAAACTCTATTCATTCATAATTTGAAGCTGCAGCAGTAATGTTAAACTGATATTAATCTAACAATAAAGCAATTAAAGAATACCAAGAGATATAAAAAGGCAACCGCCATTTTGTTTGAGTCAGGCCACCTGACGTCATTATAGTAAACACATGGTTCTGTATGTACGAACGTAGAGTGAAATTAAAATTAATGGTTAACCTCCCGAATATTGTGTTATCAATTGTGTCGTCCACTGTGTTTCGAAATCTTCCTGTACCCGACCCTGGGACCCTTAGGTATAAAACAGTGTATAAAAGCAGAAGATGAGCCCGGCTAATAATGAATTTGGTGAGTACCAGAAATACCAAATTATGGTATTTGTCATACATATCTTGCTAGATATATGTAATAATATTATAAGTAGTCAAAATAAAATTAAGAATATTACAATATATTCGCGTGAAAGTCAAAATGATAATAGACCAAATGCAAATTTAAATAGTGTAAATAGTATACAAAATGATGAAATTATTTTCAGGGATACATTTGGGGGTGAGCTGGTTCGTCCTCGTCGTGCCCCTGGATAGCATCTACTAGGTAGCTAGTGGATGTGAACTAAACGCTAGCGTCTTTTTCGGATCTCACTTTGCTTCAACTTGTCTTGGGTGAGATCTTTCTGGTCTTTAATCTTTCCTATCAGCCTGCCTTGGCTAACTCTTGTTCTTTTCGACTCCGACGCTATTAGAGTATTCGAGGGCTAGGATGTCTTCCATGTTTTTCATTCTATTTCTTGATACCTGCTGCCTTGCAGTAAGGCGTTGGATCGCCAAAGGCTAGAGGAAGAAAACCTTGATAAAAAAATCACCTAGAAATTATGCGATGTATAAAACAAACGGATTAACTACCCCAGGTGGCAGACCAGATACTCTGGAAAATCCACACTCCTTTATGGAGGTCGGCCCTATGGATTCTGGGGAGGGCCAACTTTCGCATATAAACCCATTTGAAAGGAGATCAACAATATCAAGATCACCACCAGAACACACGACTCAAGCAGGTACGCGCGGGATCGATAATACGACAGAAATGGATAAAGAGAAAGCTGAATTGCAAAATAGATTACGTGAAATGGAAAAAACCATGAATCAACTGAATAAACAGCTACATAAGCTGACAGAGGAAAATGAACAGCTTAAAAAAATAATGATATTACAGGGTAAACTGCCTGAACACGATACTGGCACTAAAACTCCAGTTAGTTATCATACAGACGAAGAAGAACTAGAAAGAGAAACTGACTGGTTAGTCAAGCAAACCAAGAAACGCAGAAGAAAGCGAAAAGCTGAATTCTCTCCAGAGGCAGAAGCAGGAAACTTCCTCAACCTTAGTAGGGAAGGGACTGCTGCTAATAAGGGCAACCCTAATAAGGATGAGGTAACTCAAGGAAGGTTAGGACTTGATAAGTGTGGAAAAGGGAAAAAAAACTACACCTCCTCCACCAATCCATGTAGTTGGGATAACCAAATATGCAGATATTAAATCACTGATGGCATCAGTTGCAGACAAGGAATACAAAATTGTGGCGATGAATAACAATATATGGAAAATCCTAACATTGAACTCGGACGCATATAGAGCTTTGGCAAAAAAACTGAGTGATGAAAATAAGCAGCGGTATACGTACGAGGACAAAAGCCGTAGGCCCACTAAGGTTATGGCTAGAGGTCTCCACCCAACGTGCGAAAACCAGGAGATCAAGGTTGATCTCCAGCAGAGGGGATTCAAAATAATTGATGCTGTGAACATCATTAAAAAAGAAAGGAAAAAGGATGAACAGGGGAAGGAGGAGATTAGTAGGGTAAGGCTTCCTCTGTTCATGCTCACGTTCGATCATGAGGAAAATGTAGATAATATATATAACATAAGATCAATTCTCAACATGAGGGTTAAAATCGAACCGCTTCGGAAAAACTCGGGCCTTATACCACAATGTAAAAAATGCCAAGGTTTCAACCATATGCAGAAATTTTGCCATCGAGAGCCTAGGTGTGTAAAATGCCTAGGCAAACATTATACTAGCGATTGCACGATAAATCATAATACGCCGCCCACTTGTGTTAACTGTCGGGAGCAACATCCTGCCAGCTACAGAGGATGTGAGGTGGCCAAGCAACTACAGCAAATGAAGAATCAAAGACGCCAAAACAATAAGCAAAAGACTAGTGGTGTCAGGAATATGGCTTCCGGGGAAAAACTCCCGTTATATCTACCTACTGTGACTTCGAGGGGCAAACAAGCTCCTCTAGCAGCGAGAGGTAGGGATACAGGGACGAACAGCTATGCAAGAGCAGTGAAACAACAACAACTCAAGACCGCAGGAAACGCTGGGAAAATGGATCAAGTGCTTAGCGAGGTCATTGAAAGACTTGACGTCCTGAATAAGGCGATGGAAAAACAAAAAGATTCTACTGACAAAATTCTCGAGAAACTCGCTGAGCAACAGCAAATAAACAACAAATTGTCGAAAAAAATTGCGCAGGTGGGCGCACAAGTAACTGCTGCCCCTCTAAGCCAAAAACATGTATAACACCGTAAGAATTGCAACGTGGAATGCAAATGGACTTCTGCAACGGATAACGGAGCTTGAATTGTTTCTAAATATGGAAAGCATTGACATCTGCCTAATCTCGGAGAGCCACCTTACCAGAAATGCGATTGTTAATATAAGAGGATATAGCTGCTATCATGCGGCTCATCCAGCGGATAGAGCCAGAGGAGGCACGGCCTTATTGCTCAAAAGCACTATCAAATATTATGAAGACCTGAAAATAGAGGACTCGTTTCAAGTGGCAACTGTCAAAGTGCAGCTGCTTGGTAAAGGAAACTTTAAAATTTCTGCAATATACTGCCCACCAAGGCAAAATCTGAAAAAAGAAGATTATGTTGAGTTATTCAAGATGCTGGGGAATCACTTCATTGTTGGAGGTGATTTTAACGCCAAAAACACCTTTTGGGGTTCTAGGTTATCGACCACCAAAGGCAGGGAACTATACAAAGCTGGGATTGAAGTAAAACTTGATTTTCACTCAAGCGCTACCCCAACTTATTGGCCTGCAGATGGCAACAAATTACCTGATTTGATTGACTTTTACGTTGTTAAAGGATTATCCAGCAGGTACATAGATGTTAAAAACTGTGAGGATCTCTCATCGGACCACTCACCGGTTGTCATGACGATAAATGATGAGGTTATTTTTCGGTCATACCCGTGCCAGCTTTCGAGTAACAAAACGAATTGGACCCTATTCAGGCAACTACTGGCTGAAAGCATAGACCTTCATGTCCCTTTGAATGATATTTACCAGTTAGATGAAGAAGTCAAGAGATTTAATACTAATATTCAGAAAGCAGCATGGGAAAGCACTCCCCAGATCAACAGAAAACTGAAACAGAGAATAATCTGCCCTCCTCCAGAGGTGAATGAACTTGTCAGGAAAAAGAGGAAGGCCAGGAAAACCTGGCAGCGAGTTCGCACACCAGAAAATAAAAGAGCCTTGAACTTGCTCTGTAATGAGCTGAAGGAACTGATAAAAAAGGTTAAAAATGAGGGGATTGGAAAATATTTAAGCAACCTAACAGCTCAGAAGGATACAGACTATTCACTTTGGAAGAGTACTAAAGGACTGAAAAGGCCGAAAACCCACCAGTCGCCCATCAGCCGGGAAGACGGGACATGGGCGAAAAGTGCGGCGGAGAAAGCCGTTCTCTTTGCCAGACACCTTGAGGAAATCTTTCAGCCGTTACCTAGACAAACAGCAGAGGAAAACACTAACTTTGAGCCGAAAGTAGATAGGAAAAACATACAGAAAGTAACGTTACAGGAATTGAGAGAAGAAATTAAGAGCAATCTAAGCGCAAAAAAATCCCCGGGTTTTGACCTGATAACAGGCCAAATACTAAAGGAACTGCCTGGAAAAGCCATGAGAAAACTACTCCATTTGATCAACGCTGCCTTCAGGCTGAAGTATGTGCCTAGTCTGTGGAAGGTGGCTGAGGTTATCATGATTCTAAAACCTGACAAAGCACCAACAGATAAAAAGTCCTACAGGCCAATCTCCCTGCTACCGGTGATCTCAAAACTATTTGAAAAACTGTTTTAGAAGAGATTAAAGCCTTTGTTAGAGGAAAGAACCCTGTTGCCGGATCACCAATTCGGATTCAGAGAAAAGCACTCCACTATTGACCAGGTACAAAGAATCACCCATGTTATTGAAAAGGCTCTTGAAGGGAAGAACATTTGCTCAGCCGTCTTCCTGGATGTAGCGCAAGCTTTTGATAAGGTCTGGCATCATGGGCTTGAGTACAAGTTACATAGGGATCTCCCAGAGGAATTCTATCTGATACTAAAGTCTTACATCTCAGAAAGATACTTTAGGGTGAAGCATGAGGATGAATATTCAACTTTAAAGAAAATATCCGCGGGAGTTCCCCAAGAGAGCGTATTGGGTCCAATTTTGTATTTGTTATACACGAGAGATTTACCAAACAGTGAGGAAACAACCGTTGCGACTTTTGCGGATGATACTGCTGTTCTGGCGGTAGGCAATGATGCCGAGACAGCGGCCAATAAACTGCAAACTTCAATCGCAGAGGTATGGGATTGGACTCGACGCTGGAGGATCAAACTCAATGAAACGAAATCAATACACACCAATTTTACCAACAGAAAAATAGAAATACAAAGGATCTACATCAATGAACAAGAAGTGCCATACTCTAACACTGCTAAGTATTTGGGTATGACTCTGGACGCAAAACTTAAATGGAGGGAGCATGTAAAAAAAAAGAAAGAGGAACTCAACATAAAATTCAGGAAATTGTACTGGCTGTTAGGTAGGAATTCACAACTAACAGTTGAAAACAAATTGCTGTTGTATAAACAAGTGTTGAGACCTGTGTGGACTTATGGTGTACAACTCTGGGGATGCACCAAGAAATCTAACATTCAAATGATACAAACTTTTCAAAACAAAGTACTTAGGAGTATCGTTGATGCCCCCTGGTATATTAGGAATGACAATCTGCACAAAGATCTCAAAGTAGAATATGTCAGTGAAATCGTAACAAAATATGCAGTTAACCATGACATGAGAATTCAGACTCATATAAATCCTGAAATGCTTTGCGTGGTGGAAGAAGCTCCGCACACGCTAAGAAGGCTTAAAAGATTGAAGCCCCAAGATTTGGTGACACATTAGTGCATTTAAATCTGTAAAACTCTAAAAGAGAGAAAGACAATAATCTCAACCCGGGGAACAGCCAGTGGGCTTCTACCCCATAAACCGTGACGTAATATTAAAGAAAAGCAACTTGTTGGGCTCGCTCAGTTGTTGCAAAGGGAGGTGTTTTTAGTGGGTTAGAGTCCCACACTACCTGGAGCTACGGGGCTCCAGTGTGTCTATAGAGATTTTCACCTGCCCTGCCGGAAAAAAAAAAAAAAAAAAGGGATACATTTAAATGCGCACTGAATGTCATTCCAAGAAATTTTAATACTTTTGATTGTGGATTAATGCATTTACAATGCATGTTTTGCAATGCAAAACATTTCGAATCTGAGGTCACTTTAGGTGAAAGGACTGCATTCACTTCATGTTGTCATAAGGGTAAAGCAATATTACCGGCCTTAAGTCAAAATGAATACGTTAAATCACTGTATGATGGACTTACTTCAAATGAACCTTCAATAAAAAGAAAGTCAAAAAATTATTTTGAAAACATTCGTAAATACAATTCATCATTTGCTATGGTTAGCTCAGAAGCTAAAATTTCGGATACAGTTACGTGTGGAGTGTATCATTTTAAAATACATGATGTTTTTTATCACAGATAGGTCCAATGACTGCTGGATATGGTCGCTCACCATGTTATGCGCAATTATATTTTTATGATGTTGACACTGCTGTCAATTATAGATTACGTGAACACTATAATCAAACATGCAATAACAATATAATGCGCGAAATCTCTCTTGAATTGGAACGCATTAATCCTTTCGTTCGGTCATTCATTGCAATGAAAGATCATTGTCAGAGAGTTGAAAATCAAAATAAAGAAATTTGTATGCTCATTAAAGTAAATCGTGATTTAGATCTACGCCGTTATAATGATGCAGTTCAAACTGATGTAGCAGTAATATTTAGTACAGTTGATGGTGAGCCACCCTTTGAACGAAATATGGTTTCGTTTTCAAAAGTTAATGGTACCATTAAAAATATCTCTGTTTTGGATTCATCATTGGACCCTTTAGCGTATCCATTACTTTTTCCAAATGGTGATACTGGGTGGCATATCAATATTTCTCATAATGTACCAACTACATCTAATTCAAGAGCGCCCAGAAATAAATTAACCATGCTTCAGTATGCAGCCTATCGACTTGCAATTAGAGAAGATTTCAGCATGTTGCACCATTCACAAAAATTATTTCTGCAGTGGATAGTTGATATGTATGTGAGAATAGAGGGCACAAGGTTACATTTCATTCGACAAAATCAAACAAGTCTTAGGTCTGAAGTTTACAACAATTTAACAGATTATTTAGAATTGAACCCCAATGCCAATAATGTTGGCCGTAGAGTAATTTTACCATCTTCATTCAATGGATCTCCAAGAAATATGTATCAGAATTATTTAGATGCAATGTCAATTGTACAACATTTCGGAAAGCCTTCTTTGTTTATTACAATGACTTGCAATCCAAGTTGGCCTGAAAAACAGTTAGCAATATTGGTGTAGGTGAGTCAGCTAATTTTCGACCTGATATTGTTGTGCGTGTATTCAAGTCCAAACTGAAAGCATTAATTGAGGGCCTTACACTAAAAAAAATCTTCGGTAAAGTTGAAGCACTCATTTATACAATTGAGTTTCAAAAGAGAGGATTGCCTCATCCTCACATTTTACTCTCTTTAAATGAGCAAGATAAAATTGTTAACGCTACCGATATTGATAAAGTTGTATCTGCGGAGATTCCTAACATTCAAACACATCCTATATTACATGAATATGTTGTAAAACACATGATGCATGGTCCATGCAGTGTACTTAATCCAAATTCTGTATGTATGAGAGATGGAAAATGCACAAAAGATTATCCAAAACGATTTAATGAATTTACATGTGAATCATTAAATGGATATCTATTATACAGAAAGCGTGATAATGGTATTAATGCTGAAGTTCGCGGTAGTTGCCTCGACAATCGTTATGTTGTACCATACAATCCGTATTTACTTGCCAAATTTAATTGCCATATAAATGTTGAAGTATGCACTACAGTTAAAAGTGTTGAATACATTTATAAATACATGTATAAAGGCTATGACAGTGCATCTGTTGAATTAGGTTCAGAGAGAAATGAACCAGGTCAAGAAATATAAATTGTGTAACGGTACAAACCAAGAGATTTAGTTTAATTCCCAAATAATTGTAAAAAATTTGTAACCAACCCAAGCTGAACATTTTGATCACGAAATTTCGACTTTTGGAACACCTTGCAGTTTATACGTAACCAGCCGTACGAGGCACAAAAGCTATTAAAGCGTCGGGGAATGTGTAAGGGCGCACACCTCGGTCAAGTTTCTCACGCTAACGGCACGAACTGGTACATTCTTTCTGGCCCGGCGCGCGGAAAACAAGGCAGTCGACTATTAACATCTGAAGGCAGTGGACGCGATTAGTGGTGTGCGTCGCCGGCCGGGCAAAGTTTTATCTATTATTAAAAATGGGAAAATAGTTAAAAGTGAGTCGACTAAGAAACCTTTCCCCGGCCGGGTGAACACCTAGGCGTGAGCCTAAACTTTAGTGTAATATCTTCAAAATTTTATAATGTGAACGAATAACGAATAACAAAACACGGAGTTATACCAAGAGTATGAGTTCACTTAACAGTGACTAAAACGAATTAAAGTACTCAAAATTAACAGTGGGAAACATTCGGACAAAAGTGAACAAAATTTCTCGAGATCAACAAGTGACTTGCAGGGACGCCGATACCATGTAACCGTATATTACACAATTTAATTATGAGAATTTAAATAAAAAAAGCGCTAAATTAAATATGGTATGGGTGTGAATGAGAGAAGGTGCAGATACTGGGCTGTCTTATCTATAGATATAAGAAAGAAATATTTAAGCTAACTAGAGTAGGAAAGCTATATTAAATTTCCGATGTAACATTAGCATCAGTATTTATTCAAAGAAAAGATAAGGAGTAGAAATTTGAAAAGAGAGAATATAAAGAAATGTATTAAAAAGAATAAATCCATTACATTATTTCACTTGATATATGTGTGTTAGAATAATCATTTCAAGTACCTAATTTCATTTTCTGTGCTGGTAAATTCGCTATACAAAATAGGGTTACACCACTAGACGATCTGGCCAGAGAGTGACAAATAGAAGGTAAGTGGGAGTTTAAGATCATTTGTAATTAATAAAATTATATAAAACGTTACAATTGGTGCCGTGACTGCAGGATGTAATGTAATAAAAAGTTATATTACACCGGCCTATTTTGACAGTGCAGAAATTGAAATACGGTTATGAAAGAAAATTAATTTACATAAAAGTCAAGTAGTTATAACAGGAGTTATTTTATGTATGCTATAGCATAATATTTTGAATTTATTGTAGTTAGAACAAGTAATAAACTAGTAAAATGTCTGACAACGAAAAAGAGAACAATGTGATAGATTCAGTTATGAACGAGAGTGGCCTTGGGTCGATGAACCCGTCACCAAGTGTGAGCGAATTAAGTCAGTCAATGCCAACAGCTGATTTGAGCGTTCAAGCAGTAACGAACGCTGACCTAACCGTGTGATGCTCTAATCGGGTTAAAATATTTAATTATCAAATTATAATAATAAATCTCCCACCTACCTGCAAAGACTCGGTTCCAGGGATTCGATCACATGTACGCTGGATACAAACACGTGTTAGGGTCATATAAATAACTGATTCTACACATTATTTGCATGAAGAGAATTGATGATTTAATTCTTTAGCATCATTTAAAATTTTGTCCAAAATTGGTTGTTCGTGGTTATACAGATTAAAATAATTTTTTCTCTTTGTCATCTGCTACGAGTTAACTTAACCTATGATCTTACCTTACTTGTTACATATCAATATAGACGCAGACAGAGCCCAGCCTGCAATTTTTACCCACTCTCACAGACACACAAAAAAATTACAATGCCCTTAACATTTAAAATAATAACCCCCGCCGGCACGCGGTAACCATTCGAGCTCGTTTTATTCCGTAAATAACTGTGTCGGCGTCACATAAAACTGATTTGAGGGTTCTCGCATGTTCACTACTACCACTGACACATTTTAGTTGAAAGTGAATTTACTCTTGATATTAAAACTTATGAAATTTTGTCGAGCCCACTCGGCTCTGTGTCTGCGTCGACACGATCAATGACGAACTGGGCGGCAAACTTTTTGTTTGTACACTGTTAATACTTTTTAATGACTGTTTTCACACTTTCTAAGATAGGCCAAATTTGTTCTAACGGCCTATCTTGTAAACCCGAGGCCCCTGTTTTAAATTCACAATTCTATTGTCTGCTGCTGCTTACTCTCTGATACCAAACTGAACACACTGATGACACACTGTAGACTGTAGACTGTTTCACAAGGCTGCTGCTATGTGATTGTGCAATGCGTCTGGCAATTGTTTTGACTGACTGTGTGTATGTTGCATTGCTGTACTGGAGGCTCCTTACAGGTGAAGTCTGGCAATTTAAAAGTGATTGAATGGGTGATCTATGTTAATATAAAATTAAACTGTGGTAGCTCCCATATATGAAGTGAATTGTACACTTTTAACAAAATCAAAACCAAGATTAATAAAAAATAAAAAACCTTCCAATTTGACCCATTACAACCGGGTCAATTATAATCGATCACGCAGAAGCATAATCTACTCCGGTATTGATCAAAACAAATATAAAAGAAAAAGAATTGTCATTAGATGACATATTTGATTTTATGAAAGCCAATTTCAGTAAAGTAAATAGTAATTTCAATAAACAAAGTAATGACTTTAATAAACGTTTTGATGCAAATGATACCAAATTTCACCAATTAAGTAATGAAATTAAAGAACAGAAAATAAAATGTGAACAGCAGAATATTAAAAATGATATTAATTTTAAAGAACTTAAAGAACAAAAGAGTACGTTTGAGCAGAATATAAATGTAATGTTTGATAATTTAATAAAACAAACACAAGATGATTTAGATAATGTTACAAGAAATATCGGTAAGTGTAGTGGGAATGTAATTAATGAAGTAACTGAGACCAAGGTGAGTACCGATAATTATAATGATGTGTTAACAAGTGATAACAATGATATTGAAAATGATGATGTAATTGAAAATGGGGTAACAAAAAATGATACAGTAGACAATAGTAGTAATATTGAGAGTAGAAAGTCAGTTGATGTTAGTAATGAAGGAGTAATGATTAGTATTGATGAGTTGGAGAAACAAGGGACAGATAATTTAAAGGGTGAACAGGGGGCAAATTTTTATGGGGTTAAATGTGAAACAGAGTTTTCACAAGTTGTTTATGGGGATAAAAGATCCTCACTAGGACATTTGGGTGACAATGGGTCGGCAAATGGTCAAATAAGTTTTTTGTGTTTATCTGGTAGGGCCAGATGGTGTTTAAAGAATTTTGTGGTATTGCCCTCTGTGTGGAATGAGAATGTGAAATGTAGTGAGAAGTATTGTGATGAAAGTAATTATGAGAGAGAGAAAGAGTTAGAGTGTTTCAAGTTAAACAGAAGTTATAAAGAGCTGATAGAGAGTTTGAATATTAATATTATGGTAAATACTGTAGATTCACCTTGTACTGTAATAAAAAATGTGTATATTGATGATAAATATTTACCTGTTGGGAGAAGTAGTGTACTGATAATGGCAGACAATTGTAATAATAACGTAATTTACCTGGGAATAACAAATAATACTGACGGAGATTTGACAAAAAATTATAATGTTGACATGTTTTATGACAAAGTAATAAGGGAAGGTAACCCTAAAGATTATTATTATGGTACAATGGAACATATAAATTTGTGTGGTTATTACACAAATGATAGCCATATGATGTGCAGAAATAAAATTGAGAAGTGTTATAAAAAGTAAGACTATTATACAACGATGGTGGTTAGATCAGAAATCAATAACTGGACATTTTAAATATATTAAATATTTTAATTTATGGTTCTGACCTTGCTAATTTTAGAAAATGAAGTGTGGTAAAATTGAACAATTAATGACGAAGAATGTGTAAATAATTTAGTGAATTTGATTGTGTGTATTGTATAATGTTTTATGTAAACAATGTGTATGTAATAGAAATTGATTTTAATAGTAATAATATTTTGAGCAGTTTAAATAAATAACAAAAATAATTTTGAAGACAGTAATTAACGAATTGTAATTGTTTCGATAATAATTGAGAAATGTTGTGTTTTCCATAATTGATTTATTTAAAATAATTTGAAATGTTTACAGATTACAGAACACAGAAACGAGGGAGATAATGGGTACACAGAATGCTACAAATCTGAAATTATATTGGTCAAGATAGGAATTTGAATTGTAATGTGTTTTGTTTGTTTTCAGAAGGGATCCTCCCCCATTTTCGGGCGGTCACGATCTTACCAGTCCTGACCGTGGGTTTCGGCAATTGGAGGCGGACCACGGTTGGCAGAACTCCCTTCGGGTGGTGAAACGACGATGGTCCGGCTCCGCAAAATTGGTCTAAATTAGAAATTTCACTGTATTCTTGAACGGGGAGGGGGACCCATCAGGTATGTGATACAAAATATTTTACACTCAAGGTGCATAGATAAGGTGCATCATACCACATACCAGCATTGCCTAAGAGTGTATGTAAATAATTTTAGTGAGGCAGTGTGTTCAAATAAAATTTACTAGTGTCGTCTGTGAAAATGATGATTAGAAGTTTATAATTGGCTTGTAATAATAAAATGTAACGGGATGAAAGGTTTATGGAGTTTGAAACTAAACCTAAAATTGAAATGTTTGTAATTTTATTCAGATGCCGATTAAATGTTTATTTTAATGGAGTGAGAGAGTGAATCCTTTTTATTAAATGGTCAATTATATTATTAAATGTAATTAAAGATTCAATCGTTAGTTGATGATAGCCTATGTAAGTAGGAATAGATTAATTTGGGTGACTAAGTAAATATTTTGTCGTACTCACTATATTATGTTAATGAAGGTCAAAGTTAAGAACGAAATGTATGATGTTAAGACGCACAACCAAGACTAGAAATTTCATGCAATGTAACTTGTAAATTTTAAATGTAGCTATATCATAAACTAAGATATCTTTTACTTGTGATTCCCCAACTTTTCGGGCGGTCACGGCCTCACCGAACCCTGACCGTGGAATTGGTGTAGCTTTGACAGCTACGGTCGGGGCTCATTGCGTCACGTTCTGCCTTAACTGGCCATAGCTATTATCGTTGTAAAGGTGAATTTAGAAATTGACAGGGGGGTAATTCAGGGGAATCACCAAATTATGGAACAGCGGCTATCACTCTGTTCGCGTAGGAACAGTAAAAAAATGTGATAGACCCGCATTAGGGGCGTATAACTATGTAATTTATAGATATTACGATATCTAACTGCTTTTTATAATGTAAGGCTGAAGCAAGGACAAGGAGATGACAAAATTCCTCCAAAACTTCAGTCCTTGTGGACGCAACTTGACGCCACAGTCCAGGGAGGGGGTCATAGTGTGTGTGGAAGGGGGGTTACTCAGGGGGAGTAACGATTAAAAAAAATTTTTTTAGAACTTAACGATAGCTGATAAGCTAAATGAATGATTTTATGTTTGTTCAGAAGGAATTGGTGCAACCATGTTCTGCTCCATATGATAATTTTATACTAAGGAATTTATCATGTCTTATTGTATTATTATTTTACTATGTTAGAGTGTAAGTATTATAAACATATGTCATATATTTTATATTGTATAATTTTGAAGTGTGTCTAGGGTAAGGTCATTAACCTGACCCAGAGAGATCAGCTGATGATTGGGGTTAGATATGTAATATATGCCTCATAATTGATTTGTAGTTTTTTTATATAAGTAAAGGAGGGAATAATAAATTTTAATAACATAATAATTCATAAAAAAAAAAAATCGTTGCAGTAAAGAAGTTTATGTTAGATTTTGAGGTTCACTATCAGTGGAAGAGAGGTCAGCTGATTCCCGATGTATATCTTATGTTTGTAATCAAGCGTAGCTATTTTGAATTTACGGTAGAAATAGGTTGTTTAATTATAATAAATTTGTTTGTTATGGTATTGTTTATTATATTATATCATTTATTTGTTTATTATAAGTTTGAGTAATGTCAGAAGAATAAAGTAAATGTATTTGAAAGATTTTGGATAATTTTGGAAGATTTTAAAATTTGCAATGAATTAAGGAATGGAAAGAAATAAAGTAGACTAACGTGGAAATGGGTTTTGATCATGGACCTAGATTGTTTTTACTAGTGGAATAAAATTTAATTAATTGAATTTAATTTGAAATAATATCAGAAAAAATTTCGCTGTTTGGAAAGGGAGAATTACTTCAAGTAGAAGCAATTATAGAATGCTTGTGAAGTTTATTTTAATGTAAATGGATGTAATATGTAATCAATAATGAAATGTGTATGCACCCAGTATTTTGCTAAAGGCAACCCAGTGTGCATGGTAAGGGGAAACATATCGGTTGAGGATCTGGCATGGTATCAGACCAGGGGTTTGGATTTTGGGGTGGCATGTTAGAAGGTTGGGTGCGCTGTGGTGCGTGTCTGTCCGATTTTATGGTGTTGGGATCTCGAATAGAGAAGTCCAGTGATCTCGGTCGGGTGCAGCCATAGTCGCCGAGCTAGGGGGGTAGTTTACCCATGATGAGTTAAGAACTAATGGGGGTTTGTTGGCACCATATCCTCACCGATCCTCTTAGGGGTTTAGCAATGAGATTTCTTCTGTTTCGGCAGAAGATCTCTCATTGGGGGGGGGGGTATTGTAACGGTACACACCAAGAGGTTTAGTTTAATTCCCAAATAATTGTAAAAAATTTGTAACCAACCCAAGCTGAACGTTTTGATAACGAAATTTAGACTTTTGGAACACCTTGTAGTTCATGCGTAACCAGCCATACGAGGTACAAAAGCTATTAAAGCGTCGGGGAATGTGTAAGGGCGCACACCTCGGCCAAGTTTCTCACGCTAACGGCACGAACTGGTACATTCTTTCTGGCCCGGCGCGCAGAAAACAAGGCAGTCGACTATTAACATCTGAAGGCAGTGGACGCAATTAGTGGTGTGCGTCGCCGGCCGGGCAAAGTTTTATCTATTATTAAAAATGGGAAAATAGTTAAAAGTGAGTCAACTAAGAACCCTTTCCCTGGCCGGGTGAACACCTAGGCGTGAGCCTAAACTTTAGTGTAATATCTTCAAAATTTTATAATGTGAACGAATAACGAATAACAAAACACGGAGTTATACCAAGGTTATGAGTTCAGTTAACAGTGACTAAAACGAATTAAAGTACTCAAAATTAACAGTGGGAAACATTCGGACAAAAGTGAACAAAATTTCTCGAGATCAAGTGACTTGCAGGGACGCCGATACCACGTAACCGTATATTACACAATTTAATTATGAGAATTTAAATAAAAAAAGCGCTAAATTAAATATGGTATGGGTGTGAATGAGAGAATGTGCAGATACTGGGCTGTCTTATCTATAGATATAAGAAAGAAATATTTAAGCTAACTAGAGTAGGAAAGCTATATTAAATTTCCGATGTAACATTAGCATCAATATTTATTCAAAGAAAAGATACGGAGTAGAAATTTGAAAAGAGAGAATATAAAGAAATGTATTAAAAAGAATAAATCCATTACATTATTTCACTTGATATATGTGTGTTAGAATAATCATTTCAAGTACCTAATTTCATTTTCTGTGCTGGTAAATTCGCTATACGAAATAGGGTTACACCACTAGACGATCTGGCCAGAGAGTGACAAATAGAAGGTAAGTGGGAGTTTAGATCATTTGTAATTAAGAAAATTATATAAAACGTTACAATTGATGAAGTTAAAAATTTTTTAAATGGCCGTTATGTCGGATCAACTGAAGCTGTATGGCGCATCTATGAATTACCAATGCATTTTCAATCACATGTCATCGTTAGACTTGACATTCATTTACCGCGTAGACAGAATGTTTACTTTCGAGAAGGGCAAGAACGTCAAGCAATTGAAAATGCAAGACAAACAAAATTATTAGCATTTTTTGAATTGAATCGATCAGATCCATCAGCGCATGAAGATAAGTACATTAGGACCTCTGTATTATAACCTCTTCTCTTGAGTTATAACGTAGGGAACCAGTAATAATTGGATGTGCCAATTATACCGGCTGCCTTCGTTGTGAAGCACTGAAAATAATCACAACAAATAAACAATTTATATAGCAGGATATTTGGAAGGGGAGACTGTTGATATATGCACTCATTTTACTTGGTACTTAGGTGACATCTCTTTATTACATTTGGTGATTAAGTTCTCTATTGAAAGTTCTCAAACAATATAGTTTACTATATAATTAAATATATAAATTACTACTTTACAAAGGGGCTTCGAAATATGATGCACATCTTATTGATTAATTCCACGGATCCGGGATTAAATATATTAACTGAATTATGGTCACCTTGCCATGTACAATATTGAAACTCTAACCATTTGAAGAATGGTTTTTTTACTAATCTTCTAAAACAACAAAACTTTTAGATTAAACTTTACCTTTTTGCTATAACTAGCGTTATTAGATTTTATACTACATGTTACCTAAAATGTCAGGTTTCTAAAGTCTTTAATGTTATTACATTTAAACATAAGTTTTAAAGTCTTTAATATGATAATTTAAATTGTCTTTTTGGGTTTATAATTTTGTAACTCTTAACCATGGAAGACTAGCCTCCATGTCACCTGTGTGTTTCCTGAAGTTGCTGCAGAATTTGTCCTTCGGTCCTCCTGATGTTTCTTGAAGTTCAGTCGTTACCTTATCATACTGTGATGGTGAAGTTCTAGAAGTATGTGAAATCATTCCTGGTGTGGTACATTCATCTCCGGCGACTGTAGTTATTCTTAGTAATTCTTGTAGTTAGAATACATTGATAGAAAGTTTGTTTCACTGTTATACACTTCACATGATGATAGATTAGTTGACTATCACCTTCTAGGTTGTAATACTGTATTATTTACATAGTCCGTTATTTTATAATATAGAGAGATGTCATCACCACACAAATTACTTATTTAAATAGTCATTGTATCAACCCTTTCACATTTTTATATATACACGTAGCGAAACAACGCTTTACGCTGCTTACGGCGTGAGCGCTCCATTACAAGTGATAGAAAATAGTTAAGGGGAGCGTAGTAATCTCAAGACAATTACTAGGCAACATTCCGTGTTTCTAATTTTAATTAAAGGACTACGGTTGATTAAATAATTAAATCGTGATATTCTTAGTTGCAGAAGTTATCAAAGTACGTAACAATGGTCTTAATTAATTATTTAAATAATAACAAATTTACAATAATACTTAGTTTATTTAGGGGTCAGAAAACAAGTTAATTCTGGTCAGTTCTTGTTTAAGCAGGATAAATTAATAAGCTTTACCCTTTCTGTACAATTCCATTCCCTTTTAATTTTATTATTAGACTTATATTAAATATTATTATTATTAAATGATTGCCATAAGATTTAGTTTACAATGTGAGATTTTATTAAGAATTTAAAATTTCTTCACTTATATATTATCAACTTAATTAATTAACATATTTTTATTAATGAAATCGTCACATACTCCGCCGGCCACAGACGCCGGTATAATTTAATTTTTTTTTTTTTTTTTTTTTTTTTTTTTTTTTTTTTTTTTTTATACCGAGAGTATGTTTAGGGATTTCCGTGTGTAATTTCTCTCACCCGTTTCTCTCTGTATGTAATTATGAGTTACACACGTCAGTCTCGAATTGTTCATTCTTACTATCTACATATCATACTTTACAGACTAATTCTAATAGTACATAAAATTCACACATTAGTAATTCTTGTAGTTAGAATACATTGATAGAAAGTTTGTTTCACTGTTATACACTTCACATGATGATAGATTAGTTGACTATCACCTTCTAGGTTGTAATACTGTATTATTTACATAGTCCGTTATTTTATAATATAGAGAGATGTCATCACCACACAAATTACTTATTTAAATAGTCATTGTATCAACCCTTTCACATTTTTATATATACACGTAGCGAAACAACGCTTTACGCTGCTTACGGCGTGAGTGCTCCATTACAAGTGATAGAAAATAGTTAAGGGGAG
The DNA here is from genome assembly GCA_034769895.1 of Magicicada septendecula. Classification (NCBI taxonomy): domain Eukaryota; kingdom Metazoa; phylum Arthropoda; class Insecta; order Hemiptera; family Cicadidae; genus Magicicada; species Magicicada septendecula. The sequence continues at coordinate 1,206,153,414 of CM068367.1, forward strand.
CGTAGTAATCTCAAGACAATTACTAGGCAACATTCCGTGTTTCTAATTTTAATTAAAGGACTACGGTTGATTAAATAATTAAATCGTGATATTCTTAGTTGCAGAAGTTATCAAAGTACGTAACAATGGTCTTAATTAATTATTTAAATAATAACAAATTTACAATAATACTTAGTTTATTTAGGGGTCAGAAAACAAGTTAATTCTGGTCAGTTCTTGTTTAAGCAGGATAAATTAATAAGCTTTACCCTTTCTGTACAATTCCATTCCCTTTTAATTTTATTATTAGACTTATATTAAATATTATTATTATTAAATGATTGCCATAAGATTTAGTTTACAATATGAGATTTTATTAAGAATTTAAAATTTCTTCACTTATATATTATCAACTTAATTAATTAACATATTTTTATTAATGAAATCGTCACAGTATATCGAACTTCTTTATATCAAAAATCTCCATTTATCGAATTTTTTTAAGTCCCGTGAAATTTCAATATAAAATAATTTCCATATATCGAAAAAAATTTCTATATATCGAACTTTGTAACTTCAGAAATGAGGGGAAAATTATCTGTGATTCCATATTGACTACAAATGAAACCTGTTAGACCGCTCTGGATTAATCAGTTGATCACGTGACACTGTGCGTGTTCCTCACTCCCTCAATCTACAACAATCGTTCCCGCGCATTACAGTATCTCATCATTCGGTAGTACTGTACGTTATTAAGGAGTAAGGTTAACTCAGTTTCGGTCAGTCTTTATTTTTGTTTTGAGTTTATTTTTTATTTTTTCTTGAGTTCACGAGAACGTAAATGCTGTAATGTCAAAAAGAAAATCTTTGAGTGTTGCAGAAAAGGTGGCATTATTAAAAGATGTGGATAGTGGAATGCGAAAAAAAGACGCGATAAAGTTTTTGATTCCGCCGAGTACAGTGTCAACCATAATAAAGAATCGAGAATCTGTTTTAAAAACTCATGAAAATGTAGGAGCAGATAGAAAACGGTCTAAAACGTGCAAATATGATGACGTGGACGAAGCAGTTCTTAAATGGGTGACAATGGTGCGAGATAAAAACATGCCTGTCTCAGGACCGCTTATAAAGGAAAAGGCGGTAGAGTATGCTAAAGTGTTGGGGCACGAAGAGTTTCAAGCAAGTTCTGGATGGTTGGACAAATTTAAGAAACATCACAGCATTAAAGAAAAAGTTATTTCGCGATAAAGTGGAAGTGTATCTGAAGCAGACTGTAACCAGTGGAAAACTACAACTTTAAGGTTAATTTTAGAAGAGTATGAACCAGATAATGTTTTTAACATGGATGAAACCGGACTTTTTTCAGATGTTTACCAAATAAGACTCTAACCTTTAAACACGATAAATGCTTCGGAGGTAAACATAGTAAAGAACGAATAACTGTTGTCGTGTGTGCCAATATGTCCGGAAAAGAAAAAAATAAACTGTTGGTGATCGGAAAAAGCAAGCAACCAAGATGTTTTAAAGGAGTGAAATCTTTAGAAACCGACTACGAATACAATAAAAAGTCATGGATGACGAGTGAGATTTTTGAGAAATGGATAGTAAACTTTGACAAAAAACTGATAAGACAAAAAAGAAAAGTGGTTCTTTTTGTTGACAATTGTCCGGCACACCCTCCTTTTGTGGCAAAAAAGTTAACAAACGTGAAGCTGGTTTTTTTCCCTCCAAACACCACATCTAAACTACAACCTATGGACCAAGAAGTAATAAAAAATCTCAAAAATGCTTTACCGAAAACAGATCCTCAAGAGGCTCATTTTTGCATTGGAAAACAACAAACCTATTGATGATGCGATTAATCTCAGACTGTGTATATCAGAGGTAGCAAAGGTGTGGCAAAATTATGTAGCAGAATCAACAATACAGAATTGTCTTATAAAAGCTGGCTTCTCTCAAAATACTGTTGTGGAAGAAGTTACTGCACTGCCACAACTTGAGGATTGTTGGAACCAGTTACAGTCAACTGGCGCAATAGATCAAGACATATCACTCGATGAATTTTTAAGCGTCGACGAAGACGTTATTGTTGCAGAATATCCAATGGACGATAACATTTTAAGTTCATTAAAAGATACTGAAGATTTAGGTGAAGACAATGAGGCAGGAGAAATTGAAGTTCCTAAACCTTCTAAGAAAGAAATGATGGCAGCATTTGAAACAATCCGTCGAGGTCTTCAATCGGAAGAATATGTGCCTGATGATATTTTCCAGTCGCTCAACAAATGTGAACACTTTTATGAGGAATCTGCATCAAATTTGGTTCAGAAAGACATTCGAAATTATTTTACGACCAATTAATAAAATACAGTATTACTCATTTAACACCTAAGTTCCTACTTTTTTAAATACAAACAATTTTTTAAAGTAAATAAATAAATACTGTACACTAAATACTTTTTATTAAATAAATACAGTAATTTTTATTAAATAAATGCTTATGGTTTTCATTTATTTATTACCAAAATGTCGTTTTAATAGTATGGAGGCCTATACATGATTTTTTTAAATTCCAGTGCTTGTCCTAACCTACGAATAATAATAAGAAACAGGTTTCTGTATATCAAAATTTCTATATATCGAATTTTTTCTTAGGAACCATCAAATTCGATATACGGAGGTCCTACTGTATACTGAAATTCCTTTGCATTATGTGTGGGAAGATTCCCGAAAAAAATGGAAGAAGAGAAGGCGTGGAGGTGATAAAATCATTACAGTCTGGCAACTTTACCTGAGTCCCCGGACGAAATTCGAAGCTGAAGAGCCTCCCTTCTCCCTTCCAGTCCACATGTAACTCGAGCCACTCTATTTGTTGCCGCGCGAGCCAATAGGAGCTCGTTTCGTGTGCTGTTCATGCAGCGCCGTCAGATACTACAATATGTTCATTCCATTCTAAGTCGTCCCACGGTAAAGGTCCGTAAGGCGAGCATTGTGGCATTCTCGTGGCTACATCACGCTCTGGTGTTGATTTACGGCAGTCTGACAACACTGCAGGCCAGGTGCTTTGTGTGACGAGCTGATGTGTTTCCTTATGTGACGTATTGCCTTCTCTCTCACTCCAAAGTAGGGTTACTCCCTCCCCACAGACGCGGAGCTAGCGCTGCCAGCCAGGGCTTCAGAAAGAGTTGCCAAGCTGTACATGCATATATGTAGTATCACCAAAAGACATTGAACTTTTCTATTTACGATTGCTTTTATTACATGTCTGTGGTCCAAAATCATTCGAGGATGCTAGAACATACAATGGAATTATACACACTTCTTTTGTTGAAGCGTGCCATGCTCGCGCCATTGCTTCAAATGATAATGAATGGCGCGAATGTTTAAATGAAGCAAAAGAATTACATTCACCAAAACAAATGCGAAATTTATGGTTACATTTGTGCATTAAATGTGCCAGCCAATGCATTGGCGTTATGGAATGAATTTAAAGTATATCTTAGTGAAGATTTTTTGAGAGATTACAACGAAGAAGTATCCTTTAACACAGCTCTTTTAGAAATTGAAGATATTTTGAATGTTCATAATTTGTCATGTCAAGAACTTGGTTTACCAGTTCCCACGTATTCGCAGAGAACAGACGAAGCAAATGCTATTGATCCAACAGAACAAGAGTTTCTGTTTTGTGAGCATTATGAAACTGCAAATATTGAACAGCGTAATCTAATTGATCGTGTGATTCGTGAAGTTTTGCACCATGATACTGTTTTTTGTTTAACCGCTCATGCAGGTTGTGGAAAAACATTCACACAAACAGCAATCATTCACAAATTAAATTCGCTTAATCTTAGTTGCATTGCAACAGCGTTCAGTGGCATAGCTTCAACTCTTACTTGGAGGTAGAACTTTACACAATGTGTTTAAATTGCCTATACCCATTTTGGAAAATTCTGTAGCGAATATTAACACGAATAGTAGCTATGGACGTTACATAAACTCATCATCATTGATAATTATTGATGAAATTTCTATGTGCCCACTGCAAGTGTTGAAAATCATAGATAGATTATTGCAGGATCTATGCGATGAAAATGATAAACATAAACCATTTGGAGTGAAAACGATACTTCTGTGCGGTGATTTTCGGCAAATCTTACCAGTTGTCCCACATGGATCACGTGCAACTTTAATTGAAAATTGTGTCACGAGTTGGCATAAATTTGTTTATTTTCATAAAGTAACGTTTACTCAAAATATGAGAGCCTTACCAAGTGAAATAGAATTTGTCGAATTCTTGAAAAAAATTGGTAATGATGAAGCCCCACAATTCCCTCAGTTTGGTGAAAATATTATTGAAATACCTCAGCAATTAATAGGAGATGAAAATAATATTATTAATGAGGTGTATGGAAATATTTCCGAAAACATACTCTCAGATAACATATTGAAGTCAGTTATTTTAGCACCTAAAAATGATGATTGTACTTTTATTAATACTGATATACTTAATCGAATACCAGGTGAACAGAAAACATATCATAGCTACGATAAAATAATTTGTGATGATAACAATGAAATCAATAACTATCCAGTAGAGTTTTTGAATTCTTTGACTATTAGTGGTTTGCCACCACATAAGTTAGTATTGAAAGTTAGTTGCATCGTTTTACTGATCAGAAACTTAAATACAAAGGAAGCATTAGTCAATGGAACAAGAATGCGCATCAAGTGTATGCATCGTAATGCTATTGATTGCGAAGTTTTAACTGGAACCGCATGCAATAAGAGAATTTTGATTCCACGTATAAATTTAACATATTCCGGTACTGTTTTACCATTTAACTTTCAAAGAACTCAATTTCCAATTATACCTGCATTTGCGATGACAATAAATAAGTCTCAAGGACAAACATTCGAAAAAATTGGAATTTTATTGAGGCAGCCAGTTTTTACACATGGTCAATTGTACGTCGCAGCAAGTAGAGTTCGATCATTCGAAGGTTTGAGATTTTATATTTCCGAATATAATGGCCAAGGGCATTTAGCAAATGATGAAAAAGTGTTTACAAAAAACATCGTTTACACAGAAGTTCTGAATCATTAAATTCACTTCCAAACTATTTTAAGTTCAATGGACAACATTTATTTTTTTAACCGCCCGGTTTTTTTGATTGAATGAAAAATATATGAAAAAATACGAGGCACGTATTTTTTATTTCATTTTTTATTTTGTATTAATTTTTTATTTAAATTTTATATAATTCGAAAAAGATAGGCAAAATAACTGTGTAGCCTTTGGTCAGTATGACAATAAAAAAAAACCCAAGGAAATGTCAAAAAACGTGTTATTGCTTTTTAAATATGGCTTAGCCAAGCTAAACCTCATTTTTCCTATCTTTCATATTTTTCAAATAACTCGAAAATTAATGCATAGAAAAAAAAAATTAAAAAATTATATAAGCTTTGTAGCAGATAATCTTCAAACTGTTTTCGAATTTTGTACCTTACCAAAAATGAAATGTAATCCACTGGAATTGAAAACAATGTATCTTATACTTCTATGAATGTCAAGTCTCATTTTTATTAGCGTTTATTTGATTCAATAATAACATGAAAAAATTAAAACTGACAATGAATTATATCAAAAAATAAATACGAATACAAGCTGTAATTGTGTTTTTTTTTTCAACTGTTACTAACATTAAATTTTAAATTTCATAGGTACTGCAGGGAATTAAGGCAAACAACACACGCTAATGACGTATTTGTACACGCTCGCAGCTGACGTAATAGAACAAAATTCAAAAAAATTATATGCAATGATTATAGAGGTATACTCTTTGACAAAAGAACCTCAATAACGTTCAAACTTAAAAATTTAATGAATTACGGTCGAATTTCGACCACTGGGCGACCACTAGTTCATAATTAATACATGAAAATAATTTTGCATACTTCCTTTCCATGAAATTTTAAGATGTTTTCTAATGACATGTTGGATATTAAATTTAGTGAACTTTCTAATTCACTTCAAAATTAACTTTAAATACAGTAGAACTCAATTTATCCGAACTAATGATTGCCAGACGTAATTCGGATATGCAGAAATTCGGATAATTGGGACAAACATAAGAAAAAGGTTATGTTATGAAAGAAAACGTGAAAATTGCTCAAAATCACTTGTTTATTTTTATTACGCGAGTACATTATCTTAATAAAAACCAGATCACACGTGTTTTGCAAAAAGTTCACTTTTACTACAAAATAATTAAAAATAATACTCACACATAATTCTAATTTTTCAAATGAACATGTCAAACAAAGTTAATTGTTTTGACGTAGAAACTCGTTTTCGTGCAGCCAGGTCCCGCAAATGCTTGACGGCAAGAAGCTGCATATGATCGCATTCAGACTGGCGTTCCATCCACTTTAAAGCAGTGTCAAAACAAGTGAATGCCTCACTCGCCATAAGTTCCTTTTCCAGTTCAACTGAAGCAACGTTGTCATCGCCTTCGTCCACCTGCTGAGATTCATCATTTACACTTTGGATAATTTCATCATCGATCAAAATTTGATATCCACGGACCGGTGAATCTCACTGCAACCACTCGTTTGTCGTCCACGTCACACTCTGAACAGCCAGGAATTTGTACAATAATTTTTGGGATGTCTTCAGTTGATGCAGCTTCATTTTCTTCGACACTTTCTTTTGCTATTTTTTCTCTTCCTTCTTGTTCAGTGTCTCTTCTTTTTCTTCCTGGATTTGTTGTTTTGTCGGAATTCCATTAATTTTATTCCATGCCCTCTTTAATGTTATGGTTTTTATATCAAATTCCACGAATCGGCTATAATGTAACAACAGTCCTTTAAATCAATTTTATTATGGTATGCTACTGTACCTTCTTCATCTTCATCTGCTAACAGCAGCTTACGTAAAAGTTGCCTTTTGTAATGTCGTTTCATACCCTCTATTACGCCTTGATCCATCGGTTGCAACAAACTCGTTACATTTGCTGGCAGGAAGAACACTTTAAAACGTCCATTTCTTCTTTCCAACAGATCCACTTATGGAAGGGTTGGTGCATTATCAATAAGAAGCAACACATTTCCCTTTTTTTCCACTTCCTTTTGATATGTTTTTACCTCCGGAATAAATGTTTCCTCGAACCACTCTGAGATCAACGCTGCGCTATCATCCACGCTTTCGGTTGACTTTTGTATATGATCGGGAGCTTTCTAACGTTTTTGAAACCCCTAGAATTTTTTGATTTTCCTATTAAAATCAATGGGAGTCGATGACTGCCCATTGAATTGGCACAAGTAAGCACTGTCACAAGTTCTTTACTAATTTTGTGACCAGGAGCACTAGCTTCTCTCTTTAAAGCCAAAGTTTTATGGGGCAATGCTTTCCAATTAAGTCCCGTTTCATCGGCATTGTACACAAATTCAGGATCGCAGTTTTCAGTTATGATTTTAAATTCAACAATGAACTTATCACCATTACTAGCTTTAAATTCGGATAAACCACCCATCTTTTCAGCAAACATTTTTGCTTTTCCACAAACACATGGGCCAGAGAGGGGATTTCCAAGTGACCGTTGCTGCAAAAACCATTTAAAAACTGCATCTTCTAGGTGTTTATTTTCAGCCGTTCTCATCACTTTTCTGGACGACATTCCATCTTCACTTTCCAAATTAGAAACAAAGTTCAAAATCGAAGAACTATTTCTTTTTATATCAGAAATTGTGGCTGCACCTACATTATAAGTTTCGGCTAATTATTTGCCAGACACTCCTTTTTTTAATTGTTCAATTATTTTCACTTTGTCGTCATCGACAGTACAACACGCTTCCTTTTAGAAGACATTTTATATACACACTACGTGAACATAAAATGTAAACAACTTGGCAAAACACTGTACTGTATAAACAGAACGCACGACATACACCACACGATAGACAGCAAGACATTGGTTAACTGTAAATGTGAGAGAGGTGAGTGACCTGGCGGGGCATGGGTGCGTCCTTGACATTCTACTTCAAGAACGCGAACAGTAGGCGACGAAACATTGTACTGATCAGTACGTAAACTAAGATGCATGGCTAATGCAGACTTATACGAATTTCATTTACTTACAATGTTTTTTGTTTGTACGGCAACTGCAGTTTGAATAAACTTTTAACATGATAATGTTTTTAGGTTGGGGGTCATTCCACAAAATGCGTGATGCAAAATGTGTACCGTCATCGAAGAATGTAACACTCCAGGTGATGTTAACACTATATTTTTTCCACACTTTCGATTCCCCAGTCTAGAAATCTTCGGTCTCTGTCGTTTTTAACATGATAATGTTTGTTATATAGTAAATATATAGGCACCATCACAGGATCTCCAACAACTGTAACGGGGCAGAATTGGGGGATTGATTTTATTAAATTGTAAATGCTAAGAAAGGGAGTTACCCATACAGGGCCTCAGTTTTAACAATCGACATTCACTTACGGAACGTCCAGTTGCACGTCTGTTCGATCAGAATGGGTTCATGCTACAATTCCTGATGCTGAGGAATGTGAAAGAGTGTGCGTATGCCTGCCCGCACAGATGAACTGGCACGAACTTTTTGCGAGCCTCAGAACGCAATTTTATGGTATACAAACTCGCACTCCAGGAGATATCACATGACACCTGATCAGCCTATGAGAAAGCAAGTTGCCACGGACCGTAAGACGTTTAGCCATCTTGAAAAAATTACTTAGCGTCAACTAGTAGAACCGCGCGGTTCAATATACAGGCTCGCGAGAAGAAAATCTATCAAAAAGTATATAAATGTGACTTAAACAAAGAATCTAAAGTGGTATAAAATGTGTAACATTTATTAATCGTCAGTGATATCAAAAATCAGAAAGTGAAAACTAAATTCGGAAAACCAATGACTAAAAATTGAAATCAGTGCAACATGTGGTCTGCAAGGACACTCACAACCAAGTAAACGTATAATATACAGTAGAGTCTCGGTTATCTGCCCTTCGATTATCCGCCGTTCCGTGTTATCCGCCGCCCAAGTGGCATAAAAAAACGTAAATGTAAAAAATATTTTCTTTAATTACTGCAACGAAAATAGTGTACCAATAGTTTGCGGGTGTGAGTGTACGTGCTCTCTTTGTGATTGCTCCTGACTGTACCGCAGGAATTTGGCCTACTGCCCATCGCCTATTATAGCCTAGCTGTGACTCATGTGTCATTCACCCCACCCCACCCCCAACATCCAACGCTATCGCTCACATGCTCATCGCTTAGTAGACTGCAGTTTCTTGTTGTGTGCTGTAGTGAGCAGTGAGGCTATTTTTACGCGGTGTGTCCGTGAGTGACTAGTGCAGTTTTGGTGAAAGTGTCGTAGTGTAGTCTTGTTAATAGTGTTGCGATTATGGCTACGAAAAGGAAGAAAATTGTTTTATCAATAAAAGACAAGCTTGAGGCATTAAAAAGACTGGATAAAGGGGAAACGCTGCAGAAGGTGGCTGACCACTACGGCGTCGGTCATCGCACAGTTAGAGATTGGAAGAAGAGACGATTAGAATTAGAAAAATGGTGTTCCTCACGAGTTACTGAGACTGCTTTTAAAGATAGAAAACTATGAAAAATAGTGATTATGAAAAAGTTAGCGAAGCATTGTACATTTGGTTTACACAGTTCAGGGAGAAAGGGGTGCCTATTTCGGGCCTATCTTAAAAGAAAAGGCGTTGCAGTTTCAAAAAGAATTTAACGAAGGTGATGCAGATTTTACAGCAAGTGTTGGCTGGCTTGATAGATGGAAGAAGCGTTATGGAATCCATCAGTTGAATATTTGCGGCGAGAAACTGTCATCAAACTTTCAAGAAATGGAGCAGTTTAAGAAAAAATTTCAAGACTTTGTTGAAACTGAAAGCTTAACAGGAGATCAAGTATTTAATTGTGATGAAACAGGCCTTAATTTCAAAATGTTACCGAGTAAGAGCCTTGCAGCTACAACTGAAGCTGCAGCCCCTGGCTATAAACGTAGTAAAGAGAGAGTGACTATTTTAGCATGCAGTAATGCCACAGCAAACCATAAAATGGACCTGGCAATGATTGGAAAGTCCAAAACCCCTAGGGCTTTTAAAACCATTTCAAAACATGCTCTTCCAGTAAAATATTTCAATCAAAAAAGTGCATGGATGACTAGTGAAATTTTTAAGGAATGGTTTTTTAAAGAGTTTGTTCCTTCTACAGAGAAGTTTTTGAAAGACAACAACCTACCCAGAAAAGCAGTTTTACTGCTAGACAATGCCCCAACTCACCCTGATCCAGACGAACTTAGAGATGGGGACATAAAGGCTATGTTTTTGCCACCAAATGTGACTGCCATTTGTCAGCCTATGGACCAGGGTGTTTTAGAAACACTTAAACGAATCTATCAAAGAAAGCTTCTGTCAACAGTCATACTACAAGAAATTGAAGATGGGCAAAACTTGATTAAGACGTTGAAAAGTATAAATTTGAAGGATGTCGCTTATTGGGTCGCAAGGGCCTGGGCCGACGTCGGGGCACAAACAATTGCGAAGTCGTGGCATAAGCTGTTGGGCGAGGACGAAAATATGGCTGAAAGCATGCTGGATGAACTTCATGAAAGTATTTTGCCCTTGGTGCAACGTATCCCTGGATGTGAGGATGCATCGTTGGATGAAATAAGGAATTGGCTTTCAGGAGACGACCAACATGAAATAACTGACGAAGAAATTGTAACACTTGTTAATAGCGATGATGTTGTTGAAGATCAAGACTCTGAAACTGTTGAGCCCCAAAAGATCACACACAAAGAAGGGGTTAAAGCTCTTGAAGCAGCCATTCAGTACGTTGAGCAGCAAGAGGAAGCCAGGGTTGTCGACATAATGATGCTCCAAAGATGGCGAGACTTGGCAGCAAAGAAGAGGGAATCATCAGGGAGGCAGTCGAAGATCACTAATTTTTTTCACTCATGAACTGAACTCTCACTTCCAACATTTCTGACAGTGTAAGTCAATTTTATTACATACACATTAGTCTGATTCTATATTTCTTTTTAGTAAATTTTTCTTGTTAAAATTTACTGAATTCTTAAACTTTAAGCGTGAAGTACTAAAGTAGGCGTAATTGTTCTCTTTTTTTGAAAGTGTATAACTTTAATATTTTTGCTTGTTCTCTAAAATGTTTTACTATAATTTTGTAATATAATTGTACAGTACTGTATTGTTTTCTCTATTGATTTGTTGTAAAACGTGATGTTTATTAATTAAATTTACAAAATTACAACATAATTTTATGATAAATTTGCGTTTTATTTAACTCTCCCTATTATCCGCCATTCCAGCTTATCCGCCCTTCTGCCAGCCCGTTTATGGCGGATAACCGGGACTCTACTGTATATCATTTTGAAAATTGTAGAAAATTAAAAAGCGCTAAAGTAAAAGGGGGAAAGGTATGAAAGTGTGTACGTATGAGCAATTACTGGGTTGCCTTTATTTAATTTAAGTAATTATTAAGAAATATTTAATAATTTAATAAGAAAAAATGCTAAATTTTGTGTGTTTATGTTAAATGGGGTCTCGGCCTCAAAGCTAAAATCGGTCGGATTAGAGTTCTGAAGATTATAATCAACCAAAGTTCTATTATTGTTTTATGAGAATGCTTAATAAAATGTTTAATAAAAGCTGAGTTAGTTAACAAGAAATGAGAGTCGAATTCATTGATAAAGTCAACCCTAAATCACGCTTATAGGCTACGAGTTCGTGTGCAGAACCCTGGAATACGAGAAGGTAAGAATTGTCTTTTTATTAATTATTATGTGGTAGAGAGTATTTGTATGATCACACAACATGCCCGGTCTGTAGTCGTGAATCGGTCAGAAATCCGTACGAATATCGCTGAACAGGAGAGTCTGCAGTTTATGCACATTATACGTTTCAAAAGCCTGAAAACATTATCAAGCTTCGATGTTTCGGTTTCGTCGAAAATTTTTTTTTTTAGAAATTGCATTTGTTTTAATTTCCTAATATCGATTCGGATAATTGGCGATTCGGATAACTGGAGTTCTACTGTACTAATACCTGCTTACATTTCAAGATTTAGTTCAAATGTTTTCAAAGCCCAAACTTTTGCAACTGCTTAAACAACTAAATGCTTTACCCCTTATGTTTTATAAGATTATGTAATGTGCTACATACTCACACAAAACCATAATAGACTGACAACATTAGACTCTGTTCAAACTAGTGTTTCTTCCCTATTAAAGACATCATGTATTAAAAATTATATACATATTATGTTATCACTGAAGCAAAATGTGTTCCAATCAACCTATTTCCTAAATTTTAATTTTTTTCCTTCACACCCTATGACGTTTTCTTCAATTTCTTGATGTCTGCTTACTGTTGCAAAGGACACTGATGAGTGTTTCAGTAAAGTATTTCTTTATAATAGTAATGTATTTCAAACTGTTGAATACAATTCTCTCCTACTGAAAAAATATATTTTCTTTGTTTCATAGCACAAACATTTTAACTGAAGACTATCACACGAGTAGCTACACAACATGCATGCGACACATCTTCAATAACTGTGTCAATCAATCTGCTTACTGTGATCTGCTCTTGTGCCATTGTTTTATCTTTCCATCTAAAACTAGAAGTTCAAAGGCTCAGAAAGAAGTTTTTATGATCAAGCTGCATCAATTCTCATTGTTATTAGTTTTTCCCATCTTCAGTCATAAGTCTGTAGTATTGCACCTTTTCAAAACAGCAGTGCAACCAAATTCATGTAATGCATTGGCTGTTTAGCCAGCTGACCCCGACACTGCAGAAGTTTTGAGGTATTAAACAACTTACACAAATAAAATATCATCTGTGTTACCCATCCCCATATTCTAAACCTGAAAAGGAGGTAATGTTCTGAAACTACAGAGAAATTTTACTCTTTATTAAGAGAAGTTTTATTTACACATCAACAAACTGAAAACTGAAGCCTAATTTAAGATATTTACATATCATGTTCAACATGATATATTTATTATACATATGTTAAACAATTTTTACACATTATTAGAAGACTTATGTTCTTCATAAAGTGTTTTACATCAATAAAAAATAAACTCTGCCAAGTGAAAATGGAATTTTGTAAAGTGATAAAATCCTAATCCTGTTTTCTTATTGTTTATTTCTTGTCAAAAAAAGGTTATTTACTTTTGTATTTATAATTCCCAATCTTACTGTCCAAACTTCCTGGTGGCATAAAACAACATGGCATGATGGCTCAAATATGCATGCTAGAACCAGGACGGTACCACAAAATGCCACAAAAAATAGTTACTTGAGCTTAGCTCAGCATGGCAGTATAGATGACATCCCTTTAACAATCTACCATCAAACAAGACTATCTATATCACAGGAACTAAATTAACACAATAAGTACTTTTGTACATGAGGAAATTAATTGTTCAGAAGTGTTTGGTTGTTGTATTGGTGGTGTTAAACTTCCACTCCTTATTTTTAGATGAAAACCCATGCCTACTGATAAAGTTGAACATTTTGTTTCATATACACAGTAATGACAAATGAATGTTGTATATAAAAATGTGCCTATTGAAAGCATTATCAAGACAGCCTAGTCTTATTAACAAAAAATCCTGTAGCAAATAATCAAGATCCCCATATTTAAGGAATGTACAAAAAATAAAAATTAGTAAGCTGAATACAAATACTTTGATGTCTGTTATTCCAGGAGACCTTTTTAACGACTTAAATCTTTATGTTTAAGACAGCTTTGAAAACATTTACATATGAAAAGTAGACCAAATGGATAAAATCAGCATCCCAGAACTGACTCCAACAAGCAAATATACAAGTAATTTTGCAATTTTTTATAAATTCATAATTTGCAAATTTTCTCTACAACAAAATTTGATGGAATTATAAGAAATTTCATTCAACATTTCATTGACTATGTAACAGATGCACAAATACAAACATTTTTACAGTATCAGACTCAAATCATACAATATTTTACTTGAGAAATACTGGGTAGCCACTGTTTTACATTTAAGCAGACTTGGCAGGCTCATATGAGTATATATAAATTATGTTCACATTTTGAACATCCTTGTATGTTCACTTTACTATTGTCATTATTTACATCTTATGGTTAAACATTTTTCAAATCACTTACCTCTTTCAGTTGCTGTAATTATGTAGCTGTATCATTCAGTAATCTTTGATATTTGGGTACTTATAAAAATAAATATACAAACAATAAAAACTACTATTGTTTGCACATATGAGTAGGAAGCAGATGTATTAATATAATGTTACCCAACAAGATACAGGAACAATTATGTATATTTAATTAAGTAGTTAGTGGACTTAAAACCTGCAGTAGAAACTCCAGTTTTTATAAAACAAATAGGGAGAGAATTGAAGATTTGATGTTTGTAAATGTTATATCTATTTTCTTCTAAGTAACTAATGGCTGGTTATTTGTAATCACGTTTTCTCATAATGTATGTTGTTAATGACCTTTTTTTAAGGGTATGAAAAACAACAACAGATATTGGTATTTGAAAAAAGGTGAATTTTATTGGTACATACTAAAGTATAGAGTCAAATTTGTTTCTATTCATTAACAAAGGTCCGTACTGTAATAATTTTGTGTGTAATATACAAGCATTCTTTAATATGTTTACGAGATTCTCCCAATTTTATTTGCATTAATTCAGACCGTAGTAACATTAAATTCCACTGTAACCCATTATTAATACTTAATCATTTGCATGTTAACAGAAACTACACATTGCTTATTATTGCATTATGTTGAAAAAAGGATTTTAATGTACTTGTCTGGTTATACATTAGATTGTACTAGGTTCTAAATTGGAAGTACGTTTTAATTCCGGTACTTTGAATAAAGACAGCCTTTAATGTTATATACAGCCTTTGAATGTACACTAACTAAGGAAATGTCTGTTAAGTCTAATTAATTTTTAAAATCTAAAAGGTTAAGTTAAATAATTAAACGTAGCCACAACCTGCCAAAATCGTCTCTGTACCGTAATTATGTGCGATAAACTAATTTCTGTACTTCCAATAAATACACCCTTTTAATGTACACGAACAAAGTAAATTTGATTTAAGTTACATTGTCGTACATAACCTCCATAAGCTGGCATTACTTACTTCGAATAAATACAGCCGTTAATGTTATATACAGCCTTTTATCCATACAATAAATACAGCCTTTGAATGTACACTAACTAAGGAAATGTCTGTTAAGTCTAATTAATTTTAAAAATCTAAAAGGTTAAGTTAAATAATTAAACATAGCCACAACCTGCCAAAATCGTCTCTGTACCGTAATTATGTGCGATAAACTAATTTCTGTACTTCCAATAAATACACCCTTTTAATGTACACGAACAAAGTAAATTTTATTTAAGTTACATTGTCGTACATAACCTCCATAAGCTGGCATTACTTACTTCGAATAAATACAGCCTTTTATCCATACAATAAATACAGCCTTTGAATGTACACTAACTAAGGAAATGTTTGTTAAGTCTAATTAATTTTAAAAATGTAAAAGGTTAAGTTATATTGTTAAACTTAGCAACAACCTCCCAAAATCGTCTCTGTACCGTAATTATGTGCGATAAATATAAACTAATTTCTGTACTTCCAATAAATACACCCTTTTAATGTACACTGACAAAGTAAATTTTATTTAAGTTACATTGTCGTACATAACCTCCATAAGCTGGCATTAGTTACTTGTGAAGAAAACAGTTGGATGTACACATCGGACACCGAAATATAGTACATGCGCGGGGCCGGAAGTTACATTTTGCCGCTGAATATTCCCCAAGACCCGAAAATTGTTGTGTAAATAGTGTATATATAAAATAATTAGAAAAATACTACACGTATTTTATTTAAGAAAGTATTGTCTTTTAACTGATTTTTATTTTTTATGTGCATTTATTCACATTCTTATTTATATCCATTCATTGTTCTGCATGTTTTATAGTTTTTATACTTTGTGCAGTATAAGTTGTTTATAGTTTTAATAGTTTTTTGTATTAACTTTCCGTATGATGGCAAAATTTTGTAATATGGATATGAAAGTGATAAAGGCACACATACTCACATACATTTTAGACATCCAACAGTATACACAATCACCATCCATCAAACAGGAGTTTCAATACAATTCAATTTTAAATGCAGAATATATATCCTATACTTATGTGAATTATACATCCATATCATGAATTCTTGTGTGATTCATTAAACATGTAGCAAAGTTTACATTAACTATATTTTTCATATTTTGTTTTTAAGGCTGTACCTTACTGTTAATGGAATGTCACCAGCCTTTCAAAGGTTAGCCTTTGTACTGGCTAAACTTTTTTTCTGTACAATGTAATTATAAATTATCTTCAAGTATCATGTAAATTTCTATATCTATTATCCAGAATAAACCAGACGTACCTTACCTTATTAAATTATCCTAATTAGATGTTCAGTGACATTAAACAGTAATTCTTTTCTCTGGGGTTACCCAAAAAAAAAAATTGCACAGAAACACAACAAAAAGAATTAAATATGGTTAGTGGCTAGATGCTACAAATTACTGACTCAATTTTCAAACTTTAGTCGATTATGAACTAAATACGCATATAATTGAGATTCTTGAGCCTATTTTATGAAAAACTGCTTCCTGCAAAAAAGAATGCACACTAGAAAGCAATAAGTTACATGTACAAACTTTAATGAAGAAAATTAGCAGTGCAGTCCTCCACCTATAACAAAGACCTACCAGGCATTTATGTTACAAAAACTATTTTGAGGTAATAGAAAAATAATTTTATACCATTAAATCTTTACAGTTTTATCACTGTCTGTTTCCTTTCTATTCAGTCTATATAAGATGATTTCCAAAATCAGTAACAAATTTCTTTGATGTAACATGCAATTCTACAGATAGTTTGGCTAGAACTGAAATGAACTATTGAGAACTATTTGATCCATGGCTTCACCAAATAACTTTTTATGTTATCTTACCAAATTCAGTATGATGTAGTGAATTCAAAGACATGTCAACCACATAATGTATATTTCATTCTCTGTTATCGTTTCATGCACTTTAGAAACTGCATAACAGGAAAGAAAGTTGTCTTATTCATTTTACTTGAGTTCATACCTCGTTAGTTATTACTAAATTGAAATGGTTCTGCTTTTTTCCAAGATCTAACTAAATGAAAAATTGGATTTAAAATAATTTTTTATTATAAATACATAACAAATGTTTTTCCAATATATTAAATTATCTGTAACAAAATGTATCTATAAAAATTGTCAGTAAAAATCTCTCTGTTAAGGGAAAAAATCAAAATCAGCTGCTATGAGTTGAAATAATGCAAACACTTTTAATTTATACAAACAGAATGAGTCCATGTATTACCACCACTGTTACAAGCTATTTGTATAAGTAAATATAATACTCTCAACATTTGAAAACCTGTTAGCACTTTCCAGTCTAATGTACATCAATTCTAGGATAATACTGTATATTATTCCTTACCTGTGACTCATCGTTAAAATTAAGACTTTTGCAATTTTCACTTGCAGTGCGAAGTAACGAACACGATAAACGAAAAATGTCAAACAGTTGTGTGTCTCGGAATGAAGATGCAATCTTCCTGTGCTTTGTTAATGACCGATTAGCATCAGCTTCTGATATCTGATTCATTTCACATGTCAACTGAGATAACAACTGAACACCTATCATACAATGTTCAACTGAACCCTAAAAACAAAAACATAACATCTTTAACCAGGTTCCTTCACCAACAGATATTTTATAATGTTTCAACAAGAAGTAAATCCTATATTTCTTAAACAATAAAAACTGCTTTCCATCAACTAAACTGTTCCAACTGTTATAACTACCACCACTGTCTTAAATATTAAACATCACTATTTTAAACATTAATTTAAACATTAATATTTTAGGTTAAACAAGACAGTAAAATATTAAAAAAAGAAACACTGAAATATATTATTGTTTGTATTAGTGAAATATTTCTGTTTTTCTTATAATATAGTTTAAGTATAATGAAGCCAACATATCAACAATTAATATTTAAATATTCTAAAACAGTACAATCTCAGTAATTCGACCGTTCACTAGTCCAATACATCCAATAATCCGGCATCAGGTGTACATCAACCCTGATTTCTTATTTTCAAGAAGCAATACTCCAATTGTGAGAAAAAGACCAATCCAGTCCAAGAACACATAACATAAATAACGGGGCTAGACAGAAGTGAAGAGGAAAAGTTCAAATGACGAGAGGTGAAAAACAATCAACAATCAGAAGTGTCGACAACAAAAATGAACAAGAGATAAGAGTGCTACCTATTTTCGCACACTACAACATGATGATGCCTCGAATGCCTTCTGCACATGTTGTCAAAAGGAGTAACATACAAGTAGGAGACATCTTCACATTGAAAACACTTCAATAAACCTTTTTAAAGATGCGTTTAGAAACAAAAGATTAACAAATTGACTCTTTATGTATCACTGACTATCATTACTATCAGGTAGTAATATGAGGCAGGAACTTTATCTAGCCTTTTTCTAGCAATCCAATGACAGGCAAAGTTAACATATTCACTTCACTTCGGAACATACCTCATTAATTATTACTGAACTGAAATAGTTATCCATAGTTACAAATAAATAAAATGTTGTTTCCAATATATTATCTGTAACAAAATGTTATCTGTTAAAATTGCCTGTAAGAAGTATATTATTGGGAAAAATCACAAACAGTTGTTTAATTATTTTAACTGCTCACACATATTGTCAGGCTACTGAGATTGTGCTGTATAAACTTTTAGAATAAAGTACATATTAACAATAGAAATCACAGTTAATATACAATAGGTCAAAGTTAATATTAACACAGAAGCAAAGTTCACCCACACATTATAATAGTACTTGGACACGTTGCAAGTAACAACATAGCCATGTAGTTCTACTTATAACTGTTAATGTGTAAAAGCAATATTTTCTATTATATGCAAATTAAAAGAATCAGATACATTTGCTCTTGAATTATATCTAATGTAAAAGAAAACTATTTTCTGAATAACTTGTGCCAACTGTTCAACAACAGTTGAATTAAAAACTACAGCCACTGCTTGATTCTTCAACAGTTAACAGTTAACCAGTTAAGAAGCTCAAACACAATGCATTTTTAAGATGGACTGATGTAGCCTTACTCTTTACATACTTCTGTTTACTCAATGTTTATAAATTAACCTGTTATTTTAATTAGTTTTTTTTTTATAATACAAGCATTTTGGTACAGTATAAGTTTGTTAAGTTGTCCACTATTCCCTCTATTTCCTATTTCCTCTTTGTTGTTGTTGATCTGCACTGCCATTCTCATTTTTCACTCTACCATTTTTTGGATATACTTTCCCCAGTACTTATTTATTGTCTAACCACTGTTATTTTGCTTTTCTAGCTTCTCTACTAATTTTGTTTCTAATGCAACTACACAATGCTATTACAACATTCATATTAAAAATTTTAATAGTAGTGACACTAAAGCTTCTTTTCCTTCTTCCTTGTCTTTTGCCTAACCCATAGTTAGGGAGCAAGTCATTTCAAAATTCCACAAACAAGCATCAATTTTTTTCAATTACAGCTTGACCAAGCCTCCTGTCTGATACTTGTCCCCCGAGGGTGGGGGCAGAAGGAGGCTATACCACCACCATTCCTGGTGGCCCCGACTAATGCTTTCCCCACCTGATACCCACTGCCCCATCACGGCCCGGGGGTGAACCAGTATTTCAGCTGGATTGGGGCCAACTGACACTGGGCTAAGATGGGTGTCTGACAAATGGGAACCAGGGCTCCATTGTCCCTGGCAAGTAGCCACACTAGGAACCCACCCCTATCCCACTGGTCCTAACGAAGATCATATGCGGGGACCCTAGAAGAAAGCGAAACCTCCACATGGATCCCTGTTCTGGTGGGGGAGGGCTATTCAGTGTGTAACTTCGTGTGGTTGGCCGAATCCCGCCAGGTAAGCCTGGAGCTTCCCCAAGGGAGGTCGTAAGTTGAGCCTATACCGCTGATACCAGTGGCTCCTGCTCCTCCCAAGACCTCCACCCTTGCACACGCTGTCTTATGGGCGCAGCAGGGTTACCCAATTTTTCTCTCTGTACTTCTTCCATAAGTGGTTCTTAAATGGTTATTAACAGCCACATCTAGAACTCAAAGCTGAGAAGTCATTCCCCCAGGGATTATATTAAGATCAGTATTCATTTCTGCAACCAGCTTCTTTATTTTCTCAGTTGTGTAACCATGAAAAGCATCATGAATTAACATGACTCTCTACCCTAGTAAAACACCTGGTTGTCATCCCAAACAACTTTAAGCCAATCTGCCAAAAAGTCTTCCATTTTAGAGTCATCCACCCCTTTCCTGTACTCTAAAAACAGTCCCAGCTAGTAACTGTTCCTTTGGGAGCATTTTTCTCTTCAAAATAACATTTGGTGGAAGTCTTCTACCGTCACAGTAATTGGAGGGGTTATAGAGGGCTTAAAAACTAAGACATCGGTCTTACTAAGAAATCGGTAGCTGACTTATCAGGCAAGGATGTGTGGCCGCACACATGTCTTTGGCTTTGAGGAAATCAGCTAATCACATGTTCTGCTGCCTGGAGGTTGTAGGGGTATTGGTCTGGTCTGGAGGAAAATGGTATTGGTCTTGCATTCTTACAGCGATCGGTAGCCAATTTAATAAGGAAATGTACATGTGGAGTGCTGTCATGCAGTTGCATGGATGGAGTTAAACCAATCCAGCCAAATGGTTTGTAAATTTCCCCTAAAAGGGGAATTGGGAAAATGGTTTTAAGTCATGTAGAAAATCTTTAAATGAATCTGGTAAACGGATTCATCAAATACCCTGGTCTAATGTCTCGTGGAAATTTTAGAACAAATTCATTCAACTTCCCGGTGCTTACGGAAGAGTTCATGTAGTGTTTCACAGACAATTCAGCCATGTCCCCTGTTGCCATGTCTTGATCTTGAACTCATTATAACATCCTTTTGCAGGTACAAACACAAAATTTGTATATGTTAGGTTGGGCATATAATATGAGTACAGTTTTCGAAAGGGCATTTGAAGGAAAAATCATAGTTTTGTATTCCTACTAATACAGTAATGGTTAAGGCTGTTAGTCTCCTTTTGAGGAGAGGGTTCCAGCCCACTCGTTGACGTGTCCAGTGGATGGAGAGCAGAGATTTTTCCTAGCTCTTCCCTGGGAAGAGCATGTGGTTTGATGGTTGGTGGATATAGGATAAGAGGGTCCCTTCGAGGAACTACAATAAGGCTTAAGCCTAGAAGCATAGTGAAGGTTTCCCCTCACCCAACGTTTTATGTCTGATACTTCTACACATCTCATTTATTGACTAGCCAACATTGTCTTTTTTCCAGTAAGTACAGTGACAATTTTCTAGTTTCTTTGGCCACTTACCTGTAATACTGTATTACCATACTGTACAATACATGGCAATACCATACAGTAGATATGGCCACACCACTGATATATCTCATTTTCAAAACCGTTTTAAGCAGATTAGCTACTATAAATCTTATACTTTCATTCCAACTCTTGCTGTACCATCTGTAGACATCTTACTATTCAAATTTCATAGCCACAGTGTATGACCACATTTCAAAATTACATACAACTATACTCTTTTCCACTCCATGGAATAGGCATTCAATACCTCCACAATGCTCTGCTCTGCCAACATTGCCCATTTCTTAATGTCATTTCCAAAAGTGTTGAAATTTAAACTGAAATTCTACATTTGATTTCAATGTCAAAGAGCCTCCAGGTGGTCTAGTGGCTAACGCGGGCGATTGATGCGCTCGTGGTCCCGGGTTCAATTCCCGGCGGAGATTCCGTACGGCGTGCACTCAGCGTCGTGAGGTAAACTGAGTAGGCGCTGAGATAACAGCGCCGCCTCCTGGCTGTGAACACCGCAACTAGCGGGCTGGTGGCGCGTAGTACTAGCCATACACCGTCACACTAACACAAAAGCCGCGCGGTACGCCTTGGTCCTTAACGGACTGTTGAGCGGAGGTTTATTTTTATTTATTTATTATTTTTCAATGTCAAAATATTATTATATTATATGTATCTATCTATACATTTACATGCAGGGTCTCAGACCATCTTTGACTGTCTAATGCATCTTTGCACATTACTGTTTCTCAAAGACAAATGCTCAATGCCTATAAGAATTACTCAAACATCTGCAGAGTACATTACACATCCTTCTAATCCTAAGCACATATAACCCATTCATCCACAAATTGGAGATGATCGGAATGCAGGCTACAACCTGCATTCCTAAACATTCCTATTGGGTTGAGTCATTTCCATTCCATTCATTCCTATTGGGTTGGATAAATAATCCACCACATAATCGACTGTCTCTAAAAAAATTCAGTTTTGTGAGTTTTTATTCCCCCCCCTCTGTATTTCAAGATCATAAGTTCTGATACCTATTAATTGTCGGTACTGATAGCTATTAATTGTTACATTTGTACACAAATGCAAATATCTCACACCTGGCAAGCACTGAAACCTTTATTTTTCATGGCATTTGAACTATACATTTAATCTCCACATTTACTTTATTTTTTTATTAACATAATGAAAGAAGGGATCAAAACAGAACAATTATGACTGTAGTGAAATTATGGATTTTCAGGGTTCATATTGTAATCTATTAGCTTCAATTTATTGCAAACACCTTCTTAACGTCAATTCCTGTACGACTCTTGAGAACTAGTCTTGCATTCCGTCCACAACTTGGCATTACTAGACTTTCAGTTAATTCTTTTCATCCCTCACACATATTTTTATCAGTTGTCTCAGATGCTAGGATGATTCTCATGATTTGTTTCTTGTTTCTGATAAACGTTTCATATTTTTATAGCTTCTTGATTCATGGCATTAATCTTTAAGCATGTTAAACCACAAAACATAATAAAAACATCCAACAATATAATGTTAAATAACACAAGTGAAAACTCAATCAAAGAACAGCTTAGAATAACATTTAGCATATAATCAAGTTTACTACACGCACTGTTCCCTGTAACAAAACTGCAATCAAAACACTGTTACTAAAAAATAGAAGGTAAATTCTTACACTGCTTCTTATCTAAACATATTAATGCTTCTTATACCTGAATATATATTACAATATGTTAAAAGAAAAAGTTAGCAATTACTTCATAATATTTAATTGCAAAATACTACGCAGTACTACTACATGTGAAAGTTAATTACCACAAACCTGTAAAAACTTTGTAATATCTGTGATAACATTCCGAAATATATATTCATCTTTATCACTATCAAACCAACCAACTTTCGATATCCGAGCAAACAACGTAACAAGAGCCTGAATCACAAAGTTAGGGAGCTTTGGTCTAGTTGCTAAATAATTCAATACATAGTTTCCTGAAAAACAAAACATTACAATTATACTTTCTTAACAGCAACTACATAAACATAATTAAGAGACCGTTTTTTATTTGGTTTTTCTATTAAGTTTTGAAGCATATACGAGGTTTGTTCAAATAAAGACAGGACTTTTGAAATAGCGCTCCGATCACTATACGGAGCGTGTTCCCACATGTGGTGCCGCCTAGCGGCCACCTTCGGCAACTTAACCCCGATTGTTGCGTCGTTCTACTCATATTAGTTGGCGGCATAAAACTGTCAAAGTAAACACATGCATTCACCGTTCTGCGAAGTAAAGATGAAAGATTTTATGGAGCAGCGCGTTTGTGTGAAATTTTGCTGCAAGACCGACAAAACTTTTACTGAAACGTGGGCTTTGCTTCAGCAAACCTATAAGGAAGACTGTATGAGCCGTTCGCAGTGTCACGAGTGGTTTAAACGTTTTAAATCGGGCAGAACATCGATTGAGGAAGAGTCAAGATCGGGACGACCTTCGACGTCAACAAACGATGAAAACATCGATGCTGTTCGTTCCGTGATTCGTGCAAATCGTCGTTTGACTGTGCGAGAGGTTGCTGAGGAAGTCGGCATCAGCATGGGTCGTGCCATGAAATTTTGACCATAAAACTTGGCATGCATTGCGTCTCTGCAAAACTCGTGCCACGTCTGTTGACCGACGACCAGAAGGAGAACCGTGTCAAGATCAGCCAAGAGCTGTTTGATCGTGCCAGTACCGACAAAAACTTCATAAAAACCATCATAACAGGAGACGAAACATGGGTTTATGTCTACGACATCGAAACCAAGGCGCAATCGTCACAATGGATTGGAAAAATGTCGCCCCGACCGAAAAAAGCACGCATGAGTCGGTCAAACTTGAAGTTGATGTTGATTATTTTTTTTGATTATCGAGGAGTAGTCCACCACGAATTCGTGCCACATGGTCAGACTGTTAACAAGGAGTTCTACATACAAGTTTTAAGGCGTTTGAGGGAAGATGTGCGCCGGAAGAGGCCTGAGCTGTGGAAAAACAAGAGCTGGGTGTTGCATCACGACAACGCGCCAAGCCACTCGTCTCTGCTAGTCAGCCAATTTTTGGCCAGTAACGAAATAGCCGTCCTTCCTCACCCTCCGTACTCTCCAGACTTGGCCCCCGCGGACTTTTTCCTGTTTCCAAAATTGAAAACCACCCTGAAAGGACGTCGTTTTCAAAGTGTTGACGAGATTCAACAGAATTCGCAGAGAGAACTACGCACCATCTCACAAAACGAGTTCCAGGGAGCATTCCAACAGTGGCAGAAACGATGGGAGCGGTGTGTTGCAAGCAGGGGGGAGTACTTTGAAGGGGACAAACATTTGTAATGTTGTAATTACAGTAATAAAGTTTGTATGACAAAAGTCCGGTCTTTTTTTGAACAAACCTCGTAGATGTTTGCATTAGTATTGAGAAGAAGGAAAGACAAACAAGAATATAAACAAGTCCACATGTGCAGGATTGGAAAAAATCTTTAAAAAATTAAACTTTCCTTATTTAAAATTAATATTTTTACTTTAATCGATAGTTTTTTTTTTTATCAAACCATATCATCAATCTTTGGTTAAAACATACTCATGTCATGTTAAGGCCTCTTCATACCTGCCTACATACAGATCTACAAAATACAGAATAGCTGACCAACTTCAGTCTATACCATTGTTTATTCTTTCTGTACGCTGTTCCAGAAATTTTAGTAAGACTTCAGATAATGTTTATGGCCAAATAAAATCATAGGCTCTTCATTTACTAATCTATATTAATCTAATCTTTACTAATCTAAAGTGAAAAAATCACGCACTGTATTGAAATGTTAAAAATATGTGTTAATCATCTATTTACAAAAAATATTTAATTATTGTTGCAAATATAAAAAATATTTAATCACATATAAAAATATTTATTTACCTAAAAATCTGTTCCCTAATTATAATTCAACAATATCAATGAAAACTTATCCATAAAATACACTTCTGAATTTCGTAAACAGGATATAATTATCTTAGCAGCAACTGAGTCAAAATCAAATGTTGTACTGATATTGAAGTTCAGAAAGAAAATTATTATAAACGCTTTAAAAATATCTTGTAAATGTATGTGAACAGAACTTGATATCACAGCATTATTCCTCCAAATCATGTTAGTGATAGTACCTTTTAGTAACTGAACTTAGACAGTACTGGGCAAAGTGGACTAAACAGGAACACAGGGAACTTAAAATATTATTGTGCAGATGTAAAACTATAATCGAAAATCACAAGCCCTCAGTGATGCTTTTAATTCATGTACTCTGGCTGTAAAAGCTTACAAATTTTAAAGGTGTTTCACAGTACACTGCTAATTGTACAGCTGAAAGTTACTAGACTACAATATATTGAAAATTTCATACGATATATGATATTTTTTTTATTTCCTTTCAAGTTATTCTTTCTCTGTTACGTCTTCACAATGGTTACACTTACGATTACAGATATTAGAACTATCGTCTGAACTTAACACACTACAAACTATCAATTTAAACATTTCTTTTTTTTTTTTTACCATGTTCACGGTATCCGAGCCGTATAATATAATAAATTGATTTACCTCCGTCTTGTGGCTGCCTGATGATTCTTCTTAACATTTACGCGTTTCGGAACCTAAGGTTCCATCTTCAGAGTGTAAAAGTTTTTAAATCGGTCTAAAAGACATCGTTAACCAATAAACATAATAAAAATAAAATTGCATGAACACACATAATAAAAATAAAATTGCATCCGCACATGCGGGTCTTTGAGTGCGCACTCTACGATCGATCGCAACACACTGATGGTTCTGTAGTCGTATCGTCTTATCTACCTGCGACGTTGCCTTCACTTATATTCACCGCGCCCACAAATCTATCATACAAATCATGCGATTTGAAACCCAGTTGGTCGTTCAATACATTACTTTGGTTGGTTTTGAAGGCCTTGTATATTTCGAATTCTTCTGCTGCGTTCATGTAACGTCCTTTATTGCATACACATAATGGTATGAAGTTGCTATCGAAATCGGTGTATTTGTGATTATGTCATTAAATGCTTATCATAGTTACACCTAACTATGTTTAAATTACTTTAAGGCAGATGTTCTTTAAATCTCTCTTTGAAGGCCCTGCCTGTCTGACCGATACAGAACATATCACAGTCATCACAGATCATTTTATATACGCCCGTTCTTCTCTCCATAGGTCTATGTGCGGTGTTTCTCAAGAATTTATGGACATTATTATTAGTGCGGAATGTTACACGGATGTTGTGTTTAATGAAGGCATTTTTTTAAATCATGGGTAAATTGTTGGTGTATTCAACGGAGATGTACTTCATGTTGGTCTTATCGAGACATGGTTTTTTGGTCTTATACTTATGTTTATGTATTAACCGTTCTATTAATGAGCTGTGGTATCCTTCAAATGTTTGTATTGATATTATTCATGTAATTCAGTAATGTGTGTATTTGTCTCGTGGTACCGTCGAAAATGACAAAGTATCATCAACATAGCGTTTGTAAAATTTTATCTTGTTATGTAATTTGTTGTTTGTTGAAAGCAAGTACTCATTCTCGTAATAGTTAAAGATATATGTCCGCCAACAATCCAGATAGATCAATACAAACATACAGTTTACGGTTGAAATAGAGTCGAATAATGTAATTAATTTTCTAGATTTAACATTAATAAAACAAAATAATAAATTTCAGTACAAAATATTCAGGAAACCCACTGCAACAGATGGTGTTATACACGTTGATTCCTACCATCCTGTATCACAAAAAATGGCAGCTTTTAATAGCCTTATACATCAGTTACATATTATACCTCTGGATCCGTTAGATTACGCTGAGGAAGTAAACATAATTAAACATATAGCGGTGGCGAATGGATACCACAGCTCGTTAATAGAACGGTTAATACATAAACATAAGTATAAGACCAAAAAACCATGTCTTGATAAGACCAACATGAAGTACATCTCCGTTGAATACACCAACAATTTACCCATGATTTTAAAAAATGCCTTCATTAAACACAACATCCATGTAACGTTCCGCACTAATAATAACGTCCATAAACTCTTGAGAAACACTGCACATAGACCTATGGAGAGAAGAACGGGCGTATATAAAATGATCTGTGATGACTGTGATATGTTCTATATCGGTCAGACAGGCAGGGCCTTCAAAGAGAGATTTAAAGAACATCTGCCTAAAAGTAATTTAAACATAGTTAGGTGTAACTATGCTAAGCATTTAATGACATATAATCACAAATACACCGATTTCGATAGCAACTTCACACCATTATATATGTGCAATAAAGGACGTTACATGAACGCAGCAGAAGAATTCGAAATATACAAGGCCTTCAAAACCAACCAAAGTAATGTATTGAAAAACCAACTGGGTTTCAAATCGCATGATTTGTATGATAGATTTGTGGGCGCGGTGAATATAAGTAAAGGCAACGTCGCAGGTAGATAAGGCGATACGACTACAGAACCATCAGTGTGTCGCGATCGCTCGTAGAGTGCGCACTCAAAGACCCGCGTGTGCGGATGCAATTTTATTTTCATTATGTGTGTTCATGCAACTTTATTTTTATTATGTGTGTTCATGCAACTTTATTTTTATTATGTTTATTGGTTAACGACATCTTTTAGACCGATTTAAAAACTTTTACACTCTGAAGATGGAACCTTAGGTTCCGAAACGCGTAAGTGTTAAGAAGAATCATCAGGCAGCCACAAGACAGAGGTAAATCAATTTATTATTTCTCACTTTAGTGTGCCACTGACATTGTACTGTACAACCAGAATTTATGAACTTACTTATATCAACTCTCTGCTGCAAGCTCAGAACTTGTGCACTGCGAGATATCAATTTTGTCAAGGTTGTAGCAGCTAGTAACTGAGCATAACAAGAATCCCCACGTTCCAGCAGTAACTGACATTTCGATAATGAGTCCGGAGCATTTTGAAATACGACAAGTGATTTTTCTGCTTCAACTCTCAGTGCTGGATCAGTAGCTTCATAAAGCTGCTTACATAACAGCTCCAACTGGCGAACTTCCTATATTAATTAATAGCAATACAGTTTATATTCTTTTGATTTTATAATAATAATAGTAATAATAATACTATATGGTCTAGATAAATGGTAAATATAAGATGTATGACTACATAAAATAGTAAATAAAAAGTTATTTGAGACTTACAAAAACTAGAAAGAAAATATAGTGTACTCTTTTTGACCAGGGTGATTGGTCAAATATCAAAAGTCTTTTAGTCTTGTGTAAGTTACTGCTACAAAATTATGTAACGCTCTCGAAAAGTCAGCAAGTGCAGTTACATAAAAGTTCTACATGTTTCTTGGCTAGCTGAGCAGGTCCAGTGTCTCAGTCAAGGCTGTACACTCAAGTACCTTCAAGACTGTTCGAGCATTCTAACTAAACAAATTATGCCAGCACGCCACCATAAGCATGAAACATTCTGGAACACCTGCAGGACCTGTATACTTAACAGCGGCTGGCTTAGAAGTTAGTTACACCTGGTGAAATTGTAGAATGCAGATCACATGATTGTTGCTGATTAGTGGAAAGTGATTATTCTGTTATAATTAATGCAGAACTCTATTAGTTGACATTATTATTGTGTGTGGACATATTTAACTTGGATTATTGTATGAGAGTGCCTTCTTACTTTCAAATTGTTATTTGTGACTAATTAAAGCTGGTGTGGTGTGACTTCATTGGCGTCTGTATTTTGTTTCCACTGTACCATATGACAATCAGTGAGACCGTCGTAACAGTGGGTCAGAAGTGCGACAGTACCTTTTAATGGCGGAAACAGTCGACACTTTGTACAAGAGTAATGTAATTTGTAATTAATCTGTAAACATGGATACCAGTCAAATGATAGAAGCTTCCCAAGCACTGCTACACCAGACACAGGAACAACAAAAATTATAACGACAACAAGAGGCAGAAGCAGAAAGGCACCAAAAATAAGAACGCAGACAGGACAGAGAAGAGGCGGAAGAACAGCAATACGAGAAACGTAAGGAGGAAGCGGATGACATCAAACCATACAGGAGCAAAACCAGATTAAAGAATATACTGCTGCAGAGCTGGGTCTATTACAAGGTGAGTTCAATAAACACGTTACTAAAATATTGGAGGTACAAGAATCAGTGACATTAAAAATAGCTGAAGTAGAAAAATCTATCTCAAGTGTGGAAGAAGCTATGTCTACAAAAATGTCTGAAGCTGAGGAGACTTTAACACCTATAAAAGGGTCAACTGCAAACATAAAAGAGCAAATTAAAAGTGAAGTCGAGCAGTTAGTGAAAATACAGCCATACATTTCAAAACAAATGGCTGAAGAGACAGTGCCAATTGTAAAAGCAGAAAAAGACATAGCTTATCTTAATGCACTCTTGCATGATTTTTTCTAATTTCAGTTGACTTAAATGGCCGGTTTAGTACACTTCCATCCAATACTGAATGTCCAACATCTAATATTCCAACAATCATCTATATTTGGAAACGTTTGTATGCTGATTGTGCCAAGTACTGGGAACTGCAACTTTATATATCACTACATCATTTCTGACATACCATAATATTTGAATGAGAACTCAATACTAAGTGTAGTATATATACCACAGCCAACTGCCTACATCTGTGCACCAACTGCATATTACCAGGTTCGTGTGCCACATCCATGTAATAATGTGGCATGGATTTCTCCCTTACAGCCTACATAGCATGCTAGACTACGTAATGCAGTGGAAATTACAAGACACCTAAGAGGGCACAAAAATAGATACTTGTGGGTTTAAGGATTAATGGAAGACTTAGAGAAAGATGGTGAGGAGGATTTATAGAAATCAGGATATGAGGATGGGGAAGACTATGAAAGAAAGAACTGACTGGAAAAACGTTACTGAAAATGGCTAAAACCTACACCAAGTCATAAACTCAATAAAAGATCTACAGAATCATCTTTTTTTGTATTTCAGCCAGCTATGGACCGTGTTATATCAACTGTTTTCTCCCTTAGGCTTTAACATTTCCTCAATATTCCTGCATTTGTTTTTAACGTGCTTCCTTTCTTTCTTTCTTCAGTCCATGTCTCACCTGTTCTCAGCTTGGGGTCTTCCTAGGAACTCTGGTTCATAAGAAGTTCCTTTTTAAGATGGTCACATTCCTGGATATCCTCACACATGTTACCCACTTCTTTCAGATCCCTTTCCACCTCGGTGAACCAGGCACCCTTGGTTTTCTTAGTACGTAATTATTCAAAGATCCTTTTAGTCAAATCTCTCTGGTCCCATTCATGTCATGTAACCATAGAAGGCAATCTGTCTTTTCCAGACTGTGTCTCTTCTTTCATACATGTGTGTATAGTCTGTGCATAGTTATGCCGCTTCTGTACTTGCTGTTTTCTTTGATCGGGCCCACATATTCCCTGAGGAACTTTCTTTGGCTTCCAGTTTCTACATTAGGCCTTTTCTAATCATCGTGAACAGAATATCTGTACAATACTTGTTCCGAGCCCTCCATTGAAGGACACAGATCTTTGTTATAGATTCTTTGTTTAATCTGTATGCCATTGCCATTATGTTGATCCTTAATACAATGGCATCTTCTCAGAGATATTGGATTCTATCCACTCAACTAAATAATTAAACTTTCTTGCCCATTTGATTTTCCCTATCCCACATTTAACTCTCTACGCACCAGCCTGATGTTCATTATGAACTCCATTCTCTCACAGAAAATCTGGAGAACTACCTTTGCCACTTGTATCTTGAGTTAGTTGATTTGTTTTGCAGGTGTGCCCAGGGAATAATCTGCAAAGGTTAGACAGTTGATTATCACGTTCATGGTTTTATAATTAAATTATTTTACCTTAATCCGTCACTGTGACCACTTGGTTCCTGTCTTCTTACGCGTTTCGGATTAAACTTAATCCATCATCAGAGTAAAAAATCCGTCAGTTATGACTTCGTTAAAACATTAAAAAGAGACACTAAAGTACATCTATGTATATATTATACAAACACAGCGACGTACGCGAATGTGAGTGCGCACTCGACACCGGTTGAAGACGTACTGCACAGTTTATTTGTGTTATCATGTTATCTATTGTTGTGTTGGGGCGTGTACTCTATGGTTATGTTGTCTATAATCTTATCATATAATGTATGTGATTTAAATGCCAACTGTTCGTTTAGTATATTATTAGGATTATTTCTGAAGGCCCGGTAAATCTCAAACTCTTCTACTGCATCCATATATCTACCCTTTTTGCAAATATGTAAGGGTTTGCAATTTGCCTCAAAATTTGTGTAATTATGATTTAATGAAGCCTAATCCTAATAATATACTAAACGAACAGTTGGCATTTACATCACATACATTATATGATAAGATTATAGACAACATAACCATAGAGTACACGCCCCAACACAACAATAGATAACATGATAACACAAATAAACTGTGCAGTACGTCTTCAACCGGTGTCGAGTGCGCACTCACATCCGCGTACGTCGCTGTGTTTGTATAATATATACATAGATGTACTTTAGTGTCTCCTTTTAACGTTTTAACGAAGTCATAACTGACGGATTTTTTACTCTGATGATGGATTAAGTTTAATCCGAAACGCGTAAGAAGACAGGAACCAAGCGGTCACAGTGACGGATTAAGGTAAAATAATTTAATTATAATAATTGTGACGCGGATACCAGTACAATGACTTCAAAAATGGTTTTATATCACGTCTAAACCTATTTCGACTCCTTTGTTATGGATTTCTCTAAGTTAATTGGGGACAACTTTCACAAGTACACAGTTGAGGAGCAGAAGCGAGAGTCCATCCATACCTCTTCGTAACTCCTGTCCTAATTTCAAAGGTGTATGAAATCTCTCCCCTGACTTTCACTTTGCAGGTTATGTAGGTCAGGGTTTTTTGAATTGCCGTCTTTTGAAATGCTACCATTTTGTTGTCTACACCAAATTCTTTCAAGACTTCAATTAGAATGGTTCAATCAGTCAAGGAACCATCATCATTATTATTATTCTTATTATTATTGCTGTTGTTGTTGTTGTCTACTATATAATGTACATATTTCTAATTTTTTAGCTGTACCTCTACAATCCCACCTCGTGCACACACACACACACACACACACACACACACACACACACACACACAACAGAGGCAGCATAACTGAAAAGAAACTGAAATACTAGACGTAACTGAAATCTTATTTATATAAGAATAAACACTGTTTTAAATAATTCTGTTTAGATGTCTTTATTTTCAAACAGAATGTAAATTTTTTCAGACAGAACAAAAGCATATTTTTAATACAAAATAATCATAAACACTGAAATTGCTAACACTGTAGTTGTCATTACAGTTCCAAATGGGTCATTCCAAGTCAAATCATCCAGGGGTGTTCACCCCACCCTCTCAGATTTTAACTGAAGGTTTTAGTACACAAAAATATAAGCATACCTTAAGTGAAAAAAAATCCTCATTGGGCACACAAGATGCAAAATATTTCAATGAAATATCAAATATAAACTTTGTACTTAAATTATAAAATGATGTCATTAAATACTCGTGACTTTTATTTTATGCTATTATATTACATTTCATCCTCTTTCAAATGAGACCTTTTTCATCCTCATAGGACCAGACAGAAAAAAGTTATAAACATTTACACAAAAGCCTGCACGGAGAAAAAAATTCACAATTGCCAAATCTGAAGTGGAAAAACAAGTTTATATGAGTCTAAATGTTATTTTTGACTTTATATTTGGAATCCTTGTGAAATTTCAAGTAAGTATTGTGAGTTTCATAACTTAATATTACATGATAACCATACAAGTAGAGTTTTTATTGAAAAGTGCTCTTTAGATCTTGCGCGCCGCAACTAACAAATCGGCTAAAAATGGACTTTTTTCAAAAAAATCATTAAAAAAAACTAAAGCGAATTTGGCAAAAATGAAAAATATGGGTCGTTATATTTGTCCATAGAGGCTGTAAAAAAATTTCATGAAAATCTGAGAGGGTGGGGTGAAAAATTTTGTTCTGGCTGGATGATTTGATTTGGAATGACCCAAATGGTATAATATTGCACAGCAGGGTCAACTGGTATTTTGACAGATGGTGTAACATTATGCTATTTACTTTTCAGTACGTTAAAACTCCTCAAGTCTTAATAACATTCAACGAAACCATTAAAAATATTTTTTATATTTTGAATTTGTATTCACACAGATTACTGCACTGACAAGGTCATTTCATATAAAATAATTTCATTAGCTGACAAACCTTGTCTGTTTACATTTATCTGAGTAATTGTTTATATTCATTGGAGTTCAAAGTGGAAATTACTATCTTTGTGTATCCACAATTTGAAGTTTGCTGTAGGCCTATCTGTTTATAAACTATATAAAGCATAAAACTTCTGATGTGTTTGTTTTAATTAAAATTCCATCGATTTCTGGAATTTTCAAAATAACTGAAAACACGGTAGGTTTATTTAGCTTTAATTGAAAATTAAAAAAAAAAACGAATAAAAACTTTAAAAAGCTTATGAAGAAGAGGACTGGGTGGTATAAATACTTTTTCAGAAATAAATTTTGGTAAATCTTTCAAAACTTTTAAAATTAAATTATTAATTTACTATACTGCTACAAAACTATATAAATTAACAAGTACCAGTACTTTTTTAAACCAACTGTCACAGAGGACAGAAAATGGATTAAGACATTGGTACTGAAGAGTTAAAAAAAAAAATTCTGTCGACATGTATTAATACCAACGAAAATATTTTGAGGGGTTATATCCTATTGTTTTTACTTTCCACTATAGTGTTTCATGTAAACTGCTATACTCAAATCCCGCATACTCAAAAGATAATTTTCCTAGTTGTTACAGAAAAAATATAATAACACTACCCAAAATATTTTGTGTAGTGTTTTGAAGGAATGCTGATTAACAGTTATCTAGGAGTTCTCAGATTATGGTATCTTGGATGAACTTATCATACCTTCATCAAATAACTGTGTAAAAATTATGTTCTGCAACATGGGTGCTGTTTACTACCAATTAACCACAAATACATTCAAAAGAAAACTTTTAAACTTGTTTACAGAGTAGTTAGCAAAACAGACCAATGTTGAACACACATAATAAATACAGGCTGCACATAGGTCGCTCACTTCAAAGCAACATAAAAACCAATCATAGTACAGGAACTCTTCATTAATAAAGGAGGCTAAAAAGAATGGTTCCACTAGTGGAA
The DNA here is from genome assembly GCA_034769895.1 of Magicicada septendecula. NCBI lineage: Eukaryota > Metazoa > Arthropoda > Insecta > Hemiptera > Cicadidae > Magicicada > Magicicada septendecula. Next base: position 1,206,188,382 of record CM068367.1, read on the forward strand.
ACAGCATAGTTTTTTTACGATGCTGAAGAAATTTTACTAGTAAACTACCTCAAAAAGACAGAATGACAATAAATAAACACTATCCTAATCTGAAGACGAAACTACACGAAATGTATGTACACTTTGTTTTGTCAAGACCTAATATAAGAAAGAAGAAAGTCTATTTCACTATACATATATTCTCATATTTACATGAAGCTCTGCATACTACCTTCTTTCAACTGTTTCATCCTAACCATAAAAATATTCTTATCTGAGCTAAATTCAAAACAGTGACTAAAGTATAAGTAAAAACCAATGTGTCGCACGGATTTGTCACGCGGGCAACTAACATCATGTGATCCTTTTCAGCAGCATTTGCAACACTGCTAGTACAAATAGTCGAGAAACTAGTATTATTTAAAAAAACTTACAATCACACATATTTCTACCAATTTTACATGAAAAATATTCTTCCGGCCAGTGATTATCGGTGAAGGCTATAATGTTCACGTCACTAACAATTAAGTTTTCTGAGTTGTTTAAATAAATTATTACACTTACTATACTTTCAGCATGGCTTTTATACTGTTGATCCATAATCTTCACAAATACGAAGCAGCACTTTGAAGTTACACAATGAGAACCTCAATAGACATTTGTTTACGGACTCACCTGTTCCTCCGCCATTTTTGCAGCTATCCATGCAACTACAGCTACGCACTCTGCAAACAAGAAGAAATAGAGAGGTACTAATGAGTACTAAACGAGTAAACATACTGTTAACATCGTGCAATGGTTTGAGCATGTCAATACCATAATTTGAATTTATATAATATAGTAAATTTCACTATACCATTAACTGTCTTCATATTCTTTATTTAATAACATGGCACCGCAGTTGGTGAAATACACTGATATCCTCTCACTTTGTAAGTTAAAATCTTAAATAATTAAAGCACTTAGAAGTTGTTTAAAAGGTTCAGTACTTCATAAAATCGCTTAGATTTTGTAAGATCAAGGTTGCTTCTTTTATGTTCCAGAACTAAACAGACTAAAGTGTGTCCGAACGCATTGAAATTTGACATTTTATAATTCAATTTCACAATCCCGTTTCACAAGCGGGAAAATCAAATAATTTGTCACATGCATTTGCATAATGGCAGGATTAATTTTGTTTGATTTTGTACAATGTTGGTTTTCCTCAAGCATATCCAGAGATTAGGACATGCAGAAATATAAAGACTCACTACTTTCCAAGTAAAGATGAATATTCGAAAATATCCTACATAGAGTGCTGTCCGTATCTTATATCAAGGAAAGGAAATGACGAAATCAAGTACAAAAGCTTTATAATAAAGAAGTGTCTGGATGTCTAGCTTACGATGGTACTTGGTACGGCAAAGTTAAACTTTCGTGTCCTCATTTGTACTTACTTTCCGTATCCAGATTTCTACTGGATCAGTTTTATTCACAAGTAACTAATGGCAGCTTATGGACGTTATGTACGACAATGCAACTTAAATATAATTTACTTTGTTAGTGTACATTAAAAGGGTGTATTTATTGGAAGTACAGAAATTAGTTTCCATTTATCGCACATAATTACGGTACAGAGACGATTTTTGGAGGTTATGTCTACGTTTAACAATGTAACAACCTTTTAGATTTTTAAAATTAATTGGACTTAACAAAAATTTCCTTAGTTAGTGTACATTCAAGGCTGTATTTATTGTATGGATAAAAGGCTGTATATAACATTAAAGGCTGTATTTATTCGAAGTACCGGAATTAAAATCTAGTTCCTATTTAGAACGTATACATGTAACGTATAACCAAACAAGTACATTAAAATCGTTTTTTCAATTTAAAGAGGAGTGTTTTTTATGTTTTTTCAATAAATAAAAATGAGAGGGGAGAGAGAGAGAGAGAGAGACCAAAACAAATGCCTATCTAATTTTTCCAGAACTATGTACACATAGCAAAAATGGAATTTCTACAAAGTTTACATTAAATGAAAATGATGAAAGTACTGTTAGCTTTTAACAAATACTGACAATTTTGCCCAATACAGAAATGAAGGAAATTGACAGACAAATTGTCTACGAGTTCCCTGGAAGTGTTTGAAAAATGATATCATTAACTTTTATGCTATCATTTACTTGTTACATTATGTAACAGAACAGCATTTCTTTATTATTTATTTATGATTTTTAATATACATAGTATCTGAATTAACTTGTTTCCATTTTATTTTCCATATAGACGAAGACAGGGTAATTGTAAACATGCAGTTAGGATTACAAACACATGAAATGGTACAATGTCAACTAGTTTACAGTTGTCGGTATTTTTGTTTCAATATTTCAAAGGATAAAGAAAACACTTGTTTACAATTACCTCTAAGATGGCAAGGGTAATTGTAAATTGAATTTTAGAGCTGTATTTATTATTTATATTTAAACAATTTTTTGTAGGTACACAACATAATAACAAAGGTTGAAATAACTAGGCCTATTATTTGCAGTTATTTCAATTTTAAAACCTATACACAATTTTTAATCAATCAAAATGTTTCAATCCATTTTCCGTTTACAATTACCCCACCTAACCGCAAATGTATGGTGTGTCTCCGTCTTCAGTTAGCACTTTTAACGTTAATTGCTATGAAAATAAATTGAACTAACATGTGTATGAAAAAGAAACGTTAATTTTACTAGACTTTAAAAGACTTAATACAGGGAGTCTTTAAATTTGTTTTAAAGTTTTTTCCTAAAGCTCTTGAATTTTGCTTAGAATAGCCAAAGACCCAATAAATTTTTTTTTACAGTTCTGTATTTAATTTGAATTCAGTATTAGACGGTAAATCCGCCTCTGATGTACACAATTACAAAAGTGTGTGTGCCATGGAATGACATCTTTTTTCCATGATCACTAATTTTTAAGGTTATAGTACATGTCCGTTAAACACCTGTTGTATTTTACATAAATCGTTAAATATATATTCATCAAATAAATTGATAGGCAAAAAGTGATAAGTGAAAGGATGATTATGTCAAAAGATGTGTATATAATGTATTTTCATTTATTATGTTAGGGTAATATTAGTGGAATGATAATATTCTACCACTACTGTATTACAGTATACAAATGTAGTGAAATATCTTGGCACAATACTATGTAATAAATTTGGATAAAAGGCTCATTTCAAATAGAAAGGATAGCTGGTGTGATCAGACATAACAAAATGTTAGTTTTTTGAGAATTTATTCCTATCAAACTACAATAAGCATATTTTCAAACCTTTATGGATGTGTGTCATGGAATTTACAGATTGCACCAAAAGAAACAATTAAAATATATCTTTTCAATTAAATAAAAATTGGTCTTGTAATGTGAGTCAGTAATACAGCAGGAACTAATCAGTTAATTGCTATTACAAAATGCCTTCCTATTTCATGATGATCAAATTTTGCTATACGCCTGCATAAATAAAAATTATTAAAATGTTTAACTCTCAACACAAAGTATTTAAACTATTTAACATGAAAAGTTCATCATGTCACATATTCTAGTAATAAGGTAAGTTTTTGGAATAGTGTTTTAGCTGAATTTATACACTAGGAGGACACTCAACATTTAGTTTGTGTGTGTAACTCTAGTTAATCAAAGAGAATTATTTGTGTAAATTCAAATTTAGTAATACAAATCTACTACCATAAAGGCCTGGAATGCTATGCATTAAAGAATTTTAACTAACTTCATATGGGGAAAACTGGTTTACATACATTATTTCTGAAAATAATAATCCTGAAATGTAATCAGTACTTATATCAAGTTAAGTGCAATAATTAAATAGATTCTTCAACTTGGACGTTGCAAACTTCAGGTGCTAAGCCTTTACTTTATTTTTAATTTAACATCAATTTATGTTCGGCAATGTTAAAAAGAACATGTTATGGCCTCTGAGAAAGTACACAGTGAGTGGAAGCTGGCTTAAATGAAGGTAACCATTTTATCTAATAATTAGTGTCCCATGTTAGAAAACAAGCGCAATACATATTACAAAAAGAAGGATATTGTTTTTACTTCCATGTTCCATAAGGAAATGGATGGAAAAAAATCGCATTCGAGATAATGGCTGATTCTGATTGTACTACCCTCAAAACATGAAGAAAATTCATTTTTTGAAAGATGTCTGTGTAGAATTTTGTCTATGGCGAACGATAACTGTCGCAAATTCAAATAATTTTTTGCATATTGTAGAGGACTTAAGGTCTGTTGATTTTGGTGAAGATCGGTTAAGGAGAAGGGGTAGTTTACCTGCAACGTTTTATGTTTTAACAATAGTAAAGTACTTAATTTTGATAAATAAAGTATCCTGAAAAGAAGGTCATAATTATACCACTGTAGAAAGGTAGATGAAATATCTATAAATGAAAAGGGGTAGGAGGAAGTTGAAGGGGAGGGGATAATTTTTATAAATGAAAATGATAGGTGAAGGGGAGGGAATCATTTTTTATGTGTACTACGTTATCGGCAACAAAGAAGTAGTTTGTTGATGAAATTCCTTCACGGGCTGTTTGGCAGTGGTCCAATGTTTTCTGCAAACCCAGACGTTTTGGAAGTGCCATCAACTGCCATCATCAGTGAAAATCGAGTGCGCTAACGTGAGGTGGTATATGTTAGTGACCACAATTCTGTGGTTGAGGCTGAAGATAGAAGTAGTTTCTGTAGAAATATTTCATTTCTAAAATGATTTTAAATATAAATCTTAAAACATGGAAGTCATGTATGGTTCTCCATACCGATATTTTAATTGTTTGCATCAAATAGTATTATTGTTTAATAAATATTCTATCCAGATCAAATTATGTGTATGGAGTTCTGGAAAAATTAGACAGGCATAAAGTTTTGTTTGTTTATTGTAAACTGTATTATGTTTGGAAGTATCCCAAAGTAAATTTAACATTAGTCATGTCACTCAATGATGCCAGTCCAGTTTTTTAAGGCCAGGAGAATCCTTGAAATGTTTGGACCATCACTAGGTCACGATGGATCAAATCATCAAACTACAGTTTGCTGTGAAAAACTGGCAGATTTGAGTAGTCACTTGATAAAGGATGGTGTTGTAAAAGCAACAATTCTTCCAGAATTATTTTATGGCCCTGTCAGTCTGCAAATAACTATCACTCGTTTAGACCTTCAGCAGATTTAAACTTTTCTTATTCGTGTTAGCAATATATCATGTAAAACTGCTAGAACTATGGAATACAAAGACAAGTCGAGCATTGTACATTTTTAGGTTAGGTACACTTTACAAAAGCTTTTCATCAGATGTTCAAAAGAGCAAGCTTGTAATTTTTTTTTATAAGTCCCTTAGTAAGGTTTCTCAGCAACAGTTACTGGATGTCACAGTTTGTTTCTAGGATATGTTTTACAAAGTAGTGGAAACTTGCTACTTGAATTCTGTGTTTCTTTGACTTCCTATTCTAAAGTAACCTTTAAGTTTTTTAACGGATTCGAAGAAAACTCTACTCGGAATAAATCTGCATCTTAATAAAGTTCTACAGATAACTATAGATGGGTCTAGTCCTAAATGGAAATTTTAAGAACATTCAGAATACTGTGTCTCTGGGAACACAAGTTGATAAAATGTAAAAAAGGGCAAAGTAACTGTGGATAAACGCAGAATCCATGATGTTAAAAGGTTTGAAGAAAAAGTTCACCATGAGTTATCTTGTCTTTTTCAATCAGTAGTAGTATACCTAGACGTTTTTCAGTGTAACGAGTTGGTTTCACCTTTTCTTAATTCTTAACCTCATATTATGAGTACAAAATGTATGCCTAGTTATTAGTAACTTTACTAATGAAAAGTCTTTTTAACAAAGAGCTCTCAGTTTCTCAACAGGTATTTTATGATGAGGTCGAAATGTTAAGGGTAACAATTGAAAATGTAATAACAAACAATTGAGTTTTTTACAAAACTATTAGTCCTGTAAAGAGAAGAACTTGCAAGAAATGAACATTTGCAAGATGTGTCCATGTTAACAGCAAAGATGACTATTACTGAAGCTCTGAGAACTGTCATATGATAATGGCATGACAATGTATCAGTTAGAATAATCAACAACTTATTAAGGCACACTGTAAGGAGGTATGCTTTAATCATTTTGCACACATTATTCCAGAAGTCTGTTCTAAAAACAATTATAATCAAACTGCTGTTTCAACAGTACTAACAATGCAGCATGGCAAAATTTAAACCATTTGTTTGGTCTGAACGTTTGTTTCAAGCTGAGTAAACCAAATATGTTTTTAATAGGTTTATAATTTATGATTTGAAGTATATGAAGCAATTACTAGTACCTATTCATTAGACAAGAAATTATAACTATAATTTCCATTAATTTTGTTAATGTTCTTTGCCATTCATTATTTATTTATTTTTTTTACTATCAGGAAAAGTTCTGATGAAGTTTCTATACGCGCCATTTTTGATCTCTACTCTCTCTCTCTCTCTCTCTCTCTCTCTCTCTCTCTCTCCCTCCTCTCATTTTTATTTATTGATATATATAAAAATACCGACACTCCTCTGTAGTGTCCATATTGCATAAAATTAAAAAAAAACTTGTGCCTGTATAAAATATATAAACTCTGAAAACGTTTGTTCTAATACTAAATTCAAATTTAATAAAGAAAAAAGGAATTGTGTGAGTGCGTGTTTTAATGATAATTAGTAATGGACACGTCATGGACAACAAAATCCAAGAATTTACAGATGAATAATGAAAACACAAAGATTAGAAACTATAGTCCATTCAACTAAAGAAGATCGCTGACTTTCAAAGCCTGCCATTTTCACAAAAGTAGAGCCAAAAATTAAAGTAACTCATAGTTATAATCGTCAATCGCTTTTCTTTAAGTGGTTTATATTTCATAATTTTGCAGCTAAGTGTTTTTTCACAGTAAAGCAATATTAGAAAAGTCACGGTTTTTTCATTGTTTTACTGTAACTGCCAATTTTATGAATTTATTTCTTAGTAAGTAATGCCTTGAAAAAATGTTCTTGTTCAAGGATTGTTGACCCACTCATTCTACACAACATGTAAACATTTCAAGTTCATATTTTTCTTTTTTTACTAGTTATTAATTTTTTTCTAAGATCATGTTTTCTCATAATCTAGAAACGCTTAACAATCAAGTGTTATATCGTTTTGAAACTTACAATCCCAACAGGTTGGTTAAATTATTAAAATTAGTTTAAGATGCTTTGCTGAATTTTAACTGTGAGATAAGTTTAGAGCGATAGGTCAAGCGACGTGTACAGTAACAGGCGTGGCGTAGTAGACCACAGCGCAGCAGGTCGGCCTCATAGCGCCAGTTAGGTGTGCTGAATGCAGGGGCCTTCCGTAAGTAGGGATTGTATTTGTAATCTGTTTGCGGTAAGCCTATATTAACCTAACAAACGAGGCTTTTCAGCCTCCCTGTCGGAGATATGAATAAACTGCCGACATTTTTTTTATGATGCGCTTTAAATATTTTTCCAACTTTAATTACCCGTGAAGTGCATTATGAATTATTAAAGAAAGTAGTGATTAACCAGATGTCTGTTCATATGTTCTGGTGTCTGAATTATGTGTCCCAAAACATTGAAGTGACCAGAATTTATTTATTTTAAGACCTACGGCTACATAAACGTTTATATTTTTGTTAATGTCCTCAATAATATTTTAAATTATTGTTACGACTTTTTAACATTTTATATTTTATAACAATTAAAATTTCAACGTATTTTATGCGTTATAAAACAATTCAGGCAAAATAAAATTTCTTAAACATTAGAAAAATTGTACTACAATATTAATTACATAATTATATAGGCTACATACCACAACACAATGAAGGGTACTTAAGGTGATAGTGGCAAAGGTGCGATCCCCATCAGAATTGAGTCATCGCCAACGTCCATGTCATCCTCTTCTGACTCTGAGGAAGTATTTCCCGTTATGTTTATGACAAACCGTTCTACTACTTCGTCAAGGATTCCCTCTGCTTCCCAGGCTTCCTTGGTCAGCTTCTCCACGTGTCGGACGATGTCTGCCCACTCCTTTTCGCCGATTAGCCCAAACCCTTCATTTATCAAACGCTCCACTTCCATCAAAGTAAACTTTTTGTTGTTCCTTGCCACGTGTCCTTTTAACTGTGCCCATATCATTTCAATACAATTGAAATGGCAATGATAAGGAGGCAGTCGAATTATTTTGTGGCCATGACTTTTTGCCAGCTCATCAATTTTGTAAATTGGAAATCTTGGCTTATGAGCCAAAACCATGTCTAATAATTCACCTTTTTTGAGTTCTGGCCCTGCTTGCACTCCGTGTCTCTCCAACCACTCAATCATCGCAGATTTTTTGACGACATTGTAGGCGCTTTGTCTATTTGCACTGTGTGGTATGGAGCATTGTCCATAACTATTACTGAGTTTGGGTCAATGTTCGGCAATAGTTACTCTGCAAACCACTTATAAAATCTGTTATGGTCCATTTCTTCATGGTAGTCTCCTGTCTTCTTAGACCGGAACATAAGTAAAGCATTGGGACAAATTTGATGTGCCGGCATGCAGGACAATGAGCCTGCCTCCTTTGCCGATTGGAACGGTCATTGTTTCTTTGAGTGTTGTCAGTCCATCCCTTACTTTCGCTATGACTAGCATTCACCCATGTTTCATCAAGCCATATAATTTGTGTAAAATCCTTTTGTTTAACACTGCTCAGATAACGGCAACGCCAAGCAACGATGTCTTCCCTTTCCATCAAAACTTTTCTACCGTTTACTTCGGAATAATGGAATCCCAGATCGCGAAGAACTGTCCAGAGAGAAGTTTTTGCACCGCTAAACAATCCTGTATTTGTCGCTAATACCAGCATTTTATCCAGTGTGGGGTGTTCACGACGTTTGTAATACCCGTAGAAATACGACGTTTGTCTAAGCCCATCCTCTTGAAACGGGTCTAGTTCGGTAACTTTGGCCGCATGTTTTCTCTCTTTCCCAGGCGTCGAGATGGAGCTTTGACCAGCTTTAACTGCTGCTGATTTTTCACGACACACTCGTGTCACTGTTGCAGTTCCAATTTGTAAAGCTCGTGCAGTCCTCTCCGCTATCTTTGAAAAAGGTATTACAGGTTCACCAGTTTTTTCAAGGTATCATTTTCTTTTTTAAAAAACTCCCGGACACTCACGATCATTTCTCTTCCTTGACTCTTTATCGTACTTCCTTTTCGAAAAACAGTCTTCCCGGCATTTGTTGATGGTAAACTTTCTTCGTCACTCGCCATCTCTAAGATTAAAAAATATAATTGAACAAAACACTTCAGCTATCTCAGACGACAACACTTTACAAAACAGAACACTCCACCAAACTAAAGTATGTTGGTATTTTGTGTATGTGGTGGGGTGTGTGATAGCGGTGACCTTATCAGGTTATAGATGGTTGACTCATCAGGTTGTGGCGCGCGGTAAGCAATTCAGCCTACATAATCAGAGGGCAAGCATAAATGTGCTTTCAATCTTTAATAACATTTTTTAATTAATATATTACAAAGTGTAGCTATATACAACCGTAATTAACATTCACTTAATGCCTATAACAATTACTTGGTGACATTTAGTTCTAAGAAGTAACGGCCGCCGCCGCACAGACAGCGGCCATTGTACTAGAAATGAAACTACTGCAATTTTGACATAATTAAGATATTTCTGTTGAAATGCGATAACCAACACTTGACAATAATGAAATCATCTTATTAATGTTAACATTGTGGCACAATTGAATTGAATTAGGGATCTCGGTAATGTCCAACGACGAGTAAAGGTTAGCATAATTCAAAATAAATGTCTTAATTTCTTTTAAAATTTTGGCTGTTTCATTAATGGAAAACGTTTCATTATTATAATACCGTACAGCACAAAAACAAATATATACAAAGCAGTAATACATCTCCGTAAAGACAAATAAATAAAAACAATATTTATTTCGATTTATTAGATTTCGACACACAAGTTATTACAGTATTAACATTATGGTTCGTGTTGTCGTCGGCGCGCGGATAAAATGGACCCAGTAAGTAACTGAGTGTACTCCACGCTTTGTCCGTCGCTTTACATTTTAGCGAAAGAGCGCTTCAAATATAAGTTGATGTAAAATATAGTAGCTGTTTAAAGCTTGTTTTCACTCAACTTGAACTTTCGTTAGCGTTGTCTTCTCAGTGTTGGCACAAATTTCAACTCTAACAGTGCTCCCGTTTACGAGTTGTTCGAGGTCAACAAAAAAATTAATAACACCTATAAAAATAATCGCAGAGAGTTCAAATGGGAATATGTGATGTAGGATGAATGTAAAAATAATCGTTGAACAGGAAAAATTTGTTGACGCTGTACTTTTTTTGAAATGAATTATCAAAGTTGACAACCGTTGTAGAAGGGCTAAAAAACAGTGACTTTTTTAATATATCTCTTAACGTTATGAAAACGAAGAATCAAAAAAATATGAAATGTACACGAGTAACGCAGAAAGGAATGCCGATTCCAACAATATGCTCATTTATTTTTTGTCTTTGAAAATTTGGAAACGGCAGGCTTTGAAAGTCAGCGATCTTCTTTAGTTTAACGGACTATAATAAGAAATCATTCAATAGACATAAAGAACAAATTAGTAAAATTTATTAATGAATCAAAGGAATTCAGAAATTCAACTGATAATATAGATTGATAATCACACATTAGTACATAGTGTTACTAATTTTACAATTCCACAAAATTTGTAATTATTGGATAATGAACATAGGATTTCAATATAGTAAGCGTACACATATTAATGTAAAGCACGTTTCACAAAAAGTGAATGGAAAAGAAAAGAAATACACAATTTCAACTTTCTTAAACTGAAAACAAGAAATTCTTTTTGAGTTAGTGTAATGTGTTGTGTTACTGTAAGACAGGGCAGTGCTGTTAGTATACTAATTAAGATGCATTAAATGTATAAATAAAGCTAAATAGCCTAATGAGTTATTCTTAGATGACATCATTAATCTTTTTGGTAATGGTGTAAAAGCCTTCCCACAATGGTTGCAGGTTCGGGCTGATTTCTTTCTTCCTTATCATGTTATAGAACAAAGCCAGGCAGCAGGTGTGAGCCCTGAAGAAATTGCAACTAGTCTTCATATTTGTATTTGCCAAAATAAAGTTGTTCTGACCCAGGTCATGTAAATTCAGGTTAGGCCAAATTGCTCAATAGACTTTGTCTAAATTTTGAAGATATAAAGTGTTGATAAAGATTTTAGGACCGTACATTAAAAACACTGTTTGCACATATGAGTAGGAAGCAGATGTATTAATATAATATGTTACCCAACAAGATACAGGAACAATTATGTATATTTAATTAAGTAGTTAGTGGACTTAAAACCTGCAGTAGAAACTCCAGTTTTTATAAAACAAATAGGGAGAGAATTGAAGATTTCATGTTTGTAAATGTTATATCTACTTTCTTCACAAGTAACTAATGGCTGGTTATGATTTGTAATCACGTTTTCTCATAATGTATGTTGTTAATGACCTTTTTTTTAAGAGTATGAAAAAAACAATAGATATCGGTATTTGAAAAAAGGTGAATTTTATTGGTACATACTAAAGTATAGAGTCCCATTTGTTTCTATTCATTAACAAAGATCCGTACTGTAATAATTTTGTGTGTAATATGCAAGCATTCTTTAATATGTTTACGAGATTCTCCAATTTTATTTGCATTAATTCAGACCGTAGTAACATTAAATTCCACTCTAACCCATTATTAATACTTAATCATTTACGTGTTAACAGAAACTGCACATTAGTTTTTATTGCATTATGTTGAAAAAAGGATTTTAATGTACTTGTTTGGTTATACGTTAGATTGTACTAGGTTATAAATAGGAACTAGTTTTTAATTCCGGTACTTCGAATAAATACAGCCTTTAATGTTATTATACAGCCTTTTATCCATACAATAAATAAATACAGCCTTTGAATGTACACTAACTAAGGAAATTTTTGTTAAGTCTAATTAATTTTAAAAATCTAAAATGTTGTTACATTGTTAAACGTAGACACAACCTCCAAAAATCGTCTCTGTACCGTAATTATGTGCGATAAATGGAAACTAATTTCTGTACTTCCAATAAATATACCCTTTTAATGTACACTAACAAAGTAAATTTTATTTAAGTTACATTGACGTACATAACCTCCATAACATGCCATTAGTTACTTGTGAATAATACACATCCAGTAGAAATCTGGACACGGAAAGTGTACAAATGAGGACACGGAAGTTTAATTTTGCCGTACCATCGTAAGCTAGATCCAAGTGTCTATATTATTTTGACGGTTGTTAATTAATTAAATTACAAACCATAGCATGTCTATTATAATAGTTTAATGCAGTTTTTATACAATAAATTTTAATGACAGCTTTGTGGCCCAGTAGATTTGAAGACATGTTAATAGTTACAAGTTAATAGTATGTTCACATAATTTGAAATTACAGTCCCTCGCCAAATTAATTGCTACCGCTTTAGAAAAAGGAAACCTGATACGTAGTTTCTTTCCCGAACTTTTTTATGCCAACGACGTACGTTGGCAAATCTGTGAGAGTGTTTACATCGGTTTTTTCTTAATGCAGAGATAGTCAACAGACAACTAGCGCTTAAACAGACAACAACGCGGTAAACAAATGAACTTGCTACCTAAAGGCGCCATTTCTGTCTTAAGCCGACCATTCACGGTCCTGCTTGCAGGACGTCGTGCAGTCCGCTTGAAGGATGCAAGATAGTGAATGGTAGCGCAGCCTGCCCGATGTCCTGCGAATGTTTGCAGGATGCCGGTGGCGGACTGCGTTCCTCCTGCCACATTGGCAGTCCGCCTTGCAGGGTCGTGAGTGGGGAGGCGGCCGGCATGGCGTTCTTCAACCCCACGTGCAGGAGCGTCAGTGTGTTGGCGGACTGCCTCAGCCGGTAGTCTCCTGAATTCAGCCCAAACACCTTTAAATTCAGATAGAGCATTTAAATTCAGCATTTTCATGAAATGGAAAACGCGATATTGTTGGAGTTCATAGAAGCGTACAAAGACAGACCGTGTTTGTGGGACACTGGGCGCGCCTCGTATTCAAATCGCAATGCACGGAAAACTACCCTGGAGGAACTGTTGTCTATTTATAAACAATGTGATGAATCGGCCAATATAGCCACAATCAGGAAAAAAATCGACACCCTCCGAACGAATTATAGGAGAGAATTAAAAAAAGTTTGTACGAGCGAGACAACCGGCAGTGGCACAGACGATGTTTACCGGCCGTCATTATGGTACTATGGCAACCTCAATTTCCTGAGTGAACTACAGGAGCCAACAAGAAGTGGAATGAGAAGTCTGAATAAGGACAAAGAGGAACCACCTCCAACAGAAACAGAAAATGTGAGTATTTTAATTGATTTCTTCAATTTAAAATATTACATTGTTCATGTAACCTTAAATAACCTAAACTGTAACTTGAACAATCTAATCACTTACTAACTTGAGTAAACCTTAATTTTACCGTAACTACGAGGTGTACATAATATGTATATATATGGATATTATCAATTGAAAATAATATTTTAATAATAAGTGATTAAGTAGGATGTCTGTCTCTACTAATCATTTCATCCTGGAAAGTAGGAAAGTAGTTTTCCCTTCATTCATGAAATAGTGTGTAAATATAGCACGTACACGCTTCCCATCATCTAAAGAAGTTTGAGGCCGTTGTTGTAGAGGGGTTATTGCGTCGGGTGGTAATTCGCCAGGTACTATTGCACAATTATCACCATTTTCTCGATTCACGCTGCTGTTAGTAATATAGCCATTACTGTGTTGTATCAAAAAATTATGTAGCACACAACTAGCTAGAACCACAAAATCCACGTTTTTCACCGACATTTGCAAAGGAACGTGATAAAACCGAAATATACTTGCCATAATCCCAAACGCGTTTTCTGAAACTCTCCTTCCACGGCTAAGTCTGTAATTAAATATTAGTTGTTCATAAGTCGGATGGTCCCGTGGATATGGCTTCATCAATGTTGTCAATGGGAATGCACTGTCTGCAAGGAACACATAAGGCGCATGTTGTGATGAATTCGGCAGAATACTTGGTGAAGGCAGGTTTAAAACTCCATTACATAGTAATTTGTAAAAATTCGTGTAGTTCATCACTGTACTATCAGATATTCTGCCATTCGTACCTGTATGTACATATAAAAACTCGTAATGTGCTCCAAGTACTGCAAAGAGCACCGTGCTGAAAAACTTTTTGTAACTGAAGTAATCTGACCCACTGTCAGGAGGTTTCATTATTCGCACATGTTTACCATCCATGCTTCCTACTGCATGAGGAAAGTTCCATTTGGAAGCAAACTCGTCACTTACTTTCTTCCACTCGTTCTCATTGTTAGGCAACTGGAACAAAAAAGTCATGTAATATTTGACCAATAATGCTAACCATTAATAATTACTCGTATTTGTTCATTTACACGTCTCTCAAACCCAGCCCCCACAGTCCAAAAAAGCAAAATCTACAGAACGCCTCTCAGCGCAGAAGAGAGTTTTGAAGTTGGCAGAAAAACTGGCCCAGCCGGATGAAACCGAAGAAGACGAATATGATGCCTTCGAACGTACAATCAGCCTTGCATTCAAAAAAATGAAACCGTCCCAGCAAATTGTCGCACAAAAAGTCATCTCCGATGTTATTTTCTTGGGTAAATTAGATAAATTAACTGAATATAGTTCAGTACTTGAACGTGGTGCACCTAGTATTTCGTACTCATCCTCACCACCTGTCACTCCAAGTCCCACCACAACAACACCAAGTAATTACCAACATGATATTCACCCTGAATACATGCAAACTGACTTTACTTCACTAACTGAAATTGGTGTCTCCACTTCTTTGCCCTCATCTGTCACCTTCCCACCCCCCTTCGACATCCCCTAATGACAACATAAATCGAAACACTGATTATTACATGCGACCTCCACAACAGGTAAACACCAGTGGGTTTGATGAACTTTTGGATGTAAGAAGAAAATGAATGATCAAGGTGGTTCATAGGTACATAAGTGCTAAAAATTGTAGTACCAAATACCTATGGATAGCTAGTAAACTGGCAAAATTTTTTATTTAGTACTTGCAGTAACGCTACTGTTAATTTCTTTAATGCTTTCTCTGTTTTATACTTTTGTTCATTGTTCTTACGCATAATTTTAGAATAAAATTTGGTATTATGCTGAATACTGTTTTCGTTTCACTTATCTTTATAGCGATCAAAAATTTTAATTTCATAATTTTCTGATCGAGAAGTGCGTTCGCACACGGTCAAGTCACCAACCCAAGCCAGAGTAATAAATAAGGACAATTTAACAACACGTCAACCCGACGCTAGCTACAAGACAATGAAAGAACGCCTGACATAACACAACAAAAGGAAATAGGATCGACTGTGACAGACCAACTCAGATTTACGACACCACAACAAACCGAACAAAAGCAGAGTCCAGTGGCACGGATACGCAGAAATTGAAGCGAGCACATGCTGTAGGGTTAAATCGAAGCGTACGAGCCTTATGAAAGAGATACTCACTCACAAAGGATTTAGAAAGGTTTTACCCAGTATGAAGACAATGCAGCGTACACCAAGTGAATACAGTCGACGGTGTCGCACAGCATGAAAACAACACTAGGGTGACAAATGATATTTATGACGAGAGACTGTGGAGGCATCTCAGGATGACGACGAGCAAGAAGCTGTTAATTGGCAGAAAAAAGACGAAGGGTAGTCAGACAATGAACAGGACGCTACATATTGTTGGTAAAGGAATAACAGCAGGCCTTGGGAAACTCACAAGAACAAAGGTTTGACGGACAGGCGAGCATTACTCTACATTCTCAGAAGTAGTGCGAAGCCCTTTCACCGTGTATTCTAGGGGATGTTCGATAGCCAACCAGAGTCTAGCGTCTTCCAAAGAAGCGAGTGGAGAGGACTGTCGTCATGGTGACAACCAGAACAGCGAATCAGGGTGTCGAGAACCATAGATCTCCACAGTGGAAGGAAATATCGGACCTATCGAGACTGACCATAGGCGTGTTCGACAGAAAGTTGCATTATGGTAGAAGACGTTTAATAAAAACTGTTCACGGGGTACGCGAGCTCTCAGTTGTTCAAATTTTCTCGGTTACTCAACAGTTCTCAGTTAAGTCACGGAAGTCAGTTATTCAGTTACTCAGTCTTCAATTTTAATAACAGTCTTACAAAACTTTATGTCAGTATTTCACTAAGTTTACAGAAGTTTACTGCAGTAACGCGTAGTGCGAAGTGATATAAGTATCGCTAGATTTCAAGTTCGATACTATAAGCTTTAAAAGTATTTCGTCATGCAAACTAAACATTAACAAGTGAACGAACGACTCGATGTTAGAACTTTGGCGCGACAATTACGGATACAGTGATCGATATCAGAACGCAATATGATTCAGATATAACTATCAATGTCGTGCGGACTCATAAACAATAAGTGACTCAACACTCATAACACTCGTGCTCAACATCGCACACAATTATGATCCAACTAAATTAAACGTATATAATTGCTTGAAGCAGTTTAGCGATAGACAGTTATTTGTACACAACCACTAATAATGAATGCACTTATGCAACACAGAACTCTATAAACTTTCATTATTAACGGGCAACGCCAACGGCAACGACACAGATCGGAAGTGAATCTTATCCGCGAGTGCACAGTGATAGCAAACATCTAGTCTACGGAACTTCTACTTAATGGGATCATCAGTGAACAGGAATTCTCACCGATGGAGTTTTGGATATTCACTATCTGAAGTAAAATCCTCATGTTATTAATATAATAATAATACTACTGCTCTGTCTCTTTTCCAAGAAGCACACTTTGAGAAATTAGATCAATCGTAATGATAATATTAAATATAAAAAGCTACTCATCTGAGGCAAAATGAACGCATTAGTGTAGGATGAATAATATTTGATTGTCTATGTTTGTGTATATTTATTGTATTGTATGTTATGTTTTCAGCGAACAACGAAACGGATATATATATATTGTAATTTGCATTCTTATATGTTTTCATGAATGTATCTTCAGGTCATAATTTATATTTGTGTATCAGAAGTTTATTTGAATAATGTTTAATAAATAAGTATTTATTTGTTAAGTATTTCATGCGTTCATTATTGTCACAAACCTTAGTAACAAAACACTAACGTTAATTGAATTGTTTGTAATAAATTTTCTTATATCGTTTCATAACGACAATAAATAGTCTCAGTAATTACGCTAATCGTTAATGAATACAGTTAATTATCTCAGAGTAATTAATATATTCACATAAATAAATCAATTTGACACATTTAATCTAATTGAATAATTTAATTTGCATAAATTAGCTTAATTGCACTAAATATAGATATGGCGCCCAACGTGGGGAAAAAGAGCAGGCAGTAGGTAGAATAAGTATATTAACATATTAGTTATTAGAATAAGATTTGTAAGTGTAAGACTAGTTTGACTGGATGCTCACGCGAAGTAAGGCAAAAATGACTAGCAGTTCCGATAGCATGAACTTCGAGGTCAACAACCCACAAGGTGTGCCCGATAACGAAGGTGAAGACTCGCCGATCGAGTCACAAATGACTGAGGAGACGTCAAACGTCAGAGCGCGGGGACAGGAGTCCCAACCACAAGAAGAGGTAACATTACGTTCATTAATGGACTTCATGCGCAAGCAGAAGGAAGAAATTAATGAAAGCCTTAAAGTAATTAATGAGAACAATCTTAAGGTAATTAATGAGAAATTTGACAAGCAGAATGAAAAATTGGAGGAAGTCAGGAGAGAACAGAATAAAAAATTGGAAGAAGTCAGAAGAGAACAGGCTGAGAATTTTGCGGAAGTCAGAAGAGAACAGAATGAAAACAACAAATTACTCAGCGAAAAGCTAGACAAACATAAGGAAGAAGTTACGCAACAGATGGCCGAGCAGATCATGCAAATACGCGCAGAGATGCGTGAGTACAAGAGTACTTGTGACCAGAAAATAAGCGAAGTCCAGAAGCAGCCGGAAGAAACCATAAAAGAATTGAAAGACGACACTAATAAGAAGTTCTAAGAAATACGAGAAACCAGAGAAGCAGACCGACAAGAATTGAAAAACATAGCCCAAAACACACAAACGAATATTAAAAAGATCAATAGCAAATTAGAGACGCACATTAAGGACAACCACAAGAAACAGGAGGAGTTGAAAGTCGAGCTATATCAGACAGTAAGACAGCTACAACAAGAACAGGGAGATACGAAAAACACGATACAACAGAACATTGAAGAAGTAGACGGAAGACAAAAAACGACGGAGCTGAAGCTGGATGAAAACGTCTGGGGGAAGACGACCCGTATAAACGAACTGAAGTGTCAGATAGAGCGATTACAACGACAGCTAATCGAAGGTGAAATTGGACCGATTAATAGGGTCAACGGACAGGTACATGTCGAACTCAAATACAACGGGACCGATAGATTCCCAATGGAATTCCTCAAGGAATTATCGGAGATCCAAGAATTGTATTACACTAACAACGACATCAAATGGATAGCGAAGCATTTGGAAATGGATGCTGGAATATGGTGGCGCGTGATACGAAACCAGATATCCACGTTCGAGGAATTCAAGGGGGCATTTACCTTGAAATATTGGGGACAGGAGCGTCAAGATAATATCCGTGACAACCTCGAATACGGAAGGTATGAGTGGAGTGGACCGATTACAGCCATACAGTACATCGAAAGAATTTTATTGGAGAGCAGGCAGTTAACACCCACGTTAACTGACCGTCAGTTGATTACAAAGATTACTCGCCACTTTGGAAGGGATTTACAGCTTGCCGTAATCACACGCGGGATTACGACAATACCAAATTTCGAGGCGTTAGTACTGAATACACGAACATCCAGCCGTGTAACGAAAATAACCGTAGGTTACACTACCGACCTACTAACGAAGAGAATGTAAATAGTCGAGAGAGAGAAAGCTTTCATAATAAAATCGAAACCGACCAGAAACGGGTTTGACAGGACCGACCGCAAAAGGGTCATTTTGAAAATAAGCAATACGTCAACACCGTAAACACTATGCAGTTCACTAATGGGGGTGCGTGTACAAGCGGAGCGGTCAATGACGCTACCCCAAGGACGAGCGCCAGCGAGAATAATAACAAACAAAAAACACCTCGACTCAGTAAATGAGATAGATATTTTAAGTTACTCCATCTCACCCGACAATGTAAACATTTTCTACCGGATTTAAGGAGTGATTTATTACAAGAAGACGATGAAGCAATCGTCAAGCAAATATTGAAATGTCCAGAAATCATCATTAAGTTTAATAATGGTATTACCGTACCAGCTTTGATTGATACAGGAAGTGTGATCAATGGCTTATCTGAAACATGGTTCAACAATCACAAGAAAAGCATCGAACCTTATGGAATACTACCGATGACAAATACTCTTCTTATAAGTGCTGTAGGGAATAAGTCAAAGTTAATTAGAAAGCAAATATTGTGTGACATTGAAATTGACGGTGTTCGAAACGAGTGTGTCTTCTTAATAATACCAGAGCTTATTAAACCATGTATACTAGGAATTAGTTTCTTACAAGAAATGGGATGTCGTATCGACATTGGAAATAAGAGAATCGAATTAAAAAATAAAGCTGATGAGGAGGAGTACGCTGTACCAATCATGAACATTGAATTGCTAAATAGTGAAGAGGAAGAGGAGATACTGCGATGCATCGACGAGAAGACAGGAAATATAGATTGTGAGGATGAAAGTATATTGGAACGTCTGAAGGAGATTTTAATAAGGAATAGGAATGTCTTCAGGGAATGTCCGGGGAGAATAGAAGGGTACGCACACGAATTTCAGGTTACGGACAGGACGCCTTACTTTCAAAAGGGTTGGCCTGTGCCACATGCCTACAAGGACAAGGTGAATGATGAGATCAACCGGATGCTGCGATACGGTGTGATTGAGCGCTTGCATCAGCCTGTACATCAACCCAATCATCACAGTGATCAAGAGGGATGGAAGGGTTCGCCTATACCTTGACGCAAGAAATGTAAATAGTGTGACAATACAAGACTACGAAGGCGTTTCCCTGATAAATGAGATATTGGCGAGATGTAGTGAAATGCGATATCTATCAACAGTCGATCTATCCAGCAGTTTTTGGCAAGTTCCATTGGAACCAGAATGCCGGGACTTCACAGCGTTCATGTATGAGGGAAGGTGCTACCGATTCACAGTGCCACCATTCGGACTCAGTACCAGTTCGGCGGCGCTGACGCGAGGATTGGATGTAGCCCTAGAAGAAGAAATTAAGAGGAACACAATAATCTACGTGGATGATTGTTTATGTTATTCCAACAACATCCAAGCACACTTGGAACACTTGGAAGCGATATTGAATAACCTTAATAAAGCGAACATAACCGTCAACCTCGCCAGGTCACAATTCTTTAGGCAGGAGATCTCGTACCTTGGATACCGACTAACGACACGAGGAATCCAAGCAACCGACGACAAGATAAAAGCTATTATGAATTTCCCTACACACAAGAACCAGAAACAATTAAAAGGTTTCATAGGCCTTACCAACTTTTACAATCGTTTTACGAGTAAGTACGCGGAAGCGACGCAACCGTTGCATGAATTATTAAAGAAAGGACGCAAGTTTTCTTAGACAAAAGAGCTAAGAGATTGCCTTCAGAAGGTCAAGAATTTGTTTGTAGATACTGTAATTTTAAGATTTCCACGGCCGAACCAGAGATATTACATTCAGTGTGACGCTAGCAATTTTGCGTACGGTGGCCAACTCTATCAACTAGACGAAGAAGGGAAGATTGGTGTGATTGCTTTTACTAGCAAGACATTTAAAGGTGCGGAACGGAACTATTATACAACGGAGAAAGAACTCTTGAGTATTGTTCGATGTTTAGAGAAATTCCGTATGTATATCCTTGGCCAACCACTAACAATAATTACCGACAATAAGGCATTAACTTTTATGCATAAATGTCACCTAAATAACTCACGAATTACACGATGGATTCTCGCCGTACCAGAATACAAATTCGACATTATTCATTGTAAAGGCAAGGATAATGTAGTTGCAGATATTTTAAGCAGATACCCAGCCGACGCGAAGCCAGATGAGGACAATGACGACTCACACGAATATTTAATTAACCACTTAATTGTTAAGATGAACCATAATGTAGGTAAGATCATCAAAGACATTGGAAGACACCAGCTTGATGACGATAAACTTAGGATAATCATTGATAAGATCAAAGACAAGAATTTAGACCATAAACTAAGTAAGTTTTATAAGTATGTTAGCAATAAATTATATAGGCGACAACGAGATGAATGGAAGTTGCACGTACCCAATAACGTGTCTAATAATTTAATTGCGGAAATACATCGGATGTATGGACATCTGGGGCCGAAAAGGTGTATAAAGCTGTTGCAAGAACACTTTACTTTTGATCGGATGCTGAAGAAAGTGAAGACGTACGTTCGAACATGTGACACATGTCAGAAGTGCAAGGACACTAATAACAAGATGTTGTTTGGAGGGACCAGAGCTGTGATACCTTTAGAGAGAGGAGATCTCGTCAGTGCAAATTTCTATGGACCCCTACCAACGGGAGCAGGAGGTGTCAAGTATTTAATTGTAATGGTAGACAATTTTACAAAATTTGTCAAGTTGTTTACGCTGCGGAGAGCGACAACTACCACAACGTTACGAAGAGTGAAAGACTACTGAGAGGAGTTTGGACGACCAAAGGTCATTCTTACCGATAACGGGACTCAATTCACCTCAAAGAAATGGGTAAATGGACTCAAGGAATTAAACATACAACCAAAATATACAGCAATACGGAATCCTTGTGCCAACCTAGCCGAAAGGATCAACCGACAGCTTGGAAACCTATTTCGAATTTTCGTACATGACCAACACAGCAAGTGGTCACGGTACATAAGAACGATTGAAACATGCATAAACGAAGTGTACCATGAGACGATTGAAATAACCCCTCATGAAGCGCACTTAGGCAAGAGACCGACTCGTGCATGGGAAAAATAGTTAGATAAGGAAGTTATCGACGTTAAGGGAAGCTCTAACAGCAACATATTCGTGAAGATCAAAGAAAAGAGGGAGAAGCATGCAAAACGCAGCAATGAAAATAAAAAGATCACGAAATTCGCAATCGACGATAAAGTACTGATAAGGACCTATTATCAATCGGACGCTGCAATGAAGAAAATTGATAAATTTTTTGAACTTTATGCAGGACCGTATAAAATTAACCGAATTCTCGGAGATGCCACGTACGGACTTGTTGACTGCGACAACAACAATAAAGTACGAAGAAAATTCAACATACGGCAGATCAAGAAGTACTACGAGCAGGCGGAGAAGGTACAAGTTACGCAAGGATGTGAAGGTGATATTGACAGTTAGTTGACTGTGGGGAGAGGAGCACAAGCATTAGGTGATTGTCCCGCGAAGCCAGTCCAACTAGCTAAATAATAAGATGTGTAACATAATAACACGTATACTTTAAAGTTCACGTAATTCCTTGAGATCACAATGTATTTAATTAATGACACTAATCAGATGTCAAGTAACTAATAGTTATAAAGCATTTCGATAGCACGTACCGTGAATAAAAGACACTTATGGTGCGAGACTTTGATCGAATTTGCAGCAATAAATTGCTGAGTAAATACAGTGAACACGTGAATGGACATATAAAACAAACAAGTAGTTTAGAATCAACCATTCAAATATGAGGTTGATCATTCGAAACCTTATAGAACAAAGTTGTCAATGATTACAATGATATGAAATGAACCCTTAGTTGTTCATAGGTTATGTATATATTTTGTCAATTAATATAAACAATAATAATATGAATTGTAAGTGATGTTTGATGATGATTAGTAATTCTATGTATGTATTTATTTGTAAATTGAAGTTTGTGGAACACTTGAAATAAGTTAAAGATATTGTTTATTGTAGTATGATTAACACAATACATGATTAATTGAATTTAATGTTAGGAGATCGTTATCACATTTATTACGTTGTAAGTATATAGCATAGGAAACAAAGTGTATAATGATTAGACATAGGTATCTTAATTTATTATTATGAAACGATCTTGTACGATCTATTTACACATGTATCATATGTAAAAATGCGTTCATTCTTACTCAGATGCATGGCAATAAATTCCTATAGTCAATTAATACCAAATGATAGGGAATATCTATCAATACACGCCAGACAAAGGAAATTAGGTCAACTGACCGTGACCTTTCCCACAGAAGACATCCACAACAAGGACAGAGCGCGGAAATTGGATTAGATTGTCTCCTGAGGATCCAACATCCAATCCAATTTGGGGACGCTATAGCGATCAAAAATTTTAATTTCATAATTTTCTGATCGAGAAGTGCGTTCGCACACCGTCTAGTCACCAACCCAAGCCAGAGTAATAAATAAGGACAATTTACAGTACTATTAAAACAATCTGCGTTTTCTGACAGTTCTCCTTGCGTGTTTACAAGCGCTAGTTGCTATGGTAACTCGGACGTGCCTCCAAGGTGAGCCAATCACCGGCCGGCGCGCGCTTTCCCTCCCCCTTTCTCCTCAGTCAACGGTCCCCACACTGACCACAGTGTTGCCACTGCAAGTACATACTTCGCTAACAGTGACGGCTTTTCTTTGAGAGTATTGATTTTAATTGCATTAGTTTTTGTGTTTTAATAAGTGCTCCGTTATCAGCAACATTTTTAGTGTAGTGTGGTATAGCGTATTTTGTTTTACACAGATAATATTATTTTTTCAATTATGTCGCAACCAGTGCAAGGTGCTGATAAACGTAAGCGTGGGCGACCAAGAATTCATTCGCCTCGAAAGAAGGCAAGCATAAAAGGAAGACATGGCTTTGTTCTTCGTGGTCAGGCTCGCGATATGGTGTGTGCGTTACGCGAATATTTCGAGGCTGAAAGGGAAAATGGAGGTCCTCTATTAGACGTCAATAAAGTTGTAGAAAGAACTGCAGCAGCTTTAAAAATATCTAAGGCGACAGTAATTAGAATAGGGAAAGAAAAAGAGAAGAGAGAGGAGGAACCTCGGGAAGAACAAGAGGAAGAGGAGGGTGAGATTGAGATTGAGATTGGGAACGTAGCTGGGCCATCACATGCAGGTTTGGAAACACCCGGAAAAACTCGGAACTATGCCAAACGAGTGACCAATATGGACATTTTCCAGCAAGGTGCAATTAATCGTCATGTGTATTCTTACTACGAGAGAAAGGAGCATTCTACTGTAAGAAAGCTACACAGCAGTCTTAGAGAAAACCAGTTGTTTAATGGTAGTGAATCATCCCTTCGACTTTCTCTTCTTGATTTGGGATTTCAGTTTGAAAAATATTCAAACCGGACCGTCCTTCTGGAGAGACCTGATATTGTTGCTTGGCGATGCCGCTATTTGAGAAGTGTCAAGAATGTAGATTACGAGAGCATTGTGTGGCTGGATGAGACTTTTGTTAACGCTGGTCATACCTTACCCAAAGGGTGGTCAGACAGAACACCCCAAGGCACAATGAAAGCCCCGTTAGGAAAGGGAGGTAGGGTCATTGTCCTACATGCTGGAACTTCCCGAGGCTTCGTGGCAAATTGTTTACTCATGTTTCGATCGCGAAAAACAGGGACTACCACGAGGAAATGAATGCTGTTTGTTTCACGGAGTGGTTTAAAAATTCGCTCCTTAAGAACATCCCTCCCAAATCTACCATTGTTATGGATAATGCTCCACACCATTCATTAATAAGAGATAGGGCTCCAACCATGCAGTGCAGAAAAGCTGACATGCTGGCTTGGGTACAAAGAAATATATTGCCTCAGATAAAAGACATCACCATTGCACCTGGTGCTACAAAATCAGAGTTAATGGAACTGGTGACCACTTACAAACCGAAGCCAGTATATGTCATCGATGAACTTGCAAAAAGCAATGGACATCAGGTGATACGGCTACCTCCTTATCACGCCCATTTTAACCCCATTGAATTAATTTGGGCACAAGCAAAGGGTTACGTGGCAAGGAACAACAAGAGATTCACCATCACCGAAATAGAAAGGCTAACCAGAGAGGGAATCGACTGTGTTACTGCAGAAAACTGGGCATCCGCGGTTAAACACACGAAAGAACTCGTACAGAAGCAGTGGGAAACGGAAGGCATCTTGGATGATCGTGTGGAAGAAATTATCATCTCCCTCGGTTCCGGTTCCAGCTCCAGCTCTCAGGGTGAAGAAAGTGATTCGTCACTGGGGGGTGGCTCCCTTGACACCACGAATGTGAGTAACTTTCAGTCAGCATGATGTATTTATTATAGAGCAAACAATATAATTCCTTACGTTTAACGTTCACAACATCTGAATTTTATTTAGTTTTGAGTTTTAGCAATTTGTTAAACATTTATTAAAGTTAATTTCAAATTTTCCTAAAACAAGGGTGTGTGGCACTCGGAAGTGGCCGACCAAAGCGAAGCTTTTAAGCTATATAGAGAACTAATAAATTTAATGAACAAAAGTTTATATTAATTTTTAAGAAACGTTCCTTCCAAATACGTTGATATAAGTTTGCGATTAGACTAAACAAAGCGTTTAGTCGTTGCACAAACTGCAACGTGTGTGTCTGTAACACAGTTATGTAGACAACACACAGTTCAGATTAATGCGTGTTTACTGGTTAATGCTCCGCTACGCTCTGCTTACATCCTTGATATCTCGAAACTTTTCCTTAACACTTTATCGGATTGTGATCTTAAAATTTTATTTTGGCTTTCAGAAAACGGTTAAGCAAAAAAAAAAGTATAGGTCATCCCTTTGGAAAAAAAGTTCCCCGTTGGATGAAAAAATGGTTACGCTGGTGTACTTATTCGATACCCTTGATTAAAAAAAATCGTTACAGGTAAACTACCCCTTTCCCTTAACCGATCTTCACCAAAAACCAAAGGTCTTGAGTACTCTACAAATCAGGGCTGTATGCAACAAATTATTTGATTCTGTGTGAATTTGCGGCTGTTATCGTTTGCCAAACGAACGCGCGTGACGATTCTTCGTGACGCTGAGCAAGCGAGGGAGCGGGCTCGGCCTAGCGGACCATGTGGCAACACAGCGCTTCCGCAGCTGTGCCGAGCCCCACGTGCTTCTTAGCTGTCAGAAAACGCAGATTGTTTTAATAGCACTGTAACAACACGTCAACCCGACGCTAGCTACAAGGCAATGAAAGAACGCCTGACATAACACAACAAAAGGAAATAGGATCGACTGTGACAGACCAAGCTCAACTCAGATTTACGACACCACAACAAACCGAACAAAAGCAGAGTCCAGTGGCACGGATACGCAGAAATTGAAGCGAGCACATGCTGTAGGGTTAAATCGAAGCGTACGAGCCTTATGAAAGAGATACTCACTCACAAAGGATTTAGAAAGGTTTTACCCAGTATGAAGACAATGCAGCGTACACCAAGTGAATACAGTCGACGGTGTCGCACAGCATGAAAACAACGCTAGGGTGACAACTGATATTTATGACGAGAGACCGTGGAGGCATCTCAGGATGACGACGAGCAAGAAGCTGTTAAATGGCAGAAAAAAGACGAAGGGTAGTCAGACAATGAACAGGACGCTACATATTGTTGGTAAAGGAATAACAGCAGGCCTTGGGAAACTCACAAGAACAAAGGTTTGACGGACAGGCGAGCAATTACTCTACATTCTCAGAAGTAGTGCGAAGCCCTTTCACCGTGTATTTTAGGGGATGTTCGATAGCCAACCAGAGTCTAGCATCTTCCAAAGAAGCGAGTGGAGAGGACTGTCGTCATGGTGACAACCAGAACAGCGAATCAGGGTGTCGAGAACCATAGATCTCCACAGTGGAAGGAAATATCGGACCTATCGAGACTGACCATAGGCGTGCTCGACAGAAAGTTGCATTATGGTAGAAGACGTTTAATAAAAACTGTTCACGGGGTACGCGAGCTCTCAGTTGTTCAGATTTTCTCGGTTACTCAACAGTTCTCAGTTAAGTCACGGAAGTCAGTTATTCAGTTACTCAGTCTTCAATTTTAATAACAGTCTTACAAAACTTTATGTCAGTATTTCACTAAGTTTACAGAAGTTTACCGCAGTAACGCGTAGTAAGAAGTGATATAAGTATCGCTAGATTTCAAGTTCGAAACTATAAGCTTTAGAAGTATTTCGTCATGCAAACTAAACATTAATAAGTGAACGAACGACTCGATGTTAGAACTTTGGCGCGACAATTACGGATACAGTGATCGATATCAGAACGCAATATGATTCAGATATAACTATCAATGTCGTGCGGACTCATAAACAATAAGTGACTCAACACTCATAACACTCGTGCTCAACATCGCACACAATTATGATCCAACTAAATTAAACGTATATAATTGCTTGAAGCAGTTTAGCGATAGACAGTTATTTGTACACAACCACTAATAATGAATGCACTTATGCAACACAGAACTCTATAAACTTTCATTATTAACGGGCAACGCCAACGGCAACGACACAGATCGGAAGTGAATCTTATCCGCGAGTGCACAGTGATAGCAAACATCTAATCTACGGAACTTCTACTTAATGGGATCATCAGTGAACAGGAATTCTCACCGATGGAGTTTTGGATATTCACTATCTCAAGTAAAATCCTCATGTTATTAATATTATAATAATACTACTGCTCTGTCTCTTTTTCAAGAAGCACACTTTGAGAAATTATATCAATCGTAATGATAATATTAAATATAAAAAGCTACTCATCTGAGGCAAAATGAACGCATTAGTGTAGGATGAATAATATTTGATTGTCTATGTTTGTGTATATTTATTGTATTGTATTTTATGTTTTCAGCGAACAACGAAACGGATATATATATTGTAATTTGCATTCTTATATGTTTTCTTGAATGTATTTTCAGGTCATAATTTACATTTGTGTATCAGAAGTTTATTTGAATAAGGTTTAATAAATAAGTATTTATTTGTTAAGTATTTCATGCGTTCATTATTGTCACAAACCTTAGTAACAAAACACTAACGTTAGTTGAATTGTTTGTAATAAATTTTCTTATATCGTTTCATAACGACAATAAAGAGTCTCGGTAATTATGCTAATCGTTAATGAATACAGTTAATTATCTCAGGGTAATTAATATATTCACATAAATAAATCAATTTGACACATTTAATCTAATTGAACAATTTAATTTGCATAAATTAGCATAATTGTACTAAATATAAATGGCGCCCAACGTGGGGAAAAAGAGCAGGCAGAATAAGTATATTAACATATTAGTTATTAGAATAAGATTTGTAAGTGTAAGGCTAGTTTGACTGGATGCTCACGCGAAGTAAGGCAAAAATGACTAGCAGTTCCGATAGCATGAACTTCGAGGTCAACAACTCACAAGGTGAGCCTGATAACGAAGATGAAGACTCGCCGATCGAGTCACAAATGACTGAGGAGACGTCAAACGTCAGAGCGCGGGGACAGGAGTCCCAACCACAAGAAGAGGTAACATTACGTTCATTAATGGACTTAATGCGCAAGCAGAAGGAAGAAATTAATGAAAGCCTTAAAGTAATTAATGAGAACAATCTTAAGGTAATTAATGAGAAATTTGACAAGCAGAATGAAAAATTGGAGGAAGTCAGGAGAGAACAGAATAAAAAATTGGAAGAAGTCATAAGAGAACAGGCTGAGAATTTTGCGGAAGTCAGAAGAGAACAGAATGAAAACAACAAATTACTCAGCGAAAAGCTAGACAAACATAAGTAAGAAGTTACGCAACAGATGGCCGAGCAGATCATGCAAATACGCGCAGAGATGCGTGTGTACAAGAGTACTTGTGACCAGAAAATAAGCGAAGTCCAGAAGCAGCAGGAAGAAACCATAAAAGAATTGAAAGACGACACTAATAAGAAGTTCGAAGAAATACGAGAAACCAGAGAAGCAGACCGACAAGAATTGAAAAACATAGCCCAAAACACACAAAAGAATATTAAAAAATCAATAGCAAATTAGAGACGCACATTAAGGACAACCACAAGAAACAGGAGGAGTTGAAAGTCGAGCTATATCAGACAGTAAGACAGCTACAACAAGAACAGGGAGATACGAACAACACGATACAACAGAACATTGAAGAAGTAGACGGAAGACAAAAAACGACGGAGCTGAAGCTGGATGAAAAGCCAGGGAGAAGACGACCCGTATAAACGAACTGAAGTGTCAGATAGAGCGATTACAACGACAGCTAATCGAAGGTGAAATTGGACCGATTAATAGGGTCAACGGACAGGTACATGTCGAACTCAAATACAACGGGACCGATAGATTCCCAATGGAATTCCTCAAGGAATTATCGGAGATCCAAGAATTGTATTACACTAACAACGACATCAAATGGATAGCGAAGCATTTGGAAATGGATGCTGGAATATGGTGGCGCGTGATACCAGACTACGAAGGCGTTTCCCCGATAAATGAGATATTGGCGAGATATTACATTCAGTGTGACGCTAGCAATTTTGCGTACGGTGGCCAACTCTATCAACTAGACGAAGAAGGGAAGATTGGTGTGATTGCTTTTACTAGCAAGACATTTAAAGGTGCGGAACGGAACTATTATACAACGGAGAAAGAACTCTTGAGTATTGTTCGATGTTTAGAGAAATTCCGTATGTATATCCTTGGCCAACCACTAACAATAGTTTCCGACAATAAGGCATTAACTTTTATGCATAAATGTCACCTAAATAACTCACGAATTACACGATGGATTCTCGCCGTACCAGAATACAAATTCGACATTATTCATTGTAAAGGCAAGGATAATGTAGTTGCAGATATTTTAAGCAGATACCGAACCGACGCGAAGCCAGATGAGGTCAACGACGACACACACGAATATTTAATTAACCACTTAATTGTTAAGATGAACCATAATGTAGGTAGGATCATCAAAGACATTGGAAGACACCAGCTTGATGACGATAAACTTAGGATAATCATTGATAAGATCAAAGACAAGAATTTAGACCATAAACTAAGTAAGTTTTATAAGTATGTTAGCAATAAATTATATAGGCGACAACGAGATGAATGGAAGTTGCACGTACCCAATAACGTGTCTAATAATTTAATTGCGGAAATACATCGGATGTATGGACATCTGGGGCCGAAAAGGTGTATAAAGATGTTGAACACTACTTGTATAAAGTAAAGAACACTTTACTTTTGATCGGATGCTGAAGAAAGTGAAGACGTACGTTCGAACATGTGACACATATCAGAAGTGCAAGGACACTAATAACAAGATGTTGTTTGGAGGGACCAGAGCTGTGATACCTTTAGCGAGAGGAGATCTCGTCAGTGCAGTTTTCTATGGACCCCTACCAACGGAGCGGGAGGTGTCAAGTATTTACTTGTAATGGTAGACAATTTTACAAAATTTGTCAAGTTGTTTACGCTGCGGAGAGCGACAACTACCACAACGTTACGAAGAGTGAAAGACTACTGCGAGGAGTTTGGACGACCAAAGGTCATTCTTACCGATAACGGGACTCAATTCACCTCAAAGAAATGGGTAAATGGACTCAAGGAATTAAACATACAACCAAAATATACAGCAATACGGAATCCTTGTGCCAACCTAGCCGAAAGGATCAACCGACAGCTTGGAAACCTATTTCGAATTTTCGTACATGACCAACACAGCAAGTGGTCACGGTACATAAGAACGATTGAAACATGCATAAACGAAGTGTACCATGAGACGATTGAAATAACCCCTCATGAAGCGCACTTAGGCAAGAGACCGACTCGTGCATGGGAAAAATAGTTAGATAAGGAAGTTATCGACGTTAAGGGAAGCTCTAACAGCAACATATTCGTGAAGATCAAAGAAAAGAGGGAGAAGCATGCAAAACGCAGCAATGAAAATAAAAAGATCACGAAATTCGCAATCGACGATAAAGTACTGATAAGGACCTATTATCAATCGGACGCTGCTATGAAGAAAATTGATAAATTTTTTGAACTTTATGCAGGGCCGTATAAAATTAACCGAATCCTCGGAGATGCCACGTACGAACTTGTTGACTGCGACAACAACAATAAAGTACGAAGAAAATTCAACATACGGCAGATCAAGAAGTACTACGAGCAGGCGGAGAAGGTACAAGTTACGCAAGGATGTGAAGGTGATATTGACAATTAGTTGACTGTGGGGAGAGGAGCACAAGCATTAGGTGATTGTCCCGCGAAGCCAGTCCAACTAGCTAAATAATAAGATGTGTAACATAATAACACGTATACTTTAAAGTTTACGTAATTCCTTGAGATCACAATGTATTTAATTAATGACACTAATCAGATGTCAAGTAACTAATAGTTATAAAGCATTTCGATAGCACGTACCGTGAATAAAAGACACTTATGGTGCGAGACTTTGATCGAATTTGCAGCAATAAATTGCTGAGAAAATACAGTGAACACGTGAATGGACATATAAAACAAACAAGTAGTGTAGAATCAACCATTCAAATATGAGGTTGATCATTCGAAACCTTATAGAACAAAGTTATCAATGATTACAATGATATGAAACGAACCCTTAGTTGTTCATAGGTTATGTATATATTTTGTCAATTAATATAAACAATAATAATGTGAATTGTAAGTGATGTTTGATGATGATTAGTAATTCTATGTATGTATTTATTTGTAAATTGAAGTTTGTGGAACACTTGAAATAAGTTAAAGATATTGTTTATTGTAGTATGATTAACACAATACATGATTAATTGAATTTAATGTTAGGAGATCGTTATCACATTTATTACGTTGTAAGTATATAGCATAGGAAACAAAGTGTATAATGATTAGACATAGGTATTGTAACATCACAAGCTGTCACCTAACCTAAGTGTATGTTGTCAGATTTTATAAAAACAGAACAACCATGTAAATAGGTATATAATAGTAGAAATAAACAAGAAAGAAGAAACCAAGAAAGAAGAATGACGCAGAAGTGCCACATGAAACAGTAACCCAAGGGCTGTTTGACACTACAACTAGACTGAGACGAAAACGAACTAATGGACAGAATAAATTTACATTCAGCTGTCAATTCAGTAAATAGTTGATGTAAACCGAATGTCATTTGTAAACAAAAAATGAACTAATGAGCAGTTAAATACTGTGAAAGCAAAATCAGCATTTTGCTGATACTAGATGTGACAACGACCAGTAGATTATGAATGCCAAAACCAATGTTAACAATGGCTACATAGTGAGAACTAAGATGTATTTCAACATCAAATATACCTGTTAGAAAAGAGAACTATTTATAAAAGAGAATCTTATACAAATAAGATGTCTCCACAATTTACCGAATTGAGAACCAATAGGCATTATTAAGGCCAAATTTCAATGTAGGCGATATGCCTTAGCAAGCTTAGACCAAACATTAGTCAGTAAAACGGCTATCGAGGATTATCACAAGTGTAAACTAAAATGCACAGAACTATGGTTATGCCTTGACATAACAAAAAATGTTATTAAAACAATAGGTTTAATCATAATTTTAATTGTTAAATAGTAGCTTAAAACAAATTAGCGTGAAACGAAATGTCATAGTCAGTAGGATCATTTATTACAATGTATAGAGTTAAGGTGTACAAGTAATGTTCAGCAAAAAAAACGTCAGTACAGCATTAATGGTGTTCGCGCATAAACATTTAATTAATAAAATGTTATGTGAATACAAGCAAGGTTAACCAAAAGTGTAAAATCGGCGACTCATAAAGAGCAGACGACAGTAAGAATAATGTACCCGAACGTTGGTTTTATAACAATGTCGGTCAAAGTGAAAGTAATTCGAGAACGAGTGATATCAAATTAAAGGAAAAAGAACAATCTTTAATTTGATAGTAATATTAACCCAATCGCAACTGTATTTAGTGCGGGAGAAATGTTAGCATCATTCTAAAAATGTACATCGAGAAACTGTTTATAAATACTAACAGGAACGACAACTAGTTACCACCACGACATTTGACGGTTAGGAAAAGCCGTTATCAACTGTCAAAAAGTGACACGTCACACCGACACACCGGCCAAAGCCAATCAGAAAATTAGTTAGTAATCAACATTTTTACCTAGAGCCGATCAAAGAGACGGGTATATAAAGACAAAACAACGAATTTTGAGAGAGACCTTTACTAACTAGCATGCAGCACAGACGTGTGCCCGTCATCTCCACGTTTTGTAATAACACTTAGCGTCAGTTACATAGTACATTGGAACCAATAGTTCAACAACAAGAAACGATTACTTCGAGTTCATCCACAACCAACAACAGTGATTAAGTGCAGTTTTATTTTAATTTTGTGCGGGAATAACGAACAGAAAATAATTTATTGTTATTATTCACGATCCATTTTAATCAGAAGAGGATCGCATTATTCTGTTCTTGTGCGAATTTAGTGCCGAAACCCAGTAATCATTATAATCCGATTACTTAAGTGATTAATAAGTTTTAATTAAATAATTAAAACTCAGAAGGTAAAAGTGCAATCATTACTAATCTTGATCTGAGTGCCATAACCTATACTTTTTGCAACAATAACATGTACTGACGCAAAACACAAAAACATTATTTAAGATTACACCACGTCTCGATTTATTATACAAATTTGTTATTAGTAATTAAGCTATATGTTAGTTGTAAGGGTTCTCACTTGATAAATATTGTCACTAAAAAAGCAAGCGTTGATGAAACGCGCGATCTTTCAACAGATCGTGTTTTTTTAATTACTTTGCAAAAGTAACCTAAAACTTTGTTGATCAATTTTATATCAAAAGGATTATTGGATATTCTGTAGGCATAATTGTTTTCTTTCGTGTCTCAAAGAATTCACAACTGAGATAATCATAATTTTAATATTAAAAAAATAAATAGTATCTGGACTTAACCAGATTTATAATTCATGTTCTGAGCAAGCCGTATAAGGCATATAATAACTGACTTTTAATTGTACAACTTTGTATGTTTACATTATGTTTATTTTTTTTTGAATTCACTATAAGGGTGTAAATAAACCCATTATTAACAGCATCACCTGATTTTGATTTATTTCTATAGGATAATTGAATATTTTCTTTTAATAGGCTTAAACAACCTTCTGTTGTGTTTAACATATTGGAATAGCATTGCCAAAAGGTGGTACTCAACCATTTTAAATTTTCTAATCATCCAGTAATTTTTGTGCGTGGGTTTTACACGGGATTTTCCCTAAATAAATCCGTGTGGCGCCCACTAATTAATAAACAAGGTAACATAACCTTGCAACCAAAGGGAGTTGGTGATTTTAAGCTGAGTTGACAGTTAGTGAACTTCTGGTAAACACAATCAGGTACGTAAAAGCATATGTTTGTTTATGATATTGTCCAGACTTTACGAGACGTGACATACTCAGACTACCTGCAACCTGGAGAAGAAGTTTCTACTACCAGTTTCAACCAGACGAGAACTATTATCAAGCAACCAACTGCTATACTTCATGTTTTAACTTCAGTTAATCTAGCACTTAAGTATAATCAACTTCAATATTTTATTTATTTAATACAAGGGAATTTTTTTAAAACAAGTATAATTAAGCCATTGTAAACACTGTGAGTAACTTTGAATGTTTTATTTTAAATTACTTTACTACATTAGTAACCTTCAATTAGAAACAACCATTCTCAACCTTGAGTTATCTCAAAGGAACAGTTCACACCTAGTTGAACTTTGTTTTAACGAGACTTTTAATATTTTAACCACGAATATAAGTTTAAAAATAACAACTCTTTTATTTTACTTCAAGTTAATTGTAAACACACACATTTTTCATTTTATTACAAATAGGTTAGACCAACCGTGTGGCCTTTAAACGGAATTTAAACATTATTTTAATATAATTACTATAACCAAATAAACATAATCAGTTTAAACATAACCCCGAATAAACGTTTGGTTATAAATTGGCGCACCAACTAGTGTGGCTTAAAAAATATTAAATAAATATATTTTTTATATTTTATATTAGCCCGGTAGACACGAAAAAATTAACATGCCGCACACCCACCAATACGATACAAGATATAAGGACAGTAGGGTAGGAGAGATGCAACGGGATGTAGATGCATACGAAGCGCAGCCCACAGACGAGATGGAAGTTATTACAATCAATAATATTGAAACTAGTAACGACGAAACACCTCACGTAGAACCAGAGATAGAAGTGACTGTCGACAACCAACCCAGACGGCCTGAAGAAATCCCACAACCAAACAGACCATCCGAAGAGGCAAGATGGGATCACATGATGAGAATGATGATGGAACAATTCGGACAGATTAAGGAAGATAGTCGATCAATGAATAAAAATATGGAAGCATTACAGGAAGATGGTAAGAAATCCCGGGAAGAAAATCAAAGGAATGTCGAGGTGTTAAATAGAAATATAGAGTCGATAAAGGAGGACCTAAATAAAAGGATTGACGATACTCATAAGTCTATAGACGCGCTGAACAGTAAAATCGACGATAACCGTCAAGCCATTAGAGAAGAATTGAACACCACCTTGATCGAAATTAGCAGGAGGATGGAAGAAGGCAATGATAAGATAAACACAAGAATAGACGTGGAGATTGCCGTTGTAAGGGAGGAAATCGTCGAAGTAAATAAAAGGTGTGAACAACACGACCAGGACTTGCAGCGAACCAGAGAAGAGGTCGACGGGAGATTCAATACCATGGAGGAGGTGACCGAAGCCAGGATAGAGTCTTTAAAAAGGACAAATCAAGATGAGATTAAAAGGGTAAGGTTAGACGTAGGTGAGCGCTGCGAAGAAGTGAGTACCTCTGTAGATGCAGTGAGGAATTTAACGGTCGCAAATCGAGAGAGGATTGAAGAACTTAGAGAACAGGAAATAGTGCAAATGCGGGAGGAGATTGAGATTATCCGCAACCGCCCGATACCAGGTCAGTACTTACTACCGAATGATAACCGCGACGCTATCAATTTTAGAAATTATCGACGTAACCCCATCGAATTTTTAGCGCGTGTGGAAGAACACTTGGCGCGGATTAGAGAAACTAGGTGGAATAACATAAAAAGTTTGATAGACGAATACTTTAAAGAAATCTACGACAATTGGTGGACCGCAACACGCCACGAGGTTCATAGTTACGATGAATTCAAAACTCAATTCCGCGCAAAATATTGGTCCGTGGCGACGCAAAACATCGTACGAGACCATATATGTCACGGAAGATACGATGCGAACCGAGGAGGAACCATGACTTCATACTTCTTAGGTCAAGTATGTCTCGCAAGAAACCTAGAAACAAAGATACCGGAGGAATGTCTTGTCACAAAATTGTCTTATCACTTTGAAGAGGGTGTTGCAAAAGCACGTCAGTGGGGACAGATCAAGACAATAGCAGCTATGTCAGCGCTGCTCGAAGATCAGGAGCACGAGGGATATTACCGTAGGAGTCGTCGACGAAATGACCAGTTTAATACCACGGGCGGCAATACGAACAATAATAATAATAACTACCCTCGAAATTCTCGAAATAATTTTAATAATAATGGTCAGACAAACCAAAATTATAGTAACGCTAATCACAGTAACAATAATAATAGGCCGAATAATCCGAGTAATAATAATGGCAACCCGAATAACAATAATAATAACAATAACCGGCGACCCAATTTTAATAACAACACCAATCGACCACCAAACCAAGGCGGGAATAACCAACCGTCGCAATATCGACGAGCAAATTACGTACAAGCCAATTACGACTCCGATAGAAGGCGACGATACCAACGTAGAGACAGCTACAGTGGAGACAGAGGAAGCATGAGAGGAGGACGATGGAGGAGTAGTAACATTGAGGGTGACGACCGCAATAGCGACTACCGACCGCATGTACATTTTGTTCCAGACCAGGAACCCGTCCAGCAAGGAGGACGTACCATGATGGATGATAGGAGTAGTGGGAATGATCAAGACCGACGCAACGAGGAGAGTACAAGCTCTTTAAACTCCTCACGGCAGTGAAAAATTATGGTAACATAAACCCTTCGCTGAACCAATGATAGACCCAATAGAGTGGAAGAGCACAAATAACCCCATGAATATCGACGAGTAAGAAATGATTAATATTAAGGAGGGATAATATGTAATAGTAAGCGACATTCCTCACCCAAACGTTTATGGTATAAAAGATAAAATATGTATATTTAAAAAACCACTACTATAAACAAACTCATTTGTTGTTAAACTACAAAAATGTTGAAGGTAACTAATTAACTATAACTAGTCAATTTGCCTTATCAAGTTACAAAAGTGTGTAGATTTAAGATGTAAGCCAAACCATTTGTTACTGATGAAAATTTACCAGATCTATCACACCAGGGGATAGAAAGTTATATAAGGACAATCAAATGATTTAATAAGAAAATACAACTACTGTACTATACCTAAAGAAAAAATATGTATCCAGATGGATATTCTATGTAACTTAATGCTTATAAAATGATTATTGTATACCTCTCATAAAACTCAAATGTTAAATTAAATCGTCCAGAATAAAGGTTCACCCAACTAACCTTTGAAGGAGTAGAGAGGCAGTATAACAAAGTGTGTAAAATAAAAGAAGGACATTATTATGGAATGTAAGGAAAGGAGAAAAAAAAATAATATTTGTGAAACAAACCATGTAAACCCCAAGAATGTCTATGAAGTTAGATATTAGTATGTTATTATATTGTTAAATGAAATTGTAATTACAGCATAGTATATAGTATATAAAATCATCCAGAATAAGTGAAAACCACCATCACTTGAAGGAGTAGAGAAGAAAAATAACAAAGAGTGTTAATTGTAAGAATAACTATTGTTATAATGGAATGAAAGGAAAGAAAAATGTTTGTCAATTATCAAATATTATACATCATCAGAATATGTCAGAGAACATAAAAAAAAAAAAAAAAAAAACCATTTAGTACACAAACAATGTAAGCCCTGATAATTCAGGATGAATATAACTCGTTAAGAAAGATTTAATGGACTATTGTGAAACAAAAATATTGTAGACTCTAGATAGAACAAACCAAATGCATAAGTACTGTAAGCATCAAAACAAGTGTATAATCTTAAGAATAGTTAAATGAACCAAAACAAATTGTTAACTAGTACATAAGTAACTATATAGCTGATAAAAGCAGAGCTGAAAAACATCAAGTCTAAAAGAAATAATTACCCGTAAGAAAGAAAGTATGTTAGCAAGTATAAAGATGGAAATGTGATCTAAATGAAAACCTCTGATACCTTGAATATTATAGTGAATATATTATATTATTGAATAAGAATGATATGTGATATTTTTTTGAGTTGTGATAGTGCAACTATTGCCAGGTGCAATGTTTATTTTTTACTCAGACAGAGAAGAGTAATGCCTCTGAATCTGAGAATGTGTAGTGAGGAACGGCAGAGGATGTTAGCCATAGTGAGCCACCCTGATTCCGAAACCTCTACAATAGTTAGGGAATTATATTGTTTTATTGTATCAAGGAATATTATGAAAGAATCTGTGAGGTATGAATTATAATAACCATTAAGATAATCACGAATGCAAAGATATGTGATGAGAAAGTAGAATGTGAATAAGACAGGGAATAGTTAACTTGAGAAACAAGATCAATTATAGTTAAATGACTTAGAGAGTAAGCAGCTTGAAAATACTAGTAAATTAAGAATTGTACCATTGGACGAAAAGCCAACCTAGAGTAATACACCAATAGCATGTTTAAAAAATCAAAGAGTACAAGAGAAAATTTTTATATTGAAGTATACTAAGAAACTGACATGAATTGATAATTTTACAAAAAATACATTTTTTCAAATGATCAATTTTAAAGAGGGTGTATATGTAACATCACAAGATGTCACCTAACCTAAGTGTATGTTATCAGATTTTATAAAAACAGAACAACCATGTAAATAGGTATATAATAGTAGAAATAAACAAGAAAGAAGAAACCAAGAAAGAAGAATGACGCAGAAGTGCCACATGAAACAGTAACCCAAGGGCTGTTTGACACTACAACTAGACTGAGACGAAAACGAACTAATGGACAGAATAAATTTACATTCAGCTGTCAATTCAGTAAATAGTTGATGTAAACCGAATGTCATTTGTAAACAAAAAATGAACTAATGAGCAGTTAAATACTGTGAAAGCAAAATCAGCATTTTGCTGATACTAGATGTGACAACGACCAGTAGATTATGAATGCCAAAACCAATGTTAACAATGGCTACATAGTGAGAACTAAGATGTATTTCAACATCAAATATACCTGTTAGAAAAGAGAACTATTTATAAAAGAGAATCTTATACAAATAAGATGTCTCCACAATTTACCGAATTGAGAACCAATAGGCATTATTAAGGCCAAATTTCAATGTAGGCGATATGCCTTAGCAAGCTTAGACCAAACATTAGTCAGTAAAACGGCTATCGAGGATTATCATAAGTGTAAACTAAAATGACAGAACTATGGTTATGCCTTGACATAACAAAAAATGTTATTAAAATAATAGGTTTAATCATAATTTTAATTGTTAAATAGTAGCTTAAAACAAATTAGCGTGAAACGAAATGTCATAGTCAGTAGGATCATTTATTACAATGTATAGAGTTAAGGTGTACAAGTAATGTTCAGCAAAAAAAACGTCAGTACAGCATTAATGGTGTTCGCGCATAAACATTTAATTAATAAAATGTTATGTGAATACAAGCAAGGTTAACCAAAAGTGTAAAATCGGCGACTCATAAAGAGCAGACGACAGTAAGAATAATGTACCCGAACGTTGGTTTTATAACAATGTCGGTCAAAGTGAAAGTAATTCGAGAACGAGTGATATCAAATTAAAGGAAAAAGAACAATCTTTAATTTGATAGTAATATTAACCCAATCGCAACTGTATTTAGTGCGGGAGAAATGTTAGCATCATTCTAAAAATGTACATCGAGAAACTGTTTATAAATACTAACAGGAACGACAACTAGTTACCACCACGACATTTGACGGTTAGGAAAAGCCGTTATCAACTGTCAAAAAGTGACACGTCACACCGACACACCGGCCAAAGCCAATCAGAAAATTAGTTAGTAATCAACATTTTTACCTAGAGCCGATCAAAGAGACGGGTATATAAAGACAAAACAACGAATTTTGAGAGAGACCTTTACTAACTAGCATGCAGCACAGACGTGTGCCCGTCATCTCCACGTTTTGTAATAACACTTAGCGTCAGTTACATAGTACATTGGAACCAATAGTTCAACAACAAGAAACGATTACTTCGAGTTCATCCACAACCAACAACAGTGATTAAGTGCAGTTTTATTTTAATTTTGTGCGGGAATAACGAACAGAAAATAATTTATAGTTATTATTCACGATCCATTTTAATCAGAAGAGGATCGCATTATTCTGTTCTTGTGCGAATTTAGTGCCGAAACCCAGTAATCATTATAATCCGATTACTTAAGTGATTAATAAGTTTTAATTAAATAATTAAAACTCAGAAGGTAAAAGTGCAATCATTACTAATCTTGATCTGAGTGCCATAACCTATACTTTTTGCAACAATAACCTGTACTGACGCAAAACACAAAAACATTATTTAAGATTACACCACGTCTCGATTTATTATACAAATTTGTTATTAGTAATTAAGCTATATGTTAGTTGTAAGGGTTCTCACTTGATAAATATTGTCACTAAAAAAGCAAGCGTTGATGAAACGCGCGATCTTTCAACAGATCGTGTTTTTTTAATTACTTTGCAAAAGTAACCTAAAACTTTGTTGATCAATTTTATATCAAAAGGATTATTGGATATTCTGTAGGCATAATTGTTTTCTTTCGTGTCTCAAAGAATTCACAACTGAGATAATCATAATTTTAATATTAAAAAAATAAATAGTATCTGGACTTAACAAGATTTATAATTCATGTTCTGAGCAAGCCGTATAAGGCATATAATAACTGACTTTTAATTGTACAACTTTGTATGTTTACATTATGTTTATTTTTTTTTGAATTCACTATAAGGGTGTAAATAAACCCATTATTAACAGCATCACCTGATTTTGATTTATTTCTATAGGATAATTGAATATTTTCTTTTAATAAGCTTAAACAACCTTCTGTTGTGTTTAACATATTGGAATAGCATTGCCAAAAGGTGGTACTCAACCATTTTAAATTTTCTAATCATTCAGTAATTTTTGTGCGTGGGTTTTACACGGGATTTTCCCTAAATAAATCCGTGTGGCGCCCACTAATTAATAAACAAGGTAACATAACCTTGCAACCAAAGGGAGTTGGTGATTGTAAGCTGAGTTGACAGTTAGTGAACTTCTGGTAAACACAATCAGGTACGTAAAAGCATATGTTTGTTTATGATATTGTCCAGACTTTACGAGACGTGACATACTCAGACTACCTGCAACCTGGAGAAGAAGTTTCTACTACCAGTTTCAACCAGACGAGAACTATTATCAAGCAACCAACTGCTATACTTCATGTTTTAACTTCAGTTAATCTAGCACTTAAGTATAATCAACTTCAATATTTTATTTATTTAATACAAGGGAATTTTTTTAAAACAAGTATAATTAAGCCATTGTAAACACTGTGAGTAACTTTGAATGTTTTATTTTAAATTACTTTACTACATTAGTAACCTTCAATTAGAAACAACCATTCTCAACCTTGAGTTATCTCAAAGGAACAGTTCACACCTAGTTGAACTTTGTTTTAACGAGACTTTTAATATTTTAACCACGAATATAAGTTTAAAAATAACAACTCTTTTATTTTACTTCAAGTTAATTGTAAACACACACATTTTTCATTTTATTACAAATAGGTTAGACCAACCGTGTGGCCTTTAAACGGAATTTAAACATTATTTTAATATAATTACTATAACCAAATAAAAATAATCAGTTTAAACATAACCCCGAATAAACGTTTGGTTATAGTATCTTAATTTATTATTATGAAACGATCTTGTACGATCTATTTACACATGTATCATATGTAAAAATGCGTTCATTCTTACTCAGATGCATGGCAATAAATTCCTATAGTCAATTAATACCAAATGATAGGGAATATCTATCAATACACGCCAGACAAAGGAAATTAGGTCAACTGACCGTGACCTTTCCCAAAGAAGACATCCACAACAA
Source organism: Magicicada septendecula (assembly GCA_034769895.1). Classification (NCBI taxonomy): domain Eukaryota; kingdom Metazoa; phylum Arthropoda; class Insecta; order Hemiptera; family Cicadidae; genus Magicicada; species Magicicada septendecula. The sequence goes on from CM068367.1 coordinate 1,206,231,030, forward strand.
GGACAGAGCGCGGAAATTGGATTAGATTGTCTCCTGAGGATCCAACATCCAATCCAATTTGGGGACGCTATAGCGATCAAAAATTTTAATTTCATAATTTTCTGATCGAGAAGTGCGTTCGCACACGGTCTAGTCACCAACCCAAGCCAGAGTAATAAATAAGGACAATTTACAGTGCTATTAAAACAATCTGCGTTTTCTGACAGTTCTCCTTGCGTGTTTACAAGCGCTAGTTGCTATGGTAACTCGGACGTGCCTCCAAGGTGAGCCAATCACCGGCCGGCGCGCGCTTTCCCTCCCCCTTTCTCCTCAATCAACAGTCCCCACACTGACCACAGTGTTGCCAGTGCAAGTACATACTTCGCTAACAGTGACGGCTTTTCTTTGAGAGTATTGATTTTAATTGCATTAGTTTTTGTGTTTTAATAAGTGCTCCGTTATCAGCAACATTTTTAGTGTAGTGTGGTATAGCGTATTTTGTTTTACACAGATAATATTATTTTTTCAATTATGTCGCAACCAGTGCAAGGTGCTGATAAACGTAAGCGTGGGCGACCAAGAATTCATTCGCCTCGAAAGAAGGCAAGCATAAAAGGAAGACATGGCTTTGTTCTTCGTGGTCAGGCTCGCGATATGGTGTGTGCGTTACGCGAATATTTCGAGGCTGAAAGGGAAAATGGAGGTCCTCTAATAGACGTCAATAAAGTTGTAGAAAGAACTGCAGCAGCTTTAAAAATATCTAAGGCGACAGTAATTAGAATAGGGAAAGAAAAAGAGAAGAGAGAGGAGGAACCTCGGGAAGAACAAGAGGAAGAGGAGGGTGAGATTGAGATTGAGATTGAGAACGTAGCTGGGCCATCACATGCAGGGTTGGAAACACCCGGAAAAACTCGGAACTATGCCAAACGAGTGACCAATATGGACAGTTTCCAGCAAGGTACAATTAGGCGTCATGTGTATTCTTACTACGAGAGAAAGGAGCATCCTACTGTAAGAAAGCTACACAGCAGTCTTAGAGAAAACCAGTTGTTTAATGGTAGTGAATCATCCCTTCGACTTTCTCTTTTTGATTTGGGATTTCAGTTTGAAAAATATTCAAACCGGACCGTCCTTCTGGAGAGACCTGATATTGTTGCTTGGCGATGCCGCTATTTGAGAAGTGTCAAGAATGTAGATTACGAGAGCATTGTGTGGCTGGATGAGACTTTTGTTAACGCTGGTCATACCTTACCCAAAGGGTGGTCAGACAGAACACCCCAAGGCACAATGAAAGCCCCGTTAGGAAAGGGAGGTAGGGTCATTGTCCTACATGCTGGAACTACACGAGGCTTCGTGGCAAATTGTTTACTCATGTTTCGATCGCGAAAAACAGGGGACTACCACGAGGAAATGAATGCTGTTTGTTTCACGGAGTGGTGTAAAAATTCGCTCCTTAAGAACATCCCTCCCAAATCTACCATTGTTATGGATAATGCTCCATACCATTCATTAATAAGAAATAGGGCTCCAATCATGCAGTGCAGAAAAGCTGACATGCTGGCTTGGGTACAAAGAAATATATTGCCTCAGATAAAAGACATCACCATTGCACCTGGTGCTACAAAATCAGAGTTAATGGAACTGGTGACCACTTGCAAACCGAAGCCAGTATATGTCATCGATGAACTTGCAAAAAGCAATGGACATCAGGTGATACGGCTACCTCCTTATCACGCCCATTTTAACCCCATTGAATTAATTTGGGCACAAGCAAAGGGTTACGTGGCAAGGAACAACAAGAGATTCACCATCACCGAAATAGAAAGGCTAACCAGAGAGGGAATCGACTGTGTTACTGCAGAAAACTGGGCATCCGCGGTTAAACACACGAAAGAACTCGTACAGAAGCAGTGGGAAACGGAAGGCATCTTGGATGATCGTGTGGAAGAAATTGTCATCTCCCTCGTTTCCGGTTCCATCTCCAGCTCCAGCTCTCAGGGTGAAGAAAGTGATTCGTCACTGGGGGGGTGGCTCCCTTGACACCATGAATGTGAGTAACTTTCAGTCAGCATGATGTATTTATTATAGAGCAAACAATATAATTCCTTACGTTTAACGTTCACAACATCTGAATTTTATTTACTTTGAGTTTTAGCAATTTGTTAAACATTTATTAAAGTTAATTTTAAATTTTCCTAAAACAAGGGTGTGTGGCACTCGGAAGTGACCGACCAAAGCGAAGCTTTTAAGCTATATAGAAAACTAATAAATTTAATGAACAAAAGTTTATATTAATTTTTAAGAAACGTTCCTTCCAAATACGTTGATAGTAAGTTTGCGATTAGACTAAACAAAGCGTTTAGTCGTTGCACAAACTGCAACGTGTGTGTCTGTAACACAGTTATGTAGACAACACACAGTTCAGATTAATGTGTGTTTACTGGTTAATGCTCCGCTACGCTATGCTTACATCCTTGATATCTCGAAATTTTCCTTAACACTTTATCGGATTGTGATCTTAAAATTTTATTTTGACTTTCAGAAAACGGTTAAGCAAAAAAAAAGTATAGGTCACCGCTTTGGAAAAAAAGTCCCCCTTGGATGAAAAAATGGTTACGCTGGTGTACTTAATCGATACCCTTGATTAAAAAAAATCGTTACAGGTAAACTACCCCTTTCCCTTAACCGATCTTCACCAAAAACCAAAGGTCTTGAGTACTCTACAAATCAGAGCTGTATGCAACAAATTATTTGATTCTGTGTGAATTTGCGGCTGTTATCGTTTGCCAAACAAACGGGCGTGCCGATTCTTCGTGACGCTGAGCGAGCGAGGGAGCGGGCTCGGCCTAGCGGACCATGTGGCAACACAGCGCTTCCGCAGCTGTGCCGAGCCCCACGTGCTTCTTAGCTGTCAGAAAACGCAGATTGTTTTAATAGCACTGTAACAACACGTCAACCCGACGCTAGCTACAAGGCAATGAAAGAACGCCTGACATAACACAACAAAAGGAAATAGGATCGACTGTGACAGACCAAGCTCAACTCAGATTTACGACACCACAACAAACCGAACAAAAGCAGAGTCCAGTGGCACGGATACGCAGAAATTGAAGCGAGCACATGCTGTAGGGTTAAATCGAAGCGTACGAGCCTTATGAAAGAGATACTCACTCACAAAGGATTTAGAAAGGTTTTACCCAGTATGAAGACAATGCAGCGTACACCAAGTGAATACAGTCGACGGTGTCGCACAGCATGAAAACAACGCTAGGGTGACAACTGATATTTATGACGAGAGACCGTGGAGGCATCTCAGGATGACGACGAGCAAGAAGCTGTTAATTGGCAGAAAAAAGACGAAGGGTAGTCAGACAATGAACAGGACGCTACATATTGTTGGTAAAGGAATAACAGCAGGCCTTGGGAAACTCACAAGAGCAAAGGTTTGACGGACAGGCGAGCAATTACTCTACATTCTCAGAAGTAGTGCGAAGCCCTTTCACCGTGTATTTTAGGGGATGTTCGATAGCCAACCAGAGTCTAGCATCTTCCAAAGAAGCGATTGGAGAGGACTGTCGTCATGGTGACAACCAGAACAGCGAATCAGGGTGTCGAGAACCATAGATCTCCACAGTGGAAGGAAATATCGGACCTATCGAGACTGACCATAGGCGTGTTCGACAGAAAGTTGCATTATGGTAGAAGACGTTTAATAAAAACTGTTCACGGGGTACGCGAGCTCTCAGTTGTTCAGATTTGCTCGGTTACTCAACAGTTCTCAGTTAAGTCACGGAAGTCAGTTATTCAGTTACTCAGTCTTCAATTTTAATAACAGTCTTACAAAACTTTATGTCAGTATTTCACTAAGTTTACAGAAGTTTACCGCAGTAACGCGTAGTGCGAAGTGATATAAGTATCGCTAGATTTCAAGTTCGAAACTATAAGCTTTAGAAGTATTTCGTCATGCAAACTAAACATTAATAAGTGAACGAACGACTCGATGTTAGAACTTTGGCGCGACAATTACGGATACAGTGATCGATATCAGAACGCAATATGATTCAGATATAACTATCAATGTCGTGCGGACTCATAAACAATAAGTGACTCAACACTCATAACACTCGTGCTCAACATCGCACACAATTATGATCCAACTAAATTAAACGTATATAATTGCTTGAAGCAGTTTAGCGATAGACAGTTATTTGTACACAACCACTAATAATGAATGCACTTATGCAACACAGAACTCTAAAAACTTTCATTATTAACGGGCAACGCCAACGGCAACGACACAGATCGGAAGTGAATCTTATCCGCGAGTGCACAGTGATAGCAAACATCTAATCTACGGAACTTCTACTTAATGGGATCATCAGTGAACAGGAATTCTCACCGATGGAGTTTTGGATATTCACTATCTCAAGTAAAATCCTCATGTTATTAATATTATAATAATACTACTGCTCTGTCTCTTTTTCAAGAAGCACACTTTGAGAAATTATATCAATCGTAATGATAATATTAAATATAAAAAGCTACTCATCTGAGGCAAAATGAACGCATTAGTGTAGGATGAATAATATTTGATTGTCTATGTTTGTGTATATTTATTGTATTGTATGTTATGTTTTCAGCGAACAACGAAACGGTTATATATATTGTAATTTGCATTCTTATATGTTTTCTTGAATGTATTTTCAGGTCATAATTTACATTTGTGTATCAGAAGTTTATTTGAATAATGTTTAATAAATAAGTATTTATTTGTTAAGTATTTCATGCGTTCATTATTGTCACAAACCTTAGTAACAAAACACTAACGTTAGTTGAATTGTTTGTAATAAATTTTCTTATATCGTTTCATAACGACAATAAAGAGTCTCGGTAATTATGCTAATCGTTAATGAATACAGTTAATTATCTCAGGGTAATTAAATATTCACATAAATAAATCAATTTGACACATTTAATCTAATTGAACAATTTAATTTGCATAAATTAGCATAATTGTACTAAATATAAATGGCGCCCAACGTGGGGAAAAAGAGCAGGCAGAATAAGTATATTAACATATTAGTTAATAGAATAAGATTTGTAAGTGTAAGGCTAGTTTGACTGGATGCTCACGCGAAGTAAGGCAAAAATGACTAGCAGTTCCGATAGCATGAACTTCGAGGTCAACAACCCACAAGGTGTGCCCGATAACGAAGGTGAAGACTCGCCGATCGAGTCACAAATGACTGAGGAGACGTCAAACGTCAGAGCGCGGGGACAGGAGTCCCAACCACAAGAAGAGGTAACATTACGTTCATTAATGGACTTCATGCGCAAGCAGAAGGAAGAAATTAATGAAAGCCTTAAAGTAATGAGAACAATCTTAAGGTAATTAATGAGAAATTTGACAAGCAGAATGAAAAATTGGAGGAAGTCAGGAGAGAACAGAATAAAAAATTGGAAGAAGTCAGAAGAGAACAGGCTGAGAATTTTGCGGAAGTCAGAAGAGAACAGAATGAAAACAACAAATTACTCAGCGAAAAGCTAGACAAACATAAGGAAGAAGTTACGCAACAGATGGCCGAGCAGATCATGCAAATACGCGCAGAGATGCGTGAGTACAAGATTACTTGTGACCAGAAAATAAGCGAAGTCCAGAAGCAGCAGGAAGAAACCATAAAAGAATTGAAAGACGACACTAATAAGAAGTTCGAAGAAATACGAGAAACCAGAGAAGCAGACCGACAAGAATTGAAAAACATAGCCCAAAACACACAAACGAATATTAAAAAGATCAATAGCAAATTAGAGACGCACATTAAGGACAACCACAAGAAACAGGAGGAGTTGAAAGTCGAGATATATCAGACAGTAAGACAGCTACAACAAGAACAGGGAGATACGAACAACACGATACAACAGAACATTGAAGAAGTAGACGGAAGACAAAAAACGACGGAGCTGAAGCTGGATGAAAACGCCAGGGAGAAGACGACCCGTATAAACGAACTGAAGTGTTAGATAGAGCGATTACAACGACAGCTAATCGAAGGTGAAATTGGACCGATTAATAGGGTCAACGGACAGGTACATGTCGAACTCAAATACAACGGGACCGATAGATTCCCAATGGAATTCCTCAAGGAATTATCGGAGATCCAAGAATTTTATTACACTAACAACGACATCAAATGGATAGCGAAGCATTTGGAAATGGATGCTGGAATATGGTGGCGCGTGATACCAGACTACGAAGGCGTTTCCCCGATAAATGAGATATTGGCGAGATATTACATTCAGTGTGACGCTAGCAATTTTGCGTACGGTGGCCAACTCTATCAACTAGACGAAGAAGGGAAGATTGGTGTGATTGCTTTTACTAGCAAGACATTTAAAGGTGCGGAACGGAACTATTATACAACGGAGAAAGAACTCTTGAGTATTGTTCGATGTTTAGAGAAATTCCGTATGTATATCCTTGGCCAACCACTAACAATAATTACCGACAATAAGGCATTAACTTTTATGCATAAGTGTCACCTAAATAACTCACGAATTACACGATGGATTCTCGCCGTACCAGAATACAAAATCGACATTATTCATTGTAAAGGCAAGGATAATGTAGTTGCAGATATTTTAAGCAGATACCCAGCCGACGCGAAGCCAGATAAGGTCAACGACGACACACACGAATATTTAATTAACCACTTAATTGTTAAGATGAACCATAATGTAGGTAAGATCATCAAAGACATTGGAAGACACCAGCTTGATGACGATAAACTTAGGATAATCATTGATAAGATCAAAGACAAGAATTTAGACCATAAACTAAGTAAGTTTTATAAGTATGTTAGCAATAAATTATATAGGCGACAACGAGATGAATGGAAGTTGCACGTACCCAATAACGTGTCTAATAATTTAATTGTGGAAATACATCGGATGTATGGACATCTGGGGCCGAAAAGGTGTATAAAAATGTTGCAAGAACACTTTACTTTTGATCGGATGCTGAAGAAAGTGAAGACGTACGTTCGAACATGCGACACATGTCAGAAGTGCAAGGACACTAATAACAAGATGTTGTTTGGAGGGACCAGAGCTGTGATACCTTTAGCGAGAGGAGATCTCGTCAGTGCAGATTTCTATGGACCCCTACCAACGGGAGCAGGAGGTGTCAAGTATTTACTTGTAATGGTAGACAATTTTACAAAATTTGTCAAGTTGTTTACGCTGCGGAGAGCGACAACTACCACAACGTTACGAAGAGTGAAAGACTACTGCGAGGAGTTTGGACGACCAAAGGTCATTCTGACCGATAACGGGACTCAATTCACCTCAAAGAAATGGGTAAATGGACTCAAGGAATAAAACATACAACCAAAATATACAGCAATACGGAATCCTTGTGCCAACCTACCCGAAAGGATCAACAGACAGCTTGGAAACCTATTTCGAATTTTCGTACATGACCAACACAGCAAGTGGTCACGGTACATAAGAACGATTGAAACATGCATAAACGAAGTGTACCATGAGACGATTGAAATAACCCCTCATGAAGCGCACTTAGGCAAGAGACCGACTCGTGCATGGGAAAAATAGTTAGATAAGGAAGTTATCGACGTTAAGGGAAGCTCTAACAGCAACATATTCGTGAAGATCAAAGAAAAGAGGGAGAAGCATGCAAAACGCAGCAATGAAAATAAAAAGATCACGAAATTCGCAATCGACGATAAAGTACTGATAAGGACCTATTATCAATCGGACGCTGCAATGAAGAAAATTGATAAATTTTTTGAACTTTATGCAGGACCGTATAAAATTAACCGAATCCTCGGAGATGCCACGTACGAACTTGTTGACTGCGACAACAACAATAAAGTACGAAGAAAATTCAACATACGGCAGATCAAGAAGTACTACGAGCAGGCGGAGAAGGTACAAGTTACGCAAGGATGTGAAGGTGATATTGACAGTTAGTTGACTGTGGGGAGAGGAGCACAAGCATTAGGTGATTGTCCCGCGAAGCCAGTCCAACTAGCTAAATAATAAGATGTGTAACATAATAACACGTATACTTTAAAGTTCACGTAATTCCTTGAGGTCACAATGTATTTAATTAATGACACTAATCAGATGTCAAGTAACTAATAGTTATAAAGCATTTCGATAGCACGTACCGTGAATAAAAGACACTTATGGTGCGAGACTTTGATCGAATTTGCAGCAATAAATTGCTGAGTAAATACAGTGAACACGTGAATGGACATATAAAACAAACAAGTAGTGTAGAATCAACCATTCAAATATGAGGTTGATCATTCGAAACCTTATAGAACAAAGTTGTCAATGATTACAATGATATGAAATGAACCCTTAGTTGTTCATAGGTTATGTATATATTTTGTCAATTAATATAAACAATAATAATGTGAATTGTAAGTGATGTTTGATGATGATTAGTAATTCTATGTATGTATTTATTTGTAAATTGAAGTTTGTGGAACACTTGAAATAAGTTAAAGATATTGTTTATTGTAGTATGATTAACACAATACATGATTAATTGAATTTAATGTTAGGAGAGCGTTATCACATTTATTACGTTGTAAGTATATAGCATAGGAAACAAAGTGTATAATGATTAGACATAGGTATCTTAATTTATTATTATGAAACGATCTTGTACGATCTATTTACACATGTATCATATGTAAAAATGCGTTCATTCTTACTCAGATGCATGGCAATAAATTCCTATAGTCAATTAATACCAAATGATAGGGAATATCTATCAATACACGCCAGACAAAGGAAATTAGGTCAACTGACCGTGACCTTTCCCACAGAAGACATCCACAACAAGGACAGAGCGCGGAAACTGGATTAGATTGTCTCCTGAGGATCCAACATCCAATCCAATTTGGGGACGCTATAGCGATCAAAAATTTTAATTTCATAATTTTCTGATCGAGAAGTGCGTTCGCACACGGTCTAGTCACCAACCCAAGCCAGAGTAATAAATAAGGACAATTTACAGTGCTATTAAAACAATCTGCGTTTTCTGACAGTTCTCCTTGCGTGTTTACAAGCGCTAGTTGCTATGGTAACTCGGACGTGCCTCCAAGGTGAGCCAATCACCGGCCGGCGCGCGCTTTCCCTCCCCCTTTCTCCTCAATCAACAGTCCCCACACTGACCACAGTGTTGCCAGTGCAAGTACATACTTCGCTAACAGTGACGGCTTTTCTTTGAGAGTATTGATTTTAATTGCATTAGTTTTTGTGTTTTAATAAGTGCTCCGTTATCAGCAACATTTTTAGTGTAGTGTGGTATAGCGTATTTTGTTTTACACAGATAATATTATTTTTTCAATTATGTCGCAACCAGTGCAAGGTGCTGATAAACGTAAGCGTGGGCGACCAAGAATTCATTCGCCTCGAAAGAAGGCAAGCATAAAAGGAAGACATGGCTTTGTTCTTCGTGGTCAGGCTCGCGATATGGTGTGTGCGTTACGCGAATATTTCGAGGCTGAAAGGGAAAATGGAGGTCCTTTATTAGACGTCAATAAAGTTGTAGAAAGAACTGCAGCAGCTTTAAAAATATCTAAGGCGACAGTAATTAGAATAGGGAAAGAAAAAGAGAAGAGAGAGGAGGAACCTCGGGAAGAACAAGAGGAAGAGGAGGGTGAGATTGAGATTGAGATTGGGAACGTAGCTGGGCCATCACATGCAGGGTTGGAAACACCCGGAAAAACTCGGAACTATGCCAAACGAGTGACCAATATGGACAGTTTCCAGCAAGGTGCAATTAATCGTCATGTGTATTCTTACTACGAGAGAAAGGAGCATTCTACTGTAAGAAAGCTACACAGCAGTCTTAGAGAAAACCAGTTGTTTAATGGTAGTGAATCATCCCTTCGACTTTCTCTTTTTGATTTGGGATTTCAGTTTGAAAAATATTCAAACCGGACCGTCCTTCTGGAGAGACCTGATATTGTTGCTTGGCGATGCCGCTATTTGAGAAGTGTCAAGAATGTAGATTACGAGAGCATTGTGTGGCTGGATGAGACTTTTGTTAACGCTGGTCATACCTTACCCAAAGGGTGGTCAGACAGAACACCCCAAGGCACAATGAAAGCCCCGTTAGGAAAGGGAGGTAGGGTCATTGTCCTACATGCTGGAACTTCCCGAGGCTTCGTGGCAAATTGTTTACTCATGTTTCGATCGCGAAAAACAGGGGACTACCACGAGGAAATGAATGCTGTTTGTTTCACGGAGTGGTGTAAAAATTCGCTCCTTAAGAACATCCCTCCCAAATCTACCATTGTTATGGATAATGCTCCACACCATTCATTAATAAGAGATAGGGCTCCAACCATGCAGTGCAGAAAAGCTGACATGCTGGCTTGGGTACAAAGAAATATATTGCCTCAGATAAAAGACATCACCATTGCACCTGGTGCTACAAAATCAGAGTTAATGGAACTGGTGACCACTTACAAACCGAAGCCAGTATACGTCATCGATGAACTCGCAAAAAGCAATGGACATCAGGTGATACGGCTACCTCCTTATCACGCCCATTTTAACCCCATTGAATTAATTTGGGCACAAGCAAAGGGTTACGTGGCAAGGAACAACAAGAGATTCACCATCACCGAAATAGAAAGGCTAACCAGAGAGGGAATCGACTGTGTTACTGCAGAAAACTGGGCATCCGCGGTTAAACACACGAAAGAACTCGTACAGAAGCAGTGGTAAACGGAAGGCATCTTGGATGATCGTGTGGAAGAAATTGTCATCTCCCTCGGTTCCGGTTCCAGCTCCAGCTCTAGCTCTCAGGGTGAAGAAAGTGATTCGTCACTGGGGGGTGGCTCCCTTGACACCATGAATGTGAGTAACTTTCAGTCAGCATGATGTATTTATTATAGAGCAAACAATATAATTCCTTACGTTTAACGTTCACAACATCTGAATTTTAATTAGTTTTGAGTTTTAGCAATTTGTTAAACATTTATTAAAGTTAATTTCAAATTTTCCTAAAACAAGGGTGTGTGGCACTCGGAAGTGACCAACCAAAGCGAAGCTTTTAAGCTATATAGAGAACTAATAAATTTAATGAACAAAAGTTTATATTAATTTTTAAGAAACGTTCCTTCCAAATACGTTGATAGTAAGTTTGCGATTAGACTAAACAAAGCGTTTAGTCGTTGCACAAACTGCAACGTGTGTGTCTGTAACACAGTTATGTAGACAACACACAGTTCAGATTAATGCGTGTTTACTGGTTAATTCTCCGCTACGCTCTGCTTACATCCTTGATATCTCGAAACTTTTCCTTAACACTTTATCGGATTGTGATCTTAAAATTTTATTTTGACTTTCAGAAAACGGTTAAGCAAAAAAAAAGTATAGGTCACCGCTTTGGAAAAAAAGTCCCCCTTGGATGAAAAAATGGTTACGCTGGTGTACTTATTCGATACACTTGATTAAAAAAAATCGTTACTGGTAAACTACCCCTTTCCCTTAACCGATCTTCACCAAAAACCAAAGGTCTTGAGTACTCTACAAATCAGGGCTGTATGCAACAAATTATTTGATTCTGTGTGAATTTGCGGCTGTTATCGTTTGCCAAACGAACGCGCGTGACGATTCTTCGTGACGCTGAGCGAGCGAGGGAGCGGGCTCGGCCTAGCGGACCATGTGGCAACACAGCGCTTCCGCAGCTGTGCCGAGCCCCACGTGCTTCTTAGCTGTCAGAAAACGCAGATTGTTTTAATAGCACTCTAACAACACGTCAACCCGACGCTAGCTACAAGGCAATGAAAGAACGCCTGACATAACACAACAAAAGGAAATAGGATCGACTGTGACAGACCAAGCTCAACTCAGATTTACGACACCACAACAAACCGAACAAAAGCAGAGTCCAGTGGCACGGATACGCAGAAATTGAAGCGAGCACATGCTGTAGGGTTAAATCGAAGCGTACGAGCCTTATGAAAGAGATACTCACTCACAAAGGATTTAGAAAGGTTTTACCCAGTATGAAGACAATGCAGCGTACACCAAGTGAATACAGTCGACGGTGTCGCACAGCATGAAAACAACGCTAGGGTGACAACTGATATTTATGACGAGAGACCGTGGAGGCATCTCAGGATGACGACGAGCAAGAAGCTGTTAATTGGCAGAAAAAAGACGAAGGGTAGTCAGACAATGAACAGGACGCTACATATTGTTGGTAAAGGAATAACAGCAGGCCTTGGGAAACTCACAAGAGCAAAGGTTTGACGGACAGGCGAGCAATTACTCTACATTCTCAGAAGTAGTGCGAAGCCCTTTCACCGTGTATTTTAGGGGATGTTCGATAGCCAACCAGAGTCTAGCATCTTCCAAAGAAGCGATTGGAGAGGACTGTCGTCATGGTGACAACCAGAACAGCGAATCAGGGTGTCGAGAACCATAGATCTCCACAGTGGAAGGAAATATCGGACCTATCGAGACTGACCATAGGCGTGTTCGACAGAAAGTTGCATTATGGTAGAAGACGTTTAATAAAAACTGTTCACGGGGTACGCGAGCTCTCAGTTGTTCAGATTTTCTCGGTTACTCAACAGTTCTCAGTTAAGTCACGGAAGTCAGTTATTCAGTTACTCAGTCTTCAATTTTAATAACAGTCTTACAAAACTTTATGTCAGTATTTCACTAAGTTTACAGAAGTTTACCGCAGTAACGCGTAGTAAGAAGTGATATAAGTATCGCTAGATTTCAAGTTCGAAACTATAAGCTTTAGAAGTATTTCGTCATGCAAACTAAACATTAATAAGTGAACGAACGACTCGATGTTAGAACTTTGGCGCGACAATTACGGATACAGTGATCGATATCAGAACGCAATATGATTCAGATATAACTATCAATGTCGTGCGGACTCATAAACAATAAGTGACTCAACACTCATAACACTCGTGCTCAACATCGCACACAATTATGATCCAACTAAATTAAACGTATATAATTGCTTGAAGCAGTTTAGCGATAGACAGTTATTTGTACACAACCACTAATAATGAATGCACTTATGCAACACAGAACTCTATAAACTTTCATTATTAACGGGCAACGCCAACGGCAACGACACAGATCGGAAGTGAATCTTATCCGCGAGTGCACAGTGATAGCAAACATCTAATCTACGGAACTTCTACTTAATGGGATCATCAGTGAACAGGAATTCTCACCGATGGAGTTTTGGATATTCACTATCTCAAGTAAAATCCTCATGTTATTAATATTATAATAATACTACTGCTCTGTCTCTTTTTCAAGAAGCACACTTTGAGAAATTAGATCAATCGTAATGATAATATTAAATATAAAAAGCTACTCATCTGAGGCAAAATGAACGCATTAGTGTAGGATGAATAATATTTGATTGTCTATGTTTGTGTATATTTATTGTATTGTATGTTATGTTTTCAGCGAACAACGAAACGGATATATATATTGTAATTTGCATTCTTATATGTTTTCTTGAATGTATTTTCAGGTCATAATTTACATTTGTGTATCAGAAGTTTATTTGAATAATGTTTAATAAATAAGTATTTATTTGTTAAGTATTTCATGCGTTCATTATTGTCACAAACCTTAGTAACAAAACACTAACGTTAGTTGAATTGTTTGTAATAAATTTTCTTATATCGTTTCATAACGACAATAAAGAGTCTCGGTAATTATGCTAATCGTTAATGAATACAGTTAATTATCTCAGGGTAATTAATATATTCACATAAATAAATCAATTTGACACATTTAATCTAATTGAACAATTTAATTTGCATAAATTAGCATAATTGTACTAAATATAAATGGCGCCCAACGTGGGGAAAAAGAGCAGGCAGAATAAGTATATTAACATATTAGTTATTAGAATCAGATTTGTAAGTGTAAGGCTAGTTTGACTGGATGCTCACGCGAAGTAAGGCAAAAATGACTAGCAGTTCCGATAGCATGAACTTCGAGGTCAACAACCCACAAGGTGTGCCCGATAACGAAGGTGAAGACTCGCCGATCGAGTCACAAATGACTGAGGAGACGTCAAACGTCAGAGCGCGGGGACAGGAGTCCCAACCACAAGAAGAGGTAACATTACGTTCATTAATGGACTTCATGCGCAAGCAGAAGGAAGAAATTAATGAAAGCCTTAAAGTAATTAATGAGAACAATCTTAAGGTAATTAATGAGAAATTTGACAAGCAGAATGAAAAATTGGAGGAAGTCAGGAGAGAACAGAATAAAAAATTGGAAGAAGTCAGAAGAGAACAGGCTGAGAATTTTGCGGAAGTCAGAAGAGAACAGAATGAAAACAACAAATTACTCAGCGAAAAGCTAGACAAACATAAAGAAGAAGTTACGCAACAGATGGCCGAGCAGATCATGCAAATACGCGCAGAGATGCGTGAGTACAAGATTACTTGTGACCAGAAAATAAGCGAAGTCCAGAAGCAGCAGGAAGAAACCATAAAAGAATTGAAAGACGACACTAATAAGAAGTTCGAAGAAATACGAGAAACCAGAGAAGCAGACCGACAAGAATTGAAAAACATAGCCCAAAACACACAAACGAATATTAAAAAGATCAATAGCAAATTAGAGACGCACATTAAGGACAACCACAAGAAACAGGAGGAGTTGAAAGTCGAGCTATATCAGACAGTAAGACAGCTACAACAAGAACAGGGAGATACGAACAACACGATACAACAGAACATTGAAGAAGTAGACGAAAGACAAAAAACGACGGAGCTGAAGCTGGATGAAAACGCCAGGGAGAAGACGACCCGTATAAACGAACTGAAGTGTTAGATAGAGCGATTACAACGACAGCTAATCGAAGGTGAAATTGGACCGATTAATAGGGTCAACGGACAGGTACATGTCGAACTCAAATACAACGGGACCGATAGATTCCCAATGGAATTCCTCAAGGAATTATCGGAGATCCAAGAATTGTATTACACTAACAACGACATCAAATGGATAGCGAAGCATTTGGAAATGGATGCTGGAGTATGGTGGCGCGTGATACCAGACTACGAAGGCGTTTCCCCGATAAATGAGATATTGGCGAGATATTACATTCAGTGTGACGCTAGCAATTTTGCGTACGGTGGCCAACTCTATCAACTAGACGAAGAAGGGAAGATTGGTGTGATTGCTTTTACTAGCAAGACATTTAAAGGTGCGGAACGGAACTATTATACAACGGAGAAAGAACTCTTGAGTATTGTTCGATGTTTAGAGAAATTCCGTATGTATATCCTTGGCCAACCACTAACAATAATTACCGACAATAAGGCATTAACTTTTATGCATAAGTGTCACCTAAATAACTCACGAATTACACGATGGATTCTCGCCGTACCAGAATACAAAATCGACATTATTCATTGTAAAGGCAAGGATAATGTAGTTGCAGATATTTTAAGCAGATACCCAGCCGACGCGAAGCCAGATAAGGTCAACGACGACACACACGAATATTTAATTAACCACTTAATTGTTAAGATGAACCATAATGTAGGTAAGATCATCAAAGACATTGGAAGACACCAGCTTGATGACGATAAACTTAGGATAATCATTGATAAGATCAAAGACAAGAATTTAGACCATAAACTAAGTAAGTTTTATAAGTATGTTAGCAATAAATTATATAGGCGACAACGAGATGAATGGAAGTTGCACGTACCCAATAACGTGTCTAATAATTTAATTGCGGAAATACATTGGATGTATGGACATCTGGGGCCGAAAAGGTGTATAAAAATGTTGCAAGAACACTTTACTTTTGATCGGATGCTGAAGAAAGTGAAGACGTACGTTCGAACATGTGACACATGTCAGAAGTGCAAGGACACTAATAACAAGATGTTGTTTGGAGGGACCAGAGCTGTGATACCTTTAGCGAGAGGAGATCTCGTCAGTGCAGATTTCTATGGACCCCTACCAACGGGAGCAGGAGGTGTCAAGTATTTACTTGTAATGGTAGACAATTTTACAAAATTTGTCAAGTTGTTTACGCTGCGGTGAGCGACAACTACCACAACGTTACGAAGAGTGAAAGACTACTGCGAGGAGTTTGGACGACCAAAGGTCATTCTGACCGATAACGGGACTCAATTCACCTCAAAGAAATGGGTAAATGGACTCAAGGAATTAAACATACAACCAAAATATACAGCAATACGGAATCCTTGTGCCAACCTAGCCGAAAGGATCAACAGACAGCTTGGAAACCTATTTCGAATTTTCGTACATGACCAACACAGCAAGTGGTCACGGTACATAAGAACGATTGAAACATGCATAAACGAAGTGTACCATGAGACGATTGAAATAACCCCTCATGAAGCGCACTTAGGCAAGAGACCGACTCGTGCATGGGAAAAATAGTTAGATAAGGAAGTTATCGACGTTAAGGGAAGCTCTAACAGCAACATATTCGTGAAGATCAAAGAAAAGAGGGAGAAGCATGCAAAACGCAGCAATGAAAATAAAAAGATCACGAAATTCGCAATCGACGATAAAGTACTGATAAGGACCTATTATCAATCGGACGCTGCAATGAAGAAAATTGATAAATTTTTTGAACTTTATGCAGGACCGTATAAAATTAACCGAATCCTCGGAGATGCCACGTACGAACTTGTTGACTGCGACAACAACAATAAAGTACGAAGAAAATTCAACATACGGCAGATCAAGAAGTACTACGAGCAGGCGGAGAAGGTACAAGTTACGCAAGGATGTGAAGGTGATATTGACAGTTAGTTGACTGTGGGGAGAGGAGCACAAGCATTAGGTGATTGTCCCGCGAAGCCAGTCCAACTAGCTAAATAATAAGATGTGTAACATAATAACACGTATACTTTAAAGTTCACGTAATTCCTTGAGATCACAATGTATTTAATTAATGACACTAATCAGATGTCAAGTAACTAATAATTATAAAGAATTACGATAGCACGTACCGTGAATAAAAGACACTTATGGTGCGAGACTTTGATCGAATTTGCAGCAATAAATTGCTGAGTAAATACAGTGAACACGTGAATGGACATATAAAACAAACAAGTAGTGTAGAATCAACCATTCAAATATGAGGTTGATCATTCGAAACCTTATAGAACAAAGTTGTCAATGATTACAATGATATGAAATGAACCCTTAGTTGTTCATAGGTTATGTATATATTTTGTCAATTAATATAAACAATAATAATGTGAATTGTAAGTGATGTTTGATGATGATTAGTAATTCTATGTATGTATTTATTTGTAAATTGAAGTTTGTGGAACACTTGAAATAAGTTAAAGATATTGTTTATTGTAGTATGATTAACACAATACATGATTAATTGAATTTAATGTTAGGAGAGCGTTATCACATTTATTACGTTGTAAGTATATAGCATAGGAAACAAAGTGTATAATGATTAGACATAGGTATCTTAATTTATTATTATGAAACGATCTTGTACGATCTATTTACACATGTATCATATGTAAAAATGCGTTCATTCTTACTCAGATGCATGGCAATAAATTCCTATAGTCAATTAATACCAAATGATAGGGAATATCTATCAATACACGCCAGACAAAGGAAATTAGGTCAACTGACCGTGACCTTTCCCACAGAAGACATCCACAACAAGGACAGAGCGCGGAAATTGGATTAGATTGTCTCCTGAGGATCCAACATCCAATCCAATTTGGGGACGCTATAGCGATCAAAAATTTTAATTTCATAATTTTCTGATCGAGAAGTGCGTTCGCACACGGCCTAGTCACCAACCCAAGCCAGAGTAATAAATAAGGACAATTTACAGTACTATTAAAACAATCTGCGTTTTCTGACAGTTCTCCTTGCGTGTTTAAAAGCGCTAGTTGCTATGGTAACTCGGACGTGCCTCCAAGGTGAGCCAATCACCGGCCGGCGCGCGCTTTCCCTCCCCCTTTCTCCTCAGTCAACAGTCCCCACACTGACCACAGTGTTGCCAGTGCAAGTACATACTTCGCTAACAGTGACGGCTTTTCTTTGAGAGTATTGATTTTAATTGCATTAGTTTTTGTGTTTTAATAAGTGCTCCGTTATCAGCAACATTTTTAGTGTAGTGTGGTATAGCGTATTTTGTTTTACACAGATAATATTATTTTTTCAATTATGTCGCAACCAGTGCAAGGTGCTGATAAACGTAAGCGTGGGCGACCAAGAATTCATTCGCCTCGAAAGAAGGCAAGCATAAAAGGAAGACATGGCTTTGTTCTTCGTGGTCAGGCTCGCGATATGGTGTGTGCGTTACGCGAATATTTCGAGGCTGAAAGGGAAAATGGAGGTCCTTTATTAGACGTCAATAAAGTTGTAGAAAGAACTGCAGCAGCTTTAAAAATATCTAAGGCGACAGTAATTAGAATAGGGAAAGAAAAAGAGAAGAGAGAGGAGGAACCTCGGGAAGAACAAGAGGAAGAGGAGGGTGAGATTGAGATTGAGATTGGGAACGTAGCTGGGCCATCACATGCAGGGTTGGAAACTCCCGGAAAAACTCGGAACTATGCCAAACGAGTGACCAATATGGACAGTTTCCAGCAAGGTGCAATTAATCGTCATGTGTATTCTTACTACGAGAGAAAGGAGCATTCTACTGTAAGAAAGCTACACAGCAGTCTTAGAGAAAACCAGTTGTTTAATGGTAGTGAATCATCCCTTCGACTTTCTCTTTTTGATTTGGGATTTCAGTTTGAAAAATATTCAAACCGGACCGTCCTTCTGGAGAGACCTGATATTGTTGCTTGGCGATGCCGCTATTTGAGAAGTGTCAAGAATGTAGATTACGAGAGCATTGTGTGGCTGGATGAGACTTTTGTTAACGCTGGTCATACCTTACCCAAAGGGTGGTCAGACAGAACACCCCAAGGCACAATGAAAGCCCCGTTAGGAAAGGGAGGTAGGGTCATTGTCCTACATGCTGGAACTTCCCGAGGCTTCGTGGCAAATTGTTTACTCATGTTTCGATCGCGAAAAACAGGGGACTACCACGAGGAAATGAATGCTGTTTGTTTCACGGAGTGGTTTAAAAATTCGCTCCTTAAGAACATCCCTCCCAAATCTACCATTGTTATGGATAATGCTCCACACCATTCATTAATAAGAGATAGGGCTCCAACCATGCAGTGCAGAAAAGCTGACATGCTGGCTTGGGTACAAAGAAATATATTGCCTCAGATAAAAGACATCACCATTGCACCTGGTGCTACAAAATCAGAGTTAATGGAACTGGTGACCACTTACAAACCGAAGCCAGTATATGTCATCGATGAACTCGCAAAAAGCAATGGACATCAGGTGATACGGCTACCTCCTTATCACGCCCATTTTAACCCCATTGAATTAATTTGGGCACAAGCAAAGGGTTACGTGGCAAGGAACAACAAGAGATTCACCATCACCGAAATAGAAAGGCTAACCAGAGAGGGAATCGACTGTGTTACTGCAGAAAACTGGGCATCCGCGGTTAAACACACGAAAGAACTCGTACAGAAGCAGTGGGAAACGAAAGGCATCTTGGATGATCGTGTCGAAGAAATTGTCATCTCCCTCGGTTGCGGTTCCAGCTCCAGCTCTAGCTCTCAGGGTGAAGAAAGTGATTCGTCACTGGGGGGTGGCTTCCTTGACACCATGAATGTGAGTAACTTTCAGTCAGCATGATGTATTTATTATAGAGCAAACAATATAATTACTTAGGTTTAACGTTCACAACATCTGAATTTTAATTAGTTTTGAGTTTTAGCAATTTGTTAAACATTTATTAAAGTTAATTTCAAATTTTCCTAAAACAAGGGTGTGTGGCACTCGGAAGTGACCGACCAAAGCGAAGCTTTTAAGCTATATAGAGAACTAATAAATTTAATGAACAAAAGTTTATATTAATTTTTAAGAAACGTTCCTTCCAAATACGTTGATAGTAAGTTTGCGATTAGACTAAACAAAGCGTTTAGTCGTTGCACAAACTGCAACGTGTGTGTCTGTAACACAGTTATGTAGACAACACACAGTTCAGTTTAATGCGTGTTTACTGGTTAATGCTCCGCTACGCTCTGCTTACATCCTTGATATCTCGAAACTTTTCCTTAACACTTTATCGGATTGTGATCTTAAAATTTTATTTTGACTTTCAGAAAACGGTTAAGCAAAAAAAAAGTATAGGTCACCGTTTTGGAAAAAAAGTCCCCCTTGGATGAAAAAATGGTTACGCTGGTGTACTTATTCGATACCCTTGATTAAAAAAAATCGTTACTGGTAAACTACCCCTTTCCCTTAACCAATCTTCACCAAAAACCAAAGGTCTTGAGTACTCTACAAATCAGGGCTGTATGCAAAAAATTATTTGATTCTGTGTGAATTTGCGGCTGTTATCGTTTGCCAAACGAACGCGCGTGACGATTCTTCGTGACGCTGAGCGAGCGAGGGAGCGGGCTCGGCCTAGCGGACCATGTGGCAACACAGCGCTTCCGCAGCTGTGCCGAGCCCCACGTGCTTCTTAGCTGTCAGAAAACGCAGATTGTTTTAATAGCACTGTAACAACACGTCAACCCGACGCTAGCTACAAGGCAATGAAAGAACGCCTGACATAACACAACAAAAGCAAATAGGATCGACTGTGACAGACCAAGCTCAACTCAGATTTACGACACCACAACAAACCGAACAAAAGCAGAGTCCAGTGGCACGGATACGCAGAAATTGAAGCGAGCACATGCTGTAGGGTCAAATCGAAGCGTACGAGCCTTATGAAAGAGATACTCACTCACAAAGGATTTAGAAAGGTTTTACCCAGTATGAAGACAATGCAGCGTACACCAAGTGAATACAGTCGACGGTGTCGCACAGCATGAAAACAACGCTACGGTGACAACTGATATTTATGACGTGAACCGTGGAGGCATCTCAGGATGACGACGAGCAAAAAGCTGTTAATTGGCAGAAAAAAGACGAAGGGTAGTCAGACAATGAACAGGACGCTACATATTGTTGGTAAAGGAATAACAGCAGGCCTTGGGAAACTCACAAAAGCAAAGGTTTGACGGACAGGCGAGCAATTACTCTACATTCTCAGAAGTAGTGCGAAGCCCTTACACCGTGTATTTTAGGGGATGTTCGATAGTCTACCAGAGTCTAGCATCTTCCAAAGAAGCGATTGGAAAGGACTGTCGTCATGATGACAACCAGAACAGCGAATCAGGGTGTCGAGAACCATAGATCTCCACAGTGGAAGGAAATATCGGACCTATCGAGACTGACCATAGGCGTGTTCGACAGAAAGTGGCATTATGGTAGAAGACGTTTAATAAAAACTGTTCACGGGGTACGCGAGCTCTCAGTTGTTCAAATTTTCTCGGTTACTCAACAGTTCTCAGTTAAGTCACGGAAGTCAGTTATTCAGTTACTCAGTCTTCAATTTTAATAACAGTCTTACAAAACTTTATGTCAGTATTTCACTAAGTTTACAGAAGTTTACCGCAGTAACGCGTAGTGCGAAGTGATATAAGTATCGCTAGATTTCAAGTTCGAAACTATAAGCTTTAGAAGTATTTCGTCATGCAAACTAAACATTAATAAGTGAACGAACGACTCGATGTTAGAACTTTGGCGCGACAATTACGGATACAGTGATCGATATCAGAACGCAATATGATTCAGATATAACTATCAATGTCGTGCGGACTCATAAACAATAAGTGACTCAACACTCATAACACTCGTGCTCAACATCGCACACAATTATGATCCAACTAAATTAAACGTATATAATTGCTTGAAGCAGTTTAGCGATAGACAGTTATTTGTACACAACCACTAATAATGAATGCACTTATGCAACACAGAACTCTATAAACTTTCATTATTAACGGGCAACGCCAACGGCACCGACACAGATCGGAAGTGAATCTTATCTGCGAGTGCACAGTGATAGCAAACATCTAATCTACAGAACTTCTACTTAATGGGATCATCAGTGAACAGGAATTCTCACCGATGGAGTTTTGGATATTCACTATCTCAAGTAAAATCCTCATGTTATTAATATTATAATAATACTACTGCTCTATCTCTTTTTCAAGAAGCACACTTTGAGAAATTAGATCAATCGTAATGATAATATTAAATATAAAAAGCTACTCATCTGAGGCAAAATGAACGCATTAGTGTAGGATGAATAATATTTGATTGTTTATGTTTGTGTATATTTATTGTATTGTATGTTATGTTTTCAGCGAACAACGAAACGGATATATATATTGTAATTTGCATTCTTATATGTTTTCTTGAATGTATTTTCAGGTCATAATTTACATTTGTGTATCAGAAGTTTATTTGAATAATGTTTAATAAATAAGTATTTATTTGTTAAGTATTTCATGCGTTCATTTTTGTCACAAACCTTAGTAACAAAACACTAACGTTAATTGAATTGTTTGTAATAAATTTTCTTATATCGTTTCATAACGACAATAAAGAATCTCGGTAATTATGCTAATCGTTAATGAATACAGTTAATTATCTCAGAGTAATTAATATATTCACATAAATAAATCAATTTGACACATTTAATCTAATTGAAAAATTTAATTTGCATAAATTAGCATAATTGTACTAAATATAAATGGCGCCCAACGTGGGGAAAAAGAGCAGGCAGAATAAGTATATTAACATATTAGTTATTAGAATAAGATTTGTAAGTGTAAGGCTAGTTTGACTGGATGCTCACGCGAAGTAAGGCAAAAATGACTAGCAGTTCCGATAGCATGAAGTTCGAGGTCAACAACCCACAAGGTGTGCCCGATAACGAAGGTGAAGACTCGCCGATCGAGTCACAAATGACTGAGGAGACGTCAAACGTCAGAGCGCGGGGACAGGAGTCCCAACCACAAGAAGAGGTAACATTACGTTCATTAATGGACTTCATGCGCAAGCAGAAGGAAGAAATTAATGAAAGCCTTAAAGTAATTAATGAGAACAATCTTAAGGTAATTAATGAGAAATTTGACAAGCAGAATGAAAAATTGGAGGAAGTCAGGAGAGAACAGAATAAAAAATTGGAAGAAGTCAGAAGAGAACAGGCTGAGAATTTTGCGGAAGTCAGAAGAGAACAGAATGAAAACAACAAATTACTCAGCGAAAAGCTAGACAAACATAAGGAAGAAGTTACGCAACAGATGGCCGAGTAGATCATGCAAATACGCGCAGAGATGCGTGAGTACAAGAGTACTTGTGACCAGAAAATAAGCGAAGTCCAGAAGCAACAGGAAGAAACCATAAAAGAATTGAAAGACGACACTAATAAGAAGTTCGAAGAAATACGAGAAACCAGAGAAGCAGACCGACAAGAATTGAAAAACATAGCCCAAAACACACAAACGAATATTAAAAAGATCAATAGCAAATTAGAGACGCACATTAAGGACAACCACAAGAAACAGGAGGAGTTGAAAGTCGAGCTATATCAGACAGTAAGACAGCTACAACAAGAACAGGGAGATACGAACAACACGATACAACAGAACATTGAAGAAGTAGACGGAAGACAAAAAACGACGGAGCTGAAGCTGGATGAAAACGCCAGGGAGAAGACGACCCGTATAAACGAACTGAAGTGTCAGATAGAGCGATTACAACGACAGCTAATCGAAGGTGAAATTGGACCGATTAATAGGGTCAACGGACAGGTACATGTCGAACTCAAACACAACGGGACCGATAGATTCCCAATGGAATTCCTCAAGGAATTATCGGAGATCCAAGAATTGTATTACACTAACAACGACATCAAATGGATAGCGAAGCATTTGGAAATGGATGCTGGAATATGGTGGCGCGTGATACCAGACTACGAAGGCGTTTCCCCGATAAATGAGATATTGGCGAGATATTACATTCAGTGTGACGCTAGCAATTTTGCGTACGGTGGCCAACTCTATCAACTAGACGAAGAAGGGAAGATTGGTGTGATTGCTTTTACTAGCAAGACATTTAAAGGTGCGGAACGGAACTATTATACAACGGAGAAAGAACTCTTGAGTATTGTTCGATGTTTAGAGAAATTCCGTATGTATATCCTTGGCCAACCACTAACAATAATTACCGACAATAAGGCATTAACTTTTATGCATAAATGTCACCTAAATAACTCACGAATTACACGATGGATTCTCGCCGTACCAGAA
Organism: Magicicada septendecula; assembly: GCA_034769895.1. Taxonomy (NCBI): domain Eukaryota; kingdom Metazoa; phylum Arthropoda; class Insecta; order Hemiptera; family Cicadidae; genus Magicicada; species Magicicada septendecula. The sequence goes on from CM068367.1 coordinate 1,206,255,311, forward strand.
TACAAATTCGACATTATTCATTGCAAAGGCAAGGATAATGTAGTTGCAGATATTTTAAGCAGATACCCAGCCGACGCGAAGCCAGATGAGGTCAACGACGACACACACGAATATTTAATTAACCACTTAATTGTTAAGATGAACCATAATGTAGGTAAGATCATCAAAGACATTGGAAGACACCAGCTTGATGACGATAAACTTAGGATAATCATTGATAAGATCAAAGACAAGAATTTAGACCATAAACTAAGTAAGTTTTATAAGTATGTTAGCAATAAATTATATAGGCGACAACGAGATGAATGGAAGTTGCACGTACCCAATAACGTGTCTAATAATTTAATTGCGGAAATACATCGGATGTATGGACATCTGGGGCCGAAAAGGTGTATAAAGATGTTGCAAGCACACTTTACTTTTGATCGGATGCTGAAGAAAGTGAAGACGTACGTTCGAACATGTGACACATGTCAGAAGTGCAAGGACACTAATAACAAGATGTTGTTTGGAGGGACCAGAGCTGTGATACCTTTAGCGAGAGGAGATCTCGTCAGTGCAGATTTCTATGGACCCCTACCAACGGGAGCAGGAGGTGTCAAGTATTTACTTGTAATGGTAGACAATTTTACAAAATTTGTCAAGTTGTTTACGCTGCGGAGAGCGACAACTACCACAACGTTACGAAGAGTGAAAGACTACTGCGAGGAGTTTGGACGACCAAAGGTCATTCTGACCGATAACGGGACTCAATTCACCTCAAAGAAATGGGTAAATGGACTCAAGGAATTAAACATACAACCAAAATATACAGCAATACGGAATCCTTGTGCCAACCTAGCCGAAAGGATCAACCGACAGCTTGGAAACCTATTTCGAATTTTCGTACATGACCAACACAGCAAGTGGTCACGGTACATAAGAACGATTGATACATGCATAAACGAAGTGTACCATGAGACGATTGAAATAACCCCTCATGAAGCGCACTTAGGCAAGAGACCGACTCGTGCATGGGAAAAATAGTTAGAAAAGGAAGTTATCGACGTTAAGGGAAGCTCTAACAGCAACATATTCGTAAAGATCAAAGAAAAGAGGGAGAAGCATGCAAAACGCAGCAATGAAAATAAAAAGATCACGAAATTCGCAATCGACGATAAAGTACTGATAAGGACCTATTATCAATCGGACGCTGCAATGAAGAAAATTGATAAATTTTTTGAACTTTATGCAGGACCGTATAAAATTAACCGAATCCTCGGAGATGCCACGTACGAACTTGTTGACTGCGACAACAACAATAAAGTACGAAGAAAATTCAACATACGGCAGATCAAGAAGTACTACGAGCAGGCGGAGAAGGTACAAGTTACGCAAGGATGTGAAGGTGATATTGACAGTTAGTTGACTGTGGGGAGAGGAGCACAAGCATTAGGTGATTGTCCCGCGAAGCCAGTCCAACTAGCTAAATAATAAGATGTGTAACATAATAACACGTATACTTTAAAGTTCACGTAATTCCTTGAGATCACAATGTATTTAATTAATGACACTAATCAGATGTCAAGTAACTAATAGTTATAAAGCATTTCGATAGCACGTACCGTGAATAAAAGACACTTATGGTGCGAGACTTTGATCGAATTTGCAGCAATAAATTGCTGAGTAAATACAGTGAACACGTGAATGGACATATAAAACAAACAAGTAGTGTAGAATCAACCATTCAAATATGAGGTTGATCATTCGGACCTTATAGAACAAAGTTGTCAATGATTACAATGATATGAAATGAACCCTTAGTTGTTCATAGGTTATGTATATATTTTGTCAATTAATATAAACAATAATAATGTGAATTGTAAGTGATGTTTGATGATGATTAGTAATTCTATGTATGTATTTATTTGTAAATTGAAGTTTGTGGAACACTTGAGATAAGTTAAAGATATTGTTTATTGTAGTATGATTAACACAATACATGATTAATTGAATTTAATGTTAGGAGATCGTTATCACATTTATTACGTTGTAAGTATATAGCATAGGAAACAAAGTGTATAATGATTAGACATAGGTATCTTAATTTATTATTATGAAACGATCTTGTACGATCTATTTACACATGTATCATATGTAAAAATGCGTTCATTCTTACTCAGATGCATGGCAATAAATTCCTATAGTCAATTAATACCAAATGATAGGGAATATCTATCAATACACGCCAGACAAAGGAAATTAGGTCAACTGACCGTGACCTTTCCCAAAGAAGACATCCACAACAAGGACAGAGCGCGGAAATTGGATTAGATTGTCTCCTGAGGATCCAACATCCAATCCAATTTGGGGACGCTATAGCGATCAAAAATTTTAATTTCATAATTTTCTGATCGAGAAGTGCGTTCGCACACAGTATAGTCACCAACCCAAGCCAGAGTAATAAATAAGGACAATTTACAGTACTATTAAAACAATCTGCGTTTTCTGACAGTTCTCCTTGCGTGTTTACAAGCGCTAGTTGCTATGGTAACTCGGACGTGCCTCCAAGGTGAGCCAATCACCGGCCGGCGCGCGCTTTCCCTACCCCTTTCTCCTCAGTCAACAGTCCCCACACTGACCACAGTGTTGCCAGTGCAAGTACATACTTCGCTAACAGTGACGGCTTTTCTTTGAGAGTATTGATTTTAATTGCATTAGTTTTTGTGTTTTAATAAGTGCTCCGTTATCAGCAACATTTTTAGTGTAGTGTGGTATAGCGTATTTTGTTTTACACAGATAATATTATTTTTTCAATTATGTCGCAACCAGTGCAAGGTGCTGATAAACGTAAGCGTGGGCGACCAAGAATTCATTCGCCTCGAAAGAAGGCAAGCATAAAAGGAAGACATGGCTTTGTTCTTCGTGGTCAGGCTCGCGATATGGTGTGTGAGTTACGCGAATATTTCGAGGCTGAAAGGGAAAATGGAGGTCCTCTATTAGACGTCAATAAAGTTGTAGAAAGAACTGCAGCAGCTTTAAAAATATCTAAGGCGACAGTAATTAGAATAGGGAAAGAAAAAGAGAAGAGAGAGGAGGAACCTCGGGAAGAACAAGAGGAAGAGGAGGGTGAGATTGAGATTGAGATTGAGAACGTAGCTGGGCCATCACATGCAGGGTTGGAAACACCCGGAAAAACTCGGAACTATGCCAAACGAGTGACCAATATGGACAGTTTCCAGCAAGGTACAATTAGGCGTCATGTGTATTCTTACTACGAGAGAAAGGAGCATCCTACTGTAAGAAAGCTACACAGCAGTCTTAGAGAAAACCAGTTGTTTAATGGTAGTGAATCATCCCTTCGACTTTCTCTTCTTGATTTGGGATTTCAGTTTGAAAAATATTCAAACCGGACCGTCCTTCTGGAGAGACCTGATATTGTTGCTTGGCGATGCCGCTATTTGAGAAGTGTCAAGAATGTAGATTACGAGAGCATTGTGTGGCTGGATGAGACTTTTGTTAACGCTGGTCATACCTTACCCAAAGGGTGGTCAGACAGAACACCCCAAGGCACAATGAAAGCCCCGTTAGGAAAGGGAGGTAGGGTCATTGTCCTACATGCTGGAACTTCCCGAGGCTTCGTGGCAAATTGTTTACTCATGTTTCGATCGCGAAAAACAGGTGACTACCACGAGGAAATGAATGCTGTTTGTTTCACGGAGTGGTGTAAAAATTCGCTCCTTAAGAACATCCCTCCCAAATCTACCATTGTTATGGATAATGCTCCATACCATTCATTAATAAGAAATAGGGCTCCAACCATGCAGTGCAGAAAAGCTGACATGCTGGCTTGGGTACAAAGAAATATATTGCCTCAGATAAAAGACATCACCATTGCACCTGGTGCTACAAAATCAGAGTTAATGGAACTGGTGACCACTTACAAACCGAAGCCAGTATATGTCATCGATGAACTCGCAAAAAGCAATGGACATCAGGTGATACGGCTACCTCCTTATCACGCCCATTTTAACCCCATTGAATTAATTTGGGCACAAGCAAAGGGTTACGTGGCAAGCAACAACAAGAGATTCACCATCACCGAAATAGAAAGGCTAACCAGAGAGGGAATCGACTGTGTTACTGCAGAAAACTGGGCATCCGCGGTTAAACACACGAAAGAACTCGTACAGAAGCAGTGGGAAACGGAAGGCATCTTGGATGATCGTGTGGAAGAAATTGTCATCTCCCTCGGTTCCGGTTCCAGCTCAAGCTCCAGCTCTCAGGGTGAAGAAAGTGATTCGTCACTGGGGGGTGGCTCCCTTGACACCATGAATGTGAGTAACTTTTGTGACGATTTCATTAATAAAAAATATGTTAATTATTTAAGTTGATAATATATAAGCGGAGAAATTTTAATTTCTTAATAAAATCTCACATTGTAAACTAAATCTTATGGCAATCATTTAATAATAATAATATTTAATATATGTCTAATAATAAAATTAAAAGGGAATGGAATTGTACAGAAAGGGTAAAGCTTATTAATTTATCCTGCATAAACAGGCGCTAACCAGAATTAACTTGTTTTCTGACCCCTAAATAAACTAAGTATTATTGTAAATTTGTTATTATTTAAATAATTAAATAAGACCATTGTTACGTACTTTGATAACTTCTGCAACTAAGAATATCACTATTTAATTATTTAATCAAACCGTAGTCCTTTAATTAAAATTAGAAACACGGAACTACTTTTTATGTTGCCTAGTAATTGTCTTGAGATTACTACTCTCCCCCTTAACTATTTCTGCCACTTTGAATGGAGCGCTCACGCCGTAAGCAGCGTAAAGCGTTGTTTCGCTACGTATATATCAATATCAAAAATGTGAAAGGCTTGATTCAATGACTATTTAAATAAGTAAATTTGTGTGGTGATGACATCTCTCTATATTATAAAATAACGGACTATGTAATTTATACAGTTTTACAACCAAGAAGGTGATAGTCAACTAATCTATAATCATGTGAAGTGTATAACAGTGAAACAAACTTTCTATTTATGTATTCTAACTACAAGAATTACTAAGAATAACTACAGTCGCCTGAGATGAATGTACCACACCAGGAATGATTTGACATACTTCTAGAACTTCACCGTCACAGTATGATAAGGTAACGACTGAACTTCAAGAAACATCAGGAGGACCGAAGAACTAATTCTGCACCAACTTCAGGGAACACACAGGTGACATGGAGGCTTGTCTTCCATGGTTAAGAGTTACAAAATTATAACCCCCAAAAGACAATTTAAATTATCATATTAAAGACTTTAAAACTTATGTTTAAATGTAATAACATTAAAGACTTTAGAAAGCTGACATTATAGGTAACATGTAGTCTAAAATCTAATAACACTAGTTATAGCAAAAAGGTAAAGTTTAAACTAAAAGTTTTGTTGTTTTAGAAGATTAATAAAAAAACCATTCTTCAAATGGTTAGAGTTTCAATATTGTACATGGCAAGGTGACCATTATTCATTTAATATATTTAATCCCGGATCCGTGGAATTAATTAAAAAGGATGTACATCATATTTTGAGGCCCCTTTGTAAAGGAGTAATATCTATATGTAATCATATAGTAAACTATATTGTTTGAGAACTTTCAATAGAGAACTTAATCACCAAATGTAATAAAGAGATGTCATCTGAGTACCGAGTAAACTGAGTGCATAAATCAACAGTCTCCCCTTCCTAATATCCTGCTATAAGAATTGTTTTATTTGTTGTGATTATTTTCAGTGCTTCACAACGAAGGCAGCCTGTATAATTGGCACATCCAATTATTACTGGTTCCCAAAGTTATAACTCAAGAGAAGAGGTTATACTTTCAGTCAGCATGATGTATTTATTATAGAGCAAACAATATAATTCCTTACGTTTAACGTTCACAACATCTGAATTTTATTTAGTTTTGAGTTTTAGCAATTTGTTAAACATTTATTAAAGTTAATTTCAAATTTTCCTAAAACAAGGGTGTGTGGCACTCGGAAGTGACCGACCAAAGCGAAGCTTTTAAGCTATATAGAGAACTAATAAATTTAATGAACAAAAGTTTATATTAATTTTTAAGAAACGTTCCTTCCAAATACGTTGATAGTAAGTTTGCGATTAGACTAAACAAAGCGTTTAGTCGTTGCACAAACTGCAACGTGTGTGTCTGTAACACAGTTATGTAGACAACACACAGTTCAGATTAATGCGTGTTTACTGGTTAATGCTCCGCTACGCTCTGCTTACATCCTTGATATCTCGAAACTTTTCCTTAACACTTTATCGGATTGTAATCTTAAAATTTTATTTTGACTTTCAGAAAACGGTTAAGCAAAAAAAAGTATAGGTCACCGCTTTGGAAAAAAAGTTCCCCGTTGGATGAAAAAATGGTTACGCTGGTGTACTTATTCGATACCCTTGATTAAAAAAAATCGTTACTGGTAAACTACCCCTTTCCCTTAACCGATCATCACCAAAAACCAAAGGTCTTGAGTACTCTACAAATCAGGGCTGTATGCAAAAAATTATTTGATTCTGTGTGAATTTGCGGCTGTTATCGTTTGCCCAACGAACGCGCGTGACGATTCTTCGTGACGCTGAGCGAGCGAGGGAGCGGGCTCGGCCTAGCGGACCATGTGGCAACACAGCGCTTCCGCAGCTGTGCCGAGCCCCACGTGCTTCTTAGCTGTCAGAAAACGCAGATTGTTTTAATAGCACTGTAACAACACGTCAACCCGACGCTAGCTACAAGGCAATGAAAGAACGCCTGACATAACACAACAAAAGGAAATAGGATCGACTGTGACAGACCAAGCTCAACTCAGATTTACGACACCACAACAAACAGAACAAAAGCAGAGTCCAGTGGCACGGATACGCAGAAATTGAAGCGAGCACATGCTGTAGGGTTAAATCGAAGCGTACGAGCCTTATGAAAGAGATACTCACTCACAAAGGATTTAGAAAGGTTTTACCCAGTATGAAGACAATACAGCGTACACCAAGTGAATACAGTCGACGGTGTCGCATAGCATGAAAACAACGCTAGGGTGACAACTGATATTTATGACGAGAGACCGTGGAGGCATCTCAGGATGACGACGAGCAAGAAGCTGTTAATTGGCAGAAAAAAGACGAAGGGTAGTCAGACAATGAACAGGACGCTACATATTGTTGGTAAAGGAATAACAGCAGGCCTTGGGAAACTCACAAGAGCAAAGGTTTGACGGACAGGCGAGCAATTACTCTACATTCTCAGAAGTAGTGCGAAGCCCTTTCACCGTGTATTTTAGGGGATGTTCGATAGCCAACCAGAGTCTAGCATCTTCCAAAGAAGCGATTGGAGAGGACTGTCGTCATGGTGACAACCAGAACAGCGAATCAGGGTGTCGAGAACCATAGATCTCCACAGTGGAAGGAAATATCGGACCTATCGAGACTGACCATAGGCGTGTTCGACAGAAAGTTGCATTATGGTAGAAGACGTTTAATAAAAACTGTTCACGGGGTACGCGAGCTCTCAGTTGTTCAAATTTTCTCGGTTACTCAACAGTTCTCAGTTAAGTCACGGAAGTCAGTTATTCAGTTACTCAGTCTTCAATTTTAATAACAGTCTTACAAAACTTTATGTCAGTATTTCACTAAGTTTACAGAAGTTTACCGCAGTAACGCGTAGTGCGAAGTGATATAAGTATCGCTAGATTTCAAGTTCGAAACTATAAGCTTTAGAAGTATTTCGTCATGCAAACTAAACATTAATAAGTGAACGAACGACTCGATGTTAGAACTTTGGCGCGACAATTACGGATACAGTGATCGATATCAGAACGCAATATGATTCAGATATAACTATCAATGTCGTGCGGACTCATAAACAATAAGTGACTCAACACTCATAACACTCGTGCTCAACATCGCACACAATTATGATCCAACTAAATTAAACGTATATAATTGCTTGAAGCAGTTTAGCGATAGACAGTTATTTGTACACAACCACTAATAATGAATGCACTTATGCAACACAGAACTCTATAAACTTTCATTATTAACGGGCAACGCCAACGGCACCGACACAGATCGGAAGTGAATCTTATCCGCGAGTGCACAGTGATAGCAAACATCTAATCTACGGAACTTCTACTTAATGGGATCATCAGTGAACAGGAATTCTCACCGATGGAGTTTTGGATATTCACTATCCCAAGTAAAATCCTCATGTTATTAATATTATAATAATACTACTGCTCTGTCTCTTTTACAAGAAGCACACTTTGAGAAATTAGATCAATCGTAATGATAATATTAAATATAAAAAGCTACTCATCTGAGGCAAAATGAACGCATTAGTATAGGATGAATAATATTTGATTGTTTATGTTTGTGTATATTTATTGTATTGTATGTTATGTTTTCAGCGAACAACGAAACGGATATATATATTGTAATTTGCATTCTTATATGTTTTCTTGAATGTATTTTCAGGTCATAATTTACATTTGTGTATCAGAAGTTTATTTGAATAATTTTTAATAAATAAGTATTTATTTGTTAAGTATTTCATGCGTTCATTTTTGTCAAAAACCTTAGTAACAAAACACTAACGTTAATTGAATTGTTTGTAATAAATTTTCTTATATCGTTTCATAACGACAATAAAGAGTCTCAGTAATTATGCTAATCGTTAATGAATACAGTTAATTATCTCAGAGTAATTAATATATTCACATAAATAAATCAATTTGACACATTTAATCTAATTGAATAATTTAATTTGCATAAATTAGCATAATTGTACTAAATATAAATGGCGCCCAACGTGGGGAAAAAGAGCAGGCAGAATAAGTATATTAACATATTAGTTATTAGAATAAGATTTGTAAGTGTAAGGCTAGTTTGACTGGATGCTCACGCGAAGTAAGGCAAAAATGACTAGCAGTTCCGATACCATGAACTTCGAGGTCAACAACCCACAAGGTGTGCCCGATAACGAAGGTGAAGTCTCGCCGATCGAGTCACAAATGACTGAGGAGACGTCAAACGTCAGAGCGCGGGGACAGGAGTTCCAACCACAAGAAGAGGTAACATTACGTTCATTAATGGACTTCATGCGCAAGCAGAAGGAAGAAATTAATGAAAGCCTTAAAGTAATTAATGAGAACAACCTTAAGGTAATTAATGAGAAATTTGACAAGGAGAATGAGAAATTGGAGGAAGTCAGGAGAGAACAGAATAAAAAATTGGAAGAAGTCAGAAGAGAACAGGCTGAGAATTTTGCGGAAGTCAGAAGAGAACAGAATGAAAACAACAAATTACTCAGCGAAAAGCTAGACAAACATAAGGAAGAAGTTACGCAACAGATGGCCGAGTAGATCATGCAAATACGCGCAGAGATGCGTGAGTACAAGAGTACTTGTGACCAGAAAATAAGCGAAGTCCAGAAGCAACAGGAAGAAACCATAAAAGAATTGAAAGACGACACTAATAAGAAGTTCGAAGAAATACGAGAAACCAGAGAAGCAGACCGACAAGAATTGAAAAACATAGCCCAAAACACACAAACGAATATTAAAAAGATCAATAGCAAATTAGAGACGCACATTTAGGACAACCACAAGAAACAGGAGGAGTTGAAAGTCGAGCTATATCAGACAGTAAGACAGCTACAACAAGAACAGGGAGATACGAACAACACGATACAACAGAACATTGAAGAAGTAGACGGAAGACAAAAAACGACGGAGCTGAAGCTGGATGAAAACGCCAGGGAGAAGACGACCCGTATAAACGAACTGAAGTGTCAGATAGAGCGATTACAACGACAGCTAATCGAAGGTGAAATTGGACCGATTAATAGGGTCAACGGACAGGTACATGTCGAACTCAAACACAACGGGACCGATAGATTCCCAATGGAATTCCTCAAGGAATTATCGGAGATCCAAGAATTGTATTACACTAACAACGACATCAAATGGATAGCGAAGCATTTGGAAATGGATGCTGGAATATGGTGGCGCGTGATACCAGACTACGAAGGTGTTTCCCCGATAAATGAGATTTTGGCGAGATATTACATTCAGTGTGACGCTAGCAATTTTGCGTACGGTGGCCAACTCTATCAACTAGACGAAGAAGGGAAGATTGGTGTGATTGCTTTTACTAGCAAGACATTTAAAGTTGCGGAACGGAACTATTATACAACGGAGAAAGAACTCTTGAGTATTGTTCGATGTTTAGAGAAATTCCGTATGTATATCCTTGGCCAACCACTAACAATAATTACCGACAATAAGGCATTAACTTTTATGCATAAATGTCACCTAAATAACTCACGAATTACACGATGGATTCTCGCCGTACCAGAATACAAATTCGACATTATTCATTGCAAAGGCAAGGATAATGTAGTTGCAGATATTTTAAGCAGATACCCAGCCGACGCGAAGCCAGATGAGGTCAACGACGACACACACGAATATTTAATTAACCACTTAATTGTTAAGATGAACCATAATGTAGGTAAGATCATCAAAGACATTGGAAGACACCAGCTTGATGACGATAAACTTAGGATAATCATTGATAAGATCAAAGACAAGAATTTAGACCATAAACTAAGTAAGTTTTATAAGTATGTTAGCAATAAATTATATAGGCGACAACGAGATGAATGGAAGTTGCACGTACCCAATAACGTGTCTAATAATTTAATTGCGGAAATACATCGGATGTATGGACATCTGGGGCCGAAAAGGTGTATAAAGATGTTGCAAGCACACTTTACTTTTGATCGGATGCTGAAGAAAGTGAAGACGTACGTTCGAACATGTGACACATGTCAGAAGTGCAAGGACACTAATAACAAGATGTTGTTTGGAGGGACCAGAGCTGTGATACCTTTAGCGAGAGGAGATCTCGTCAGTGCAGATTTCTATGGACCCCTACCAACGGGAGCAGGAGGTGTCAAGTATTTACTTGTAATGGTAGACAATTTTACAAAATTTGTCAAGTTGTTTACGCTGCGGAGAGCGACAACTACCACAACGTTACGAAGAGTGAAAGACTACTGCGAGGAGTTTGGACGACCAAAGGTCATTCTGACCGATAACGGGACTCAATTCACCTCAAAGAAATGGGTAAATGGACTCAAGGAATTAAACATACAACCAAAATATACAGCAATACGGAATCCTTGTGCCAACCTAGCCGAAAGGATCAACCGACAGCTTGGAAACCTATTTCGAATTTTCGTACATGACCAAAACAGCAAGTGGTCACGGTACATACGAACGATTGAAACATGCATAAACGAAGTGTACCATGAGACGATTGAAATAACCCCTCATGAAGCGCACTTAGGCAAGAGACCGACTCGTGCATGGGAAAAATAGTTAGAAAAGGAAGTTATCGACGTTAAGGGAAGCTCTAACAGCAACATATTCGTAAAGATCAAAGAAAAGAGGGAGAAGCATGCAAAACGCAGCAATGAAAATAAAAAGCTCACGAAATTCGCAATCGACGATAAAGTACTGATAAGGACCTATTATCAATCGGACGCTGCAATGAAGAAAATTGATAAATTTTTTGAACTTTATGCAGGACCGTATAAAATTAACCGAATCCTCGGAGATGCCACGTACGAACTTGTTGACTGCGACAACAACAATAAAGTACGAAGAAAATTCAACATACGGCAGATCAAGAAGTACTACGAGCAGGCGGAGAAGGTACAAGTTACGCAAGGATGTGAAGGTGATATTGACAGTTAGTTGACTGTGGGGAGAGGAGCACAAGCATTAGGTGATTGTCCCGCGAAGCCAGTCCAACTAGCTAAATAATAAGATGTGTAACATAATAACACGTATACTTTAAAGTTCACGTAATTCCTTGAGATCACAATGTATTTAATTAATGACACTAATCAGATGTCAAGTAACTAATAGTTATAAAGCATTTCGATAGCACGTACCGTGAATAAAAGACACTTATGGTGCGAGACTTTGATCGAATTTGCAGCAATAAATTGCTGAGTAAATACAGTGAACACGTGAATGGACATATAAAACAAACAAGTAGTGTAGAATCAACCATTCAAATATGAGGTTGATCATTCGGACCTTATAGAACAAAGTTGTCAATGATTACAATGATATGAAATGAACCCTTAGTTGTTCATAGGTTATGTATATATTTTGTCAATTAATATAAACAATAATAATGTGAATTGTAAGTGATGTTTGATGATGATTAGTAATTCTATGTATGTATTTATTTGTAAATTGAAGTTTGTGGAACACTTGAGATAAGTTAAAGATATTGTTTATTGTAGTATGATTAACACAATACATGATTAATTGAATTTAATGTTAGGAGATCGTTATCACATTTATTACGTTGTAAGTATATAGCATAGGAAACAAAGTGTATAATGATTAGACATAGGTATCTTAATTTATTATTATGAAACGATCTTGTACGATCTATTTACACATGTATCATATGTAAAAATGCGTTCATTCTTACTCAGATGCATGGCAATAAATTCCTATAGTCAATTAATACCAAATGATAGGGAATATCTATCAATACACGCCAGACAAAGGAAATTAGGTCAACTGACCGTGACCTTTCCCAAAGAAGACATCCACAACAAGGACAGAGCGCGGAAATTGGATTAGATTGTCTCCTGAGGATCCAACATCCAATCCAATTTGGGGACGCTATAGCGATCAAAAATTTTAATTTCATAATTTTCTGATCGAGAAGTGCGTTCGCACACGGTATAGTCACCAACCCAAGCCAGAGTAATAAATAAGGACAATTTACAGTACTATTAAAACAATCTGCGTTTTCTGACAGTTCTCCTTGCGTGTTTACAAGCGCTAGTTGCTATGGTAACTCGGACGTGCCTCCAAGGTGAGCCAATCACCGGCCGGCGCGCGCTTTCCCTCACCCTTTCTCCTCAGTCAACAGTCCCCACACTGACCACAGTGTTGCCAGTCCAAGTACATACTTCGCTAACAGTGACGGCTTTTCTTTGAGAGTATTGATTTTAATTGCATTAGTTTTTGTGTTTTAATAAGTGCTCCGTTATCAGCAACATTTTTAGTGTAGTGTGGTATAGCGTATTTTGTTTTACACAGATAATATTATTTTTTCAATTATGTCGCAACCAGTGCAAGGTGCTGATAAACGTAAGCGTGGGCGACCAAGAATTCATTCGCCTCGAAAGAAGGCAAGCATAAAAGGAAGACATGGCTTTGTTCTTCGTGGTCAGGCTCGCGATATGGTGTGTGCGTTACGCGAATATTTCGAGGCTGAAAGGGAAAATGGAGGTCCTCTAATAGACGTCAATAAAGTTGTAGAAAGAACTGCAGCATCTTTAAAAATATCTAAGGCGACAGTAATTAGAATAGGGAAAGAAAAAGAGAAGAGAGAGGAGGAACCTCGGGAAGAACAAGAGGAAGAGGAGGGTGAGATTGAGGTTGAGATTGAGAACGTAGCTGGGCCATCACATGCAGGGTTGGAAACACCCGGAAAAACTCGGAACTATGCCAAACGAGTGACCAATATGGACAGTTTCCAGCAAGGTACAATTAGGCGTCATGTGTATTCTTACTACGAGAGAAAGGAGCATCCTACTGTAAGAAAGCTACACAGCAGTCTTAGAGAAAACCAGTTGTTTAATGGTAGTGAATCATCCCTTCGACTTTCTCTTCTTGATTTGGGATTTCAGTTTGAAAAATATTCAAACCGGACCGTCCTTCTGGAGAGACCTGATATTGTTGCTTGGCGATGCCGCTATTTGAGAAGTGTCAAGAATGTAGATTACGAGAGCATTGTGTGGCTGGATGAGACTTTTGTTAACGCTGGTCATACCTTACCCAAAGGGTGGTCAGACAGAACACCCCAAGGCACAATGAAAGCCCCGTTAGGAAAGGGAGGTAGGGTCATTGTCCTACATGCTGGAACTTCCCGAGGCTTCGTGGCAAATTGTTTACTCATGTTTCGATCGCGAAAAACAGGTGACTACCACGAGGAAATGAATGCTGTTTGTTTCACGGAGTGGTGTAAAAATTCGCTCCTTAAGAACATCCCTCCCAAATCTACCATTGTTATGGATAATGCTCCATACCATTCATTAATAAGAAATAGGGCTCCAACCATGCAGTGCAGAAAAGCTGACATGCTGGCTTGGGTACAAAGAAATATATTGCCTCAGATAAAAGACATCACCATTGCACCTGGTGCTACAAAATCAGAGTTAATGGAACTGGTGACCACTTACAAACCGAAGCCAGTATATGTCATCGATGAACTCGCAAAAAGCAATGGACATCAGGTGATACGGCTACCTCCTTATCACGCCCATTTTAACCCCATTGAATTAATTTGGGCACAAGCAAAGGGTTACGTGGCAAGCAACAACAAGAGATTCACCATCACCGAAATAGAAAGGCTAACCAGAGAGGGAATCGACTGTGTTACTGCAGAAAACTGGGCATCCGCGGTTAAACACACGAAAGAACTCGTACAGAAGCAGTGGGAAACGGAAGGCATCTTGGATGATCGTGTGGAAGAAATTGTCATCTCCCTCGGTTCCGGTTCCAGCTCAAGCTCCAGCTCTCAGGGTGAAGAAAGTGATTCGTCACTGGGGGGTGGCTCCCTTGACACCATGAATGTGAGTAACTTTTGTGACGATTTCATTAATAAAAAATATGTTAATTATTTAAGTTGATAATATATAAGCGGAGAAATTTTAATTTCTTAATAAAATCTCACATTGTAAACTAAATCTTATGGCAATCATTTAATAATAATAATATTTAATATATGTCTAATAATAAAATTAAAAGGGAATGGAATTGTACAGAAAGGGTAAAGCTTATTAATTTATCCTGCATAAACAGGCGCTAACCAGAATTAACTTGTTTTCTGACCCCTAAATAAACTAAGTATTATTGTAAATTTGTTATTATTTAAATAATTAAATAAGACCATTGTTACGTACTTTGATAACTTCTGCAACTAAGAATATCACTATTTAATTATTTAATCAAACCGTAGTCCTTTAATTAAAATTAGAAACACGGAACTACTTTTTATGTTGCCTAGTAATTGTCTTGAGATTACTACTCTCCCCCTTAACTATTTCTGCCACTTGGAATGGAGCGCTCACGCCGTAAGCAGCGTAAAGCGTTGTTTCGCTACGTATATATCAAAAATGTGAAAGGCTTGATTCAATGACTATTTAAATAAGTAAATTTGTGTGGTGATGACATCTCTCTATATTATAAAATAACGGACTATGTAATTTATACAGTTTTACAACCAAGAAGGTGATAGTCAACTAATCTATAATCATGTGAAGTGTATAACAGTGAAACAAACTTTCTATTTATGTATTCTAACTACAAGAATTACTAAGAATAACTACAGTCGCCTGAGATGAATGTACCACACCAGGAATGATTTGACATACTTCTAGAACTTCACCGTCACAGTATGATAAGGTAACGACTGAACTTCAAGAAACATCAGGAGGACCGAAGAACTAATTCTGCACCAACTTCAGGGAACACACAGGTGACATGGAGGCTTGTCTTCCATGGTTAAGAGTTACAAAATTATAACCCCCAAAAGACAATTTAAATTATCATATTAAAGACTTTAAAACTTATGTTTAAATGTAATAACATTAAAGACTTTAGAAAGCTGACATTATAGGTAACATGTAGTCTAAAATCTAATAACACTAGTTATAGCAAAAAGGTAAAGTTTAAACTAAAAGTTTTGTTGTTTTAGAAGATTAATAAAAAAACCATTCTTCAAATGGTTAGAGTTTCAATATTGTACATGGCAAGGTGACCATTATTCATTTAATATATTTAATCCCGGATCCGTGGAATTAATTAAAAAGGATGTACATCATATTTTGAGGCCCCTTTGTAAAGGAGTAATATCTATATGTAATCATATAGTAAACTATATTGTTTGAGAACTTTCAATAGAGAACTTAATCACCAAATGTAATAAAGAGATGTCATCTGAGTACCGAGTAAACTGAGTGCATAAATCAACAGTCTCCCCTTCCTAATATCCTGCTATAAGAATTGTTTTATTTGTTGTGATTATTTTCAGTGCTTCACAACGAAGGCAGCCTGTATAATTGGCACATCCAATTATTACTGGTTCCCAAAGTTATAACTCAAGAGAAGAGGTTATACTTTCAGTCAGCATGATGTATTTATTATAGAGCAAACAATATAATTCCTTACGTTTAACGTTCACAACATCTGAATTTTATTTAGTTTTGAGTTTTAGCAATTTGTTAAACATTTATTAAAGTTAATTTCAAATTTTCCTAAAACAAGGGTGTGTGGCACTCGGAAGTGACCGACCAAAGCGAAGCTTTTAAGCTATATAGAGAACTAATAAATTTAATGAACAAAAGTTTATATTAATTTTTAAGAAACGTTCCTTCCAAATACGTTGATAGTAAGTTTGCGATTAGACTAAACAAAGCGTTTAGTCGTTGCACAAACTGCAACGTGTGTGTCTGTAACACAGTTATGTAGACAACACACAGTTCAGATTAATGCGTGTTTACTGGTTAATGCTCCGCTACGCTCTGCTTACATCCTTGATATCTCGAAACTTTTCCTTAACACTTTATCGGATTGTGATCTTAAAATTTTATTTTGACTTTCAGAAAACGGTTAAGCAAAAAAAAGTATAGGTCACCGCTTTGGAAAAAAAGTTCCCCGTTGGATGAAAAAATGGTTACGCTGGTGTACTTATTCGATACCCTTGATTAAAAAAAATCGTTACTGGTAAACTACCCCTTTCCCTTAACCGATCATCACCAAAAACCAAAGGTCTTGAGTACTCTACAAATCAGGGCTGTATGCAAAAAATTATTTGATTCTGTGTGAATTTGCGGCTGTTATCGTTTGCCCAACGAACGCGCGTGACGATTCTTCGTGACGCTGAGCGAGCGAGGGAGCGGGCTCGGCCTAGCGGACCATGTGGCAACACAGCGCTTCCGCAGCTGTGCCGAGCCCCACGTGCTTCTTAGCTGTCAGAAAACGCAGATTGTTTTAATAGCACTGTAACAACACGTCAACCCGACGCTAGCTACAAGGCAATGAAAGAACGCCTGACATAACACAACAAAAGGAAATAGGATCGACTGTGACAGACCAAGCTCAACTCAGATTTACGACACCACAACAAACCGAACAAAAGCAGAGTCCAGTGGCACGGATACGCAGAAATTGAAGCGAGCACATGCTGTAGGGTTAAATCGAAGCGTACGAGCCTTATGAAAGAGATACTCACTCACAAAGGATTTAGAAAGGTTTTACCCAGTATGAAGACAATACAGCGTACACCAAGTGAATACAGTCGACGGTGTCGCATAGCATGAAAACAACGCTAGGGTGACAACTGATATTTATGACGAGAGACCGTGGAGGCATCTCAGGATGACGACGAGCAAGAAGCTGTTAATTGGCAGAAAAAAGACGAAGGGTAGTCAGACAATGAACAGGACGCTACATATTGTTGGTAAAGGAATAACAGCAGGCCTTGGGAAACTCACAAGAGCAAAGGTTTGACGGACAGGCGAGCAATTACTCTACATTCTCAGAAGTAGTGCGAAGCCCTTTCACCGTGTATTTTAGGGGATGTTCGATAGCCAACCAGAGTCTAGCATCTTCCAAAGAAGCGATTGGAGAGGACTGTCGTCATGGTGACAACCAGAACAGCGAATCAGGGTGTCGAGAACCATAGATCTCCACAGTGGAAGGAAATATCGGACCTATCGAGACTGACCATAGGCGTGTTCGACAGTAAGTTGCATTATGGTAGAAGACGTTTAATAAAAACTGTTCACGGGGTACGCGAGCTCTCAGTTGTTCAAATTTTCTCGGTTACTCAACAGTTCTCAGTTAAGTCACGGAAGTCAGTTATTCAGTTACTCAGTCTTCAATTTTAATAACAGTCTTACAAAACTTTATGTTAGTATTTCACTAAGTTTACAGAAGTTTACCGCAGTAACGCGTAGTGCGAAGTGATATAAGTATCGCTAGATTTCAAGTTCGAAACTATAAGCTTTAGAAGTATTTCGTCATGCAAACTAAACATTAATAAGTGAACGAACGACTCGATGTTAGAACTTTGGCGCGACAATTACGGATACAGTGATCGATATCAGAACGCAATATGATTCAGATATAACTATCAATGTCGTGCGGACTCATAAACAATAAGTGACTCAACACTCATAACACTCGTGCTCAACATCGCACACAATTATGATCCAACTAAATTAAACGTATATAATTGCTTGAAGCAGTTTAGCGATAGACAGTTATTTGTACACAACCACTAATAATGAATGCACTTATGCAACACAGAACTCTATAAACTTTCATTATTAACGGGCAACGCCAACGGCAACGACACAGATCGGAAGTGAATCTTATCCGCGAGTGCACAGTGATAGCAAACATCTAATCTACGGAACTTCTACTTAATGGGATCATCAGTGAACAGGAATTCTCACCGATGGAGTTTTGGATATTCACTATCTCATGTAAAATCCTCATGTTATTAATATTACAATAATACTACTGCTCTGTCTCTTTTTCAAGAAGCACACTTTGAGAAATTAGATCAATCGTAATGATAATATTAAATATAAAAAGCTACTCATCTGAGGCAAAATGAACGCATTAGTGTAGGATGAATAATATTTGATTGTCTATGTTTGTGTATATTTATTGTATTGTATGTTATGTTTTCAGCGAACAACGAAACGGATATATATATATTGTAATTTGCATTCTTATATGTTTTCTTGAATGTATTTTCAGGTCATAATTTACATTTGTGTATCAGAAGTTTATTTGAATAATGTTTAATAAATAAGTATTTATTTGTTAAGTATTTCATGCGTTCATTTTTGTCAAAAACCTTAGTAACAAAACACTAACGTTAATTGAATTGTTTGTAATAAATTTTCTTATATCGTTTCATAACGACAATAAAGAGTCTCAGTAATTATGCTAATCGTTAATGAATACAGTTAATTATCTCGGAGTAATTAATATATTCACATAAATAAATCAATTTGACACATTTAATCTAATTGAATAATTTAATTTGCATAAATTAGCATAATTGTACTAAATATAAATGGCGCCCAACGTGGGGAAAAAGAGCAGGCAGAATAAGTATATTAACATATTAGTTATTAGAATAAGATTTGTAAGTGTAAGGCTAGTTTGACTGGATGCTCACGCGAAGTAAGGCAAAAATGACTAGCAGTTCCGATAGCATGAACTTCGAGGTCAATAACCCACAAGGTGTGCCCGA
Source organism: Magicicada septendecula (assembly GCA_034769895.1). Classification (NCBI taxonomy): domain Eukaryota; kingdom Metazoa; phylum Arthropoda; class Insecta; order Hemiptera; family Cicadidae; genus Magicicada; species Magicicada septendecula. The sequence continues at coordinate 1,206,274,728 of CM068367.1, forward strand.
TAACGAAGGTGAAGACTCGCCGATCGAGTCACAAATGACTGAGGAGATGTCAAACGTCAGAGCGCGGGGACAGGAGTCCCAACCACAAGAAGAGGTAACATTACGTAGTATAAAGAAATGAATGCATGATTGCTCAGCTTTAAGACATGCAAATATTATGTAATAAAATTTTATAAAATGAGACCACCAAAAACATGAAATATACCCCAAAACATCAAATGTAAATGTGTAAGATATAGTATGCCACAGTAATTAACATACAAATACAAATAGTAATATACCACCAAAAACTATGATAATTATAGAAGCATGCAATGGCGCAAAATTGATAAGAAAATGTTGTGATAATTCATCACAATTAGGTTGACCAAATGGTCGTAATAAGTAATAAGCCAGTGGATAAGTAAAATAGCATTGTGCTAAGTAATCATAATCTTGTCAAATCTCGTCTCGCGCTGACAACAGACATAACTTATGTATTGGTCTCCGCAAAACACCCGTAGGCGTGCGAATGTCCACGACGCGACCCAAGTTATCTGGGCCGGGAAATGTGGCGATAATTACGCCAAATTTCCAGGCTAATGGAGGTAAATTGTCCTCAATAAGCAAAACTAAGTCACCAATGGAAACATTATCCTTGGAAAACTTCCACTTGTGACGCTGCTGCAACTGGTGCAAATAATCGCGAGACCATGCCTTCCATATGCCTTGGACAAACCTCTGAAGAAGTTGCCAACGCCCAAGACGAGAAACAGGAATGTGAGAAAGGTGCGCAAATCAAAAAATGGCCAGGTGTAAGTGGCACCGGGTCGTTAACATCTGAAGAAATAGCAAATAAAGGTCGAGAGTTCAGACATGCCTCTATCTGAGACAAAACGGTCGTGAACTCTTCGAAGGTGAGTATAGATTTGCCTACCACGCGGCGCAGATGAAATTTCAAACTCTTTATGCCGCTCTCCCAAAGGCCACCGAAATGAGGTGAGGAAGGCGGAATAAATTACCATGATATCCCCTGAGAGGACGTGAATGACTTGATCGATGAGATGGCATCCTTATTGTGCCAAAAGTTGTAGATATCATGTAAGATAGTGCGGGCCTTCCTGAAGTTTGTGCCATTGTCGGAGTACAGTTGACTGGGTATGCCCCTACGGGCCATGAAACGACGTAATGCGGCTATAAACGCGCTGGCCGTAAGATCGGAAACCAATTCCATGTGAATAGCCCTAGTCGCTAAGCAAATAAACAAAGATACGTATGCCTTAGAAAGAGTTCTAGACTTCTGTCCGCCATGACGAATCATGAAGGGACCACCATAATCAACCGCGCAAAATAGAAACGGCCTAGAAGGAGTGACTCTAGGAGATGGTAAAATACCAAGCCTCTGTACCTGCTGTTTGGCACTAAACCTGATACACCTCACACATTTTCGAATAATGGAGCGAATGACTAACCTGGCATTAACAATCCACCAACGTTGACTCAGTGAATGATGCACGAGTTGAGCACCAGCGTGAAGTAAACGAATGTGTTCACGTTCAATGATAAGGCGTGTAATATGCGCCGATGGGGGTAATACAATAGGATGTTTAGAGTCGTAGGGTAATTGGGAATACTGTAATCGTCCGCCTACGCGTATCACTCCAGAGTCGTCAAGAAACGGGTCGAGAGAAGCCAACTTACTCCTAATGGAAACAGAAGATCCGTTACGAAGACAATTAATTTCGGCTGCGAAGTGGATCGACTGAGATTGGTTTATGAAGAAATTGAGAGACTGATGAATTTCTACAGGGGTAAGATCGCCCGTAAGTTTGTCAGCACTTGAGTGTCTAATTTTCTGATGAACCGAAAACAGTAAGCGTATACGCGCGTTAGACGATGAAACGAGGAAAAGTCCAAAGAGAGGTCGACAGCCAGGGTAGACATTAGAGAAAGGTTATGTGTATGTTTCTCTTCCGCAGTGACTTCAGAAGACGACGGAGTGGCCGGCACGAAGGATGGGAAGGGATCAGACTTTGACGATTGAGACAGACAGCTAGGACCGTGCCACCAAAGCGAGCAATCGCGCAAAACGTCAGGGAGACACCCCCTTGATATAATATCAGCAGGATTGTGTCGTGAATTAATGTGATGCCAAGTATAAGTTTGCGTACGACGCTGAATTTCAGCAACCCGATTAGCGACGTATGTTTTCCACCGCGTAGACTGGGCATGAATCCAGTAAAGAGCCACCATAGAGTCAGAATACAAATGTACATTATCAATAAACGAATAAAGAGCAGGAATGACCTTAGATACGAGTCGCGATAACAACAAGCAAGCGCAGAGTTCGATGCGAGGTAATGACACCTGTCGTAGGGGAGCCACGCGAGATTTGGAACACAAGAGGTGACAGGAGGCAGTAGAATCTTGATAAATGACTCTGACATACATACAACAGCCAACCCCCTTTCAGAAGCATCCGAAAAACCATGCAATTGAACTGTAGTTGCCTCACGCTTGCAACGAATAGATCGCGGGACCACAATTTTGCCAATCAGACCCAATTTGTCACACAAAGAATGCCAATCCGAACGTGACTGACCGGAAATCGGTTCATCCCAACCAAGCTTACAAAGCCAGAGTAAGTATATGAGTATATATAAGTATATATAGTAAGTACTTGACGCTCCTGAATTGATAGCGCCATCATCGATGAGTGTCATGTGCCCAAGATCCTTATATTCTTTGATAAAGTCCGCGTAGTCGCGAGCGAGCTTAGCATCTCGCCTAAAGCGACGCTCGAAGCTTAAGAATCTTGATTCAGCACTCGTGTAAGATTCCCCCAAGTGGCGATTATCAGGCTTAAATGGAAGTGAAACCACAAATCTACCCTCGTGGTTGCGCTGGGTAGAGCGCACAAAATGCTCTTCACAGGCTGACTCGTTATCAGGGGTGTTGTCAGGGATAGTTTCTGCTTCCCAAAATCTTTCGAGATTTTGCAGAATTTGACTGTCGTTGTTCCTTGCTAGGAACGAAACAGCAGGACCCTCGTCGCGGCAGTGTTTGGGCAAGTTGCCAGCCAAAATGTAGCCCAGCTTTGTTTCCTGAATGATGGGAAAATTGGGGCCGCGTATGTATTTATTGGTTAAGATCAAGTCCAGATAAAATTGTGCCCCTAATAGTACGTCGATTTGCGACGATATATTAAAATCGGGGTCAGCCAGGAAGATCTTGTTTGGAATGTGGAACTGGTTGATATCAAACGAATTTGCAGGCAGATTGTGAGTTAACGTAGATAAGACGGCACATTTCGCCTCGAAGCTATATCTTTGATAGCGAGAAATAATACGTATAGAAGCAATATCAGTTGCGTAACACGCTGTATTGTTTATTCCTGTGATTGGTATGTTAGATTTAGTTAATTTGAGCTGTAACTTCTTTGCAAATGATTTTGTACAGAAATTTATTTGTGAACCGGCGTCTAGAAGAACTCTAGCCCTATGTCTGTTGCAGCTGAGCAATCATGCATTCATTTCTTTATACTGTTGCTAATAAATATGTGTATTGTTCTGTGAATGTCTTTAAATTGTTCAACTCATGTACTACGTTTGTAATCACAGTATTGTATCTGTTATTTGACATTGCAATTATTCATATTGTAATTATCTAAATTGTTGTTATTGTATTCACATAACTTGCGTTTATGTAAAACCTATCGTTTTGCGTCTGCCGCATGTAACTGCCACGTCTAGATGTATTTTATATTGTATTTATTTTGCGATTAAGCATGCACAATTATTTTTACTTAAATTATGACATACATGTCATATTTGGGCTTGCATTCAGTCAGCATCTAGCTTGTTCATACATTATTACATATTGTAAGTTCCTGAAACTACAATTGAGTTGTATGTTGATAGCAAACATCTAATCTACGGAAGTTCTATTTACATGGGATCATCAGTGAACAGAAATTCTCACCGATGGAGTTTTGGATATTCACTATCTCAAGTAAAATCCTCATGTTATTAATATTATAATAATACTACTGCTCTGTCTCTTTTCCAAGAACCACACTTTGAGAAATTAGATCAATCATAATGATAATATTAAATATAAAAAGCTACTCATCTGAGGCAAAATGAACGCATTAGTGTAGGATGAATAATATTTGATTGTCTATGTTTGTGTATATTTATTGTATTGTATGTTATACTTTCAGTGAACAACGAAACGGATATATATATTGTAATTTGCATTCTTATATGTTTTCTTGAATGTATTTTCAGGTCATAATTTACATTTGTGTATCAGAAGTTTATTTGAATAATGTTTAATAAATAAGTATTTATTTATTAAGTATTTCATGCGTTCATTATTGTCACAAACCTTAGTAACAAAACACTAACGTTAATTGAATTGTTTGTAATAAATTTTCTTATATCGTTTCATAACGACAATAAAGAGTCTCAGTAATTATGCTAATCATTAATGAATACAGTTAATTATCTCAGAGTAATTAATATATTCAAATAAATAAATCAATTTGACACATTTAATCTAATTGAATAATTGAATTTGCATAAATTAGCATAATTGCACTAAACCTTTAAATAAACTCGTAGTAAACCTTCTACTTCTCGTAGAACTTCCTATATTGCCTTGCAGGTTTCAGGAATTATTTTGCCAAGAAGTTGAGGAGATATTTTGCAGCTGAACTTCAAATCTTCATAAGATCTTCCTGTAGCCAGAAATCGCAATGTAGCTATGAGTCGTTGTTCAGGGGGTATACCGTCTCGCATCAATGTATTCTGTTTCTTAATGGTTGGTGAAATCAAGTCCAACAAGTGTGCAAAGCAACTGTTATCCATTCTCAGGTAGTTTTTATAATCTTCATTGTCAACTCTGTGCAACATTTTCGCATCACAATAATTTATTCTGTCAACCAGCAGCTTTTTCATCCAACACTGTTTCCTTTCCTTCTCCAAAATCAACGATAATAAACAGAGGGCAGCTACCTTCTTCTTCTTCTTACGATTTTTTTTACCACAAGTGACATTTCTTACTTCTTTACATCAAAAACTTCACTCCATCAACACTGTCAACAGACTACTGCTTGCAACGTGCTGGATGAATTGCAGGAGCGTCAGTGGGCTCACAACTCAGTGGGTGTCTCCTGCACGGTGTCCTGCAAGCAGGACCGTGAATGGCCGGCTTTATGAACGATTAGAGATGGTCTAAGTAGTTCATCCAAACGAACTTATCATAGTTAGGTCGTTCACATAAGCGAACTAGCTCAATGAACTAGGTCGCTAGTTCAATCTGAGGAACTCCTCCTTTTCTAAAATTTTTAAAGACATTAAAAGAACAAAAATTGACGTCTTCCTCTTTCTGTTTATCTTAGGTTATAGGCTAGGGATGACTAGCCTCTTAATGCACGTGGGATAAAATCAAAGGCATGAAGATTAGTTGAAATATAACCATTGCCCTTTTTTGGCCTTTCAAGGAAACAGACAATAAAATATTATTTAAATACAAAAAACAAATATAGTTTGAGGAAAATGATTGCTAAAATTGCTTCGGTGTTGTGCACTTAATTTTCAAATATTTCATTGATGGGTACTTGTAAAAGGTAAGAGTATTTTTCATGGCTGTTAAAAAATAAACAGGTAAGGTTACCAGATAACCTCTAAACAAGTACCGGTAACAACAAGAAATATTGGCCTTATGTTTTTTAAATGTGTATTTTAAAAGTTTAGTTGTATTAATGAATGTATTATGAATAATCATCTTATTTGAAAATTAATTTTAAGCCCACAGAAATAGAATATAATTCAATTCCCACAATAGTTAAATGTGGACTCTTATACTTAATATATTTTGTACAAATATTTGCAATCCAATCAGAGAGGTTATTATTTCATTTTAAATGAAAATATTATGCATGCCCGCCATTAAATAATCACTAGCCAACAAAAAAAATCATTATTTTGTTTCCTGACTGAAATTAGCTGAATTTGATTGTTTATTGGATAAGAAAAAATAATATAACTGACAAAAACTTTTTTTAGCTCCTGTTTTATTGATATACTGTTCTTAGTATATACGAAATTACACTCTCCAGAACAAGAAATAACATTTAAACATTTCAGTTTATACAATATAAAAAAAGGGCTTACACAAAAAATGTTTACATCATTAAAGAAAAGAAAATTAATTCTTTAAAAGTTAATATTGTTATTAAAATTGTTCATTATTACTGCTTTTCTTGATTGTTTTTATGTTTCCGAATGCTTCCTTTTAGCTTGCCGCTTGTGCTCTTGGTCTGGAACATCACTTGCTAATGTCCAGTAGTAATCTGCAAGCATGGACATGTCCCATTTGCCCTGATATCTCTTCTCTATGGCTGCAATCTCTTGGTGAAATCTTTCAACATGTTCGTCACTTACATCTGCACAATTGTCAGGGAAGAAATCCAAATGCGAGTGGAGGAAATCAATTTTTAAAGACATATTATATCCTAATTTATGGTATTTTTCCAAAAGGTGATTTATATTTTGAACATAGTTTTCAGCTCTTTTCTTGCCTAAAAACTGCTTAACTACTTTCTTTCAAATGCTTCCCAAGCCACTTTCTCATTGATGTTAAGTGCATTTTTGAAGTTTTCATCTTTCATCAGCTTTCTGATTTGAGGGGCAACAAGGATGCCTTCTTTGACTTTGGCATCAGTTAGTTGAGGAAATTTTCCTCCAAGATATTTAAATCCCTCACCATCTTTATCCATTGCCTTCACAAAATTCTTTATCAAACCTAACTTGATATGTAAAGGAGGCAGTATAATTTTGTTTCTGTCGACGAGAGGATTGTTTATAACATTTTTTTTCTCCAGGGCATAGTCTTCTGTTTGGCTATACTTTTATTTTGTAGTGAGACTTCCTTGCACAGCTGTCCCATTCGAATAAAAAGCAGCTATATTTTGTGTACCCCAATTACATGCCCAGAAGTAAAGCTACAACTTTCAAATTCGCACAGATCTGCCATTTTTGTTCTTCATACTTGATAGCATCCAAAAGTAATTTCATATTGTCATATGTTTCCTTCATATCTATAGCATGGCCTAAAGGAATAGAGGGTAGGGTGTTGCCATTAAACTGCAAAACAGCTTTTAAGCTCAATTTTGATGAATCTATGAATAGTCTCCATTCTTCAAGGTTATACAAAGCTTTCATGAAACCATTAACATCACAGCATGCAACAAGATTGTGTTTCTTTTTAAAATATGGCATGAAACCTTTTTGTCGATCTCAGTAAAAACTTACTTTAACATCAGGTGACAAAAGATTCCATTGCTTAAGCCTAGATCCTAACAGCTCGGCTTTGTCTTTAGGAAGGCTTAAATCTCGAACCAGATAGTTTAACTCACCCTGTGTAAGTCTGTGTGGCTCCCTCAAATCATTTTGTGCATCAAAGTCGGAATTTTGTGACGTAGTAGGTTCACTTACAACGTCTCTTGATCTGTCTTCTTCATCATCTGGCAGCAGTTGATAATCTTGTGGAGGGTTAGGTACCGGAAGAATATCACCATGTGGGATGGGACGAATAGCTGATGGAATGTTCGGATATTCCACTGTCCACTTTTTTTTTCTTTGAAATACCTTCCTGTAAAGGTGATGTCATGCAGAAATAACAGTCATTTACATGATTTCTATGTTCTTGCCATATCATCGGTACACCAAATTTCATTGAACGTCTCTTTACAGTTAACCAACTACGAAGATTCACTGAACATGTATTGCAACAAAAGTGAGGTGCCCATAACTTGTCTTGATCCCCTACCTTGACTCCAAAGTAATAAAAGTAGGGTGTTTTTACTAGCTGTGTTATAGGCCGTTTCTGAGCAGAAACTGTCACTTCATCACATACATAGCAAAAGTTGTCAGCACTATTAACGCATTGTGAGGCATATTCACAGTTTCTAGACACAATATAAGAAAAGAAAGAATATATCACTAACACTCACTAACCTTGTAATGCAGTCAGACGAAAACTAACCTCAAATGACAATAACAATGGTCTCAGACAGATCTGCCAACCGCAAAAAATGAAATTTCCCAATTCAAAACAAAAATTCCCATAACTATACTTAAATTGTTGGGTCTTGAAAATAAGAGCTAACTAACAATTTTAAAAGTTAAATCAGTTTTTATAACCTAAATGGAATATAAAATTGCTACTTTTAAGCAGGAAACATTTTTGTTGTTGAACAGTGATAATTAGGCAGGGCAACTGAAGTGTAGTTTATGTAGGCTACCTACCCTGCCTCTCCTAAACTACTTCTGTGGTATAAAAAGTGAGTCTTATTGTTGTTGTTGTTATTATTTTTATTAAAATTGATTATTACTGCATATTACAATTAATATTTGTCAACATATAACAACGACCGTACAGAGATTGTAATTTCTAGATTAACCAAATAGACGCATGTTGGCAGGTCATCTCTACTGTAACCCAGACAAAGTGTAAATATAGCACTTCACAACCTCTGCAATATAGAGCTGTTCCACTGTCCACTGCCTACACACTGATACATGTTGCTGCATGTCTTCTTTGTTTACAATGATACAGAGTTTTATGCTTATTTAACTCCTAGTCTGGAACTACAAAACATGACAATGTACAATGAAATCCTAAATGAGCTGAACTTATTAACACATTGTGTAGTTGTATATCAGTACCAACAAAAAGTAATGAAATAATAACCACTCCCAACTGAGACTAATATAGACAGAACTCATAAAACTTATGTATTTTGTATGACACTTGTCTAAGTATGATCTGTTTTTAATAATATCAATAAAATAATTACTTGAAAGAGCTGCCTGTAAGCTCCTACAAAGTAGGCTCTTTATACTGTACACAATGTTCAATAGACCTACCACTTGTAGAAACCCTCTTTTGTAACAGTTTCAAGCCCCAAAATGATTTAATTTTGATATGCAGCAGAAGAAAAGCATACTTTTTGTCACCCTTATATATCCATATGATATGTAAACAACATAATATATTCTTGGATTTTGTTGTCCATGACATGTCCTGTCCATTGATTAACTAATTATAAGTATAATACTACCAACTCGGAACACAAAGTTTTATATTGGTAAAAATTTTACATTGAACCAGTTTTCGCTTATTATAAACTTCGTCAGAGTGAATCCTGTTAGAAGAAGCAACCCTGTTCATTTTTATAATTCTTAAAAAACTTTTAACAGGTCAGCATCCAGATCAAGTAAATTTAACATTATGAATCTCTTGTCTAAAAAATTCTAAAAGGCAACCAGCTTGTGCAACTGCATTTTTTCAAGTCTGTTGTTTCGCAGTAAAAATAGGTACAGGCAGGCCCGTATTTAGGCATGTGCTATTCTGTGCTCGCGCACAGGGCGGCAAGATTTTGGGGGGGTGGCAAAATTTTGGATTTTTATTTTTTAGATTCACAATGAAAGGATATTTCCAATGCATTAAAATCATTATTGGTGACGAATAATCAATTATTAAAATAATTTGCAATGTAATTGCAACGATTTATGAAATCAAATAATCAATGCCATTCATGTAGATTGTTGTGAGCGATGTATACTGTTGAGGAAGCAAACGTTGCATTCCTGTCTGTCACTTGGTTATTTCCGCTTACTCATATGTCATATTGCCATTCCAAATCCAGTATTCCGCTGCTGTTCTACTAGTGGTACTAGTCTGTATAAATGAGGTAGGGAAGGTTTTTGTTGGCAACACTGCGCTGTCGGCTGCCGCTCTGGTCTGGCTCGTGCGCCGCTCTGTGCTACCGTTTGCCTATTCTATTCAACTAGGTTATGTTAGTTTTTATTAAACTGTGAACTGTGATGTGAAATGAAAAAAAGTACGAGTTTATTTTTTACTTCTTTAGTTCTTTATTGGATTGTAAATCGATATTTAAGTATAAAATTGAAATGGATGGAAGAAAAAGACTAAGTGGGGCGGCATATAGATGGAAGGCAGAAGAAAAGAAACAAAAAGAAGATGCCATCCTTAAAAAAGTAAGAAAATTAGAATGGTTTTTTAGTTATAAAAAAACTGAAAACAAAATTTCTGAAGAACCAAAATTTCATGTAAATAATAGTAATACTGGTGGTACTGGTAATGAATGCAAAACAACCAACCAAGGTTCTAGCACTTCTTATGAAAATAATGAGATTCATCCAGAACCCTCAACTTCGGCATCTCCTGGTCTAGACAAAAATAATGACAGTATAATATGTTTGCCAGACAACGATCCATATCAGTGGGTCATTACTGATGAAACCATTGATTTCTTAACCAAACAGGGTATAAAACAAAATGATGATTCTGATTTTCCAAAGTCATTTCGTCTATATCATGATGGTAGAAAGAGGTACTGTACTGATAGTTTATTTAAAAGAAAGCTTTTTTTTGGGAATCTTGTAAAACGAGAATATTTAGTTTATTCACCAAGTCAGGGGTCTCTATATTGTGCTCATTGTATGCTTTTTGGAGGCCTATCTGGGTTTGCTTCAAAATCAGGGTTTAATGATTGGATTCACGCTGTACAACGTATCTCCGAACATGAAAACTCATCCTCTCACAGAGATTGTGCAATTAAATTTAAAACCCGAGCAAATGAATTATCTAGAAATGACAAAAAGTTAGTAACTGTTTTTGAGCAAGAGGTCCAGTATTGGAGGAATGTACTACAGAGGGTAATTTCTGTCTTAAAAAAATTATCTTCTCGAGTACTAGCATTTCGAGGAGATAACGAAGTGTTTGGGTCAGAGCATAATGGCAATTTTATGATGTGCCTTGAATTAATAGCTGAGTATGACCCCTTTCTATCTGCTCACATTTCACGCTATGGAAATCCAGGTAGCGGAAGGACGTCTTATTTGAGTCCAGTAATTTGTGATGACCTTATTAAAATTATGGGAGAGAAAGTAGTCTCTAAGATTGTTGAAGAGGTCCAGTTGTGTAAATATTATTCAGTAATAGTTGACTCATCTCCAGACATTACTCATAACGACCAATTAACCTTTATTGTTCGTTATGTAAATGAGATAAGGCAGGCACATGAGAGATTTTTAACCTTCTTCAAAAATCCTGGGCACACAGGTGAAAACCTTGCAGACGCAGTATTGGAGATTTTAAAAAGTATAAATCTAGAGATATCTGATTGTAGGGGTCAAACTTATGACAATTGTTCAAACATGTCAGGTATATATTCTGGTTTGCAAGCCAGAATCAAGGCAATCAATCCACTAGCTTTATATATTCCCTGTGCTACCCATTCAGCAAATTTGAGTGGTTCTCAAGCAGCAGTGTTGTCGGGAGTCTGTAACATTTTTTGACTTCTTGCAGAGTATTTTTAATTTTTTTTCTAGTTCGACACAGAGATGGAATTTGCTTTTATAATTTTTTGGTCCAAAAAGCTCAACATTGAAATCATTAAGTCAGACTTGTTGGAGTGCACGAGAAGAAGCGTGTAAAAGTCTAAATTTAGAAGGGACAGCTATATTCAATGCTCGTAAGTCATTTTCCGAAGATGCCACCCAAAAATGTTTGGACCAAAACAAAGCTAAAGGTTTACTTAAGCAGTTAACTCATGTTGACACAGCATTTATGTCTAGCCTTTGGGGTGCCATATTCCAACAGTTTGGGAAGACAATGGAAAAGCTACAAGCAGAAGATTTGGATGTCTCTGCTGCCAAGGAACTTTATGAATCGTTGATTGGTTATCTTGAAGAAATTAGGGAACTGTATCATGAATACAAATCCCAAGCTGTAAAAAAGATAAATGAGACAATGACACTAACACTAAATAAAACATCATCAGAACTTAATATGACCTCACCTAAGAGGAAGAGGCAAAAGAAACGATTTTTTGATCAGTCTGACTCTGACAAGAGTGAAGAGGAAGGTGATAATTTATCTACACATGAAGATAAAGGATCAAAAGAGATACACTTAAATGAAAAAAAGGTCAAGTCAAGTTTTTTTGCTGTAATTGACACATTGAAGGAGGATTTTGAAAAAAGAATATCTGTGTACACATATTACATCCCGAGTACATACCTCGTATTTGAAAATTCGTCACACATTGATTATCTTTTATTTAATTCGGTTGATAAATAATTTTTATTTATTTATTTAATTGATTTTACTTGTATATTTTGTTTAATTAATTTTTATTAGTTAATTAATTAAGTATTGCAATCTCTGTTAATCGAATGTGGTTCACTTCGGAGCTCACTTGAAGTTCAGTATCACTTCCGTAGACCTAGATCGTCTGTGTACAGTAAAGTGTTGTTTGACAAAATTATTAAGTAATTAAAACCTTCACGTACCTTTGGTGTAGCACTGGTAGGTTAGTTCTGTCTGTACTGATTGTTCAGATGTTCTCAGTATGTATTATACTGTTGGTTTGTCAAAACAGTATAACTGCACTGTTTGTAAGTAAGTGAGCTAAATTGATTTTACTTGGGCGCAATATGGAATTGCAAGTTCTTATTCCATAAAAAAAATTTATTCAAAGAATAAAAATAAATAAATTTAATTGATGTTAAATTACTTCTTTGATTGAGTAATACAAATAATTTAATTAATTATTTTCCTTCTGGTTTGTTTATGTATTTAAACTGTTGGTGCTTCACACGTCCAAGCCGCCAACTTGATTGTTTGAGTGCCTTGAAATTGCAGCTCTTTTAATTGAGAAAAATAATTAATAACTGTTTCAATAATTGCTTACGTTTGTTATTTAACAATTTACTTGTTTATTGCTCACAACGTGCTTACTTTAACTTTATACATTCAAATTAACAATAATAATGGATTACAATCTACCTGGCTTCAATCTCTCCTAACCCAGAAAGTTGGCAATGATTACTCTAGTTATTGGTTTGTTTATTCACAAAATATTTATATCTCAAGGGTGAATTCTTTTAAACTACAGAATAAAATACCTATGCCTCGAGTTACGATGCTTTACAAGAGTTGAATTTAATATGTTAGACACCTTTAAAATATTCAAATTGATTTACGAAATGTTCGTTTAACCTCTACACAGTTTGAGGTTAACTATGGTTAGCCTAGTACATGAATTATTATATTTGGAATCATATAATTCCTCTTGAAAAAAGTATAGACAGTGCTTATTACTTATAGTATTAATGTTTTTGCGTTAGTACATGAGTGTATTATTTCTTATACTAGGCACATAATATTCATACACTGTAATCATATATTGCACGGTACTCCCTGTTTTATAATCGCTTTGGATTGTTTTTAATTGCACTTTACGATCGGGTACACTGATCGTACACTTCACTTTTACACGAATGAACGATGATTACTTCTTGAAATTAAATACTTGGTTAGGTACTTCACCTAACCTCGTTCTTTTAATTTACACAACTAGTAAAATGAACACTACTTGTTGCGATGCACTTTAAAAGGTATTAACTTCTTCACTGTTGTTGTTTAATAAGATCTGATGAAAATTTAGCTGAAATGGAATTTGACAAAATGTGTTTCTCCTCACTCATACAACCGTATATATAGTCTGCTGAAAATCCTGCTAGGCAGCGACAATTAATTTTTGAAGTAATTTTTTGATTAGCTAAAAATGACGTCGTTGATGCGGTCATTCTATTTTTAGCTCTTACATAATTGTTTTTAAGCGTGGGTCTTATTATTGTTGGTGTTACTTGTATCCATCCAAAATTCACAAAATTTATCATATTTACGTTTATATCTCAGTTATACTAATTACAAATTTGGTTCTATTACTAGCATCGTATTGCTCATTCCTTTCTGGTTATTTTGATATGAATAGAGGCCAATTTGGATACATCTTTCATTAATAAAATCTATCTTAATGAAAGCCTATCTTAAATATTGCATTGTTTTCAAATGTCTTCTGCTACATTTTGCAGATTCCATTTTAATATTTTTTAACATTGATTAAACTCTCTTTAATTTCTATATTGAACACAATCATCTTATTGAAATTAACATATTATTATTTAAAATTGCTGCATCCAGCTGAACATTAACAATCATTATAACATATTTGTTTATTATTGTTTAATGGCTTCCTTACTTCATTATTACTTATTCAAAATTATTCTTACTTCCTACACTTATCATACTAGACACTGTTTTGGTGACTTACACCTTTTTCATTATTATTATATCTACATTTTCCTATACTCTTTATTATACATGATTATGATTTTCATAATCTGTTTGGTCATCATTGGTTTGTCTATCATTTCAATTTTCTTTTCATTATGGACTCCACATAAGTTGTGGTGAGTCATTATTTTGAGTTTTTATTATATTATTTATTCTTCATTGAGTCATCTTAGCTCATCTTATGCCAGTCTCCTAGTTTACACAATTCATAATAAGGTTTTGTTCACCTTGACTGCTAATATTTCTTTCTACAAAAAATTACACTCTTATAACATTTTTAAATATATATAGTTTTTACATTGTTGATTACATTGGTATCATATTATTATTAGAACATCTACAATTTGTTCTCTCCTTAATTATTCTATTATCATTATTCATTATGCCTTAGCATACCCTTCTTTTAAGGTTGATCTAACATTGAGATTATACTGTTACTCTTATTTGAATGGTTCATTTATTACAATTCTTTCATAGTTCATGATTATCAACAATATATTTCCTTTTGTTTGTTATTCAAATTAATACTTTGGAATTACTCAGCTAGTGTGCTGTTTACACTGTAATACATGTTATAAATATTATTTCTTTCTCCCTTTTACTACTTATGGTGTTTTACTTTATTTCATGGTTTGTTATGCTCACTTAAACAATCTATTTGGGAACTTGTCTTGGTCAATGTCTCGGTCAAATCGTCTGGTTATGTTGTATTGTCATTTTATGCTGATAGTAGATTTACTGCTGTTCATTGGAATGTCTTATTTCTTTCCATTCTTTGATGGTTTATGATTTTAATTCTATTATATACTTCATCGTTACCTAGACTTGGTTCTTATTCATAATTATTTTGGTATTATCTTCACTATTCTAGTCGTTTTAAGAATATGGAACGTTTTGTGACGTTACATATGCTCCCCTCCCAAAATTGATAATTTGGGAAAAACAAGTTTCTTGTTTTGAGGAAATTATCAGTTTAATCTTAGTTCTGTTATTTATAACACTCCTGCTTCCTTCTTATTTAACTCAATAGTTGGGTGTTTATTTGTTTTGATTTTGTTCTTCAGTAGTCTCATTTACTTAGCATATAAACAGTTGTGTTCGATTTTTCATTCTATTGGTTGTTTGTTTATTCATTCATTTGTTTGAATCATAATAATTTCCCCGTTTTCCTTTTCTAATACATTAATCCTTCTCATTGAACACACCTTAATTCGTATAACAATCCTCCTTTTCCATTCCATTACCTCGATGTTGTCTATTTTATCCCTGAAATACTATAACTCCCTAACACTTTTCCCTAACATTTATACCTGGTTCGGATTCGGAGGGGCTCTCTTGGCATCCATTCTCCACCATTTCCCTAACTATTTACTCAAAGACCAGAGGAATCTTCATCTCTGTCTGAGACAGTAAGAGTTGCACATAACAACAGTTGCAATATCACAACACATAAGACATAATATATAATTCATAATTCATTATATGAATTATTGGAGCGGTCGTGGCGTAGTGGCTAGCGTGTGGCGCTGCTACGCTGTCGGCGCGGGTTCAATTCCCACCGGGGGCCATCTGATTTAGATACGACCGTTCCCCCTCACAAGGCAATGGCAAACCAGCGAGAGGTATCCTGCTTAGTATAAATCTTCCCCATATGCCATTCAGATCCGGCGTTAAACTGTAGGTCCCATATACCTGTGAGAGACTCAGTACCACACGCACCACGGGTATATGCAGGGAGGGTACAAACCAGTTGAAAGACTGTAGGACTACGAATTCATTATAACATATCATATTCATTTATTACTTACTTCTTACTTCTTCCTACAGGCGTCCAGCTTCAACTGTAGCCGATAGCCCGATGTCCATGGTAGATTATAGAAACGATAGCCCAGTACTTCTTATTGCTCATGATTTCTTGCCATCCCGACACTTGCATCCTTAAGATATCATATTCATTTATTAGAATACTCAATGGATTAGAGGTTTTTACACATAAATTCCATTACTATTTCACTTCTGATGATTTATCAATTCAATTAATATACTATTCTCCACAGGTAATTGGTTAACATAACTCGACATATATACCGTATTATTATAAGCTTGTTGTTGTTCAAATTGTTGTTCATCAATACTATATTAGTTGTTGGTTTCGTTATTATTATTATTTTTTTTTCCTTTATTTTTAACACTATTTAATTATGCAGTTATATTTATAAATTCATTATCACATTATTCTGTAGTATTCTATTATTCCTCATTTTTATCATAATTCATTTATAATATTGATTACATAACAGTTTGTAATATTTCTAATTTGGTTTGTTCTTCTAACTGATAATTGTGTCGTTTAGCATTATTATTTTGTTAGTCAATTAATCACAGTAGCGGATTTAAAGGTATGTGGAGTATGCGCTCGCATAGGGCCCCGCTATAAAGGGGGGCCCCTTTATAATTGGATTTTTTAATGAATAAATCTATAAAAAATTGTACGTTACTTTTTTTTATATATGACAAACGTGAAAGAAGAATAAATTATATCGATTCCATGAGGCCATGACAACATGTAACATGTAGGGTAGAGACCACAGTCGTCGCCACCTCTGTAGTTATCGCCACCTGTGGGCATTTCGTTAATTAAAAAAATATCGAATAGTGTTAGAAACTCGAAAGTTTCATAAGTTTGTTTGGTGGCGGTAACTGTGTCATCGAATAGACTAATTAATTAGTTATCACCATATGTACGACAATAGCAAAAACTTAAAATGTAAATACGTTACTTAATTATAGTATTTATGTAAAGTAAAATGTTAAATATATATGCTAAATAAAATTTATTTTCTACAAGAAATATATTTTTTCTTTATTAGGTATGTATTTCTTAACACCTAAAAACATATTGCGATAACTGCCATCACACCTAAATTTTTCCTTTCCAGGAACTAAACTGCGGTGTTCACGCATTTTAGTACCTCTTACATCGTAAAGGTGATGTTGCATCCCTCTACGTTAATACTTGCAATCAACGTGAAGTTCGCACGATTAGCATCAAATTTTGTTTCGTGAAGTTGGAACACTGGTTTCAGTAGAATATGCACTGTTCATCAACCGTTGCGTGTGTGGCAGCACTGATAAAATTTGTGCGCCTGGCAGCAACAGTGAAAATTTCAACATAACCTAGTTAGTGTGAAATATTGAGCAAGTGCGTTGTGTAGTAATTGAACTGTTTTATAAATTTTGATTGTTTAATCTACCTATAACCATAATAATGAAACGGAATTATTGCTCAGGAAGTGAGAAGAGGAAAAGACAGAAAATAAAACACGAATTAGAAATTAAGCAAAAAGACAGTTTGTTTGTGTTTTTAAAACCTAGAAATGACGACGCATCTGATGAGGCAACTGGCAATAATGACAAGGCACCTTCTTCGTCTTTACATCTAGAAACCACCGTAGAGCAAATTACGGTTAGTGAAGAGTGTGAAGATATTTCAGGTAGGCCTAATAGTAATGAACATGAACTAATTTACAACATCGACAAAAGTCAATTGAATGATAATTTACCTTGTGTAAAGTCAGTTAGCTTAAATCAAACTAGGCCTACAGAACACAATGCCGCTGATGCGACTGATGGTAATGATTTTCTTGTTGCATGCCCTACCTCAGTAGAACATGTGCCAATCCCATACCCGTACCCGCAAGATATAGCATTGTGGCCACAACATCTAACTCAAGATATGGTTGAATATTACCTTATAAACAAACCGAAAAGTGTTGGGAATTTAAAAAATGTAAAAAAACAATACATGGATAAAGGAAAACAATATTATAGAAATTTAAATGAGAGCCATTTTTATCGGGTGAAACAAAATGGAGCCAAATAACGAAGAGAATGGTTAATATTCTCTGAAACCTCAAAATGTGCGTATTGTTATGTGTGCAAGTTATTTCCAGACCCAAAAAAAGATAAAAATTCCTTTGTTGACGGTTTTTCAAACTGGGCATGTGATAACAGGCTACTGGAAGAACATGAATGTTCCAAAATGCATGCTACGGCAATGTTTACTTTTATTAAGAGAAGTAATTCAAAGAACAGAATTGATACTAACCTGGCGACACAAATTGATAAAGAGTGCATGTATTGGAGACAAATATTGCACAGAGTAGTAGCAACTGTTAAGCTATTAGCAAAGTTAGGCCTTCTGTTTAGAGGGCATAAAGAATCTGAGTTATCAAAAAGAGAGGGTAATTTTTTTTACGTGCTTAGAATACTTAGCAGAATTTGATGAATTTCTTAAAAATCACTTAGATAAGTATCAGCACTGTGGTTCAGGCAGAACTAATTACTTATCTCACCAAACTTATGACGAATTTTTAGTTCTTATGGCAAACCAAGTTCAGAACAGCTTTGTTAAAGAAATAAAATATAGTATTTATTTCTCTATTGTAGTAGATTCGACACCAGATGTCAGTCACACAGATCAACTTACAGTAATTTTAAGATATGTAAACAATAAAGGCGAGATAGACAATAACAATAAAGAGCGTTTTATATGCTTCACACCAATAAAATGTCACAAATCTGAGCATCTAGAACGAACTGTTTTACAGAAAATTGAAGATTTGGGATTAGTAATAAAAAATTACCGTGGGCAGAGCTCTGATACAACAGCTAACATGGCTGGCCAATACACTGGCTTGCAAGCGAGGATAAAGAAACATAGCCCTACAGCTCTTTATGTTCCGTGCTCCAGCCATTCGCTAAATTTAGTCGGGAACAGTGCTGCAGAATGTTGTCAAAGTGCAATACAGTATTTTGATTTTGTTCAGAAGATCTACACATTTTTTTCAGGATCAACACACAGATGGCAAGTCCTTATGCAGCTTCTAGAAAGTAAAAGTGAGGGTATTAAGAAACGAAAAACAGTTAAAAAAATCTGATACTCGATGGTCCACTCGAGCGGACACAGTTGTTGCTTTAAAAGAGAGTTACAATGACATAAAGAATGCTCTTCTTAAAATTTCTGAAGATTCGGGTGAAAAACCAGCTACGAGACATGAAGCAAAATCACTAGCTAATCACTTTGAAAAATACGATAATGCAGTTTTAACCATTTTTTGGAATCGCTTGCTGCAACGAATTAATAGAGTAAGCAAATCTCTGCAAGCCGAACATAGAACTGTAGTGTCAGCTATAAACCAATTAAGTGCTCTCACACCACTTATTGTTAAGGTCAGAAACGACTTTAAAAATGTAGAAAAACAGGCTTTACTTTTAACTGACGGAGCAGTCAATGAAGATGAAGAGATCAACAAAAAACGAGTCTCAAAAAGAAAATCATTTTTTAATAAAGACACCAGCAATGACACAGTGTTGGGAGGCTCTCAGAAGTTTATTGTTGAAACTTATAACAGTATATGCGACCAGCTTGTTGTCCAACTTCAGAGGAGATCAGAAGCCTTAAAAAACATATTTGATTTATTTAAATGTATCTTACCTGACTCTGATCAATACAGTGATACTGACCCAGCATCTACCGATATTGAGAAACTAATTGAAATGTACTCTGATGATATAGACGCAAACTATTTTGAAGACGAACTTCGTCACTTTTTGTATTTAGTGAAAGAAGATGATAAGTCAAAGTCAAAGTGTGATATGAAGGAAAAGAAACAACAGGAAGAAAAAAACGAAACAAACACCAAGAAAAAGTCCTGATCAAGGGATAGTAAGGAAGAAGAAGAGACTGAAATTAAACCAAAATGGTTTAAATCACCTGTAGATTTATACAGAATTATAAATAATGGTTTAAGCGCAACGTTTCCTAATGTCAAAACTATTCTACAGATCTTCATGACACTTCTGATTTCAAATGCGTCAGGAGAACTTTCCTTCAGTGCTTTGAAAAGAGTAAAAACATTTTTTAGATCATCTTTAAGCCAAGAACACTTAAGTAGCTTAGCAATTTTATATATAGAAAATGAGGCTTTGAAAGAAATAAATTATGACAAATTGATAGACAATTTTGTAAGAAATAAAGCTAGAAAAAAGTTCATTTAACTTAGGGTAAAAATCAAATAAAACATACGTGTTTAAAATTGTTAAAGTTTGAGATTTGTGTTTTAGAATAAACAATTTGATAATTCAGTAAACTGTGTGTCTAAAGCCTTGTGTATTATTTGAATCTATTACTTCAATTTAAATTAAGTGCCTTAGACCTTTTTTTACAATCTTTAATTATTTTTGTACTTTCTTATATATAGGCCAAGAAAATACTTTCATTTTTCTACAGTTCTTATTTTCACAGACTATAAATAAAACTGAACAATTGTACTGTAAATTTGTTATGACATATTTAGTTTTTCGTTTTTGACTAGGGGGCCCCCAAAATGCTCAGCGCACAGGGCCCCTCACAATGTAAATCCGCCTCTGATTAATCATTATCTCATTTTATATATTATTCACTTTATTTTAGTTGGATTGTTCATGATATTTTCTTAATGAGGCTTGGTTATAAGTCCCCTTCATTTTATTGTTGACAGGGTTCGTTATCTCATAAGTATTATTGTCATTGTCCTTGGTGATTAGATATGGTCCACTATATAATATCAATAACTTTTTTGTTACACCTTGCATAGTACTTGGTAATTCTCGGTTTCTCACTACAACTTTCTCTCCCACATGATATTTAATGGCTTTGGGTTGGTTCTTCAAGTATTTCTTCCTCTGTTGTTCTGTTTTCTCTATTACCCTGTTGTAAAACTTGGTACTTTCAAACTGATAAGTTGGGTTGTTGGGAAAATTAATGATGTCTTTTATTTCTCTGGGTGGTGGTCTTTCAAACATCACTGTGTATGGTGTATTTTCAATAGTATTATGATATGACAATTTAAGAAATTCTTCTGTTGAAGCCAAGTACTCCTGCCATTTCCTTTGTTGATCATGGCAGTAAGTCCTTAATAATCGTCCAACTTCCCTCAACACTCTCTCAGCTGGATTGCTGTTGGGATGGTACACTGAGGTTTTATAAGTTTTTATGTCATGTTCTAAAAGATGTTCCCTCCATTTTCTTCCTTTAAACTGAGTGCCATGATCTGTAATTATAGAGTTTGGTGTGCCTACTTCTAGTACGTAGCGTCCTAAGATTATTTCTAATACTTTCTTTGTAGTTGCTCTGTTTATGGGGTATAATTTTGTATACTTGCTGAAATGGTCAAACATTATTACTATAAACTAGTATCTGTGCCTTCCACCACTGCACGGAAATGGTCCACAGATATCCAGAAACACTTTCTCTAGTTTACGATTAGATGTTATGGGTATCATTTCCCCCTCCTTTCTTTCATTACTGCATTTAACTAGTTGGCAGATGTGACATGATTGTATTGCCTGTTGAACTTTCCTGTTAATACTTTTAATATACACTTGTTCTTCTAAAGCTTTGATTACCTTTAGGGCTCCCATGTGTCCATACCTGACATGGTAATCTACAATTAATGGTTTTTCTATGGTTGGTGGGACAACTAGTTTCCAGTTTTCTTGGTTTGGGGTATTTTTAATGAACAGTACATCATCATGCAGACAATAATATTGGGTAATTGTGTTATCTGCATCCTGTATTCTTTGTCGGATGTGGACTAATTTTGGATCTGATTTTTGTTGTCTTTTAATTTATCTAAGAATGTTTTCCAAATCTACCCTACTTTTTATGATATGGTATATTTTGGCTAACTATTCCTTCTCACCATCAAAAGTTTGATCATGTATGTTGATGCGGAACAAGACATCAGCTGCTACGTTTTTCTGCCTGGTATATACTCCCATGTAATATCATACTCCTGCAATGCCAGTACCCATCTAGTTAGTCTTCCATGACTTGCATCGCTTTAGGAATGAAATACATTTATGGTCACTCCTTACTGTTACAGGGTACCCAAGTATATAAGTTCTGAACTTGTTGCAGGCAAAAACAACACTTAACAACTCCTTTTCGGTGGTATTGTAATTTCGTTCACAGCTGTTCAGCACTCTGCTGGCGAAGCTAATTACCATGTGATGTCCTTCCTCATTTTCTTGATATAGTGCAGCGCCTAAACTTACATTTCTGGCATCACAATTTAGGTAGAAAGGTTTAGTAAAGTCTGGGTGATGCAGCATGACAGATTTCAAAAATTTTTCTTTTATTGACTGTAAAATCCCATCTTGTTCTGGTCCCCAAGACCATTTGTCTTTGGATGATAACTGCTTCTGGAATCTAGCAGTTAATTCTGAATAATTGGCCTGAAACTTCCTGTAATAGTTACAGATTCCTAAAAAAGATTGTAGTTGCTTCCTGTTTTTTGGTGTAGGGAACTGTTGGATAGCTTCTACTTTTTCTGTCGATGGAGAGATTCCTTTTTCTGTTAAGTTAAATCCTAAAAACTTCACTTCATTAGCAATAAATTGGGATTTATCCAGTTTGAGTGTTATATTATTCTCTGAAAGCTTTTCCAATACTTGCTCTACCCTATCACAGTGGTCGTTCCAGTTAGAGGATGTTACTAATAAGTCATCAACATATACAGTAGTAAATTTCAAAACTTCTTGTCCCAATATTTGATCCATTATCTTCACAAATACTGCAACAGAATTTATCAAACCGAAAGGTAGACATTTGAACTGATAGTTCCTACCATCAAATATAAAAGCCATATATTTTCTGCTGTCTGGGTGTAGCTCTACCTGCCAGTAACCGCATACTGTATCCCATGAACTAATATATTTGGTTCCATAGAATTTTTTGAGAATCTCTTCTATTTCACCAGGAGATGTCCGGTCGTTTATAATTATTTTATTTATCTCCCTGGCATCTAGGCAGATTCTGACTTTGCCATTCTTCTTTGGTACAGCTATTATAGGGTTAGTGTATGGTGAATGACTGTACTCTATGATGTCATTCTCCATCATTTGGTTGAGTTCTTCCCTGACTTCATTCTTCAAGGAGTAGACAATTGGGTATGACTTTCTGTGGAAATCTACAGGTGTTTTGAAGCTAATTGTGCACTGGTAATCTTTGACTTTACCAGGAGCGTTGGAAAAAATATATTGGTATTTATCATATATTCCAATCAATTGTTCCGCTTGTGCTTCACTGACTTGGTTACTAGTTCTTGTCCGTTGGAACTCCCGGATTTCTTCTAACTTATCCAGCCATAGTTCTGGGGTGTCATCTTCGTAATGTGGCATTGTTAGTGTTCGATTGGTGGTGCAATAATGACTTCCTATTACTTGACAATTAGCATTACTTGTGTTGTCTTTGTGGGTATCTATTACGTCAGCTGTCCATGTTCCATCTTCTGATGTTAGTGTAACAACTCCTCTTCTCAGGTCTATAATGGCTGTATGCTATCTCAGTATGTCGCATCCAATTAGTATGTTGAATGGTAATCCATGGGCTACTAGAAAACCTATTGGTATTGTTACATCATTGCTGGTGAGTTCAAGTGACACTTGTTTTTTAACTGATTTATTTTGTCTCCCGGTAGCTCCAACTATTATGATGTTATTGATGGGTAATGTGGGTATGGGTATAATATTGTTTTGTTGGATCCTCTCCAATTCAGTATTGTCAATCAATGATACGTTTGATCCCGTATCTATCATAATGGTAGTCTGTGTTCCATTTAAATTGGCCTTTACATGAACAATTTCATTACTATTATTATTATTTATAGTATTATTATCTTCCTCTAATAACTCTCCTCTAATATCTTTGAGATAATGATTCGTAATAATTGTTATCGTCTGGTCAGTAATGTTTCGGTTCATTCGTCTAGTTCCCCCATAGGGTTGGTTCAGTGAAGGGCTGTCTTCAGTTTTCACTGCCGTATTTAGTTTAAATGAGGGGTTACCTCGTTATTCCGGTCTCCCGGTACATTTGTTGGTTGATTGGTCTGTGGTTCCTGTCTATTATCAGGATTGCTGTTCACAGGTCCATTGTCTCCTCCATAGGGTCGGTTGTTATTATGCCTTGCTTGGTTGTGGTAATTGTTTTGACAGTACAAAAAGGCCTGTTGTCATAGTTATGGGCATAAGGGATTTCGTATTGTATTTTTATTATATTTATGAATGTCAACCATGGTTAGATCAGTTTTACCCATGTCCAAAGAAACAACGCATATTCCACAAGAGGGGAATGATTCCAAGGTCACCGGCTGACGGGTGAAACCGAACACATACAATGGCGGTATAAGTGAAGACAAACTCTAAATAGAAAATCTCATTGGCCAGCAATGTGTGTCGTCATTAATAAATGATAATGACGTATCAGTAATAACGTATAAACCAGGGGGTTGGCCGTAGAAACAAAACACGGTGACGTCATATATACTACTACATACGCAGATTTTGCGTATAACCCGTTCTCAGTCTGCATTAACAACTCAGAGTGTACACACGTTCAATTGTGTGCTGGTCAGTTATTGCCAGCAAAGGTGATGAAAACTTTGTAAAAATGTAATCAAAAACATATCTTAGAGTCAGTGCACAGTTTAAAAAATGAAGTAAGCAAAATTTAGTGAAACCAAAAGAGAACAGACAGATCACAAAGTTCGGCCGAACATCCGCCGCCAATCTTGGAAAACGTCTGAGGAACGCCATCACCACTACAACTCAGGGAAGTCCTTTTAATATTCAAAATTCTAAATAGTAACATGAGCTCAGAAATGTTATTAATACGAAATGTAATCACAATCAATGTATGAAATGTACGAATGAGAGAGTGAGAGCGAATGGTTGCCGGCATTTAAAAACAATAATCTGAGGCGTTGGTTCGTGTTATGCACATATTTTATTTAATGAGTGTAACGAAACAAGTAAATTTGAATTCAATACTGCAGTTTTAAAATACATTTGTTTGAAAGGTTAAAATCCAGAATAAAGCAAATGCTATATAGAGGTTAAAGCATGGTAAAAAGGCGGAAGTCATGAAGCCACCATTTTGATAATTGTTTAGATGTGAGATGACTCCAATTGTTCATAACATTTGAATATTGAAAATAAAATAAATCATAGATTGTTTAACTACATGTTGTGCAAATGGTTATTTCGAAAACCCGACTACCTCTGCCTTTCGCTTAACGAACCTGGACCCTAAAGATAAAATTAATGTTGATAATAAAGCCACATGTTTACACCGGATGTATGGTGAGTACTGTTTTATTTACAATTAAAAACATAAAAATAGCTTATCATATTTGTATAATGTTTAAAAGTTAACAGATGGCGCCCTGAACATGGACTTTATATAAAAATTTACATTATATAAATAAGCCAAAAAGCAGAGGCAGACGGGTAGCGAAATATACGTAAAACAGAAGCAACGTAGGTTAACAGTATAGGTTATGTTATTGTTTGAATGAAGTACAGAACAACTACTAAAAAATAAAATTTATTATTAATATGATCAAAATGACAGATAACGAAAACATTAGTATAAATAATACAGCAACAGAATCTCTATTGTTAAATGAACCACAAGCTAACTCAACACCCATTATAAATAATAAAGTGTCATTAGAAGACCTTTTTCAGTTAATGAAGGTACAGAATAATGAATTAAACGATAAATTAAACCAATTTGATGAACAATTTAATGATATCAAAAAAGAAATTAAGAAACAAAATTATAATATTGACGAAAGATTAAATGAGATACATGTACGGTTAGACGAGATAGATTTAGAAAATAAGAGGGGAGTAGACAAATTAGATATAAACAAATACAAGGTAACTGGAGGAGAAAATTATGATAATAAAAATAAAAATATGGTAATAGATGATAATAGTGTGGATGTTGGTAGTGATAATGAGATTTTATGGGGAATAGAATATGATAATGATGGAATGATAGTGTGTGTTGAAGGGTTAAAGAGAGTGTGTAAAGAAAGTATAATTGTAAGGGGATTGCAGGGGGTAAAATTTTCCCTTAATGATGGAGTAGGGGGTGAAGCTCATGTGTTTAGGAAGGACGAGAGTGCCTTCGATGTATATTTGGGAGACGATAGGTCTACAAATAAAGTTTTCCTTGGTTTTTTTAGTGCACTTCACAGGTGGTGCAATAGTTGTGAAATAGTGTCCCCTGCAAATGTAGAAAGAGAGAGATGTTTTAAGAGAGAGAGGTATTGTGAGAGAAAAAGAGAAATAGAGATTTTTGAGATGAGTAGAACTTATGAAGAATTTATGGAAAAGTTAGGAGGAGAGATGATGTATAATAAATATAGTAAATACTTGCCTTGTAATGAAACTGAAGTAGTAGGAGATAAGGGAAATAATGACTTTATAAATTACCTAATTATGACTAATTATACTGGAGATGACAGGACAATGACCAATCATGACAGATTATATGAGTTTGCGGAAAATGAGGAAAATTTGAATGGTATATGTATTTATGATGTTAGTATAAGAGAGTCAATATTAAGCAATGTATATTGTAATAAAACTTGCAAATAGAAGATGATGATGCCCCACTGTTGTGAACGCCACTTTGTAATAAAACTTAGTATCGGGGTGTTTAATAATTAGTGTTTCTGTAATTCGTTCTATTACTCGTATCATGTATGTGTGCGTGACGAGCGTTTTTTAATTCGCTCGTTGCGTTCGTGGTATAGTATGGGTGTATAATTGAGGTTATTAATCAGTTCGGTTACTTCTGTGAATGTTATTTGTATGTAGCGAGTCGAGTTATACTTTTTCTTACCCACTTACAGGCAAACCGTATCTCTCGGCGTTCGGTTTGAATATTGCCGCCTCGCCACCTGATTGGCGCACGCCGTCTTGCAGTGTCGACTTCGCTAACTGTGGTGTTTTGTTGTTTTCACTTTAATAATTTTCTATGTATTAGCTTATTTTGTACGAATAAAACATACAGCGTTGCAGAACAATAAGATTTATTAACCCTTTAATAATTTTCAATTATTTAGTAGTACATTATTTTATATTAGTACCGGCTTTTACAATTGCTCAGTTGGCATGCTCAGTTGTTTGTATTATGTACACGCCGCTTGGCGAATAACGTTCGTTTACAATAAAAATTGTCACAGGGCGTATTAAAAGTCCTTTTGGCTACAGAAGTTTTGGATTAACGGCTAAAATGCACAAATTTATAATAATTCTTAAAACTAGGTACACAATATTTAATACATCCAAGTAAGTAATCATCAATGAGAGTTAGTATAGTTTTTGGTTAGGATTTTGACAACAAGTTATGTTTATTAATAAGTTATTATAGATCAGTTTAAATGGTTAATAATTGATTAAAGTTGGTTCAATAATAGTGATATTATAAATACTTTCAGTTCTTGTTCAAAATAGTGATCAGTGAAGTGAAAATTGTGATTTGTTATTATGGATAGAAAAATTGGGAATTCGTTTTTAGTGAGATTATTGTTTTATACTCATCGGTTCTCGTTGGGGCTTCCTCGATGCTCGTCTACTTCTTCCGGATGGATATGGTCGTCTTCTCCTCTTCGGCTGTTCATCAATCTCGTTCAGACGGTTTTTCCATAAAGTTCGGCTTCTCTCTCGTTCCGCAGTCGTTCGTTTTCTTGGGTTGAAGTATGTCACTCCTTGTCTTCCTTCGGGATGAGTCGTCAGCTATGATTCTTGAAGTCTTCTTAATTTCCACGGATAATTTTATTTTGTGAATATTTTAATAATAATTAGATTATCAGGTGTTCCATAGGTGGCTATTACTATCTTTCTTCCTTCTGATTTCAGTCAAAATTTACTTATTTATGATAAAATTTGGGTTGAGAGCTGCATACATCCGCCCTCCGCGTCGGTCAATAATGGATTCCTAAAAATTCCAACGGTTTTTTGGCAATAAATTTCGGTTGCTATGGTTACCTAATAAATTATGCTAATTCTCATTGGTCGTTAATTTATGTCATTGTTATATTCTAACGTTTTATTTTAGTTTAAATCTATAAAATATCTTCAAATTAAGATTTCTTTCTTATATTAATAGCTATGTTTATTACATGAATACCATTGTTCATAATTTTTGATAAGGATCATTTTGATACCCCTCATGGTTACTTTTGAGTAGCTAATCACATTTTTGTTATTTTTCTTATTTATATTTCATATATATTATAATAGATCTAATTGGTTTGGTTTAAATTATTAGAATGTTTTAATTTTAAATTGAAATGTTTTTGTTGTTGTAGTTGTAGTACTCTCATGTTGTCACGTGGTTTGTTCAATATTTAATATAACTAATTAGCAATGGGTAACTTGAAGTTAAAGTTTGTGTTTAAAAGAGTATTAAAACACTAATGATTCGCTGTATTCACCTCCCCACTTACCATCTGTGAATATCTTCAATCTTCTCGATGGGCGACTCTATCTCACTGTACATACATTTGTAACACACAGATATTCTGTTTGAATATCGCTAGATGCACATGAAATAAAACAATTCAGATATTCAATTGTAAATTGAATAATACAATATCAATAATTTGAATATTGCCGCCACCTTGTGAAATAATTGTTTCTAAAAAATAAGCTGTTTACTTCTATTTTATAGAAATGAAGGCTCTATATCCACTGGTAATAAATTGAGGATTTTATTGACAGTAGTGAAATTTAGCAAAACTCCTTTAAAACAATTAATATTGATTTCTTTAAAAACAACAACAAATTAAATAAATATTGAGACTTCTTCAGCTCAAGGCTGGTAACACTGTTACAAAGTACGATAATATGGTGAACTAGGTTATGTTCACTTTGGTCATTTGTATTACCAATTTTCGTGAATTCTTTT
Source organism: Magicicada septendecula (assembly GCA_034769895.1). Classification (NCBI taxonomy): domain Eukaryota; kingdom Metazoa; phylum Arthropoda; class Insecta; order Hemiptera; family Cicadidae; genus Magicicada; species Magicicada septendecula. The sequence goes on from CM068367.1 coordinate 1,206,303,754, forward strand.
AAGATACATGATACAAGATATAAAGATGTGTTAATAAATAACAATGTTTACTTATTTATTATGATTAAAAAGAACAAAATTTAAAATTATTAATCTCAATACGATAGTCAATACTATCGTACTATCGTACGGTATTCTGGTTCCTAGTGAGGCTAAGATTGTAAACACGTGCTTGTAACGTTGCACTATTAAAATATTATTACTAATTTATTAGTTATTACTACATGAACTGGAAAGAGAAAAAATTGAAAAAACTCTTATTATCGATTTCACTTATAAAAATCATTTTAGGACAGAAGTGTTTCTCTGTGACAAAATATACGTTTTGGTTCTAGGTTAGTTTACCTAGATGAGAGTAAGTTATAACGTATAATAATTAATATCATATAAAACTCTTAATACTATTTTTACAAACACTTTATTTATTAATAATATGATGTAGAATTATCAGTAATGATAGTATCCACAAAAGAAAGTTATTATTTATCAAGACTAAATTCATAGTCAATTAAGCAACTATATTTACTAGTAATTGTGTGCGGCATTTAGAATTGATTCCGCTTTTATTAATTATTCTTTAAATATAAAAATATGACATTTTTTAATTAAATATCACCATCACATTGGACGATAACTTTGTTCATCAAATTCTGATAATTATTCATTGTTATCGGTGAATGCACTCAAGCGTGTTTACTTGACTAGTGCAGTCAAACAATAATTTTCATTTAACCAACAAGAATTATTTCATTAATATTTTTTTTTTTTAAATCGTTAAATTATTATACTCCCTGTTTCCTTTCACTTGACATGACCCTTATTATACACTGGTCATGTCTTTTGTTCACTATTCACTTATAGTTAACCTATTCAGTATAGGTTAATGTTTGACCACGTTACTGGGGTGACGCACACATTTTACAAAATATCTTGATGACTGTGATACGCTCCTCTCGCCAAGAGTGTTGCAAGACCATTAAATCATCTCGCTAAAGCGTCTCTTTTCGTCTGGTGAAATTGAGTCATTCGATTGGTTTAGAAAGCTATACTCTCTAACCTAGACGCCTTGGTTAAATAAATATTTTAATTTTTTGCGTTACTAACTTCGGGTTAGAGATTATCTCTGACGTGTACATGGACATTCGAAAATGATCGAAAATCTTATAATGGCTATAAGTTTCTTATTTTTTGTCATATCGTCATTTGGATAGTGGCATTAAATTGCGGACACTTGCGTCTTTATTTTAAGTCCAAACAAGTAATAATTCCGTCCATTAATAATTCACTTTACCTTCTTTAAAACTCATATAGTGGTTCTTAACAAAAATAAGTCCTTTTCACTATATTTTGTTGTAATTACATCTTAATACTTATGACTAAACATTTTGAGTTCATTTCTCCTTCATGCTAGTACATAATATTGCTATATTTACAGTTTAAACAAAATTTGCTAATGGCGTATAAGCCAACTATGTCCGATTGTTTACATTTACTTATATCGCTATTATCCCTTATTCTACTACATATTTTTTGTATTAAAACATTAATAGGTATATCTCTATACATTTGTTCATACTTTATTTTGGTAAAATGTTATTTTGTTTACATATATAGTATGGTTCAAAATACATTATACTCTCATCTCGCCATTTTGTCACACTTACTTAGTTATTTTACTACACATTGGATATATTGTTAAGAATTAAAATTGTGTACAATTGTTGTACATGGTTAGTTTAGTGTATTCACTAACTTTTTGTTATCTGAAATCTCTCTAAGTTATTGTATGGTGGTCATTTACACCTAGTTCTATGATTGCAGTTAGTTAGGTTATTAAATTTCAATTATTAAATTACTAGTATAATATTTGTGAGGTGTTCTCGTAGTAGCATTGAACATTACTCTAACTACTGGTAACACTTTTTACATTCTCTTTATAAGTTTTGATAATGTTTTTTGTTCTTCGTATTGTTTAAATTAGCAGCCATCCTTACTATTTCTTTTATGAATTTGCTAACTGCTATAATTTTTTTATTGTTCGACTAAGCTTTTTGTCATTACTGACATCTTCAGGTCTTAAACAACCTATATAATGTTTTTTGACTAACTCTCTTGTCACATTGGGGTTCTGTCTATTTGGTTTATTGTTATTGTATTTAATCTGACTCATTTGTGGTGTCCTTCAGTTCATATGGTATTCATTGTTTTGTATTTTTATTCTTATTTAGTCTCTATTCGAAACAATTATGGATAACTACTTTGTTTAATTAATGTATATGATTTTATGTTGTAGGTCCAATTCATGTGAGGTTATGTGTCATTTGTTTGACAACAATGTGCTTCATAGTTTTTTACAGTATTCATCTCAACTAATGTCATCTCATTATGGCATGTTACTACAATGGTTTATTATTATGTTTTACACATTTTTACACTATCTGTTGAAACAATAATACTGGGTTTCTTAGTCTAATTATGTTACATATTTTGGTGGGTTGTATCTAGGCTTTGGTACATTGACTTGTTTATACTCAATAAATTAGTTTATTCACTACTATTTGTCTTGACATTCATCTACATTTTGTCCTGTGTTGCCATGACACTCAGGCACATTTCATATCAAGGATTATAAAGCTTTTATTATTGATCTCTATGAACAATTAATTCACTTTTCTGTATCATATATTTGGTGGTCTTATTAATTATATCTGTGGTTTTACAATCTTGGATTAAACTTGGTACACTAATTGTCTGTGCATTTCACTTGTTAATTGTTGATTCTTTCACTTACAAACGGTTATTCACTTCCCTCCGTTATAAACACTTTCACTGTTATTGTTTGTGCTGTTTACTTGGGGTAAAATGTTATTATATCACATGTTGTTACACTTATATTAGGTATTCACTGTCATTGTTTGTGATTACTTATTGATGCTCAACACTTGGTTTCTTTATTATTGATAGTCCAATAATCATTACACTTATTCTGGTCACTACATTGATTTTGATGCTTTCCATATCTTGTGAATGTTGATGTCTTGTACTGGTCATACATAATCTTCATTCTTCATGGTACATTTCTTCCTCTTCTCCTTCTGGTTAGTTGTTTGTTACTTTTGGTGCTTTTCTTGGTTGCACATTATTTGTAATAATTCATGTTCACTGAATATAGTCATATTCTTCCACATTTTCATTCATTATTATGATAGTCATTGTCCTATATTTGTTTCATTCTTATAACAAATTAGTTTGTTTTTTCACTATGGTGATTGTATTTGATTTGTCTCCTTCTTACGATGATAATTATTTTCGGCATACCCCCTCACTATTTTGATCTATTGGGCCTGGATGCTAACGTATTATATATTGACTCATGGTATTTTCTCTTTCCTTGTTATACTCGATGATATTCTTTTTACTCTTCCTTCTTCTTCGTTGGGTTGTTTCAATATTATTTATTCGTAGATACATATTTTGATTTTCATTCTCCTGTTCCTTCTTCCATGCTTGATGAAATATTTTCTTGTTATTCTTCTATTTGACGTATTAGACAATTCTTTTATGTAACTGCCATTTTGGTACGTTACAATATTTTATCTAAAACTGGATGTTATTTATATATTTTGGTATTAGGTATACCTACTTAACTTGTTTAAACATTTGGTATATTCTGCTTTGATATTGGGCTATTGTTTGTCCTTAAATTACAAAATTCTTCATTAACTGTTAGGCCTAGAGCCTAGATTTTCCTATACTACTATCTAACATTTCTTTGTAACTCCTTACCTTTATATATGGTACTTTAAAACAATTTTTTACTAGAAACAAATAATAAACATTGGTGATTCTAACTACACCTCTTATTATAACAATAACCATTTTCTTGACAGGTTCAAGCCTGAAATAAACTTCTAACTACCCTTCTGTTCCTTACTACTATCTGGTTCAACTGATAATTCATTAGGCTACATTATATTGGTTTTTTTAAACAACAACATAACTCTTATTATACTACTATTAAACTGTACTTTACACAATATACTCTATTCCCCCATTCCTTCACTAGAAAACAGTGTCTATCTTTCTTGTTTACCTTTCATTCCAATGACTTAATTTCTATCTTATTTTATAATGAGTATAATGAGTTCATCATTATTTTCACAGTATAATGAGTTCATCTTACTTGCTAGCACAAAGTTTATCACAGGTCTTTCAGTTATTCTAATACAGTCTACTAACTAAAATACCCTTTTATGTTCACCCACTACACTTTTTCCTTCATAGAAGGTTTTTTATTTATTCACTTTCACTTTTATATGTAACATGCTATAACTGCATGTCACCACTTTTGTATTAATACACTCTTTATTCCACTCACTTGATATTATTCACTATGTTGTTTATTTATGTTAACATCATCATGGGGTTACTGGTTATAAGTATTTATTTTATTTTCCCTTCACTAATGATCACTTTTGGTTATTAAGGCCTTTATTTGCCTCAGGGTATTGTTTACTGGTTTTTATTATATTTATCACTATTCATTTGGGTGTGTTTATTATTAACTCCCTATCTTATATTTATAAGTACATTCCTTAATTAATAAAATATAGATAACATTACTATCTTATTTGTCATTATTATCCTAGGTACACCTCATCTATACTCTAATTACATTAGTGCATTTGTTTACATACATTTTGTGGTCATTATTAGGGGATTACAATGTTCGTTATCAATTTCTTGATTACATTTGGTTCTTGGTTCCTTGTTCCTTGTTCCATTGTTCTTTCTTGTGTTTATCCAATCTATTGAGTCAAGTCATCGTCAGTTTATTAGTCTTTGTAATTTTTTCATTAGGTTATTAATCTCTGAGTTTATAAGTTCTTGACCTTTATTCTTGTCTTCAGCTTCTTTGTTTTATAATTAATTATCAATGTATCTTCACTACCTTATGTCATGTTACATAATGCATCGCCACCAAAATTGATTATTTCGAAACAAAGATCATTATGTTTTTTCTGAAATCATCAATATAGTTCATTTAATCAAGTCGTTATTATTCAGGAATTCATCAATCGCTACTTTCTTCTTTATTCATTTTTATTAAGTCATGGTTCATAATATGGTATTTGGTATTATTTTATTACGAGTGTTATCCCTTGTATGTTCTATTTCCCTAAAATTTTTCTTCTCTCCCCTTCATATAAATTGGTACTAGCCAGAGGGCACGTGTGGCTCTATTACTCTGCTATCCATTTATACACATTTTGAGTTCAGAGGTCTTGCCTATCTGCTCACTAACATAAATAATTGTTGGACGTATCTCCACATAAAATCATCACATAATAATATTCATAATAATCATAATAATAGTCGTCTGTTTTCGACTCATATAATATCAATACAATAAAACACTTTTGGGATTACTTATTCTCTCTTTTATACATCTCATGACCTTTTCATCTCAGTGACTTATTTGGATTCCTTTTTCTAAGCTTATGGTGATATTTAATAGGCATTTTGCATTGTTTCATCAGCTTACTTCATATGGTAGTAACTCTATTTGTTATCACTTTATTTCTCATTTATACTCAAAATTAACATTGTAGCTGGTTTCTGGCTCACTTATATTTTTTCATCATTGATTGTCCAGTTAATATGTCATTGTCATTTTTTATTTGATTGTCTTGTCTTTTCTTTTGTGAAATGATAATTCTTTATTATTCCCTTTTGTACTAGGGTCAGTTAATGATGTTATGTAGCGTCATCATTATTTGTGTAACATTTTATTATTTTATATCGATTTTTTTTTTTTTTTTATATTTCATTATATAAGTTATATATTTTTTCAAAATTACATTGGTTTACACATTTTGTTTCACACTTGGTTGTAAGTTTGTACTTACTTTGTTTTGAATTTAGATAATCTTTCTTCTAAATTCTTTTTCATTCATATAATAATTTCAATCAAATACTTATTGTAAGTTGTGCTTACTTTAATTTTTGAATTTAGATAATGTTTACTCTCCAAATTCTTTTTAACTTTCTGACACTGTCTCATAATATTTTTTCAAAGAAGACTGGTTGTAAGTCCCTTTGATTCTCTTGGTTGTTATCTCACTTACGACATAGGTATTGTTGTGGTTGTCTTTTACAATGAGATAGGGTCCATTGTACAATAATAGCAATTTCTTTGTGATTCCCTCTCTGGAACTTGGCAACTCTCGGTTCCGTATTAGCACTTTTTCCCCTTCATGATATCGGATTGCTTTGGGTTGAATTCTGTGATATTTTTCCTTCTTCTTTTCTATTTGTTCCGCTATCTTGCTGTAGAATCTAGCATTATCGAATTGGTATTCAGGATTGGCGGGGAAATTGACAAGTTCTTCTATAGCTCGAGGTGGTGGTTTTAAGGACATGATGGTGTAAGGGGTATCCTTAATGGATTCGTGATAAGCGAGATTTATGAAACTTTCTGTGGCTTCGATGTATTCACTCCACTTACGTTGCTGATCGTGGCAGTATGTTCGAAGAATCCTCCCAACTTCACGGAGCACTCTTTCAGCTGGGTTGCTGTTCGGGTGGTAAATCGAAGTTTTGTATGTTCGGATGCCCAGATCCATCAATGTCTCTTTCCATCGTCTTCCTCGGAGTTGGGTACCATGGTCAGTGATAATATTTGTTGGACTCCCCACTTCAGTAATGTACCTCTGCGTTATAATGTTCAGTACTTTGTTTGTAGTAGCACGGTTGATAGGGTATAATTTTACAAATTTGGTGTAATGGTCCATGATAATAACTATGAACTTGTACTGCTTTCTTCCTCCACTGCGTGGCATGGGTCCACATATGTCTAAGAAGACTCGTTCCAGTTGTTGGCAGAAGTTATTGGTTGCATTACTCCTTCTTTCTTGTCGTTATTACACTTGACAAGTTGGCATATGTGACAGCTTTTTATGGTCTTCCTTACCCTCCGGTTAAGGTCCTTCAGGTAGGTATGCTCTTCTAATGCTTTGGTCACTTTCAGTGCTCCCATGTGTCCGTATCTGAGGTGGTATTCTATTATAATCTCAGCTTCAGTTCCTTTAGGTATTATTAATTTCCATGTATTTTGGTTGGGCTTGGTTTTAATAAATAAAATATCTTCATGCAAACAATAGAAATGTGTGGCTCCTTCTTCTTGTTGGTTCAGCCGCTCTCGGATTTGATTCATTTTCTTATCCTCCTTCTGGTGTTGTTTTACTCTATTCAGTATCACTTCTAGGTCGAACCTGCTTTTCGTAATATTAAACACTTTTACTATGGTCTCCTTCTCTCCATCGAAGGTTTGCTGTTCGGTGTTAATGCGGGATAGCACATCAGCTACTGTGTTTTTACTGACAGGGATATACTCCCAATTGATGTGATATTCTTGGAGAGCAAGTATCCATCTGGTTAATCGACCATGGCTGAGCTTGCAGTTCTTTAAGAAGGAAATAGACTTATGGTCGGTGCGCACTGTGATAGGATATCCAAGAATATAAGTTCGAAATTTTCCACAAGAAAAGACCACGCTCAACAGCTCTTTCTCGGTTACATGGTAATTACGCTCACACTGATTTAACGTTCTGCTGGCAAAACTTACTACTTGGTGGTTTCCATCCTTGTCCTCCTGATAGAGTACCGATCCCAAGCTAATGTCGCTTGCATCGCAGTTCATGTAAAAGGGTCTATTGAAATCAGGGTGGTTTAACATAATTGTGTCGAGGAAGTGTTTTTTAATGGTGTTGAAAATCGTTTCTTGTTCTGGACCCCACATCCACTTGGTCTTAGATGATAGCTGTGGTAACAGTTTGGTGGTCAGCTCAGAGTAATTTTGCTGAAATTTTCTGTAGTAGTTACAGATGGCCAGGAACGACTGTAACTGTTTCTTATTTTTAGGGGTAGGAAAACGTTGAATAGCATCTATTTTGTCGGTTGATGGTGTTATTCCTTGTCGTGACAGGTTGAATCCAAGGAATTGGACTTCTTCTGCTATCAGCTTTGACTTTTCTAATTTTGAAGTTACATTGTTGATGGATAATTTCTCTAGTACCCGTCCTACTCTTGTACAATGCTCTTCCCAGTTGGATGAAGTGATCAGCAAATCATCAACGTACACAGTTGTACAATTCATGGTTTCAGGACCCAATATCTGGTCCATGCAGTGGACAAATATCGCTACCGAGTTTACCAGCCCAAAAGGTAGTCGTTTGAACTGGTAGTTCCTGCCTTCAAATATGAACGCTACGTATTTTCTACTGGCTGGGTGCAATTCTACTTGCCAGTACCCGCAAACTGTATCCCAGGTACTGATAAATTGAGTACCATGAAACTTTTTGAGGATCTCCTCAACTTCACCAGGAGATGTCCTGTCATTGATTAGGATCTTGTTTATTTCTCTGGGGTCGAGACATAGGCGTACCCTTCCATCTTTCTTGGTAACAGCTACTATAGGACTGGTGTACTGCGAACAACTGTACTCAATTATGTCCTCCTCCAGCATTTTATTAATTTCCATACGTACTGCCTCCTTTGCTGCATAAGCAATCAGGTAGGATTTCTTATTAAAGTTGGCCACCTCTGTAACCCCTCTTTCCCGAAATAATTTTCCAAACTGGAGCGCCTGCCCAAGTGTCTCAAAGAGTTTATCGGCCACAAGATTCTGGTTTAATAAGGTTAAATTTCACCTGGTTAGTAGCGTGTAGTTAGAGGGTTCCATTGGGTGTATTTTGTCCGTCCTCCCGGCTGACAGCTGACGAAGGTGTTTGAATCTACATCGTCTGAGGCAGATGTTCGGCCGTCCGTCTGGAGCGGGGCAGATTCCCGTCTACATCAGAAACCCTGCACAATTATAGCTAGGATTACTCACACGTTTAATTAAACACACTACCACATTTACCAGCTGACATTGCATGGCCTGCCCAGTTTATAACTCCGAAAATTCACTAAGTATAGAACAGCATTGAATCTAATAAATCGCTTCAAAATAACCCTTTTAAATATTTTAATAAATAATATGTTCAAATACAGTCATTCCATAATAATAATCATTTCAATTAATAGTTATGCAAAAGTTTTCATATGCACTTGACTCCCCCTTACAGGAATTAGCAAACTTTGACAAGTCCGTGATGTAGCCTACACTGATTTCAGAAAATAACTGACTTACACCCCATCTTGGTTTAATAAAATGAGTATGATTATTACTACGTTACTATACACATAATTCTGTTATTACTGCTAATATCGGTTAACCAGCATTAAGATTAAAACATACATAAAACAAATTTTAACCTAGTGGCCGCCACGTGGTGATGAATCACTGCAATATCTATCGCAATGCATCCGTGCTAATATCAAATAAATACAAATTGTTTTAATGAATAACTAATTTATATATGTTAATGGACTTACCGGAGGTCGCGTAGACTTCTACTTGTCCATAAGGATAGCAGCTAGAAGACGAAAACTATTGCATTTGCTCTGTCAGCCGGAGACCAGATGATAAGACGCTGAAAGCCAAAATTGAACTGCCCCAAGCCGGCGATTGAAAGAACAGTACGGACTATCTAGCCTAGCACGGGTCGGCGGCAGGGAGAGAACGCATAACGAACAAAGTCCAACCGTACGTAAATTTTTACGTACCCCTCGCGTAGTCCAATACGTAAATTTTAATTATTCCGCGATATAAAGGAACACCGCCGCGTTTTTCCCAAAACACGGCACACCCCCACCCCAAAAGGGCAACTTGGTTGCCTCACAGCTAAACGCCGGGAGGGTACCCTGCAGTGTACCCCACTTCCCAAAACAAGCCAGTGGTGTCGCGATTAGGTCGGCCCAGCAGCACTCGCTCTCAGGAGAACAGACATCCTCACAACTGCGACCATCCCCATGCGACCCTCTCCACTATGCCAACCCCACGGGACCGCCCCAACACGTCACCCTCTCCGGTGACCATCACCTACTCCCACCGGTCCCACTCACATACTCGTCCTAAGACCAAACAAGGTATCTCCCACCTTGATATGTGAGCGACCGTACTACTTCTCGTCCATTTCTTGGACCGACCAGCCACATGCACCCACAAGGCATCTCCATCCTTGCATATGGCTGGCCCACATCCCTACACAAGGGCGGACGGCGCCGCTCAGCCAGACAGAGAGGACCGCACCAAGGGCACGTGAACATTAATCCATCTCAACTCTTACTTCACCAAAAAAAAGGCCATAACTATATGGGGGGTTTACTTCACCACAGCACCGTCGATACACTATATATATATATATATATATATATATATATATATATATATACACACACAACCCTCTATCTCAACAAAAACACCCGGGAAACAACCGGAGAATGCGGCATGGCTCGACCTCTACACTAACCAAAAATCAAAATCCACCACTATGTACAAGGAAACAACAGCACACTATCACTCTCCATCTTACTTTTAAAACAGGGGAAACTGACGATCTCCAAGACCACGACAAATCTAAGGGCACTTTCCAACTCTCTGACTATCTCCATGACCACAATCTAACCACCTCCGGCATGTCTCTCTAACTCCGTATTGGTAGGTTTTTTTTTTTTTTTTTTTTTACTAATGGGAGGGGTAGGAAAATCGGGAAGATGAAATGGGGCAAGGATCATTAAAGGGTCAATAGCTAGGAGTAAGGTTGAGGACATGGCTCCCTCCGGAAATAAGGATGAATGGAGGAAACCAAGGCTCGCGTGGGCAGGGACGCAACCCTGAAATAGATGAACACCACTGGGACTGTGGGGAACATCTACCCGCTACCCGTTAACCTCTTCTTCTTACCTTTCTGTGACGGACTTTGGGTATTCGTTGCTTTCGCACACCACTCTTAGAGAAATTATTTCGTGTTGAGCTGTACGGATTTGTTCCTTCTGAATCAGAATCAAGGCAACTTACTTCACTCCTTTGACTCCGCTTTGGATTATGCTCATCACCTAACTCCTCTGCTACAATTTCTTCCTTTTCTACTTCTTTCTTTTCTTCTACGATTTCCCCTTCTTCGTCCCCATAATCCAAATCTCCATCAGGACACTGCATATCCTCAGCATCTTCCAGTTGCTCCTCCGATCCATCTTCAACCACATGTGCCCTCAGCTCCTCACCAATTTCTTCATCACACTGGTCGCCAGCTCCTTCACGAACTTCTTGACTAACCTCTTCTCCGATCTCGTTTTCGCCAACACATTTATCGTCAACATCATCGCCATCACGTCCACTACCACCATCAGAACACTGCACATCTTCATCCTCTAGTTGCTCACCTGGTCCGCATGAAACTTCTCTCCGTTCCTCGGAATCCTCAACACTACTTACAGAAGGCGTCTGCACATCTTCACACACTACATCATTCTCACTCACACACTCCACGACGCTGCCACCAAATTTCTCCTCAACTTCTACCTCATCTACTTCTACCACACTTGCGGCATGAACATCCCCTTGTCCATCCACAACCTCAGAAACACTTGCAGCCCGGACATCCCTGTGTCCATCTGCAACTTCAGACTCTACAGTCTCCCTAACACCTACAACTATCCCTTCCTGTGCAGCATCCGCAGACCGCTCTTCTGCCTCTTCTGTCGATTCCACTCCTTGACCACTCTCAGCAACAACAACGTCATCAACATTTTCCACCCTGGAATCCAGCTGTCCAGGTTCATGTGCAATGACTAAATTAATTTCTACTGGCGATGGTAAAGCTACACCATCCAATGACTTCTCATATCCCTGCGTAGGCGATGATGATGTTACAGGATCTGGATCCCTCACGAACTGAGATGGAAATACCGGAACAAATTCTGCGGCCTCTGGATTCAACCATGACGTCCTCTTTGAGTCCGGTAATTCAGTACCAACAGACGTTTTCTTGTCGTCTTGTATTGATCCCACGAAGTAATTCCGCTCTTCTACTTCTGCTTCACCTTCTCCATCTACTACTCTCTTAGGCACTTGCGCTTCATCTGGAACTTTTAAACTCTCACTTTTCTCCAAATAAGAATAACGCCTAACTACAGGCTCCCTACTTGCCGATGTCTGTTCCCTAATATAATTTCTTCTTCCCCTGTTAATTTCGTATTTCTTTGTTTTCCGTGCTGTAGCTGTTGTTACCGTCTTCTCACTTGCCACCCCCTTGTAGCCTCCGTCACTTCCGGGATATTCAGGCTTTCTGACAGTCTCTTGTTTTCTCCTCCAACCACCATGTTTGTCCTTTTTGGCTCTTCCTGATGAACCACTGGAGTATTGGACATCTGTAGCATCTCTTCCCCGGGACTCGTCAACCTCCTGGACCGTTCTTGAAACCACACACAGCCGCTCAAGGTCCGCAAAACAACGTGGACGGTCCGCGAATACCAAACGAGATCTCTCTTGGGGAGTCAGTCCTTCCAGAATCGCTTGTATAACTTCTGTCTCGGGCAACCCCAACCTTAACACCCGGGCAGCTTTCCGTATATCGTGCACGAAGTCCCCTAACGCCTCTCCGTTGGCCTGTAGGCGATAGAATTTTTCAAACTTAAGCTGGGCACGTCGTCGAATGGGTAGGAAGAAGTTCAAGACCTCCCCATGGAAAGCATCAACACTGTCACCCCGACGCAGAGTTTTGGTGACCAGCTCAGCCAACGTACCCCGGCAATACGGGTATATAAGAGACAAGACCTCCCCATCGGACACCCCCGGGAAATCTGCCACCTACAGGACCAGGTCCAAGAAAACCAGCAGCTGGTCCTCATCAAATCCATTCACCACCGGAAATTTCTGGAGAACGCCTGAAAGAGGGTGGGGCAATTTCTGATAGCATACCGCCGCCAGAATTGCACAATTCAAAACAAACAATAACAAACATAAATTCCTACGAACAACCTAACACAAAACATGACTTACAAAAACATATTCACAAGAATCAGAAAAACCCAAGTACTGTCCTTCCTTTGAGTGGACCTCCGGGTTTCCTAGCGCTGCGAAAACCTGACCCGCTCCAGAACTAACTCTCCGTCAGTCGCCAGACTCAAAGAAGAAACAACATCAGACACCAACACCAACATACAATCCACACCACCAAACGCTAACCACCATATACGACATTTCGACTACGACATTGTCACCATTGCAGTCGGACGGTACCGACTTCCAGTCGGGCCATACCGCATCCCGCTAACCGCACGCGCTATTACTTTCATAGAATAAATAAGGGAACCCATCCCCACGCGATCTCCGGCAAGGTCCAATTTCAAAACAACAAAACCCAACTACAACACATGCCCGTGGCAGCATCAGGTTTACAATGCAAAACACCTAACAATAATTCATACACAGTACCTATATACACCTACATGTTATGTCAACTATTATAGTGCCACATCATTCAACCATTAAGTGTCATTATACTTGCCAAACTATTTCCGAGTTTGCAAGCCCCATCACACCAAAGGACCCAAGGGTTCAACCCTAGAATGAACCACGCTCTCTGCTACCATTTGTAACCCCTCTTTCCCGAAATAATTTTCCAAACTGGAGCGCCTGCCCAAGTGTCTCAAAGAGTTTATCGGCCACAAGATTCTGGTTTAATAAGGTTAAATTTCACCTGGTTAGTAGCGTGTAGTTAGAGGGTTCCATTGGGTGTATTTTGTCCGTCCTCCCGGCTGACAGCTGACGAAGGTGTTTGAATCTACATCGTCTGAGGCAGATGTTCGGCCGTCCGTCTGGAGCGGGGCAGATTCCCGTCTACATCAGAAACCCTGCACAATTATAGCTGGGATTACTCACACGTTTAATTAAACACACTACCACATTTACCAGCTGACATGCATGGCCTGCCCAGTTTATAACTCAGAAAATTCACTAAGTATAGAACAGCATTGAATCTAATAAATCGCTTCAAAATACCCCTTTTAAATATTTTAATAAATAATATGTTCAAATATAGTCATTCCATAATAATAATCATTTCAATTAATAGTTATGCAAAAGTTTTCATATGCACTTGACTCCCCCTTACAGGAATTAGCAAACTTTGACAAGTCCGTGATGTAGCCTACACTGATTTCAGAAAATAACTGACTTACACCCCATCTTGGTTTAATAAAATGAGTATGATTATTACTACGTTACTATACACATAATTCTGTTATTACTGCTAATATCGGTTAACCAGCATTAAGATTAAAACATACATAAAACAAATTTTAACCTAGTGGCCGCCACGTGGTGATGAATCACTGCAATATCTATCGCAATGCATCCGTGCTAATATCAAATAAATACAAATTGTTTTAATGAATAACTAATTTATATATGTTAATGGACTTACCGGAGGTCGCGTAGACTTCTACTTGTCCATAAGGATAGCAGCTAGAAGACGAAAACTATTGCATTTGCTCTGTCAGCCGGAGACCAGATGATAAGACGCTGAAAGCCAAAATTGAACTGCCCCAAGCCGGCGGTTGAAAGAACAGTACGGACTATCTAGCCTAGCACGGGTCGGCGGCAGGGAGAGAACGCATAACGAACAAAGTCCAACCGTACGTAAATTTTTACGTACCCCTCGCGTAGTCCAATACGTAAATTTTAATTATTCCGCGATATAAAGGAACACCGCCGCGTTTTTCCCAAAACACGGCACACCTCTTTGAATTTCAACTCGCACTGATACCCCCGTACCTTTCCTGGTTGGTCGGAAAATACATGGCGGTATTTGTTATAAATCATTATTAATTTTTCCACCTCTTGATCCGTTAATGGATTCCCGTCTTGGGTCCCTCGAAACTGTCGGATTTCTTCTAACTTCTGATTCCATAGGATGTCACTGTTTATTTGATTGTCTGGTTTCACTTCCCACCTTCGGTCCGGTGAATCACAGATCGTTCTTATATTATATATTGTACTAATTGGGATGACCCCCTTGCTCCCAGTTAATTCTGCCATCCATTCTTTGTCTTCATATCTCATAGTTACTTTGGATAGTCTCATGTCGATAATCGCAGAATACTTTCTTAGGATATCACAACCAATTAAAATTTCGAATGGTAAATTATGAGCAATTAAGAATATCATTGGCAGTGTCTCACCATTACTCATTACTTCTAGAGACACTTGTCTCTTAATGGTTTTATTCTGCCTTCCAGTGGCTCCAATTAAAACAATGTTACTTACTGGTAACGTGGGTAAGCTGATCTTACTCTCTTTTTGAATTTTGTTATACATATTTGTATCAATTAAGGACACATTGGCACCTGTGTCAATCATGAATTTTACAGTTACTCCATATACCTTGGCAATAACATATGCAATTTCGTTATCAGGGTGTTTGATTAATGTGGAATTTTCTTCCATTAACTCCTCACGGATGTTCTTCAGATAGTGGTTCTGAATTATTGTTATTGTTTCGTCATTTGTCTGGTTAGTCAGTCTTGTTAATAACCCAATAGATCGGATCAGTGACGGGTCCTGTGGTATTCTCACTGCCGCTGCTCGTTTAAATGTTGGGCTTTGCCTTCGGCGCGGTCCTCTGATCTGATGGGGTGATTATCCTCAGTGGTTTGCATTCTCTCAACCGAGTGGTCATTGAATGTTATTCGTTCTCGGCTCCTTCTATTTCTTCCGCACTCCGGCTCCTTGGTCTTCTGTAACCCCGTCTTCCGTCGTTTCTATTCTCGGCATTTATATAATTTACCCGTCGCCTGTATGTTTGATTCGGCCCCGGCTGGTTGTTATTGTTGTATTGATTGTTGGGCCTGTTGTAACCACCTCCGTTTTGGTTATTTCCCCTGTTATAGGAATTATTTTGATTATTACTGTTGTTGAAGTAATTCTGGTTATTATTCCTCGGATAATTTTGGTTATTATTATTATTATTATTGAAACCTCTATAATTATTGGGGTTGGCTGGCGGATGATTAGCCGGTGTATGGTTTCCTTACGGCCCACTTGGATGATTTCTATTATCATAGTTTCTGTTATTCGGGGTGTTCTTTTGCCTGTTCAATACATAATGTTTTTCCCGTTCATATTCACCCAATAACGCGGCCATCTCTTGAATCGTCTTTATTCTTCCACTCAACCGGCTTTTGGTGATTTCTCCGTCGTAGTGGTATGCCAATTGGGTCACCAAGCACTCTTCAGGGATGTTAGGTTCTAGGTTCCTAGCTACACTAACCTTACCTAAGAAGTAGGCGGTTGGAGATTGTCCCAGGTAAGGGTCGAATCGGCCGTTGCTGATATTATTTCTGACTACATGCTGCGTCGCCTCCGACCAGTATTTGTCCTTGAACAGTTTTTTAAACTCATTAAAATTATGTATGTCTGGTCGCACAGCCGTCCACCAATTGTCGTGAACTTCCTTGAACATTTCGTCAATCATGCCCTTGATTATCGTCCACCGTGTCTCCCTGGTTCGGGCTAGGTTCTCTTCTACCCGTTCTATGAATTCAATTGGGTTTCGTTTGTAATTTTTGAAGTTGATTGTTTCTCTATTCTCACTGCATGATATGTGTGAGCTCATCAGTGGTCTGTCCTTCAACGCATTTATCTCTTCCTGGAGGCGTAGTTCTCTTGCTCTAAATTCTGCTATTTTCCCTTCTTGGGCGGTTGTGGTGTCCTTCACCTCACTTACCGATGCATCCAATTTGCTATAATTCTCTTCGACTCTGGTCTGTATTTGTTCTAATTTGTTATTTGTTTCTTTTTGGAGTCCTTCAACCCTCCTTTTACCTTCACCTTCAACTTCATTCACCTTGATCAAAATTTCTTCTCGGACTTGCAACACTACTTCGCTGGTTTTCTCTATCTTCTCTTCCGTCTCCATTACAGTCTGTTTCAATTCTTCCCTGTACTCCGTCAATTTTTGCTGTAATGTATCCTGGTTGTATTCAATTTTATCATTCAGCGTCTCGATATCTTCTTTCATTAGTCTCAAGGTTTCGCTGGTTTTCTCATTACTCTTCTCTATTTTTTCTGCTATCAGCTTATTCTCCTCCTTCATTTTCCGTTCTAAAGTTTCGATATTCTTTTTGTTACTCTCCTCATTCCTGTCGAATTTTTCGTTCAAGGACTCCAACTTCTTATTCAATTCTTCTTTGTCTTCCCTTCTTTGTTCTCTAGTTTCTTCCTACATCTGGTCTATTTTTCCGTCTTGTTTCTTAAAATTGTTATTAATTAATTCCCATAGTTGTAGTAGGTCCATGCCTCCTCTGGCTTCCTCCTGCTATGTGGGTTTATCTGGTTCCACAGGAGTTAATAATTCTTCTACATCTTCCACCGAAGTTATCTCCCTTTCTTCCATTCTGGCACCTTTCTCGATCTCCTTTTCTGATCTCTTTGTTCCCTTTTCCGCCTCCTTCTCGCGTATCTTAGTCTGGTATCTCGTATCGTGCTTTGCCGGTTCCATTTCTGTAGTCGCCGCTAGAATCTGTAAGGTTTAATGGTATGATTTCTTAATTATCCTAGCCCTACTAGTTGGCGCGCCACTTTGTAATAAAACTTGCAAATAGAAGATGATGATGCCCCACTGTTGTGAGCGCCACTTTGTAATAAAACTTAGTATCGGGGTGTTTAATAATTAGTGTTTCTGTAATTCGTTCTATTACTCGTATCATGTATGTGTGCGTGACGAGCATTTTTTAATTCGCTCGTTGCGTTCGTGGTATAGTATGGGTGTATAATTGAGGTTATTAATCAGTTCGGTTACTTCTGTGAATGTTATTTGTATGTAGCGAGTCGAGTTATACTTTTTCTTACCACTTACAGGCAAACCGTATCTCTCGGCGTTCGGTTTGAATATTGCCGCCTCGCCACCTGATTGGCACACGCCGTCTTGCAGTGTCGACTTAACTGTGGTGTTTTGTTGTTTTCACTTTAATAATTTTCTATGTATTAGCTTATTTTGTACGAATCAAACATACAGCGTTGCAGAACAATAAGATTTATTAACCCTTTAATAATTTTCAATTATTTAGTAGTACATTATTTTATATTACTACCGGCTTTTACAATTGCTTAGTTGGCATGCTCAGTTGTTTGTATTATGTACACGCCGCTTGGCGAATAACGTTCGTTTACAATAAAAATTGTCACAGGGCGTATTAAAAGTCCTTTTGGCTACAGAAGTTTTGGATTAACGGCTAAAATACACTAATTTATAATAATTCTTAAAACTAGGTACACAATATTTAATACATTAATACATCCAAGTAAGTAATCATCAATGAGAGTTAGTATAGTTTTTGGTTAGGATTTTGACAACAAGTTATGTTTATTAATAAGTTATTATAGATCAGTTTAAATGGTTAATAATTGATTAAAGTTGGTTCAATAATAGTGATATTATAAATACTTTCAGTTCTTGTTCAAAATAGTGATCAGTGAAGTGAAAATTGTGATTTGTTATTATGGATAGAAAAATTGGGAATTCGTTTTTAGTGAGATTATTGTTTTATACTCATCGGTTCTCGTTGGGGCTTCCTCGATGCTCGTCTACTTCTTCCGGATGGATCTGGTCGTCTTCTCCTCTTCGGCTGTTCATCAATCTCGTTCAGACGGTTTTTCCATAAAGTTCGGCTTCTCTCTCGTTCCGCAGTCGTTCGTTTTCTTGGGTTGAAGTAGGTCACTCCTTGTCTTCCTTCGGGATGAGTCGTCAGCTATGATTCTTGAAGTCTTCTTAATTTCCACGGATAATTTTATTTTGTGAATATTTTAATAATAATTAGATTATCAGGTGTTCCATAGGTGGCTATTACTATCTTTCTTCCTTCTGATTTCAGTCAAAATTTACTTATTTATGATAAAATTTGGGTTGAGAGCTGCATACACCTGCCCTCCGCATCGGTCAATAATGGATTCCTAAAAATTCCAACGGTTTTTTGGCAATAAATTTCGGTTGCTATGGTTACCTAATAAATTATGCTAATTCTCATTGGTCGTTAATTTATGTCATTGTTATATTCTAACGTTTTATTTTAGTTTAAATCTATAAAATATCTTCAAATTAAGATTTCTTTCTTATATTAATAGCTATGTTTATTACATGAATACCATTGTTCATAATTTTTGATAAGGATCATTTTGATACCCCTCATGGTTACTTTTGAGTAGCTAATCACATTTTTGTTATTTTTCTTATTTATATTTCATATATATTTTATCTAAAACTGGGTGTTATTTATATATTTTGGTATTAGGTATACCTACTTAACTTGTTTAAACATTTGGTATATTCTGCTTTGATATTGGGCTATTGTTTGTCCTTAAATTTACAAAATTCTTCATTAACTGTTAGGCCTAGAGCCTAGATTTTCCTATACTACTATCTAACATTTCTTTGTAACTCCTTACCTTTATATATGGTACTTTAAAACAATTTTTTACTAGAAACAAATAATAAACATTGGTGATTCTAACTACACCTCTTATTATAACAATAACCATTTTCTTGACAGGTTCAAGCCTGAAATAAACTTCTAACTACCCTTCTGTTCCTTACTACTATCTGGTTCAACTGATAATTCATTACATTATATTGGTTTTTTTAAACAACAACATAACTCTTATTATACTACTATTAAACTGTACTTTACACAATATACTCTATTCCCCCATTCCTTCACTAGAAAACAGTGTCTATCTTTCTTGTTTACCTTTCATTCCAATGACTTAATTTCTATCTTATTTTATAATGAGTATAATGAGTTCATCATTATTTTCACAGTATAATGAGTTTATCTTACTTGCTAGCACAAAGTTTATCACAGGTCTTTCAGTTATTCTAATACAGTCTACTAACTAAAATACCCTTTTATGTTCACCCACTACACTTTTTCCTTCATAGAAGGTTTTTTATTTATTCACTTTCACTTTTATATGTAACATGCTATAACTGCATGTCACCACTTTTGTATTAATACACTCTTTATTCCACTCACTTGATATTATTCACTATGTTGTTTATTTATGTTAACATCATCATGGGGTTACTGGTTATAAGTATTTATTTTATTTTCCCTTCTCTAATGATCACTTTTGTTTATTAACTGTGGCCTTTATTTGCCTCAGGGTATTGTTTACTGGTTTTTATTATATTTATCACTATTCATTTGGGTGTGTTTATTATTAACATCTTATTATTAACATTATTATCTTATATTTATAAGTATATTCCTTCATTAATAAAATATACATAACATTACTATCTTATTTGTCATTATTATCCTAGGTACACCTCATCTATACTCTAATTACATTAGTGCATTTGTTTACATACATTTTGTGGTCATTATTAGGGAATTACAATGTTCGTTATCAATTTCTTGATTACATTTGGTTCTTGGTTCCTTCTTCCTTGTTCCATTGTTCTTTCTTGTGTTTATCCAATCTATTGAGTCAAGTCATCGTCAGTTTATTAGTCATTTGTCATTTTGTCATTAGGTTATTAATCTCTGAGTTTATAAGTTTTTGACCTTTATTCTTGTCTTCAGCTTCTTTGTTTTATAATTAATTATCAATGTATCTTCACTACCTTATGTCATGTTACAATATAGATATAAGATAAGATTATTGTTTGACGATGGAGGGTAGATATTTTATTGTGTTTATGAATATTTAATTATGTGGACAGTGTTTTTCAAGATGGACTGCTTTATGACTGATTTTTGATAAATGATAATTTTGATTGTATATTTTTTGTGTGTATTGATGTCAATGTATTTGTGTATTTTGCTGTTGTGCATTGTATGTATTTTTTTATGTAAACCATATACTGTAGAATTTTAAATATTCAAGAATAATTAATTATGAGGATGATTTTAAATAATTATGAGATTTAGATTCCAGCGGATAGTAAATGATTAAGCATGTAATATATTTGGATATTGAGAGGTATTGTTGTTAATAGGTAAGTGATGAATTTTCTAGTGGTATATTAAGGTGAAATGTTGTAAAAGAGTTTGGGTGATAATTATAAAAATAGAGGCATGGGAGTTAGTTAAATAGAGTTAATGGGAGTTAGTGAAAATAAGAATGTTGAGATACATATAATATATAAAGAGGTGTTAGATATTTTAGGGACACAGTGGTTAGTGATTATATGTAGAGGTGAGTAATGTGAATGGTAAATATATTTGTTGATGATGATATTTTGTAGTAAGGATCCGGTGTAAGGAGTGATCAGCGTGCGACGTGGCAAGGGACCAGCGTGCAGCGTTGTGGCAGGCGGAGCAATTTTGGGTTAGAGTGGTTGCCGATATTTGGTGGAGGGCAAATGGTTAGGTATGGATATGGCCAGGTAGGGAACACACATCCTTGTACAAAGACGAGCGGTGCCAGAGGATTTAAATGGGATTAGTGAAGGGGGTTATTATAGAGATATTGGTGTCATAATATGTTAATGGTTGTTAGTAGCGGGTGTTAGTAGAAACAAGGGGTAGTAAGATTAGATGGACAAATGCCAAAATAAGATATAGAGAATAATGAATAATAGAGAGTCACCCAAACTAATAAGGATAAAAGGGTTAGAAAAGGAAAATTCATAGTAGAACGATGAGGTAACAAAGAAAGGTAATGTAACTGAAGGTGAATAATAAATTTGAAAATTTTTTTATAGAATCTAAGGATATAATAAATGTTTACTAATAAAAGTTGAATAGAGAGTTGATAAAAATAAGAATGTCTTATCAAATTTTATACAAGTTATTTACATGTGAATTGTTCAATGTTAAGTGTTTAATGTTTTATGATGTACCATGTTTTATTATGGTGATGGTACAATAGTGTGTGTGGCTTGGAGGTTACTACAAGGGTAGTAACGATAATACAATATTAAATTTTAAAGAAATGATAGTGATATTGGTGTTGGTCGTTAAGTCTGTAATTATGATTCTGTTGTAAAGGAAAAATAAGAGTAAAGAAAGTTGAGTAAAGAAAATATAAATAGTTTTGAAGTGTTTGCCATAATAGGTATATATGTTCATTTTATCTGAAGTAAAATAATAGAGATAGTGGTTGTTGTTTGAAAGATTAAAATTCGTTTTATGCTTAGTATAATAATATGTTTTCTTGTGGTGAGAGAAGTAAGTTGATGTTGACTGGAGTCAGAGAATTTGTTAAAAAATACAGGAGTGTTGAAAAATGGAAGGATTTGTCTGTCTTAAATCTTGTCTTATGTTATTTGAAAACTTATGAATTAAGAAAACCAATGCCTCAAAACACAAACCAATGCATCTAAGAGGAGACATATCAGTTGCGGATATGGAGATAGATAAGGTCACTATTTTAAAATTTTGTATTGCATGTTTCAGAGTTTGGTGGTGTTGTGACCGCGGTCCTGAGCTGGCCGGTGAGTCAGAGCAGGAGCGTTAAGTTCCTAATGGCCTTATGGTGTTGGGATCTCTCCTGAGAAGTCCAGTAAGGTCAGATGGTATGATCAGCATCATTGGACCAAGGGTAAGTGATTATACTTCTTTTATATTAACACTACAGGGGGTTGTGGCAACATATCTGAACTGATCCTTTTAGAAACGTGTGAATGAGTCAATGTAAGTTTTTATGTTTCGACATAAAACCTTTCATTGAGGGGGTTTTGTGACAGTACAAAAAGGCCTGTTGTCATAGTTATGGGAATAAGGGATTTTGTATTGTATTTTTATTATATTTATGAATGTCAACCATGGTTAGGTCAGTTTTACCCATGTCCCAAGAAACAACGCATATTCCACAAGAGGGGAATGATTCCAAGGTCACCGGCTGACGGGTGAAACCGAACACATACAGTGGCGGTATAAGTGAAGACAAACTCTAAATAGAAAATCTCATTGGCCAGCAATGTGTGTCGTCATTAATAAACGATAATGACGTATCAGTAATAACGTATAAACCAGGGCGTTGGCCGTAGAAACAAAAGACGGTGACGTCATATATACTACTACATACGCAGATTTTGCGTATAACCCGTTCTCAGTCTGCATTAACAACTCAGAGTGTACACACGTTCAATTGTGTGCTGGTCAGTTATTGCCAGCAAAGGTGATGAAAACTTTGTAAAAATGTAATCAAAAACATATCTTAGAGTCAGTGCACAGTTTAAAAAATGAATTAAGCAAAATTTAGTGAAACCAAAAGAGAACAGACAGATCACAAAGTTCGGCCGAACATCCGCCGCCAATCATGGAAAACGTCTGAGGAACGCCATCACCACTACAACTCAGGGAAGTCCTTTTAATATTCAAAATTCTAAATAGTAACATGAGCTCAGAAATATTATTAATACGAAATGTAATCACAATCAATGTATGAAATGTACGAATGAGAGAGTGAGAGCAAATGGTTGCCGGCATTTAAAAACAATAATCTGAGGCGTTGGTTCGTGTTATGCACATATTTTATTTAATGAGTGTAACGAAACAAGTAAATTTGAATTCAATACTGCAGTTTTAAAATACATTTGTTTGAAAGGTTAAAATCCAGAATAAAGCAAATGCTATATAGAGGTTAAAGCATGGTAAAAAGGCGGAAGTCATGAAGCCGCCACTTTGATAATTGTTTAGATGTGAGATGACTCCAATTGTTCATAACATTTGAATATTGAAAATAAAATAAATCATAGATTGTTTAACTACATGTTGTGCAAATGGTTATTTCGAAAACTCAACTACCTATGCATTTCGCTTAACGAACCTGGACCCTAAAGATAAAATTAATGCTGATAATAAAGCCACATGTTTACACCGGATGTATGGTGAGTACTGTTTTATTTACAATTAAAAACATAAAAATAGCTTATCATATTTGTATAATGTTTAAAAGTTAACATTGTGGTGTGTTGGTGACCTTGAGTGAGACTGTCGCTGATTATTAGCTACTGTGTAATTCACTTGGGGTCTATAATTGTGATCTCGTCTATCACCTCCCCCTTGGTTACCTCGACTGTTATAATTATTACCTCTATAATTATTATGATTTGAGCCCAAATGATAATTGTTGTTCGGACCCCAATTATAATTATTATGGTTGTTTGGTGGTGGATTATTATTATTATTATTGCTTCGATTAGAGCGATCATAGTTACCATTGTCATTATTATTCTGTCTGTTGTTATTATTGTAACTATCAGATTTATAATTGACTGTTTGATAATCACGGTACTGCCCTGTTTGTTCACAAGTTTCCAATAGGCTAGCCAGATTCTGTATTTTCTTAAACTGGTTGTACCTGCTGGAGTTCTCGATTTCTTTATTGTAATGTCTGGACAGTTGTTCCACCAGACACTCCTCCGGAATCTGTGGCATTAATTTTCGGGCTAAGCATATCTTCCCTAAGAAGTATGATGTCGGAGATTGTCCTTTGGATGCATCATACTTCCCGTTGGACAAATTCATCCGGATTCGGTTCTGTGTCGATTCCAACCAATATTTTTCTTTAAATTGTTTCGTGAATTCGATTAAGTCCGGGATGTCAGGTCGTACTGCCGTCCACCAATTGTCATACGTCTCTTTAAACATCTCATCGATCATCCCCCGTATAACCTTCCACCTGGTCTCTCAAGTTTTTTCAATGGTCTCTTCCATGTGCTCCAGAAACACCATCGGGTTGCGTCGGTAATTTTTAAAATTTATTAATTCCCGATTGTCACCGTGGCATGTATGAGTGTTCTGGATAGGTCGGTCCTGCCATGAATCCACTTTTGTTTGTAGCTCTCGCTGACAGATTTCTTCTATGCTTGTTTTGTTAGTTTTTATTCGGTTGTCTAATTCATTTGCAACATGGAACATTCTTTGTACCCTGTCACTGACATCTTGTAGTATTTCTTCTTGAGCTTTCTTGTTCTCCTCCCGAACTTGATGTATTTCCTGAGTAGTTCTATCGCATTTTTCTAGTGTTTCGGTTATTTTTTGTTGCACTTCCGTCTGGTGTTCTTCCAATTTCTTTTTTATTTCTTCTTGGTTACCATCGATTCTTTTATCAAGTGTCTCGATGCGTAGGTCCCTACTTTCATTAGATTTGTTTATCTAAAGTTTCCCAGCGTGTACTATTCGTTTCTTGGAAATCTTTCAATTGCTTATTTAGTGATTCAATATTTTTTTCATTGCGTAAATTATTGTCATCTATTTTCTCGTTAATTAATTCGCTATTATTTTTTAATTCCTCTTTCAGGGATTCAATATTTTTATTGGTGGTTTTATTATCTTCTTTTAAAGATTC
Organism: Magicicada septendecula; assembly: GCA_034769895.1. Lineage (NCBI taxonomy): Eukaryota > Metazoa > Arthropoda > Insecta > Hemiptera > Cicadidae > Magicicada > Magicicada septendecula. Next base: position 1,206,329,000 of record CM068367.1, read on the forward strand.
TATATTTTTATTATTATTTTTTTCAGTTTCGTCGATTTTATTTTTTAGCGTTTCCATGTTTTTATTATTATCGTCAATTTTCTTACCCAAATCTTCTTTCAGTGATTCTATGTTTTTATTATTATTTTCAGTGGATTTCTTATTATTTTCTTCCATTTGTCTGAGGAATTTCATGATGCTATCCATGTCGACACTCTCGGTGGTTTTGTCCTCTGTTTGTGCGGGTCTGTAAGGTTGGTTTTCTACGGTGTCACCTGCTGTAGCCTCCACTTCAGGCATTGATTGTTCTTCCTGTTCTTCCATGTCCAATTCGGTGTCTGTTTCTTTGTTTTCTCCTTGTTTGGACTTCCATCTAGTATCGTGCGTGTGAGGCATGGTTGTTTGACTGTAGTTGCCGCGCTAAAGTAGAATAATTAAAATAAAGTACTCGAATCCTGTACTCTCCTATCTACTTAAAGCCACACTAGTTGGTCGCTAATCTATTACAAAGTTTAAATTCTCCCTTTTAAAAGCCCCACTGTTGTTGGCATCAATTTGTTACACTCCGCTTACATACGTGTTTATAAATTCGTCACACGTTAATTGTCTTTATTCAATTCGGTTGATAAATAATTTTTAATTTTTTTATTTAATTGATTTCACTTGTATATTTTGTTTAATTAATTTTTATTAGTTAATTAATTAAGTATTGCAATCTCTGTTAATCGAATGTGGTTCACTTCTGAGCTCACTTGAAGTTCAGTAGCACTTCCGTAGACCTAGATCGTCTGTGTACAGTAAAGTGTTGTTTGACAAAATTATTAAGTAATTAAAACCTTCACGTACCTTTGGTGTAGCACTGGTAGGTTAGTTCTGTCTGTACTGGTTGTTCAGATGGTCTCAGTATGTTATTATACTGTTGGTTTGTCAAAACAGTATAACTGCACTGTTTGTAAGTAAGTGAGCTAAATTGATTTTACTTGGGCGCCATATGGAATCGCAAGTTCTTATTCGATAAAAAGAATTTATTCAAAGAATAAAAATAAATAAATTTAATTGATTTTAAATTATTTCTTTGATTGAGTAATAAAAATAATTTAATTAATTATTTTCCTTCTGGTTTGTTTATGTATTTAAACTGTTGGCGCTTCACACATCCAAGCCGCCAACTTGATTGTTTGAGTGCCTTGAAATTGCAGCTCTTTTAATTGAGAAAAATAATTAATAACTGTTTCAATGATTGCTTACATTTGTTAAATAACAATTTACTTGTTTATTGCTCACAACATGCTTACTTTAACTTTATACATTCAAATTAACAATAATAATGGATTACAATCTACCTGGCTTCAATCTCTCCTAACCCAGAAGGTTGGCAATGATTACTCTAATTATTGGTTTGTTTACTCACAAAATATTTATATCTCAAGGGTGAATTCTTTTAAACTACAGAATAAAATACCTATGCCTCGAGTTACGATGCTTTACAAGAGTTGAATTTAACATGTTAAGACACCTTTAAAATATTAAATTGATTTACGAAATGTTTGTTTAACCTCTACACAGTTTGAGGTTAACTATGGTTAGCCTAGTACATGAGTTATTATATTTGGAATCGTATAATTCCTCTTGAAAAAAGTATAGACAGTGCTTATTACTTATAGTATTAATGTTTTTACGTTAGTACATGAGTGTATTATTTCTTATACTAGGATTTCATTGTTACTTAACTAAATACCACTATTATATTAACGATTCGGAACACAAAGTTTTTTATAAGTAAAAATATAAAGTTTTACCTTACAGCGTGAACCGGTTTTTGCCTTTAAAACTAGATACATCGCTACACCTACAGATCGCCAACATATACAGACACAATTACATGACTGATCTAATACATCACACAAAAGAATGGACAAAAAAACAAATACACAGCATACAGACAAAACACGAGAGAAAAATAAAAAACCTGACACCAATCAACATAAATATAATTCCCTCACACAAATTCTACCCACGTACAGTAAACCTCACGAACGTCACACTCACTAAAAACGAACAAACACTCCTTGATAAAGGCCTAAAACATAACATACATTACAAACAAAACAACCAAACACTAACAAAACTCATAGTTGACACTGAAGCAAATATACAAAACACAGCACCAGAACACCAAGACACACTAAGACATAATATAAACAATATAATAGGAGCAAATAAGACACCAGACAACAAGAACCACAACTCAGAAATACACACAGCCATCAAACTGACGGAAAAGGCACACAAACACAACATCACATTTGTAAAAGCAGACAAAGGCAACACGACTGTAATCATCCCCACAGACAACCTACACAAAAAAGTACAAAACTTCATGGAACAGAACAACATCACAGAACTAAAACATGACCCCACCGACAGATACCAAAACACAGTAAAACAAGTAGTCAACAAAGCCAAATACATAATGACACACAAACAAAAGCCCTACATGAAACAAATCCGACCATCAACTCCTACCCTCCAAGCGCTTCCAAAAATCCATAAAGAAGATATTCCGATCTGCCCAATTATCAACTACCGTAATGCCCCTGTACACAAACTCGCAAAATATCTAGACAAAATTATCAGACAACACACACAACTAGTGCAGTAAAAAACAACACAGACCTAGTAACAAAAATAAAAGACATACATATCCCCCATAATGCCACATTAGCCTCCTTTGACATTAAAAACCTGTACACAAACATCCCCATCTCTGAAACAATCACCATCCTACAAAACAAACTCAAACAGAACAACACACCAGACGAACTTATCAACGAAATAACAGAACTCTGAACATTATCACAAAACAAAACTACTTTACTTATAACAATAAATACTACACACAGAATGATGGTCTATCCATGGGCTCCCCCATATCCAGCATTCTAGCAGAAGTCTTCCTCCAACACTTAGAAAAAACAAAAATACTCACAAAAAATGACAGACACTCACATAAAATACTATATTGGCACAGATACATTGATGACATTCTAATACTATGCAGGGGAAACAAAAGACAATGGGAACAGTTATTAACGCACATAAACAAAATACATAAAAACATAACCTTTACTGCCGAATACGAACACAACAATACCATAAACTTCTTAGACCTCTCCATCACAAAACTAGACCACAGGCACAAATTCAGTATATACAGAAAACCAACTACAACTGACACACTAATACACAACTCCTCCAATCACCCAGTACAACACAAACTAGCTGCCTTCAGAACCATGATACATAGACTTAACAACATCCCCTTAGATGAAAAAGACTACAAAGACGAACTAAACAAGATAAAATATCTAGCAGAATCTAACGGATATGACAGAACATTAGTCAGTAAACTCCTACACAAAACACAAAACAAACAACAGACAAAGACAGAAAACAACAAATTCATAACACTAACACATATCAACAAACAAACTGAAAAAATAGCCCAAAAATTCAAAAAAGCAGGATGCAGAATCGCTTACAAAACTACTAACAAAACAGAACACACACTATCAAAACACACACACAAAGCAAAAAACAAATTCGATCTACCCGGTGTTTACAAGCTAAATTGCTCAAATTGCAACAAATTCTACATAGGCCAGACAGGACGTAGCTTCAACAGAGATACATTGAACACACAAAGGCACTCCACTCCACTACAGAATCCACCTTTGCAAACCACCTCATTGAAGCAAACCACACATATAAAAACATCGACAATAACATGAACATTCTACACGTACACACAAAAGGCCGAAAACTAGACACTCTAGAACAATTGGAAATATACAAACACACGAAAACAAATAAAAACGACATCCTAAACGAACAGACACAATTCAAATCGCACACATTATTCGAACATATCTCACCCCACACACACAGCATCGATCTTTCGAAATTCGATTCCGTTGCCCACAACAGGACGGACAGCGCTACCAGCGGCAGCCTCTGAAGAAGCCTTTTAAAGGCGAAAACCGGTTCAGGCTGTAAGGTAAAACTTTATATTTTTACTTATAAAAAACTTTGTGTTCCGAGTCGTTAATATAATAGTGGTATTTTCCTATACTAGTCACATAATATTCATACACTGTAATCATATATTGCACGGTAGTCCCTGTTTTATAATCGCTTTGGATTATTTTTAATTTCACTTTACGATCGGGTACACTGATCGTACACTTCACTTTTACATGAATGAACGATGATTACTTCTTGAAATTAAATACTTGGTTAGGTACTTCACTTAACCTCGTTCTTTTTATTTCGCACAACTAGTAAAATGAACACTACTTGTTGCGATGTACTTTAAAAGGTATTAACTTCTTCCTTGTTGTTGTTTAATAAGATTTGATGAAAATTTAGATCTGGAGTCCTGTAGTAGCCGCTGGAATGGAATTTGACAAAATGTGTTTCTCCTCACTCGTACAACCATATATATAGTCTGCTGAAAAACCCGCTAGGCAGCGACAATTAATGTTTGAAGTAATTTTTTGATTGGCTAAAAATGACGTCGTTGATGCGGTCATTCTATTTTTAGCTCTTATATAATTGTTTTTAAGCGTGGGTCTTATTATTGTTGGTGTTACTTGTATCCATCCAAAATTCACAAAATTTATCATATTTACGTTTATACTCAGTTATACTAATTACAAATTTGGTTCTATTACTAGCATCGAATTGCTCATTCCTTTCTGGTTGGTTATTTTGATATGAATAGAGGCCAGTTTGGATAGATCTTTCATTAATAAAATCTATCTTAATGTAAGCCTATCTTAAATATTGCATTGTTTTCAAATGTCTTCTGCTATATTTTGCAGATTCTATTTTAATATTTTTTAACATTGATTCAACTCTCCTTAATTTCTATTTTGAACACAATCATCTTATTGAAATTAACATATTATTATTTAAAATTGCTGCATCCAGCTGAACATTAACAATCATTATAACATATTTGTTTATTAACAATCAAATAAACAACGTTACTCACCGTCAGAGGCTTAATTCTTATACTTGCGATATTATATTAGACTCAACATGTTTCGGGACAGCTTGTCCCATCTTCAGGAGTAAAACAAATACTCTTCAAACCTCAATAGAGGATGAATCGTCGAACATTATAACATATCAAAATACAAAACACACATTGAATAAATTAATGAAAACCACAACATTAAGCGCACGTGTAGGCTCCAAGGTGCACACCTCACGCCAGCTGAACGCGCACTAAGTAAAATCACTCATCACTCGAAAGATGTCGCAGTGCAGTATCATATAAAGCATTCAACTTAAAGTTTAGTTGATCGTTCAAAACAAATGGCCTGGTGTCACTATTATTATAAGCTTTGTAAATCTCGAATTCTTCGAGAACGTTCATGTACTGTCCCTTATTGCAAATATGGAGGGGGACTAAGTTAGTCTTAAAATCAGTGTAGCCGTGATTTTCATCGACAAGATGTTTAGCAAAACTAGATTTCATGTTTTCAAGGGCACGATAACTGGTGAGTGGCCTATGTTCAACGAACCTTTTTAAAAAACCACGGCCGGTCTGTCCCACATAAAACGCGCCGCAATCATCACACATCAATTTGTATACCCCCGTTTTCTTCTCTAGGGCTGTAGGTTCATGAGTGCGCAAGATATTTAAAATGTTATTAGTCGTTCTATAGGCAGCGATAAGATTGCCATTATTGTTCAGAATAGGTGCTACAATCTTGGGCATAAGGTCTGTGTAAGGAGGCAGGATATATTTATGCGTTCCCTCCCTAGTTGTTCTACGTGTGTTAGTATCCTTACGTTTCTTGTGTTTTCTGAGGATGCTGTCTATCAATGATTCCTTGTAACTGATAGAGGACGCGATGTGTTTAATGATGCTCAACTCGTTATAGTAATCATGCAAGCTAAGGGGTACTGACAAGAGACGGCTGATCATACTATGAAAGGCGGCCATTTTATGAGTCACCGGATGATGGGATGTAGCGAGTAACGATATCAGTAGCCGTAGGCTTCCTGTATATACCAAACAGAATCTTATTTCCATGCCTACTGACAGTAAGATCCAAGAAGTTTAATTTACCGTTATCTTCGACTTCTAGTGTAAACTTCATATTGTCATTGATGTTATTCAAATAATTGTGTAAAATGTCAATCTGACGGTGTGTGCCATTGTAAATCATAAAAGTATCGTCAACGTAACGTCCATAAAACACTATGTTAGATTCAAATCTATTGTTAGAAAATATAAAAGAATTTTCAAAATAATTTAAGTAGACGTCGGCCAAAAGGCCTGATAATGGGGATCCCACTGCCAAACCATCAAGTTGGCTGTAGAATTCCTTGTTATGTGTAAAGTAATTCTGATTGAGAAGTAAGTCTAAAAGGTCCATCAACTCCATAATACAATCAGCGCTTAATTTTTTCGCGTTAACAAGGTTATCCCTAAGGACCCTGAGGGTGTCAATAACTGGAACATTAGTGTATAGGTTGATGATGTCAAACGAAGCCAACTTGTAGTGAGGCTCAATTGTTAAATCTTTTATTTTATTAATGAAATCTATGTTGTTAACAACGCTACGATTATTGGTCAGGTTCAAATTTTGTTTAAGCACACTTACTAGTTTTTTGGTCGTTTTGTATCCCGGTGCAGTGGTGAAGTTGACTAATGGTCTTATTGGAAAGCCAACCTTGTGGATTTTCGGTAACCCTGTCAATACCAGTGCTCTAGAGTTGATAGGTTTTAAAGACCTCCTAGTGCGCTCATCAAACAGGTGTACACATTTGTTCAAATTCTGGTTTAGTTTTTGGACATATTTATCAGTGGGATCCGCGTTTAATTTCTTTATGTTATTATTAGCGGTGAAGTCATTGACCCTGTCATTATAATGGACAATAAGGGACAGTACATGAACGCTCTCGAAGAATTATCCCACTGATAAATATGTCCAAAAACTAAACACAATTACTTTACACATAACAAGGAATTCTACAGCCAACTCGATGGTTTGGCAGTGGGATCCCCATTATCAGGCCTTTTGGCCGACGTCTACTTAAATTATTTTGAAAATTCTTTTATATTTTCTAACAATAGATTTGAATCTAACATAGTGTTTTATGGACGTTACGTTGACGATACTTTTATGATTTACAATGGCACACACCGTCAGATTGACATTTTACACAATTATTTGAATAACATCAATGACAATATGAAGTTTACACTAGAAGTCGAAGATAACGGTAAATTAAACTTCTTGGATCTTACTGTCAGTAGGCATGGAAATAAGATTCTGTTTGGTATATACAGGAAGCCTACGGCTACTGATATCGTTACTCGCTATATCCCATCATCCGGTGACCCATAAAATGGCCGCCTTTCATAGTATGATCAGCCGTCTCTTGTCAGTACCCCTTAGCTTGCATGATTACTATAACGAGTTGAGCATCATTAAACACATCGCGTCCTCTATCGGTTACAAGGAATCATTGATAGACAGCATCCTCAGAAAACACAAGAAACGTAAGGATACTAACACACGTAGAACAACTAGGGAGGGAACGCATAAATATATCCTGCCTCCTTACACAGACCTTATGCCCAAGATTGTAGCACCTATTCTGAACAATAATGGCAATCTTATCGCTGCCTATAGAACGACTAATAACATTTTAAATATCTTGCGCACTCATGAACCTACAGCCCTAGAGAAGAAAACGGGGGTATACAAATTGATGTGTGATGATTGCGGCACGTTTTATGTGGGACAGACCGGCCGTGGTTTTTTAAAAAGGTTCGTTGAACATAGGCCACCCACCAGTTATCGTGCCCTTGAAAACATGAAATCTAGTTTTGCTAAACATCTTGTCGATGAAAATCACGGCTACACTGATTTTAAGACTAACTTAGTCCCCCTCCATATTTGCAATAAGGGACAGTACATGAACACTCTCGAAGAATTCGAGATTTACAAAGCTTATAATAATAGTGACACCAGGCCATTTGTTTTGAACGATCAACTAAACTTTAAGTCGAATGCATTATATGATACTGCACTGCGACATCTTTCGAGCGATGAGTGATTTTACTTAGTGCGCGTTCAGCTGGCGTGAGGTGTGCACCTTGGAGCCTACACGTGCGCTTAATGTTGTGGTTTTCATTAATTTATTCAATGTGTGTTTTGTATTTTGATATTTTATAATGTTCAACGATTCATCCTCTATTGAGGTTTGAAGAGTATGTGTTTTACTCCTGAAGATGGGACAAGCTGTCCCGAAACATGTTGAGTCTAATATAACATCGCAAGTATAAGAATTAAGCCTCTGGCGGTGAGTAACGTTGTTTATTTAATTGTCCTACAAGTGGCTTGGTACTATAAACAATACTTAATATTATATTTGTTTATTATTGTTTAATGGCTTCCTTACTTCATTATTACTTATTCAAAATTATTCTTACTTCCTACACTTATCATACTAGACATTGTTTTGGTGACTTACACCTTTTTCATTATTATTATATTGTTACAACACAAATAAGCCACCCCAATACCAGGGATGAAAAAAGATGAATCTGAATGTAAATAAGTAGTTCATAAAATAAAATGTTTAATATAAAGAAAACAAAAAGACAATGACACGACAAATGACAACATGACCTAACCCAACCAAAAGAAGAAGGGAACAACAAAAAACAAACAAGAATAAAACCAAAGAAGAAAGTGATTGACCCAACAAAAGAAAACAAAATAAGAAATTGAATGACTCAATTCAACTAAATAAAATAAAACCAAAGGAGAAGGTGGAGAACCAAGATATAAATCAAATACACTGAAAGCGAAGAAGGAGGAAAATGAAAAAGAAACAAACCTAAGATAAAGGGAAATAAATAAAAAGAAATCAAATGATAAGACACAAACAAGTAATAAAGAATAAAAGCAGGAGAAATGGTACACTCAATGTAATGTTGAAAAAGAAACCAATAAATAACTAAGTAATAAATAAATATTATTATCAATTAACTGATAAAGGTAAATGATATTTAATGAAACTCAATTAAAGAATATTAAATATAAAAGCAAACTAACCCACAAATTAGAGTTAGATGTAATGATGAAGTCAATAGAGACTTAAACTTGTTAATATTATTAATGATATTTGTAATGAAAGAGATAGTACGGTAGTGAGAAAGTAATTATAGGGATTACCCATTTAGAAACACTTAAAACAAAAACATTTAAGAAGTGCAAAAGTTGAAGTGTAAAAACCCCAAAGTAAAGTGATAATGAAAAAACACTAAATAAATTATAATAAACAATAAATAATTTAAAAGTGAAGGTGATGATTAAATAAGAATAATGTATTATAAAGAAGGTCAGTATTGTGAAAAATAGTGAAGGATAAAAAAATAAACACTTAATAAATCAAAAAGAAACACTAAATGATTAACAGTGAAAAATATTAATAATTAAGAAAGTTGTTAAGAATAGTATTAAGGATAAACATTTAATCAAGATGTAATGAACACTGAAGAGTGATGATAACCGTAGTAATTAAAAATGAATATTATAGTTAAGTTTAATTGAATACAATTGTAATTAAAAGGGAGAATCCCATGAAAGAGGAAACAGATAGTGTTACCATGGAGTGAAGGTAAAGATTAGTTAAAAAATAAGAAGTTGAGACAAATCAATAAACAACCCATGTTATAAGGGATAATTAAGTAAGTAAGTTCAAAAAGTGTGATGTTGGTTATCACCCAAAAAGTAATATAAAATGAAATGAACTGTAAACAAATGTTATCAAATAATTGTTAAATAATTGTTTAAGCAAATTTATGAATAGGATATGGCTGGAGGAATAATACAGACCATAGGCCTAGATGTTGTATTTTATGTGATCAAAAATAGTAAATAATAGCCACATTGTTATTATTGGCAAATTAAATAAGTAAGCAATGTATGACTTAGAAAACGAGAAAACCAGTTAGTAAATAATTAGCAACCCATGAGGTATAAAATAATAGTAACATACGAATAACGCCAAAACAGATCCAAAACACATTAACAAATAACACGACCAATTATAATAACAAAACTAAGCTCATTAAGATAAAAGGAAATGTAATTTGTACAAAATAAGTAAAAACCAATAATGGCTACTTAAACCTATGAGATGCCTAACTGTCAAAAGCAAACAACTACAAATTGTAACAAATTAACAAAGAAAATAGCAAATCCAAGGCAAATAACTAACCAAGGATAATTTGTAAATTATATTAAAAGCAAAATATTAGAATAAGGATTTAAATTAAAAGAGAAATGTAATTAGCAAATATTAAAATAATTGTAAAATTGTAAAACATAAAATAACCCAATATTATGGGGTATCAAAATAATCTTTGAAAGGAAATACAAATAACAGTGGTAATAATTAATATGAAGAATATCGCAAGGGATAGAGTGACGTGGCTACAGCGACAAAGCATTGCCTTTAGGAGTTAAAAAAAATAATTAATACTTAGGGAGGAAGATCAAGGAATAAAAGCAATCAGAAGATATGCAAGGATTTTGAAAAGAATTCAAATATGATAACAATGGTTTTTTGTCAATCTAAGCCAATCAGATTTAATTAGTAACTATAGCAACCACCGTTAGTTACAAAATTTCGGTTAGATTTCTTACTCGAAAAGTGACGCTCTTGCCGAACAGAAGCCAAATTGTGAACGGCCAAATTTTTAATTTAATATATCAAAAAAGTGAACAAAATTCAAAACGATGAACCATTAAGAAGCAGACGAACGACCAGAACATTTAATTGATGCCAAGGACCATTTGACCAGGAAATTAAATGAAAATATGACTACATCCAATATGAAAAGGACGCAAGACATACCTAAGCCCCAAGATTACTGAAAATTGATGCCTAATGCAGCCCAAATACATTTTTGACTGACAACTGTTTATACCAAGTCGCCTGATTTGATAAGTATAATTGAATTACCCAAATTCCAAAAATAAACTCACCTTAAATATTTCTAAAAGTAATTGGAACTCTCACTATAAACCGAATATTCTCTTTCAAAGATTAAATAAGAAAAAACAAAACACTGAAAATTGTTAAATTAGAATATAACCTGTTGATATAATACAAACTTTATAAACACACTTAACTACACTACAGAACCAATTATAACCAAACACATTATTATTTAAGTACAAAATGATATAAGGTAATGTACTTTTTATTGTAACCATAAGGAATCATTTTCTTATAATCAAAAGAACTCCAAATTTGAACAAGTACATTTGTTAACCAACTAAACGGCAGCCATGCTGGAATGAACAACTCGTTACAAAATCGATTTCGTCAACCCAGAGAAAGACATCTCAGAATTAATGTCGGTGCAAATCTATTAATCAACAAGAATAATTTTAATTGTCAAACTGAAATATTACAAATCAACCATTAAAATAACTAGTACAAAGAGTAACCATTGTTTTTATTTCATAGGGAGTGTATTGTATTACTTGTGTTTGTTAACGAAAGCTAGATTTGACGACCAGCGCTCACGTTGCAATTCGAACAACTACCTACTCAATTCAGGAGGCTGAACGAGAGGGAATTATTTGAATGCTCCGGCCGTCATCACTGAGAACACCCTTTTAAAATATTATTTGATAAGTTTAATTGTTTTAATAAACAATTTGGCGCCACCCGGGATTCACAAACCCCTATTTAAGAACAGGTAAGGTTACTACTGTGTTGCACTGGTAATTATAGCTTCGCTACAGACTTCGTTAGCGCAAGAATTGATGTAACAACTCCAGTGCGAGACGAACGCACACTACATACACAATATACTCGTCGTTTACAGACACGAACACATCATAACGTTACAATATCTACATTTTCCTATACTCTTTATTATACATGATTATGATTTCCATAATCTGTTTGGTCATCATTGGTTTGTCTATCATTTCAATTTTCTTTTCATTATGGACTCCACATAAGTTGTGGTGAGTCATTATTTTGAGTTTTTATTATATTATTTATTCTTCATTGAGTCATCTTAACTCATCTTATGCCAGTCTCCTAGTTTACACAATTCATAATAAGGTTTTGTTCACCTTGACTGCTAATATTTCTTTCTACAAAAAATTACATTCTTATAACATTTTTAAATACATATAGTTTTTACATTGTTGATTACATTGATATCATATTATTATTAGAACATCTACAATTTGTTCTCTCATTAATTATTCTATTATCATTATTCATTATGCCTTAGCATACCCTTCTTTTAAGGTTGATCTAACATTGAGATTATACTGTTACTCTTATTTGAATGGTTCATTTATTATAATTCTTTCATAGTTCATGATTATCAACAATATATTTCCTTTTGTTTGTTATTCAAATTAATACTTTGGAATTACTCAGCTAATGTGCTGTTTACACTCTAATACATGTTATAAATATTATTTCTTTCACCTTATACTACTTATGGTGTTTTACTTTATTTCATGGTTTGTTATGCTCACTTAAACAATCTATTTGGGAACTTGTCTTGGTCAATGTCTCGGTCAAATCGTCTGGTTATGTTGTATTGTCATTTTATGCTGATAGTAGATTTCTTACTGTTCATTTGAATTTCTTATTTCTTTCCATTCTTTGATGGTTTATGATTTTAATTCTATTATATACTTCATCGTTTCCTAGACTTGGTTCTTATTCATAATTATTTTGGTATTATCTTCACTCTTCTGATCGTTTTAAGAGTATGGAACGTTTTGTGACGTTACAACATATTTTGCGTCTAGATTTTATTTTATTTCCAAACTTACAAATCTTGAACCTACTAGTATAATGAATTCAGCAAAAGAACTGTGTGAACTGTACAATACGGATTTGGAGGATAGTCTAATAAATGAGTGTATCCATCTTAAAGGTTTCATCAAAAATATTAAACGTGAAGTGCTAAACAAGAAAGGTGAAAAAGTAGAAAAACCTGGACTTTGCCAAGTTTGAATAAAATGTTAGTTGAAAGAAACTTACAAGAAGTTTATCCTAATATTTGTGTTACGCTGAAAATTTATAACTGCACAGCTACAACCAACTGTTCAGCTGAAAGATCGTTTTCTGTTCTAAGAAGAGTGAACAACTACATGCAGTCAAGCCAAAGACAAGAGCGACTTGTAAGTGCAGCAGTTCTGAGTATTGAGTCAGATATAACTAACAGGCTAAGTTTTGATGAAATAATCAATGATTTTACTCACAATCAAGCCAGACGAAAACCATTCATTATGTAAGCTAAGATACATTTTTACATATCAGGTTTGGTTAAATGCTTTTCACTGAACTTACTGTAATTCTGTAATGTATTAAAAATAAACAATGTCAAAAACACTGCCTACTTTTTAATTCCATGTCTAATTATTACAATGTTAAGAGTAAATATTTAAGAAATACCATCATAATTTAAGTCAAATTGTGAAATATAAAAAAATATGACATAACTGTGATGAAGAGTAAAAAGAATACATTTTCTGTAGACTACATCCTACATGAATTATATGTCAATGTCGAGAGAATTACGCTATTTAAAATTACGTTGTAACTTGTAATACCTACAACGCTACAACAGACTGCCATCACATGTTATGTTTACCTATTATAATGTACTCAACTTGAACTGGTATGTCTGTAAAATCACGGCTTGTTTCCTTGTTTGAGTCATAAGTTTGTGTGGGTGGGGGTGTGGTGTGTGGGGGCGGCATATTACTTAGAGCACAGGGGCACACAATACCTAAATATGGGCCTGGGTACAGGCAATACTCAGATGCTGAAATGTACAAAGCAAAGATAATAAATAAAAAGACAAAGAAGCTGAATCGGCTGGTACAAGGCTTGACTACCAAGTACAACTGTATACGTGTTAGTTTCTTTTGGTAATGCAAAGACTTGATGTGTTATTGGCATCCACACCGTTGCTATTACGAATTTTGTTCTCCTACCTATGTGTGTGGAATAAGAGTTAAAATAAGTTTTAGAAATCATTTATTAAATTAAGAATTCTAATCATAAAAATCTGAATGCCAATGAATTTACTACATACATGTTTCAGCTATTAAGAATTTAATTGTTTGGTACAGCTGTCATAATGTCTGATAAATTACATCCGTCTATGAGATGTTTTACTCATAAATAATTGGTATGATGTACTCAAAACATGTAAAAGAAATACGTTATTGTCATTTGTGGTTATAGAATGTAAAAATACCTACAAACACAAATGAAAAGGAATGTTTTTGTATTCCTATAAATAAGGTACCTCCCATCACCCAATGTTGAAACCAACCATGTTCCAATACCAGTATGAAGTATTTTTTAATTCTTAATTTTGAGTACTGAATCAGATATTGCTATTTTATCATCATAGGATCAGTTATTGAGAGAATTAATCATAATTCACTTAAAAAAAAAAATTTTTGATCGATCATTATAAATCTGATTGTCTTCAGATATTATAAAAATTATTCTAACCTCTGTTAAAACTAAAAATACATATGTTCACAAGCACAGAAGAACTTGAAATATATGTACATTCAACTTCCTATTACCTGGAACGAAGAAAAGACTTTAGCTCCATGAATAGTTCAGACTTATTCTAACAATTAACTGTGGTAAATTGAGTATAAATTGCAGAACATTTCCTTTTTACAAAAGATTTAAGCATCTTTTGAAATATTCTAAAGTATTGTACAGGGTGATTATGAGAAACGAAAAATTAAAAAAATTCAATATTGTGAAGAAAAACATTTTTAAAGAATTATTTGTATCATAATAATAATAAAAAATATGCAAGTTCAGAATGCGTACAGCACATTTTTTTCTGGAAGGTGACATCTTGCAGGTGAACTCCATTTTTGTGCAGTAATTCCTGCACAGTCTCTTAGTTTAATTGTGAATGGTCAAACCAACATTTCAACAGGAATTTCAGCAATTGCTTCTCAGATCGTAGCTTTCAATTTCTCCATTGTAGCAGGTCGACTACTATACACTTTGCTTTTAAGGTGATCCCACAAGAAGAAATCACACTGACAGATCAGGACATGTGGGAGGCAGTTGCCAAACAATGACAGTTGTCAAACAACCATCGTACAACAGCCACCGATATTTGTGCCATGAGCCATCAAAGACATTGATCTATCTTGTTGAAACCAGGCATCAATCATTTATGGAAATATCTGTAGTCATTGTGGAGCAAAGGTTTCCATCAATGTACCAATCTGATGTGACTGTAATCGCAAGGGCATCCTTGTTCTCAATAAAATAAGGACCTATTACGCTATACAATAACACGGCACACCACATGGTAACTTTGTTGCTCTGCTATTGACACCGGTGTAGCTAGTAGGATTTTCGTGTACCCAGTAGTGAAAATTTTGTTTACAAATCCATAAGGTGGAAGTGGGCTTTGTCTGATATCACAGGTTCTTAACAAACTCATTGCCCTCGTTTATATATTAAAGTTTTTGATTATAGAATTGTTGTCATATTAGGTGATCATTGGGTTTCAGTTCTTGAATGATTTGCAACTGGTTCGAATGGTAATGTAAGTCCTATACCAAAATTCTTCGAACACCTAAACTATGTAACCATAAAGACACTTCCTGAGGATGGATTGAACAGTGTGGGCTTCTTATGATAACCGCTCAAACAGCTTCGATATTGTCACATGTACAAACGAGTTGCACACTGCCTAGAGGCTTCTTATTGATTGCTTAATCTTAGGGGTGGCTCGTTCTTAGGGCGCTAAGGCGCGCGCCCTCCAGTTTAAATCATATCACTAAACAATCCATTATCACTGCTCGTGGAAAGTCATTATATCTTTATTTAATACTTCGGACGAGAAAAAGTTTTCGTGTTAGGTAATAGCAGAAATGTTTTCGGAACAGCATCACGGTGCTCTTGAATGAACGTTGAATGAACCTGTAAGCTTATAGGCGGTATTTCCACTGGCAATTGGTGCATCTCCTATCGCGCCTCGTTGAGCAAAAAGTGACGTGATTCACTCCGTACAACTAATCGCAGACTATTGATAGTCTGAGATTTGCTCTTTTGGGTGTTTCTCCGCTGTGATTAATTCAGTGCAGGCATTTGTTTAGTGTTTAGGTTTTGAGTGTGTGTATTTATTTAATAGCATCACGAATAATTTAGGTAAATATTGTAGTGTCGAATTATTAGGTTTTGTTTTATCATTTTACCCAAGTGTCTGGAGGGAAGAAATAGAAAAGGAGATACAAGCTTCTGAATTTGTGGCAATCGAATGTGACTAGACAACCGACGTGACAAGCCACTGCATATGGTATTAGTTTTTAAATACATGTTTAAGGGATCGGTATACGAAACGTTTTGCGGATTTCTCAGTCCTGAAGGTAAATATGCAGAAACCTTAGCAAAGTGCATAAATGGACAACATAAATCGTCTTCTGCACACACATCACAGGAAACGTTAATAGCTGAGACTTATATGGCGTTAATGTTATGTGTGGTTCTGTTGGAGGTGTACAGGCAAAAATTAGAGAAGTGTATGCGCTTGCATAATTTGTACACTGTTACACTCATCAAATAATTTGTTATTAGAAAAAGCAACAAGTGTAAACAACAAAGTTAGAGTTCTTTCTCAAATCTGTCTGCGATTTCAGCACTTTTGTCACACTCATTTCTACGAACGAATGTTTTGGAGGAAGTAATGTAAGCCAGGTTACCCAGTTTCTATAACAAAATGGAATTACTACATTTTGTACATTCAACGTTGTGTACGAAAACCAATATAAGTTGGAAGAATGTTTTTAAAATTTTGAAGAAAAGTGTACAAACACACTCTCAGTTAATGAAGGAATGGTCACAGAAGGACTCTTCTGAACCAATATTTCATGTTCTGGCTAACATTTTTCATAGAATTCTATATCACATGAAGATAATATACCAATAACTACAGAGTAGGAACAAAGGCAGTGTAATGTGGCAAAGTGACATCAGAATTTTTGAAAATGAAATGTAGAAAGGGAGGGAGAAAATAAATAAAATAGAAACACAAATAAACGAGGATTCCTTGAGTAACCAAGAAAAAGGAACAATAATGTTGGATGCAGCACTGGAATAGGGGGTGCAAAAGAAGTATGTGACATCATTATAACTCAAGTAAAAGGTAGATTTACTTACACGGGACACCTGGTGGCAGCTTCGTTTATATCCAATGATGACTTATTTCCACTTTTTTCTACAAACTTTCAGGAAGAAAAATTTTAGCGAGTGATTCAGCATTACCCTTTCTTACAAAAAAAACAAAGTTCGGAGTGAATTGAAACAATTATATTAGCCTATATTATATTAAAGGCACAATAAGACTTCTTAACTTTATGAAAGAAAACAATATTACATCAGTTTTCAAAGATGTATTGAAACTTATAAAATTATCATAACTACCCCTCTGATAACTGCCAAACCAGAGCGCTGCTTTTTGACTCTGAAAAGACTAAAAACTTTCTTGAGAAATACAACGAAAAACAAGAGACTGAATGCTCTTGCGATGCTATCTATCA
Organism: Magicicada septendecula; assembly: GCA_034769895.1. NCBI lineage: Eukaryota > Metazoa > Arthropoda > Insecta > Hemiptera > Cicadidae > Magicicada > Magicicada septendecula. The sequence goes on from CM068367.1 coordinate 1,206,346,654, forward strand.
ACAAGGAACTTGTTAAAGAAATGAAGGACTTTGATGATAGAGTGCTAGAAAAATTCATTAATTTATAGGAAAGGCGAATGGACTTTCTCTACAAATAAATGATATGTTTAGAGTGTAGCTATCATAAAAATATAGTGTATTACTTTTTTGTGGGAACAGTATAGACATTTTTGTGGACACTTCGACACTAAAGAGACAGTGAAGAGACTAAGAATGTGTCTAGTTATGTTTATTAATAAAATCGCGGACTATCTACAGCAGCTCACAATGTTTGAGGTGAGTTCAAATTTTTATAATGCCTAAAGGCCGCGCCCTCCAGCCTCTTAAGTCACGAGCCGCCACTGCTGAATCTGTTTGCTCAAATTACATATCCATGTGTTAATTGCTTGTGCTGATGGAACACAATTGTGGTGTTTAAAGTAACAGGAAAATCCTCTACATGCAGCCTCCATTCTGTCATTGTTTTTGTATAAAAGCATGCTGCAAACCACTTCAAGTATCCATGATAACTAAATAGCAAGATGGCATGAGCTGGTTTCTATGTGTTACTCAGTCAGCACTAACAATTGCTCAGGCTATCAACACAAATTTCAAAATTTCCTGTTCCTTGAATTACCCTATACAAATACTACATAAAATATTTAAATATACTAAAACAACTCAAATTAAATGATAGGTAATATTCTTACAGTAACACTAATTGAATTTTCTTCATAATATAAAGACTTCAATTTATTGGCAGATAAATATTTTACTTCTCCTCTATGCTCATTATGTCTCGTGACTTTCATTCATGATTTTAACATTTTATTTTCTTGTAGTATTTTTAATTGAGTAATGCAATGCACTTTTAATTTTGATTTTGTTGTGACCTGCCACAGTGATTCCACTTATATGTGTTACAGATATGGAAGACTGTACATAGACAAATGAAATGTTTATGTTGTTCTCCATCAATATTGTACTTGACTGATCCATCAGTGACCATTTGACAAAGACTAGCTTGTTATAATTTATGGACTTGTTCGAAACAATTTTGGGCAGGACTTACTGTGTAACTAGGGCAACACTGACTAATTACTCAGTCTTAATTGAGCCACTGAGGATACTCATCAGAGAATGGCAAAGGGTTTGCAAAGAGAAATAAAATGCACATTAAACAAATTTATTATTAATAAAAATTGTGACTAGTTTACTTCATCTGGTGTGTACAGCTAATAGCAGGCCACGTTATAATCAATGAAGATTACTAGATTACCCCATGGCAGGGAGCTCTATTTAAACCTCAGGACATGGTATATGTCCACTCTCTTACATAGTGCCTTTCCTGCTCCTGCTGTTGGCATCAATTTTGAATCACTCTAAGGTTAATGGAGCTAAGATCATTATCCATATAAATATTATATATACACACACACACACACACATTCAGTTGTATTCAACTTTTGTCAAACATTTTGAATTCATGTTGTAATTTGTTATTGTATTTAACTTATCAATGTTATACAACAGAAATATGATATACATTATGAGATATTACTAGGGCCTTCTTTAAGTCTAAAAGAGTGCAGTAAGATTACTTGTTAAGAAATTCGTGAAATAATGAAAAGAAATGTTCCATACCTACCTTCCATAATTTCAATTTAATATAAAAAATGAATACTAACACTACAAATGTAATAAGTGACTGCTTTAAAAGTGTTTATAAGCTCTTTGAACATTACAAATAGGTCTTAAAAACACTGTAAAATTAGTAAAAAATCTTATGAATATGTTGCCTGATATAGAATATGAAGTGATTATAATAATATAAAAAGAGACCTGACAAAAAAATTTTGAACAGTCGCTTAGAGGTGCGCAGTGGACAAACACCTTGTTGCAAGGCTAACAGAATTTGCAGTCATTTTACACATGTGCACAACAGTGTTGTGTAGCATTTCATAATATGAACATTGGCTGAAACAAGGCTGACAAAAACATTAGATACGTGTGCATGACGGAGACGGAGGTGGTGCAGGAGTGAGACGGTGTACTGTAAAATCGTTTTCTCCCTCTAGACACTTTACCTTATATTTGTAAGTGGAGGTAATTCTTTGGGGGGATCAGCACTCATGTGACACACAGGTATAAAACATACATATTTATTATTATTATATATATAAACTTTCACAATATGAACTTACTTTCTTTATCACTTTCCCATATGTTTCGAGGTGATGTTCCTCTTCCTCAGTGGGAGTAAATACTGAATGTCATTTTACAGTATAACGGTTATGGACTAGGTGTGTGTGGTGGGGGTTGATGGTGGGATGGAATTGGCGCTGAGGTTCAAATTGTGTGTTTGGATCAATGTATCGAATAGTGTATGTGATCTATAATGTAATTGTTCATTTAATATGTTGTTTGGTTGTAGTGCGTGATATCTGTATATTTCAAATTGTTCAGCTGTGTTTAGTTTTCTACTTTTAGGTAAGTAGTGTAATATTTCCATGTTGTGTTCTATGTTTGTGTAACTGTGGTTTTCGTTTTGTAAATGTGTGGCAAATGTGGAATCTATGTAGTTTGTGGTGAGGGCTTTTAAATGTTCTGAAAATCTGGAGGAAAAAGATCTTCCCGTCTGGCCGATGTAGAATTGGTGACAATCATTACAATTTAATTTATATACCCCTGTTTTGCTGTATGTGTCTGTGTCTTTGTTAGTATTATTTATGTGTTTCCTAATGGTGTTGTTGGTTCTGTAGGCTACTTTATAATTATGTTTTCTAAATGTGTTTGCAATTTTGTGTGTATTGGAATTGTAGTATGTAAGTGTTATGTATTTACTGGGTTGTGTGCTGTTGGTCTGATGTGTTTTACTTTTTGTGTTTAGGATGCGTTTGTGTAGTTTATTTATTAAATCAGGGTTGTATCCATTTATGACAGCTATATATTTGATTGTGTTTAATTCTTCTTGGTAGTCATGTGTGTTTAGGGGTATTGAAGTGAGCCTATGGAGCATGTAGTTGAAAGCTGCATGTTTGTGTTGAGTTGGGTGGAAATTTTCTATTTGTCTTTTGTTGCCGTTGTAGAGGAGTAAAATGTCATCAACATACCTGTGCCCATTAACACATTAACATACCAACAAATACATTAACAATATACACCATAAATTAAAATTCACGCTTGAAATAGAACTAAATAATAGCATAAACTTCTTAGACCTTACAATCACCAAAACAAACAACACACACACATACAAAATATACAGGAAACCCACCACATCAGACATGGTCATACATAACTCATCCAACCACCCAACTCAACACAAACATGCAGCTTTCAACTACATGCTCCATAGGCTCACTTCAATACCCCTAAACACACATGACTACCAAGAAGAATTAAACACAATCAAATATATAGCAGTCAAAAATGGATACAACCCCGATTTAATAAATAAACTACACAAACGCATTCTAAACACAAAAAGTAAAACACATCAGACCAACAGCACACAACCCAGTAAATACATAACACTTACATACTACAATTCCAATACGCACAAAATTGCAAACACATTTAGAAAACATAATTATAAAGTAGCCTACAGAACCAACAACACCATTAGGAAACACATAAATAATACTAACAAAGACACAGACACATACAGCAAAACAGGGGTATATAAATTAAATTGTAATGATTGTCACCAATTCTACATCGGCCAGACGGGAAGATCTTTTTCCTCCAGATTTTCAGAACATTTAAAAGCCCTCACCACAAACTACATAGATTCCACATTTGCCACACATTTACAAAACGAAAACCACAGTTACACAAACATAGAACACAACATGGAAATATTACACTACTTACCTAAAAGTAGAAAACTAAACACAGCTGAACAATTTGAAATATACAGATATCACGCACTACAACCAAACAACATATTAAATGAACAATTACATTATAGATCACATACACTATTCGATACATTGATCCAAACACACAATTTGAACCTCAGCGCCAACTCCCTCCCACCATCAACCCCCACCACACACACCTAGTCCATAACCGTTATACTGTAAAATGACATTCAGTATTTACTCCCACTGAGGAAGAGGAACATCACCTCGAAATGTATGGGAAAGTGATAATCATATTGTGAAAGTTTATATATATAATAATATTTTATAAAGTGAACGAAGAGGATGAATCAACAAGATAATTATACTTTTTATATTTTAGTATAAAAAAAGAACTTCATTCTAAGTGATACCTACAGAACATAGGCCATCATTTATTAATACTCATAAATTTTACTTTATAAATATAATTTTTATAAAAGTTACTACTTTCCAACTATTATTGTTACACAGACAATTAATATACTTTTAACATTAATAAGCAAGGAATTATCTTATTGATTTGAAAAAGTAGTAAGAAAAGGTGAAATCTGGAAGCAATATCTAAACAGTTACATGAGATAAGACAACACTTTTAACATAGAAAGTATATAAGTATGTAATTCCTAACTAACCAACCTCAACTATCCACTCTCAGCAGCTACACTTTTGAATTATGCGCCAGCTTCCGGTGATGATTTGAAGTGAAGTAGTAGGAGGAGGAAATAGGAGTGATTTCGGTTTTGCGTATTTTACATACGTTTGCATACATATAATCTATTCTAGGTACATAAATGATAGAAGCAAGTCGAACACAAAGAAAGGACGGAAAAAAATAAAACGTGTGAAAACAATTTTTAACCTAAAGTATACAATACAGAGATATCGTTTAATGTTGTAAGTCCTCTGATCAAGAAAAACGAAATTAATTTAGCAGAATGTTGAGTCTTCAGTTTTTCAGATACGGCGGGGAATAATGAAGTGTAGTGTTTATTATGTGTATATTCTGTGTTTTCTGATTAGTTATGTGTATGAATGTACTGGTAACAAAAATAGTACAACACAAGATGAAGTTCAGCCATATTTACCATATGGGCCTTTAGTAAAGTGTTCTTTTTTGTAAGTGAGTTGTTTCTGTAAACAGTATAAACATATTATAAATCTTTAAATTTATGTCATCGTCTCTCAGAAAGTGTATGTACGTAATGTGCTTGAAGTGTGGATTTCAATAGTACTTTTAATGTAATACGGAAACATGTTGTAATGCGTCCCGTTTGTTAGTTGACAACGTAATGTAGTGTTGACTATGTTTTAGGTTATTTCCTAACCTTTTACTATATTTTCTGAGTTCTCAGTTATCTAGTTGAAAATACGGCATACCGAAAATACAACAAGCATTTGTATGTGTGTGTGCGTGCGCTCGCTCGCTTATGATTATGGGCCGAGTATTAATACATTATACTGTTGAACGTTGTCACGTAAATAGCAATTACACGTTAGTTGAAAAGACTGGTTTTGTAAGAAACTTTATTATATTTCATATCTTTTCCAGTAGAGCATCATTTAGTAATACTTTATAACCTGATTAATTAGTCATCGGCGGGACTGAAGGGATGACAAATTAGTGAGGTTGTAAGTAAAAAAAAACCTTTTAAGTATTTATTACAATACAAACAATGGGGTACTATTATGCTAGAACATAAGTATTGCTGGGAATTTTCGGTATACCGAATTTTCAAACCTAAACTAATGAGCACTCTTATTGTATAAAAAATTTTTTTAATGACTGAAAAAAGTATGTATCAGTGATTGAATGATTACAGAAATGAATCTCCTTATGAGAGATTGCAGATTTAATTGGCTCGCTGTCTTTTTCCTCATTAGCTTCTTTAGGTTCTGTGAATATGGATGCATAGGCTTGCCATATGTTCCAGTGCACCGCCCAGTTGCCGAGATGTCCCGGTCAGTGCTTTTGGCTTATAGAAAAAATAAATTGGGCGAGGGAGTGTAGAGAGAATGTTCTCATTGATGACAACGCTTGGGCAGATGACAGAGGTTTAATGCAGAAGTCAACAGTTTGTGCGTTGATGCTGTGTAAAGTAAATTTTGGACTTGGTTGTAATTAATTTTTTGACAAAATGAAAAACAAGACATATTGAAAAAGATGCATTCAAGTGAAAAATGTGACTGGTTTAAAAAACAAGCTTAAGTTAGGCTAAACACTTCTTGCAAATTCGTAATGTAATGAGTAATTTTTTGATTTAACACAATTGAAACACAGTACTTAAGTTTGTAAAAAATATTTTCTTTTATTTACACTTATTATGTATTAAGTATTATATTTATACATTACTAGCCGATTTACCCAGCGTTGCTCGGGTTCATAATTTATTCATAGGCTGATAGGCACCTATTCTTGTTCTAACGGTATATTACTTCTCTGTATTGTATAATCGTCTTTATATTGTTACATTCGCATTCTCACTGGAGGAATACTTTGTAGCGCACCTGTTTAAGAACATGTCATAAACTTTATTCTTATATCTGGAGAAGAATTCTGTTGCGCGTGATGCTCCTGCTCGATTTCTAACTCTGGGAGAGGGCGAACAGCTAAATTAGTTTTCAATAAAATGTCTACAGTACTTGCACGCGCTGCGTATTTAACTGTTGTTTTATAATTCATTGTGTTAATGTTGAAATAAGGTATTTGTTAAATTAGTGTCTCCTAAACTTATTCTAACAATACAATACCTCTATAGATTTCAGCTTATCAATTTTTAAATTCAACTGAAGCAAGCGCATTTATATTGTCTCAACACTACGATCTGAATACATTCGCTATCAAAACGTTGTTTTTTATGCTCTCGCTTATAACTTACTTCGATCTTAACTTATCCATTTTTAAATTCAAACTGAAACAACTCTGAATTCACGCACTATTAAGAAGTTTCTTAAGATGCATACACCACCTTCGATATCATAACCTATATCTTTATTTATAAGAACCGTGGACTCTGGCCCGGCCGTCTTTCGCGGGATCTGACCTAAGACTCCCCGGGTTCCGTGGACGGACTCCGGGGAAGGCCCATCGGACGACTACTGCGCTATTCCCTACGCGGGAGGCTTCCACCTATGCCGGGACACCGCCTGCTTTTTCCGGCATCCAGGCCGGTCGAACTCCCACGCTAGGACTTGGTCAGAGACCTCCCCGGGGTATGGAAGGTTCTCCGAAGTCCGGGAAAGCCGTCGACATGCCGGGCGAGGAGCTGGGACTCTGGTCCGGCCGTCTTTCGCGAGATCCGACCTAAGACTCCCCGGGTTCCGTGGACGGACTCCGGAGAAGGCCCATCGAACGACTACTGCGCTATTCCCTACGCGGGAGGCTTCCACCTATGCCGGGACACCACCTGCTTTTTCCGGCATCCAGGCCGGTCGAACTCCCACGCTAGGACTTGGTCAGAGACCTCCCCGGGGTATGGAAGGTTCTCCGAAGTCCGGGAAAGCCGTCGACATGCCGGGCGAGGAGCTGGGACTCTGGTCCGGCCGTCTTTCGCGAGATCCGACCTAAGACTCCCCGGGTTCCGTGGACGGACTCCGGAGAAGGCCCGTCGGACGACTCCCGCGCTATTCCCTACGCGGGAGGCTTTCACCGATGCTATGGCAACCAGAATGTATTCTATTGGGTTGCTATGGTAACCAGATCTAATAGTTTTTTTTAAGACCCCAAAGGACCCCCCAAAAGATCGTATCTAAAAAAACACCTGTCCTATGTTGGTTCTCCCGTTGCGTAAAATATTTGTGCCAAGTTTGGTTGAAATCGGTCCAGTGGTTTAGGAGGAGATATGGACGACCCCAAAGGATCATATCGAAAAAAACACCTGTCCTATGTTGGTTCTCCCATTGCATAAAATATTTGTGCAAAGTTTGGTTGAAATCGGTCCAGTGGTTTAGGAGGAGATGAGGAACATACATACATGCATAGATACAATGACTTTTATTTATATTAAGATACACACACAATAAAATAAAAATAGCAATGTTAATAATTTCATCACTACTAAGCATTTCATATCCTACGTTTTAAGTCTGTTTTATACCAATTTTTGATGTCGTCTCCATTCAAATTGTTAAAGTCTGGTAGGGATTTACAGATATCTAACAGTTCTGATGTGGAGTCAGTACCTTCTGGGTGTAACTCGGATGGCCATAACTTATTCAAGGAAGATTTTAGAATGTTTTTCATAACACTTTGCCAGGCATCATCTACAGCTGCATTACATATTGCATCCTTTATAGTGTATGCCTTCCAGAATTGTTCATGTCCACATTACTTTCAGAAAGGGCAAAATTTTGTAAAAAACACTTTCTTTACAACCTTTTAAAACACTCTATGACACCATGGACCATTAGTTGTACAAAACTTGTAGCATTAGCAGGATGAAACATACATTGTATACTGTTTGAATGAGATGAACATTCTTCTAAATCATCAAGAGGATGGGTGGGGATATTATCCAAGACTAACAGTTCCTTTTTGGGCAGATTTTGTATTCTTAAGTTTACCGTCTTACTAGACAGTACGTGAGGACACAATACAAATCCTCATTGCTAGAAAATGTCTTTGTTCATGCATGCTTTATTTTGGTATAACATTTCATAGCACTAAATGACAATTGATGTTTTTAAAAGAGCGTGGGTTTCTCACCTTACCAATGATAGGAACAAACCAATCTAACATTGGAACAAACAAGAACTGTAATGTGTTCTTTTCTCACCTTATATCCAGTAGCTAAAGATCCCAAGCCAGGTGCCAGTGTTTTTTTGTGGAAGAGCTTTCCAGTATAATCTCATCTCATCACAATTACAATCACAGTTCACACCAATTTATAAGTGGTTCACCGACTAACTCACCTAATTAATACGAGCACAGTCTCCCAATTTTATGGCACTATTTCACTATTTGCACTGAGCTTTTCACCTTAAATTTATAGTTGTCTAATATCTTGTCTCCCTTCATCCTATGGAGCCAACCCTGACATGCTTTAAAATTTGGGTCACCTTGATGTTTTTGATTGAATACCTTTTCCAGCGATAATTGGCCCACCTAATGGAATTCCTTGAGAGGATTGCTAAGTTAACCAGATGAATCCAATTCTTCTAGAGCAGCTGTTAATCTTTTTCACTTGAACACATTCCCTTCTGAGCTTTGTTTTACATATATACTATTCAATTCAATCCCCGTTCTTTTTCATATCATTTATTGTTATGCATGGAACACTATACATTTGTGACAGTTTGTCGCCTTTCACTTTTCCAAAGATACTGGAGAATTTCGTAGTTTTTTTAATAAATTGAGACTTTTATATTCAGTATGTTTAGTGCACATGATACGACAGTCAGCTTTAGCAGCATTATGAAAACTGAAAACTGATTATAAACATACTAATAAAGAATGTTATTAGATATCAGTATAAGACTTTGGTGAGAACGAATTTGTGGAAACTCATTGTGCTCTGTACACAAGTGTGAAATATGTATAAATATGTAAAATTATCAATTGTCTGTTTTAGAACTCCAGCCAAAATTAGAATGTATATTGTAACGGGATGTTTCCCTCTACATACAGAATATATCGTAACCTAAATAATTGTCATATCCTAATAATGAAGAACAGAATAATAATTAAGTAAGGAACCTGTATAATGTAAAATGTGTGTTAAATAGTAAATTTAACTAAATATCACTATAGTATTGACGACTCGGAACACTAAGTTTTTTATAAGTAAAAACGTAAAGTTTTACCTTACAGCCTAAACCGGCTTTCACCTTTAGAAGGCTTCATCAGAGGCTGCCCTAGGTAGCATTGTCCGTCTTGTTGTTGGCGACGGGATAGTTATTCGAAAGATTGAAGCTGTGTGTGTGTGGTGAGATGTGTTCGAATAATGCGTGCGATTTGAATTGTGTCTGTTCGTTTAGGATGTCGTTTTTATTTGTTTTTGTGTGTTTGTATATTTCTAATTGTTCTAGAGTGTCTAGTTTTTCGGCCTTTTGTGTGTACGTGTAGAATGTTCATGTTATTGTCGATGTTTTTATATGTGTGGTTTGCTTCAATGAGGTGGTTTGCAAAGGTAGATTCTGTAGTGGTGTGGAGTGCTTTTGTGTGTTCAGTGTATCTCTGTTTGAAGCTACGTCCTGTCTGGCCTATGTAGAATTTATTGCAATTTGAGCAATTGAGCTTGTATACACCAGGTAGATCGAATTTGTTTTGTGCTTTGGGCATGCGTTTTGATAGTGTGTGTTCTGTTTTGTTAGTAGTTTTGTAAGCGATTCTGTATCCTGCTTTTTTGAATTTGTGGGCAATTTTTTCAGTTTGTTTGTTGATGTATGTTAGTGTTATGAATTTGTTGTTTTCTGTCTTTGTCTGTTGTTTGTTTTGTGTTTTGTGTAGGAGTTTACTGACTATTGTTCTGTCATAACCGTTAGATTCTGCTAGATATTTTATCGTGTTTAGTTCGTCTTTGTAGTCTATTTCATCTAAGGGGATGTTGTTAAGTCTATGTATCATGGTTCTAAAAGCAGCTAGTTTGTGTTGTATTGGGTGATTGGAGGTGTTGTGTATTAGTGTGTCAGTTGTAGTTGATTTTCTGTATATACTGAATTTGTGCCTGTGTTCTAGTTTTGTGATGGAGAGGTCTAAGAAGTTTATGGTATTGTTGTGTTCGTATTCGGCAGTGAAGGTTATGTTTTTATGTATTTTGTTTATGTGTGTTAGTAAATGTTCGCATTGTCTTTTGTTTCCCCTGTATAGTATTAGAATGTCATCAACGTATCTGTGCCAATATAGTATTTTATGTGAGTGTCTGTCATTGTTTGTGAGTATTTTTGTTTTTTCTAAGTGTTGGAGGAAGACTTCTGCTAGAATGCTGGATATGGGGGAGCCCATGGGTAGGCCATCGTTCTGTGTGTAGTATTTATTGTTATAAGTAAAGTAGTTTTGTTTTGTGATAATGTTCAGAGTTTCTGTTATTTCATTGATAAGTTCGTCTGGTGTGTTGTTCTTTTGAGTTTGTGTTGTAGGATGGTGATTGTTTCAGAGATTGGGATGTTTGTGTACAGGTTTTTAATGTCAAAGGAGGCTAATGTGGCATTATGGGGGATGTGTATGTCTTTTATTTTTGTTACTAGGTCAGTGTTGTTTTTTACTGCAATGTTGTTGTCTATTTGTGTGTGTTGTCTAATAATTTTGTCTAGATAGTTTGCCAGTTTGTGTGCAGGGGCATTACGGTAGTTGATAGTGGGGCGAATCGGAATGTCTTCTTTATGGATTTTGGGAAGCGCTTGGAGTGTAGGTGCTGATGGTCGGATTTACGTAGTGTTAACATATTTAGTGTTCCGAATCGTCAATACTATAGTGATATTTAGTTAAGTAACGGACACGTCATGGACAACGAAATCCAAGAAGTAAATTTAAGATGAATATGAAATAAAATAATAAGAACAAAATACCAAACATGATTATCTGGAACTTAATAATATATAACTCTAGTAAACTGCATATGTAATGTAAAAAATAGGTGAAAGCCTATACAGCAGAACTTAAATGGTTTACCAATCAGGAAAATTTATAAACTAGATAAAATTTGATGTAAAAGAACTATAAAGTCAGAGTATAATCATATCTGAGTGTGAATCAAGTCACTAAAACAATTCAGAGAATGATTAGTATAAAATAAGTGAAATATAACAGTTTTAATTGTATATAAAAGTGTAATGATGTAAGTTAGGTTATGCACCATATGTCTATGTTAAAGCAAGACAAAGAAATAAAGAAGAAAGTAAGATAAATAGTTTCATGATAAAAAGTATGAGCAACAAGCAGAATAATAAATAAGACAATTATAATTAACTATTGATGTTTAGGAACTAAGTAATAATGTAAATAGTAAGAAAGTGATGAGACAAAAGCCTACATGTAGGCCTACTGGGTAGGAAAAATGATGAAAATTTATATAAATAAAACCTGTTATATCATATAGTATAGATTATAAAATAATGTATGTTAGTAGAGTAAGAAAGTAATAATGAGGAATGTCAAGAATTGACCAGGCATAAGGTAAATAATAAGTTGTCAGCTTTGACAAACACTTCATACAGCTAAGGTGGAAGTTTATAATGGACAGTACAAGGAAAAAAGCTTGTAGTGAAGTATAAAATATATTGTAAAAGTTCAAGTAGATCATAAGTGATAATTAAGAGTTGTTACTTTGTAGTAGAATTAAGTAATTTTAATTTGAGAAAGGAATTAAGGTTCCAATGAGCATGGATATGATTAGGCCTAGATGGCAATACTAGGTTTTTATAATAAATTGATGTTTATAATTATTATCACTATTGTTAAACCATATAATGTTAAGGTAAAACCAATTATACAACTAAGAATTAAGTGATGGAACAGAAAAATTAATATTTTATAGAGAATACTAGACTAAATCAATCTGTAAAAATCGTTATTTTTATTATTACTGAACAGAACCATACCTTGAAAGGTCGCAAAATGATCAGCATAAAAAATGCTGTTTAATGGTAGTACGTAATATATTTTTACGTGTAAAAGTAGCATAAGAGAGATATGTCAATTTTAAGATTTTTTAATAATTTTGATCAAAAAAGGGACGCTTAACTTGGCGTCTGTTGGTGAGCATCAACCAGAAAACGGAATTTTTGTGATTAAAAACGAAAATGTTTAATAATTCCACCAATCAGAATCCTTCACCGGTCAGGTGAATTAACCCATAATGCAACGCTAACGCATCAGTCTTTCGCTGGTCATCATACAGTAAAGAACGCCTCCTCTGTGACACAAAAAATGTAAATAGTCTTGTCCCCAAAGTCTTGATACTGATTAAGGTTATGTGCAGTGTAAATAAACCATAGTCTAACCTACAAATGGGAATGTAACCCAACAGTGAACGTCAAGCGTAGTGAAGTGGTTTTAATCATTAAAGAACTTTACAGTAAGTAATTAATAACAGTGAAAGTGAATTATAAAGAAAAGGAAAGTATAGTGTATTTTGAGAATTTATAACGAACTTGATAATTAATGATCATGATCCCATAGTAACTTGTAATAGACACTTGTGAACTTAGGTTTATATTATCACTGTAGATAAACACTAACACTATTAATATTATTTCATGTTTAACTATTGTATTTTGTTTTAGTATTCAATGTTTAACTAAATAACTTAGCCAGACTAGGTTAACACCAACACGGACACTGTCCGAATACTAACTGTTCGTCACTTTAGATTTTACTTTATTGTTTTATAATATCATATTTAATTTTATATTTTAATGTTTTGTTCTTCAAAAAAGCATTTTTTGTTAATTATTGTGGTCAAAAGAACTCATAAGGGTTATATTTTCAAAACGTAAACAGTAGCCTACTTCTCTGAGATTTTTGAACTCATGCTACCAACTGTTGAGCTATCAATACAACAAGCCTGGTTAATTCATATTATGAGAAATGTTCTTCATTTTAATGGTAGAAGAATAAAATATTAAAAGAAAATAAAAGAAAAAGTGAAAAGAATTAATGGTGTATGACGTATTATTTTATAATAATTAACATTTTATAATCAACTTTGAACATTAGTGTTTACTTCAACTCCAGAAGAATAAGTTGGCAGGACGTATGTTGGAACAACCCGGGTTATTTAAACGATTTAACTAGGTCAGTGAACTCTAGTAAGATAAAGAGAAAAAAAGACATTTAGAACCATCTAGTTACACACCAGTGAGCACAAGGGCATAATTCTAGTTATTTTATAAACTGACCAACCTATTTAAATTATAATTAATCTTAGTGAATCATCTTAGCCAACAGAGAAGAAGTAAACAGAAAATCATTTAATAATTAAACCATTAATTAACCAAACCATTACCAATAAGTAAAGACAATTACAACACAATATTTTATTTGTAATATAATTTTATTACAAATTGGCGCCCAAGACATTAGTGATTTTAACCAGGTAATCCCAAGTTTTATTCTATATAGTCAGTAATATTGAACCGAATATTGCAGAGATCATATAAAAACAACATATAACACAGAGAAAGTGTGTGTTTCATAATTGGCGATCAACGTGAGGCGTAAAGGCCTAACACAACCCACTATTCATTAAGTTTGAAAAAGCAAGTGTTACAATATAATTATGTTATTACTGTGGCCAAAACATTAACGTTTGGAAGGCTTTACTGTAATAATGAGCCCTTAGAAGTGTAGCACTGGGTTAATGTGTCAATCACATTGTTTAGAAAAGTGACAAAGGCACATTTAATCCATGTGGACTCTGTGTTGCTATACCACTGTAGATAATGCATTTTAATTATAGAAGAGTTTTGATGTCTAAGAAAGTCTAAGAACTTTTATGCGTCTACTCCTGTGTATATTTAAGCAACACAAAGAAACATAGCAAAATTGCAACTATAAGGCCAGGATTTATTACTCATTTGAGACTGATGACATTTGTTTTGTATGCCAATACTAACGTTAGCACTCTTTGGCCATGGCAATAATACTCACTTGTTAATAAAGAAAAAGACTAGAAGAAATAGCTTGAGTGGGTGACGAATTAGTAAGCTTCTACTGTAATAAGAATATTAATGTGTATATAAAAACGAGAAAAATTAAGTCTTGTGTATCAGAAAATTACTGTCTGGTTATCCTGTATCATCAGGAAAGAACGTCCAATAGGAAAGTTACTAACTAAACATTAATTTTATTTTTTCATATTTCTTAACTATGGACGAATACCAAAATGTAATATAGGGATAATTCCAAAATAATGGCACAATACCATAAGGTATAATCAGTATGTGTGTAGTATTTAGAGTACATAGTAGGGCCATACAGATTTTTTCCTTCTCCATTACTGCTGAAGTGTGTAACAAATTAAATAGATTTGTTATAAATGTTTGTTTGTAAAAAAAAATTGTGTTTATTATTTTTTTATTTTTATTTTTTTTAACTTAATTTAATATTAATTATTTTAAAATGTTTCGTGGTGTCCCGAACTTCTTATTATTTGTTTTAAAAGAATTATATCCTTTTCTGTATTTAAAATTCCTTTACCAGTAATAGGATTGTCTCCAAGAACAATCGATTGGTGAACTTTCCTTATTTGTAGGTTATCTTCCTTCTAAGTGGTGAAATTCTGGTAGTTAAGTCTCTATTAAAATGATATATTATGCTAGTTATATTTTAGGAATAAATAGTATTCAATTTTATAGCAATTAAGGAATTTTATTAACAAATAATAATATAATCGATTTTCTATCGATTGATGATTAATCAACTCTCTCAGGGTATATCAATAGTTTGTACAATTATTTATTATCGGGTTCTTTAAACAGTTATTTTATAGATAGTCAGAGAAAAAGGGCAAAGTATGGAAAGTATAACATTACAATATATCAGCTTATTAATTAAAATACACATATAACATTCAATATATAATAGTAAGTAAAGAAATGTTCGAACCGTGAAGTTTTACTGGCATTGTCGCTTTGAATTGTGGGAAGTCAAAGATGGCCGCTTCGTATTCAGATGTAATTGACGAAATGCACCTCGCAGATTCTGCTTCCAATAAAGGCTGCTTTTCCTATGATTTCTCGTTCCTGCAGCTGCGATTATTCCTTCTGGAGTTAGTGTAGTGGTCCTGGTTAAATGTTTGTGGTTCACTTCGATAAAATGTGTTGTGTTAAGTTATATTCCACTTTAGTCTATTAGGTCGATAATTGCACTGTTCGTTTCGTTGTGTGGTATTAATGGTTTTAATCATTTAAATTGTGTATTCACTTGTGTTCTGTTCTGTTTAAGTTAATTTAATGTTTGTAGGTGTTAGTTTCACTGAAGTTAAGGTTTAAATGTAATTTTACAAAACTCGCGTTTTTCACAGCAGACTAGGCTTGTCGAATATGCGCCATTTATGTCTTAGCTATTAGGTTAATATTTTAGCAAGAGCTCGTTTTAAGTGTGCTTCACAACGTCTAATAATGAACTAACTAACTTCATTCGTCTTCTACTAAAGTCTTAGCCAATTTAATATTAGCAATCCATTGTTTCAAAACTATTTTACATCCGTTACATGTAAAATTTTTATATTATACTACTGAATATATTTTTGCTATTATTTAAATTTATTAAATATTAAATACATAATCTTCTTCTTCAGTTCATTCTGCTTGATTTGATACCAAATAAGATAGTTTTACTAAGTTTTTGATCTAAAATGCTATATTTACTTCATTTTGAAAATTGTAAGTTTTAATTTTTACTTCCTGTCCTTTTCAAAATTTTGCTATTTTACATGTTATATTAATGATTGTATTAAATCTCAGATTGACATAAAAGGTTTATCTTCCCTTAATTTCTTGTAATTTAATTAACTGGTTATCTTTTTAAATATTATACATTAATCTGTGACTCCCCTCTTCGAATTTTCAGTTTTTACATTTGCATTTTTAACAATAATTCTCACTATCTTTTTACAATATCTTTCTTAATTATAGTTCCAGTTATATGACTCTATGACTGATCTACCTTATATAAATTCCATCAGTTTAACTATTTTTCTGTACTTAATTCATCAATTATAATGCTGTTTAGATTTACCATCTGGCCTAGATTTTAACTGTTTTTACATACAAAGTTTTTAAAATAATACATCTTGTTTATACCCTTTCTGACTTTCTATTCTAATATAATATTGATTAACATTTCCTTATTTTAACAAAAGAACATTTAGTATATTATTCATACTATTAATTCATAACACATAGTTGAAATTAACAATGGTATTTAATGTCAGACATTTTACTCTGGATTAACTATTCTTAAAACATAATAAACATTTTCATAATAAAAGAATGGTATTTAACTCTGATATTTCAGTAATGAGTTATCTGAACTTATTCTAAACAAAACATATCTGTCCTTCCATCGTTTACACTATTTCTTATACTAGTTTCATTTTCAGTCTTAGCTGTTTTTTGTTTGATTTTGGGGTAATGATTCTTGGTCACTTCACTTTTTATATGGCCTGCTCTTGTTTTATTTACTGTCATTCTAATGAATGTTGTATGTAAAGAGTGGCAGTTATTATTTAGAAACACTTGTATTTTTTGTCATGATAATACTCTATTTAATATTATTCATATAAACACTTTAAAGTTGTATAATTTCACAATTTACTCAGTTTATGAACTTCAATATTGACACACTAGGTTTATTTAATATAACATAAAAACTTGCACTGATCCCCTTTTTATTCTTTGATTTTATTTCTAATTAGTTTTGTAGTCTTTTTAAAATCAAGAAATCTATTTATAGAGGATAATGAAGGTTTGTTTTTTGCATTATATAATTAATTCACATTGGTTCACTTTCAATTCTACTTTATACACTTTTGGTTTCTATCTATTTTACATGGTTTTCTAAATTTAGGATTTTGCTATACTTTCATTTGTTATTATTTTTATTACTTTCTTTTGGGGTTTTGTTTTGGGTTTCTTATAAGAGCACTCCTTCTTCTTGTGGATGTTGTCTTTTTCTGGTTTCTTCTTTATTTCTCCTATCCTCCTTGTTTCTTATAAAAGTATTTCCTTTTCTTATTGTGGATGTTGTCTTGTTTGGGTTTCTTCCTTACTTACTCCTATCCTACCTGGGTATTACCTTTTTTTATTTTTAGTTTTGAAGTTTATTTTGATTACTCATCACTCATTGTAATATTGGTTTTAATGAAACTTTTACTTCATTCTATGATTGTGCTTTACGGTGGTTCTTAATTAATTTTTAATGTTGCTTTTGGATTTAAAATGTTTGTATTTTATTTTATGATCTTTCTCTCCATTCAGAACTATGGGCATTATCTGTCATGCTACAGATTGCTCTTCTCCAGAAGTGATTATTTCAGACTTGATTATGGATGAAATAATTGCTTATGATAACTTTTTATTTATTATTCTTCGTTTTCCTCCCCATTTCTATATCGGCTTCTTCATACTTGAGCTTAATAAACTTTATAGTCTTTTATCTGACTTTGATTCTTTCTGGATAGTTAGTGTTTTCTGAGATTTATTATTATTATTATTATTATTATTATATTTTCCCTTTTCTTAAACTTTGTGTTTTATCCATGGGATATTAATTCCCTAACATGTGAGCTGGGGCAGTCCAGAGAGGCACTTTTGGCTACATATACTCTGCTGGCCATACTTCACTTCTCATTGAGTTCAGAGGCAATTCATCTCTGCTCAAAAACATAATGCTGCTGGAATTATCTACAGTCAGTCATCAAATAAAAATTACATTAGAATAGTCTAATTTTCGACTAATAAAAATATCTTTGAATACTTCACTTCGTTGTTTCTCAGATTATCTCACATTTTCTATCTCATTTATTCTTCTTAGTACTGTATTTATTATTCTCATTATATATTCTTCTAACTTTTTAGCTCGGCTGATATATTCATTTTTATTAAAAAATATTATGGTTGGAAACTCTGTTAATATGTTTGTTACTAGTTATGGTATAACTCTTTCCTTTTTCATCTGAATTCTCATTATTTCTTCTTCTGGTTATTGATATTAATAGCATATGTTTTATATATATTTTTTTCTTTAGTTCTTGCTAATTATTTTATTCTATGTCAGTTCGTTTTTTCAATTGGTTTCTTTGTAATTGACATCCAAGTTTTTATTATGATCATATTATATAAATATATTTTTCTTTCTTTTCTTTCTCAGAAAGTTATTATTCCATTCTTGTATTCATTAAAATTAATTTATTAATATTATATTTTTCATGTGGTCCTTATTTCTCTTTGCCTTTCATTAATGTTTTATTATTTTCTTGCCAAGACTATTTTCTTCATATGATTGGTATGAGTTGTTCTTCTTTGTTTTTTCAGAACTGAGTAATATCATAATCATCCTTCTTGATTATCTGTTTCCATAATCGTTTCATAAATAGTTAGTCATAGGTCGTTCTTATTATTATATTTTTTTTCTTTTTTAGATTTTGATAATTTTATTATAATAACGAATTCTTCTCTTTTAATAATTCCAAATTATTTTCTTTCAAATCACTGGTAAGTTGATCTTACTTATATTTTTCAGAATTTCGAGGGTTTTATTCAAAATTCATATTCTTTTTCTTATCTCATTCAAAATTAAATTCCATAAATAGTTATTTGTAAGTTGATCTTATTATTTTTTAAATTTTGGCAATAATATTATAGTCACAAATTCTTCTTCTTAATTAATTCCAACTTGTTTTCTTCTAAATTTATTTATAAGTGGATCTTATCATTTTTTAGAATTTTGACAATTTTTTCAAAATTCAAATTCTATTTATTTTCTAATTCCTTTCTTTTCAATTATTTGTGTAAGTTGGTCTTACTTATATTTTGAATTTTGATAGTTTTCAAAATTCAAATTCTTCTTTTTCATTCCGAATTGTTTCCTTTTAAATTCTTTGTAAGTTGGCCTTACTATTTTTTAAATTTTGATAATTTATATTATAGTCACAAATTCTGCTTCTTAATTAATTCCAACTTGTTTTCTTCTAAATCATTTGCATAAGTTGACCTTACTATTATTTTGAATTTTGATAATTTTTTATAATAATAAATTCTTCTTTTTCATTCCAAATTGTTTCCTTTTAAATTCTTTGTAAGTTGGCCTTACTATTTTTTTAAATTTTGATAGTTTTGTTATAATATTCAAATTCTATTTATTTTAACTTCAAATTATTTTCTTTCAAATCACCAGTAAGTTGATCTTACTTATATTTTAGAATTTTGATAATTTTCTATTCTAAATTAAATCTTCGTAATATTTTTTTATGGAGGCTTGGTTGTATACTCCTTTGATTTTTCCGGAAACTATTTCTTTCAGTTCATATGTGTTGTTGTTATTATTTTTGGCAACGAGATATGGTCCAGTATAGAGTAATAATAGTTTCTTCGTTATCCCTTCTAGGGTGCTGGGTAGTTCTCGGTTTTTTAACAGTACTTTTTCTCCCTCTTTATACGTTACTACTCGTCCAATTGCCTTTTGATATTTGGTTTGCCATTTCTCTTGGTCTTCGGCCACCTTGTTATAAAATTTCACCTTGTCAAACTTACGACCATCATTCATCGGGAACTCTCTTATTTCTTCAATATCTCGGTGGGTTGGTTTCTCGTACATGGCGGAGTAAGGGGTTATTCCTGTAGGTGGATGGTGAGCGAAATTTAGGAACTTCTCCGTGGCTGATAAGTACTCTTGCCATTTTTTCTGTTGGTGGTGACAGTACGTTCTCAAGATTCTCCCCACTTCTCTCAGTACCCTCTCTGCCGGATTACTACTTGGATGGTAGGCTGAGGTCTTGTATGTTTTAATCCCAAGTGATAATAATGTGTCCCGCCATCTTCTCCCTTTAAACTGTGTACCATGGTCAGTGATGATTGACATTGGTTTTCCTATTTCTGGCACATATAATTCCGTTATTACCCAAGAACTTTTATTGTGGTTGCCCGATTAACCGGGTATAGCTTTACATACTTTGTAAAATGGTCCATAATTATGATGAGGTATTTGTATCTGTGTCGACCGCCACTACGGGAAAATGGTCCGCAGATGTCTAAAAACACTTTCTCCAGTTTCGCTTTAGATGTTATGGGTATCATTATACCTTCCTTTTTCTCGTTATTAACCTTAACACACTGGCAAATATTACAGGATTTAGTTTCCGGTTCATAGTTGGCTTGTACATAGTTAGCCCTACGGTACTGCTGCGGTTGGTTATTTCCGCCTTGGTTCTGGGGTCGGTTAGGATGGTTGTTATAATTCGGCCGTCTTGTATTATTATTAATATAGTTACCAGTCGAATTATTATTATTATTCTGGTTACTGGGCCTATAATTATTCTCGTTATTATTGTTAGCATTATTCTGGTTAGAATTATTAAAATTAGTATTAAAATTACCTCGGTAATTTCGAAAATTCGAGTTATTATTATTGGTGTTACCGCTCCTGTCATGGAAGTTCTCGTTCCTCCGGCGGCTTCTTCTATAATAACCTTCATGTTCATTGTCCTCGAGTAAGGCTAACATGGCTTGGATTGTTTTCACTTGTCCCCACTGACGTGCTTTGGCAACTCCCTCCTCAAAATGGTAAGGAAGTTTGGTAACCAGGCACGCCTCCGGTATTTTTGGTTCAAGGTTACGCGCCAAACATACTTTACCTAGGAAGTAAGAGGTTAGAGTGGTTCCTTTACTGGCGTCATACTTGCCGTGGCAGATGTTGTCCCGCACTATATTCTGCGTGGCCTTATATACTTTGCACGGAATTGCGTCTTAAATTCTTCATAGCTCTGGACTTCGTGGCGTGTAGCAGTCCACCAATTGTCATGAATTTCTTTAAAGTACTCGTCCATCAGACTCCGTATTACGGTCCATCTATTCTCCCGAATCCTGGTCAAGTTTTCGTCTACGCGTTCTAGGAACTCGATCAGATTTTTCTTGTAATTTTTGAAATTTATCACATCACGGTTATCTGTTGGTTGGATGTATTGACCCTGTACTGGACGATTACGGATGATTTCTATCTCTTCACGCAACTGCAAGATCTCCCGTTGCCATAGTTCTTCTATTTTCTCTCTGTTGGCGACTGTCAAGGTTCTTACGGTGTCCACCGATGCGCTTATTTCTTCGCACCGTTCTCCCACGTCCGTCCTCACTCGTTTGATCTCGTCCTGGCTCATCTTCTTTAGCGACTCGATCCGGGCTTCATTTATTTCTTCGATGTTGTCGATTCTCCCATCGACCTCTTCTCTAGTCCGTTTTAAGTCTTGACCGTGTTGTTCACATCTCTCGTGCACTTCCGCGATCTCTCTTCTTACGACTGTTATTTCCGTGTCTACTTTTGTGTTAATCTTCTCATTATTTTCCTCCATCTTCTTGCTGATATCATCTAATTTGGTATTCAAATCTTCTTTCAACGCGTTGCTGTAGTCGTCCATTTTCTTATTCAAATCTTCCTTCAATGACTATATATTTCTGAAACTATCTTCTTTTAATGACTCGATGTTTTTATTATTACTGTCTAATTTTTTATTTAATAGTTTATTATCTTTCTTTCTTTGTTCTTGGATTTGGTCTATTTTTGCATTCGTTTTCTTTGAAGTTTCCCTTGCTTGTCCGAATTGCTCCATCATCATCCTCATCAGGCTATCCCATTTTGTCTCTTCGGTCGGTTTGTCTGGTTAGTCGCTGACCATTACTTCTCCTTCCGGTTCTGCAGGAGGCATTCCTTCTGGTCGGGTTTCCACATTATTATTTGTCGCGACTTCCATTTCGGACGTTGGTTGCGTCTCTTGTATCTCTATATTTATTTCTGTATTCGTTTGTGTACTCTCTCCTTGGCTGGCCTTATATCTTGTGTCGTGTCTGTGTGTATGAGGCATGATTGTTCTCTTGTATTTGCCTGGGCTTAATTTTAATATTAAAAATTTATTCGTTTAATATTTTTAAAGCCACACTCTGTTGGTCGCCAATTTGTGAAAGAACGTTTGCCAGGGTCTAATAATTATATTTAGTATTAAAAATTAAAGTTATAAATCGATTATAATGAATAATAAGTTACAACTCGAAATAAACTCTCTTTTTAAAATATTTGCAGTAATAATCTTTAGTAATAATTGGTAAATATTGTTTATTTAGTAACGTTTGATAATTATAGTGAATAATAAGTTAATCGCTGGTCGGTGGATGAATGTAGCCGGAGCGTCGATCTTGCAGCGGAACTCCTCTTCTCGGTTAAGTGTTGTCAGTGTACGTAACGTTAAGTCTCGTCTGGACAAATAATTTTATAACAATATACACTTTCACGTACCTGTTCGTGATACTGGAAGTTCTGAAGTTCACTTACCAAAAATATAAGCTGTCAAGATGCGCTTAATACCAGCTTGCTTTATCAACAAGGTTATATCACTCCTTGTGTACGATAAGGGCACCACATGGGTTTATTTTAAGAAAATTCCCATGGAAAACCAATTAATAAAATTTAGAATTGATAAATTCACTTTAAATTTTGTTTAAATGCTTGATGTTTCACTACAATTAAAATCGAATATAGTAGAATCTCTACTCTGAGTTATCTCCCTGTACTCAATGTTAATTATCAATTAACTATATGAAATAATTATGATCCTGGTTTATGCTGAATAAAATCTGGGTTTATTTTACCCTTTGAAAATAAAATCAACAATTAAAGTACAACTGATACATTAATCTAAATCTGAAGTTACTTGGCCCGTTCACAATACGGTCTAGCTCAGTTAGAACAATAAACTCTTATATCTATTAACAATTTGACTTTTAATTATATAATATACCTCACGGGTAGGCTCTTTGAAATACAAAAAAGAACTATCCTATGCCTTGACAGACGTTAATAACAATAATTAATAATTTGGCATCTTTTTAAAACTCGTAACTATTTTTCAGGTTAGCGTTTGTTACGCTGACTTATTTACTAACAAATATTTTCAACACTTAGGACTAATACAAATATCTTACATTGGATTGACAAATCCGCTAAGTAAATTGAAACGGTGTATACGATTGAAAGTTTTGTTGTTCTTGCGTCAGTACAGTTTTGTGGTAAATAATGATCAGTGCAAGCAGATAAATAAAATGAATTGTCACAGTGTTACCTTTTTTTATTTTAATCGTATAGATTAAAATTTATTAAAAACACTCTGGTGGTTGGATTATAATGACCACTGGTTAATTACACTTCACACGAATTATGAACGGAGAGCCGGCCCTCTTCTAACTAAATCTGGGCTATGTTAAATACTGATTATAAAACTCTCTCTTGTTCTAAAATCACGCACAAATTAAAATATTCACTTTACTTTCGAAGCACTTCCTTGTAGTAAATTGCAGTATCGTTGAATGTCTTGAAGAAAATTTTAAACGGTTTACTATTGTTGTACTAATTTCAGTTATTAAAAAATATTGCGGTGATGAGCGACAACTGTCTCGCTCGATGTGATGACAAAAAGTGTAACGAATTCTCTCCGTTTTTGATTATATACCCCCTCGCTTCATAGGGCTTAGGCGGTAAGATCGTTCAATAATCTCTCTTCTGATTGGTTCTGATAACCGTTACAAAATGACGTATTGTTTTTTAACCGTCGTCCGGCGAACATTGTTGACAACTGCCGTTGTTGTTGGTTTTACCCAACCAATTTCTTACTTGTTAACAATAAATGATGCTATCGCGCACTACGCACTTATTATAGTTTCGATCGCGAGGTTATTACCATCAAATTAAAGTTTAGTTTATGGGTTTCAATTTGATGTGGCTTAACACAGGGTTTAACCTCGTTTTCTTTGACAATGCTCATAAAGAATGTTTAGAAACATGGTTTCTCACTGTCGTCTGCTAGCGATGCATAATGCGAGCATTCCCTATCTTTTGACATTTAGTGTTTCACATTGCGTTTTCTTTATAACGTCTTTGTTTGAACACTAACACATCTGTGATTATACTTAATAGCTATTTATAACTGTACAATATTAAATCTTAACATAATTAAGGCGATACATTATTATCGAAAATCCTTATTCCTAATTACATTTCGTTTGGCCTACTCAACTTAACGTTATCCATTAACAATTGAGTGGTGATATTTCATATTATCTTTAGTTATATTGATTGTTCAGTAAATTTTATGTTCACTAGGAGTCCTTTTTCCTTATTAATTTACTGACAAATGTTTGTTTAGACATGGTCTAGACATGATTTTTAGCATATGTTTATGCTTTAATAATTGTGACTAGTTGCATTTTGTATAATAAGGAAGTTACTCATCCATATAAGGTTTCCTTTTATAACTACTTTTACTTATTAATATTACATCTGGGTTTGTAATGCTAGTTTTAATTTACATTGTGGCCATAGCTAATCTAGTCATGGGCTTTGTCATTTACTGGTCATGGTTCATTTACTTTCAGCCAAAATGCTGTTACTGATATTACATTATTTTCGTCATTATTTAATTGGTTTATCTGACACATGACATTATATTCATGTCATTGACTGGCTTGTTTGACAGCTTATAGTGAACTTGGCATGTCCATTAGTTAGAGTCAGTCATAGTATTTGTTATAGTGTCATGCAGTGTATTCCTCACTGCTTCTTGGGATCCTTCTTCTTCTTTCTTCTTTGTTGGTCCTTCTCTTCTTTGCTACTTTCATCATAAATTATTCACTTTTATTATTTCAGTGTACTTATTTACCCTTCTGGTGAATGTCTAGGTTATGTAACATTTTGTGGTGTTACATATACTTCTCAAAATTGATAATTTGAGAGAAATTTTACATTTGAAGAAATTATCATTTTAGTTTGGTTTTATTATACTATTACTGCTTCTTTTCTGCATCGAGTTTAATAGTGTGTTGGTGCGTTGCACTAGATTGGTTCTTGGCTAGTATTAGCTTTTAGCTTACTAGTATCTTTCAAGTTTCTTATATTCTTAGTCATTTAGTTATAACATGTTTTATTTCTTAAACTACAATTTCCTGTTTTACAATAATACATTTTTCTTTATCATTAAACACATCTTGATTCTCGTGATAAACTCTGTTGTTCTTTCATTTTTACCTCACAGTGTTTGATTTATAATCCTTGACATATTACTATTTAATTCCCTAACATTTGTAATGGGTTCGGAATCAGAGGGGCTCTATTTGGCTTCCATACTCCGCCATTCCTCATCTACACATCCTCAGAATCAGAGGAATCCTCATCTCTGTTTGGGACAATAAAAAATTGCACGTAGCAACAGTTGCACTATCACAACACATAAAATATAACATATCATTCATTTTTTCAATAATATAAGAATATGATGTCTTATTCAACATAACATTCAAGGTATTAGAGGTTTCATTGTTATCACTTTTCATGCTTTATCATTTTAGCTACTATACTTCTCTTTACAGGTCATTATTTTATCTCTAACTTGACATATTGGCTATGTTATTTATTAGCCTTGTTGTTATTTTCTATACTAGTTTGTAAGTTGTTTTGTTTATCTTAATATTCTTAAATTACACACTTAGCTTTATCACTATATAATTATGCAGTTGGTTTTTAAATTCTTCGTGAGTTCACAATACTTCACTCTTAACATTGTTTGTATATTGGGTTTTTTACCATTTGGTTCATTATCATCCTGGATTACCAGGGTTTACAATATTCATATAATAAACATTTTTGTTAGATACAATTTGATATATATTTTTGGTATATACAACTAAACATTTTTCTTTATTGTTCAATTAACATTCTTGTTCCTTAATAACAGTAGTATTATGATAAACATTTTAGTTATACATAAATAGACATTTTTCTTTTTTATACAATATGATAATCATTCTCGTTCATCATTCACTTAATATGATAAATAGTCTTGGTATATGCTATACGATACACATTTTTCTTTTTTATTTAATATTCTTTCTCATTCCTTGTTTATTCCCTCTCCTTTCAATATGCGACACTTTGTTGTTTTTCTTCTCTGCTCCTTCAAAGGTTTGATTGTTCACCTTTATTCTGGATGTTTTAATTTCATTTATTGAAATTAATCATTTGAAGGGTCAGAGTAACATTGTATTATTATTTAACAAACATTTCGTTAGATACAATATATAATAATCATTTTTGTTTTATACAATATAATAAACATTTTTCTTTATCATTTAATATGATAAACATTTTTAGTATACATGATACGATACACATTCTCCTTCATGATAAACATTCTTGTTATATGAAATTAGATATTTTCAATACATTTAATATGATAAATATCTTTGTTTATCACTTATTTAACATTTTCATGGTAGATGCTTTTAGTACTTTTAATATAATAAACACTCTTGTTATATTCCCAGTATGATAAAGTAGTTCACTCTTATATTATAATAAGTTCATTCAATGGTCTATATACGGGGTCTTCTTGTGCTTCACCATTCTATTGGGTTCATTATGGGTCAATTACGCTTTCATGGATCCATATTTGATAGCCGTTTATAATACGACATATATTATGATATTCAACATCTTACAATACATTTTATAATAAATTTCCTTATGCATAATACTTTTTTAAAGATGCTTGGTTATAGGTACCCTTGACCTTTTTACTTATGGTATCAGCAATTTCATAAGTATTATTTTTATGGTCTTTCGTTATGGTATAAGGGCCTATATACAGTACTAGCAGCTTTTTAGTGATACCCTCCATGGTACTGGGTAACTCTCTATTTTTCAGTAGTACCTGATCTCCTACATTGTACTGTATGATTTTTACTGGCACTCGTTGTTGATATTTTCTTTTTCTCTGTTCTAATTTTTCCATAATCTTGTTATGGAAGTGAATTCTGTCAAACTGGTATTCTTGACTTTGAGGAAATTGTATTATGTCACAAATTTCTCGTGGTGGAGGTTTCTCGAACATGGCATTATAAGGTGTTGTTTCAATCGATTGGTGGTGTGCTAGATTAATAAAGTCTTCGGCGGCTGAGATGTATTCACTCCACTTCCTTTGTTGATTGGAACAATAGGTTCTGAGAATTCTTCCAACTTCCCTCAACACTCTTTCGGATGGATTACTGCTGGGATGGTACACTGAGGTTTTATATGTTTTCACCCCATGTTCCAGCAGTGTGTCTCTCCATCTTCGTCCCTTGAACTGGGTACCATGGTCCGTTATTATTGTCTTCGGACAACCCACTTCAGGTATATAACTTAGTGTAATTCTGTTAAGTATCTTGTTAGTAGTGGCACGATTTATCGGATACAACTTTATGAATTTAGTGTAATGGTCGAATACTATGAGTAGATATTTATATTGCCGTTGACCTCCACTTCTGGGGAATGGACCGCAGATGTCCACAAAAACTTTCTCTAATTTGTCTGATGAGGTTATGGGGATCATTAGCCCCTCCTTTCTTTCGTTGGTGCACTTCACCATTTGACATATACAACAATTTTTGATATAATTTCGCACCCTTCTGTTGATGTCCTTGATATACATGTGCTCTTCCAGTGCTTTTATTTCTTTAACTGCTCCCATGTGTCCATAACGAATATGGTAGTCCGTTATGATATCTTTCTCTAGTGTTTTGGGTATTACTAGTTTCCAGGTGTTGTTGTGGTACTTGGTTTTGATAAATAATACATCGTTATGTATACAATAGTATGGGATTATTCTATTGTCTTGAGCGTTTAGTCTTTGGAAAATTTGCATCAATTTACTATCTTGCCTTTGGTGTTGTTCCACTTCTTTAACTATATCTTCCAAATCTGTCCGACTCTTAAGGATGTGGTAGACCTTCGCAATTGTCTCCTTCTCTCCTTCATAGGTCTGGTTGGTAATATTGATACGTGACAGAATGTCGGCTGCTATGTTCTTTTTTCCTGGGACGTATTCCCAGCTGATGTTGTATTCCTGCAAGACTAGGGTCCATCTTGCTAAACGACCGTGACTTAGCTTACAGTTTTTTACGAAGGATATGGATTTGTGGTCCGTCCGAACTGTTATGGAATATCCTAAGATATAGGTTCGGAATTTTCCGCAGGCGAATACCACACTTAAAAGCTCCTTCTCTGTTACGTTGTAATTCCTTTCGCATTTGTTTAGGGTTCGACTAGCGAAGCTTACAACCAGATGGTTCCCGTCTTCGTCCTCTTGGTACAGAGTAGAACCTAGGCTGATGTCACTGGCATCACACTTAAGATAAAAAGGTTTGTTGAAGTCGGGGTGATGTAGCATCACTGTCTCTAAGAATTTTGTCTTGATTTGTTGGAATACTGTATCTTGAATTGGTCCCCATGTCCATTTGTCTTTTGAGGATAACTGCGGAGATAATTTGGTCGTCAACTCTGAGTAATTATTCTGAAATTTGAGGTAATAATTACACAGGCCTAAAAAGGACTGCAGTTGTTTTTTATTTTTGGGTGTGGGAAATTTTTGTATAGCTTCTATCTTTTCTTTAGATGGTGTTATTCCCAGTTCTGTCAATTGAAAGCCTAGAAATTGCACTTCTTTGGCAATGAGTTGTGACTTTTCTAGTTTTAACGTAATGTGGTTTTCGGATAATTTACTCAATACATGGTCTACTCTCTGGCAATGCTCATCCCAGTTTGTAGATGTAATCAGTAGGTCATCCACATAAACAGTAGTGAACTGGAGCGCTTCCTGACCCAATACTTGGTCCATACACTGTATAAATATGCTACAGAGTTCACTAATCCGAAGGGCAATCGTTTAAAGTGGTAGTTGCACCCCTCGAATATAAATGCTACATATGTCCGGCTGTGGGGGTGCAGTTCCACCTGCCAGTAGCCGCAGACAGTGTCCCATGAACTAATGAATTGTACTCCATGAAATTTCTTCATGGTATAATTATGAATATAACTATTGACTATATCAAGATGAAAAATGAAATGTGGCTCTGAAGATTATTGTTATTTAAGAGTGAAAAATGAAAATATGATTATAAAAATAGATGTTGACTAAAGAAAAGAAAGGATGTGTTACTATTATGAAAATTATTATGTGTGTATATTAAATGAGAAATAACTGTATAATTATGTATTGAACATTGAATATATTGTAACTTTATAATGTGAGAAAACATACTTCAAGAGAATTAATGTAAAGGATTCAGAACATTGTGTTGTTACTAATAAAATGAACATAATAATAAAAAAGAATATACGAGAAAGACGCATTACATCCTTGGCACTACTATGATTTCCAAGAGCCATGTCAACCAGTAATCATAATATTCTACCCGTACTATAGAAGAAGAGTATGATATACGAGATCGACAAATTACATCTTTGGCACAACCAATTCCAAGAGCCACGTCAACCAGTAATAAGAACATCTCACCCGTACTATACCGCAAATTTCAGAATAATTACTCAGAGTTGACGACCAAATTATCTCCGCAGTTATCCTCAAAAGACAAATGGACATGGGGACCAATTCAAGATACAGTATTCCAACAAATCAAGACAAAATTCTTAGAGACAGTGATGCTACATCACCCCGACTTCAACAAACCTTTTTATCTCAAGTGTGATGCCAGTGACATCAGCCTAGGTTCTACTCTGTACCAAGAGGATGAAGACGGGAACCATCTGGTTGTAAGCTTCGCTAGTCGAACCCTAAACAAATGCGAAAGGAATTACAACGTAACAGAGAAGGAGCTTTTAAGTGTGGTATTCGCCTGCGGAAAATTCCGAACCTATATCTTAGGATATTCCATAACAGTTCGGACGGACCACAAATCCATATCCTTCGTAAAAAACTGTAAGCTAAGTCACGGTCGTTTAGCAAGATGGACCCTAGTCTTGCAGGAATACAACATCAGCTGGGAATACGTCCCAGGAAAAAAGAACATAGCAGCCGACATTCTGTCACGTATCAATATTACCAACCAGACCTATGAAGGAGAGAAGGAGACAATTGCGAAGGTCTACCACATCCTTAAGAGTCGGACAGATTTGGAAGATATAGTTAAAGAAGTGGAACAACACCAAAGGCAAGATAGTAAATTGATGCAAATTTTCCAAAGACTAAACGCTCAAGACAATAGAATAATCCCATACTATTGTATACATAACGATGTATTATTTATCAAAACCAAGTACCACAACAACACCTGGAAACTAGTAATACCCAAAACACTAGAGAAAGATATCATAACGGACTACCATATTCGTTATGGACACATGGGAGCAGTTAAAGAAATAAAAGCACTGGAAGAGCACATGTATATCAAGGACATCAACAGAAGGGTGCGAAATTATATCAAAAATTGTTGTATATGTCAAATGGTGAAGTGCACCAACGAAAGAAAGGAGGGGCTAATGATCCCCATAACCTCATCAGACAAATTAGAGAAAGTTTTTGTGGACATCTGCGGTCCATTCCCCAGAAGTGGAGGTCGACGGCAATATAAATATCTACTCATAGTATTCGACCATTACACTAAATTCATAAAGTTGTATCCGATAAATCGTGCCACTACTAACAAGATACTTAACAGAATTACACTAAGTTATATACCTGAAGTGGGTTGTCCGAAGACAATAATAACGGACCATGGTACCCAGTTCAAGGGACGAAGATGGAGAGACACACTGCTGGAACATGGGGTGAAAACATATAAAACCTCAGTGTACCATCCCAGCAGTAATCCATCCGAAAGAGTGTTGAGGGAAGTTGGAAGAATTCTCAGAACCTATTGTTCCAATCAACAAAGGAAGTGGAGTGAATACATCTCAGCCGCCGAAGACTTTATTAATCTAGCACACCACCAATCGATTGAAACAACACCTTATAATGCCATGTTCGAGAAACCTCCACCACGAGAAATTTGTGACATAATACAATTTCCTCAAAGTCAAGAATACCAGTTTGACAGAATTCACTTCCATAACAAGATTATGGAAAAATTAGAACAGAGAAAAAGAAAATATCAACAACGAGTGCCAGTAAAAATCATACAGTACAATGTAGGAGATCAGGTACTACTGAAAAATAGAGAGTTACCCAGTACCATGGAGGGTATCACTAAAAAGCTGCTAGTACTGTATATAGGCCCTTATACCATAACGAAAGACCATAAAAATAATACTTATGAAATTGCTGATACCATAAGTAAAAAGGTCAAGGGTACCTATAACCAAGCATCTTTAAAAAAGTATTATGCATAAGGAAATTTATTATAAAATGTATTGTAAGATGTTGAATATCATAATATATGTCGTATTATAAACGGCTATCAAATATGGATCCATGAAAGCGTAATTGACCCATAATGAACCCAATAGAATGGTGAAGCACAAGAAGACCCCGTATATAGACCATTGAATGAACTTATTATAATATAAGAGTGAACTACTTTATCATACTGGGAATATAACAAGAGTGTTTATTATATTAAAAGTACTAAAAGCATCTACCATGAAAATGTTAAATAAGTGATAAACAAAGATATTTATCATATTAAATGTATTGAAAATATCTAATTTCATATAACAAGAATGTTTATCATGAAGGAGAATGTGTATCGTATCATGTATACTAAAAATGTTTATCATATTAAATGATAAAGAAAAATGTTTATTATATTGTATAAAACAAAAATGATTATTATATATTGTATCTAACGAAATGTTTGTTAAATAATAATACAATGTTACTCTGACCCTTCAAATGATTAATTTCAATAAATGAAATTAAAACATCCAGAATAAAGGTGAACAATCAAACCTTTGAAGGAGCAGAGAAGAAAAACAACAAAGTGTCGCATATTGAAAGGAGAGGGAATAAACAAGGAATGAGAAAGAATATTAAATAAAAAAGAAAAATGTGTATCGTATAGCATATACCAAGACTATTTATCATATTAAGTGAATGATGAACGAGAATGATTATCATATTGTATAAAAAAGAAAAATGTCTATTTATGTATAACTAAAATGTTTATCATAATACTACTGTTATTAAGGAACAAGAATGTTAATTGAACAATAAAGAAAAATGTTTAGTTGTATATACCAAAAAATATATATCAAATTGTATCTAACAAAAATGTTTATTATATGAATATTGTAAACCCTGGTAATCCAGGATGATAATGAACCAAATGGTAAAAAACCCAATATACAAACAATGTTAAGAGTGAAGTATTGTGAACTCACGAAGAATTTAAAAACCAACTGCATAATTATATAGTGATAAAGCTAAGTGTGTAATTTAAGAATATTAAGATAAACAAAACAACTTACAAACTAGTATAGAAAAATAACAACAAGGCTAATAAATAACATAGCCAATATGTCAAGTTAGAGATAAAATAATGACCTGTAAAGAGAAGTATAGTAGCTAAAATGATAAAGCATGAAAAGTGATAACAATGAAACCTCTAATACCTTGAATGTTATGTTGAATAAGACATCATATTCTTATATTATTGAAAAAATGAATGATATGTTATATTTTATGTGTTGTGATAGTGCAACTGTTGCTACGTGCAATTTTTTATTGTCCCAAACAGAGATGAGGATTCCTCTGATTCTGAGGATGTGTAGATGAGGAATGGCGGAGTATGGAAGCCAAATAGAGCCCCTCTGATTCCGAACCCATTACAAATGTTAGGGAATTAAATAGTAATATGTCAAGGATTATAAATCAAACACTGTGAGGTAAAAATGAAAGAACAACAGAGTTTATCACGAGAATCAAGATGTGTTTAATGATAAAGAAAAATGTATTATTGTAAAACAGGAAATTGTTAGTTTAAGAAATAAAACATGTTATAACTAAATGACTAAGAATATAAGAAACTTGAAAGATACTAGTAAGCTAAAAGCTAATACTAGCCAAGAACCAATCTAGTGCAACGCACCAACACACTATTAAACTCGATGCAGAAAAGAAGCAGTAATAGTATAATAAAACCAAACTAAAATGATAATTTCTTCAAATGTAAAATTTCTCTCAAATTATCAATTTTGAGAAGTATATGTAACACCACAAAATGTTACATAACCTAGACATTCACCAGAAGGGTAAATAAGTACACTGAAATAATAAAAGTGAATAATTTATGATGAAAGTAGCAAAGAAGAGAAGGACCAACAAAGAAGAAAGAAGAAGAAGGATCCCAAGAAGCAGTGAGGAATACACTGCATGACACTATAACAAATACTATGACTGACTCTAACTAATGGACATGCCAAGTTCACTATAAGCTGTCAAACAAGCCAGTCAATGACATGAATATAATGTCATGTGTCAGATAAACCAATTAAATAATGACGAAAATAATGTAATATCAGTAACAGCATTTTGGCTGAAAGTAAATGAACCATGACCAGTAAATGACAAAGCCCATGACTAGATTAGCTATGGCCACAATGTAAATTAAAACTAGCATTACAAACCCAGATGTAATATTAATAAGTAAAAGTAGTTATAAAAGGAAACCTTATATGGATGAGTAACTTCCTTATTATACAAAATGCAACTAGTCACAATTATTAAAGCATAAACATATGCTAAAAATCATGTCTAGACCATGTCTAAACAAACATTTGTCAGTAAATTAATAAGGAAAAAGGACTCCTAGTGAACATAAAATTTACTGAACAATCAATATAACTAAAGATAATATGAAATATCACCACTCAATTGTTAATGGATAACGTTAAGTTGAGTAGGCCAAACGAAATGTAATTAGGAATAAGGATTTTCGATAATAATGTATCGCCTTAATTATGTTAAGATTTAATATTGTACAGTTATAAATAGCTATTAAGTATAATCACAGATGTGTTAGTGTTCAAACAAAGACGTTATAAAGAAAACGCAATGTGAAACACTAAATGTCAAAAGATAGGGAATGCTCGCATTATGCATCGCTAGCAGACGACAGTGAGAAACCATGTTTCTAAACATTCTTTATGAGCATTGTCAAAGAAAACGAGGTTAAACCCTGTGTTAAGCCACATCAAATTGAAACCCATAAACTAAACTTTAATTTGATGGTAATAACCTCGCGATCGAAACTATAATAAGTGCGTAGTGCGCGATAGCATCATTTATTGTTAACAAGTAAGAAATTGGTTGGGTAAAACCAACAACAACGGCAGTTGTCAACAATGTTCGCCGGACGACGGTTAAAAAACAATACGTCATTTTGTAACGGTTATCAGAACCAATCAGAAGAGAGATTATTGAACGATCTTACCGCCTAAGCCCTATGAAGCGAGGGGGTATATAATAAAAAACGGAGAGAATTCGTTACACTTTTTGTCATCACATCGAGCGAGACAGTTGTCGCTCATCACCGCAATATTTTTTAATAACTGAAATTAGTACAACAATAGTAAACCGTTTAAAATTTTCTTCAAGACATTCAACGATACTGCAATTTACTACAAGGAAGTGCTTCGAAAGTAAAGTGAATATTTTAATTTGTGCGTGATTTTAGAACAAGAGAGAGTTTTATAATCAGTATTTAACATAGCCCAGATTTAGTTAGAAGAGGGCCGGCTCTCCGTTCATAATTCGTGTGAAGTGTAATTAACCAGTGGTCATTATAATCCAACCACCAGAGTGTTTTTAATAAATTTTAATCTATACGATTAAAATAAAAAAAGGTAACACTGTGACAATTCATTTTATTTATCTGCTTGCACTGATCATTATTTACCACAAAACTGTACTGACGCAAGAACAACAAAACTTTCAATCGTATACACCGTTTCAATTTACTTAGCGGATTTGTCAATCCAATGTAAGATATTTGTATTAGTCCTAAGTGTTGAAAATATTTGTTAGTAAATAAGTCAGCGTAACAAACGCTAACCTGAAAAATAGTTACGAGTTTTAAAAAGATGCCAAATTATTAATTATTGTTATTAACGTCTGTCAAGGCATAGGATAGTTCTTTTTTGTATTTCAAAGAGCCTACCCGTGAGGTATATTATATAATTAAAAGTCAAATTGTTAATAGATATAAGAGTTTATTGTTCTAACTGAGCTAGACCGTATTGTGAACGGGCCAAGTAACTTCAGATTTAGATTAATGTATCAGTTGTACTTTAATTGTTGATTTTATTTTCAAAGGGTAAAATAAACCCAGATTTTATTCAGCATAAACCAGGATCATAATTATTTCATATAGTTAATTGATAATTAACATTGAGTACAGGGAGATAACTCAGAGTAGAGATTCTACTATATTCGATTTTAATTGTAGTGAAACATCAAGCATTTAAACAAAATTTAAAGTGAATTTATCAATTCTAAATTTTATTAATTGGTTTTCCATGGGAATTTTCTTAAAATAAACCCATGTGGTGCCCTTATCGTACACAAGGAGTGATATAACCTTGTTGATAAAGCAAGCTGGTATTAAGCGCATCTTGACAGCTTATATTTTTGGTAAGTGAACTTCAGAACTTCCAGTATCACGAACAGGTACGTGAAAGTGTATATTGTTATAAAATTATTTGTCCAGACGAGACTTAACGTTACGTACACTGACAACACTTAACCGAGAAGAGGAGTTCCGCTGCAAGATCGACGCTCCGGCTACATTCATCCACCGACCAGCGATTAACTTATTATTCACTATAATTATCAAACGTTACTAAATAAACAATATTTACCAATTATTACTAAAGATTATTACTGCAAATATTTTAAAAAGAGAGTTTATTTCGAGTTGTAACTTATTATTCATTATAATCGATTTATAACTTTAATTTTTAATACTAAATATAATTATTAGACCCTGGCAAACGTTCTTTCACAAATTGGCGACCAACAGAGTGTGGCTTTAAAAATATTAAACGAATAAATTTTTAATATTAAAATTAAGCCCAGGCAAATACAAGAGAACAATCATGCCTCATACACACAGACACGACACAAGATATAAGGCCAGCCAAGGAGAGAGTACACAAACGAATACAGAAATAAATATAGAGATACAAGAGACGCAACCAACGTCCGAAATGGAAGTCGCGACAAATAATAATGTGGAAACCCGACCAGAAGGAATGCCTCCTGCAGAACCGGAAGGAGAAGTAATGGTCAGCGACTAACCAGACAAACCGACCGAAGAGACAAAATGGGATAGCCTGATGAGGATGATGATGGAGCAATTCGGACAAGCAAGGGAAACTTCAAAGAAAACGAATGCAAAAATAGACCAAATCCAAGAACAAAGAAAGAAAGATAATAAACTATTAAATAAAAAATTAGACAGTAATAATAAAAACATCGAGTCATTAAAAGAAGATAGTTTCAGAAATATATAGTCATTGAAGGAAGATTTGAATAAGAAAATGGACGACTACAGCAACGCGTTGAAAGAAGATTTGAATACCAAATTAGATGATATCAGCAAGAAGATGGAGGAAAATAATGAGAAGATTAACACAAAAGTAGACACGGAAATAACAGTCGTAAGAAGAGAGATCGCGGAAGTGCACGAGAGATGTGAACAACACGGTCAAGACTTAAAACGGACTAGAGAAGAGGTCGATGGGAGAATCGACAACATCGAAGAAATAAATGAAGCCCGGATCGAGTCGCTAAAGAAGATGAGCCAGGACGAGATCAAACGAGTGAGGACGGACGTGGGAGAACGGTGCGAAGAAATAAGCGCATCGGTGGACACCGTAAGAACCTTGACAGTCGCCAACAGAGAGAAAATAGAAGAACTATGGCAACGGGAGATCTTGCAGTTGCGTGAAGAGATAGAAATCATCCGTAATCGTCCAGTACAGGGTCAATACATCCAACCAACAGATAACCGTGATGTGATAAATTTCAAAAATTACAAGAAAAATCTGATCGAGTTCCTAGAACGCGTAGACGAAAACTTGACCAGGATTCGGGAGAATAGATGGACCGTAATACGGAGTCTGATGGACGAGTACTTTAAAGAAATTCATGACAATTGGTGGACTGCTACACGCCACGAAGTCCAGAGCTATGAAGAATTTAAGACGCAATTCCGTGCAAAGTATATAAGGCCACGCAGAATATAGTGCGGGACAACATCTGCCACGGCAAGTATGACGCCAGTAAAGGAACCACTCTAACCTCTTACTTCCTAGGTAAAGTATGTTTGGCGCGTAACCTTGAACCAAAAATACCGGAGGCGTGCCTGGTTACCAAACTTCCTTACCATTTTGAGGAGGGAGTTGCCAAAGCACGTCAGTGGGGACAAGTGAAAACAATCCAAGCCATGTTAGCCTTACTCGAGGACAATGAACATGAAGGTTATTATAGAAGAAGCCGCCGGAGGAACGAGAACTTCCATGACAGGAGCGGTAACACCAATAATAATAACTCGAATTTTCGAAATTACCGAGGTAATTTTAATACTAATTTTAATAATTCTAACCAGAATAATGCTAACAATAATAACGAGAATAATTATAGGCCCAGTAACCAGAATAATAATAATAATTCGACTGGTAACTATATTAATAATAATACAAGACGGCCGAATTATAACAACCATCCTAACCGACCCCAGAACCAAGGCGGAAATAACCAACCGCAGCAGTACCGTAGGGCTAACTATGTACAAGCCAACTATGAACCAGGTAGGAGGCGATACTATCCACGGCGCGATAGTTTCAGCGGAGACAGGAGGAATGCAAGGGGCGGACGATGGAGAAGCAATAGTATCGAAGGCGACAGCCGCAACAATGATTATCGGCCACAAGTTCACTTCGCTCCGAACCATGAACAGAATCATCATGGAGGATGGCCAGATATAGAAGAAAGAAACCCGGTAGACACACAAGACAGGCGCAATGAAGAGAGTGAAATCTCTTTAAACGCCTCGCGGCAGTGAGAAACTACGTAGACCCCTCGCTGATCCATTCTATTGGGTACAATTACGACACGACTTCAAATAAAATAACTATATTAAGAAGTCATTATCTCAAAAATATTAGACAAGAGCTGTTGGAAGAAGAAGGAAGTGATCACCATCAGTGCACCCATGACATAGCGTACGTGACTGCACAAATTAATGGAGTGACCACCACGTTGATGATTGACACGGGAGCGAATGTTTCATTAATGGACAGTACGGAACTCAACCGCATCCAGGAGGAAAGCAGAGCAGTAATACCAACTCTACCAATTACGAATATCATCTTAGTGTGAGCGACAGGACGACAGAATAAGACAGTCAAGAAACAAGTTAGTCTTGAAGTAACCAGTCGGGGAGTCAAAATACCCATGATATTCTTGATAGCTACAGGATTGCCATTTCGCAGTTTAATTGGTTGCGACATCTTGCGGAAATATTCAGCTATTATCGATCTGAATAGAGAAAAAATAACTCTAAGTATGTCAGATATGGAATGGACGGCTGATATTATTGGGAGATGGAATCTCCTCAAGACCGAACCATTTACCACACCCGAGAAGTGAGTAATCCAAGGTATCAAATGCCTATTAATGAAATTGAGTATCCAACAACCAATGACAGCTTGTGGGAGGAAAAGATCATGGAAATTCGACGATTCAAGTCAACCACCAGAAACCACTCACCAAGTCCAGATCAAATTGAAATGTTGGTAGGTATATATAACCGATACCGACATGTATTTTCAGACGTTCCTGGAAAAGTGAAAAACTATCAATGTGTGTTAAGTTTTAAAGAACCTGTCAATTTTAATCGCAAATCGTATCCAATTGCCTATTCCCTAAAAGAAGCAGTTCGAACGGAAATTAACCAATTACTAAAAGACGATATCATAGAGTGCAGTCAATCACCTTATACCAGCCCTATTGTCGCGATCAAAAAGAAGAATGGGAAGGTGAGACTCTGCCTGGACACTAGGGAGATAAATAAGAACTTAATCAATAACCGGATATCTCCTGGTGAGATAGAAGAAATTTTGAAGAAATTTCATGGAGTACAATTCATTAGTTCATGGGACACTGTCTGCGGCTACTGGCAGGTGGAACTGCACCCCCACAGCCGGACATACGTAGCATTTATATTCGAGGGGTGCAACTACCACTTTAAACGATTGCCCTTCGGATTAGTGAACTCTGTAGCGATATTTATACAGTGTATGGACCAAGTATTGGGTCAGGAAGCGCTCCAGTTCACTACTGTTTATGTGGATGACCTACTGATTACA
The DNA here is from genome assembly GCA_034769895.1 of Magicicada septendecula. NCBI lineage: Eukaryota > Metazoa > Arthropoda > Insecta > Hemiptera > Cicadidae > Magicicada > Magicicada septendecula. The sequence goes on from CM068367.1 coordinate 1,206,386,377, forward strand.
TCTACAAACTGGGATGAGCATTGCCAGAGAGTAGACCATGTATTGAGTAAATTATCCGAAAACCACATTACGTTAAAACTAGAAAAGTCACAACTCATTGCCAAAGAAGTGCAATTTCTAGGCTTTCAATTGACAGAATTGGGAATAACACCATCTAAAGAAAAGATAGAAGCTATACAAAAATTTCCCACACCCAAAAATAAAAAACAACTGCAGTCCTTTTTAGGCCTGTGTAATTATTACCGCAAATTTCAGAATAATTACTCAGAGTTGACGACCAAATTATCTCCGCAGTTATCCTCAAAAGACAAATGGACATGGGGACCAATTCAAGATACAGTATTCCAACAAATCAAGACAAAATTCTTAGAGACAGTGATGCTACATCACCCCGACTTCAACAAACCTTTTTATCTCAAGTGTGATGCCAGTGACATCAGCCTAGGTTCTACTCTGTACCAAGAGGATGAAGACGGGAACCATCTGGTTGTAAGCTTCGCTAGTCGAACCCTAAACAAATGCGAAAGGAATTACAACGTAACAGAGAAGGAGCTTTTAAGTGTGGTATTCGCCTGCGGAAAATTCCGAACCTATATCTTAGGATATTCCATAACAGTTCGGACGGACCACAAATCCATATCCTTCGTAAAAAACTGTAAGCTAAGTCACGGTCGTTTAGCAAGATGGACCCTAGTCTTGCAGGAATACAACATCAGCTGGGAATACGTCCCAGGAAAAAAGAACATAGCAGCCGACATTCTGTCACGTATCAATATTACCAACCAGACCTATGAAGGAGAGAAGGAGACAATTGCGAAGGTCTACCACATCCTTAAGAGTCGGACAGATTTGGAAGATATAGTTAAAGAAGTGGAACAACACCAAAGGCAAGATAGTAAATTGATGCAAATTTTCCAAAGACTAAACGCTCAAGACAATAGAATAATCCCATACTATTGTATACATAACGATGTATTATTTATCAAAACCAAGTACCACAACAACACCTGGAAACTAGTAATACCCAAAACACTAGAGAAAGATATCATAACGGACTACCATATTCGTTATGGACACATGGGAGCAGTTAAAGAAATAAAAGCACTGGAAGAGCACATGTATATCAAGGACATCAACAGAAGGGTGCGAAATTATATCAAAAATTGTTGTATATGTCAAATGGTGAAGTGCACCAACGAAAGAAAGGAGGGGCTAATGATCCCCATAACCTCATCAGACAAATTAGAGAAAGTTTTTGTGGACATCTGCGGTCCATTCCCCAGAAGTGGAGGTCGACGGCAATATAAATATCTACTCATAGTATTCGATCATTACACTAAATTCATAAAGTTGTATCCGATAAATCGTGCCACTACTAACAAGATACTTAACAGAATTACACTAAGTTATATACCTGAAGTGGGTTGTCCGAAGACAATAATAACGGACCATGGTACCCAGTTCAAGGGACGAAGATGGAGAGACACACTGCTGGAACATGGGGTGAAAACATATAAAACCTCAGTGTACCATCCCAGCAGTAATCCATCCGAAAGAGTGTTGAGGGAAGTTGGAAGAATTCTCAGAACCTATTGTTCCAATCAACAAAGGAAGTGGAGTGAATACATCTCAGCCGCCGAAGACTTTATTAATCTAGCACACCACCAATCGATTGAAACAACACCTTATAATGCCATGTTCGAGAAACCTCCACCACGAGAAATTTGTGACATAATACAATTTCCTCAAAGTCAAGAATACCAGTTTGACAGAATTCACTTCCATAACAAGATTATGGAAAAATTAGAACAGAGAAAAAGAAAATATCAACAACGAGTGCCAGTAAAAATCATACAGTACAATGTAGGAGATCAGGTACTACTGAAAAATAGAGAGTTACCCAGTACCATGGAGGGTATCACTAAAAAGCTGCTAGTACTGTATATAGGCCCTTATACCATAACGAAAGACCATAAAAATAATACTTATGAAATTGCTGATACCATAAGTAAAAAGGTCAAGGGTACCTATAACCAAGCATCTTTAAAAAAGTATTATGCATAAGGAAATTTATTATAAAATGTATTGTAAGATGTTGAATATCATAATATATGTCGTATTATAAACGGCTATCAAATATGGATCCATGAAAGCGTAATTGACCCATAATGAACCCAATAGAATGGTGAAGCACAAGAAGACCCCGTATATAGACCATTGAATGAACTTATTATAATATAAGAGTGAACTACTTTATCATACTGGGAATATAACAAGAGTGTTTATTATATTAAAAGTACTAAAAGCATCTACCATGAAAATGTTAAATAAGTGATAAACAAAGATATTTATCATATTAAATGTATTGAAAATATCTAATTTCATATAACAAGAATGTTTATCATGAAGGAGAATGTGTATCGTATCATGTATACTAAAAATGTTTATCATATTAAATGATAAAGAAAAATGTTTATTATATTGTATAAAACAAAAATGATTATTATATATTGTATCTAACGAAATGTTTGTTAAATAATAATACAATGTTACTCTGACCCTTCAAATGATTAATTTCAATAAATGAAATTAAAACATCCAGAATAAAGGTGAACAATCAAACCTTTGAAGGAGCAGAGAAGAAAAACAACAAAGTGTCGCATATTGAAAGGAGAGGGAATAAACAAGGAATGAGAAAGAATATTAAATAAAAAAGAAAAATGTGTATCGTATAGCATATACCAAGACTATTTATCATATTAAGTGAATGATGAACGAGAATGATTATCATATTGTATAAAAAAGAAAAATGTCTATTTATGTATAACTAAAATGTTTATCATAATACTACTGTTATTAAGGAACAAGAATGTTAATTGAACAATAAAGAAAAATGTTTAGTTGTATATACCAAAAAATATATATCAAATTGTATCTAACAAAAATGTTTATTATATGAATATTGTAAACCCTGGTAATCCAGGATGATAATGAACCAAATGGTAAAAAACCCAATATACAAACAATGTTAAGAGTGAAGTATTGTGAACTCACGAAGAATTTAAAAACCAACTGCATAATTATATAGTGATAAAGCTAAGTGTGTAATTTAAGAATATTAAGATAAACAAAACAACTTACAAACTAGTATAGAAAAATAACAACAAGGCTAATAAATAACATAGCCAATATGTCAAGTTAGAGATAAAATAATGACCTGTAAAGAGAAGTATAGTAGCTAAAATGATAAAGCATGAAAAGTGATAACAATGAAACCTCTAATACCTTGAATGTTATGTTGAATAAGACATCATATTCTTATATTATTGAAAAAATGAATGATATGTTATATTTTATGTGTTGTGATAGTGCAACTGTTGCTACGTGCAATTTTTTATTGTCCCAAATAGAGATGAGGATTCCTCTGATTCTGAGGATGTGTAGATGAGGAACGGCGGAGTATGGAAGCCAAATAGAGCCCCTCTGATTCCGAACCCATTACAAATGTTAGGGAATTAAATAGTAATATGTCAAGGATTATAAATCAAACACTGTGAGGTAAAAATGAAAGAACAACAGAGTTTATCACGAGAATCAAGATGTGTTTAATGATAAAGAAAAATGTATTATTGTAAAACAGGAAATTGTTAGTTTAAGAAATAAAACATGTTATAACTAAATGACTAAGAATATAAGAAACTTGAAAGATACTAGTAAGCTAAAAGATAATACTAGCCAAGAAACCAATCTAGTGCAACGCACCAACACACTATTAAACTCGATGCAGAAAAGAAGCAGTAATAGTATAATAAAACCAAACTAAAATGATAATTTCTTCAAATGTAAAATTTCTCTCAAATTATCAATTTTGAGAAGTATATGTAACACCACAAAATGTTACATAACCTAGACATTCACCAGAAGGGTAAATAAGTACACTGAAATAATAAAAGTGAATAATTTATGATGAAAGTAGCAAAGAAGAGAAGGACCAACAAAGAAGAAAGAAGAAGAAGGATCCCAAGAAGCAGTGAGGAATACACTGCATGACACTATAACAAATACTATGACTGACTCTAACTAATGGACATGCCAAGTTCACTATAAGCTGTCAAACAAGCCAGTCAATGACATGAATATAATGTCATGTGTCAGATAAACCAATTAAATAATGACGAAAATAATGTAATATCAGTAACAGCATTTTGGCTGAAAGTAAATGAACCATGACCAGTAAATGACAAAGCCCATGACTAGATTAGCTATGGCCACAATGTAAATTAAAACTAGCATTACAAACCCAGATGTAATATTAATAAGTAAAAGTAGTTATAAAAGGAAACCTTATATGGATGAGTAACTTCCTTATTATACAAAATGCAACTAGTCACAATTATTAAAGCATAAACATATGCTAAAAATCATGTCTAGACCATGTCTAAACAAACATTTGTCAGTAAATTAATAAGGAAAAAGGACTCCTAGTGAACATAAAATTTACTGAACAATCAATATAACTAAAGATAATATGAAATATCACCACTCAATTGTTAATGGATAACGTTAAGTTGAGTAGGCCAAACGAAATGTAATTAGGAATAAGGATTTTCGATAATAATGTATCGCCTTAATTATGTTAAGATTTAATATTGTACAGTTATAAATAGCTATTAAGTATAATCACAGATGTGTTAGTGTTCAAACAAAGACGTTATAAAGAAAACGCAATGTGAAACACTAAATGTCAAAAGATAGGGAATGCTCGCATTATGCATCGCTAGCAGACGACAGTGAGAAACCATGTTTCTAAACATTCTTTATGAGCATTGTCAAAGAAAACGAGGTTAAACCCTGTGTTAAGCCACATCAAATTGAAACCCATAAACTAAACTTTAATTTGATGGTAATAACCTCGCGATCGAAACTATAATAAGTGCGTAGTGCGCGATAGCATCATTTATTGTTAACAAGTAAGAAATTGGTTGGGTAAAACCAACAACAACGGCAGTTGTCAACAATGTTCGCCGGACGACGGTTAAAAAACAATACGTCATTTTGTAACGGTTATCAGAACCAATCAGAAGAGAGATTATTGAACGATCTTACCGCCTAAGCCCTATGAAGCGAGGGGGTATATAATCAAAAACGGAGAGAATTCGTTACACTTTTTGTCATCACATCGAGCGAGACAGTTGTCGCTCGTCACCGCAATATTTTTTAATAACTGAAATTAGTACAACAATAGTAAAACGTTTAAAATTTTCTTCAAGACATTCAACGATACTGCAATTTACTACAAGGAAGTGCTTCGAAAGTAAAGTGAATATTTTAATTTGTGCGTGATTTTAGAACAAGAGAGAGTTTTATAATCAGTATTTAACATAGCCCAGATTTAGTTAGAAGAGGGCCGGCTCTCCGTTCATAATTCGTGTGAAGTGTAATTAACCAGTGGTCATTATAATCCGACCACCAGAGTGTTTTTAATAAATTTTAATCTATACGATTAAAATAAAAAAAGGTAACACTGTGACAATTCATTTTATTTATCTGCTTGCACTGATCATTATTTACCACAAAACTGTACTGACGCAAGAACAACAAAACTTTCAATCGTATACACCGTTTCAATTTACTTAGCGGATTTGTCAATCCAATGTAAGATATTTGTATTAGTCCTAAGTGTTGAAAATATTTGTTAGTAAATAAGTCAGCGTAACAAACGCTAACCTGAAAAATAGTTACGAGTTTTAAAAAGATGCCAAATTATTAATTATTGTTATTAACGTCTGTCAAGGCATAGGATAGTTCTTTTTTGTATTTCAAAGAGCCTACCCGTGAGGTATATTATATAATTAAAAGTCAAATTGTTAATAGATATAAGAGTTTATTGTTCTAACTGAGCTAGACCGTATTGTGAACGGGCCAAGTAACTTCAGATTTAGATTAATGTATCAGTTGTACTTTAATTGTTGATTTTATTTTCAAAGGGTAAAATAAACCCAGATTTTATTCAGCATAAACCAGGATCATAATTATTTCATATAGTTAATTGATAATTAACATTGAGTACAGGGAGATAACTCAGAGTAGAGATTCTACTATATTCGATTTTAATTGTAGTGAAACATCAAGCATTTAAACAAAATTTAAAGTGAATTTATCAATTCTAAATTTTATTAATTGGTTTTCCATGGGAATTTTCTTAAAATAAACCCATGTGGTGCCCTTATCGTACACAAGGAGTGATATAACCTTGTTGATAAAGCAAGCTGGTATTAAGCGCATCTTGACAGCTTATATTTTTGGTAAGTGAACTTCAGAACTTCCAGTATCACGAACAGGTACGTGAAAGTGTATATTGTTATAAAATTATTTGTCCAGACGAGACTTAACGTTACGTACACTGACGACACTTAACCGAGAAGAGGAGTTCCGCTGCAAGATCGACGCTCCGGCTACATTCATCCACCGACCAGCGATTAACTTATTATTCACTATAATTATCAAACGTTACTAAATAAACAATATTTACCAATTATTACTAAAGATTATTACTGCAAATATTTTAAAAAGAGAGTTTATTTCGAGTTGTAACTTATTATTCATTATAATCGATTTATAACTTTAATTTTTAATACTAAATATAATTATTAGACCCTGGCAAACGTTCTTTCACAAATTGGCGACCAACAGAGTGTGGCTTTAAAAATATTAAACGAATAAATTTTTAATATTAAAATTAAGCCCAGGCAAATACAAGAGAACAATCATGCCTCATACACACAGACACGACACAAGATATAAGGCCAGCCAAGGAGAGAGTACACAAACGAATACAGAAATAAATATAGAGATACAAGAGACGCAACCAACGTCCGAAATGGAAGTCGCGACAAATAATAATGTGGAAACCCGACCAGAAGGAATGCCTCCTGCAGAACCGGAAGGAGAAGTAATGGTCAGCGACTAACCAGACAAACCGACCGAAGAGACAAAATGGGATAGCCTGATGAGGATGATGATGGAGCAATTCGGACAAGCAAGGGAAACTTCAAAGAAAACGAATGCAAAAATAGACCAAATCCAAGAACAAAGAAAGAAAGATAATAAACTATTAAATAAAAAATTAGACAGTAATAATAAAAACATCGAGTCATTAAAAGAAGATAGTTTCAGAAATATATAGTCATTGAAGGAAGATTTGAATAAGAAAATGGACGACTACAGCAACGCGTTGAAAGAAGATTTGAATACCAAATTAGATGATATCAGCAAGAAGATGGAGGAAAATAATGAGAAGATTAACACAAAAGTAGACACGGAAATAACAGTCGTAAGAAGAGAGATCGCGGAAGTGCACGAGAGATGTGAACAACACGGTCAAGACTTAAAACGGACTAGAGAAGAGGTCGATGGGAGAATCGACAACATCGAAGAAATAAATGAAGCCCGGATCGAGTCGCTAAAGAAGATGAGCCAGGACGAGATCAAACGAGTGAGGACGGACGTGGGAGAACGGTGCGAAGAAATAAGCGCATCGGTGGACACCGTAAGAACCTTGACAGTCGCCAACAGAGAGAAAATAGAAGAACTATGGCAACGGGAGATCTTGCAGTTGCGTGAAGAGATAGAAATCATCCGTAATCGTCCAGTACAGGGTCAATACATCCAACCAACAGATAACCGTGATGTGATAAATTTCAAAAATTACAAGAAAAATCTGATCGAGTTCCTAGAACGCGTAGACGAAAACTTGACCAGGATTCGGGAGAATAGATGGACCGTAATACGGAGTCTGATGGACGAGTACTTTAAAGAAATTCATGACAATTGGTGGACTGCTACACGCCACGAAGTCCAGAGCTACGAAGAATTTAAGACGCAATTCCGTGCAAAGTATATAAGGCCACGCAGAATATAGTGCGGGACAACATCTGCCACGGCAAGTATGACGCCAGTAAAGGAACCACTCTAACCTCTTACTTCCTAGGTAAAGTATGTTTGGCGCGTAACCTTGAACCAAAAATACCGGAGGCGTGCCTGGTTACCAAACTTCCTTACCATTTTGAGGAGGGAGTTGCCAAAGCACGTCAGTGGGGACAAGTGAAAACAATCCAAGCCATGTTAGCCTTACTCGAGGACAATGAACATGAAGGTTATTATAGAAGAAGCCGCCGGAGGAACGAGAACTTCCATGACAGGAGCGGTAACACCAATAATAATAACTCGAATTTTCGAAATTACCGAGGTAATTTTAATACTAATTTTAATAATTCTAACCAGAATAATGCTAACAATAATAACGAGAATAATTATAGGCCCAGTAACCAGAATAATAATAATAATTCGACTGGTAACTATATTAATAATAATACAAGACGGCCGAATTATAACAACCATCCTAACCGACCCCAGAACCAAGGCGGAAATAACCAACCGCAGCAGTACCGTAGGGCTAACTATGTACAAGCCAACTATGAACCAGGTAGGAGGCGATACTATCCACGGCGCGATAGTTTCAGCGGAGACAGGAGGAATGCAAGGGGCGGACGATGGAGAAGCAATAGTATCGAAGGCGACAGCCGCAACAATGATTATCGGCCACAAGTTCACTTCGCTCCGAACCATGAACAGAATCATCATGGAGGATGGCCAGATATAGAAGAAAGAAACCCGGTAGACACACAAGACAGGCGCAATGAAGAGAGTGAAATCTCTTTAAACGCCTCGCGGCAGTGAGAAACTACGTAGACCCCTCGCTGATCCATTCTATTGGGTACAATTACGACACGACTTCAAATAAAATAACTATATTAAGAAGTCATTATCTCAAAAATATTAGACAAGAGCTGTTGGAAGAAGAAGGAAGTGATCACCATCAGTGCACCCATGACATAGCGTACGTGACTGCACAAATTAATGGAGTGACCACCACGTTGATGATTGACACGGGAGCGAATGTTTCATTAATGGACAGTACGGAACTCAACCGCATCCAGGAGGAAAGCAGAGCAGTAATACCAACTCTACCAATTACGAATATCATCTTAGTGTGAGCGACAGGACGACAGAATAAGACAGTCAAGAAACAAGTTAGTCTTGAAGTAACCAGTCGGGGAGTCAAAATACCCATGATATTCTTGATAGCTACAGGATTGCCATTTCGCAGTTTAATTGGTTGCGACATCTTGCGGAAATATTCAGCTATTATCGATCTGAATAGAGAAAAAATAACTCTAAGTATGTCAGATATGGAATGGACGGCTGATATTATTGGGAGATGGAATCTCCTCAAGACCGAACCATTTACCACACCCGAGAAGTGAGTAATCCAAGGTATCAAATGCCTATTAATGAAATTGAGTATCCAACAACCAATGACAGCTTGTGGGAGGAAAAGATCATGGAAATTCGACGATTCAAGTCAACCACCAGAAACCACTCACCAAGTCCAGATCAAATTGAAATGTTGGTAGGTATATATAACCGATACCGACATGTATTTTCAGACGTTCCTGGAAAAGTGAAAAACTATCAATGTGTGTTAAGTTTTAAAGAACCTGTCAATTTTAATCGCAAATCGTATCCAATTGCCTATTCCCTAAAAGAAGCAGTTCGAACGGAAATTAACCAATTACTAAAAGACGATATCATAGAGTGCAGTCAATCACCTTATACCAGCCCTATTGTCGCGATCAAAAAGAAGAATGGGAAGGTGAGACTCTGCCTGGACACTAGGGAGATAAATAAGAACTTAATCAATAACCGGATATCTCCTGGTGAGATAGAAGAAATTTTGAAGAAATTTCATGGAGTACAATTCATTAGTTCATGGGACACTGTCTGCGGCTACTGGCAGGTGGAACTGCACCCCCACAGCCGGACATACGTAGCATTTATATTCGAGGGGTGCAACTACCACTTTAAACGATTGCCCTTCGGATTAGTGAACTCTGTAGCGATATTTATACAGTGTATGGACCAAGTATTGGGTCAGGAAGCGCTCCAGTTCACTACTGTTTATGTGGATGACCTACTGATTACATCTACAAACTGGGATGAGCATTGCCAGAGAGTAGACCATGTATTGAGTAAATTATCCGAAAACCACATTACGTTAAAACTAGAAAAGTCACAACTCATTGCCAAAGAAGTGCAATTTCTAGGCTTTCAATTGACAGAATTGGGAATAACACCATCTAAAGAAAAGATAGAAGCTATACAAAAATTTCCCACACCCAAAAATAAAAAACAACTGCAGTCCTTTTTAGGCCTGTGTAATTATTACCGCAAATTTCAGAATAATTACTCAGAGTTGACGACCAAATTATCTCCGCAGTTATCCTCAAAAGACAAATGGACATGGGGACCAATTCAAGATACAGTATTCCAACAAATCAAGACAAAATTCTTAGAGACAGTGATGCTACATCACCCCGACTTCAACAAACCTTTTTATCTCAAGTGTGATGCCAGTGACATCAGCCTAGGTTCTACTCTGTACCAAGAGGGTGAAGACGGGAACCATCTGGTTGTAAGCTTCGCTAGTCGAACCCTAAACAAATGCGAAAGGAATTACAACGTAACAGAGAAGGAGCTTTTAAGTGTGGTATTCGCCTGCGGAAAATTCCGAACCTATATCTTAGGATATTCCATAACAGTTCGGACGGACCACAAATCCATATCCTTCGTAAAAAACTGTAAGCTAAGTCACGGTCGTTTAGCAAGATGGACCCTAGTCTTGCAGGAATACAACATCAGCTGGGAATACGTCCCAGGAAAAAAGAACATAGCAGCCGACATTCTGTCACGTATCAATATTACCAACCAGACCTATGAAGGAGAGAAGGAGACAATTGCGAAGGTCTACCACATCCTTAAGAGTCGGACAGATTTGGAAGATATAGTTAAAGAAGTGGAACAACACCAAAGGCAAGATAGTAAATTGATGCAAATTTTCCAAAGACTAAACGCTCAAGACAATAGAATAATCCCATACTATTGTATACATAACGATGTATTATTTATCAAAACCAAGTACCACAACAACACCTGGAAACTAGTAATACCCAAAACACTAGAGAAAGATATCATAACGGACTACCATATTCGTTATGGACACATGGGAGCAGTTAAAGAAATAAAAGCACTGGAAGAGCACATGTATATCAAGGACATCAACAGAAGGGTGCGAAATTATATCAAAAATTGTTGTATATGTCAAATGGTGAAGTGCACCAACGAAAGAAAGGAGGGGCTAATGATCCCCATAACCTCATCAGACAAATTAGAGAAAGTTTTTGTGGACATCTGCGGTCCATTTCCCAGAAGTGGAGGTCGACGGCAATATAAATATCTACTCATAGTATTCGACCATTACACTAAATTCATAAAGTTGTATCCGATAAATCGTGCCACTACTAACAAGATACTTAACAGAATTACACTAAGTTATATACCTGAAGTGGGTTGTCCGAAGACAATAATAACGGACCATGGTACCCAGTTCAAGGGACGAAGATGGAGAGACACACTGCTGGAACATGGGGTGAAAACATATAAAACCTCAGTGTACCATCCCAGCAGTAATCCATCCGAAAGAGTGTTGAGGGAAGTTGGAAGAATTCTCAGAACCTATTGTTCCAATCAACAAAGGAAGTGGAGTGAATACATCTCAGCCGCCGAAGACTTTATTAATCTAGCACACCACCAATCGATTGAAACAACACCTTATAATGCCATGTTCGAGAAACCTCCACCACGAGAAATTTGTGACATAATACAATTTCCTCAAAGTCAAGAATACCAGTTTGACAGAATTCACTTCCATAACAAGATTATGGAAAAATTAGAACAGAGAAAAAGAAAATATCAACAACGAGTGCCAGTAAAAATCATACAGTACAATGTAGGAGATCAGGTACTACTGAAAAATAGAGAGTTACCCAGTACCATGGAGGGTATCACTAAAAAGCTGCTAGTACTGTATATAGGCCCTTATACCATAACGAAAGACCATAAAAATAATACTTATGAAATTGCTGATACCATAAGTAAAAAGGTCAAGGGTACCTATAACCAAGCATCTTTAAAAAAGTATTATGCATAAGGAAATTTATTATAAAATGTATTGTAAGATGTTGAATATCATAATATATGTCGTATTATAAACGGCTATCAAATATGGATCCATGAAAGCGTAATTGACCCATAATGAACCCAATAGAATGGTGAAGCACAAGAAGACCCCGTATATAGACCATTGAATGAACTTATTATAATATAAGAGTGAACTACTTTATCATACTGGGAATATAACAAGAGTGTTTATTATATTAAAAGTACTAAAAGCATCTACCATGAAAATGTTAAATAAGTGATAAACAAAGATATTTATCATATTAAATGTATTGAAAATATCTAATTTCATATAACAAGAATGTTTATCATGAAGGAGAATGTGTATCGTATCATGTATACTAAAAATGTTTATCATATTAAATGATAAAGAAAAATGTTTATTATATTGTATAAAACAAAAATGATTATTATATATTGTATCTAACGAAATGTTTGTTAAATAATAATACAATGTTACTCTGGCCCTTCAAATGATTAATTTCAATAAATGAAATTAAAACATCCAGAATAAAGGTGAACAATCAAACCTTTGAAGGAGCAGAGAAGAAAAACAACAAAGTGTCGCATATTGAAAGGAGAGGGAATAAACAAGGAATGAGAAAGAATATTAAATAAAAAAGAAAAATGTGTATCGTATAGCATATACCAAGACTATTTATCATATTAAGTGAATGATGAACGAGAATGATTATCATATTGTATAAAAAAGAAAAATGTCTATTTATGTATAACTAAAATGTTTATCATAATACTACTGTTATTAAGGAACAAGAATGTTAATTGAACAATAAAGAAAAATGTTTAGTTGTATATACCAAAAATATATATCAAATTGTATCTAACAAAAATGTTTATTATATGAATATTGTAAACCCTGGTAATCCAGGATGATAATGAACCAAATGGTAAAAAACCCAATATACAAACAATGTTAAGAGTGAAGTATTGTGAACTCACGAAGAATTTAAAAACCAACTGCATAATTATATAGTGTTAAAGCTAAGTGTGTAATTTAAGAATATTAAGATAAACAAAACAACTTACAAACTAGTATAGAAAAATAACAACAAGGCTAATAAATAACATAGCCAATATGTCAAGTTAGAGATAAAATAATGACCTGTAAAGAGAAGTATAGTAGCTAAAATGATAAAGCATGAAAAGTGATAACAATGAAACCTCTAATACCTTGAATGTTATGTTGAATAAGACATCGTATTCTTATATTATTGAAAAAATGAATGATATGTTATATTTTATGTGTTGTGATAGTGCAACTGTTGCTACGTGCAATTTTTTATTGTCCCAAATAGAGATGAGGATTCCTCTGATTCTGAGGATGTGTAGATGAGGAACGGCGGAGTATGGAAGCCAAATAGAGCCCCTCTGATTCCGAACCCATTACAAATGTTAGGGAATTAAATAGTAATATGTCAAGGATTATAAATCAAACACTGTGAGGTAAAAATGAAAGAACAACAGAGTTTATCACGAGAATCAAGATGTGTTTAATGATAAAGAAAAATGTATTATTGTAAAACAGGAAATTGTTAGTTTAAGAAATAAAACATGTTATAACTAAATGACTAAGAATATAAGAAACTTGAAAGATACTAGTAAGCTAAAAGATAATACTAGCCAAGAACCAATCTAGTGCAACGCACCAACACACTATTAAACTCGATGCAGAAAAGAAGCAGTAATAGTATAATAAAACCAAACTAAAATGATAATTTCTTCAAATGTAAAATTTCTCTCAAATTATCAATTTTGAGAAGTATATGTAACACCACAAAATGTTACATAACCTAGACATTCACCAGAAGGGTAAATAAGTACACTGAAATAATAAAAGTGAATAATTTATCATGAAAGTAGCAAAGAAGAGAAGGACCAACAAAGAAGAAAGAAGAAGAAGGATCCCAAGAAGCAGTGAGGAATACACTGCATGACACTATAACAAATACTATGACTGACTCTAACTAATGGACATGCCAAGTTCACTATAAGCTGTCAAACAAGCCAGTCAATGACATGAATATAATGTCATGTGTCAGATAAACCAATTAAATAATGACGAAAATAATGTAATATCAGTAACAGCATTTTGGCTGAAAGTAAATGAACCATGACCAGTAAATGACAAAGCCCATGACTAGATTAGCTATGGCCACAATGTAAATTAAAACTAGCATTACAAACCCAGATGTAATATTAATAAGTAAAAGTAGTTATAAAAGGAAACCTTATATGGATGAGTAACTTCCTTATTATACAAAATGCAACTAGTCACAATTATTAAAGCATAAACATATGCTAAAAATCATGTCTAGACCATGTCTAAACAAACATTTGTCAGTAAATTAATAAGGAAAAAGGACTCCTAGTGAACATAAAATTTACTGAACAATCAATATAACTAAAGATAATATGAAATATCACCACTCAATTGTTAATGGATAACGTTAAGTTGAGTAGGCCAAACGAAATGTAATTAGGAATAAGGATTTTCGATAATAATGTATCGCCTTAATTATGTTAAGATGTAATATTGTACAGTTATAAATAGCTATTAAGTATAATCACAGATGTGTTAGTGTTCAAACAAAGACGTTATAAAGAAAACGCAATGTGAAACACTAAATGTCAAAAGATAGGGAATGCTCGCATTATGCATCGCTAGCAGACGACAGTGAGAAACCATGTTTCTAAACATTCTTTATGAGCATTGTCAAAGAAAACGAGGTTAAACCCTGTGTTAAGCCACATCAAATTGAAACCCATAAACTAAACTTTAATTTGATGGTAATAACCTCGCGATCGAAACTATAATAATTGCGTAGTGCGCGATAGCATCATTTATTGTTAACAAGTAAGAAATTGGTTGGGTAAAACCAACAACAACGGCAGTTGTCAACAATGTTTGCCGGACGACGGTTAAAAAACAATACGTCATTTTGTAACGGTTATCAGAACCAATCAGAAGAGAGATTATTGAACGATCTTACCGCCTAAGCCCTATGAAGCGAGGGGGTATATAATCAAAAACGGAGAGAATTCGTTACACTTTTTGTCATCACATCGAGCGAGACAGTTGTCGCTCGTCACCGCAATATTTTTTAATAACTGAAATTAGTACAACAATAGTAAACCGTTTAAAATTTTCTTCAAGACATTCAACGATACTGCAATTTACTACAAGGAAGTGCTTCGAAAGTAAAGTGAATATTTTAATTTGTGCGTGATTTTAGAACAAGAGAGAGTTTTATAATCAGTATTTAACATAGCCCAGATTTAGTTAGAAGAGGGCCGGCTCTCCGTTCATAATTCGTGTGAAGTGTAATTAACCAGTGGTCATTATAATCCGACCACCAGAGTGTTTTTAATAAATTTTAATCTATACGATTAAAATAAAAAAAGGTAACACTGTGACAATTCATTTTATTTATCTGCTTGCACTGATCATTATTTACCACAAAACTGTACTGACGCAAGAACAACAAAACTTTCAATCGTATACACCGTTTCAATTTACTTAGCGGATTTGTCAATCCAATGTAAGATATTTGTATTAGTCCTAAGTGTTGAAAATATTTGTTAGTAAATAAGTCAGCGTAACAAACGCTAACCTGAAAAATAGTTACGAGTTTTAAAAAGATGCCAAATTATTAATTATTGTTATTAACGTCTGTCAAGGCATAGGATAGTTCTTTTTTGTATTTCAAAGAGCCTACCCGTGAGGTATATTATATAATTAAAAGTCAAATTGTTAATAGATATAAGAGTTTATTGTTCTAACTGAGCTAGACCGTATTGTGAACGGGCCAAGTAACTTCAGATTTAGATTAATGTATCAGTTGTACTTTAATTGTTGATTTTATTTTCAAAGGGTAAAATAAACCCAGATTTTATTCAGCATAAACCAGGATCATAATTATTTCATATAGTTAATTGATAATTAACATTGAGTACAGGGAGATAACTCAGAGTAGAGATTCTACTATATTCTATTTTAATTGTAGTGAAACATCAAGCATTTAAACAAAATTTAAAGTGAATTTATCAATTTTAAATTTTATTAATTGGTTTTCCATGGGAATTTTCTTAAAATAAACCCATGTGGTGCCCTTATCGTACACAAGGAGTGATATAACCTTGTTGATAAAGCAAGCTGGTATTAAGCGCATCTTGACAGCTTATATTTTTGGTAAGTGAACTTCAGAACTTCCAGTATCACGAACAGGTACGTGAAAGTGTATATTGTTATAAAATTATTTGTCCAGACGAGACTTAACGTTACGTACACTGACAACACTTAACCGAGAAGAGGAGTTCCGCTGCAAGATCGACGCTCCGGCTACATTCATCCACCGACCAGCGATTAACTTATTATTCACTATAATTATCAAACGTTACTAAATAAACAATATTTACCAATTATTACTAAAGATTATTACTGCAAATATTTTAAAAAGAGAGTTTATTTCGAGTTGTAACTTATTATTCATTATAATCGATTTATAACTTTAATTTTTAATACTAAATATAATTATTAGACCCTGGCAAACGTTCTTTCACAAATTGGCGACCAACAGAGTGTGGCTTTAAAAATATTAAACGAATAAATTTTTAATATTAAAATTAAGCCCAGGCAAATACAAGAGAACAATCATGCCTCATACACACAGACACGACACAAGATATAAGGCCAGCCAAGGAGAGAGTACACAAACGAATACAGAAATAAATATAGAGATACAAGAGACGCAACCAACGTCCGAAATGGAAGTCGCGACAAATAATAATGTGGAAACCCGACCAGAAGGAATGCCTCCTGCAGAACCGGAAGGAGAAGTAATGGTCAGCGACTAACCAGACAAACCGACCGAAGAGACAAAATGGGATAGCCTGATGAGGATGATGATGGAGCAATTCGGACAAGCAAGGGAAACTTCAAAGAAAACGAATGCAAAAATAGACCAAATCCAAGAACAAAGAAAGAAAGATAATAAACTATTAAATAAAAAATTAGACAGTAATAATAAAAACATCGAGTCATTAAAAGAAGATAGTTTCAGAAATATATAGTCATTGAAGGAAGATTTGAATAAGAAAATGGACGACTACAGCAACGCGTTGAAAGAAGATTTGAATACCAAATTAGATGATATCAGCAAGAAGATGGAGGAAAATAATGAGAAGATTAACACAAAAGTAGACACGGAAATAACAGTCGTAAGAAGAGAGATCGCGGAAGTGCACGAGAGATGTGAACAACACGGTCAAGACTTAAAACGGACTAGAGAAGAGGTCGATGGGAGAATCGACAACATCGAAGAAATAAATGAAGCCCGGATCGAGTCGCTAAAGAAGATGAGCCAGGACGAGATCAAACGAGTGAGGACGGACGTGGGAGAACGGTGCGAAGAAATAAGCGCATCGGTGGACACCGTAAGAACCTTGACAGTCGCCAACAGAGAGAAAATAGAAGAACTATGGCAACGGGAGATCTTGCAGTTGCGTGAAGAGATAGAAATCATCCGTAATCGTCCAGTACAGGGTCAATACATCCAACCAACAGATAACCGTGATGTGATAAATTTCAAAAATTACAAGAAAAATCTGATCGAGTTCCTAGAACGCGTAGACGAAAACTTGACCAGGATTCGGGAGAATAGATGGACCGTAATACGGAGTCTGATGGACGAGTACTTTAAAGAAATTCATGACAATTGGTGGACTGCTACACGCCACGAAGTCCAGAGCTACGAAGAATTTAAGACGCAATTCCGTGCAAAGTATTGGTCGGAGGCCACGCAGAATATAGTGCGGGACAACATCTGCCACGGCAAGTATGACGCCAGTAAAGGAACCACTCTAACCTCTTACTTCCTAGGTAAAGTATGTTTGGCGCGTAACCTTGAACCAAAAATACCGGAGGCGTGCCTGGTTACCAAACTTCCTTACCATTTTGAGGAGGGAGTTGCCAAAGCACGTCAGTGGGGACAAGTGAAAACAATCCAAGCCATGTTAGCCTTACTCGAGGACAATGAACATGAAGGTTATTATAGAAGAAGCTGCCGGAGGAACGAGAACTTCCATGACAGGAGCGGTAACACCAATAATAATAACTCGAATTTTCGAAATTACCGAGGTAATTTTAATACTAATTTTAATAATTCTAACCAGAATAATGCTAACAATAATAACGAGAATAATTATAGGCCCAGTAACCAGAATAATAATAATAATTCGACTGGTAACTATAATAATAATAATACAAGACGGCCGAATTATAACAACCATCCTAACCGACCCCAGAACCAAGGCAGAAATAACCAACCGCAGCAGTACCGTAGGGCTAACTATGTACAAGCCAACTATGAACCAGGTAGGAGGCGATACTATCCACGGCGCGGTAGTTTCAGCGGAGACAGGAGGAATGCAAGGGGCGGACGATGGAGAAGCAATAGTATCGAAGGCGACAGCCGCAACAATGATTATCGGCCACAAGCTCACTTCGCTCCGAACCATGAACAGAATCATCATGGAGGATGGCCAGATATAGAAGAAAGAAACCCGGTAGACACACAAGACAGGCGCAATGAAGAGAGTGAAATCTCTTTAAACGCCTCGCGGCAGTGAGAAACTACGTAGACCCCTCGCTGATCCATTCTATTGGGTACAATTACGACACGACTTCAAATAAAATAACTATATTAAGAAGTCATTATCTCAAAAATATTAGACAAGAGCTGTTGGAAGAAGAAGGAAGTGATCACCATCAGTGCACCCATGACATAGCGTACGTGACTGCACAAATTAATGTAGTGACCACCACGTTGATGGTTGACACGGGAGCGAATGTTTCATTAATGGACAGTACGGAACTCAACCACATCCAGGAGGAAAGCAGAGTAGTAATACCAACTCTACCAATTACGAATATCATCTTAGTGTGAGCGACAGGACGACAGAATAAGACAGTCAAGAAACAAGTTAGTCTTGAAGTAACCAGTCAGGGAGTCAAAATACCCATGATATTCTTGATAGCTACAGGATTGCCATTTCACAGTTTAATTGGCTGCGACATCTTGCGGAAATATTCAGCTATTATCGATCTGAATAGAGAAAAAATAACTCTAAGTATGTCAGATATGGAATGGACGGCTGATATTATTGGGAGCATGGAATCTCCTCAAGACCGAACCATTTACCACACCCGAGAAGTGAGAAATCCAAGGTATCAAATGCCTATTAATGAAATTGAGTATCCAACAACCAATGACAGCTTGTGGGAGGAAAAGATCATGGAAATTCGACGATTCAAGTCAACCACCAGAAACCACTCACCAAGTCCAGATCAAATTGAAATGTTGGTAGGTATATATAACCGATACCGACATGTATTTTCAGACGTTCCTGGAAAAGTGAAAAACTATCAATGTGTGTTAAGTTTTAAAGAACCTGTCAATTTTAATCGCAAATCGTATCCAATTGCCTATTCCCTAAAAGAAGCAGTTCGAACGGAAATTAACCAATTACTAAAAGACGATATCATAGAGTGCAGTCAATCACCTTATACCAGCCCTATTGTCGCGATCAAAAAGAAGAATGGGAAGGTGAGACTCTGCCTGGACACTAGGGAGATAAATAAGAACTTAATCAATAACCGGATATCTCCTGGTGAGATAGAAGAAATTTTGAAGAAATTTCATGGAGTACAATTCATTAGTTCATGGGACACTGTCTGCGGCTACTGGCAGGTGGAACTGCACCCCCACAGCCGGACATACGTAGCATTTATATTCGAGGGGTGCAACTACCACTTTAAACGATTGCCCTTCGGATTAGTGAACTCTGTAGCGATATTTATACAGTGTATGGACCAAGTATTGGGTCAGGAAGCGCTCCAGTTCACTACTGTTTATGTGGATGACCTACTGATTACATCTACAAACTGGGATGAGCATTGCCAGAGAGTAGACCATGTATTGAGTAAATTATCCGAAAACCACATTACGTTAAAACTAGAAAAGTCACAACTCATTGCCAAAGAAGTGCAATTTCTAGGCTTTCAATTGACAGAATTGGGAATAACACCATCTAAAGAAAAGATAGAAGCTATACAAAAATTTCCCACACCCAAAAATAAAAAACAACTGCAGTCCTTTTTAGGCCTGTGTAATTATTACCGCAAATTTCAGAATAATTACTCAGAGTTGACGACCAAATTATCTCCGCAGTTATCCTCAAAAGACAAATGGACATGGGGACCAATTCAAGATACAGTATTCCAACAAATCAAGACAAAATTCTTAGAGACAGTGATGCTACATCACCCCGACTTCAACAAACCTTTTTATCTCAAGTGTGATGCCAGTGACATCAGCCTAGGTTCTACTCTGTACCAAGAGGATGAAGACGGGAACCATCTGGTTGTAAGCTTCGCTAGTCGAACCCTAAACAAATGCGAAAGGAATTACAACGTAACAGAGAAGGAGCTTTTAAGTGTGGTATTCGCCTGCGGAAAATTCCGAACCTATATCTTAGGATATTCCATAACAGTTCGGACGGACCACAAATCCATATCCTTCGTAAAAAACTGTAAGCTAAGTCACGGTCGTTTATCAAGATGGACCATAGTAATAAATAAATGAAAACCATAAGCATTTATTTAATAAAAATTACTGTATTTATTTAATAAAAAGTATTTAGTGTACAGTACAGTATTTATTTATTTACTTTAAAAAATTGTTTGTATTTAAAAAAGTAGGAACTTACGTGTTAAATGAGTAATACTGTATTTTATTAATTGGTCGTAAAATAATTTCGAATGTCTTTCTGAACCAAATTTGATGCAGATTCCTCATAAAAGTGTTCACATTTGTTGAGCGACTGGAAAATATCATCAGGCACATATTCTTCCGATTGAAGACCTAGACGGATTGTTTCAAATGCTGCCATCATTTCTTTCTTAGAAGGTTTAGGAACTTCAATTTCTTCTGCCTTATTGTCTTCACCTAAATCTTCAGTATCTTTTAATTAACTTAAAATGTTATCGTCCGTTGGATATTCTGCAACAATAACGTCTTCGTCGACGCGTAAAAATTCATCGAGTGATATGTCTTGATCTATTGCGCCAGTTGACTGTAACTGGTTCCAACAATCCTCAAGTTGTGGCAGTGCAGTAACTTCTTCCACAACAGTATTTTGAGAGAAGCCAGCTTTTATAAAACAATTCTGTATTGTTGATTCTGCTACATAATTTTGCCACACCTTTGCTACCTCTGATATACACAGTCTGAGATTAATCGCATCATCAATAGGTTTGTTGTTTTCCAATGTAAAAATGAGCCTCTTGAGGATCTGTTTTCGGTAAAGCATTTTGAGATTTTTTATTACTCCCGGTTCCATAGGTTGTAGTTTAGATGTGTTTGGAGGGAAAAAACCAGCTTCACGTTTGTTACCTTTTTTGCCACAAAAGGAGGGTGTGCCGGACAATTGTCAACAAAAAGAACCACTTTTCTTTTTTGTCTTATCAGTTTTTTGTCAAAGTTTACTATCCATTTCTCAAAAATCTCACTCGTCATCCATGACTTTTTATTGTATTCGTAGTCGGTTTCTAAAGACTTCACTCCTTTAAAACATCTTGGTTGCTTGCTTTTTCCGATCACCAACAGTTTATTTTTTTCTTTTCCGGACATATTGGCACACACGACAACAGTTATTCGTTATTTACTATGTTTACCTCCGAAGCATTTATCGTCTTTAAAGGTTAGAGTCTTATTTGGTAAACATCTGAAAAACAGTCCGGTTTCATCCATGTTAAAAACATTATCTGGTTCATACTCTTCTAAAATTAACCTTAAAGTTGTAGTTTTCCACTGGTTACAGTCTGCTTCAGATACACTTCCACTTTCTCCCGAAATAACTTTTTCTTTAATGCTGTGACGTTTCTTAAATTTGTCCAACCATCCAGAACTTGCTTGAAACTCTTCGTGCCCCAACACTTTAGCATACTCTACCGCCTTTTCCTTTATAAGCGGTCCTGAGACAGGCATGTTTTTATCTCGCACCATTGTCACCATGTCGTCCATGTCATCATATTTGCACGTTTTAGACCGTTTTCTATCTGCTCCTACATTTTCATGAGTTTTTAAAATAGATTCTCGATTCTTTATTATGGTTGACACTGCGGAATCAAAAACTTTATCGCAACGTCTTTTTTTTCGCATTCCACTATCCACATCTTTTAATAATGCCACCTTTTCTGCAACACTCAAAGATTTTCTTTTTGACATTACAGCATTTACATTCTCGTGAACTCAAGAAAAAATAAAAAATAAACTCAAAACAAAAATAAAGACTGACTGAAACTGAGTTAACCTTACTCCTTAATAACGTACAGTACTACCGAATGATGAGATACTGTAATGCGCGGGAACGATTGTTGTCAATGTGGAATCACAGATAATTTTCCCCTCATTTCTGAAGTTACAAAGTTCGATATATAGAAATTTTTTTCGATATATGGAAATTATTTTATATTGAAATTTCACGGGACTTAAAAAAAATTCGATAAATGGAGATTTTCGATATAAAGAAGTTCGATATACAGAGGTCCTACTGTATATCCATACATTTGATGTCCATCATTTTCTATATACAAAACTCCAGGTTTCTTGCGGAAATTATATAATATTATGATATAATTCAATATAGTTTCTTCTGCAAGTAGTGTATTATGTTTTTGTCATTTCAGTACCTGACACATGTTTCACTGAAACAAATCAGCATCATCAGAGATTTGTAAATAAAATTTATATAAAAACATTTGAACTGCTGCTACAGTGTTTTGTATTTCTTTAAAATATTGAAATGAAAAGTTGAGCATGTATGATTATCTCTTTACAACTAAAAAACGTTTTTATTATGGGGAATGTTTTACCATAGTAAATGTAGCATACTGTGTTGTGTGTAACGTGGTGTATGTGTAGTTTGTTAATGTAGTGTATATAGTTTAAGGTAACATTACAAAAATAAGGAGAATTCCTTGTTTTAGCATCACCAGTAACCACTTAATTTCATGTTATATGGATATAATACACAAATCAAACTCTTGAATTCATAGACTCACACAACACCTCTACCAACAACACAGTCATTGTTCTGGCCAGTGCTGCTTTGAATTTTGGTCTACTTGTTCTGGACAATTAAAGTTAATGCTGGTAGAATTTGGATAGATGTGGTCCTCAGTACTTGTTAGTATGTCAGGTACCTTTTCCTTCCACAACAATTCACTCTTACAATTTTCTTGTGTAGTGTAACATAAACCATGCTTTTATCTGTTCTATAATGTCATTCTTCCATTTTCTCTTGCAATGTGAAGCCACATGTGAATAGGAGGAATTTCTTTTCTTCAGTCTGTACTTTTCTACATAGTGTTTTGTTTTGTTAGTTTTTTTAAATTTAATTCCATAAATTGTTTCAGACCACTAGAATTTTTGGACTGTGAGGAGCCTGTGGACCATAAAGGCAACAAAACTGCCAGAGATGAGGCAGGATATGGATGTGTTAAAGTAAGTCAAACTTTTTAACATGTAATTATTGTAATAACACTCAAATATTATTGTTAAGTTTTATGAAATAAACAACGGTTGTTTATTAAACATATTATATTTGTTCTGCAGTAGTAGGATGTTTAGGAATATAATTTGTTTTAAGATGATCATGGAGTACAAGTGTGTTAATTTGAATTTTTTAATTCAGTGGGGAGTCATATTTTATTACTACTTTTGGTAGTCTCAGCGGAATACATTTGTAATGGTTACCCTTAGAAATTTATGAATTTCACCTACCTGCTGATTAGGCCAGGCCCAAGCTTTACAGCAGCTGACTGAATGGTTCAGTTGGTTAGTGATATGCTGACTCCTATTTCACTTTCTGGATCCTGGGTGTGTGGGGGGGGGGCAGGAGGGAGGAGAATACATAATTTGTGTGAGTCTCATATGTCTATCCTTGTGATTTATTTATGTGTATATATAAAGTTTTTTTTTTCTATATCAGTTGCAGTAAGGGGAATATATTAATTAACTTGGCCAGCTGCACAGTGTGCAACTCAAATTTCCAGTTTGTTCTGTTTATTACTACTTTTTTGTCTATCTATTATGAAGTCTATTTGTTACCATGCAGTAGCTAAAGGAGTTAAATTTTCTGGTGTCAGTTCCTTATGCGACATAATTTTTAATTTTCAATAAAGACTCTATGTTTTTGTAATGGCTACTATCATCCATTAGCATGCTCATAATTCTGAAGTTGCTATTCTGAATGCAGAGTATGAGCAGCCATTACTGTCTAGACATGTCTGAGCTGCTTTCAGCCAAGGTCTCTGTCACTATCACAGCATATGGGGCGGCTTCAACTATCTGTATATCACTATCACCTCACAGGAAAGTGCTAGATGTGTATTAAGTAAGAGCATGTATAAGAACTTTATGTCAAATGATTATAGAACTTGAGATTACAGTATGAATAAAAAATCAAGTTCGAATTGAGAGATGCTAGAAAGATCAAAATAACATAAAGAATTCCCCTTTAAATATAAATGGTAGCATCTTGTGACACTACTTCGTGTAATTCTAAAAAGGTAGAAATATCAGTTCAGAAATTTAAGTCTCCTTTCCAAATTTAACTTTGCATAATTTAATTATTCAGAGGCCTAACACATGCAACTTAAAAACAAAACAAAAAGTTACTATTTTTATGCCTATGAGATAGGCAACTTGTGCAATGGCCATGTACGTCATAGTCTTCAATGATGTTTGCAAGATCAGCTAACGTCACAGTTTTGAATTCTATCAGCTTCTCATTGCCCCTGTCACTGCATGATTATTCTATTTGTATGCATAATATGATGGAGCCATCTTGTAACATCTTACGCCATACAGGCGACCTTGGTTAAGGTAGATGAATAGCAATGTTCAGTAGCGTATCTAGAATTTTGTCTGGGGGGGGGGGGGCCCGGTCGAGTCGGCTTCATATAAAAGACAAAACAAATTAAGAGTAATGCAAATACAGTGAAACTTCGATTAACCGTCAGGGTCGGGACCGGGACTGTGACGGTTAATCAAATAGACGGATAACAGAAAAACCTTAAACAACAACCCACCCCCATCCATTGCATATGAATGAATGATAAAAAATGCACGTTTACGAACTGGAAATACACTGTACATACATGTATTTTATTTTACAGAAACAAACAATATACAATTTACATTAAGTACAGTATATGTAGTACAACATATGTACTGTGCATATTGTTACATGAACTTACGCTGTAGACGTACGTACATATTCAAATTTTAAAATAGTCTGTCATTTTCTTTTGTTTCTTCCAGGCTCGTGCTTCCTGAGGGGCAATGTTCCGTACTTTACGTAGAAGTATCTGCATTGCGTTTGCCTCTTCTTGCCCCTCAAACCACTCAATGCATTTTGATAACATTGTTTCTGCTTCTGTTTGGCTTAACGTAGTTTTTTCATTCAAAATATAACACTCGTCTTCGTCAATTTCTTCTTTGTTGTCAATCACAGTGGAAACAATTTCATCATCGTTCAAAATGTCAAAGCCTCCATCCAATTTGTCACATCCCAACCACTCTGTTACTTCTGCTGGCGTTATGTCTTCAGCATTCGGTACATTATTACACAGTTGCACAATTTTGTCGACACTAACATTCCCAGTTTCCTTAGGTTCGCTATCATTAGCTTCAGGCCAGAGTTTATTCCACCCATTTTTAAGATTTGACACTTGATCATCCCATGCAGCAGCAACATTGCAAATTGCATCTTTTATGTTGTACGTTTTCCAAAACTCTTTTACAGACATTTCAACATCAGATGAAATCAAACTTCCAATAAAAGCTTTCCTATAACGACGTTTCATGTTTTCGATTATGCCCTGGTCCATAGGCTGGATTAGTGGTGTTGTGTTTGCCGGAAGGATGAGGCATGTTATTTTGCCATCATCACTTTTAATTCCGCAAGTGGGATGTGCTGGAGCATTGTCCATTAGCAGCAATGCTTCCTGTGGTAACTGCATTTCAGCAAAATGAGCTCTAACTTGTGGCACAAACACTTCGTGGAACCAGTCGGAAAAAATATCTTGAGATATCCAAGCACTCTTTTGAGCATAATAGGTAGCAGGAGGCAATGCGTTCAAATTAAAATTTTTGAATGCACGAGGTGTTTTTGCTTTTCCAATCACAAGCAGGAGTAACCTGTGGTTGCCGGTGTCATTTGCACAAACCATTAAAGTGATCCGATCTTTTTGGACTTTAAAACCCGGGGCTGATGTCTCCGAAAGTGATGCCAATGTCTTTTGTGGTAAAGCTTTCCAATTGAGCCCGGTTTCGTCGCAATTGTACACTTGTTCCCTAACGAGGTTTAATTTGGCCACTTTCTCTTTAAATTGTTCTCTGTACTCAGCAATAACTGCGCTATTTGCACTAAGTTTTTCACCACTAATGTCTAGTTTCCGAATGCCATGGCGACACTTAAACTTATCGAGACATCCTATGCTTGCTTTAAAATTAGGATCTCCGTCAAGTTTTTTGTTCATTTCAACCGCTTGGCCATTATTACGGGGCCTGAAAGTGGGATTCCTTTACTCCGTGCTTGTATAAACCATTGATACATAACAGTGTCCAGTTGGACATATTTTGCTGATTTCATGGTTTTATGAGTCTTAGGATCTCCATCGATGTTTTGCATTTTTAAAACATGTTGTTCTATTTTATCAGCATCACGTTTAATGTCATTCGCTGTGGTTCTTCCAATTCCGTAAATGAGAACAATACTAGTGGGGGTTTCACCTTTTTTCAAACGTTTAATAATCTCAATTTTCTGGTTGAGATCTAACACAACCCGTTTACGCTTTTCAGCCATTTTTTAGCTGTTGCACAAAAACAAAAAAGAAAAGAAACCTTAACAACAAAACTTACTGGTGTGAATGTCACTATCGTATGCTGAAACAATTAAGCCATTACGCAATAAATAACATACAGCACTGAGCACAACAGCTTCTCAGCCACAACTGAAACTGACCATGTGTGCGATAGCTAGGCGGGCCAATCAATAGAACAATAGTGCGCCACTCCGGTGCCTCGACGCTGAGCAGTAAAGCGAGGATGATTTTTTGCGGCAATCTGGTTACTGTACATAGAGTATGGACTGACAGTTAACAGAAACTGACGGTTAATAGAGTGACGGTTAATCGAAGTTTCACTGTACTGTGTAATAAACTTGTTTGTAGACCTATATTTTAAAAAAAGGGTTACTACTGTATTAGCGGTAACAGCTGAGAAATTAATAAAACAACTGAAACATTAAGAGAATAACAAAATTTCTTGTCAACTTTCGACCCTCTGGGATGCCCCCCTCCTTTAAATACACCGCTGACAGTATTTTGAAAGTGTTCTACCAGTTTAAGAGTTTTGCAATTCAGTATGGGTTGTTAGTCAGCAAAATTTGAGTAAAATGTTAATTGTTAATTTTTGTGTGTGAACATGTGTATTTAGTGATATTTATTGTATGTATTAAATGATTGCATTGTCCATATACAAAAATTTTCAGCTATACTGAAAATAGCTGTTTTGATATCTGGCTTCTTCATTTTGGGCACACAACTTGAGGGGACAAACGCGAGTGACTTTGTCACCCTTATTGCCACTCATACTTCTTTTCACTGTTCTTGAAATAACTTACTATATTAATTTAATACCACTTTTTAAAGTAACTTATAATTCTACAGAGTATTTTGGGGGACTTATTGTATCATATTCCTGAGTGCTTGCCAAGCACTTGCAAAGAGGATATGACTGATCCCAAAAGCGCTTTGCAAAATCATAATTTAAAAAAATGGTTTTAAATTAATGTAAACACACACACACACAGGTATAAAAATTGTTAGAATACTTGTGATTTTTGTAACATTTTCAAGGTTTACAAGTCATGTTCCTATATAGCATAGAAAAATTAGCTGATTAGCAAATAATTTTAAAAGGTGATATTATATTGTATTTTAGTGATTAAGCATTACTTTGTGTTATTACAACTTACATGGAAACTCTTTGTGCAGTTTGTGTAGTTTTAGAGCATATTTTACAACTTTTCAGTTGAATTTTTACTTTGATATTCTTTAAGTACGTAATATTAAGTTAACTTTTTAGTCTTTACAAATTTGTTTTTACTATGTCAAGAAAAGTGGTTTTATTGAAGTGTCTTCTGGAATAAAAATGTTATACACAGAAATAGTAAACAAGTTAAAAATTTCACAAAATTTGTATGCAATTTGAAGAACTCTTGATTATGGCTTCGTATACGCACCTTATACATTACGACAATGTGGGCACGAGTGTAAATACAGCCCAAGAAGGGAAAAGAAACCAATTCAAATTGCTAAAAAACAGAGGAGAGCCACCAGTAAAGACGTAAAAATGATCGTGAAAAACATGGTGTACTTCTGTCTGTCAAAAAACGGATTGCTGTGTAATCCCTACCAGTATCAAATTGTCTGATCAAATGACAATTTGATGCTGACTGAGCAAATGAAGAGAAGGTTAGAAGGTTAATATTAGTGTATTTTCCTTTTGAAAGCAAAATCTTTGTGAACAGAAGGATGATTCATAGACAATTTTCATGTTTTGGGTGAAATAAGCAAATAACACAATCAAACACTATAGCAAAAGAATAAGTGATTCGCAAAATTAGTGCTACTATCCAAAGATACTTCACCTCTCCCCATGCCAGTCCTCTCCACTACATTAACACTCACACACTGATAAAATATATGAGTCAGACCATTGCTAGCTTTAGAGAATCTCTAGGAAGTTTCGTCATTCTCGTTTGCTTTCACAGACATGATGTTATTAATTGAGAGGGAGTTTATTGTTTGAATTTAAGTAACAGTAAATAAGAATTTTTCAGTTATGAGTACTTTGGCTTGCTGGGCTGTAAGGTCGTGGTCCGTACAGCCTGACAACCGAAGTTCTCATAACATTGAAGCCTGCTATGAAAGCCACAGACAGAATTTTTCTGTTTGTAGTTTTTAAGCATTTAACATAATTTGTGCTTATGCTATTGCTACACTGAGGAAATTAAGAGTACCACATCTCTTGAGTTCCTATATGATTCTTGGCATCCTGACATGGCTAAAAGTATAACGGCATCCTGGCTGGGGCAGTTCCAGTTGTTTGGAGATCATTCTGTGCCACAAATGCTCTGGACTGTTCTAGGTCATGCAAGATGCCGATGCCCCTTCCAGATGTTTTTATTTGACCAATTCTACCAGCACCTAGGCATGCTGTCTCACTACAATGCAAAGCGGCAGAGGTATAAAAACTGGAAGCAGACCAAGTTAGTGTAGACCTATGATTTTAGAAGTGTGGCTTGGAGTTATTATGGTGGTTTAGTGGGAAGTGATCATTGTGTTAATTAGTGTGAAACTGTAATAAGATGACATTTATTGTAGTTGTTGGACAAATTTAATTCGAGTTATTGTAAAGAGTACTTTTTGTTGTGACTGCTGTTTGTGTCTCATTAAAGTTTGTAATTAGTGACTTCATTGGTGTCAGTTATTCTGTTTCCACTGAACAAAATGACGATTGGCCATAGTAATACCATATTACACTAAATATGGTAGTAACGCTGTATTAAATAAATATTTTTTGTATTAATCAAACATTTTTATACTGTCTGTAATTTAATAAACCAAGACAGACTTAGTTGCGTAGTACATATTATGATTTGAATGCTAATCTGCACAGTGATAAAAATTTTAAAGCAAAAAGGTATTTCCACTTTTGTATTTAATGCGCTAAACTGTCTTTCTACGCACAGAACTATACTTTTATGCTGTCCTTGAAATGAGGATAAATTTACCTACTACAGCAAAGAAGCTTGGCTGAGCAAAAGAAATCCAAGAACAGTTCAGAAACCATTAGAGATAGTAAAAAATGATCAAGTTTCCATTGATTAATTAGGGAATTTGAAGTTTCTTTGTTTTTTTAGTGAAATCATGCTCACTGTATACACCTGATTAAAGATATAAAACTGAACATTTCAGTTTTGTTAATAATGTACAATTATATATCTGTGGGATATTTTTGTTTTCTAGGCATATTATTCTGAGGAATTCATGTTTACAGTATGAAAAGAAAACAGCTTTATACTAATAGCAGCTTTTTACTAATATGTGAGAAATAATGTTGAATAGTTGTGTGTAGTACAAATGATAAACTGTTCAATCAGTCTACATCAGTCGTTTATAAAACTTTTAATTTGTCTACTATTTCTGTTTGTGTACAACATTTTCTTGCAGAAGAAATTTGGCTATAACCAGTTTTTATGAAGGAATATGCAATTATTTAAACCTCTTTTTTGTCTTGCCCACAATCAAAAAAATGATGAACAAAACACTAACAAACTCGTTATTGCTGTTGCTTATGGCTAGCTCAGCTGTAATGACATAAAATAATACTATATTACTGTAAAAAGCTAACTTTACACATAGTAGCCAGCATGACATTTTTTCGGACAAGGTTTTTCTAAATACAGTAACAAAATTTAAAAAAATATATTTCAAATTATTTTGTGCATAAAAAGTAAATTATAGTTACAAATCAAATAATTAATAGTGAAATAATGCATTCATTTAGAAGAAACAACAAAAATTAAAAAAATACATTGTAATTGTATAATCATTTTCACATATTGTGTGTGCGTACGTGCGCGCGCGCGTGTGTGTGTATGTGTGTGTGTGTGAGAGAGAGAGAGAGAGAGAGAGAGAGAGAGAGAGAGAGAGAGAGAGAGAGAGAAGTACGTGGCCTCTTGTAACGGGACATATCTGGGACGGGGATAAATTTTAATAATTGAAAATAATTTTAAAGCAGTCAGTGTTCACCTGTGGGGTACCTCGTATTAACCAACTATACATGCAGTGTTATTACAAAACAACATGTCTGTGTTTTGTCTCTGGACTCAGACAGGCCAGACATATTACGTAACGACATATAGTTCGCGGCAGTCGTGAATCACGGAAAAAATGAAGCCAAGACGTAGATTTCACCAGGCGGCAGAATGTTGCAGAATTCGCTGATCCAGCTTCCAGAACATTTCAAAATAACCAATCGGAGCTTGGACTGACAATCACGTGACCAGCCTCAAACCTGGTCGTCAGTGACCTAATGCTAGATTAAGTGGCAGTCGACGCAATTTCTTCAGACTGTGCGATCTTAAAAAATAAACTATGCTCGCGAGCGAGTTACGTCGGCCGACAAAATGTTACAAAAGTGTAATTTGAAACAATTGTAAACTAAATAAGGCGGAGTATACCGCGGCAGTGAAAAATTCATAAACGGTTGAAATAACATTTCAGAGTGATCAGAAACAGCGAATAACACGAGGCGGTGATGAAACTGTTAGGAACGCCGTGGATTGGTTAAGTACCCTTCATAACACTACCAAATCAATTCTGTAAACCCATGAAATAAATACAAACACAGAGCTCTAATAACGGGGGTTAAAAGATAAAAATGTAAAAAGTGTGAATGAGTGAGTGAGACAAAGTACTGGGTATTAAACATATTAACACCTTGTAGTCATATAAGCATAGTAATTGTAAGAATTGTTTTTTTTTCTCATTTTGTATATCGATACTTTATATGTGATTTCCATTTAACCGGAAACTAAAAAAAAAACTTTTAATCAATGTAGTAATCAACCAGAGTAGAATTTGATATGTTATTACATAGATGTAAAACATTATTTAATTTCATTAAATACAATACAAATAAGTTGTTTTAGCCAGCATAAACAGTGTTATTATAATTTCTCTACTCAACTCAAATAATCCTTCTGCAACTTTTTCGTCTGTAGAACCCTGGAGGAAAACCCGAAGGTAAGAAAAAGTAAAGTTTTATAGAAATGGTAAGTTTTATTAACAAATAAAAGCGGAAAGCTACAATTGGCGCCTGCACAGGGACTCGATTTGTGTGATTTATATTAATCACACAGATCAGACCTAATTCTAGTTGCAAAAACGGTTAATTGAGAGTGAGGGCGGTTGTGTAGGTTAGAAAGCATAATCGTATATGTAAATACAATAATTTCATAATGGAGAATATAGAGAATAAAACAAATCTGACTGACTCGACAGTTACGAGTGAGTCAGGAGGTTGCTTAACTCCAATTACGGTCCAAGAAAATGTTTTAACTGAATCAGCTGTTGTGAATGATTCGGGGTTGGAGACAACTCCAAGCCGAATAGATGAAAATAATTTAACACAATCTGTAGTAATTAGTGAGGCAGGAGCAAAATCTACTCCCGTAGCGACCAGAATAAAAGAAAGAGAAATGTCAATAGATGATCTATTTAACTTCATAAAAAGTAGTTTCAAGGAACAGCAAAGTAATTTTGCCAAAATGAAAAGTGATAATGAGGTTAAATTTAATATACTAAGCAGAGGTGTTAATGAGTTGAAAGAACAAAATAATGAAGTAAATATTAAGCTAAATGAACAGAAAATTAAATGTGAAAGTAGCTTTAATGAATTAAACAAACGCTTTGGTATAAATGATGTCAGATTTGATGAACTAAAGAGCGATATTAATAACGTGAAGCTACAAAACTCTAACATTGATAAACGCATAAATAACATTGATGAACGTATAAATGATATAGATGAACGATGTAATGTTATTCAAGAACAAGTAGCAGAGTCAGTAAATGAACAGGTTAGAGAACAAATTAACGAATTTAGAGAAAGTGTAGAAAGTAAACTAAACGGCGTAAATGCACGAGTAGTAGATAAGATAATAGTACAAATTAGGGAACAGTGTAGTAAAATAGAAAGAATAGAAAGTAATTGTGAAAGTAAAACAAATGCATATAGTGCTGATATTGAGTACAAAATAAATGAATGTAAATTTACTATTGCAAACAAAATTGAAGAAATCAATGAGAATACTGACAGTAAGATTATTGAAATAGAAAGTAGCTATAAGTCAGAAATACAGTTATTAAAAGGTGTTGTAGAAATGGTAAATAATGCCAGTATTCAATCTGAACGTGTAACGAACAACAAGTTTAATTTAATTGAACAAAAACTAATCAGTGTCAAAGATGATTTAAATACGGCAATAAGCAAAAAATTAGATAGTGTAAGCGAGCGAATAATAATTACCCACAACGCCGATAGCGAGATAGAGTTAGTCATTCAATGGGGACAGCAGGGGGGTACACCCTATGCAATTCCTAAATAGAGTAAGAGACTTTAATCAATTTTGTAATAGCAGTTGGGAGTTTAAGCTATTAAAAGTAATGAAATGCTTCAAAGGGAGTTCTGCGGTGTGGGGGGAAGTACACAAAGCAGACTGGGGAGATTATCCAAGTTTTGAGAGTGCCTTCCGAAATAAATACGGGTCGGAGGAGGAGCAAGAGGGGTTACGTAGTAAGATTATGGGAAAAGGCAATTTTGGGGCACAGGGGGATAATGTGACACTGTACGTGATGCGGTCATACAATGAGGTGAAATATTTAGAGCCCCCGTTATTGTTCCGTTCGTTCGTACGTTATATAAGTAAACATTTACCAAGAGAAATCCAGATCAACTTAATGACGCGGGAAGTGGAAGATATAAACAAACGTGAGCAAATACTAGATGTTTTCCAAAATATTAGAGACCGAGAGGCGGGTCGGCGTCCGAATCCGCCCGCAACATATGCAAACGGAAACCATCATCAGCCTATTATAGAGGGGAGCGGGGAAATAATAATAATAATAATAATAATAGAAGGGAGGATTGGAGGTGTGTAGAGTGCCATTGTGAAAACTACGCCAGCAGAACGACCTGTTATAGGTGCAGTAAAGAGAGGAACGGTCAGTGAAACAAAACAGAGTATAACCAAAACAATCAAGAACAGAGAGGAGGTAGCAGTAACCAAGGAGCACCGGAAAGCAGTGGAAATTCTAATAGAGGCTGCAGGGGGTACAACCCAGGCCGTGCAACAGCCCAACCGGAAAACTAGCAAGGAGAGTGGATGAAGGGACCCAACCATTGTCAACAGGGAGCAGCGGGGTCCATGAGGAGCGTCACTATCGGAGCCAGCTGATTAAAACAGACATATCAAAGGAATTGCTGGAGGAAGACGACGCCGAGGTTGTTGAACAGGAGACCGGACTGACAGAGGTGATGGTAAACATAGAAGGTAAGGAGTTTAAAACTTTAGTAGACCCGGGTAGTGAGGTATCAGTGATTTCGGAAAATAGTGCTAGTTTAAGTGCAGTAAAGATAAAAAATGAGGTAGGTGAGGTGAATACAAGTGATAATCAGAAAGAGGTTAGTTTAAATGCAAATAATGTGATAATTGAAAAGGTAAGTGGAAATAATAGTGACAACTATAATTATAAGGGGGAAATAATTACGAATCATAATGGGGTTAGTTTAAATGTAAAACAGGTGGCAGTAAACAAGGTGAGTAATAATAAATTACCTTATTTCAAATCTGTCCTGTGACTTCGTTGCGTTGTTTTTGTTGTTACGCGTTTCGGGAACTATGTCCCATCATCAGACGTATCACTCGGGAAGAGATCGTTAAATATTAAAATTCATAAAAGTACATTATTTAAACACACGTGTCCGACTCGTTGCGCACCGTGTAACGTTCGGTCTGATACTGAATTCTTGGACTTCGAGTTATTGCCAGGTTGTTTATCTCAAGCAAATGCAACGCGGTGTCGTACAGTGGGTTGGATTTAAAATTCAATTTATCATTCAGTATGCCATCATGGTTGTTCGTGCTGTTGTAACTTTTGTATATTTGAAACTCCTCCAATGCGTCCATGTAGCGACCCTTGTTACAGTAATGTAAAGGTATAAGATTATACCTTAAATCCGTGTAAGTATGGTTGTTTGAAATCAAATGGCGTGCGTAATTTGACATAATGTTTTCAAGTGAATATGTGTTATTTAAATTTTTGCGTGGTGTGTTCTTGAAATCTTTTGACGAAAGGTCTCCCTGTCTGGCCAATATAGAAACTATCACAGTTGTTACATATTAGTTTATATATGCCTGTTTTTATCTCCAAGTGGGTTTGAATATTTGGGCGAACTAATTTCCATAGACTATTATTAGTTTTGAAAGTAGTAGTAATACTGATTTTATTTAATGTGGATATTAAAATTCTGGGCATTATATTGGTGCAAGTGGTTGAAAAGAATGTGGTCTTAGAATTTTTAGCTGGTTCAGGTTTGGACTTTTTATATTTGTGCTTTCTGAGGATGTTATCAATCATTGAACTGTTGTAACCATTGGCTACTGCTATATGTTTTATTGTATTGAGCTCATCGTTGAAATCTTCAACGTCAAGGGGTATCGTTAATAATCTGTGTATGAAGCTATTGTATGCTGCTATTTTTTGTGAAAAGGGATGATGCGAGTCGGCATGTATGGTTACATCAGTAGTGGTCGGTTTTCTATGTATTTTAAATTTCAGATTATCTATGTGTCTAATGACGGTTAAATCTAAGAAATTTAGCCTATTATCGGTTTCTGTCTCCAGAGTGAATTGGATATTACAGTTTATGTTATTCATTGTGTTTTTTAGACTATTTATTTGGCGTAAAGTGCCATTAAAGATTAAAAATGTGTCATCTACATATCGACCATAGAAAATTATATTATTAGCGTAACTGTTGTTGGAGAGAAAATAGGAATTTTCATAAAAATTCAGATAAATATCCGCCAGTAAACCAGACAGAGGAGAGCCCATGGCCAAACCATCTCCTTGAATGAAATACTGGTCGTTGAAGGTAAAATAATTCTGTTGTAGAACAATTTCAAGTAAAAGGATTAACTCATCTATGGTCCGGGTACTTATTTTTTTGGTATCGCACAAATTGTTTCTTAAAATATCAATTGTTTCCTTCACCGGTATATTAGTATAGAGATTTATTATATCAAAAGATGCCAGTTTATAATTCGGCAGTAATTTTATGTCTAGTCTTGTTTATAAAATCAGTATTATTTATAATGCTGTGGTTGTTCTTGAAATGAATATTTTCCTTTATTAATTTAACAAGCTTTTTAGTGTCTTGAAACCTGGTGCCGTGGTGAAATTAACCAAAGGTCTAATCGGGACATTGTCTTTGTGAATTTTTGGTAGGCCTGTGAGCCTGGGCGCTTTAGCGTTAATAGGTTTTAAATAATGGCGTGTACGCTCATCAAACAAGGTAAAGCATTTATTAATCGTGCTATTTAAAATTTTGACAAAGGAGTCAGTGGGATCAGAGTTTAAAACTTTAATGTTGTTATCGGAAATGAACTCGTCAACCTTCTGTGTATTGTAACAAGACATATGAGCCCAATATTTCAGTAACCAAAATTTTAACACATGTCATAATAATTGACTCAACAAGACACACCAAGTGTTTAATCTAAAATGCCAAGAATGAAACTACATGAGCAACTCATCGAGAAGAATAAACTCACAAACACAAGAGTTAATAAAAAGTAATGGTAAATAACAAATATAATAACATTATAAGAAGAAAGAAGATACAACAAATAGTGAGAATACCACAGGAACCAATAACCCAATAGTTTCGGTCAGTAAGGAACAAATGAAAACAAGGAAGAAACATACTACGAGAAAGACACCTAACAACCATGGCATAAGATATAGATTCCAAGAGCCAGTCAACTATAGATTAACATCTTACCTGTATATATAATAACTGAAGAACTTACAGGTTGAAAATTTAGACAATAACTGACTAACTTAGATATAAGTTAGATATAACTTAGTTGATTATATACAACTAATAATATTGTAAATGAGTAGGACATCCTATATTAGACAAAGAGTGGAAGTAACAATAATGTTAACATAAAAGAAGCTGTAAATAAAAGCATAATTGCATGTTATGCACAGCATCAATGTAATGTAAGGAAGAATTAGAATTGTCCATTAATAACATTAGACTTGAAAAAACAAGGTTAAAAGATGTAAATTTGTATCAACTTAATACACCCATTGTTACTACAAATAATAAAACCACATAACCTAAATACAGGTACTTTCCACCTAATTTCATATTTAATAGTAGGTAAAACATACCAAAACTAAAATATTTTGTACCCCAAATCAAGTAGAAGTAATAAGGTTTCTACCAATACCAATATCAGATACCAAGAGTAATCTTAACATAAGAATTCAAGTAAAGAAGGTGAACAAACCCAGCCAAAATGAGATTCACTATGTGAAACATAGACAAAACCACATTGTAATGCTAAATAGGAATAACAGAAGGATACCTATGTAATAAGTAATATGTAAAATCACTATTATAATAGCATAAGAGAATTATAAGCAAGAACATAATGTGTAATAATAATAATTAAGCACACCTGTCATATGACACCACATGTAATTACTATTATCCAATGCTATATGCTAAGGAACAGACTAGTGTGTTAAAAAACACAAGACTAACTATCAATATACTACTACTAGTAAACTATTCAAACTAAATAATGGTCTTAACAGACACTACATTCCCAAATAAGAGTTAAATTAAAGATACACTTAATAGTGCCATATAGGGGTCATATTAATGACAAAAATACCAAGGAATAACAATACATTCCAAACAAACAAAGACAAACAGTAATTGTAACAACTCAATGTTTACAACTGGGGCAACACAGAAGTTACCCAGATACCTTTTATAATAAGTAATTTGTAAATACAATTGATAGACTCTTAGGCTAAGTCAGTGGTAGCGTAAGCACTATATTTTGTCATTAAATATAAGTAACAAATAAGTGAGAAATGTTGAAGGACTTGGAAGGCATGCCCACAAGGAGATATGATTGCCATTAAATAGTTTTAGTTTAAGAATAAATACAATTAATAGTGAATAGTGTAATGTGATAATCTCAAACATTAACTCCCTTAATAATGAATGAAAGCACACCATGAGTGGACTCTAAATAATGAGCCAAGTGTTACCAATACAGTGATAAGCTTAGATTTTAAATCTATGCCATAGTAAGAAAGTTATTACTATTATAATATATTTGTGTCAATTCGAGCAAATTTTTATAATCTCAAACCCAGACTCCCCACGCTAAGAACAACAATTAAAATATTGCGCGGAGGGGGTATGTGCATCAAATTAAAGACCGTCAACCAATCAGATCCAAGAAATTAGCCAATTTTACAACGATCACAGGACGGAACGGCAGATTGAGATGCCATTTCGAGACACTTTTTAATCAACTGCAGAGGGAAGCAGATGTCTACTCGTCACCGCAAGGAAACAGCTGTTTACATAATTTGTGCGCGTCACCGTTGTCAACAAAGCAACATAACCTAAATTTGTGCCAACATAACTACACTAGTATTGAAGATGTTTTAAGTGTCACAGTGCGTAAATAAGGATTGCTAAGTGTATAATCCATAGCAATTCCAGGATTTAATTTAAAAAAAGGGAGTACAGTGATTTTCTCAAAATTAGTTAAGAATTTGAAAAGACGATATAATCGAACCGCATTCTAATAATGTATCTAAATAAAGTAATGTAGATTATGGCGCATTATTAATATTATTCATCCTCAACTTAATTTGAATGTTCTATTTTTAAGAATTTTGCAAACAATTATACATTTATTATGTATAAATGCTGAGTGTGATATAACCACACCTGACTAAAGTTGTTGTTTACTAAACATAGATCAAACCAACAAGCATTCATAAGCGATTGAGAATTGTCGACTGTCTGAAGCAATTAACGAAAGTTAATGAAAAATGCAATGCTATTTATGTTTTGTAATTTAGGAAGAGTCTACTACTATTACTATTTAAATGTTTATGTTGTAACGTTACCAAATATGGTAGTTACATAAAATAAGCTAACATAACGTCAAGTAAGAGAAAAGCATGGAAGTATGTCTAGATAAATAAACCTAAGTGTATAAAAGTGTGTATCTACAAATATATTAATATAAAAATCCAACGATGAGGAAGATAATATTAACATAGCAACATCAAATACGAAATGAAGAAAGAAAATGACCATGAGCCAAAACAAAATATCAGTAACCAGACCCAATAGGATCCAACAGTGAGGGGAACCAACAAATAAGGACCAATAAACTCCAACAGCGAGGGAAACAAATGAAGATAGTGACTACAATGAAAATATTGAAGAAGAAGAAAGAAGAAGGACAAGGAAGCGTACCATGAAGAGAGAAGAAAATGGATAGACCATGCAAGGACTCAACATAAACCAAGTGTACTAGAGACTATATAAGTGACCAAAGGAATGGTGATTATTAAATATGAAAAGAAAAACAGTGTTTAACATTTAAGGAACCACAAACAATTACAGTGAGTACTTAATATAGATGTGAAACCTGTGAATAGTTAACTAATTTCAACTGAATAAACCACACAAACAACCCCAGTGATAAAGTTTATAGTGTAAGAAAATATGTTAATATCATAGTGAAACAGCAAGAATTAAAATAGCCAAATAAACACAGACAATGAGTGTGACTAATTTAATAAAGACTGTGATCAATATAGATAATCAAAAGACCACCAGAATAGAATAAAATCGAACAATTATATTATTGTTCATAGAGAACTGACAATAAATAAAAAAACCTTTGTTATGTATCAAACAAAGTGACAGGAATTAAATTCAACCAATGACCAGAGAGATATTGTAATTAATACAAAAAGAGTTGTGTTATTGTTTAAGAAGGAGTTGTGTAAACATGTGTAACAAAACAATTAAAATATTATAGTAAGATACCATACTGAAGTCATGTTAGTAGGAGCAAAATACTGCATTAAAACATGTTGTACATTGTGACATAACCCCATAGGGAAGACACCTATGAAACAGAAAATCATACATGTTAATGTAAATAAATGACCATCAACTATGATATCAATCAAGAATTTGTTATAAATAATAATAAATCCTAATAAACAGTGTATTATATTGCAACACAATGTAACTAAAACAGATCAAATATGATGGCACAGAGATAGAAGAAATGGAACAAGTATGCCAATTTAGTTAGACAAAATACAATATCAAAACAAATACCAATGTTAATAAAAGTATTACCAGTAGTTAGATAAACATCTGGTACTACTTTGAGAACAGATTCTGAACATAATAATAACAGTATTGTAACCAAAATATTGTAAACTAACTAACTATGTACATATAACCAGAAGTAAGCTGAACCATTGTATAACCAACTAGTTAAGAAAAATACTGTATTACAGATTGAACACAGATTGTTAAAAGTGTTACCAGTAGTAAGAGGGAAACCCAATGCTACTTTGAGAACAGACTATGACCATGAAAACAGTCATTTTATATACAAATAATTAAAAACCAAATGACTATGATGAAGGAACCCAGATGTAAACAAACCATGAGGAGCAAGTTATTTATGAAAAATGTAACATATAAACTTGTTTAAAAATAAATGAAAACATTATCAAGAGGCAGAATAATGTCTAATACTACTTTGGAAACCCAAACCAAGTGTAACAATAACAATTTAATTATTGTCTTAATAAAAATAAATGACTACCATGATATGACACAATGTAAACAGACCCATTACTGAAAAATTGGAGGGTTCTGAGCTAGCTAAAAGCTAACCATTATATGGAGTGAATTGGGTACAATGAGTGTACACTAATTACAATTAGTACATGATATAATTTATATAGAAAAAACCAGAAATAAGGTAACAATTGTATAAGAGAGATAGGAGGGGACTACAACAATGTAAATAGTAGATTAAATACAGTCATGTACAAATATTCTAGTGTAAAATTATGTAAATAGACGTTTCTAGTATTATTAGATTGCAATATTACTAGTATTAAATAAGGAAAATTAGTTTTAAATACATTTATGAAAAATCAAATATGGACGCCTAAAGACGCCATAACGAGATATTGTTTAGGGAACAATTATTCCCAAGTTTTGAATCAAACCAGTTGAGATATGGACTCAGAGCGTTTATTTAAAAAGTGTTTTAATATAAATAATTAAATTTGGTGTAATAGACTTATAAATATAAGATACACCATAAATAATTAATAAAATCGTTATAATGATAGAAGTGATGGACGGAAAATAATCATGTTTAGACTTAAATTAAAGCGCAGGATGTCCGCAATTCACTGACATCAACCATTTAACGATAGGACATAGATTAAGAAAGTTATTGTGATTTTAAACTTTTCAATTAAATTTTGTACCAGTGCTGACGTCACAAAGCCTCAAACGCAAAGCCAAATTTGGTAAAAAATTAAATATTTTAAGAAAACAAAGGGCTTTGGGTCGGAGAGTATAGTTTTTTCAACCAATCGAATGAATGAATATTGGCAGACGAGCAAGAGACGCTTCGAAGAAGCATCACAGTTCACGATCAGTCTTTCGACGGAGAGGTCACGTCACTCGCCGATATGAAGAAGTTTTAATTTTTGAATTGTGCGCGGCAGAGACATAAGTAATTCACATACACATAACCTTTAAACTACACCAACATAAACGAGTGAAATGTGCGGAGTGCATATTTATTCAAGTACGATTAGTGTATAATATCAATCGTACTTGCGAGTGTTGTGAAAGATAAAAACAGGGAGTACAATTTTTTATTTTAAATAACATTGAAACAGGAATAATATTTTCGTAAATAAATAATTTTGATACTACGCAAGTCAGTAAAAAGCGAAGTATCAAAAACTATGATTGAATTATCAGAATTAAAGGAAATATTAATTCACAATTATTAAAATATTGAATAAATATTTTAATTAGTTATCATAATTTAAAGAATTATGTTTGAAGCATTTATTACTAAATACGAGTAATATCAATAGTCACTCAATTGACTAAAATTGTTTTCTTGATTTTTCGATGTTTTAAAGTAAACGTTTTTAACTTTCATGCGAAAGAATAAATGTAATACTGATAATGACACATCAAAACTATTACGAATAATGTGTTTGTACTTAGATTAAGAAATAATAAATATTAAAATAATTAACCATTATAATAATAATATCTGTTGTAAGGTAACCTTAAAATCGTAACGGTAACTTGCCAATTTCACTGTTACAAGTCTGTTCTCAAGTAAAATCCAAACCAGATGGAAATAATAAGAGTTTTTTAATAAATTTTTCTCTTGCAAGTAAATAATTCTCAAAGCGAATTATTAAAATAAAGTAATACATTTTAACCGTACAAGCCAACGAGCTTGATAATTGTCAAACGAGTACTAGAGATTGCGTGCGCATTCCCGCGTACGATAATACCATAACTAT
Organism: Magicicada septendecula; assembly: GCA_034769895.1. NCBI lineage: Eukaryota > Metazoa > Arthropoda > Insecta > Hemiptera > Cicadidae > Magicicada > Magicicada septendecula. The sequence goes on from CM068367.1 coordinate 1,206,428,948, forward strand.
CAGATATATGGTACTACTTTTCGATTTTTATATTTGTTTGTTTGTTATCAATTATTATTCATTTTATATCATTATTAATATTACATCTTGTACCTGGTATCATGCTACCTAAAAGAACCTTACGAATATGGTAATTCACTGATACAAGAGAACATAACCTCTTGAAATTAAACTATTGTACAACTAACAGGTTTACCAGCCTTGAGGCTGAACAGAGTCTTATTTTGAATTTTATTAATTGTAATTATTATCTGAAAGGTTGTTAGTCATTGATTGTTAATTGTTCAAAAATTTTATAATATCTTGAATTGTTAATAAACCTCCACTTTTTATTACCAGTGAAAAAGAGTATCATTTCAATTTTAAATTAGCTCATTCATACTTAGTCAGTCCTGCCAAAAGGGTGGCGGAAGAGTTTAAATAGATCTAATTATTCAGAGCATTATTTAGATATTATATCATTTATATTGTGTATGATAACCATATTGAATATTCAACCTGAATATTTATTTGTATGTAAAGTGTATGTATTTCAGCGGAACCGTCACTGAACAGGACTAAAATATCTACGTGTGGTAAGTGGGGGAGGTATATAACAGAGTGCGCGAAACATTTTAAATCGAAGAAGTGGACTATTAATACGCACCTATTAAACAATACAATCACACTAATAACCATAATAGTTATAATTAGAACATTTTATAAAAAACAACATTATCGTAGATACCGGTGCGTATCTGCACTCACACTACTATACCTACTACTAAATCTACTTATCTAGAAAGATCCTTTACAAGTTGGCGCTCCATCGCGGGGCAGAAGTGAGTGAAGATCCACTAAGAAGAGTTATAAAATATTATCGTACTATCTACGAATCAATAATAATACTACACCACTATAAATATAAATACTTGTACTTTAAAAGTTCCATTACAAGTTGGTGCCCAACGTCTGAGCGCGGATTAGGGAAAATATACCATAACCAGTAACCTAATCACCCCAATCCGTGAAGAGACAGCAGGTACATTACCAGCATATCAAGATGTACACAAAGAGATCAAAGTCGAGATCAACGTCGAGAAAGAGGGCAACAGAAGCAGAGAAGGAGGCCAGAAGGGAAGAAAAGGAGGCTATGTCGACGGAAGATGTGGAAGAAATTTTATTGGAAGTAAAGGACAAACCACTTGAACCGGCGGATGGGGTTCAACAACCAGACGAGGAGGAACCGGAAGTGATACCTCCAGAAGCTCTACCGGAAACCAACCAGCCTGAAAAAACAACGTCACCAGGAGAATCAGCATTTCAAGAGTGGATGAGAAATATGATGGAATCACTGAAAACAGACTTGAATAGCAAGCTGGACGAAAATAGTCGATCCACGAAGGAGGACAATCAGACTTTGAAGGAGGAATTAAGCAAGCAAATAGAATCACTAAAGGAAGGCCAGAAATCATCAAAGGAGGAGAACCAGTCCACAAGGGAAGAATTGATCAAGAAGCTGGACGAGACTAGTAGATCCACCAAGGAGGAATTAAACAATAAAATAGAAGAAGCCAGTCGATCCACAAACCAAAAAATAGAAGAAGGCCAGAGGGAGAGCCAGAAAAATATGGAGTTATTAAAAGAAGAATTTAATAACCAGATAAATGAGACGAACAGGAGGATGGAAGATGGGCAGAAGAAAACCGAAGAATTATTAGAAAAGAAAATGGCCATAATGAAAGAAGACTTGTCGGCAGAGTTGGGAGTAAAAATTGATCAAGTCAACCAGAAAATCGACAAAATCAATAGGAGATTAGACCGCATGAATAAGAGAATAAAGGGAGATGACAAGGAGATCATGGAGTCAATAAATACGGTAGTGAAGGATAATTACAAGCAATCAGGAAAAACAATAAAAAGATGTTGTGAAGAGGCAGAAGAGAGTGTTAAGAAGATAAGAAGAGAATTAATGGTAGACGAACAAATGGAAGTTGAAGAAGTACTTGAAGATAAAAACATAGAACACGCGAATCCAGAGCCTGAAGAGAATAGAGAAAAGAAGATCCAAATAATTCAAGAAAAGGAAGCGGTGAAGATGGAAGAAAGAAGAACCATACGCCCAAGGAAGGCAAGAGTTACAAAAGAATTAATTGAAATGACTAGAAATGGTCTGATTAATGTGGTCAACTTACCGATTATCAACCATGAAGAAGGGATCTTCAAGAAGGAGTATCGGAGGAGTTTCAAGACAATGGACGAAGAGGAAGATTATGTAACAACGAAGAAGAAGATGACCAACAGAATATCTCAACCACGTATTTCCAAAAGAAGAGTGAAATACTTTAAGAAAAAGGAAGGCTACCAAGAGAAATGGGACCGGATTGTCGAAGGATACGCCAGAGAGATCAGAGAACTGCGGAAGAAGAGGAGCCAATTAACGGAAGTACCCAATCAGAAGATAAATGACGATACCCAAACCAAATTGAGAGAGTTACCAAACATCAGTACTGACAGCCACCAGAAGAACAATGGAAACAAACATATTGAAGAGAGAGAGGGAAAGAAGACAGAAGAATGGAAGGCAGACTCAGCCCTAATATCGTTCAAATGGAAAAACCAGATGATAGCCCGATATAGGTCAAGAACGGACAGGAGTATGGATGCTAAAGAAGTCCGATCGACAAGAAGAGAGGAGAACGACGATTACGGTTAAAATGAATAAAATATACACTGAATTATGGGACCGACTATTATGATAACCAGTAATGCTTACAACCAAACTTCAATGAAAAGATATATCGACAATTAAAATATGGGACTAAAAGTGAAAAGATAGCGATAAGAATTATTTTATTACGGATACTATGTAAAAGATGAAAATATTTGTTATGAAAAATGAAAGTATACTTATGAATATAACTGTTGACTATATCAAGATGAAAAATGAAATGTGGCCATGAAGATTATTGTTTATTTAAAAAGTGAAAAATGAAAGTATGATTATAAGAATAGATGTTGACTAAAGAAAAAGGATGTATTATTGTCATGAAGATTATTATGTGTTTATATTAAATGAGAAGTAACTGTATAACTATGTAATAAACATTGAATATATTGTAATTTTATAATGTGAGAAAACATGCTCCCAAAGAATTTATGTAAAGGATTCAGAACATTGTATTTATAAATAATAGAGTATAATAAAAAAGAAGAGCAACATACGAGAACGACACACACCATCCACGGCATATATGAGATAAAATCATTATTTCCAAGAGCCACGTCAACCAGTAAAACTTAACATCTTACCCGTACTAATAAAAAAAAAGAGGAATAACATACGAGAACGACACACTACAACTATGGCACAAATATATTTCCAAGAGCCACGTCAACCAGTAAAACTTAACATCTTACCCGTACTAATTAAACAGAAGATGAACATACGAGACTGACACATTACGTCCCTGGCACAACAATTTCCAAGAGCCTAGTCAACCAGTAATAAGAACACCATACCCGTACTATTAAAAAGGAAGAAGGAGCAAATGAGAAGTTGGAAGAATAAACCCAAAGAAAATGTATTAATGTAGACAAACCACCACACACAACCATATTGTTTCTAGTGTATTTTACTAGAGAAAAGCCAATACCACATGGAATATAAATACCAACTAAAACCATGAGAAAGGAGAAAAAATAAATGTACTTATGAATTATATCTAGAAGAATAAAACCTGAAATGAAGAATATGACGAGATGACGTTCAATGTGACACAAAATGAAGAGATTAATCAATGATGAAAAAGACTAAAAAGTAATATACTAACGAAGATAATCATGAGAGTATACCAGTGAGGAAATGTAAAACAAACTATCCCTATAATATGTGAAGAATTTAGTTGAGTTGAATCAAGAAAAGAGAGTATAACAATGTATAAACCGCAGATGCGTGAATTAATCCCAAGGATATTTATTATTTGTCGGACGAACGACCACTATTATTATTTTTGATGATTTGAAATGAATTGACTGATGAATAATGCCAGCAATCATTTATTATTATTGAAGGAGATGATTTGCCTCCATATTTATTGAAGTTAGTATGGCCAGTAGAGTTGAATAGCCAAAGTGAGCCGCTCTAAACTGCCCCAGCTAAGCTTATGTTAGGGAATTAGGGAACTAAATAAACAAGGGAGATGATTACATAGAGAAGAAATAAATATGATTCAAATAGAAGAAAGTAAAGGGATATATGGAAAAAACATGTGAATCGACATGGAATGTACAACAATTGATAAATTCTTCAATGAAAAATATAGTATAATAATTCAGAATTAATCAATTCTTATAGGAAGGCATATGTAACGTTACCAAATATGGTAGTTACATAAAATAAGCTAACATAATGTCAAGTAAGAGAAAAGCATGGAAGTATGTCTAGATAAATAAACCTAAGTGTATAAAAGTGTGTATCTACAAATATATTAATATAAAAATCCAACGATGAGGAAGATAATATTAACATAGCAACATCAAATACGAAATGAAGAAAGAAAATGACCATGAGCCAAAACAAAATATCAGTAACCAGACCCAATAGGATCCAACAGTGAGGGGAACAAATGAAGATAGTGACTACAATGAAAATATTGAAGAAGAAGAAAGAAGAAGGACAAGGAAGCGTACCATGAAGAGAGAAGAAAATGGATAGACCATGCAAGGACTCAACATAAACCAAGTGTACTAGAGACTATATAAGTGACCAAAGGAATGGTGATTATCAAATATGAAAAGAAAAACAGTGTTTAACATTTAAGGAACCACAAACAATTACAGTGAGTACTTAATATAGATGTGAAACCTGTGAATAGTTAACTAATTTCAACTGAATAAACCACACAAACAACCCCAGTGATAAAGTTTATAGTGTAAGAAAATATGTTAATATCATAGTGAAACAGCAAGAATTAAAATAGCCAAATAAACACAGACAATGAGTGTGACTAATTTAATAAAGACTGTGATCAATATAGATAATCAAAACCACCAGAATAGAATAAAATCGAACAATTATATTATTGTTCATAGAGAACTGACAATAAATAAAAAAACCTTTGTTATGTATCAAACAAAGTGACAGGAATTAAATTCAACCAATGACCAGAGAGATATTGTAATTAATACAAAAAGATTTTTGTTATTGTTTAAGAAGGAGTTGTGTAAACATGTGTAACAAAACAATTAAAATATTATAGTAAGATACCATACTGAAGTCATGTTAGTAGGAGCAAAATACTGCATTAAAACATGTTGTACATTGTGACATAACCCCATAGGGAAGACACCTATGAAACAGAAAATCATACATGTTAATGTAAATAAATGACCATCAACTATGATATCAATCAAGAATTTGTTATAAATAATAATAAATCCTAATAAACAGTGTATTATATTGCAACACAATGTAACTAAAACAGATCAAATATGATGGCACAGAGATAGAAGAAATGGAACAAGTATGCCAATTTAGTTAGACAAAATACAATATCAAAACAAATACCAATGTTAATAAAAGTATTACCAGTAGTTAGATAAACATCTGGTACTACTTTGAGAACAGATTCTGAACATAATAATAACAGTATTGTAACCAAAATATTGTAAACTAACTAACTATGTACATATAACCAGAAGTAAGCTGAACCATTGTATAACCAACTAGTTAAGAAAAATACTGTATTACAGATTGAACACAGATTGTTAAGAGTGTTACCAGTAGTAAGAGGGAAACCCAATGCTACTTTGAGAACAGACTATGACCATGAAAACAGTCATTTTATATACAAATAATTAAAAACCAAATGACTATGATGAAGGAACCCAGATGTAAACAAACCATGAGGAGCAAGTTATTTATGAAAAATGTAACATATAAACTTGTTTAAAAGTAAATGAAAACATTATCAAGAGGCAGAATAATGTCTAATACTACTTTGGAAACCCAAACCAAGTGTAACAATAACAATTTAATTATTGTCTTAATAAAAATAAATGACTACCATGATATGACACAATGTAAACAGACCTATTACTGAAAAATTGAAGGGTTCTGAGCTAGCTAAAAGCTAACCATTATATGGAGTGAATTGGGTACAATGAGTGTACACTAATTACAATTAGTACATGATATAATTTATATAGAAAAAACCAGAAATAAGGTAACAATTGTATAAGAGAGATAGGAGGGGACTACAACAATGTAAATAGTAGATTAAATACAGTCATGTACAAATATTCTAGTGTAAAATTATGTAAATAGACGTTTCTAGTATTATTAGATTGCAATATTACTAGTATTAAATAAGGAAAATTAGTTTTAAATACATTTATGAAAAATCAAATATGGACGCCTAAAGACGCCATAACGAGATATTGTTTAGGGAACAATTATTCCCAAGTTTTGAATCAAACCAGTTGAGATATGGACTCAGAGCGTTTATTTAAAAAGTGTTTTAATATAAATAATTAAATTTGGTGTAATAGACTTATAAATATAAGATACACCATAAATAATTAATAAAATCGTTATAATGATAGAAGTGATGGACGGAAAATAATCATGTTTAGACTTAAATTAAAGCGCAGGATGTCCGCAATTCACTGACATCAACCATTTAACGATAGGACATAGATTAAGAAAGTTATTGTGATTTTAAACTTTTCAATTAAATTTTGTACCAGTGCTGACGTCACAAAGCCTCAAACGCAAAGCCAAATTTGGTAAAAAATTAAATATTTTAAGAAAACAAAGGGCTTTGGGTCGGAGAGTATAGTTTTTTCAACCAATCGAATGAATGAATATTGGCAGACGAGCAAGAGACGCTTCGAAGAAGCATCACAGTTCACGATCAGTCTTTCGACGGAGAGGTCACGTCACTCGCCGATATGAAGAAGTTTTAATTTTTGAATTGTGCGCGGCAGAGACATAAGTAATTCACATACACATAACCTTTAAACTACACCAACATAAACGAGTGAAATGTGCGGAGTGCATATTTATTCAAGTACGATTAGTGTATAATATCAATCGTACTTGCGAGTGTTGTGAAAGATAAAAACAGGGAGTACAATTTTTTATTTTAAATAACATTGAAACAGAAATAATATTTTCGTAAATAAATAATTTTGATACTACGCAAGTCAGTAAAAAGCGAAGTATCAAAAACTATGATTGAATTATCAGAATTAAAGGAAATATTAATTCACAATTATTAAAATATTGAATAAATATTTTAATTAGTTATCATAATTTAAAGAATTATGTTTGAAGCATTTATTACTAAATACGAGTAATATCAATAGTCACTCAATTGACTAAAATTGTTTTCTTGATTTTTCGATGTTTTAAAGTAAACGTTTTTAACTTTCATGCGAAAGAATAAATGTAATACTGATAATGACACATCAAAACTATTACGAATAATGTGTTTGTACTTAGATTAAGAAATAATAAATATTAAAATAATTAACCATTATAATAATAATATCTGTTGTAAGGTAACCTTAAAATCGTAACGGTAACTTGCCAATTTCACTGTTACAAGTCTGTTCTCAAGTAAAATCCAAACCAGATGGAAATAATAACAAGAGTTTTTTAATAAATTTTTCTCTTGCAAGTAAATAATTCTCAAAGCGAATTATTAAAATAAAGTAATACATTTTAACCATACAAGCCAACGAGCTTGATAATTGTCAAACGAGTACTAGAGATTGCGTGCGCATTCCCGCGTACGATAATACCATAACTATCAGATATATGGTACTACTTTTCGATTTTTATATTTGTTTGTTTGTTATCAATTATTATTCATTTTATATCATTATTTACCTGATTATTTATCATTTATTTTACATCTTGTACCTGGTATCATGCTACCTAAAAGAACCTTACGAATATGGTAATTCACTGATACAAGAGAACATAACCTCTTGAAATTAAACTATTGTACAACTAACAGGTTTACCAGCCTTGAGGCTGAACAGAGTCTTATTTTGAATTTTATTAATTGTAATTATTATCTGAAAGGTTGTTAGTCATTGATTGTTAATTGTTCAAAAATTTTATAATATCTTGAATTGTTAATAAACCTCCACTTTTTATTACCAGTGAAAAAGAGTATCATTTCAATTTTAAATTAGCTCATTCATACTTAGTCAGTCCTGCCAAAAGGGTGGCGGAAGAGTTTAAATAGATCTAATTATTCAGAGCATTATTTAGATATTATATCATTTATATTGTGTATGATAACCATATTGAATATTCAACCTGAATATTTATTTGTATGTAAAGTGTATGTATTTCAGCGGAACCGTCACTGAACAGGACTAAAATATCTACGTGTGGTAAGTGGGGGAGGTATATAACAGAGTGCGCGAAACATTTTAAATCGAAGAAGTGGACTATTAATACGCACCTATTAAACAATACAATCACACTAATAACCATAATAGTTATAATTAGAACATTTTATAAAAAACAACATTATCGTAGATACCGGTGCGTATCTGCACTCACACTACTATACCTACTACTAAATCTACTTATCTAGAAAGATCCTTTACAAGTTGGCGCTCCATCGCGGGGCAGAAGTGAGTGAAGATCCACTAAGAAGAGTTATAAAATATTATCGTACTATCTACGAATCAATAATAATACTACACCACTATAAATATAAATACTTGTACTTTAAAAGTTCCATTACAAGTTGGTGCCCAACGTCTGAGCGCGGATTAGGGAAAATATACCATAACCAGTAACCTAATCACCCCAATCCGTGAAGAGACAGCAGGTACATTACCAGCATATCAAGATGTACACAAAGAGATCAAAGTCGAGATCAACGTCGAGAAAGAGGGCAACAGAAGCAGAGAAGGAGGCCAGAAGGGAAGAAAAGGAGGCTATGTCGACGGAAGATGTGGAAGAAATTTTATTGGAAGTAAAGGACAAACCACTTGAACCGGCGGATGGGGTTCAACAACCAGACGAGGAGGAACCGGAAGTGATACCTCCAGAAGCTCTACCGGAAACCAACCAGCCTGAAAAAACAACGTCACCAGGAGAATCAGCATTTCAAGAGTGGATGAGAAATATGATGGAATCACTGAAAACAGACTTGAATAGCAAGCTGGACGAAAATAGTCGATCCACGAAGGAGGACAATCAGACTTTGAAGGAGGAATTAAGCAAGCAAATAGAATCACTAAAGGAAGGCCAGAAATCATCAAAGGAGGAGAACCAGTCCACAAGGGAAGAATTGATCAAGAAGCTGGACGAGACTAGTAGATCCACCAAGGAGGAATTAAACAATAAAATAGAAGAAGCCAGTCGATCCACAAACCAAAAAATAGAAGAAGGCCAGAGGGAGAGCCAGAAAAATATGGAGTTATTAAAAGAAGAATTTAATAACCAGATAAATGAGACGAACAGGAGGATGGAAGATGGGCAGAAGAAAACCGAAGAATTATTAGAAAAGAAAATGGCCATAATGAAAGAAGACTTGTCGGCAGAGTTGGGAGTAAAAATTGATCAAGTCAACCAGAAAATCGACAAAATCAATAGGAGATTAGACCGCATGAATAAGAGAATAAAGGGAGATGACAAGGAGATCATGGAGTCAATAAATACGGTAGTGAAGGATAATTACAAGCAATCAGGAAAAACAATAAAAAGATGTTGTGAAGAGGCAGAAGAGAGTGTTAAGAAGATAAGAAGAGAATTAATGGTAGACGAACAAATGGAAGTTGAAGAAGTACTTGAAGATAAAAACATAGAACACGCGAATCCAGAGCCTGAAGAGAATAGAGAAAAGAAGATCCAAATAATTCAAGAAAAGGAAGCGGTGAAGATGGAAGAAAGAAGAACCATACGCCCAAGGAAGGCAAGAGTTACAAAAGAATTAATTGAAATGACTAGAAATGGTCTGATTAATGTGGTCAACTTACCGATTATCAACCATGAAGAAGGGATCTTCAAGAAGGAGTATCGGAGGAGTTTCAAGACAATGGACGAAGAGGAAGATTATGTAACAACGAAGAAGAAGATGACCAACAGAATATCTCAACCACGTATTTCCAAAAGAAGAGTGAAATACTTTAAGAAAAAGGAAGGCTACCAAGAGAAATGGGACCGGATTGTCGAAGGATACGCCAGAGAGATCAGAGAACTGCGGAAGAAGAGGAGCCAATTAACGGAAGTACCCAATCAGAAGATAGATGACGATACCCAAACCAAATTGAGAGAGTTACCAAACATCAGTACTGACAGCCACCAGAAGAACAATGGAAACAAACATATTGAAGAGAGAGAGGGAAAGAAGACAGAAGAATGGAAGGCAGACTCAGCCCTAATAGCGTTCAAATGGAAAAACCAGATGATAGCCCGATATAGGTCAAGAACGGACAGGAGTATGGATGCTAAAGAAGTCCGATCGACAAGAAGAGAGGAGAACGACGATTACGGTTAAAATGAATAAAATATACACTGAATTATGGGACCGACTATTATGATAACCAGTAATGCTTACAACCAAACTTCAATGAAAAGATATATCGACAATTAAAATATGGGACTAAAAGTGAAAAGATAGCGATACGAATTATTTTATTATGGATACTATGTAAAAGATGAAAATATTTGTTATGAAAAATGAAAGTATACTTATGAATATAACTGTTGACTATATCAAGATGAAAAATGAAATGTGGCCATGAAGATTATTGTTTATTTAAAAAGTGAAAAATGAAAGTATGATTATAAGAATAGATGTTGACTAAAGAAAAAGGATGTATTATTGTCATGAAGATTATTATGTGTTTATATTAAATGAGAAGTAACTGTATAACTATGTAATAAACATTGAATATATTGTAATTTTATAATGTGAGAAAACATGCTCCCAAAGAATTTATGTAAAGGATTCAGAACATTGTATTTATAAATAATAGAGTATAATAAAAAAGAAGAGCAACATACGAGAACGACACACACCATCCACGGCATATATGAGATAAAATCATTATTTCCAAGAGCCACGTCAACCAGTAAAACTTAACATCTTACCCGTACTAATAAAAAAAAAGAGGAATAACATACGAGAACGACACACTACAACTATGGCACAAATATATTTCCAAGAGCCACGTCAACCAGTAAAACTTAACATCTTACCCGTACTAATAAAACAGAAGATGAACATACGAGACTGACGCATTACGTCCCTGGCACAACAATTTCCAAGAGCCTAGTCAACCAGTAATAAGAACACCATACCCGTACTATTAAAAAGGAAGAAGGAGCAAATGAGAAGTTGGAAGAATAAACCCAAAGAAAATGTATTAATGTAGACAAACCACCACACACAACCATATTGTTTCTAGTGTATTTTACTAGAGAAAAGCCAATACCACATGGAATATAAATACCAACTAAAACCATGAGAAAGGAGAAAAAATAAATGTACTTATGAATTATATCTAGAAGAATAAAACCTGAAATGAAGAATATGACGAGATGACGTTCAATGTGACACAAAATGAAGAGATTAATCAATGATGAAAAAGACTAAAAAGTAATATACTAACGAAGATAATCATGAGAGTATACCAGTGAGGAAATGTAAAACAAACTATCCCTATAATATGTGAAGAATTTAGTTGAGTTGAATCAAGCAAAGAGAGTATAACAATGTATAAACCGCAGATGCGTGAATTAATCCCAAGGATATTTATTATTTGTCGGACGAACGACCACTATTATTATTTTTGATGATTTGAAATGAATTGACTGATGAATAATGCCAGCAATCATTTATTATTATTGAAGGAGATGATTTGCCTCCATATTTATTGAAGTTAGTATGGCCAGTAGAGTTGAATAGCCAAAGTGAGCCGCTCTAAACTGCCCCAGCTAAGCTTATGTTAGGGAATTAGGGAACTAAATAAACAAGGGAGATGATTACATAGAGAAGAAATAAATATGATTCAAATAGAAGAAAGTAAAGGGATATATGGAAAAAACATGTGAACCGACATGGAATGTACAACAATTGATAAATTCTTCAATCAAAAATATAGTATAATAATTCAGAATTAATCAATTCTTATAGGAAGGCATATGTAACGTTACCAAATATGGTAGTTACATAAAATAAGCTAACATAACGTCAAGTAAGAGAAAAGCATGGAAGTATGTCTAGATAAATAAACCTAAGTGTATAAAAGTGTGTATCTACAAATATATTAATATAAAAATCCAACGATGAGGAAGATAATATTAACATAGCAACATCAAATACGAAATGAAGAAAGAAAATGACCATGAGCCAAAACAAAATATCAGTAACCAGACCCAATAGGATCCAACAGTGAGGGGAACCAACAAATAAGGACCAATAAACTCCAACAGCGAGGGAAACAAATGAAGATAGTGACTACAATGAAAATATTGAAGAAGAAGAAAGAAGAAGGACAAGGAAGCGTACCATGAAGAGAGAAGAAAATGGATAGACCATGCAAGGACTCAACATAAACCAAGTGTACTAGAGACTATATAAGTGACCAAAGGAATGGTGATTATCAAATATGAAAAGAAAAACAGTGTTTAACATTTAAGGAACCACAAACAATTACAGTGAGTACTTAATATAGATGTGAAACCTGTGAATAGTTAACTAATTTCAACTGAATAAACCACACAAACAACCCCAGTGATAAAGTTTATAGTGTAAGAAAATATGTTAATATCATAGTGAAACAGCAAGAATTAAAATAGCCAAATAAACACAGACAATGAGTGTGACTAATTTAATAAAGACTGTGATCAATATAGATAATCAAAACCACCAGAATAGAATAAAATCGAACAATTATATTATTGTTCATAGAGAACTGACAATAAATAAAAAAACCTTTGTTATGTATCAAACAAAGTGACAGGAATTAAATTCAACCAATGACCAGAGAGATATTGTAATTAATACAAAAAGATTTGTGTTATTGTTTAAGAAGGAGTTGTGTAAACATGTGTAACAAAACAATTAAAATATTATAGTAAGATACCATACTGAAGTCATGTTAGTAGGAGCAAAATACTGCATTAAAACATGTTGTACATTGTGACATAACCCCATAGGGAAGACACCTATGAAACAGAAAATCATACATGTTAATGTAAATAAATGACCATCAACTATGATATCAATCAAGAATTTGTTATAAATAATAATAAATCCTAATAAACAGTGTATTATATTGCAACACAATGTAACTAAAACAGATCAAATATGATGGCACAGAGATAGAAGAAATGGAACAAGTATGCCAATTTAGTTAGACAAAATACAATATCAAAACAAATACCAATGTTAATAAAAGTATTACCAGTAGTTAGATAAACATCTGGTACTACTTTGAGAACAGATTCTGAACATAATAATAACAGTATTGTAACCAAAATATTGTAAACTAACTAACTATGTACATATAACCAGAAGTAAGCTGAACCATTGTATAACCAACTAGTTAAGAAAAATACTGTATTACAGATTGAACACAGATTGTTAAGAGTGTTACCAGTAGTAAGAGGGAAACCCAATGCTACTTTGAGAACAGACTATGACCATGAAAACAGTCATTTTATATACAAATAATTAAAAACCAAATGACTATGATGAAGGAACCCAGATGTAAACAAACCATGAGGAGCAAGTTATTTATGAAAAATGTAACATAAACTTGTTTAAAAGTAAATGAAAACATTATCAAGAGGCAGAATAATGTCTAATACTACTTTGGAAACCCAAACCAAGTGTAACAATAACAATTTAATTATTGTCTTAATAAAAATAAATGACTACCATGATATGACACAATGTAAACAGACCCATTACTGAAAAATTGAAGGGTTCTGAGCTAGCTAAAAGCTAACCATTATATGGAGTGAATTGGGTACAATGAGTGTACACTAATTACAATTAGTACATGATATAATTTATATAGAAAAAACCAGAAATAAGGTAACAATTGTATAAGAGAGATAGGAGGGGACTACAACAATGTAAATAGTAGATTAAATACAGTCATGTACAAATATTCTAGTGTAAAATTATGTAAATAGACGTTTCTAGTATTATTAGATTGCAATATTACTAGTATTAAATAAGGAAAATTAGTTTTAAATACATTTATGAAAAATCAAATATGGACGCCTAAAGACGCCATAACGAGATATTGTTTAGGGAACAATTATTCCCAAGTTTTGAATCAAACCAGTTGAGATATGGACTCAGAGCGTTTATTTAAAAAGTGTTTTAATATAAATAATTAAATTTGGTGTAATAGACTTATAAATATAAGATACACCATAAATAATTAATAAAATCGTTATAATGATAGAAGTGATGGACGGAAAATAATCATGTTTAGACTTAAATTAAAGCGCAGGATGTCCGCAATTCACTGACATCAACCATTTAACGATAGGACATAGATTAAGAAAGTTATTGTGATTTTAAACTTTTCAATTAAATTTTGTACCAGTGCTGACGTCACAAAGCCTCAAACGCAAAGCCAAATTTGGTAAAAAATTAAATATTTTAAGAAAACAAAGGGCTTTGGGTCGGAGAGTATAGTTTTTTCAACCAATCGAATGAATGAATATTGGCAGACGAGCAAGAGACGCTTCGAAGAAGCATCACAGTTCACGATCAGTCTTTCGACGGAGAGGTCACGTCACTCGCCGATATGAAGAAGTTTTAATTTTTGAATTGTGCGCGGCAGAGACATAAGTAATTCACATACACATAACCTTTAAACTACACCAACATAAACGAGTGAAATGTGCGGAGTGCATATTTATTCAAGTACGATTAGTGTATAATATCAATCGTACTTGCGAGTGTTGTGAAAGATAAAAACAGGGAGTACAATTTTTTATTTTAAATAACATTGAAACAGAAATAATATTTTCGTAAATAAATAATTTTGATACTACGCAAGTCAGTAAAAAGCGAAGTATCAAAAACTATGTTTGAATTATCAGAATTAAAGGAAATATTAATTCACAATTATTAAAATATTGAATAAATATTTTAATTAGTTATCATAATTTAAAGAATTATGTTTGAAGCATTTATTACTAAATACGAGTAATATCAATAGTCACTTAATTGACTAAAATTGTTTTCTTGATTTTTCGATGTTTTAAAGTAAACGTTTTTAACTTTCATGCGAGAGAATAAATGTAATACTGATAATGACACATCAAAACTATTACGAATAATGTGTTTGTACTTAGATTAAGAAATAATAAATATTAAAATAATTAACCATTATAATAATAATATCTGTTGTAAGGTAACCTTAAAATCGTAACGGTAACTTGCCAATTTCACTGTTACAAGTCTGTTCTCAAGTAAAATCCAAACCAGATGGAAATAATAACAAGAGTTTTTTAATAAATTTTTCTCTTGCAAGTAAATAATTCTCAAAGCGAATTATTAAAATAAAGTAATACATTTTAACCGTACAAGCCAACGAGCTTGATAATTGTCAAACGAGTACTAGAGATTGCGTGCGCATTCCCGCGTATGATAATACCATAACTATCAGATATATGGTACTACTTTTCGATTTTTATATTTGTTTGTTTGTTATCAGTTATTATTCATTTTATATCATTATTAATATTACATCTTGTACCTGGTATCATGCTACCTAAAAGAACCTTACGAATATGGTAATTCACTGATACAAGAGAACATAACCTCTTGAAATTAAACTATTGTACAACTAACAGGTTTACCAGCCTTGAGGCTGAACAGAGTCTTATTTTGAATTTTATTAATTGTAATTATTATCTGAAAGGTTGTTAGTCATTGATTGTTAATTGTTCAAAAATTTTATAATATCTTGAATTGTTAATAAACCTCCACTTTTTATTACCAGTGAAAAAGAGTATCATTTCAATTTTAAATTAGCTCATTCATACTTAGTCAGTCCTGCCAAAAGGGTGGCGGAAGAGTTTAAATAGATCTAATTATTCAGAGCATTATTTAGATATTGTATCATTTATATTGTGTATGATAACCATATTGAATATTCAACCTGAATATTTATTTGTATGTAAAGTGTATGTATTTCAGCGGAACCGTCACTGAACAGGACTAAAATATCTACGTGTGGTAAGTGGGGGAGGTATATAACAGAGTGCGCGAAACATTTTAAATCGAAGAAGTGGACTATTAATACGCACCTATTAAACAATACAATCACACTAATAACCATAATAGTTATAATTAGAACATTTTATAAAAAACAACATTATCGTAGATACCGGTGCGTATCTGCACTCACACTATTATACCTACTACTAAATCTACTTATCTAGAAAGATCCTTTACAAGTTGGCGCTCCATCGCGGGGCAGAAGTGAGTGAAGATCCACTAAGAAGAGTTATAAAATATTATCGTACTATCTACGAATCAATAATAATACTACACCACTATAAATATAAATACTTGTACTTTAAAAGTTCCATTACAAGTTGGTGCCCAACGTCTGAGCGCGGATTAGGGAAAATATACCATAACCAGTAACCTAATCACCCCAATCCGTGAAGAGACAGCAGGTACATTACCAGCATATCAAGATGTACACAAAGAGATCAAAGTCGAGATCAACGTCGAGAAAGAGGGCAACAGAAGCAGAGAAGGAGGCCAGAAGGGAAGAAAAGGAGGCTATGTCGACGGAAGATGTGGAAGAAATTTTATTGGAAGTAAAGGACAAACCACTTGAACCGGCGGATGGGGTTCAACAACCAGACGAGGAGGAACCGGAAGTGATACCTCCAGAAGCTCTACCGGAAACCAACCAGCCTGAAAAAACAACGTCACCAGGAGAATCAGCATTTCAAGAGTGGATGAGAAATATGATGGAATCACTGAAAACAGACTTGAATAGCAAGCTGGACGAAAATAGTCGATCCACGAAGGAGGACAATCAGACTTTGAAGGAGGAATTAAGCAAGCAAATAGAATCACTAAAGGAAGGCCAGAAATCATCAAAGGAGGAGAACCAGTCCACAAGGGAAGAATTGATCAAGAAGCTGGACGAGACTAGTAGATCCACCAAGGAGGAATTAAACAATAAAATAGAAGAAGCCAGTCGATCCACAAACCAAAAAATAGAAGAAGGCCAGAGGGAGAGCCAGAAAAATATGGAGTTATTAAAAGAAGAATTTAATAACCAGATAAATGAGACGAACAGGAGGATGGAAGATGGGCAGAAGAAAACCGAAGAATTATTAGAAAAGAAAATGGCCATAATGAAAGAAGACTTGTCGGCAGAGTTGGGAGTAAAAATTGATCAAGTCAACCAGAAAATCGACAAAATCAATAGGAGATTAGACCGCATGAATAAGAGAATAAAGGGAGATGACAAGGAGATCATGGAGTCAATAAATACGGTAGTGAAGGATAATTACAAGCAATCAGGAAAAACAATAAAAAGATGTTGTGAAGAGGCAGAAGAGAGTGTTAAGAAGATAAGAAGAGAATTAATGGTAGACGAACAAATGGAAGTTGAAGAAGTACTTGAAGATAAAAACATAGAACACGCGAATCCAGAGCCTGAAGAGAATAGAGAAAAGAAGATCCAAATAATTCAAGAAAAGGAAGCGGTGAAGATGGAAGAAAGAAGAACCATACGCCCAAGGAAGGCAAGAGTTACAAAAGAATTAATTGAAATGACTAGAAATGGTCTGATTAATGTGGTCAACTTACCGATTATCAACCATGAAGAAGGGATCTTCAAGAAGGAGTATCGGAGGAGTTTCAAGACAATGGACGAAGAGGAAGATTATGTAACAACGAAGAAGAAGATGACCAACAGAATATCTCAACCACGTATTTCCAAAAGAAGAGTGAAATACTTTAAGAAAAAGGAAGGATACCAAGAGAAATGGGACCGGATTGTCGAAGGATACGCCAGAGAGATCAGAGAACTGCGGAAGAAGAGGAGCCAATTAATGGAAGTACCCAATCAGAAGATAGATGACGATACCCAAACCAAATTGAGAGAGTTACCAAACATCAGTACTGACAGCCACCAGAAGAACAATGGAAACAAACATATTGAAGAGAGAGAGGGAAAGAAGACAGAAGAATGGAAGGCAGACTCAGCCCTAATAGCGTTCAAATGGAAAAACCAGATGATAGCCCGATATAGGTCAAGAACGGACAGGAGTATGGATGCTAAAGAAGTCCGATCGACAAGAAGAGAGGAGAACGACGATTACGGTTAAAATGAATAAAATATACACTGAATTATGGGACCGACTATTATGATAACCAGTAATGCTTACAACCAAACTTCAATGAAAAGATATATCGACAATTAAAATATGGGACTAAAAGTGAAAAGATAGCGATAAGAATTATTTTATTATGGGTACTATGTAAAAGATGAAAATATTTGTTATGAAAAATGAAAGTATACTTATGAATATAACTGTTGACTATATCAAGATGAAAAATGAAATGTGGCCATGAAGATTATTGTTTATTTAAAAAATGAAAAATGAAAGTATGATTATAAGAATAGATGTTGACTAAAGAAAAAGGATGTATTATTGTCATGAAGATTATTATGTGTTTATATTAAATGAGAAGTAACTGTATAACTATGTAATAAACATTGAATATATTGTAATTTTATAATGTGAGAAAACATGCTCCCAAAGAATTTATGTAAAGGATTCAGAACATTGTATTTATAAATAATAGAGTATAATAAAAAAGAAGAGCAACATACGAGAACGACACACACCATCCACGGCATATATGAGATAAAATCATTATTTCCAAGAGCCACGTCAACCAGTAAAACTTAACATCTTACCCGTACTAATAAAAAAAAGAGGAATAACATACGAGAACGACACACTACAACTATGGCACAAATATATTTCCAAGAGCCACGTCAACCAGTAAAACTTAACATCTTACCCGTACTAATAAAACAGAAGATGAACATACGAGACTGACGCATTACGTCCCTGGCACAACAATTTCCAAGAGCCTAGTCAACCAGTAATAAGAACACCATACCTGTACTATTAAAAAGGAAGAAGGAGCAAATGAGAAGTTGGAAGAATAAACCCAAAGAAAATGTATTAATGTAGACAAACCACCACACACAACCATATTGTTTCTAGTGTATTTTACTAGAGAAAAGCCAATACCACATGGAATATAAATACCAACTAAAACCATGAGAAAGGAGAAAAAATAAATGTACTTATGAATTATATCTAGAAGAATAAAACCTGAAATGAAGAATATGACGAGATGACGTTCAATGTGACACAAAATGAAGAGATTAATCAATGATGAAAAAGACTAAAAAGTAATATACTAACGAAGATAATCATGAGAGTATACCAGTGAGGAAATGTAAAACAAACTATCCCTATAATATGTGAAGAATTTAGTTGAGTTGAATCAAGAAAAGAGAGTATAACAATGTATAAACCGCAGATGCGTGAATTAATCCCAAGGATATTTATTATTTGTCGGACGAACGACCACTATTATTATTTTTGATGATTTGAAATGAATTGACTGATGAATAATGCCAGCAATCATTTATTATTATTGAAGGAGATGATTTGCCTCCATATTTATTGAAGTTAGTATGGCCAGTAGAGTTGAATAGCCAAAGTGAGCCGCTCTAAACTGCCCCAGCTAAGCTTATGTTAGGGAATTAGGGAACTAAATAAACAAGGGAGATGATTACATAGAGAAGAAATAAATATGATTCAAATAGAAGAAAGTAAAGGGATATATGGAAAAAACATGTGAACCGACATGGAATGTACAACAATTGATAAATTCTTCAATGAAAAATATAGTATAATAATTCAGAATTAATCAATTCTTATAGGAAGGCATATGTAACGTTACCAAATATGGTAGTTACATAAAATAAGCTAACATAACGTCAAGTAAGAGAAAAGCATGGAAGTATGTCTAGATAAATAAACCTAAGTGTATAAAAGTGTGTATCTACAAATATATTAATATAAAAATCCAACGATGAGGAAGATAATATTAACATAGCAACATCAAATACGAAATGAAGAAAGAAAATGAAATGAGCCAAAACAAAATATCAGTAACCAGACCCAATAGGATCCAACAGTGAGGGGAACCAACAAATAAGGACCAATAAACTCCAACAGCGAGGGAAACAAATGAAGATAGTGACTACAATGAAAATATTGAAGAAGAAGAAAGAAGAAGGACAAGGAAGCGTACCATGAAGAGAGAAGAAAATGGATAGACCATGCAAGGACTCAATATAAACCAAGTGTACTAGAGACTATATAAGTGACCAAAGGAATGGTGATTATCAAATATGAAAAGAAAAACAGTGTTTAACATTTAAGGAACCACAAACAATTACAGTGAGTACTTAATATAGATGTGAAACCTGTGAATAGTTAACTAATTTCAACTGAATAAACCACACAAACAACCCCAGTGATAAAGTTTATAGTGTAAGAAAATATGTTAATATCATAGTGAAACAGCAAGAATTAAAATAGCCAAATAAACACAGACAATGAGTGTGACTAATTTAATAAAGACTGTGATCAATATAGATAATCAAAACCACCAGAATAGAATAAAATCGAACAATTATATTATTGTTCATAGAGAACTGACAATAAATAAAAAAACCTTTGTTATGTATCAAACAAAGTGACAGGAATTAAATTCAACCAATGACCAGAGAGATATTGTAATTAATACAAAAAGATTTGTGTTATTGTTTAAGAAGGAGTTGTGTAAACATGTGTAACAAAACAATTAAAATATTATAGTAAGATACCATACTGAAGTCATGTTAGTAGGAGCAAAATACTGCATTAAAACATGTTGTACATTGTGACATAACCCCATAGGGAAGACACCTATGAAACAGAAAATCATACATGTTAATGTAAATAAATGACCATCAACTATGATATCAATCAAGAATTTGTTATAAATAATAATAAATCCTAATAAACAGTGTATTATATTGCAACACAATGTAACTAAAACAGATCAAATATGATGGCACAGAGATAGAAGAAATGGAACAAGTATGCCAATTTAGTTAGACAAAATACAATATCAAAACAAATACCAATGTTAATAAAAGTATTACCAGTAGTTAGATAAACATCTGGTACTACTTTGAGAACAGATTCTGAACATAATAATAACAGTATTGTAACCAAAATATTGTAAACTAACTAACTATGTACATATAACCAGAAGTAAGCTGAACCATTGTATAACCAACTAGTTAAGAAAAATACTGTATTACAGATTGAACACAGATTGTTAAGAGTGTTACCAGTAGTAAGAGGGAAACCCAATGCTACTTTGAGAACAGACTATGACCATGAAAACAGTCATTTTATATACAAATAATTAAAAACCAAATGACTATGATGAAGGAACCCAGATGTAAACAAACCATGAGGAGCAAGTTATTTATGAAAAATGTAACATAAACTTGTTTAAAAGTAAATGAAAACATTATCAAGAGGCAGAATAATGTCTAATACTACTTTGGAAACCCAAACCAAGTGTAACAATAACAATTTAATTATTGTCTTAATAAAAATAAATGACTACCATGATATGACACAATGTAAACAGACCCATTACTGAAAAATTGAAGGGTTCTGAGCTAGCTAAAAGCTAACCATTATATGGAGTGAATTGGGTACAATGAGTGTACACTAATTACAATTAGTACATGATATAATTTATATAGAAAAAACCAGAAATAAGGTAACAATTGTATAAGAGAGATAGGAGGGGACTACAACAATGTAAATAGTAGATTAAATACAGTCATGTACAAATATTCTAGTGTAAAATTATGTAAATAGACGTTTCTAGTATTATTAGATTGCAATATTACTAGTATTAAATAAGGAAAATTAGTTTTAAATACATTTATGAAAAATCAAATATGGACGCCTAAAGACGCCATAACGAGATATTGTTTAGGGAACAATTATTCCCAAGTTTTGAATCAAACCAGTTGAGATATGGACTCAGAGCGTTTATTTAAAAAGTGTTTTAATATAAATAATTAATAAAATCGTTATAATGATAGAAGTGATGGACGGAAAATAATCATGTTTAGACTTAAATTAAAGCGCAGGATGTCCGCAATTCACTGACATCAACCATTTAACGATAGGACATAGATTAAGAAAGTTATTGTGATTTTAAACTTTTCAATTAAATTTTGTACCAGTGCTGACGTCACAAAGCCTCAAACGCAAAGCCAAATTTGGTAAAAAATTAAATATTTTAAGAAAACAAAGGGCTTTGGGTCGGAGAGTATAGTTTTTTCAACCAATCGAATGAATGAATATTGGCAGACGAGCAAGAGACGCTTCGAAGAAGCATCACAGTTCACGATCAGTCTTTCGACGGAGAGGTCACGTCACTCGCCGATATGAAGAAGTTTTAATTTTTGAATTGTGCGCGGCAGAGACATAAGTAATTCACATACACATAACCTTTAAACTACACCAACATAAACGAGTGAAATGTGCGGAGTGCATATTTATTCAAGTACGATTAGTGTATAATATCAATCGTACTTGCGAGTGTTGTGAAAGATAAAAACAGGGAGTACAATTTTTTATTTTAAATAACATTGAAACAGAAATAATATTTTCGTAAATAAATAATTTTGATACTACGCAAGTCAGTAAAAAGCGAAGTATCAAAAACTATGATTGAATTATCAGAATTAAAGGAAATATTAATTCACAATTATTAAAATATTGAATAAATATTTTAATTAGTTATCATAATTTAAAGAATTATGTTTGAAGCATTTATTACTAAATACGAGTAATATCAATAGTCACTCAATTGACTAAAATTGTTTTCTTGATTTTTCGATGTTTTAAAGTAAACGTTTTTAACTTTCATGCGAAAGAATAAATGTAATACTGATAATGACACATCAAAACTATTACGAATAATGTGTTTGTACTTAGATTAAGAAATAATAAATATTAAAATAATTAACCATTATAATAATAATATCTGTTGTAAGGTAACCTTAAAATCGTAACGGTAACTTGCCAATTTCACTGTTACAAGTCTGTTCTCAAGTAAAATCCAAACCAGATGGAAATAATAACAAGAGTTTTTTAATAAATTTTTCTCTTGCAAGTAAATAATTCTCAAAGCGAATTATTAAAATAAAGTAATACATTTTAACCGTACAAGCCAACGAGCTTGATAATTGTCAAACGAGTACTAGAGATTGCGTGCGCATTCCCGCGTACGATAATACCATAACTATCAGATATATGGTACTACTTTTCGATTTTTATATTTGTTTGTTTGTTATCAATTATTATTCATTTTATATCATTATTAATATTACATCTTGTACCTGGTATCATGCTACCTAAAAGAACCTTACGAATATGGTAATTCACTGATACAAGAGAACATAACCTCTTGAAATTAAACTATTGTACAACTAACAGGTTTACCAGCCTTGAGGCTGAACAGAGTCTTATTTTGAATTTTATTAATTGTAATTATTATCTGAAAGGTTGTTAGTCATTGATTGTTAATTGTTCAAAAATTTTATAATATCTTGAATTGTTAATAAACCTCCACTTTTTATTACCAGTGAAAAAGAGTATCATTTCAATTTTAAATTAGCTCATTCATACTTAGTCAGTCCTGCCAAAAGGGTGGCGGAAGAGTTTAAATAGATCTAATTATTCAGAGCATTATTTAGATATTATATCATTTATATTGTGTATGATAACCATATTGAATATTCAACCTGAATATTTATTTGTATGTAAAGTGTATGTATTTCAGCGGAACCGTCACTGAACAGGACTAAAATATCTACGTGTGGTAAGTGGGGGAGGTATATAACAGAGTGCGCGAAACATTTTAAATCGAAGAAGTGGACTATTAATACGCACCTATTAAACAATACAATCACACTAATAACCATAATAGTTATAATTAGAACATTTTATGAAAAACAACGTTATCGTAGATACCGGTGCGTATCTGCACTCACACTACTATACCTACTACTAAATCTACTTATCTAGAAAGATCCTTTACAAGTTGGCGCTCCATCGCGGGGCAGAAGTGAGTGAAGATCCACTAAGAAGAGTTATAAAATATTATCGTACTATCTACGAATCAATAATAATACTACACCACTATAAATATAAATACTTGTACTTTAAAAGTTCCATTACAAGTTGGCGCCCAACGTCTGAGCGCGGATTAGGGAAAATATACCATAACCAGTAACCTAATCACCCCAATCCGTGAAGAGACAGCAGGTACATTACCAGCATATCAAGATGTACACAAAGAGATCAAAGTCGAGATCAACGTCGAGAAAGAGGGCAACAGAAGCAGAGAAGGAGGCCAGAAGGGAAGAAAAGGAGGCTATGTCGACGGAAGATGTGGAAGAAATTTTATTGGAAGTAAAGGACAAACCACTTGAACCGGCGGATGGGGTTCAACAACCAGACGAGGAGGAACCGGAAGTGATACCTCCAGAAGCTCTACCGGAAACCAACCAGCCTGAAAAAACAACGTCACCAGGAGAATCAGCATTTCAAGAGTGGATGAGAAATATGATGGAATCACTGAAAACAGACTTGAATAGCAAGCTGGACGAAAATAGTCGATCCACGAAGGAGGACAATCAGACTTTGAAGGAGGAATTAAGCAAGCAAATAGAATCACTAAAGGAAGGCCAGAAATCATCAAAGGAGGAGAACCAGTCCACAAGGGAAGAATTGATCAAGAAGCTGGACGAGACTAGTAGATCCACCAAGGAGGAATTAAACAATAAAATAGAAGAAGCCAGTCGATCCACAAACCAAAAAATAGAAGAAGGCCAGAGGGAGAGCCAGAAAAATATGGAGTTATTAAAAGAAGAATTTAATAACCAGATAAATGAGATGAACAGGAGGATGGAAAATGGGCAGAAGAAAACCGAAGAATTATTAGAAAAGAAAATGGCCATAATGAAAGAAGACTTGTCGGCAGAGTTGGGAGTAAAAATTGATCAAGTCAACCAGAAAATCGACAAAATCAATAGGAGATTAGACCGCATGAATAAGAGAATAAAGGGAGATGACAAGGAGATCATGGAGTCAATAAATACGGTAGTGAAGGATAATTACAAGCAATCAGGAAAAACAATAAAAAGATGTTGTGAAGAGGCAGAAGAGAGTGTTAAGAAGATAAGAAGAGAATTAATGGTAGACGAACAAATGGAAGTTGAAGAAGTACTTGAAGATAAAAACATAGAACACGCGAATCCAGAGCCTGAAGAGAATAGAGAAAAGAAGATCCAAATAATTCAAGAAAAGGAAGCGGTGAAGATGGAAGAAAGAAGAACCATACGCCCAAGGAAGGCAAGAGTTACAAAAGAATTAATTGAAATGACTAGAAATGGTCTGATTAATGTGGTCAACTTACCGATTATCAACCATGAAGAAGGGATCTTCAAGAAGGAGTATCGGAGGAGTTTCAAGACAATGGACGAAGAGGAAGATTATGTAACAACGAAGAAGAAGATGACCAACAGAATATCTCAACCACGTATTTCCAAAAGAAGAGTGAAATACTTTAAGAAAAAGGAAGGCTACCAAGAGAAATGGGACCGGATTGTCGAAGGATACGCCAGAGAGATCAGAGAACTGCGGAAGAAGAGGAGCCAATTAATGGAAGTACCCAATCAGAAGATAGATGACGATACCCAAACCAAATTGAGAGAGTTACCAAACATCAGTACTGACAGCCACCAGAAGAACAATGGAAACAAACATATTGAAGAGAGAGAGGGAAAGAAGACAGAAGAATGGAAGGCAGACTCAGCCCTAATAGCGTTCAAATGGAAAAACCAGATGATAGCCCGATATAGGTCAAGAACGGACAGGAGTATGGATGCTAAAGAAGTCCGATCGACAAGAAGAGAGGAGAACGATGATTACGGTTAAAATGAATAAAATATACACTGAATTATGGGACCGACTATTATGATAACCAGTAATGCTTACAACCAAACTTCAATGAAAAGATATATCGACAATTAAAATATGGGACTAAAAGTGAAAAGATAGCGATAAGAATTATTTTATTATGGGTACTATGTAAAAGATGAAAATATTTGTTATGAAAAATGAAAGTATACTTATGAATATAACTGTTGACTATATCAAGATGAAAAATGAAATGTGGCCATGAAGATTATTGTTTATTTAAAAAGTGAAAAATGAAAGTATGATTATAAGAATAGATGTTGACTAAAGAAAAAGGATGTATTATTGTCATGAAGATTATTATGTGTTTATATTAAATGAGAAGTAACTGTATAACTATGTAATAAACATTGAATATATTGTAATTTTATAATGTGAGAAAACATGCTCCCAAAGAATTTATGTAAAGGATTCAGAACATTGTATTTATAAATAATAGAGTATAATAAAAAAGAAGAGCAACATACGAGAACGACACACACCATCCACGGCATATATGAGATAAAATCATTATTTCCAAGAGCCACGTCAACCAGTAAAACTTAACATCTTACCCGTACTAATAAAAAAAAGAGGAATAACATACGAGAACGACACACTACAACTATGGCACAAATATATTTCCAAGAGCCACGTCAACCAGTAAAACTTAACATCTTACCCGTACTAATAAAACAGAAGATGAACATACGAGACTGACGCATTACGTCCCTGGCACAACAATTTCCAAGAGCCTAGTCAACCAGTAATAAGAACACCATACCCGTACTATTAAAAAGGAAGAAGGAGCAAATGAGAAGTTGGAAGAATAAACCCAAAGAAAATGTATTAATGTAGACAAACCACCACACACAACCATATTGTTTCTAGTGTATTTTACTAGAGAAAAGCCAATACCACATGGAATATAAATACCAACTAAAACCATGAGAAAGGAGAAAAAATAAATGTACTTATGAATTATATCTAGAAGAATAAAACCTGAAATGAAGAATATGACGAGATGACGTTCAATGTGACACAAAATGAAGAGATTAATCAATGATGAAAAAGACTAAAAAGTAATATACTAACGAAGATAATCATGAGAGTATACCAGTGAGGAAATGTTAAACAAACTATCCCTATAATATGTGAAGAATTTAGTTGAGTTGAATCAAGAAAAGAGAGTATAACAATGTATAAACCGCAGATGCGTGAATTAATCCCAAGGATATTTATTATTTGTCGGACGAACGACCACTATTATTATTTTTGATGATTTGAAATGAATTGACTGATGAATAATGCCAGCAATCATTTATTATTATTGAAGGAGATGATTTGCCTCCATATTTATTGAAGTTATTATGGCCAGTAGAGTTGAATAGCCAAAGTGAGCCGCTCTAAACTGCCCCAGCTAAGCTTATGTTAGGGAATTAGGGAACTAAATAAACAAGGGAGATGATTACATAGAGAAGAAATAAATATGATTCAAATAGAAGAAAGTAAAGGGATATATGGAAAAAACATGTGAACCGACATGGAATGTACAACAATTGATAAATTCTTAAATGAAAAATATAGTATAATAATTCAGAATTAATCAATTCTTATAGGAAGGCATATGTAACGTTACCAAATATGGTAGTTACATAAAATAAGCTAACATAACGTCAAGTAAGAGAAAAGCATGGAAGTATGTCTAGATAAATAAACCTAAGTGTATAAAAGTGTGTATCTACAAATATATTAATATAAAAATCCAACGATGAGGAAGATAATATTAACATAGCAACATCAAATACGAAATGAAGAAAGAAAATGACCATGAGCCAAAACAAAATATCAGTAACCAGACCCAATAGGATCCAACAGTGAGGGGAACCAACAAATAAGGACCAATAAACTCCCAACAGCAAGGGAAACAAATGAAGATAGTGACTACAATGAAAATATTGAAGAAGAAGAAAGAAGAAGGACAAGGAAGCGTACCATGAAGAGAGAAGAAAATGGATAGACCATGCAAGGACTCAACATAAACCAAGTGTACTAGAGACTATATAAGTGACCAAAGGAATGGTGATTATCAAATATGAAAAGAAAAACAGTGTTTAACATTTAAGGAACCACAAACAATTACAGTGAGTACTTAATATAGATGTGAAACCTGTGAATAGTTAACTAATTTCAACTGAATAAACCACACAAACAACCCCAGTGATAAAGTTTATAGTGTAAGAAAATATGTTAATATCATAGTGAAACAGCAAGAATTAAAATAGCCAAATAAACACAGACAATGAGTGTGACTAATTTAATAAAGACTGTGATCAATATAGATAATCAAAAGACCACCAGAATAGAATAAAATCGAACAATTATATTATTGTTCATAGAGAACTGACAATAAATAAAAAAACCTTTGTTATGTATCAAACAAAGTGACAGGAATTAAATTCAACCAATGACCAGAGAGATATTGTAATTAATACAAAAAGAGTTGTGTTATTGTTTAAGAAGGAGTTGTGTAAACATGTGTAACAAAACAATTAAAATATTATAGTAAGATACCATACTGAAGTCATGTTAGTAGGAGCAAAATACTGCATTAAAACATGTTGTACATTGTGACATAACCCCATAGGGAAGACACCTATGAAACAGAAAATCATACATGTTAATGTAAATAAATGACCATCAACTATGATATCAATCAAGAATTTGTTAAAAATAATAGTAAATCCTAATAAACAGTGTATTATATTGCAACACAATGTAACTAAAACAGATCAAATATGATGGCACAGAGATAGAAGAAATGGAACAAGTATGCCAATTTAGTTAGACAAAATACAATATCAAAACAAATACCAATGTTAATAAAAGTATTACCAGTAGTTAGATAAACATCTGGTACTACTTTGAGATCAGATTCTGAACATAATAATAACAGTATTGTAACCAAAATATTGTAAACTAACTAACTATGTACATATAACCAGAAGTAAGCTGAACCATTGTATAACCAACTAGTTAAGAAAAATACTGTATTACAGATTGAACACAGATTGTTAAGAGTGTTACCAGTAGTAAGAGGGAAACCCAATGCTACTTTGAGAACAGACTATGACCATGAAAACAGTCATTTTATATACAAATAATTAAAAACCAAATGACTATGATGAAGGAACCCAGATGTAAACAAACCATGAGGAGCAAGTTATTTATGAAAAATGTAACATATAAACTTGTTTAAAAATAAATGAAAACATTATCAAGAGGCAGAATAATGTCTAATACTACTTTGGAAACCCAAACCAAGTGTAACAATAACAATTTAATTATTGTCTTAATAAAAATAAATGACTACCATGATATGACACAATGTAAACAGACCCATTACTGAAAAATTGAAGGGTTCTGAGCTAGCTAAAAGCTAACCATTATATGGAGTGAATTGGGTACAATGAGTGTACACTAATTACAATTAGTACATGATATAATTTATATAGAAAAAACCAGAAATAAGGTAACAATTGTATAAGAGAGATAGGAGGGGACTACAACAATGTAAATAGTAGATTAAATACAGTCATGTACAAATATTCTAGTGTAAAATTATGTAAATAGACGTTTCTAGTATTATTAGATTGCAATATTACTAGTATTAAATAAGGAAAATTAGTTTTAAATACATTTATGAAAAATCAAATATGGACGCCTAAAGACGCCATAACGAGATATTGTTTAGGGAACAATTATTCCCAAGTTTTGAATCAAACCAGTTGAGATATGGACTCAGAGCGTTTATTTAAAAAGTGTTTTAATATAAATAATTAAATTTGGTGTAATAGACTTATAAATATAAGATACACCATAAATAATTAATAAAATCGTTATAATGATAGAAGTGATGGACGGAAAATAATCATGTTTAGACTTAAATTAAAGCGCAGGATGTCCGCAATTCACTGACATCAACCATTTAACGATAGGACATAGATTAAGAAAGTTATTGTGATTTTAAACTTTTCAATTAAATTTTGTACCAGTGCTGACGTCACAAAGCCTCAAACGCAAAGCCAAATTTGGTAAAAAATTAAATATTTTAAGAAAACAAAGGGCTTTGGGTCGGAGAGTATAGTTTTTTCAACCAATCGAATGAATGAATATTGGCAGACGAGCAAGAGACGCTTCGAAGAAGCATCACAGTTCACGATCAGTCTTTCGACGGAGAGGTCACGTCACTCGCCGATATGAAGAAGTTTTAATTTTTGAATTGTGCGCGGCAGAGACATAAGTAATTCACATACACATAACCTTTAAACTACACCAACATAAACGAGTGAAATGTGCGGAGTGCATATTTATTCAAGTACGATTAGTGTATAATATCAATCGTACTTGCGAGTGTTGTGAAAGATAAAAACAGGGAGTACAATTTTTTATTTTAAATAACATTGAAACAGAAATAATATTTTCGTAAATAAATAATTTTGATACTACGCAAGTCAGTAAAAAGCGAAGTATCAAAAACTATGATTGAATTATCAGAATTAAAGGAAATATTAATTCACAATTATTAAAATATTGAATAAATATTTTAATTAGTTATCATAATTTAAAGAATTATGTTTGAAGCATTTATTACTAAATACGAGTAATATCAATAGTCACTCAATTGACTAAAATTGTTTTCTTGATTTTTCGATGTTTTAAAGTAAACGTTTTTAACTTTCATGCGAAAGAATAAATGTAATACTGATAATGACACATCAAAACTATTACGAATAATGTGTTTGTACTTAGATTAAGAAATAATAAATATTAAAATAATTAACCATTATAATAATAATATCTGTTGTAAGGTAACCTTAAAATCGTAACGGTAACTTGCCAATTTCACTGTTACAAGTCTGTTCTCAAGTAAAATCCAAACCAGATGGAAATAATAACAAGAGTTTTTTAATAAATTTTTCTCTTGCAAGTAAATAATTCTCAAAGCGAATTATTAAAATAAAGTAATACATTTTAACCGTACAAGCCAACAAGCTTGATAATTGTCAAACGAGTACTAGAGATTGCGTGCGCATTCCCGCGTACGATAATACCATAACTATCAGATATATGGTACTACTTTTCGATTTTTATATTTGTTTGTTTGTTATCAATTATTATTCATTTTATATCATTATTAATATTACATCTTGTACCTGGTATCATGCTACCTAAAAGAACCTTACGAATATGGTAATTCACTGATACAAGAGAACATAACCTCTTGAAATTAAACTATTGTACAACTAACAGGTTTACCAGCCTTGAGGCTGAACAGAGTCTTATTTTGAATTTTATTAATTGTAATTATTATCTGAAAGGTTGTTAGTCATTGATTGTTAATTGTTCAAAAATTTTATAATATCTTGAATTGTTAATAAACCTCCACTTTTTATTACCAGTGAAAAAGAGTATCATTTCAATTTTAAATTAGCTCATTCATACTTAGTCAGTCCTGCCAAAAGGGTGGCGGAAGAGTTTAAATAGATCTAATTATTCAGAGCATTATTTAGATATTATATCATTTATATTGTGTATGATAACCATATTGAATATTCAACCTGAATATTTATTTGTATGTAAAGTGTATGTATTTCAGCGGAACCGTCACTGAACAGGACTAAAATATCTACGTGTGGTAAGTGGGGGAGGTATATAACAGAGTGCGCGAAACATTTTAAATCGAAGAAGTGGACTATTAATACGCACCTATTAAACAATACAATCACACTAATAACCATAATAGTTATAATTAGAACATTTTATGAAAAACAACGTTATCGTAGATACCGGTGCGTATCTGCACTCACACTACTATACCTACTACTAAATCTACTTATCTAGAAAGATCCTTTACAAGTTGGCGCTCCATCGCGGGGCAGAAGTGAGTGAAGATCCACTAAGAAGAGTTATAAAATATTATTGTACTATCTACGAATCAATAATAATACTACACCACTATAAATATAAATACTTGTACTTTAAAAGTTCCATTACAAGTTGGCGCCCAACGTCTGAGCGCGGATTAGGGAAAATATACCATAACCAGTAACCTAATCACCCCAATCCATGAAGAGACAGCAGGTACATTACCAGCATATCAAGATGTACACAAAGAGATCAAAGTCGAGATCAACGTCGAGAAAGAGGGCAACAGAAGCAGAGAAGGAGGCCAGAAGGGAAGAAAAGGAGGCTATGTCGACGGAAGATGTGGAAGAAATTTTATTGGAAGTAAAGGACAAACCACTTGAACCGGCGGATGGGGTTCAACAACCAGACGAGGAGGAACCGGAAGTGATACCTCCAGAAGCTCTACCGGAAACCAACCAGCCTGAAAAAACAACGTCACCAGGAGAATCAGCATTTCAAGAGTGGATGAGAAATATGATGGAATCACTGAAAACAGACTTGAATAGCAAGCTGGACGAAAATAGTCGATCCACGAAGGAGGACAATCAGACTTTGAAGGAGGAATTAAGCAAGCAAATAGAATCACTAAAGGAAGGCCAGAAATCATCAAAGGAGGAGAACCAGTCCACATGGGAAGAATTGATCAAGAAGCTGGACGAGACTAGTAGATCCACCAAGGAGGAATTAAACAATAAAATAGAAGAAGCCAGTCGATCCACAAACCAAAAAATAGAAGAAGGCCAGAGGGAGAGCCAGAAAAATATGGAGTTATTAAAAGAAGAATTTAATAACCAGATAAATGAGACGAACAGGAGGATGGAAGATGGGCAGAAGAAAACCGAAGAATTATTAGAAAAGAAAATGGCCATAATGAAAGAAGACTTGTCGGCAGAGTTGGGAGTAAAAATTGATCAAGTCAACCAGAAAATCGACAAAATCAATAGGAGATTAGACCGCATGAATAAGAGAATAAAGGGAGATGACAAGGAGATCATGGAGTCAATAAATACGGTAGTGAAGGATAATTACAAGCAATCAGGAAAAACAATAAAAAGATGTTGTGAAGAGGCAGAAGAGAGTGTTAAGAAGATAAGAAGAGAATTAATGGTAGACGAACAAATGGAAGTTGAAGAAGTACTTGAAGATAAAAACATAGAACACGCGAATCCAGAGCCTGAAGAGAATAGAGAAAAGAAGATCCAAATAATTCAAGAAAAGGAAGCGGTGAAGATGGAAGAAAGAAGAACCATACGCCCAAGGAAGGCAAGAGTTACAAAAGAATTAATTGAAATGACTAGAAATGGTCTGATTAATGTGGTCAACTTACCGATTATCAACCATGAAGAAGGGATCTTCAAGAAGGAGTATCGGAGGAGTTTCAAGACAATGGACGAAGAGGAAGATTATGTAACAACGAAGAAGAAGATGACCAACAGAATATCTCAACCACGTATTTCCAAAAGAAGAGTGAAATACTTTAAGAAAAAGGAAGGCTACCAAGAGAAATGGGACCGGATTGTCGAAGGATACGCCAGAGAGATCAGAGAACTGCGGAAGAAGAGGAGCCAATTAACGGAAGTACCCAATCAGAAGATAGATGACGATACCCAAACCAAATTGAGAGAGTTACCAAACATCAGTACTGACAGCCACCAGAAGAACAATGGAAACAAACATATTGAAGAGAGAGAGGGAAAGAAGACAGAAGAATGGAAGGCAGACTCAGCCCTAATAGCGTTCAAATGGAAAAACCAGATGATAGCCCGATATAGGTCAAGAACGGACAGGAGTATGGATGCTAAAGAAGTCCGATCGACAAGAAGAGAGGAGAACGACGATTACGGTTAAAATGAATAAAATATACACTGAATTATGGGACCGACTATTATGATAACCAGTAATGCTTACAACCAAACTTCAATGAAAAGATATATCGACAATTAAAATATGGGACTAAAAGTGAAAAGATAGCGATAAGAATTATTTTATTATGGGTACTATGTAAAAGATGAAAATATTTGTTATGAAAAATGAAAGTATACTTATGAATATAACTGTTGACTATATCAAGATGAAAAATGAAATGTGGCCATGAAGATTATTGTTTATTTAAAAAGTGAAAAATGAAAGTATGATTATAAGAATAGATGTTGACTAAAGAAAAAGGATGTATTATTGTCATGAAGATTATTATGTGTTTATATTAAATGAGAAGTAACTGTATAACTATGTAATAAACATTGAATATATTGTAATTTTATAATGTGAGAAAACATGCTCCCAAAGAATTTATGTAAAGGATTCAGAACATTGTATTTATAAATAATAGAGTATAATAAAAAAGAAGAGCAACATACGAGAACGACACACACCATCCACGGCATATATGAGATAAAATCATTATTTCCAAGAGCCACGTCAACCAGTAAAACTTAACATCTTACCCGTACTAATAAAAAAAAAGAGGAATAACATACGAGAACGACACACTACAACTATGGCACAAATATATTTCCAAGAGCCACGTCAACCAGTAAAACTTAACATCTTACCCGTACTAATAAAACAGAAGATGAACATACGAGACTGACACATTACGTCCCTGGCACAACAATTTCCAAGAGCCTAGTCAACCAGTAATAAGAACACCATACCCGTACTATTAAAAAGGAAGAAGGAGCAAATGAGAAGTTGGAAGAATAAACCCAAAGAAAATGTATTAATGTAGACAAACCACCACACACAACCATATTGTTTCTAGTGTATTTTACTAGAGAAAAGCCAATACCACATGGAATATAAATACCAACTAAAACCATGAGAAAGGAGAAAAAATAAATGTACTTATGAATTATATCTAGAAGAATAAAACCTGAAATGAAGAATATGACGAGATGACGTTCAATGTGACACAAAATGAAGAGATTAATCAATGATGAAAAAGACTAAAAAGTAATATACTAACGAAGATAATCATGAGAGTATACCAGTGAGGAAATGTAAAACAAACTATCCCTATAATATGTGAAGAATTTAGTTGAGTTGAATCAAGAAAAGAGAGTATAACAATGTATAAACCGCAGATGCGTGAATTAATCCCAAGGATATTTATTATTTGTCGGACGAACGACCACTATTATTATTTTTGATGATTTGAAATGAATTGACTGATGAATAATGCCAGCAATCATTTATTATTATTGAAGGAGATGATTTGCCTCCATATTTATTGAAGTTAGTATGGCCAGTAGAGTTGAATAGCCAAAGTGAGCCGCTCTAAACTGCCCCAGCTAAGCTTATGTTAGGGAATTAGGGAACTAAATAAACAAGGGAGATGATTACATAGAGAAGAAATAAATATGATTCAAATAGAAGAAAGTAAAGGGATATATGGAAAAAACATGTGAACCGACATGGAATGTACAACAATTGATAAATTCTTCAATGAAAAATATAGTATAATAATTCAGAATTAATCAATTCTTATAGGAAGGCATATGTAACGTTACCAAATATGGTAGTTACATAAAATAAGCTAACATAACGTCAAGTAAGAGAAAAGCATGGAAGTATGTCTAGATAAATAAACCTAAGTGTATAAAAGTGTGTATCTACAAATATATTAATATAAAAATCCAACGATGAGGAAGATAATATTAACATAGCAACATCAAATACGAAATGAAGAAAGAAAATGACCATGAGCCAAAACAAAATATCAGTAACCAGACCCAATAGGATCCAACAGTGAGGGGAACCAACAAATAAGGACCAATAAACTCCAACAGCAAGGGAAACAAATGAAGATAGTGACTACAATGAAAATATTGAAGAAGAAGAAAGAAGAAGGACAAGGAAGCGTACCATGAAGAGAGAAGAAAATGGATAGACCATGCAAGGACTCAACATAAACCAAGTGTACTAGAGACTATATAAGTGACCAAAGGAATGGTGATTATCAAATATGAAAAGAAAAACAGTGTTTAACATTTAAGGAACCACAAACAATTACAGTGAGTACTTAATATAGATGTGAAACCTGTGAATAGTTAACTAATTTCAACTGAATAAACCACACAAACAACCCCAGTGATAAAGTTTATAGTGTAAGAAAATATGTTAATATCATAGTGAAACAGCAAGAATTAAAATAGCCAAATAAACACAGACACTGAGTGTGACTAATTTAATAAAGACTGTGGTCAATATAGATAATCAAAACCACCAGAATAGAATAAAATCGAACAATTATATTATTGTTCATAGAGAACTGACAATAAATAAAAAAACCTTTGTTATGTATCAAACAAAGTGACAGGAATTAAATTCAACCAATGACCAGAGAGATATTGTAATTAATACAAAAAGATTTGTGTTATTGTTTAAGAAGGAGTTGTGTAAACATGTGTAACAAAACAATTAAAATATTATAGTAAGATACCATACTGAAGTCATGTTAGTAGGAGCAAAATACTGCATTAAAACATGTTGTACATTGTGACATAACCCCATAGGGAAGACACCTATGAAACAGAAAATCATACATGTTAATGTAAATAAATGACCATCAACTATGATATCAATCAAGAATTTGTTAAAAATAATAGTAAATCCTAATAAACAGTGTATTATATTGCAACACAATGTAACTAAAACAGATCAAATATGATGGCACAGAGATAGAAGAAATGGAACAAGTATGCCAATTTAGTTAGACAAAATACAATATCAAAACAAATACCAATGTTAATAAAAGTATTACCAGTAGTTAGATAAACATCTGGTACTACTTTGAGAACAGATTCTGAACATAATAATAACAGTATTGTAACCAAAATATTGTAAACTAACTAACTATGTACATATAACCAGAAGTAAGCTGAACCATTGTATAACCAACTAGTTAAGAAAAATACTGTATTACAGATTGAACACAGATTGTTAAGAGTGTTACCAGTAGTAAGAGGGAAACCCAATGCTACTTTGAGAACAGACTATGACCATGAAAACAGTCATTTTATATACAAATAATTAAAAACCAAATGACTATGATGAAGGAACCCAGATGTAAACAAACCATGAGGAGCAAGTTATTTATGAAAAATGTAACATATAAACTTGTTTAAAAGTAAATGAAAACATTATCAAGAGGCAGAATAATGTCTAATACTACTTTGGAAACCCAAACCAAGTGTAACAATAACAATTTAATTATTGTCTTAATAAAAATAAATGACTACCATGATATGACACAATGTAAACAGACCCATTACTGAAAAATTGAAGGGTTCTGAGCTAGCTAAAAGCTAACCATTATATGGAGTGAATTGGGTACAATGAGTGTACACTAATTACAATTAGTACATGATATAATTTATATAGAAAAAACCAGAAATAAGGTAACAATTGTATAAGAGAGATAGGAGGGGACTACAACAATGTAAATAGTAGATTAAATACAGTCATGTACAAATATTCTAGTGTAAAATTATGTAAATAGACGTTTCTAGTATTATTAGATTGCAATATTACTAGTATTAAATAAGGAAAATTAGTTTTAAATACATTTATGAAAAATCAAATATGGACGCCTAAAGACGCCATAACGAGATATTGTTTAGGGAACAATTATTCCCAAGTTTTGAATCAAACCAGTTGAGATATGGACTCAGAGCGTTTATTTAAAAAGTGTTTTAATATAAATAATTAAATTTGGTGTAATAGACTTATAAATATAAGATACACCATAAATAATTAATAAAATCGTTATAATGATAGAAGTGATGGACGGAAAATAATCATGTTTAGACTTAAATTAAAGCGCAGGATGTCCGCAATTCACTGACATCAACCATTTAACGATAGGACATAGATTAAGAAAGTTATTGTGATTTTAAACTTTTCAATTAAATTTTGTACCAGTGCTGACGTCACAAAGCCTCAAACGCAAAGCCAAATTTGGTAAAAAATTAAATATTTTAAGAAAACAAAGGGCTTTGGGTCGGAGAGTATAGTTTTTTCAACCAATCGAATGAATGAATATTGGCAGACGAGCAAGAGACGCTTCGAAGAAGCATCACAGTTCACGATCAGTCTTTCGACGGAGAGGTCACGTCACTCGCCAATATGAAGAAGTTTTAATTTTTGAATTGTGCGCGGCAGAGACATAAGTAATTCACATACACATAACCTTTAAACTACACCAACATAAACGAGTGAAATGTGCGGAGTGCATATTTATTCAAGTACGATTAGTGTATAATATCAATCGTACTTGCGAGTGTTGTGAAAGATAAAAACAGGGAGTACAATTTTTTATTTTAAATAACATTGAAACAGAAATAATATTTTCGTAAATAAATAATTTTGATACTACGCAAGTCAGTAAAAAGCGAAGTATCAAAAACTATGATTGAATTATCAGAATTAAAGGAAATATTAATTCACAATTATTAAAATATTGAATAAATATTTTAATTAGTTATCATAATTTAAAGAATTATGTTTGAAGCATTTATTACTAAATACGAGTAATATCAATAGTCACTCAATTGACTAAAATTGTTTTCTTGATTTTTCGATGTTTTAAAGTAAACGTTTTTAACTTTCATGCGAAAGAATAAATGTAATACTGATAATGACACATCAAAACTATTACGAATAATGTGTTTGTACTTAGATTAAGAAATAATAAATATTAAAATAATTAACCATTATAATAATAATATCTGTTGTAAGGTAACCTTAAAATCGTAACGGTAACTTGCCAATTTCACTGTTACAAGTCTGTTCTCAAGTAAAATCCAAACCAGATGGAAATAATAACAAGAGTTTTTTAATAAATTTTTCTCTTGCAAGTAAATAATTCTCAAAGCGAATTATTAAAATAAAGTAATACATTTTAACCGTACAAGCCAACGAGCTTGATAATTGTCAAACGAGTACTAGAGATTGTGTGCGCATTCCCGCGTACGATAATACCATAACTATCAGATATATGGTACTACTTTTCGATTTTTATATTTGTTTGTTTGTTATCAATTATTATTCATTTTATATCATTATTAATATTACATCTTGTACCTGGTATCATGCTACCTAAAAGAACCTTACGAATATGGTAATTCACTGATACAAGAGAACATAACCTCTTGAAATTAAACTATTGTACAACTAACAGGTTTACCAGCCTTGAGGCTGAACAGAGTCTTATTTTGAATTTTATTAATTGTAATTATTATCTGAAAGGTTGTTAGTCATTGATTGTTAATTGTTCAAAAATTTTATAATATCTTGAATTGTTAATAAACCTCCACTTTTTATTACCAGTGAAAAAGAGTATCATTTCAATTTTAAATTAGCTCATTCATACTTAGTCAGTCCTGCCAAAAGGGTGGCGGAAGAGTTTAAATAGATCTAATTATTCAGAGCATTATTTAGATATTATATCATTTATATTGTGTATGATAACCATATTGAATATTCAACCTGAATATTTATTTGTATGTAAAGTGTATGTATTTCAGCGGAACCGTCACTGAACAGGACTAAAATATCTACGTGTGGTAAGTGGGGGAGGTATATAACAGAGTGCGCGAAACATTTTAAATCGAAGAAGTGGACTATTAATACGCACCTATTAAACAATACAATCACACTAATAACCATAATAGTTATAATTAGAACATTTTATAAAAAACAACATTATCGTAGATACCGGTGCGTATCTGCACTCACACTACTATACCTACTACTAAATCTACTTATCTAGAAAGATCCTTTACAAGTTGGCGCTCCATCGCGGGGCAGAAGTGAGTGAAGATCCACTAAGAAGAGTTATAAAATATTATCGTACTATCTACGAATCAATAATAATACTACACCACTATAAATATAAATACTTGTACTTTAAAAGTTCCATTACAAGTTGGCGCCCAACGTCTGAGCGCGGATTAGGGAAAATATACCATAACCAGTAACCTAATCACCCCAATCCGTGAAGAGACAGCAGGTACATTACCAGCATATCAAGATGTACACAAAGAGATCAAAGTCGAGATCAACGTCGAGAAAGAGGGCAACAGAAGCAGAGAAGGAGGCCAGAAGGGAAGAAAAGGAGGCTATGTCGACGGAAGATGTGGAAGAAATTTTATTGGAAGTAAATGACAAACCACTTGAACCGGCGGATGGGGTTCAACAACCAGACGAGGAGGAACCGGAAGTGATACCTCCAGAAGCTCTACCGGAAACCAACCAGCCTGAAAAAACAACGTCACCAGGAGAATCAGTATTTCAAGAGTGGATGAGAAAAATGATGGAATCACTGAAAACAGACTTGAATAGCAAGCTGGACGAAAATAGTCGATCCACGAAGGAGGACAATCAGACTTTGAAGGAGGAATTAAGCAAGCAAATAGAATCACTAAAGGAAGGCCAGAAATCATCAAAGGAGGAGAACCAGTCCACAAGGGAAGAATTGATCAAGAAGCTGGACGAGACTAGTAGATCCACCAAGGAGGAATTAAACAATAAAATAGAAGAAGCCAGTCGATCCACAAACCAAAAAATAGAAGAAGGCCAGAGGGAGAGCCAGAAAAATATGGAGTTATTAAAAGAAGAATTTAATAACCAGATAAATGAGACGAACAGGAGGATGGAAGATGGGCAGAAGAAAACCGAAGAATTATTAGAAAAGAAAATGGCCATAATGAAAGAAGACTTGTCGGCAGAGTTGGGAGTAAAAATTGATCAAGTCAACCAGAAAATCGACAAAATCAATAGGAGATTAGACCGCATGAATAAGAGAATAAAGGGAGATGACAAGGAGATCATGGAGTCAATAAATACGGTAGTGAAGGATAATTACAAGCAATCAGGAAAAACAATAAAAAGATGTTGTGAAGAGGCAGAAGAGAGTGTTAAGAAGATAAGAAGAGAATTAATGGTAGACGAACAAATGGAAGTTGAAGAAGTACTTGAAGATAAAAACATAGAACACGCGAATCCAGAGCCTGAAGAGAATAGAGAAAAGAAGATCCAAATAATTCAAGAAAAGGAAGCGGTGAAGATGGAAGAAAGAAGAACCATACGCCCAAGGAAGGCAAGAGTTACAAAAGAATTAATTGAAATGACTAGAAATGGTCTGATTAATGTGGTCAACTTACCGATTATCAACCATGAAGAAGGGATCTTCAAGAAGGAGTATCGGAGGAGTTTCAAGACAATGGACGAAGAGGAAGATTATGTAACAACGAAGAAGAAGATGACCAACAGAATATCTCAACCACGTATTTCCAAAAGAAGAGTGAAATACTTTAAGAAAAAGGAAGGCTACCAAGAGAAATGGGACCGGATTGTCGAAGGATACGCCAGAGAGATCAGAGAACTGCGGAAGAAGAGGAGCCAATTAACGGAAGTACCCAATCAGAAGATAGATGACGATACCCAAACCAAATTGAGAGAGTTACCAAACATCAGTACTGACAGCCACCAGAAGAACAATGGAAACAAACATATTGAAGAGAGAGAGGGAAAGAAGACAGAAGAATGGAAGGCAGACTCAGCCCTAATAGCGTTCAAATGGAAAAACCAGATGATAGCCCGATATAGGTCAAGAACGGACAGGAGTATGGATGCTAAAGAAGTCCGATCGACAAGAAGAGAGGAGAAAGACGATTACGGTTAAAATGAATAAAATATACACTGAATTATGGGACCGACTATTATGATAACCAGTAATGCTTACAACCAAACTTCAATGAAAAGATATATCGACAATTAAAATATGGGACTAAAAGTGAAAAGATAGCGATAAGAATTATTTTATTATGGATACTATGTAAAAGATGAAAATATTTGTTATGAAAAATGAAAGTATACTTATGAATATAACTGTTGACTATATCAAGATGAAAAATGAAATGTGGCCATGAAGATTATTGTTTATTTAAAAAGTGAAAAATGAAAGTATGATTATAAGAATAGATGTTGACTAAAGAAAAAGGATGTATTATTGTCATGAAGATTATTATGTGTTTATATTAAATGAGAAGTAACTGTATAACTATGTAATAAACATTGAATATATTGTAATTTTATAATGTGAGAAAACATGCTCCCAAAGAATTTATGTAAAGGATTCAGAACATTGTATTTATAAATAATAGAGTATAATAAAAAAGAAGAGCAACATACGAGAACGACACACACCATCCACGGCATATATGAGATAAAATCATTATTTCCAAGAGCCACGTCAACCAGTAAAACTTAACATCTTACCCGTACTAATAAAAAAAAGAGGAATAACATACGAGAACGACACACTACAACTATGGCACAAATATATTTCCAAGAGCCACGTCAACCAGTAAAACTTAACATCTTACCCGTACTAATAAAACAGAAGATGAACATACGAGACTGACGCATTACGTCCCTGGCACAACAATTTCCAAGAGCCTAGTCAACCAGTAATAAGAACACCATACCCGTACTATTAAAAAGGAAGAAGGAGCAAATGAGAAGTTGGAAGAATAAACCCAAAGAAAATGTATTAATGTAGACAAACCACCACACACAACCATATTGTTTCTAGTGTATTTTACTAGAGAAAAGCCAATACCACATGGAATATAAATACCAACTAAAACCATGAGAAAGGAGAAAAAATAAATGTACTTATGAATTATATCTAGAAGAATAAAACCTGAAATGAAGAATATGACGAGATGACGTTCAATGTGACACAAAATGAAGAGATTAATCAATGATGAAAAAGACTAAAAAGTAATATACTAACGAAGATAATCATGAGAGTATACCAGTGAGGAAATGTAAAACAAACTATCCCTATAATATGTGAAGAATTTAGTTGAGTTGAATCAAGAAAAGAGAGTATAACAATGTATAAACCGCAGATGCGTGAATTAATCCCAAGGATATTTATTATTTGTCGGACGAACGACCACTATTATTATTTTTGATGATTTGAAATGAATTGACTGATGAATAATGCCAGCAATCATTTATTATTATTGAAGGAGATGATTTGCCTCCATATTTATTGAAGTTAGTATGGCCAGTAGAGTTGAATAGCCAAAGTGAGCCGCTCTAAACTGCCCCAGCTAAGCTTATGTTAGGGAATTAGGGAACTAAATAAACAAGGGAGATGATTACATAGAGAAGAAATAAATATGATTCAAATAGAAGAAAGTAAAGGGATATATGGAAAAAACATGTGAACCGACATGGAATGTACAACAATTGATAAATTCTTCAATGAAAAATATAGTATAATAATTCAGAATTAATCAATTCTTATAGGAAGGCATATGTAACGTTACCAAATATGGTAGTTACATAAAATAAGCTAACATAACGTCAAGTAAGAGAAAAGCATGGAAGTATGTCTAGATAAATAAACCTAAGTGTATAAAAGTGTGTATCTACAAATATATTAATATAAAAATCCAACGATGAGGAAGATAATATTAACATAGCAACATCAAATACGAAATGAAGAAAGAAAATGACCATGAGCCAAAACAAAATATCAGTAACCAGACCCAATAGGATCCAACAGTGAGGGGAACCAACAAATAAGGACCAATAAACTCCAACAGCGAGGGAAACAAATGAAGATAGTGACTACAATGAAAATATTGAAGAAGAAGAAAGAAGAAGGACAAGGAAGCGTACCATGAAGAGAGAAGAAAATGGATAGACCATGCAAGGACTCAACATAAACCAAGTGTACTAGAGACTATATAAGTGACCAAA
Organism: Magicicada septendecula; assembly: GCA_034769895.1. Taxonomy (NCBI): domain Eukaryota; kingdom Metazoa; phylum Arthropoda; class Insecta; order Hemiptera; family Cicadidae; genus Magicicada; species Magicicada septendecula. The sequence goes on from CM068367.1 coordinate 1,206,472,851, forward strand.
GGAATGGTGATTATCAAATATGAAAAGAAAAACAGTGTTTAACATTTAAGGAACCACAAACAATTACAGTGAGTACTTAATATAGATGTGAAACCTGTGAATAGTTAACTAATTTCAACTGAATAAACCACACAAACAACCCCAGTGATAAAGTTTATAGTGTAAGAAAATATGTTAATATCATAGTGAAACAGCAAGAATTAAAATAGCCAAATAAACACAGACAATGAGTGTGACTAATTTAATAAAGACTGTGATCAATATAGATAATCAAAACCACCAGAATAGAATAAAATCGAACAATTATATTATTGTTCATAGAGAACTGACAATAAATAAAAAAACCTTTGTTATGTATCAAACAAAGTGACAGGAATTAAATTCAACCAATGACCAGAGAGATATTGTAATTAATACAAAAAGATTTGTGTTATTGTTTAAGAAGGAGTTGTGTAAACATGTGTAACAAAACAATTAAAATATTATAGTAAGATACCATACTGAAGTCATGTTAGTAGGAGCAAAATACTGCATTAAAACATGTTGTACATTGTGACATAACCCCATAGGGAAGACACCTATGAAACAGAAAATCATACATGTTAATGTAAATAAATGACCATCAACTATGATATCAATCAAGAATTTGTTAAAAATAATAGTAAATCCTAATAAACAGTGTATTATATTGCAACACAATGTAACTAAAACAGATCAAATATGATGGCACAGAGATAGAAGAAATGGAACAAGTATGCCAATTTAGTTAGACAAAATACAATATCAAAACAAATACCAATGTTAATAAAAGTATTACCAGTAGTTAGATAAACATCTGGTACTACTTTGAGAACAGATTCTGAACATAATAATAACAGTATTGTAACCAAAGTATTTTAAACTAACTAACTATGTACATATAACCAGAAGTAAGCTGAACCATTGTATAACCAACTAGAGTCAGCTGCATGGAACTAGTATCGTCAAGGTCACACCGCTTACTTACAGCGTTGCCACTAAGCAACAGTTTCCCTTTCTTCCGAAAAATGCTACACTAGTAAGTAAGCCTACTTAATGTAAAGAAATTAACAAAGTGAGAAAGTTTGTAATACATGCATTAGAGTACATTGTTACATTGTCAATAATTCTTAATAATAATTACATCACAATTAATATATTGTTAATAATTAATTAACAATTAATTTCCGTATCTTATACATAACATTCAATTCGACGCGTCAGCTATAGTTTGTTTGAACGAATTTTATACGCAACCTGTGTCTTAAGCTTGCCCCATTTAATTATTGAAGACACCGCACTATTCGTGACTCAGAAAAATATTCTATTTTTATTTCCTGCGCTGCTTATTAATAATTAAGTAAAAAAATTAGAACTATACTATAAGATGTTACATGCACAAGTAGCATAAAAATAATGGTATGTATAAACGTGAAACGAATTGGATTTCTTAAGAAAATAAGGATAATTTTATAAACAACAAATACAAATGTCTCATGAAATAAATTTAAAATTCCTTATTTATTTATATATATATATATTTTTTAACTTAAATCTTTAAATATAGAATTTAAATTTATAATTCTATATTTTATGCATTGTCCTTACTAATTTTATAATTAAAATTTTCCTTATTTTATGAACTATAGAATTCCTTATGACTATTATAAATAAGCAGTATGTTGAAAAACTCACCTTAAATAGGGTTAGTCACACAATTATCACTTTGCAAAGTGATAGCACAGAGCACATTCATAACACTCCTGAAGAAAACACGCACACACGGTTTTTTATGTTTCAATAAAAATAGAAAATACTACGCTTCGCTATAGACACGTTTACCACCTATATACACTTTTTAACACTCCTGCAGTATTCGTCTTCGGATTCACTGGACTCAGGTTCGCTGTCACTACTCACACGTAAGTGTATGATGAAGGGCTCCACTGTGGTGTCTCTCGTGCACTGCTTTGAGTAATCGGCTTCTTGTAGTGCCTCCGCATGTCTTACGCACTTCTCCCAGTCTTCCTGAGTTATCCTGTCCAAAGCTTCGTGTGCAAGTTGTTCAATATCGGCCAATCTGAAAGTCGTATTCTTGTTTGCAACATACCGTTTAACTTGGGCCCATATCAGCTCGATCGGATTATACTGACAATGATATGGTGGCAGGCGCACTACTGTATGTCCCATTTCATTTGCCAGTTGATCCAATTCGTACGTCTTCTTGGCCGTTCGGATCTCTTCTTTAGAAAGAAGTTCATCCCTGGTTTCAGCTGTGGAAAATGAAATTCTCTTCTTACGCAGCCACTCCATGATATCCGCTTTACGCCAGTTTGAACATGGTGGTTTATCTATTTGTACAGAATGATAGCTGGCATTATCCATCACGATGACAGAGCCTTCTTCCAAGGAGCGCAACATACCAACAAACCAGGTCTTAAAAACTTCAGCATTCATTTCTGTGTGGTAGTCAGATGCAGCTGAATGCTTACTGCCACGAAAGACAAGTTTGGCACCTGCTATGAAACCTGTACTTGCGGATCCAGCATGTGCAATAATCAGCCGGCCACCTCTACCAGTAGGTACTTTCAGCCCACCGTTCCCTCTGGAGTCTTGCCAGATGTATTTATTCGTATGATTCTGTGATATCCAGGTTTCATCCAAATAAATTATAGGCCTGTTGTCCTCCGTACGATGTATATGCATGGTTCTCAAAAACTTCGCTCTCAAGGCAGCAATGTCTCTGCGCTCCATTAAAAATTTTCGTCCATCGTTGCACTTCTTAAATTTAAAACCAAGCACTTTCAGAAGGCGAAGTACGGAGGCTTCTGAACCAGAATAATTGATTTTCTGACAGAGATCAGCTCGAATTTTGCTTGCAGTGGGGTATTCCCCTCGGTCGTAATATTCTAGTACGGTCCTGCGGACTATTTGTTTATTAAAATCGTCCAGTTCAGTGTTTTTGTGTTCCCGTTTATACCCTTTCCTTGGAGAACTGAACACAACACTCACGCCTTGATCATCTGCCGAAGCAACGGTATTGCTATTACGTTGCACCGACTGTTCAGAAATGCCACAAGCTTCCGCTGTCAATTTTCGAACTTGTGCAAAATTTATGTTCCTCCTGGCTTCTTCATTATACGCAAGATTTTTAAAAAACTTGTAATCGTTTGCTATGATGACTTTACTTTGTTTTCTAATGTCCTCTCGGCCCGCACGTACACCACCGCTGCTTGTACTCGAACTAAATGTAGGATGCTGTTCCTCAATATCACTCATAATAAATACAAATTATTGAAATAAACTAATACACACACTGTCTACAATAAAGACGTCAACCGTTCACATGAAACGCACAAAATGTCTGTCAACAATACTAAGGACGATAAATATTTTGGATGTTTGTTGCTAATTCGTCTCTTCCTCACCTCGTCCACCCAACCTACTTGGAATGGGGTACTGTAACTGAAATGGGATTGGCTTTTGTCACAACAGCGACAATTTTGTTTACAGAAATTGCTCAGTCCTTTGTGCAACGGAAGAAAGGTAGTAGCGCGGGCAGTAAACATACACATTTTTGAGGGGATTGTAAAATGACAAAGGCATTCATAAAAGTGTCAGACAGCAATATTTACCGAAAAGACATGCCGACAGGGTATACGCAATGTGCATACCAAATGTGTACATATACCTAACAGAACTTCCGAACCATATGGCTTAGGAATGACCGTGTAGAGAACAAAAACAGATTCATTTACAAAAGGGAAAAGACCGTGAGTATGAAAAAATTAAAGCGACAACAGCAGGCAAGGTCAGCGTTCTCAGACAACTGTCAGTCTGTAGGATAACCGCCCATGAAGAAAACAGTAAAACTTTAATAAGTAAGTGCACTGTACGGAAATCACAAAATAACTGACCTAATGGTACTTCGTAAAGTTAGGGTGTGTATTGCTAAAAGGTTTAGATTCTAACATAAGAAAAACCAGCGCAGTATAAATAGTAGTTTCAGAGAACTGCAAATCGTAACAAAAAAAAAGCCAAAGAAACAGAAGAAACGCAAAGATAGAAATTCTGTAGATATTTACGCGACAACAAAAAATATGTTGCCGACTCACACAAATTTTTAGAGCTAAAATACTGGCGCCCAGAATTTAACTGAGTAGTGTTACCCACAACTAATTATTCCTGATAAAACACATTCATTTACGCGATACGCATAAATAAATTTGAAACGAAGAATATAATGTGGATGTATGAAATTTGTTTTCGTAACACTGCTAAAACGCTACACACTGTACTAGCCGGCAACAACGCTGGGCGAGGGGCGTGGAGGTGACAGGGAGAAGCAGTGAAAGTGAGTGACCTTGACGATACTACTTCCATGCAGCTGACTCTAGTTAAGAAAAATACTGTATTACAGATTGAACACAGATTGTTAAGAGTGTTACCAGTAGTAAGAGGGAAACCCAATGCTACTTTGAGAACAGACTATGACCATGAAAACAGTCATTTTATATACAAATAATTAAAAACCAAATGACTATGATGAAGGAACCCAGATGTAAACAAACCATGAGGAGCAAGTTATTTATGAAAAATGTAACATATAAACTTGTTTAAAAGTAAATGAAAACATTATCAAGAGGCAGAATAATGTCTAATACTACTTTGGAAACCCAAACCAAGTGTAACAATAACAATTTAATTATTGTCTTAATAAAAATAAATGACTACCATGATATGACACAATGTAAACAGACCCATTACTGAAAAATTGAAGGGTTCTGAGCTAGCTAAAAGCTAACCATTATATGGAGTGAATTGGGTACAATGAGTGTACACTAATTACAATTAGTACATGATATAATTTATAGAGAAAAAACCAGAAATAAGGTAACAATTGTATAAGAGAGATAGGAGGGGACTAAAACAATGTAAATAGTAGATTAAATACAGTCATGTACAAATATTCTAGTGTAAAATTATGTAAATAGACGTTTCTAGTATTATTAGATTGCAATATTACTAGTATTAAATAAGGAAAATTAGTTTTAAATACATTTATGAAAAATCAAATATGGACGCCTAAAGACGCCATAACGAGATATTGTTTAGGGAACAATTATTCCCAAGTTTTGAATCAAACCAGTTGAGATATGGACTCAGAGCGTTTATTTAAAAAGTGTTTTAATATAAATAATTAAATTTGGTGTAATAGACTTATAAATATAAGATACACCATAAATAATTAATAAAATCGTTATAATGATAGAAGTGATGGACGGAAAATAATCATGTTTAGACTTAAATTAAAGCGCAGGATGTCCGCAATTCACTGACATCAACCATTTAACGATAGGACATAGATTAAGAAAGTTATTGTGATTTTAAACTTTTCAATTAAATTTTGTACCAGTGCTGACGTCACAAAGCCTCAAACGCAAAGCCAAATTTGGTAAAAAATTAAATATTTTAAGAAAACAAAGGGCTTTGGGTCGGAGAGTATAGTTTTTTCAACCAATCGAATGAATGAATATTGGCAGACGAGCAAGAGACGCTTCGAAGAAGCATCACAGTTCACGATCAGTCTTTCGACGGAGAGGTCACGTCACTTGCCGATATGAAGAAGTTTTAATTTTCGAATTGTGCGCGGCAGAGACATAAGTAATTCACATACACATAACCTTTAAACTACACCAATATATACGAGTGAAATGTGCGGAGTGCTTATTTATATAAGTACGATTAGTGTATAATATCAGTCGTACTTGCGAGTGTTGTGAAAGATAAAAAACAGGGAGTACAATTTTTTATTTAAATAACATTGAAACAGAAATAATATTTTTGTAAATAAACAATGTTGATACTACGCAAGTCAGTAAAAAGCGAAGTATCAAAAACTATGATTGAATTATCAGAATTAAAGGAAATATTAATTCACAATTATTAAAATATTGAATAAATATTTTAATTAGTTATCATAATTTAAAGAATTATGTTTGAAGCATTTATTACTAAATACGAGTAATACCAATAGTCACTCAATTGACTAAAATTGTTTTCTTGATTTTTCGATGTTTTAAAGTAAACGTTTTTAACTTTCATGCGAAAGAATAAATGTAATACTGATAATGACATATCAAACTATTACGAATAATGTGTTTGTACTTAGATTAAGAAATAATAAATATTAAAATAATTAACCATTATAATAATAATATCTGTTGTAAGGTAACCTTAAAATCGTAACGGTAACTTGCCAATTTCACTGTTACAAGTCTGTTCTCAAGTAAAATCCAAACCAGATGGAAATAATAACAAGAGTTTTTTAATAAATTTTTCTCTTGCAAGTAAATAATTCTCAAAGCGAATTATTAAAATAAAGTAATACATTTTAACCGTACAAGCCAACGAGCTTGATAATTGTCAAACGAGTACTAGAGATTGTGTGCGCATTCCCGCGTACGATAATACCATAACTATCAGATATATGGTACTACTTTTCGATTTTTATATTTGTTTGTTTGTTATCAATTATTATTCATTTTATATCATTATTAATATTACATCTTGTACCTGGTATCATGCTACCTAAAAGAACCTTATGAATATGGTAATTCACTGATACAAGAGAACATAACCTCTTGAAATTAAACTATTGTACAACTAACAGGTTTACCAGCCTTGAGGCTGAACAGAGTCTTATTTTGAATTTTATTAATTGTAATTATTATCTGAAAGGTTGTTAGTCATTGATTGTTAATTGTTCAAAAATTTTATAATATCTTGAATTGTTAATAAACCTCCACTTTTTATTACCAGTGAAAAAGAGTATCATTTCAATTTTAAATTAGCTCATTCATACTTAGTCAGTCCTGCCAAAAGGGTGGCAGAAGAGTTTAAATAGATCTAATTATTCAGAGCATTATTTAGATATTATATCATTTATATTGTGTATGATAACCATATTGAATATTCAACCTGAATATTTATTTGTATGTAAAGTGTATGTATTTCAGCGGAACCGTCACTGAACAGGACTAAAATATCTACGTGTGGTAAGTGGGGGAGGTATATAACAGAGTGCGCGAAACATTTTAAATCGAAGAAGTGGACTATTAATACGCACCTATTAAACAATACAATCACACTAATAACCATAATAGTTATAATTAGAACATTTTATAAAAAACAACATTATCGTAGATACCGGTGCGTATCTGCACTCACACTACTACACCACTATAAATATAAATCTACACTTGTATCTATAAAGTACCTTTATAATGTCTATTATGAATAAGAAACTAAGGTTGTCAAGCTATATAAATACTTACAGCTATACAGTACAATTACCTTTTATAGAGTCAAATGATGATTCAGATGTTTCATTAAACAACACTGTTTCAAAATATTATTTTATTGTTCACATTTTAAAAGTTTAATCAAGAGTTACTTTAACGTAAACAAACGTTCTTTGAATCATTTATTGTCGGTTGACTAATAATTTAGTTAACCTAAAATGTCCAAAGCAGGCATGATTATAATTTTGAAATGTTAATTATTAAGAGATGATTGAGTTGTAATCGTCTTCAAACTGCCTAATAACGGTAGAATAAGAGTTCTAGTAAATAATTTGGTATTCTGCAAGCTAAAAGAACCCACCTATGAATTAACTTATTTAACTAAAAGGCATTTTAATCACACACTGACATTGTAAATCAGTTTTACCACCCTGAGACAAATTTTATGAAACAAACAACTAATGTTATTTAAATTTGAATTAAAATGGTTTACGATACTTTAGATAATTAAAGAGGAGTGTTAAACAGAATAAATTATCATTTTATACAAGCAAACGGAGTCAGTTAGTTCATTTCAGTAGACTAGGTTTTCAGAATAGGTGAACGACTCTTATTGGATAGCCTGACACGCAGCGGCGAATTTGAATACGGTAAGTCAATCTACAGATTAGATTGCTACATTGACCCTGCAAGATCGACAAGACTCACCACAAGTAAGTGGTCATTCTTACCATATATTTATGCTTTCAGCGAGGAATCTATGTCACCATTTCGCCTAGTCGACGGAAGAATAACAACAAAAATAAATTAACCGAAGTTTAAAACACTTTGCTAACTAACTTCCAGTGCATTAATCGGATTTATTTACATTGGATTCAATGAACAATTGAATTGAATTGAATAAATCAATAAAAATAAACTAAAAGTTATTAAAATTTTAAAACAATCGGACGGTCCTTAACAAACCACTGAAGAGATACGTTACAAATTGGCGCAGAACGTAAGAGGCTTAAATTAGGTCACAACTAATAATAAATAAAATACCATAACTCAGTTTTACCTAATTTATAGCAAGCAGCTGCAGTACCAGAAGACTAGAACATGCAGAAGAGAGCAACATCCAAGAAACGCGCAGCGGAGGCGGAACCAGAAATCAACATGGGCGAGAAGGAGGCGATGCCGGTGGAAGACGTCAAAGCGAGGTTACCTCCCATGGAACCGAACAGACCCGTACAAACCGAGGAGGAAAGGTTCCGAGAAACCATGATGAGTATGTTGGAGCAACTAGGCCAGCAAATGAACGACAGCAAAACAGATAACAAAAAGAATATAGAATCATTGAAGGAGGAATTAAAAGCAGATAACCAGAAAAATAATGAATCATTAAAGGAGGAATTAAGCGGAAAAATGGACGACAGTAGCAAGAAGATGGAAGAAAAAATAGACAACACCAATAAGAAAATAGATGACAGCAACAAGGACTTAAAGGGGGAATTAAGTGGAAAGATAGATGAGCTGAAACAAGATAGCCAAAGGAACATGGAAGCCCTGAACGAAAAAATCAAGGTGGAGATGATGGAAGTCAAAAAAGAAATATCTGAAATAAATGAGAAATGGAAGCAGACCAGTAACGAACTGCAACAAACCAAAGAGGATATTAACAATCGAGTGAACAACTTAGAGGAAGCCAGTCAAGTAGAGATCGCGGCAATACAGCAGAAAATGGAAGAAGAAGTGAATCGGCTGAAGAGCGCTGCATAGGTATCGAGACGACCGTGAACACATTACAAACATGAGTCAACAATAATTATGAGCGGATCGAAGACATGCAACGCCGGGAAATTTCAAGAATGCGGGAAGAAATTGAAAACATCGGAAACCGACCAGCAGTAGTGTCAATTCCAACACGCCGACAATCGGGAAGCGATGAATTTTAGGGCGTATAAACGAAACCCCATGGAATTTCTCGCCCGAGTAGATGAGATCTTGAGTAGGAACCAAGAGACCAGATGGCCGATCAGAAGAGGACAAATTGACGAATACTTCAAAGAAGTGAATGACAATTGGTGGACGGCAATACGGCACGATATTCAGAGTTACGCCGAGTTCAAGGAATTGTTCAAATCAAAGTATTGGTCCGAAAGTACCCAGAATATCATACGGGACAATATATGCTACGGTAGGTACGAAGCAAGCAGAGGATCGACCCTGATGGCCTACTTTCTCGGAAAGGTTTGTCTAGCGAGAAACTTGGAACCGCGAATCCCCGAGGAAAGCCTTGTAACTAAATTAGCATTCCATTATGAAGGAGGTATCGCAAGGGCCAGACTTAGCGGACAGGTAAAGACGATACAGGTGATGGCAGCGTTACTTGAAGGTTACGAACATGAGGGATACTACTGTAGAAGTCGTCAAGGGAACGACCGGTATAATGACTCAGTAAACCAGGCTAATAATAATAATAATCGAAGGAATTACCGGCCTACCTTCAATAACCGGAACGACAACAATGACAACAGGGCAATTTTTTCGGCCAAACCCAAACAATAACAACAACAGTAATATAAACAATAATAACAACCGACCAAGCGGCACCAATAATCATAATAACCGGGCGAATGGCCCAGCCTATCCGCCGAACAGGGTGAATAACCAAGGTTATAACAATAATAATCAGAACCTGAACAATAATTACAGTCAACAAAATCGACCGTATTGCAGAGTCAACTATGTGCATGCCGGAAACAACGGAGGGGGAAGACGTCCATACATGAGACATTCAAATGCATACAGTAGCCCACAAAGGAGTCATAGCTACGATGACAGGCGTAACCCCAGAAACGACACCAGGAGGATGCGCAATCACGAGGACTATCGACGGCCCAATTATGAAGAGGATCATCCTCAACCCGGGAATAAACCCCAAGAAAATGAACGAAGGAGTTCGCAAGACCAACGGCAGGTAGAAGCCGAACCATCTTTAAACTAAAAGCAGCAGTGAGAACACGGAATGGACCTTCACTGAGCCGAACTATTGGGTACAATAAATTGGTAAATAACAACGAATACCATTACAATTATTAAAACGAACTTTCTGAAGATCATACGAGAGGAATTGTTAGAAGAGGATAGCTACAAAACGGAACACAACAACACCGAAATTGCCTATATAATCACCGAAATTAATGGAGTGTACGTCAAAGTGATGATAGACACCGGTGCGAATGTATCATTAATCGACAATATAGAGCTGAGTAAAATACAGGAAAAGAGTAACAAACTAATACCTACACTACCTGTAAATAATATAGTGTTGATCGGAGCAACAGGGCGTCAGAACAAGACCGTCCGCAGACAAGTCATGTTAGAATTAAACAGTAACGGCAAGACCATAACTATGGAATTTTTGGTAGCACATGGACTACCCTTTACCATGTTAATTGGCTGCGATAAACTAAGAAAATATTCAGCAATAATAGATATGAGCAGATCCAAAGTAACTCTAGACTCGAATTGTATAAACTGGACGGCGAAGCTAATTGAAAGCGAAAGTGCCCCTTCGGACCGAGCCATTTACAATATCAGAGAAGTAAAAAAACATAGATGGCGTACGCCGAGTGACAGTATATTTTATGAAAATGATGACGACCTATTGTGGAGAGAGAAACTCCAAGAAATATGTACTTTTAAAAAAGAAAAGAATGCCCAAATCACCGACGCACAAGTAGAGACATTGATAGGCATCTACAACGATTACCGATATGTATTCTCTGACTCGCCTGGCAAAGTAAAAAATTACCAATGCAAAATAAGATTTAAGGAACCGGTGAACTTCAACCGAAAATCCTATCTTATTGCCTATTCGCTGAAAGAAGCAGTACGGGATGAAATAAACGATTTGTTGAGAGAAGACATAATCGAACCCAGTCAGTCTCTATATACCAGCCCAATTCTAGCAGTTCCAAAGAAGAACGGGAAAGTGCGAATTTGTTTGGACGCACGAGAGATAAATAAGACCATCATTAACGACTGTACATTGCCGGGGGAGATAGAGGAAATTCTTAAAAAATTTCATGGTACCCGATTTATAAGTACTTGGGATACAGTTTGCGGGTATTGGCAGGTGGAATTACACCTGAACAGCCGCCAATACATGGCATTCATATTCGAGGGTTGCAACTACCACTTCAAAAGGCTACCCTTCGGACTTGTCAACTCCGTAGCAGTATTCGTGAAGTGCATGGACAAAGTGTTGGGACAAGAAGCATTTCAATTCACAACCATTTATGTGGATGATTTACTCATAACATCAGCGAACTGGGAAGAGCATTGCCAGAGAATAAAACATGTGTTGCAGAAACTGTCTGAAAACAATATCACATTGAAGCTGGAAAAATCGAAATTCATAGCGGATGAAGTGCAGTTCGTAGGTTTCAACCTATCCGAACATGGAATTACACCAGCTAAGGACAAGATCGAAGCGATTCAGAAATTCCCCACACCGAAGAACAAGAAACAACTGTAATCGTTCTTAGGAATTTGCAATTATTACCGAAAATTTAAGGAGAATTATTCCGAACTGACGTCATGATTTGAACACCAGTTATCGTCAAAGAACAAATGGACATGGGGGCCAGACCGAAACACAACACTGCAGTTAATAAAAGCTAAATTTCTAAAAACCATCATGTTACATCATCCTGATTTTACAAAACCTTTCTACATGAATTGCGACGCTAGCGACGTCAGCGTAGGGTCTGTACTATATCAGGAGGACGATGAAGAGAATCATTTAGTGATCAGCTTCGCTAGCCAAATACTTAATAGTTGTGAGCGCAATTACAATGTAACAGAAAAAGAGCCGTATTTGCCTGCAACAAATATCGAACATACATTTTAGGATACCCTATAACGGTTCGAACGGACCACAAGTCGATCTCTTTCTTGAAGAATTGTAAACTAAATCATGGCAGACTAACAAGATGGAATATTACATTCAAGAATATAACATAAGTTGGGAATACATCCCAGGAAAAAAGAATATTGCAGCAGACACACTATCCCGGATTAACATAGAGGATCAGAAGTTCAAAGGAGAGAAAGAGACAGTAATCAAGTTATATAACATCATTAAGAGCAGGTCTGACATAGATAACATAATACAGAAGATTGGCTAACACCAAAAACAAGACGGCAAAACAATTAGAATCCTACAACAACTAACGGAACAAGATGAACACATTACATCTTTCTATTGCGTACATCAAGACATACTCTTCATAAGAACTAAATTCGGTTACAACACCTGGAAAATAGTGATACCTAGATCCATAGAGAAAGAATTGATTCTCTACTACCACATACGATACGGACACATGGGAGCAGTGAAAGTTGTCAAAGCACTCGAAGAACACACATACATAAAAGACATGAACTGACGAGTGAGAAACAGTATAAAAAATTGTCACATTTGCCAACTTGTTAAACACAACAATGACAGAAAGGAAGGGATGATGATACCAATCACATCATCATCCAAACTAGAAAAAGTTTTCATAGATATATGTGGTCCATTTCCACGAAGTGGAGGTAGACACCAATATAAATTCCTGATCATAATATTTGATCACTACACCAAGTTTACCAAATTATATGCGATCAACCACGCAACAACACAAAAAATATTGGGAATAATTTTACAGCACTATCTACCCAAAATAGGAAGACCAAAGTCAATAATCAGCGACCACGGGACACAGTTTAGAGGAAAAAGATGGAAGGAAACGCTGATGAACCATGGTGTCAGATCATACAAAACGTCTGTGTATCATCCAAGCAGCAACCCAGCTGAGAGAGTGTTAAGGGAAGTAGGAAGAATACTCCGAACCTACTGTCACAACCAGTAGAGAAGATGTTCAGAATACCTGTCAAATGCAGAAGAGTATATAAACCTATCACACCACCAAGCAATTGATACCACTCCATACACACCAATGTTTGAAAAACCTCTACCAAGGGAGATAGCAGAAATTATCAATTTTCCTCAAGGTGAAGAATATAAGTTTGATGAAGTGAAGTTTTACAATAAGGTACTAGAACGAACAGAGAAGAGGAGAAGGAAGTATCAGGAACATCAACCCAAGCCCATAGAGTACAAAGTAGGAGACCAAGTGTTACTAAAAAATAGAGAACTACCGAGTACGATAGAGGGGATAGCAAAAAAATTGTTATTGCTATACACAGGACCCTATACTATCACGAAGAAGAATGGTAATAATACCTATGAACTCATGGAAACCCAAACCCAGAGAAAGAAAGGAACATACAACCAGTCATCGATGAAGAAATATTATCCAGAATAAATGTTAACCATCAGACATTTGAAGGAGAAGAGAAGAAAACCACCAAACAGAGTATTATATAAGAGAAGGCTATAATAAAGGGAAAGGATAAAGAAGAAAATGATAATATAACAAATCAATAAAGATGAGACAAACGACTATTGATCAAACTTCATACAAGGCACAGATAATCTAACAATAATTTCAACCACTGAAGAGATACTATTCAGAACCAACACCAATTTTATGAGGAAAAATACTCAGAAAATGAAGGACAAGTAGTTACCAAAACTTGAAGGCATAATCAATAAGACCAGACACGAAATATGAAATTGAATAGTATTATTACAACTAATACAGTTACTAAGCAGAAAATAGTAAAAGGAAGATCAATAAAAGAGAAAATAGATACAAATAAAAATCTATCAACGATACTGTTTCAAATAGATCAAAGAGAATAAAATAAAGTAAAAAAGAAAGAAGATATTATCAAATCTGAGCATCAACTGCGTGAGTAACCCCTGAATATTTTTTATTAGTCACACAACGACTACTTTAAGTTTTTATGTTTGTTTGTAGAGATAAGCTCCAACAACAATTTACCTGAGCAGACGGTACGTCCCTCTGGTCTCAGAAGATGTAGGATGGACAGCAGAGTATGGAAGCCAAGAGTGCCCCTCTGACCTGTACCAACTACCACGTTAGGGAAATGATAGGGAATTAAATACTACAGGGAATTAAACCACCAAGCAAGAAGATAGTAAACCAGATCAAAGATAACAATGTATTAAAATATGAAATGAAAGAAACAAGATGTGGAAGACGGAAGCTCAAATAAAAAAGAAACAATATAACAGATAATTTCTCAAATCCCATAAAGGAATTAATCCAAATGATCTATTTTCGAGGGGGGACAATATGTAACAAGACATATGAGCCCAGTATTTCAGTAACCAACATTTTAACACATGTCATAATAATTGAGTCAACAAGACACACCAAGTGTTTAATCTAAAATGCCAAGAATGAAACTACATGAGCAACTCATCGAGAAGAATAAACTCACAAACACAAGAGTTAATAAAAAGTAATGGTAAATGACAAATATAATAACATTATAAGAAGAAAGAAGATACAACAAATAGTGAGAATACCACAGGAACCAATAACCCAATAGTTTCGGTCAGTAAGGAACAAATGAAAACAAGGAAGAAACATACTACGAGAAAGACACCTAACAACCATGGCATAAGATATAGATTCCAAGAGCCAGTCAACTATAGATTAACATCTTACCCATATATATAATAACTGAAGAACTTACAGATTGAAAATATAGACAATAACTGACTAACTTAGATGACCCATATACAACTAATAATATTGTAAATGAGTAGGACATCCTATATTAGACAAAAGAGTGGACGTAACAATAATGTTAAAATAAAAGAAGCTGTAAATAAAAGCATAATGGCATGTTATGCACAGCATCAATGTAATGTAAGGAAGAATTAGAATTGTCTCATAATTATAATAATCGTTAGTCAAGTAATCAAAGAATCATGTAAGATAGAAAAAGGAAATAAATAATGAATTACCAGTTGTCATTAATAACATTAGAATTGAAAAAACAAGGTTAAAAGATGTAAATTTGTATCAATTTAATACACCCATTGTTGCTACAAATAATAAAACCACATAACCTAAATACAGGTACTTTCCACCTAATTTCATATTTAATAGTAGGTAAAACATACCAAAACTAAAATATTTTGTACCCCAAATCAAGTAGAAGTAATAAGGTTTCTATCAATACCAATATCAGATACCAAGAGTAATCTTTATATAAGAATTCAAGTAAAGAAGGTGAACAAAACCAGCCAAAATGAGATTCACTATGTGAAACATAGACAAAACCACATTGTAATGCTAAATAGGAATAACAGAAGGATACCTATGTAATAAGTAAGATGTAAAATCACTATTATAATAGCATAAGAGAATTATAAGCAAGGACATAATGGGTAATAAGAATAATTAAACACACCTGTCATATGACACCACATGTAATTACTATTATCCAATGCTGTACGCTAAGGAACAGACTAGTGTGTTAAAAAACACAAGACTAACTATCAATATACTACTACTAGTAAACTATTCAAACTAAATAATGGTCTGAAAAGACACTACATTCCCAAATAAGAGTTAAATTAAAGGTACACTTAATAGTGCCATATAGGGGTCATATTAATGACAAAAATACCAAGGAATAACAATACATTCAAAACAAACAAAGACAAACAGTAGTTGTAACAACTCACTGTTTACTACTGGGCCAACACAGAAGTTACCCAGATACCTTTTATAATAAGTAATTTGTAAATACAATTGATAGACTCTTAGGCTAAGTCAGTGGTAGCATAAGCATTATATTTTGTCATTAAATATAAGTAACAAATAAGTGAGAAATGTTGAAGGACTTGGAAGGCATGCCCACAAGGAGATATGATTGCCATTAAATAGTTTTAGTTTAAGAATAAATACAATTAATAGTGAATAGTGTAATGTGATAATCTCAAACATTAACTCCCTTAATAATGAACGAAAGCACACTATGAGTGGACTCTAAATAAAGAGCCAAGTGTTACCAATACAGTGATAAGCTTAGATTTTAAATCTATGCCATAATAAGAAAGTTATTACTATTATAAAATATTTGTGTCAATTCGAGCAAATGTTTATAATCTCAAACCCAGACTCCCCACGCTAAGAACAACAATTAAAATATTGCGCGAGGGGGTATGTGCATCAAATTAAAGATCGTCAACCAATCAGATCCAAGAAATTAGCCAATTTTACAACGATCACAGGACGGAACGGCAGATTGAGATACCATTTCGAGACACTTTTTAATCAACTGCAGAGGGAAGCAGATGGCTACTCGTCACCGCAAGGAAACAGCTGTTTACATAATTTGTGCGCGTCACCGTTGTCAACAAAGCAACATATCCTAAATTTGTGCCAACATAACTATACTAGTATTGAAGATGTTTTAAGTGTCACAGTGCGTAAATAAGGATTGCTAAGTGTATAATCCATAGCAATTCCAGGATTTAATTTAAAAAAAGGGAGTACAGTGATTTTCTCAAAATTAGTTAAGAATTTGAAAAGACGATATAATCGAACCGCATTCTAATAATGTATCTAAATAAAGTATGTAGATTATGGTGCATTATTAATATTATTCAATCAACAGTACTAATGACAATCCTCAACTTAATTTGAATATTCTATTTTTAAGAATTTTGCAAACAATTAATCATTTATTATGTATAAATGCTGAGTGTGATATAACCACACCTGACTAAAGTTGTTGTTTACTAAACATAGATCAAACCAACAAGCATTCATAAGCGATTGAGAATTGTCGACTGTCTGAAGCAATTAACAAAAGTTAATGAAAAATGCAATGCTATTTATGTTTTGTAATTTAGGAAGAGTCTACTACTATTACTATTTAACTGTTTATGTCTATTATGAATAAGAAACTAAGGTTGTCAAGCTATATAAATACTTACAGCTATACAGTACAATTACCTTTTATAGAGTCAAATGATGATTCAGATGTTTCATTAAACAACACTGTTTCAAAATATTATTTTATTGTTCACATTTCAAATGTTTTATCAAGAGTTACTTTAACGTTAACAACGTTCTTTGAATCATTTATTGTCGGTTGACTAATAATTTAGTTAACCTAAAATGTCCAAAGCAGGCATGGTTATAATTTTGAAATGTTAATTATTAAGAGATGATTGAGTTGTAATAGTTTTACCACCCTGAGACAAATTTTATGAAACAAACAACTAATGTTATTTAAATTTGAATTAAAATGGTTAATGATACTTTAGATCATTATAGAGGAGTGTTAAACAGAATAAATTATCATTTTATACGAGCAAACGGAGTCAGTTAGTTCATTTCAGTAGACTAGGTTTTCAGAATAGGTGAACGACTGTTATTGGATAGCCTGACACGCCGCGGCGAATTTGAATACAGTAAGTCAATCTACAGATTAGATTGCTACATCGACCCTGCAAGATCGACAAGACTCACCACAAGTAAGTGATCATTCTTACCAAATATTTATGCTTTCTACGTCACCATTTCGCCTAGTCGACAGAAGAATAAGAACTTAAAATAAATTAACTGAAGTTTAAAACACTTCGCTAACTAACTTCCATTGCATTCATCGGATTTATTTACATTAGATTCAATGAACGATTGAATTGAATTGAATAAAAATAATAAAAATAAACTAAAAGTTATTAAAATTTTAAAACAATCGGATGGTCCTTAACAAACCACTGAAGAGATACGTTACAGCATACGTATCATTATCTATAACTACCAATGTATGGCCTTTATCAGCTTTTGTAATGCGGGCATTATTGTCAATTAGTTATGTTTTTATTTTCTTCAGTGTCTTGAATTCAGTATGAAATCTTATCTGTTTTTATGTAATATGAGATGTGTGAATGTCTAGGGTATGCCTGTCTATGGTATTATTGAATTTATTGTTTATTAAGAAACGTGCTTTGTTCTGAAGTTTAGGATCAGAGATTGCTTTTACTGCAGTCTCAGCATTGATAATCTCTTGTAAGACTTGATGTTTGTTGTTAGGTGGAAAATTGTAATGTATGCCCTTATTAAGAATATTTATTTCGTCTTCGTTGAAAACTATTGAGTTTAAATTGGAAATCCATGGGAAGTAGCAAATGGTTACAACAGTTCAATAATTGATAACATCCTCAGAAAGCACAAATATAAAAAGTCCAAACCTGAACCAGCTAAAAATTCTAAGACCACATTCATTTCAACCACTTACACCAATATAATGCCCAGAATTTTAACATCCACATTAAATAAAATCAGTATTACTACTACTTTCAAAACTAATAATAGTCTATGGAAATTAGTTCGCCCAAATATTCAAACCTACTTGGAGATAAAAACAGGCATATTGTAACATCACAAGATGTCACCTAACCTAAGTGTATGTTATCAGATTTCATAAAAACGGAATAACCATGTAAATAGGTATAGAATAGTCAAAATAAACAAGAAAGAAGAAACCAAGAGGGAAGAATAAAGCAGAAGTGCCATGTGAAACAGTAACCCAATAGCTGTTTGACACTACAACTAGACTGAGACTGAAACGAACTAATGGACAGAATAAATTTAAATTCAACTGTCAATTCAGTAAATGGTTGATGTAAACCGAATGTCATTTATAAACAAAAAATAAACTAATGAGCAGTTAAATACTGTGAAAGCAAAATCAGCATTTTGCTGATAATAGATGTGACAATGAACAGTAGATAATGAATGCCAAAACCAATGTTAACAATGGCTATATTGTAGGAACTAAGATGTATTTCCGCATCAAATATACCTGTTAGAAAAGAGAGCTATTTATATAAGAGAATCTTATACAAATAAGATGTCTCCATAATTTACCGAATTGAGAACCAATAGGCATTATTAAGGCCAAATTTCAGTGTAGGCGATACACCTTAGCAAGCTTAGACCAAACATTAGTCAATAAAATGACTATCGATGATTATCACCAGTGCAAACTAAAATGCACAAGAACTATGGTTATGCATTGACATAACGAAAAATGTTATTAAAACGATAGGTTTAGCCATAATTTTAATTGTAAATAGTAGCTTAAAACAAACTAACGGGAAACGAAATGTCATAGTAGGATCATTTATTACAATGTATAGAATTAAGGTGTACAAGTAAAGTTCAGCAAAAAACGTCAGTACAGTATTAATGGTGTTCGCGCATAAACATTTGATTAATAAAATGTTATGTGGATACGAGCAAGGTTAACCAAAAGTGTAAAATCGGCGACTCATAAAGAGCAGACGACAGTAAGAATAATGTACCCGAACGTTGATTTTATAACAATGTCGGTTAGAGTGAAAGTAATTCGAGAATGAGTGGTATCAAATTGAAGGAAAAAGAACAATCTTTAATTTGATAGTAATATTAACCCAATCGCAACTGTATTTAGTGTTAGCATCATTCTAAAAATGTACATCGGGAAACTGTTTAAGAATAATAACAAAAACGACAACTAGCTGCTACCGCAACATTCGACGGTTAGGAAAAGCCGTTATCAACTGTCAAAAAGTGACACGTCACGCCGACTCACCGGTGAAAGCCAATCAGAAAATTAGTTAGTAATCAACATTTTTACCTAAAGCCGATCCAAGAGAGGGGTATATAAAGACAAACCAGCGAATTTTGAGAGAGACCTTTACTAACTAGCAAGCAGAACAGACGTACGCCCATCACCGCTACGTTTTTTTTTAATAACACTTAGCGTCAGTTACATTGTACTTCGGAACCAATAGTTTAACAACAAGAAATTTTACTTCAAGTTCATCCTCAACCAACAACAGTGTTTAAGTGCAGTTTATTTTAATTTTGTGCGGGAATGACGAACAGAAAATAATTTATTGTCATTATTCACGATCCATTTTAATCAGAAGAGGATCGCATTATTCTGTTCTTGTGCGAATTAGTGCCGAAACCAAGTAATCATTATAATCCGATTACTTAAGTGATAAAAGGTTTTAATTAAATAATTAAAACTCTGAAGGTAAAAGTGCAATTATTATTAATCTTGATCTGAGTGCAATAACTTGTATTTTTGCTACCATAACCTGTACTGACGCAAAACACAAAAACAGTATTTAAGATTACACCACGTTTCGATTTATTATTCAAATTTGTTATTAGTAAGTAAGCTATATGTTAGTTGTAAGGGCTCTCAATTGATAAATATTGTCATTAAAAAAGCAAGCGTTGATGAAACGCACGATCTTTCAATAGATCGTTTTTTTTCAATTACTTAGTAAAAGTAACCTAAACTTAGTTGATCAATTGTATTATTGGATACTGTGTAGGCATAATTGTTTTCTTTCGTGTCTCAAAGAATTCACAACTGAGATAATAATAATAATAATATTAATAATTGTAATAATTTTCATATTAAGAATAAATAGTATCTGGACTTAACCAGATTTATAATTCATGTTCTGAGCAAGCCGTATGAGGCATATAATAACTAACTTTTAATTGTACAACTTTGTATGTTTACATTATGTGTATGTTTTGAATTCACTATAAGGGTGCAAATAAACCCATTATTAACAGCATCACCTGATTTGATTTATTTTTTTGAATAATTAAATATTTTCTTATAATAAACTTAAACAACCTTCTGTTGTGTTTAACATATTGGAACAGCATTGCCAAAAAGTGGTACTCAACTATTTTAAATTTTCTTTTCATCTAGTAATTTTTATGTGTGGGTTTTACACGGGATTTTCCCTGAATAAATCTGTGTGGCGCCCACTAAGATATAAACAAGGTAACATAACCTTGCAACCAAAGGGAGTTGATGATTGTAAGCTGAGTTGACAGTTTAGTGAACTTCAAGTAACCACAATCAGGTACGTAAAAGTATATGTTTGTTTATAATATTGTCCAGACTTTACGGGACTTGACATACTCAGACTACCTGCAATCAGAAGAAGTTTCTACTACCAGTTTCAACCAGACGAGAACTATCATCAAGCAATCAACTGCTATACTTCATGTTTTAACTTAAGTTAATCTAGCATTTAAATATAATCAACTTCATTATTTATTTATTTAATTCAAGGGAATTCTTTAAAAAACAAGTATAATTAAACCATTGTAAACACTGTGAGTAACTTTGAATGTTGTATGGTAAAATACTTTACTACATTAGTCACCTTCAAGTAGAAATAACCATTCTCAACATTGAGTTATCAAAAAAGAACACTTCACCCATAGAGGAATTTTGTTTTAATGAGACTTTTAATATTTTAACCACGAATTTAAATTTAAACAACAACCACTCTTTTATTTTACTTCAAGTTAATTGTAAACACACATGTTTTCATTTTATTACAAATAGGTTAGACCATCCGTGTAGCTTTAAACGGAATTTAACCATTATTGTAGTACAATTACTATAAACAAATAAACATAATAATTTTAAATAACCACCCCTAATAATCGAAGTATTATAAATTGACGCATACAACGCGGGGCAATAACATTTAAATAAGAACACCTAATAAGAGTTTTCTTATAAATTGGCGCACCAACTAGTGTGGCTTAAAAAAATATTAAATAAATATATTTTTTATATTTTATATTAGCCCGGTAGACACGAAAAAATTAACATGCCGCACACCCATCAGTACGATACAAGATATAAGGACAGTAGGGTAGGAGAGATGCAACGGGATGTAGATACATGTGAAGAGCAACCCACAGACGAGATGGGAGTTATTACAAACAACAATATCGAAACTAGTGCTAACGAAATACCTCACGTAGAACCAGAGATAGAAGTGACTGTCGACAACCAACCCAGACGGCCTGAAGAACTCCCACAACCAAACAGACCATCCGAAGAGATGAGATGGGAAGCGATGATGAAGATAATGATGGAATTAAAGGAAGACGGTAAGAAATCTCATAAAAAACTGAATGACTCGATGAACAAAAATCTGGAAGCATTGAAGGAAGACAGCCAGAAAAATATGGAAGCATTACAGGAAGATGGTAGGAAATCCCGGGAAGAGAACCAAAGAAATATTGAGCTATTGAATAGAAATATAGAGTCAATAAGGGAGGACCATCGGGACTTAAATAGAAACCTGGAATTGCTTAGTAAAAATGTGGAATCGCTGAAGGAGGACCTAAATAAAAGGATTGACGATACTCATAAGTCTATAGACGCGCTGAACAGTAAA
Source organism: Magicicada septendecula (assembly GCA_034769895.1). NCBI lineage: Eukaryota > Metazoa > Arthropoda > Insecta > Hemiptera > Cicadidae > Magicicada > Magicicada septendecula. The sequence continues at coordinate 1,206,495,387 of CM068367.1, forward strand.
ATCGACGATAACCGTCAAGCAATTAGAGAAGAATTGAACACCACCTTAATGAAAATTAGCCAAAAAATGGATGACATGAATAACCGGAAGTGGGGAGAAGAACGGAAGGTATCCGAAGACAAAAACATGGAACAACTGAGTCCAGAGCCTGAGAATAGTGAAGAAGGAAAGGACAACAATGACTCAGAGATAGAAGAAGTACCAAATGATGAAACCATGGAAGAATTAAGTCTACAATCCGAAGACACTGGTAAACAAATTGAGAACAAAGAAGACCCGAAAGCATTGGTGCCTAAGGATACACACCATAGGAATGAAGAGAACATTCAGCATAAAGAAACTATCATTAAAAATGTAAAAAACAAGATAATTAAGAAGACAGGAGAGAAAGAGACAAAGATAAAAAGAATAATACGCTCTAAGAAAACAAGGATTACAAAGGAAATATTAGAAATGACTAGGAGTGGATTAATTAACTTCGTAGACAACCCAATTATTCGTCATAGAGCAAGGACCAATGGTAAGAAGTATAAACAAGACTTCATGAAAATATTAAAAATAGATCACCATAAAACCGTGGGTAAAAAATTAAATAAGAATCCGATTAAATTAAATGTACCACCAAATAAAATACACCAAACAAAATCAATCGATTCCTTAGTGCATAACCGATCATTAAACCATTTAAGTAATGACCCAGATGACGGAACGATTAAAACAACGTTACATGCCATTGACTATGTTATGACGGAGAAGGTCATAAACAATGAGGTATTTAAGGCGAATATTCCTAGAAGAAAGAAGCTTCACAGGGAGAAGGAAAATGATCAAGAACGACTGGACCAGCTTATTGAAAGGTACGCCCAAAGAATAAGGGAAATGCGGAAGAAGAGGGACCAAGCGATGGAAGAGTCCAACCAGGAGAACAAAGGTCAACCCGGATTAGAAGATGGGCCAGACATCAATGATAGCCCAGGCCCAGAGTACAACAAACACAGTAATACCAAAGATTATGAGAGGAAGAAGGCAAGGAAACGGGGAGCCAATGACTATCTGGTAGCCGCAAAGTGGAAAAACCGTCTGATAGGAAGATATCTCCAAAACTACTAATACTAAACATTTGTAATCATCCCCAATTATAGACCCAATAGAGTGGAAGAGCACAAATAACCCCATGAATATCGACGAGTAAGAAATGATTAATATTAAGGAGGGATAATATGTAATAGGAAGCAACATTCCTCACCCAAACGTTTATGGTATAAAAGGTAAAATATATATATTGGAAAAAACCACTACTATAAACAAACTCATTTGTTGTTAAACTACAATATGTTGAAAGTAACTAATTAGCTATAACTAGTCAATCTGCCTTATCAAGTTACAAAAGTGTGTAGATTTAAGATGTAAGCCAAACCATTTGTTAATGATGAAAATTTACCAGACCTATTACCCCAGGGGATAGAATATTAGATAAGGTCAATCAAATGATTTAATAAGAAAATACAATTACTGTACTATACCTAGAGAATAATATGTATCCAGATGAATATTCTATATGACCTAATGTTTATAAAATGATTATTGTATACCTCTCATAAACCTAAAATGATAAATTATATCGTCCAGAATAAAGGTTCACCCAACTAACCTTTGAAGGAGTAGAGAGGCAGTATAACAAAGTGTGTAAAATAAAAAGAAGGACATTATTATGGAATGTAAGGAAAGAAAAAATAATATTTGTGAAACAAACCATGAAAACCCCAAGAATGTCCATGAAATAGATATTAGTATATTGTCAAATGAAATTGTAATTACAGCATAGTATATAGTGTATAAAATCATCCAGAATAAGTGAAAACCACCATCACTTGAAGGAGTAGAGAAGAAAAATAACAAAGAGTGTTAATTGTAAGAATAACTATTGTTATAACGAAATGAAAGGAAAGAAAAATGTTTGTCAATTATCAACTATTATACATCACCAGAATATGTCAGAGAACATCAGAAAAAAAAAAGAAAAAAACCATTTAGTATACAAACAATGTAAGCCTGATAATTCAGGATGAATATAACTCGTTAAGAAAGATTTAATGGACTATGGTGAAAACAGAAATATATTGTGAACTCTAGATAGAACAAACAGATGCATAAGTACTATAAGCATCAAAACAAGTGTATAATCTTAAAAATATTTAAATGAACCACAACAAATTGTTAACTAGTACATAAGTAACTATATAGCTGATAAAAGCATAGCTAAAAAACATCAAGTCTAAAAGAAGTAATTATCTGTAAGAAAGAAAGTATGTTAGCAAGTATAAAGATAGAAATGTGATCTAAATGAAAACCTCTGATACCTTGTATATTATAGTGAATATATTATATTATTGAATATGAATGATATGTGATATTTTTTTGAGTTGTGATAGTGCAACTATTGCCAGGTGCAATGTTTATTTTTACTCAGACAGAGAAGAGTAATGCCTCTGAATCTGAGAATGTGTAGGGAGGAACGGCAGAGGATGTTAGCCATAGTGAGCCACCCTGATTCCAAAACCTCTACTACAGTTAGGGAATTATATTGTTTTATTATATCAAGGAATATTATGAAAGAATCTGTGAGGTATAAATTATAATAACCATCAAAATGATCACGAATGCAAAGATATGTAATGAGAAAGTAGAATGTAAATAAAACAGGGAATAGTTAACTTGAGAAACAAGACCAATTATAGTTAAATGACTTAGAGAGTAAGCAGCTTGAAATTACTAGTAAATTAAGAATTGTACCATTGTATAAAAAGCCAACCTAGAGTAATACACCAATAATATGTTTAAAAAATCAAAGAATACAAGAGAAAATTTTTTTATTGAAGTATACTAAGAAACTGACATAAATTGATAATTTTACAAAATATAAATTTTTCAGATGATCAATTTTAAAGAGGGTGTATATGTAACATCACAAGATGTCACCTAACCTAAGTGTATGTTATCAGATTTCATAAAAACGGAATAACCATGTAAATAGGTATAGAATAGTCAAAATAAACAAGAAAGAAGAAACCAAGAGGGAAGAATAAAGCAGAAGTGCCATGTGAAACAGTAACCCAATAGCTGTTTGACACTACAACTAGATTGAGACTGAAACGAACTAATGGACAGAATAAATTTAAATTCAACTGTCAATTCAGTAAATGGTTGATGTAAACCGAATGTCATTTATAAACAAAAAATAAACTAATGAGCAGTTAAATACTGTGAAAGCAAAATCAGCATTTTGCTGATAATAGATGTGACAATGAACAGTAGATAATGAATGCCAAAACCAATGTTAACAATGGCTATATTGTAGGAACTAAGATGTATTTCCGCATCAAATATACCTGTTAGAAAAGAGAGCTATTTATATAAGAGAATCTTATACAAATAAGATGTCTCCATAATTTACCGAATTGAGAACCAATAGGCATTATTAAGGCCAAATTTCAGTGTAGGCGATACACCTTAGCAAGCTTAGACCAAACATTAGTCAATAAAATGACTATCGATGATTATCACCAGTGCAAACTAAAATGCACAAGAACTATGGTTATGCATTGACATAACGAAAAATGTTATTAAAACGATAGGTTTAGCCATAATTTTAATTGTAAATAGTAGCTTAAAACAAACTAACGGGAAACGAAATGTCATAGTAGGATCATTTATTACAATGTATAGAATTAAGGTGTACAAGTAAAGTTCAGCAAAAAACGTCAGTACAGTATTAATGGTGTTCGCGCATAAACATTTGATTAATAAAATGTTATGTGGATACGAGCAAGGTTAACCAAAAGTGTAAAATCGGCGACTCATAAAGAGCAGACGACAGTAAGAATAATGTACCCGAACGTTGATTTTATAACAATGTCGGTTAGAGTGAAAGTAATTCGAGAATGAGTGGTATCAAATTGAAGGAAAAAGAACAATCTTTAATTTGATAGTAATATTAACCCAATCGCAACTGTATTTAGTGTTAGCATCATTCTAAAAATGTACATCGGGAAACTGTTTAAGAATAATAACAAAAACGACAACTAGCTGCTACCGCAACATTCGACGGTTAGGAAAAGCCGTTATCAACTGTCAAAAAGTGACACGTCACGCCGACTCACCGGCGAAAGCCAATCAGAAAATTAGTTAGTAATCAACATTTTTACCTAAAGCCGATCCAAGAGAGGGGTATATAAAGACAAACCAGCGAATTTTGAGAGAGACCTTTACTAACTAGCAAGCAGAACAGACGTACGCCCGTCACCGCTACGTTTTTTTTTTAATAACACTTAGCGTCAGTTACATTGTACTTCGGAACCAATAGTTTAACAACAAGAAATTTTACTTCAAGTTCATCCTCAACCAACAACAGTGTTTAAGTGCAGTTTATTTTAATTTTGTGCGGGAATGACGAACAGAAAATAATTTATTGTCATTATTCACGATCCATTTTAATCAGAAGAGGATCGCATTATTCTGTTCTTGTGCGAATTAGTGCCGAAACCAAGTAATCATTATAATCCGATTACTTAAGTGATAAAAGGTTTTAATTAAATAATTAAAACTCTGAAGGTAAAAGTGCAATTATTATTAATCTTGATCTGAGTGCAATAACTTGTATTTTTGCTACCATAACCTGTACTGACGCAAAACACAAAAACAGTATTTAAGATTACACCACGTTTCGATTTATTATTCAAATTTGTTATTAGTAAGTAAGCTATATGTTAGTTGTAAGGGCTCTCAATTGATAAATATTGTCATTAAAAAAGCAAGCGTTGATGAAACGCACGATCTTTCAATAGATCGTTTTTTTTTCAATTACTTAGTAAAAGTAACCTAAACTTAGTTGATCAATTGTATTATTGGATACTGTGTAGGCATAATTGTTTTCTTTCGTGTCTCAAAGAATTCACAACTGAGATAATAATAATAATAATAATATTAATAATTGTAATAATTTTCATATTAAGAATAAATAGTATCTGGACTTAACCAGATTTATAATTCATGTTCTGAGCAAGCCGTATGAGGCATATAATAACTAACTTTTAATTGTACAACTTTGTATGTTTACATTATGTGTATGTTTTGAATTCACTATAAGGGTGCAAATAAACCCATTATTAACAGCATCACCTGATTTGATTTATTTTTTTGAATAATTAAATATTTTCTTATAATAAACTTAAACAACCTTCTGTTGTGTTTAACATATTGGAACAGCATTGCCAAAAAGTGGTACTCAACTATTTTAAATTTTCTTTTCATCTAGTAATTTTTATGTGTGGGTTTTACACGGGATTTTCTCTGAATAAATCCGTGTGGCGCCCACTAAGATATAAACAAGGTAACATAACCTTGCAACCAAAGGGAGTTGATGATTGTAAGCTGAGTTGACAGTTTAGTGAACTTCAAGTAACCACAATCAGGTACGTAAAAGTATATGTTTGTTTATAATATTGTCCAGACTTTACGGGACTTGACATACTCAGACTACCTGCAATCAGAAGAAGTTTCTACTACCAGTTTCAACCAGACGAGAACTATCATCAAGCAATCAACTGCTATACTTCATGTTTTAACTTAAGTTAATCTAGCATTTAAATATAATCAACTTCATTATTTATTTATTTAATTCAAGGGAATTCTTTAAAAAACAAGTATAATTAAACCATTGTAAACACTGTGAGTAACTTTGAATGTTGTATGGTAAAATACTTTACTACATTAGTCACCTTCAAGTAGAAATAACCATTCTCAACATTGAGTTATCAAAAAAGAACACTTCACCCATAGAGGAATTTTGTTTTAATGAGACTTTTAATATTTTAACCACGAATTTAAATTTAAACAACAACCACTCTTTTATTTTACTTCAAGTTAATTGTAAACACACATGTTTTCATTTTATTACAAATAGGTTAGACCATCCGTGTAGCTTTAAACGGAATTTAACCATTATTGTAGTACAATTACTATAAACAAATAAACATAATAATTTTAAATAACCACCCCTAATAATCGAAGTATTATAAATTGACGCATACAACGCGGGGCAATAACATTTAAATAAGAACACCTAATAAGAGTTTTCTTATAATATATAAACTAATATGTAACGACTGTGATAGTTTCTATATTGGCCAGACAGGGAGACCTTTCGTCAAAAGATTTCAAGAACACACCACGCAAAAATTTAAATAACATATATTCACTTGAAAACATTAAGTCAAATTACGCACGCCATTTGATTTCAAACAACCATACTTACACGGATTTAAGGTATAATCTTATACTTTTACATTACTGTAACAAGGGTCGCTACATGACGCATTGGAGGAGTTTGAAATATACAAAAGTTACAACAGCATGAACAACCATGATGGCATACTGAATGATAAATTGAATTTTAAATCCAACCCACTATACGACACCGCGTTGCATTTGCTTGAGATAAACAACCTGGCAATAACTCAAAGTCCAAGAATTCAGTATCAGACCGAACGTTACACGGTGCGCAACGAGTCGGACATGTGTGTTTAAATAATGTACTTTTATGAATTTTAATATTTGACGATCTCTTCCCGAGTGATACGTCTGATGATGGGACATAGTTCCCGAAACGCGTAACAACAAAAACATCGCAACGAAGTCACAGGATGGATTTGAAATAAGGTAATTTATTATCAAAAACGTGACTTGGACTTTAATTAACAATGTTTAAATGAGTAATAATGTTAGTTATGATGACGTTAACAAGAGTGAAATATTATTGAATAAAAATAATGGTGATATCTTGAGTAATAGTGGTGGTAATAATGAGAGTAGAAAGTTAGTTGGCGTTAGTAACGCAGTAGTGATAAGTATTGGTAAGTTGGAGAAAGAATGGAGAGATAGTTTAAACGTAGAGGGTGAACAGGGGGCAAATTTTTGGGGGTTAAATGTGAAGCAGAGATTTCACAAGTTGGTTATGGGGATAAGAGATCCTCGCTAGGACATTTGGGCGACAATGGGTCGGCAGATGGTCAAATAAGTTTTTTGTGGGTATCTGGTAAAGCCAGATGGTGTTTAGATAATTTTGCTGTATTGCCCTGTAAGTGGAGTGAAAATGTGAAATTGGGTTGGGAGAGTGATTATAAAGAGAGCAATAGAATGTTAGAGGTGTTTAATGTAAATAAAGGTTATAGGGAATTTATAGAGAGAATTAGTAATATTAAATGAAGTAAACAGTGCAGTAGCAAACAATGATTATATTGATGATAATAATAAACACTTACCTGTTTTGAGAATTAGTGTACTTGTAGTAGCCGAGAATTGTGATAATGTTGTAACTCACCTGGGTTTAACAATAAATACCAACGGAGACTGGACAAAAAATAATAATGCAGACAGAACATATGATAAAATAATAATGGGGGATAACCCTAGGGATTATTATGGTTATTATATAAAAAATAATAATGTAATGAATTTAAATAAAAATGAATTGTGTACATTCAACATAAGACTAATTTTCGATGATGGTGGTTAGACAAACAGTGAAGAAACATTTAATTATTTGAGTTAACGGTATAATTACTTGGCTGATTGAGGTAATGAAGTGGGGTAACCAATAACTGGATATGACGAAAATTTGTAATTAATATGTTGGTGTTAAATGTATTGTGTCAGGGTATATTGGGAGAATGTATAAAATAGTTCATGTAACAGATGTTTGTAGTATTGTGACGATTTTAAAAAAAATATTTAATAAAAAATTTTGCTTTCTAACAAGTAAGAGTATTATCCACCCTTACCTATACCTAGATTCCTGCATCAACTTGAAATTGTCCCGTATCAACACGCAAAGAACGGTGTTATTTAAATAATAATAATAATAATTACGTTAATTATTTAAAATACGACTAAATAAATAAGGAAATTCCTAATTCATAACAAAAGTAACATTAAGTATTACAATTTAATTAATGAATAATTAATACTAAATAAAAGTACGAACTATTTTCTCAGTGCGTAAAACCGCGCCAGCTTACTGACCCCTCGCCGCTAAACTATGCACACATTCGCTAGTGAAATTTCGACATGTAAAGATGTCAGTTTTGTGTTATCCACATACACGTAGGTGTATGCCGTTAAAAAAGATTATATACAGTTTGTGGTGATATCGTTTTGAAAAATGTAGCGTGGAAATAATAAAAAAAAAAAATAATGTAGTGTGTGAAGAGATAAAAAAAAGAGAAAGGAAAACTTAGCCGACACATCTCTTAAAAAAATAAAACTGTAAGTGGTAAGATATGTTACTTACCAGACTTTAGTACTGCAAAATAAGAACTGTAATTAAGGTGTAAAATGTGAACAACTAACTCCAGAAGTGGAAAACTCAAACTACAACAGTATGAACTTCTAGTAAAAAATCCGATCGTCGAGACTACCAGATACAATCAACCTAATGGAGCATCGAGAGGAACCATGTATTGCACCCTAGAAAACGACAGAAGATGACCATCATGGACCCCACAACAACCTCATGTTAAATTCAGGTGATATTCAAACATAACATTTGTAAAAATTTGTTTCAACAAGAGAAGTAACAAAAGAACAGTAAAGAACTTTTGATAATTTAAAGAATAACTTATAAGATTTGTAATTTCTGTAATGAAGTAGTAGTAACATCATGATATCTAAATGTAAGGTAATTCTATAATTTACAACCAACATTATTCTTCAAATAATTTGGTTAAAGTTGTGATAAATTAAAACATAACAAAGTTGAGACCCGGATCCGATGTACTTAAAACAATATCTAGATGAATACTTTTGAGATAAAAGGAATAAGACATTCAGTATTTTAAAGCATTAAATGCAGAATTTACTAGAAAAATTCTTTTAAAAGCAAAGTAAACCATGAGATTTGAATATAATAATAAAGAGATGTTTTTGCTAACACCTAGCGAGTGAATAAATTTATGAAATCCTTTACTCATTCCTATGTAATAATGTGTTATAATTTGTTAGTAAGTAAGGTTTACTAACAACGGCAGCTAGTTTAATTAACAGGTAACGAATTGAACTAGTTCCCGACTTTTGTGGTGTCTTAACAAGGGAGACGTCACAGTATGTTATAATAATAATAATAATATTTTATTTTATCAAATAATTAACAGGAGGTAATAATGAATTTTATGAATTAAAAGTATTTACTTAAATCAAAAGAGTTTTGAATAATGTAATTAAAAGTAACTTAAATCGTTTTGATGAGTAGGAATTAAATGAATTGAAAATGTGAATTTTAGTAATAAAGTTAAATTCTTTTTGATTGAAATTGTAAAATGAATGGTAATTGATTAAAATGTAAAGACTAAAATATTTATTTAACCCTCCGAATACCACGGTCCAGATGGAACATAGAATACCACGGGGGCCTTTGTGAGACCCCATTCTTAATTTTGGTTCTTGACAACGTTTTGTGTGTCGGGTGGTTCAACTCTTTCACTTCACACCTGTTGGTACTTAGGAAAAGGAAAATCATCTTAGAAAATGATTAAAATTAATAATACTTGCTCAGAAAGTATTTATTTGGAAAAAGTGACAATTATGAAGTGTAGTGTTTTTCACCCAAAAAGTATCACCCTTTGAGACAAACATATCTCCAAAGCCTCCCACAATTTCTTCATCAAGTTCATCGCCTTGAATTTCATCAGCTATTTCAACAACGTCCTCAGCTGTAGAACATTCTGTAGTTTCTTGTACCTCATCGAGAAGGTCATTGGCTACAACTCTAGCCCTCTCCACAAGAAGTTTGCTTCTTGAAGACACAAGACGATCCATTTCACAACACGTACACACTGAACTTAGAATCAAACTGAACTGGAAGGAAAGAGATAACTAAACAACGAGTAGGACAAAGGGCAATGAGTGAACAACAGTGAGTGAGGGCAAAGTTTATTATGAGTAGGTAGACGTAGCTACAACTCGATACTCCCAATTTCTAGGAACGTCTTGTTTGTAAAAAGGGGAAAATGACTTTTTGGAACCGCAGTTGTGTTTACACTTCATGAACTGACTCGAGTGAAGCAATATTATGAAACTACACAACGATTTCATTTTCAGAAAAAGGGTACACAGAATACCACGGGGGTCTCGCGAGGACCCCAGCCACATTTTTTAGGAAACACTACGTGATTACAGTTGTGATATTGAAGTATTCAGCGGGAATGAAGATGAAAGTGGCAGTATATAGTTTGAAAAAAAAAGTCACAGAGCCACAATTAATTCCTTCCAGTTTTTCAATATATTTTCGTCGAAATTCCGTGAGACTGGGGTCATTAATGACCCCATGGTATTCGGAGGGTTAAACTGAAAATTGAAGGAAATGTCTGTGTTGATATGATTAGGAATGTTTATGCTCAGTCAGTGTTTGTAAAACAAGTTGTGTATACAACTGATGATGTAACCTGGTACGAGTAATAAACCTATGTTATATGTTTAACTGTAGATTCCCCACCTAAGTGCGGTCATGACCTCACCGGATCATGACCGTGAAAGTAGTCAATTATAGCAAATCAGAAATTTTAATTGTTATAACCGGCTTGTGGTTTGTTTTTGTTTTGTTAACCCGGTGGTTTGTTATTAGTTGGGGGGTTATTTTTAGGGGAATCTACCCGTTTTTGGAACAGGGTTATTTTCACCCATATAGAGGTGGTAGTCCATTAGGGGTGTATTCATCATGAATAGTAAGTAGATAATACTGAATTTTGTTGTAACGCCGAAGCAAGGATGGGGGTGGAATAAAAGAAAAAAGTCCACCCCTTCTGCATCAGTCCTTGTGGAAGCTGGGCACTACAGCCCAGGGGGGTCATAGTGAGTGTGGATGGGGGGTGACCAAATTACAGGCCACGAGGGAGATGTGGTTTACGGCTAGGATGAGGCCGGCGATGGCCAAGAAGCCTAGTGCAGAACACAGTAAATTGTAACAGGTATCAGGGGCTAAGGGATTTGGGGGGTCCAAAAAAAAAAAAAAAATCCTTAGGAGTTAAGGATAAAGTATTCTTGAGGGTGTAATATGTATTCTACAGTAATGTTATTATTTACTTGTATTATATGTAAGCAACTTGTAATTTTGGGGGGGGGAATAATGTTTTGTTAGGGGAGAAAAGTACTAATATTTAATTTGCATGGAATTCATACGTATTAGGTGTAAGTATACAGTAAGTTTATATTGCCATGTGGACATTGTATTTTAGATAGTCCAGTTACCGGGTTGTTTGAAACCAATGTAAATGTTTATGAGGAATTGTCATTGTTGTGGTAGTGTATGGGTACGAATTTAAATAATTAGAGTTGAATTAAGTAATTTAACAAATGGACAATATAATAAACTGGAATAATTTATTTTTGACTTGCTGTAAAAAAGGTGGTATGTTTTGTTTGTAATTCAATGCGAACATGATAATGTTTATTTGGAATGCTTATTATGAAGTATCCTGTTTATGTAACTGCATCTGCATGTAAAACAATTGTCTTAGTATAATAAATTAAAGGAAAAAACCAGTACTTTGTAAAAAAACCTAACCAGTACTTTGCTAACAATGAACCAGTACAACTAAGAGGAAACGCATCAGTTTGTATATGGATATGGAATAATGGAAGGCCATTTATTGATATTTTGCTTGAATGTTTCAGAGTCAGGTGATACTGTGGTGACTTGCCTGTCTGATTTTATGGTGTTGGGATCTTGAGAGGGAAGTCCAGTAAAGTCGGATAGGTGCAGCCACAGCCACCGGACTAGGGGGGTAAGTACCCATGATTTTAGTAGAGGTAAGGGGGTTGTTGGCGCTATATCTTCGCTGATCCTCTTAGGTTTTAGGCAATGAGAGTTTTTATGCTGCGGCATAAAACCTCTCATTGGGGACATATCTGGGACGGGGATAAATTTTAATAATTGAAAATAATTTTAAAGCAGTCAATGTTCACCTGTGGGGTACTTCGTATTAACCAACTATACATGCAGTGTTATTACAAAACAACACGTCTGTGTTTTGTCTCTGGACTCAGACAGGCCAGACATATTACGTAACGACATATAGTTCGCGGCAGTTGTGAATCACGGAAAAAATGAAGCCAAGGCATAGATTTCACCAGGCGGCAGAATGTTGCAGAATTCGCTGGCCCAGCTTCCAGAACATTTCAAAATAACAAATCGGAGCTTGGACTGACAATCACATGACCAGCCTCAAACCTGGTCGTCAGTGACCTAACGCCAGATTAAGCGGCAGTCGACACAATTTCTTCAGACCGCGTGGTCTTAAAAAATTGCTCGCGAGCGAGTTACGTCGGCTGACAAAATGTTACAAAAGTGTAATTTGAAACAATTGTAAACTAAATAAGGTGGAGTATACCGTGGCAGTGAAAAATTCATAAACGGTTGAAATAACATTTCGGAGTGATCAGAAACAGCAAATAACATGAGGCGGTGATGAAACTGTTAGGAATGCCATGGATTTGTTTAAGTACCCTTCATAACACTACCAAATCAATTCTATAAACCCATGAAATAAATACAAACACAGAGCTCTAATAACGGGGTTAAAAGATAAAAATGTAAAAAGTGTGAATGAGTGAGTGAGACAAAGTACTGGGTATTAAACATATTAACACTTTGTAGTCATATAAGCATAGTAATTGTAAGAATTGTTTTTTTTCTCATTTTGTATATCGATACTTTATGTGATTTCCATTTAACCAGAAACTAAAAAAAAACTTTTAATCAATGTAGTAATCAACCAGAGTAGAATTTGATATGTTATTACATAGCTGTAAAACATTATTTAATTTCATTAAATAAAATCCAAATAAGTTGTTTTAGCCAGCATAAACAGTGTTATTATAATTTCTCCACTCAACTCAAATAATCCTTCTGCAACTTTTTCGTCTGTAGAACCCTGGAGGAAAACCCGAAGGTAAGAAAAAGTAAAGTTTTATAGAAATGGTAAGTTTTATTAACAAATAAAAGCGAAAAGCTACACTCTGAGAGGATTAATATGTTCAAACATTATATTGTGAGTCACCAAATTTAAGAAAGTATAGGGTTGGTATTTGTTATGTTTTGAAAGTCATAATGTGTTCCCATCCCTATTTTTTTAAATCCAAATTAATATGATTGTACTGCTAACTTAACAGTCTTTATAGTTTAACATCTACATTTAGTTAGGTCTATGTTAGTGTACAGCTGAGTAAAACATTGAAATTCACTTTCCATTCCACTTTTTCAGTTTTTTAAAATTTAGTTAAGTTCTGATTAGTACTGAAATATTTAAATGTATGTGTGATTAATTATAATTATTTTAAATTAGTTTAGTAGAATTTAATTATTAATATAATTACATAATGATGTAGTAGTATTCTTAAAGCCTGATGAAAATATTTTTGTTTAGTTTGGTAATTATAGGTATGAAGATGTTGAGAAAGCAAAAGTACAGTGTGTTGTTCTGCCGTATATAGAGTGTTATGGGCCCAGAAATTTCTACAAAGACGGATTTCCTTGTGTAAAGTGAGTAACTTTTTTAATGGTAAAATAACACAGTTTGCTTTTATAATCAGTATTCAAAGGGTTGAAGAAGAACAATGCAAATGAATTCCTTCTGAATTTTGAATAAGAAGTGAAATTGATAGGCAATAATATAACTATCAAAGAGAAGACTGACTTCGTTATTTAACATTTCCAAGATTCTGCTACAAGATGGTACACGATTGTTTGAGACATATAACAAAATACAAACAACTAAAGACTCATTTGCAAGCTGCTGTTAGAATATTCATATACAAACTAAATATAATTATTTCACTACGACTCTGAACACAAAACTTTTTATGGGTAAAAACGTAAAAGTTTTACGTTATAACCTGAACCGGTTTACACTTTTAAAAAGCTTCTTCAGAGGTTGCTGCTGGTAGCACTGTCCGTCTTGTTGTTGGTGACAAAATCGATTTTCAAAAGATCGATATTGTGTGTGTGGGGTCTGATATGTTTGAATAATGCGTGTGATTTGAATTGCATCTGTTCATTTAGAATGTCGTTTTTATTTGTTTTCATGTGTTTGTATATTTCCAATTGTTCTAGAGTGTCTAGTTTTCAGCCTTTTGTGTATACATGTAGAATGTTCATGTTATTGTCAATGTTTTTGTATGTGTGGTTTGCTTCAATGAGGTGGTTTGCAAAGGTGGATTCTGTAGTGGAGTGGAGTGCCTTTGTGTGTTCAATGTATCTTTGTTTGAAGCTACGTCCTGTCTGGCCTATGTAGAATTTGTTGCAATCTGAGCAATTTAGTTTGTAAACACCAGGTAGATCGAATTTGTTTTGTGCTTTGAGTGTGTGTTCTGTTTTGTTAGTAATTTTGTAAGTGATTCTGTATCCTGCTTTTTTGAATTTGTGGGCTATTTTTTCAGTTTGTTTGTTGATGTATGTTAGTGTTATGAATTTGTTGTTTTCTGTCTTTGTCTGTTGTTTGTTTTGTGTAGGAGTTTATCGACTATTGTTCTGTCGTATCCAAAGTCAGGTGAGAGACCAACTAGAATATGGTAGATACAAAACAGGTGGAAAACTTACCCTTGAAGATTACATCAGTCAGCTGGTTGTAAGGAGTAAAGATGTACGTCCAAAATTCACAGAACATGAGTTGGTGTTAAAATTAGCATATTATGTCAACCAAGATAATAAGGTTGGTTGTATACACACGATGAATTAAAACCATTAAAGAATTATTAATTTTGCTCACACAGTAGGAACCCGTTTCACACCACATCAAAAATAGAACTGCTTCTCCATAAAACATTAGGTATGGTGAAATGTTTAACACTGAGTGAGGTAAAAGAGAGTATTTCATACAGAGAAAAGGAGAGGAGAGAGACGAAGAGAGGACCACAAGGTCGAGGGCAAAACAGAGGGAAGTAATACAAAGGCAAATTTGGTACTACACGTGGCCAAATTCAAAAAAAAAAATTTGCATAAGCCTTGTACTCATACCATACAGGCAGTAACTAAGCAACAGGAGAACAAGATGTGAAATCAACCCTTAACATCTAAGCAAAGTTGACTACTTCAACACAAAGTGTTAATGAATAATCTATTTCTACCTGATCTATATAGAAATAACACAACTAGATACTTCTATGAGAGAGGTGAATGAATTGAACTATTGTCCAACGGTCACTATACACATTAATAATTGTAAAGTGCAAGCATTGATCGACACGGGAGTGAGATTTTGGCTATTAGTAAAACGTGGTTACAAGACAACAACCAATATTTTAAAGCTACATGCCCTCTACCTGTTAATGACTTTTAAATCACCACTGCTAAGCATACCAGGGTATGGGTTAAGCAACAACTTCTTCTTCTTCCTCTGGCTCTGCATCCCTCTATGAGATTTAGCCTCCTCAACAATTCTACAGCATTCCCTTTTGTTCTCAGGAACAATCTTCCATCCTCTGATCCCCATGGTTTGCAGGTCCTCCTCAACACACTCCATCCACCTCTTTCTCAGTCTTCCTCTGGGCCTAGACTTTAAAGGTTTCCATTCTGTGATAGCTCTTGTATTTCTATGCTTCTCCAGTCTATAAATATGTCCTAGCCATCTAATTATCTGTGACTTAATAAACTTTACTATGCTTTCGCTGTTTATTAATGTATCAAGTTCAAGATTCATGTGGATCCACCAAGTTGCCTAAAAATTGTCCCAAGTATTTTCCTCTCTAATCGTTTAAGATCTTCATCTTTCTTCTGCACGGGCCATGTCTCACAGCCATAACACTACTGGTCTTATAAGGCTTTTATACATTTTCAGTTTAGAATTATGACTTAGGATCCTAGAGCATAATAGTTTCTTGTTTGTAAAATACGCTCTGTTTCCCTTTGCTATCCTTGATTTGATTTCCTTCTGTTCAAATTGTCCTCATTTAGCAGTGATCCCAGGTAGGTAAAATTATCTACTTGATCACAGCTATAGCCTCGAACATCCTGTGTATTTCTTTCATTATGTCTTGTTCTTGAAACACAAATGTACTTTGTTTTGTCCTGGTTTATTGACAACCCAACCTTCTTTACCTGTTCTTTTCCAGTTCTATGAATGTTTCCATTATTGCATTTTTGTTATGGCTGAGTATAATTATGTCATCAGGATATGCACCAATTTGCCTGCTTTTAGTAATTAAATTTCCATGGGCATTCACTTTAAAAACAGCTGCATGAAGTATGAGATTGAAAAGGTGTTGATAATGCATCACCTTATATCTACACCTGCCTTACACCACAACCAACGTTGTAAATATTGGTAAGCAAGAAGTGTTTGTAAATACAACCTGTGGGAATGTACTGTGTGTTTTTCCCATGCTAATAGTAAATAAACTATTTCATCACTGTATATTAGGAATGGATGCTTTGAATAAAATGAAGGCTGTAATAAATATAGCAGATCAAATGATGATGCCACGTAAAATATAAAATTTAATGCAGCCGGCAATGGTAAATGAACCTGTGACCATCTTCAGACATTCAATAACATATGTGAATGATGAACATCGTGACGACAAAACTGATTTGAAACACCAAGGGGTAGAACAAATAGACACCTTAATTAAAGAATATGCAGATATATTTAGCAAACTGCCTCTCTAAACTGTAACAATTTTATTTCAATTGCAAACTACTTTATTTTATTACTACACTTTGTTTACAATTTTTTGTTTTCGACTCTGTTGGCCGCCATCTTGTTGACTACCAACCTTGTAGAATTTACTTACCAGGTCCAGAGTTCTTTGAGCGTGTTTTGGAGAACAGAAATGGTTTACTCAAATAAATGCTTCAACTCTACTTATTTTTAAATGAACTTGGTTTTATTGAACACATTTTTTAGATTCTGCATAGTTAACTGAACTCATCAAAATGACTTACTTTGCATTATTATGAACAATATTCTCTCCCTCTTCTACACATCTACTCTGTGAATGTTAACTTGATACATTTTTATTTAAAATTTACCCTTCTTTATGAAGTTACAAAAGTGAAATTCATTAAAACACAAGAAAAACAGACTTTGAAAACATTATACTAAATTCTCTTAATGCTAACCAGTGCCATTAATTATGTAATTTCCACTCGCACATACGCTCACCTAGTACATAATTTAGATTCCCCTTTGAGCTCATTTTATGTTATTTCTTAAATTGGCAAGATTTTTATTGATTTTATTGTAATTTACTTCCCTTTTATAATCCTTGGATGTACGTCCATGAGATGTCTCCTCGTGCACGCGCACTACCTTATTGTCTCCTCGTTTTCACTTTTTTTTCTTTCTCACCGAACTGTCACTCTGCTTAAATTTGTCACTGCATTTACCTTGTTATTCAAAATACTGTTTCAGATTTAAAATGTAAAATTCACATTTTTGATGTGCGGGCGAGACGAAAACTGTACTCAGTCGGCAGGCGAGCGAACGGCACACATCCGTAATTGTTAGATGTTAATTGCCGACTGCCTTTGTTCTCAGCGCAGAACGCTGTCAATGCTGCGTCCACGCCTTACATTCCAAGTGACGTATTCGAAGGTTCGGCACTGACATCATATGTTTTGATCTCCATTTACAAAGGTCAAATGTCATGCGGCTAAAAATAGCTGCTTTGCTTGCGTCCGGCTTCACTGACTTTGGCACTAACTCGTTCACACTGCATACGTCGTTATTATTTCAAATAAAATTCACGATTATTATTTCTCCCCAAGTTACCCCGGTATGGTCCTAACTGTATTGTTACAAAACTAACATATATGAACATCGCATCAAGATCACAGATCCATCAAAATTCGTAAGGACGTGTCCAATTCCCATAAAATATGAAGAACAATCAAACAGTACCTTCTTATACTTATTAGTTTTGGTGGAAAAGATGAATGATGAAATTTGACTACGTTTGGATACTAGGAACTTGAATTGCATCGTAGAAAAAGGCTTTGACCATGCACCAACTACGGATGAGCTGTTCACAAAATGAAAGGGAGCTGAGTATTTAACCAAATCGATTAAACCTCCAGTTTTGGGGAGATTCGCATTCGAGAAGAATACAGGAACTGCGTTTCTGTATAAGAATAAATGGTACTAGCATAAGAGGAGAGAGATTACACAAGTCACAAATTAGTTGAATTCAAAGTTGGAGATATGGTATTAATACAATATAATCCAGTAGGAAAGAGAATAGATAACAGTGCAAAAAAGTTCATTATATTATATGAAAGTCCATATATGCTGCAAAGAAGAATGGGAGCACAAACGTTTATTGTATATGTTAATGAAAGACAGAGAGAGGTTGGCAAATATCATGCCTCATCGCTGAGGAAATATTTCTAGTTAGGAAGAACAAAATATACAGTAGTCGTGGAAGTCTTGAATGCGAAAGTGGGAAAGAGGAAAAATCGGAACAAAATATGTAGGATAATTTGCCTTGGTGGAGATAAGTGAAGGAAAAAATGAAATTATGGATTTTATAGTATAACAAGAGCAGTGTGTACCTGTAATAGATTCTTCAAGAAAAAGCAAACAGAAAATGGAAATGAAAAAGCGTAAATGATAGTAAACAGAATAAAATAAGGTTTATTGCATCATATTGTAACATAAAAATATGATTGTCTTGTTGATACAACCTCTTCATTCACTTTTTTAAATATTATATATATACAAACTTTCGCTAGTAAACACTTACTTTTGGTTTTTTGTCCCAAACGTTTCGACGTGGTGTCCGTCTTCCTCAGTGGGATTTGAAATGCAGAGTGTCAGTACAAAGTAACCGTTATGGGTTGTAGGTGTGTGTGGTGGGGGTTGTTGGTGGGAGGGAATTGGCGCTGGGATTCAAAGTGTGTGTTTGAACAAGTGTATCAAAAGGTATATATATGATCTATAGTGTAATTGGTCATTTAATATGTTGTTTGGTTGTAGTGTGTGATGTCTGTATATTTCATATTGTTCTGCTGTGTTTAGTTTTCTACTTTTAGGTAAGTAGTGTAGTATTTCCATGTTGTGTTCTATGTTTGTGTAACCGTGATTTTCATTTTGTAAATGTGTGGCGAATGTAGAGTGTATGTAGTTTGTGGTGAGGGCTTTTAAATGTTCTGAGTATCTTGAGGAAAAAGATCTTCCCGTCTGGCCGATATAGAACTGGTTACAATCACTGCAGTTTAATTTATAAACGCCTGTTTTGCTGTATGTGTCTGTGTCTTTGTTAGGATTATTTATGTTTTTCCTGATGGTGTTGTTAGTTCTGTAGGTTACTTTATAATTGTGTTTCCTGAATGTGTTAGCAATTTTGTGTGTGTTGGAATTGTAGTATGTGAGTGTGATGTATTTACTGGGTTGTGTACTGTTGGTTTTATGTGTTTTACTTTTTGTGTTTAGGATGCGTTTGTGTAGTTTGTTTATTAAATCGGGATTGTACCCATTTTTGACAGCTATATATTTGATTGTGTTGAGTTCTTCTTGGTAGTCATGTGTGTTTTGGGGTATTGAAGTGAGCCTATGGAGCATGTAGTTGAAAGCTGCATGTTTGCGTTGAGTTGGGTGGTTGGATGAGTTATGTATGACCATGTCTGTTGTGGTGGGTTTTCTGTATATTTGTATGTGTGTGTGTTGTTTGTTTTGGTAATTGTAAGGTCCAGGAAGTTTATGCTATTGTTTTGTTCTGAATCTAGTGTGAATTTTAATTTTTGGTGTATAGTGTTAATGTATTTGTGGAAATTTTCAATTTGTCTTTTGTTGCCGTTGTATAGGAGTAAAATGTCATCAACATATCTGTGTCAATATATGATTTTGTTGGTGTACTTGTTATTGTTTAATGTGTTCTTGTTCTATGGTATGAACGAATATTTCGGCTAGTATTCCTGATATAGGGGAGCCCATGGGTAGTCCATCTGTTTGTATGTAAAACATGTTATTGTGTGAGAAATAATTTTGTTCATTGATAATTTTAGTGAGATGGATGATCTCTTTTATGTGTGTTTCTGGTGTGTTATTTAGTTTTAGTAACTGTTCTAATGTAGTTATAGTTTCTTTTATGGGTACATTGGTGTATAGGTTTGTTATGTCAAAAGAAGCTAGAGTAGAATTGTGTGGAATGTGGACATGTTGAGTTTTATTCACCAGATCTATATTATTTTTGGTGGTGGTGTTGTTTGTTAAATTTATGTTGTTTCTGATTAATTTATCTAAATGTCTAGCTATTTTGTGTGCGGGTGCTTGTGTGTTGTTTATAGGTGATCTTTATAGGGAATTTTAACAACAAACTACTACTTTGTTGCCGATACTGTAGTACACATATAAAAATTATCCCCTCCGCCTTTAACTATAAATTTCATTTATAGAAAATTACCCCCACCCCGTTCAACTAGCCTCTTCATTTATAGATATTTCATCTACGTTTCTACAGTGGATTATTAAGATCTTCTTATCAGGATACTTTATTTATCAAAATTAAGTACTTTACTCTTGTTACAACAAAAAATGTTTCTGGTAAACTACCCTTTCCCAGTAACCGATGTTCACCAAAATCAACAGGCCTTTCGATCTCTACAATATAGGGACATATGCAAAACATTATTTGATTATGATTGAATTTACGGCAGTTATCGTTCGTCATAGACAAAATTAACCTTGTTATCACATAAAATGTTGCAGGTAAACTACCCCTTCCTCATAACTGATCTTCACCAAAATCAAAAGGTCTTGAGTCCTCTACAATTCAGGGATGCATGCAAAACATTATTTGATTTTGTTTGAATGTGCGGCAGTTATCGTTCGTCATAGAAACAATTACTCTTGTTAAAACATTAAAGGTGGCAGGTAAACTACCCCTTTCCCTTAACCGATCTTCACCAAAAACAATAAGTCTTGAGAACTCTACAAATCAGGGCTGTATGCAAATAATTATTTGATTCTGTTTGAATTTGCGGCTGTTATCGTTTGCCATAGAAAATACCGTTTTAAAACATAAAATGTTGCACGTAAACTACCCCTTTCCCTTAACCGATCTTCACCAACAACAATATGTATTGAGAACTCTACAATTCAGGGCTGCATACACAAAATTGATTGATTCTGTTTGAATTTGCGGCTGTTATCGTTTGCCAAAAAAAATACCCTTGTTAAAACATAAAACGTTGCTGGTTAACTACCCCTTTCCCTTAACCGATCTTCACCAAAACCAACAGTTCTTGAGAACTCTACAATTCAGGGCGCATGCAAATATTTGATTCTGTTTGAATTTGCGGCTGTTATCGTTTGCCATAGAATATACACTTGTTAAAACATAAAATGTTGCAGGTAAACTACCCCTTTCCCTTAACCGATCTTCACCAAAACCAATAGGTCTTGAGAACTCTATAATTCAGGGTTGTATGCAAAAGAGTAGTTGATTCTGTTTGAATTTGCGGCTGTTATCGTTTGCCATAGAAAAAAATTACCCTTGATTAAAAAAAACCGTTGTTGGTAAACTACCCCTTTCCCTTAACCGATCTTCACCAAAATCAATAGGTCTTGAGTACTCTACAAATCAGGGCTGTATGCAAACAATTATTTGATTTTGTTTGAATTTGCGAATCTTATCGTTTGCCATAAAAAATACCCTTTCAAACATAAAACGTTGCAGGTAAACTACCCCTTTCCCTTAATCGATCTTCCCAAAAACAATAGGTCTTGAGTACTCAACAAGTCAGAGCTGTATGCAAAAAATTATTTGATTCTGTTTGAATTTGCGGCTCTTATCGTTTGCCATAGAAAATACCCTTTTAAAACATAAAACGTTGCCGGTAAACTACCCCATTCCTAAAACCGATCTTCACCAAAAACAATAGGTCTTGAGAACTCTATAATTCAGGGCTGTATGCAAAAGAGTAGTTGATTCTGTTTGAATTTGCGGCTGTTATCGTTTGCCATAGAAAAAAATTACCCTCGATTTTAAAAAAACTGTTGCTGGTAAACTACCCCTTTCCCTTAACCGATCTTCACCAAAAACAATATGTCTTGAGTACTCTACAAATCAGGCCTGTATGCAAAAAATTATTTGATTCTGTTTGAATTTGCGGCTGTTATCGTTTGCCATAAGAAAAAAATCTACAGACACTTTTCGAAAAATTACTTTTTTTCATGTTTTGAGTGTAGTACAATCAGAATCTGCAATAATCTCGAACACGATTTTTTTCGCCATCACCATACTTCCATTTCCTTAAGGAACATGGAAGTAAAATATCAGTATGGAGAACCATACATGACTTCCATGTTCTAAGATTTATATTTAAAATCATATTCGCAATGAAATGTTTCCATAGAAACTACTTCTTTCTACTTATTGCTTCAGCCTTAACCACAGTACTGTGGTCACTAACGTATACCACCTCACGTTTTCGCAGTCGATTTTCACTGATGATGGCAGTTGATGGCACTGCCGAAAAGTCTGGTTTTGCAGAAAAAATTGGACTACGGCTAAACAGCCCGGGAAGCAATTTTAACAAAAAACTACTTCTTTGTTGCCGATAACGTAGTACACATATAACAAATTCTACCCTCCATCTTCAACTATAATTTTCATTAATAGAAAATTACCCCCACCCCATTCATCTAACCTCTTAATTTATAGATATTTCATCTACGTTTCTACAGTGGATTACTATGAGCTTCTTATCAGGATACTTTATTTATCAAAATTAAGTACTTCACTCTTGTTAAAACATAAAATGTTGCAGGTAAACTACCCCTTTCTCTTAACCGATCTTCACCAAAATCAATAGGCCTTCAGTCCTCTACACTTCAGGGATGCATGCAAAAAAATATTTGATTCTGTTTCAATGTGCGGCAGTTATCGTTCGTCATGGAAACATTTCTCTTGTTACAACATAAAATGTTGCAGGTAAACTACCCCTTTCCCTTAACCGATCTTCACCAAAATCAATAGACCTTGAGCTCTCTGCAACATAGGAAAGGGTGCAAAAAATTATTTGATTCTCTTTGAATTTTCGGCAGTTATCGTTCATCATAAAAAAATTACCCTTTTTAAAACAAAACGTTGCTGATAAACTATCCCTTCCCTTGACCGATCTTCAACAGAATCAACAGACCTTGAGTTCTCTTTAGTTCAAAAAGGTATGCAAAATCCTAGTTGATTCTGTTTGAATTTACGGCAGTTATCGTTCGTCATATAAAAAATTTCCCTTGTTAAAACATAAAATGTTGCTGGTAAACTACCCCTTTCCCTTAACCGATCTTCACCAACACCAATAAGTATTGAGAACTCTACAATACAGGGCTGTATGCAAAACATCATTTGATTCTGTTTGAATTTGCGGCTGTTATCGTTTACCATAGAAAAAAATACCCTTGATAAAACACCGTTGCAGGTAAACTACCCCTTTCCCTTAACCGATCTTCACCAAAAACGAGGTCTTGAGTACTCTACAATTCAGGCCTGTATGCAAACAATTATTTGATTCTGTTTGAATTTGCGGCTCTTATAGTTTGCCATAGAAAACACCCTTGATAAAACATAAAACGTTGCTGGTAAACTACCCTATTCCATTAACCGATCTTCACCAAAAACAATAGGTCTTTAGTACTCAACAAAACAGGGCTGTATGCAAAAACTTATTTGATTCTGTTTGAATTTGCGGCTCTTATCGTTTGCCATAGAAAAAACCCTTTTAAAACATAAAACGTTGCAGGTAAACTACCCCTTTCCCTTAACCGATCTTCACCAAAAACAAAAGGTCTTGAGAACTCTACAATTCAGGGCAGTATGCAAAACATTATTTGATTATGTTTGAATTTGCGGCTGTTATCGTTTGCCATAGAAAAAAAATCTACAGACATAGACAGACACACAGACACTTTTCGAAAAACAACTTTTTTTCATGTTTTGAGTGTAGTACAATCAGAATCTGCAATAATCTCGAACACGATTTTTTTGCCATCACCATACTTCCATTTCCTTAAGGAACATGGAAGTAACAAATGATGATAGCCATTTAAAGATAAAAATGGGAATATAACAAAAATTAAGGTAGTCAACTGTTCAGAAGAATGCAAGGATTTATGAAATAGAAGCTACAATAATTGGTTTTTCACTCTGGTTTAAATGTACACAAATTCAAAAAGTAAATCAATTGCATATGTTATCAAGTAAAATTACCTTTTGAGTAGAATATCACCAAAGTGGTATGAGTATTGTTGAAAGAAGTGTTTGTTTTAAGGTGAACAAGAATCTGATGGTTGTAAAATGTGTGACATATTTAAGTAAAAAGATAATAAACAATAGAAATGCAATGCCAAGAATTGTTTATTGACTAAGATCTATGTTAATTGGCTTGGGTAAGCTTAAGAACAGCAGACTGTCATTAAAGAGAGAAGTTTTTATTCGTTATGTGCTTCCTGATATGACTTATGGGTGAGAAACATGAACAGTTTACACAAGAATGACGCACTAACTGTAGACTTCATGGTGAAGCATGGAAAGGGCTGTGCTAAGAATAACAAGGCAAGACAAGAAAATGATTAAATTGTTTGCAACCAAATTAAAATATGTTCTTTACAGAATTAAGAAGATTAAATGGAGGTGGGCAGCACATTTGCTTAGGTAAGAAGATGGCAGATGGGCAGGTTGCTAGGTTGAAGGCTAAGAGGACACCACTTTGCCAGATGGAGAGATGTTATTCAGGACAAAATTAAGCATGTTGTTCAGTAAATTGGACAAGAATTATTCAGGAAAGCAAACATTGGAGAAAGACTGGGTAGACAGAAGTGCCGGTGCTATTAATAATATTTGTTTCTATTTGTGTATATCCACATTCCAAATCCTTGAACTAACATCCATTTATGATAGTTTATGTAAATAATAAAATAATTGATAATAACCCCA
This sequence comes from Magicicada septendecula, assembly GCA_034769895.1. Taxonomy (NCBI): domain Eukaryota; kingdom Metazoa; phylum Arthropoda; class Insecta; order Hemiptera; family Cicadidae; genus Magicicada; species Magicicada septendecula. Next base: position 1,206,520,368 of record CM068367.1, read on the forward strand.
ATATTACAAGTGCACTTGCTGAATAATATAAATTAATGTACACCTATACTGGCATGCTCATATGTAGACCTACATAACAATAGTGTGTGCCTATTTCACTTATAGGTGAAATAGGCACACACTATTATTGGTTGTGCAAGTACAAGTACTCTTTTAAAGCATCTCAGAAATGCACTCTTTATCCGCTACACACAGACATTATGGACAGTCTATATGATATTCAAATTAAATGAATTGATTGAAGAAAGTTAGTGTGAGTTATTAATTTTGTTTATAACAATCGTATGCTGTCTTCCGATATACACAGTAGAGTATAAAATACGTACAATAACACCTACTTTACATTTTCTTGATTGGTTGCTAATTAAAACAATTTTTCATATAAAGTTTTATATTTATAATATATTTTCTAGTATTATACATTATATGCATATAATTAAATTATTAGTTTAATGAGGATTGTTCAATAGAAACACGTTTGATCTGCACAGCCATGATTTTGTCAGTATGGCAATGGAATTCATTTGTTTATATGTCTGTTTAAGTACTAGTGACACGTCTGTCAAAAATATTTGCAGTTTGCTCCTTTCTAAACGTTGAGACTGGGTTGAAAAATGGCGTCTATGATAAAAAATCCGTCCAAAGATAATCTGCCGTTATTCAGTTTTTGGCCGCTGAGGGGCATCAGCCAGTGGAAATTTATATGAGAATGAAAGCGGTATATGGTGACTATAGTTATTCTCATATGGCAGTATTTGAATGGTGCAATAAATTTTGACAAGGAAGAGAATCCACTAAAGATTTGGCCCGTCCCGGACCTGCATGTGTTGCAGAATCAGATGAAAATGTGAGACAGCTGGAAACTGCTTTACGCGCAAACAGGCGCATCAGAGTTAGAGAACTTCCTCAAATATTGAGCATCAGCATGGGAACTGTTCATTCCATCATTCATAGTCTTGGCTATCACAAAGTTGCTGCTCAGTGGATTCCATGACTGCTTACTGATGAGCAGAAAAATTTGCATTCGGCCTTATCATTACAGCATCTTGGTGTTATCATTACGAACCAGAATCCAAATGTCTAGTATGCAGTGGAAGCATGCACAATCTCCGAAGGCGAAAAAATGTCGGTCCCAACCTTCGGCAGGAAAAGTAATGGTGACCGTATTTCTTGATTATCAGGGTATGCTGCTCTTAGGTTTCAAAGAACCTGGTGTCAACATCAAGGCTGAGTGATATGCAGACAGCTTAAAACGCTTTATGGATCAGCATAAAGAATAAACATCCCGGGAAGCTCACAAATGGTGTCATTCTTCTGCATGATAATGCTCGACCCCATGTAGCCTATATGATTCAAGATCTGCTTGGTCGTATGAAGTAGGAAGTCTTAAAACTTCCACCTTACAGTCCCGACTTGTCCCCATGCGATTATCATGTTTTTGCCCCATTAAAGAAATCTCTAAAAGATGGCGGTTCAAACCAGACGCTGAGGTAGAGTTTGCTGTTAGAAAATGGTTCCGCCAACAGCCGCAAGAATTTTAACTGCAGGGAATCTACAGATTAGTGCAACAGTGGGACTCGTGCCGTAATGTTAATGGAGACTTCTTTTAAAATCATTGAATCAAAAATGCTTTACAGCCTCTAAACATGTTTCTATTAAATAATCCTCGTACTTATAACACATTTTTTAGGATGTTTTCTATAATTTTACTACTATATATTGTAGGATGGGCGCCATGTAGTACTTATAATTTCAAGATTTCACTTATACATTTTATGGGCTCAGTTGATCTGGAACATTTAATTGTGTTATGATAAATTCCACTTCTTTACATTTTTGTTGCATGTTTATGTTAATATCCAGTTGTATCTTTATTAAAGATGTTATCTTGTCTTATATATATTAATGATGTATACATATTACATATTTCTTGTTCAAGTAAAGATTAGTTATACCTTCCATTATGATTAATGCAATGATTGTCTTGTCAATAGGTACCATGGACATTATTTTGTAACAACGCTTATGTATAGCATCTTGCTGGGATTTTTGGGAATGGATCGCTTTTGCTTAGGACAAACAGGTACAGCTGTAGGAAAGTTACTTACATTAGGAGGTGTTGGCATTTGGTGGGTTGTTGATGTGATCCTTCTTGTTACAAATGGTCTGCAGCCAGAAGATGGAACTAACTGGAACATTTATGCCTAATAATTAATATGATGATTTGAGTGTAATTTATGTTTTTTAAAAAAAGAATTTTTAAGGAGGTGGCATAAGATCCAGATTAATTAGATTGCATCCATACTACGTGTAAATAGTGCTCACACAAAACTGGAAGAACACAAATTTATATGGGTCTGGCCTATAATTATTTAATTTATTTTTTTAATAACAAAAAGCAAGTAGCAGATATCAGTATGACAAATAAACTTCTTATATCCATTTCTATGCATATCAACAGCAAATAAATAGCTTTCTGTACAGTGCCTAGTATTTACATACTTGTAACAGATATTGAATGGCATATTCAAGAAACATACTTCAGTACTAGTAAAACAGTTATTGTCCTGCCGATTATTTTATGGAAAAACTTTTTCTTCTATTAAACGAATGTAATTTTATAATTAAAACAATAAAGTTTGTTCAGTTTTGTTTGTGTAATGTGTCTTTTAAAAACATGATTCCTACACGAACATACCATTTTTAAATTCATTTCAAAACGTAAATTTTTGTATTTCTAGATTTTTCTTATATTTAAGTTTTTTCACAACCTAATAGCTTTTTTACCCCAGTTCTCAGAGAACAAAAATTATTTTTTATAAGAAAGTACTAATTATTTGTACAAGGTGTGCCGGTTCGAAGCCGGCGATTGCAAAATATGAATTCTAGAAGGTTTTCATGGTTGTAATATGCGTGAGTGAGGCGCGGAGCCGGCTTTTACAACATATTCTAAAACAAGTCAGTTTACGGTAACTTAACGTGATACACTCGCGGACTTTGGTCGACGGTATGAGGGGAGCGGTGCGGTGTGCGGTTGCGCGCGCAGCTCGGCCAGTGAGGTGGAAATTGTTCTCTGCCGGATTGAGTCAACGCTCGTCTTTGCTCACCGTGTTCTTTCCCCCTTCGTCTCTGCTCTTCGATTCGTTTCTGCGCAGTTTGGTATCTTCTACATGATTGAGTAGAGAATATACGACACCCCGGGTTCTCGCCCTAAGTCGGGTTCCTGGCTGGCTTGAGCCGATCACCTGTTCAAGCTGTGAACCATATCAAGACCGCCTACGAAGAGGGAGATGGAGACGGGATCACCACGTTGCACTCACCAGCACTTATGAGGTGACAATTATGCTTTTTCTTTTTTGGGGGCCGAACCGGCAGTGTGCCTGTTTTATGAGAATAACTTAGATGCCTGGGGACCACGTGTCCAGACTCTATTTGGGAAGTGAATTGTGATCATGACTCTGAACACTTTAACTTAAAATTTCATATACCTTTTATAACTCAGTTAAGTAACACTAAATGCTATGTCTGTAAGTGCGTGCTGCACTGCGAGAGCGCGCCATAGAGAGATTTTAATCTTGTACCGTTTTTATTGTTGCATCCGATTTACTCTTTCAAAATTTATTATTGCCCAGTAGTTCTGTTCCGGCTGGAACAGCTGCGTATAAATTTTTAATTTGACTAGGGATTTCATATTTAAGGACTGGGGACTTTCTGGGGGTTTTTCTTGGGGACTTTTCTGGGTTTACAATATGGGACTTAGTTTTCTGACACGCTGGTACAACTTCAGACAGGTTGATTGCCTGTCAACTTTTGTCCACTACATGTGGGCGCGCTCCCACAGATGCCAGAGCACAACCACCTTATTGTACTCTTTTTCTAATTATTTTATACAGTTACCTGAGGCTAATCGAAATGATTTATTAATGTTCTTGAAATATTTTAGCCAATTTTGCCCCTTGCACAAGGGCTAAGCTGATTGTTTTCCTATCTGGCAAGTACATATGGGTTGACTTCACACGTAGAGAAGTTGCTGTTTAATTTTGAATATTAACTGGTTTTCATCCTTTTCTTTTTGGGTAAATTAAATAGATATACATATTGTCCAAATCTTCTGATATTGTAAAGCCTCAATCAATTAATTTCTGTTATTAATGTACATAAGGATTTAATTCCTTTTTGAGATTTTGTGAAGTCAATACTGTCTAGAATTTTATAAACACTGTCTGGAAGTAGGTGAGGAGTTGTTAACATTACCTGGTGCTGTGAACGGAACAAAGGTTCACACACTCATCACGAGTCATTAATAAACGGAATGCTAGACAAATGGGTGGTCCAGTTTCAGTTATCCTTCATGAATTATTCGTCTTTAAAGGGGTTGGAGTTTGGGTTGTCCTACTGAACGGGTTGCTGACGAGCGTATATTTTATCACTGCCGGGGCATAAGATGATAGTTGCTTTACCCAGTGGGTGGGTGCGTTACAGGGGCATGCGTGCTGAAAGTAAATGACTGTGAGTTGTGTACCTTGTGTTCTGTGTGTGTGTTGTATGTGTCTAGCTAGCCACACGACGGGGAGAATTTTACATGTGTTTGTGCATTTTATATTTTATTTATGTATGCACATTTAACTTATATGCTGTTATATACACTTGTTCTGATGTAATTCTATTCAATTATATACACTTGTTCTTAGGTAAACTGGAATTATATATGCTAGTTGTGATTCAAATTTTTCTAATATATATATGTATACACATTTACTTTGTGCACACTTATGTTGATGTACACTTAATTATACATGCTTGCCATGATGTACCTTTTGGTAGTTTTTATATAGATACATATTTATCTTGTACACATGTATGAATTCCAGAGACATAATAAATCTGTTATTGTTATATTATGGCTGAGTTCATTGCAAGTCCCGTCATACTGGACCCAGCATAATTTTTGCTTCTCTAGGCTCCTGCCTAGTTCTAAATAACTTGTAACCTCTCTTTGATAGCCAACAAGCAAGGAGATAGACATTTAACAAGAAATAAAATAAATACTTAAAGCCAAGGAGAGGTTACAAATGGTAGCCGGAGCGTGGTTCATTCTGGGCTTGAACCCTTGGGTCCTGGTGTGTGACGGGGCTTGCAGACTCGGGAATATTAAGGCAGTTGTAAATTAATGATTGTTGTAAAATAGTGGATAGATGCCAGTGTAGGCTAATTGTAAGTTGTTTAAAATTGTGAGTCGGGTCGCACCACTGAGGCGGTTAATAGTGTTAAAAAATTTTGATAGCTTGTATTGCCGGGGAGTCTTAAATGTGGCCTGGAATATGGAATGTTCATTGGGGTCGGTGTTGAGCGTAGTATATTGACGGGATGCGGTATGGCCCTATCGGAAGTCGGTACTGTCACTGACTAAATTAGTGAATCACGAATTTTGATTGTTAGTTAGTTGTTTCTGTTTGAGTTATGTGTTGGTACAGTATGGGTGTTTTGTATTGTTGTTTGTCTCTTGTCTCCTTCCATCGTGGATTGCATGGTTCAGAATAGGCCAGGTTTCCGCAGCGCTAGAGAACCCGGGGGTCTACTCAAAGGAAGGACAGTACTTGAGTTTTTCCGATTTTTGTTAATATGTTTTTGTAGGTTATGTTTGTGTTAGGTGTTTAGTGGGGATTTGTTTTATGATTGTTTGTTTTGAATTGTGTAATTCTGGCGGGGATATGCTACGAGAAATTGCCCCACCCTCTTACAGGCGTTCTCCAGAAATTTCCGGTGGTGGATGGATTTGATGAGGATCAGCTGTTGGTTTTCTTGGACCTGGTCCTGCAGGTGGCAGATTTCCCAGGGGTGTCCGATGGGGAGGTCTTGTTTCTTATATACCCGTATTGCCGGAGTACGTTGGCTAATCTGGTCACCAAGGCTCTGCGTCGGGGTGACAGTGTTGATGCTTTCCATGGGGAGGTGTTGAACTTCTTCATACCCACTCGACGACGCTTCAAGCTTGAGTTGGAAAGATTCTATCGCCCACAGGCCTACGGAGAGGCGTTAGGAGATTTCGTGCGCGATATAAGGAAAGCTGCCCGGGTGTTAAGATTGGGGTTGCCCGAGACAGAAGTTATCCAAGCAATTCTGCAAGGACTGACTCCCCAGGAGAGATCTCGTTTGGCATTTGCAGATCGTCCACGTTGTTTTGCGGACCTTGAGCGACTGTGTGTGCTTTCAGGAACGGTCCAGGCGGCTGACGAGTCCCGAGGAAGAGATGCCACAGATGTCCAATCCTCCAGTGGTTCATCAGGAAGAGCCAAAAGGGACAAACATGGAGGTTGGAGGAAAACCCAAGAGACGCTTAGAAAGCCTGTATATTCCGGAAGTGATGGAGGCTACAAGGGGGTGGCAAGTGTGAAGACGGCAACAACAGCAGCAGCACAGAAAACAAAGAAACAGGAAATTAACAGGGGAAGAAGAAATTATGTTAGGGAACAACCATCGGCAAGTAGGGAGCCGGTAGTTGGGCGTTATTCTTATTTGGAGAAAAAGGAAACTGTAAAAGTACAAGTGCCTAAGAGAGTAGTGGATGAAGAAGGTGAAGCAGAAGTAGAAGAGAGGAATTATTTCGTGGGGACAATACAAGAGGACGAGGACACGTCAGTTAAGACGGAGTTGCAGGACTCGAAGAGGACGTCATGGTTGAATCCAGAGGCAGCAGAATTTGTTCCGGTATTTACATCTCGGTTCGTGACGGATCCAGATCCGGTAATATCGTCATCGCCTACGCCGGCATATGAGAAGTCACTTGATGGTGTAGCTTTACCATCGCCAGTAGAAATTAGTGTAGTCATTGCACATGAACCTGGACAGCTGGATTCCAGGGTGGAAGATGTTGAGGACGTTGTGGTTGCTGAAGGTGGTCAAGGAGTGGAATCGACAGAAGAGTCAGAAGAGCGGTCTGCAGATGCTGCGCAGGTGAGTATAGTTGTAGGGGTTAGGGAGACGGTAGAGTCTGAAGTTGCAGATGGACACAGGGATGTCCGGACTGCGAGTGTTTCTGAGGTTGTGGATGGACAAGGGGATGTCCATGCCGCAAGTGTAGTAGAAGTAGATGAGGTAGAAGTTGAGGAGAAATTTGGTGGCAGCGTTGTAGAGTTTGTGAGTGAGAGTGATGTAGTGTGTGAAGATGTGCAGACGCCTTCTGTAAGTATTGTTGAGGATTCCGAGGAACGGGAAGAAGTTTCAGGTGGACCAGGTGAGCAACTAGAGGAGGATGAGGATGTGCAATGTTCAGATGGTGGTAGTGGCGATGATGTTGATGATAAATGTGTTGGGGAAAACGAGATCAGAGAAGAGGTTAGAGAAGAGGTTTGTGAAGCGGCTGGCGATGAGTGTCATGCAGAAATTGGTGAGGAGCTGCGGGAAGATGCGGTTGAAGACGGATCAGAGGAGCAACTGGGAGAGGCTGAGGAGGTGCAGTGCCATGATGTTGATTTGGATTATGTGGACGAAGAAGGGGAAATTGTAGAAAAGGAAGAAATTGTAGCAGAGGAGTTAGACGGCAAGCATAATCCAAGGCGGAGTGAAAGTAGTGAGGTAAGTTGCCTTGATTCTGATTCGGAGGAAATCAGTCAGTACAGGTCAACACGAGATAATTTCTTGGAGAGTGGTGTCCGAAAGGAGCGAATACCTAAGGTGCGGTATAGAAAGGTAAGAAGCAGAGGTTGACGGGTAGCGGGTAGATGTTCCCCACATTCCCAGTGGTGTTCATCTATTTCAGGGTTGCGCCCCTGCCCACGCGAGCCTTGGTTTCCTCCATTCTTCCTTATTTCCGGAGGTAGCCAGGTCCTTGCCCTCAGTCCTAGCTATTGCCCTTTAATGATCCTTGCCCCATTTCATCTTCCCAATTTTCCTACCACTCCCCTAAAAAAAAAAAAAAAAAAATCTATCAAACGGAGTTAGAGAGAGACTTAGCTTGTGGTCCTCGACATCGTCAGTTTCCCCTGTGTTAAAGGTTAGATGGAGTGATGGTGTGCTGTTGCTGATTGTTGATAGTTGTTGAGGTTTATGTTGTTCATTATAGGGTCCGAGCCATGCCGCATTCTCCGGTTTTCCTGGTGTTATTTTGTTGAGAGAGAAAGTCGTGTAGTAGGTGCCGTAGGAAAGTAATCCCCCTCTAGTTATGTGGTATTCTAATGAGTAAATGATGGGATTAATGTTCGTGTGCCCCTGGTGCGGTCCTCTCTGTCCGGCTGAGCGGGGCCGTCCGCCCTTGTGTAGGGAGTGGGCCAGCCATATGGCAAGGTTGGAGATGCCTTGTAGGTGCATGTGGCTGGTCGGTCCGAGAGACGGACGGGAGTAGTACGGTCACTCACATATCAAGGTGGAAGATACCTTGTTTGGTCGTATGACGAATATGTGAGTGGGACCGGTGGGAGTAATTGGTGGTCACCGGAGATGGTGACGTGTTGGGGCGGTCCCGTGGGGTTGGCGTGGCGGAGAGGGTCGCATGGGGATTGGTGGTGTTCTCCTGAGAGCAAATGCCATCGAGCCACCTTACCCACGATATCCACCGGTTTTTCAGTTGGAAGTACACTGCAGGGTACCTTCCCGAGTTTTGTGGGGCAACCGGGTTGCCCTTTCGGGGTGGGGGTGTGCCGGTTCGAAGCCGGCGATTGCAAAATATGAATTCTAGAAGGTTTTCATGGTTGTAATATGCGTGAGTGAGGCGCGGAGCCGGCTTTTACAACATATTCTAAAACAAGTCAGTTTACGGTAACTTAACGTGATACACTCGCGGACTTTGGTCGACGGTATGAGGGGAGCGGTGCGGTGTGCGGTTGCGCGCGCAGCTCGGCCAGTGAGGTGGAAATTGTTCTCTGCCGGATTGAGTCAACGCTCGTCTTTGCTCACCGTGTTCTTTCCCCCTTCGTCTCTGCTCTTCGATTCGTTTCTGCGCAGTTTGGTATCTTCTACATGATTGAGTAGAGAATATACGACACCCCGGGTTCTCGCCCTAAGTCGGGTTCCTGGCTGGCTTGAGCCGATCACCTGTTCAAGCTGTGAACCATATCAAGACCGCCTACGAAGAGGGAGATGGAGACGGGATCACCACGTTGCACTCACCAGCACTTATGAGGTGACAATTATGCTTTTTCTTTTTTGGGGGCCGAACCGGCAGTGTGCCTGTTTTATGAGAATAACTTAAATGCCTGGGGACCACGTGTCCAGACTCTATTTGGGAAGTGAATTGTGATCATGACTCTGAACACTTTAACTTAAAATTTCATATACCTTTTATAACTCAGTTAAGTAACACTAAATGCTATGTCTGTAAGTGCGTGCTGCACTGCGAGAGCGCGCCATAGAGAGATTTTAATCTTGTACCGTTTTTATTGTTGCATCCGATTTACTCTTTCAAAATTTATTATTGCCCAGTAGTTCTGTTCCGGCTGGAACAGCTGCGTATAAATTTTTAATTTGACTAGGGATTTCATATTTAAGGGCTGGGGACTTTCTGGGGGTTTTTCTTGGGGACTTTTCTGGGTTTACAATATGGGACTTAGTTTTCTGACACGCTGGTACAACTTCAGACAGGTTGATTGCCTGTCAACTTTTGTCCACTACATGTGGGCGCGCTCCCACAGATGCCAGAGCACAACCACCTTATTGTACTCTTTTTCTAATTATTTTATACAGTTACCTGAGGCTAATCGAAATGATTTATTAATGTTCTTGAAATATTTTAGCCAATTTTGCCCCTTGCACAAGGGCTAAGCTGATTGTTTTCCTATCTGGCAAGTACATATGGGTTGACTTCACACGTAGAGAAGTTGCTGTTTAATTTTGAATATTAACTGGTTTTCATCCTTTTCTTTTTGAGTAAATTAAATAGATATACATATTGTCCAAATCTTCTGATATTGTAAAGCCTCAATCAATTAATTTCTGTTATTAATGTACATAAGGATTTAATTCCTTTTTGAGATTTTGTGAAGTCAATACTGTCTAGAATTTTATAAACACTGTCTGGAAGTAGGTGAGGAGTTGTTAACATTACCTGGTGCTGTGAACGGAACAAAGGTTCACACACTCATCATGAGTCATTAATAAACGGAATGCTAGACAAATGGGTGGTCCAGTTTCAGTTATCCTTCATGAATTATTCGTCTTTAAAGGGGTTGGAGTTTGGGTTGTCCTACTGAACGGGTTGCTGACGAGCATATATTTTATCACTGCCGGGGCATAAGATGATAGTTGCTTTACCCAGTGGGTGGGTGCGTTACAGGGGCATGCGTGCTGAAAGTAAATGACTGTGAGTTGTGTACCTTGTGTTCTGTGTGTGTGTTGTATGTGTCTAGCTAGCCACACGACGGGGAGAATTTTACATGTGTTTGTGCATTTTATATTTTATTTATGTATGCACATTTAACTTATATGCTGTTATATACACTTGTTCTGATGTAATTCTATTCAATTATATACACTTGTTCTTAGGTAAACTGGAATTATATATGCTAGTTGTGATTCAAATTTTTCTAATATATATATGTATACACATTTACTTTGTGCACACTTATGTTGATGTACACTTAATTATACATGCTTGCCATGATGTACCTTTTGGTAGTTTTTATATAGATACATATTTATCTTGTACACATGTATGAATTCCAGAGACATAATAAATCTGTTATTGTTATATTATGGCTGAGTTCATTGCAAGTCCCGTCATACTGGACCCAGCATAATTTTTGCTTCTCTAGGCTCCTGCCTAGTTCTAAATAACTTGTAACCTCTCTTTGATAGCCAACAAGCAAGGAGATAGACATTTAACAAGAAATAAAATAAATACTTAAAGCCAAGGAGAGGTTACAAATGGTAGCCGGAGCGTGGTTCATTCTGGGCTTGAACCCTTGGGTCCTGGTGTGTGACGGGGCTTGCAGACTCGGGAATATTAAGGCAGTTGTAAATTAATGATTGTTGTAAAATAGTGGATAGATGCCAGTGTAGGCTAATTGTAAGTTGTTTAAAATTGTGAGTCGGGTCGCACCACTGAGGCGGTTAATAGTGTTAAAAAATTTTGATAGCTTGTATTGCCGGGGAGTCTTAAATGTGGCCTGGAATATGGAATGTTCATTGGGGTCGGTGTTGAGCGTAGTATATTGACGGGATGCGGTATGGCCCTATCGGAAGTCGGTACTGTCACTGACTAAATTAGTGAATCACGAATTTTGATTGTTAGTTAGTTGTTTCTGTTTGAGTTATGTGTTGGTACAGTATGGGTGTTTTGTATTGTTGTTTGTCTCTTGTCTCCTTCCATCGTGGATTGCATGGTTCAGAATAGGCCAGGTTTCCGCAGCGCTAGAGAACCCGGGGGTCTACTCAAAGGAAGGACAGTACTTGAGTTTTTCCGATTTTTGTTAATATGTTTTTGTAGGTTATGTTTGTGTTAGGTGTTTAGTGGGGATTTGTTTTATGATTGTTTGTTTTGAATTGTGTAATTCTGGCGGGGATATGCTACGAGAAATTGCCCCACCCTCTTACAGGCGTTCTCCAGAAATTTCCGGTGGTGGATGGATTTGATGAGGTCAGCTGTTGGTTTTCTTGGACCTGGTCCTGCAGGTGGCAGATTTCCCAGGGGTGTCCGATGGGGAGGTCTTGTTTCTTATATACCCGTATTGCCGGAGTACGTTGGCTAATCTGGTCACCAAGGCTCTGCGTCGGGGTGACAGTGTTGATGCTTTCCATGGGGAGGTGTTGAACTTCTTCATACCCACTCGACGACGCTTCAAGCTTGAGTTGGAAAGATTCTATCGCCCACAGGCCTACGGAGAGGCGTTAGGAGATTTCGTGCGCGATATAAGGAAAGCTGCCCGGGTGTTAAGATTGGGGTTGCCCGAGACAGAAGTTATCCAAGCAATTCTGCAAGGACTGACTCCCCAGGAGAGATCTCGTTTGGCATTTGCAGATCGTCCACGTTGTTTTGCGGACCTTGAGCGACTGTGTGTGCTTTCAGGAACGGTCCAGGCGGCTGACGAGTCCCGAGGAAGAGATGCCACAGATGTCCAATCCTCCAGTGGTTCATCAGGAAGAGCCAAAAGGGACAAACATGGAGGTTGGAGGAAAACCCAAGAGACGCTTAGAAAGCCTGTATATTCCGGAAGTGATGGAGGCTACAAGGGGGTGGCAAGTGTGAAGACGGCAACAACAGCAGCAGCACAGAAAACAAAGAAACAGGAAATTAACAGGGGAAGAAGAAATTATGTTAGGGAACAACCATCGGCAAGTAGGGAGCCGGTAGTTGGGCGTTATTCTTATTTGGAGAAAAAGGAAACTGTAAAAGTACAAGTGCCTAAGAGAGTAGTGGATGAAGAAGGTGAAGCAGAAGTAGAAGAGAGGAATTATTTCGTGGGGACAATACAAGAGGACGAGGACACGTCAGTTAAGACGGAGTTGCAGGACTCGAAGAGGACGTCATGGTTGAATCCAGAGGCAGCAGAATTTGTTCCGGTATTTACATCTCGGTTCGTGACGGATCCAGATCCGGTAATATCGTCATCGCCTACGCCGGCATATGAGAAGTCACTTGATGGTGTAGCTTTACCATCGCCAGTAGAAATTAGTGTAGTCATTGCACATGAACCTGGACAGCTGGATTCCAGGGTGGAAGATGTTGAGGACGTTGTGGTTGCTGAAGGTGGTCAAGGAGTGGAATCGACAGAAGAGTCAGAAGAGCGGTCTGCAGATGCTGCGCAGGTGAGTATAGTTGTAGGGGTTAGGGAGACGGTAGAGTCTGAAGTTGCAGATGGACACAGGGATGTCCGGACTGCGAGTGTTTCTGAGGTTGTGGATGGACAAGGGGATGTCCATGCCGCAAGTGTAGTAGAAGTAGATGAGGTAGAAGTTGAGGAGAAATTTGGTGGCAGCGTTGTAGAGTTTGTGAGTGAGAGTGATGTAGTGTGTGAAGATGTGCAGACGCCTTCTGTAAGTATTGTTGAGGATTCCGAGGAACGGGAAGAAGTTTCAGGTGGACCAGGTGAGCAACTAGAGGAGGATGAGGATGTGCAATGTTCAGATGGTGGTAGTGGCGATGATGTTGATGATAAATGTGTTGGGGAAAACGAGATCAGAGAAGAGGTTAGAGAAGAGGTTTGTGAAGCGGCTGGCGATGAGTGTCATGCAGAAATTGGTGAGGAGCTGCGGGAAGATGCGGTTGAAGACGGATCAGAGGAGCAACTGGGAGAGGCTGAGGAGGTGCAGTGCCATGATGTTGATTTGGATTATGTGGACGAAGAAGGGGAAATTGTAGAAAAGGAAGAAATTGTAGCAGAGGAGTTAGACGGCAAGCATAATCCAAGGCGGAGTGAAAGTAGTGAGGTAAGTTGCCTTGATTCTGATTCGGAGGAAATCAGTCAGTACAGGTCAACACGAGATAATTTCTTGGAGAGTGGTGTCCGAAAGGAGCGAATACCTAAGGTGCGGTATAGAAAGGTAAGAAGCAGAGGTTGACGGGTAGCGGGTAGATGTTCCCCACATTCCCAGTGGTGTTCATCTATTTCAGGGTTGCGCCCCTGCCCACGCGAGCCTTGGTTTCCTCCATTCTTCCTTATTTCCGGAGGTAGCCAGGTCCTTGCCCTCAGTCCTAGCTATTGCCCTTTAATGATCCTTGCCCCATTTCATCTTCCCAATTTTCCTACCACTCCCCTAAAAAAAAAAAAAAAAAAATCTATCAAACGGAGTTAGAGAGAGACTTAGCTTGTGGTCCTCGACATCGTCAGTTTCCCCTGTGTTAAAGGTTAGATGGAGTGATGGTGTGCTGTTGCTGATTGTTGATAGTTGTTGAGGTTTATGTTGTTCATTATAGGGTCCGAGCCATGCCGCATTCTCCGGTTTTCCTGGTGTTATTTTGTTGAGAGAGAAAGTCGTGTAGTAGGTGCCGTAGGAAAGTAATCCCCCTCTAGTTATGTGGTATTCTAATGAGTAAATGATGGGATTAATGTTCGTGTGCCCCTGGTGCGGTCCTCTCTGTCCGGCTGAGCGGGGCCGTCCGCCCTTGTGTAGGGAGTGGGCCAGCCATATGGCAAGGTTGGAGATGCCTTGTAGGTGCATGTGGCTGGTCGGTCCGAGAGACGGACGGGAGTAGTACGGTCACTCACATATCAAGGTGGGAGATACCTTGTTTGGTCGTATGACGAATATGTGAGTGGGACCGGTGGGAGTAATTGGTGGTCACCGGAGAGGGTGACGTGTTGGGGCGGTCCCGTGGGGTTGGCGTGGCGGAGAGGGTCGCATGGGGATTGGTGGTGTTCTCCTGAGAGCAAATGCCATCGAGCCACCTTACCCAACGATATCCACCGGTCTTTCAGTTGGAAGTACACTGCAGGGTACCTTCCCGAGTTTTGTGGGGCAACCGGGTTGCCCTTTCGGGGTGGGGGTGTGCCGGTTCGAAGCCGGCGATTGCAAAATATGAATTCTAGAAGGTTTTCATGGTTGTAATATGCGTGAGTGAGGCGCGGAGCCGGCTTTTACAACATATTCTAAAACAAGTCAGTTTACGGTAACTTAACGTGATACACTCGCGGACTTTGGTCGACGGTATGAGGGGAGCGGTGCGGTGTGCGGTTGCGCGCGTAGCTCGGCCAGTGAGGTGGAAATTGTTCTCTGCCGGATTGAGTCAACGCTCGTCTTTGCTCACCGTGTTCTTTCCCCCTTCGTCTCTGCTCTTCGATTCGTTTCTGCGCAGTTTGGTATCTTCTACATGATTGAGTAGAGAATATACGACACCCCGGGTTCTCGCCCTAAGTCGGGTTCCTGGCTGGCTTGAGCCGATCACCTGTTCAAGCTGTGAACCATATCAAGACCGCCTACGAAGAGGGAGATGGAGACGGGATCACCACGTTGCACTCACCAGCACTTATGAGGTGACAATTATGCTTTTTCTTTTTTGGGGGCCGAACCGGCAGTGTGCCTGTTTTATGAGAATAACTTAGATGCCTGGGGACCACGTGTCCAGACTCTATTTGGGAAGTGAATTGTGATCATGACTCTGAACACTTTAACTTAAAATTTCATATACCTTTTATAACTCAGTTAAGTAACACTAAATGCTATGTCTGTAAGTGCGTGCTGCACTGCGAGAGCGCGCCATAGAGAGATTTTAATCTTGTACCGTTTTTATTGTTGCATCCGATTTACTCTTTCAAAATTTATTATTGCCCAGTAGTTCTGTTCCGGCTGGAACAGCTGCGTATAAATTTTTAATTTGACTAGGGATTTCATATTTAAGGGCTGGGGACTTTCTGGGGGTTTTTCTTGGGGACTTTTCTGGGTTTACAATATGGGACTTAGTTTTCTGACACGCTGGTACAACTTCAGACAGGTTGATTGCCTGTCAACTTTTGTCCACTACATGTGGGCGCGCTCCCACAGATGCCAGAGCACAACCACCTTATTGTACTCTTTTTCTAATTATTTTATACAGTTACCTGAGGCTAATCGAAATGATTTATTAATGTTCTTGAAATATTTTAGCCAATTTTGCCCCTTGCACAAGGGCTAAGCTGATTGTTTTCCTATCTGGCAAGTACATATGGGTTGACTTCACACGTAGAGAAGTTGCTGTTTAATTTTGAATATTAACTGGTTTTCATCCTTTTCTTTTTGGGTAAATTAAATAGATATACATATTGTCCAAATCTTCTGATATTGTAAAGCCTCAATCAATTAATTTCTGTTATTAATGTACATAAGGATTTAATTCCTTTTTGAGATTTTGTGAAGTCAATACTGTCTAGAATTTTATAAACACTGTCTGGAAGTAGGTGAGGAGTTGTTAACATTACCTGGTGCTGTGAACGGAACAAAGGTTCACACACTCATCATGAGTCATTAATAAACGGAATGCTAGACAAATGGGTGGTCCAGTTTCAGTTATCCTTCATGAATTATTCGTCTTTAAAGGGGTTGGAGTTTGGGTTGTCCTACTGAACGGGTTGCTGACGAGCGTATATTTTATCACTGCCGGGGCATAAGATGATAGTTGCTTTACCCAGTGGGTGGGTGCGTTACAGGGGCATGCGTGCTGAAAGTAAATGACTGTGAGTTGTGTACCTTGTGTTCTGTGTGTGTGTTGTATGTGTCTAGCTAGCCACACGACGGGGAGAATTTTACATGTGTTTGTGCATTTTATATTTTATTTATGTATGCACATTTAACTTATATGCTGTTATATACACTTGTTCTGATGTAATTCTATTCAATTATATACACTTGTTCTTAGGTAAACTGGAATTATATATGCTAGTTGTGATTCAAATTTTTCTAATATATATATGTATACACATTTACTTTGTGCACACTTATGTTGATGTACACTTAATTATACATGCTTGCCATGATGTACCTTTTGGTAGTTTTTATATAGATACATATTTATCTTGTACACATGTATGAATTCCAGAGACATAATAAATCTGTTATTGTTATATTATGGCTGAGTTCATTGCAAGTCCCGTCATACTGGACCCAGCATAATTTTTGCTTCTCTAGGCTCCTGCCTAGTTCTAAATAACTTGTAACCTCTCTTTGATAGCCAACAAGCAAGGAGATAGACATTTAACAAGAAATAAAATAAATACTTAAAGCCAAGGAGAGGTTACAAATGGTAGCCGGAGCGTGGTTCATTCTGGGCTTGAACCCTTGGGTCCTGGTGTGTGACGGGGCTTGCAGACTCGGGAATATTAAGGCAGTTGTAAATTAATGATTGTTGTAAAATAGTGGATAGATGCCAGTGTAGGCTAATTGTAAGTTGTTTAAAATTGTGAGTCGGGTCGCACCACTGAGGCGGTTAATAGTGTTAAAAAATTTTGATAGCTTGTATTGCCGGGGAGTCTTAAATGTGGCCTGGAATATGGAATGTTCATTGGGGTCGGTGTTGAGCGTAGTATATTGACGGGATGCGGTATGGCCCTATCGGAAGTCGGTACTGTCACTGACTAAATTAGTGAATCACGAATTTTGATTGTTAGTTAGTTGTTTCTGTTTGAGTTATGTGTTGGTACAGTATGGGTGTTTTGTATTGTTGTTTGTCTCTTGTCTCCTTCCATCGTGGATTGCATGGTTCAGAATAGGCCAGGTTTCCGCAGCGCTAGAGAACCCGGGGGTCTACTCAAAGGAAGGACAGTACTTGAGTTTTTCCGATTTTTGTTAATATGTTTTTGTAGGTTATGTTTGTGTTAGGTGTTTAGTGGGGATTTGTTTTATGATTGTTTGTTTTGAATTGTGTAATTCTGGCGGGGATATGCTACGAGAAATTGCCCCACCCTCTTACAGGCGTTCTCCAGAAATTTCCGGTGGTGGATGGATTTGATGAGGATCAGCTGTTGGTTTTCTTGGACCTGGTCCTGCAGGTGGCAGATTTCCCAGGGGTGTCCGATGGGGAGGTCTTGTTTCTTATATACCCGTATTGCCGGAGTACGTTGGCTAATCTGGTCACCAAGGCTCTGCGTCGGGGTGACAGTGTTGATGCTTTCCATGGGGAGGTGTTGAACTTCTTCATACCCACTCGACGACGCTTCAAGCTTGAGTTGGAAAGATTCTATCGCCCACAGGCCTACGGAGAGGCGTTAGGAGATTTCGTGCGCGATATAAGGAAAGCTGCCCGGGTGTTAAGATTGGGGTTGCCCGAGACAGAAGTTATCCAAGCAATTCTGCAAGGACTGACTCCCCAGGAGAGATCTCGTTTGGCATTTGCAGATCGTCCACGTTGTTTTGCGGACCTTGAGCGACTGTGTGTGCTTTCAGGAACGGTCCAGGCGGCTGACGAGTCCCGAGGAAGAGATGCCACAGATGTCCAATCCTCCAGTGGTTCATCAGGAAGAGCCAAAAGGGACAAACATGGAGGTTGGAGGAAAACCCAAGAGACGCTTAGAAAGCCTGTATATTCCGGAAGTGATGGAGGCTACAAGGGGGTGGCAAGTGTGAAGACGGCAACAACAGCAGCAGCACAGAAAACAAAGAAACAGGAAATTAACAGGGGAAGAAGAAATTATGTTAGGGAACAACCATCGGCAAGTAGGGAGCCGGTAGTTGGGCGTTATTCTTATTTGGAGAAAAAGGAAACTGTAAAAGTACAAGTGCCTAAGAGAGTAGTGGATGAAGAAGGTGAAGCAGAAGTAGAAGAGAGGAATTATTTCGTGGGGACAATACAAGAGGACGAGGACACGTCAGTTAAGACGGAGTTGCAGGACTCGAAGAGGACGTCATGGTTGAATCCAGAGGCAGCAGAATTTGTTCCGGTATTTACATCTCGGTTCGTGACGGATCCAGATCCGGTAATATCGTCATCGCCTACGCCGGCATATGAGAAGTCACTTGATGGTGTAGCTTTACCATCGCCAGTAGAAATTAGTGTAGTCATTGCACATGAACCTGGACAGCTGGATTCCAGGGTGGAAGATGTTGAGGACGTTGTGGTTGCTGAAGGTGGTCAAGGAGTGGAATCGACAGAAGAGTCAGAAGAGCGGTCTGCAGATGCTGCGCAGGTGAGTATAGTTGTAGGGGTTAGGGAGACGGTAGAGTCTGAAGTTGCAGATGGACACAGGGATGTCCGGACTGCGAGTGTTTCTGAGGTTGTGGATGGACAAGGGGATGTCCATGCCGCAAGTGTAGTAGAAGTAGATGAGGTAGAAGTTGAGGAGAAATTTGGTGGCAGCGTTGTAGAGTTTGTGAGTGAGAGTGATGTAGTGTGTGAAGATGTGCAGACGCCTTCTGTAAGTATTGTTGAGGATTCCGAGGAACGGGAAGAAGTTTCAGGTGGACCAGGTGAGCAACTAGAGGAGGATGAGGATGTGCAATGCTCAGATGGTGGTAGTGGCGATGATGTTGATGATAAATGTGTTGGGGAAAACGAGATCAGAGAAGAGGTTAGAGAAGAGGTTTGTGAAGCGGCTGGCGATGAGTGTCATGCAGAAATTGGTGAGGAGCTGCGGGAAGATGCGGTTGAAGACGGATCAGAGGAGCAACTGGGAGAGGCTGAGGAGGTGCAGTGCCATGATGTTGATTTGGATTATGTGGACGAAGAAGGGGAAATTGTAGAAAAGGAAGAAATTGTAGCAGAGGAGTTAGACGGCAAGCATAATCCAAGGCGGAGTGAAAGTAGTGAGGTAAGTTGCCTTGATTCTGATTCGGAGGAAATCAGTCAGTACAGGTCAACACGAGATAATTTCTTGGAGAGTGGTGTCCGAAAGGAGCGAATACCTAAGGTGCGGTATAGAAAGGTAAGAAGCAGAGGTTGACGGGTAGCGGGTAGATGTTCCCCACATTCCCAGTGGTGTTCATCTATTTCAGGGTTGCGCCCCTGCCCACGCGAGCCTTGGTTTCCTCCATTCTTCCTTATTTCCGGAGGTAGCCAGGTCCTTGCCCTCAGTCCTAGCTATTGCCCTTTAATGATCCTTGCCCCATTTCATCTTCCCAATTTTCCTACCACTCCCCTAAAAAAAAAAAAAAAAAATCTATCAAACGGAGTTAGAGAGAGACTTAGCTTGTGGTCCTCGAGATCGTCAGTTTCCCCTGTGTTAAAGGTTAGATGGAGTGATGGTGTGCTGTTGCTGATTGTTGATAGTTGTTGAGGTTTATGTTGTTCATTATAGGGTCCGAGCCATGCCGCATTCTCCGGTTTTCCTGGTGTTATTTTGTTGAGAGAGAAAGTCGTGTAGTAGGTGCCGTAGGAAAGTAATCCCCCTCTAGTTATGTGGTATTCTAATGAGTAAATGATGGGATTAATGTTCGTGTGCCCCTGGTGCGGTCCTCTCTGTCCGGCTGAGCGGGGCCGTCCGCCCTTGTGTAGGGAGTGGGCCAGCCATATGGCAAGGTTGGAGATGCCTTGTAGGTGCATGTGGCTGGTCGGTCCGAGAGACGGACGGGAGTAGTACGGTCACTCACATATCAAGGTGGGAGATACCTTGTTTGGTCGTATGACGAATATGTGAGTGGGACCGGTGGGAGTAATTGGTGGTCACCGGAGAGGGTGACGTGTTGGGGCGGTCCCGTGGGGTTGGCGTGGCGGAGAGGGTCGCATGGGGATTGGTGGTGTTCTCCTGAGAGCAAATGCCATCGAGCCACCTTACCCAACGATATCCACCGGTTTTTCAGTTGGAAGTACACTGCAGGGTACCTTCCCGAGTTTTGTGGGGCAACCGGGTTGCCCTTTCGGGGTGGGGGTGTGCCGGTTCGAAGCCGGCGATTGCAAAATATGAATTCTAGAAGGTTTTCATGGTTGTAATATGCGTGAGTGAGGCGCGGAGCCGGCTTTTACAACATATTCTAAAACAAGTCAGTTTACGGTAACTTAACGTGATACACTCGCGGACTTTGGTCGACGGTATGAGGGGAGCGGTGCGGTGTGCGGTTGCGCGCGCAGCTCGGCCAGTGAGGTGGAAATTGTTCTCTGCCGGATTGAGTCAACGCTCGTCTTTGCTCACCGTGTTCTTTCCCCCTTCGTCTCTGCTCTTCGATTCGTTTCTGCGCAGTTTGGTATCTTCTACATGATTGAGTAGAGAATATACGACACCCCGGGTTCTCGCCCTAAGTCGGGTTCCTGGCTGGCTTGAGCCGATCACCTGTTCAAGCTGTGAACCATATCAAGACCGCCTACGAAGAGGGAGATGGAGACGGGATCACCACGTTGCACTCACCAGCACTTATGAGGTGACAATTATGCTTTTTCTTTTTTGGGGGCCGAACCGGCAGTGTGCCTGTTTTATGAGAATAACTTAGATGCCTGGGGACCACGTGTCCAGACTCTATTTGGGAAGTGAATTGTGATCATGACTCTGAACACTTTAACTTAAAATTTCATATACCTTTTATAACTCAGTTAAGTAACACTAAATGCTATGTCTGTAAGTGCGTGCTGCACTGCGAGAGCGCGCCATAGAGAGATTTTAATCTTGTACCGTTTTTATTGTTGCATCCGATTTACTCTTTCAAAATTTATTATTGCCCAGTAGTTCTGTTCCGGCTGGAACAGCTGCGTATAAATTTTTAATTTGACTAGGGATTTCATATTTAAGGGCTGGGGACTTTCTGGGGGTTTTTCTTGGGGACTTTTCTGGGTTTACAATATGGGACTTAGTTTTCTGACACGCTGGTACAACTTCAGACAGGTTGATTGCCTGTCAACTTTTGTCCACTACATGTGGGCGCGCTCCCACAGATGCCAGAGCACAACCACCTTATTGTACTCTTTTTCTAATTATTTTATACAGTTACCTGAGGCTAATCGAAATGATTTATTAATGTTCTTGAAATATTTTAGCCAATTTTGCCCCTTGCACAAGGGCTAAGCTGATTGTTTTCCTATCTGGCAAGTACATATAGGTTGACTTCACACGTAGAGAAGTTGCTGTTTAATTTTGAATATTAACTGGTTTTCATCCTTTTCTTTTTGGGTAAATTAAATAGATATACATATTGTCCAAATCTTCTGATATTGTAAAGCCTCAATCAATTAATTTCTGTTATTAATGTACATAAGGATTTAATTCCTTTTTGAGATTTTGTGAAGTCAATACTGTCTAGAATTTTATAAACACTGTCTGGAAGTAGGTGAGGAGTTGTTAACATTACCTGGTGCTGTGAACGGAACAAAGGTTCACACACTCATCATGAGTCATTAATAAACGGAATGCTAGACAAATGGGTGGTCCAGTTTCAGTTATCCTTCATGAATTATTCGTCTTTAAAGGGGTTGGAGTTTGGGTTGTCCTACTGAACGGGTTGCTGACGAGCGTATATTTTATCACTGCCGGGGCATAAGATGATAGTTGCTTTACCCAGTGGGTGGGTGCGTTACAGGGGCATGCGTGCTGAAAGTAAATGACTGTGAGTTGTGTACCTTGTGTTCTGTGTGTGTGTTGTATGTGTCTAGCTAGCCACACGACGGGGAGAATTTTACATGTGTTTGTGCATTTTATATTTTATTTATGTATGCACATTTAACTTATATGCTGTTATATACACTTGTTCTGATGTAATTCTATTCAATTATATACACTTGTTCTTAGGTAAACTGGAATTATATATGCTAGTTGTGATTCAAATTTTTCTAATATATATATGTATACACATTTACTTTGTGCACACTTATGTTGATGTACACTTAATTATACATGCTTGCCATGATGTACCTTTTGGTAGTTTTTATATAGATACATATTTATCTTGTACACATGTATGAATTCCAGAGACATAATAAATCTGTTATTGTTATATTATGGCTGAGTTCATTGCAAGTCCCGTCATACTGGACCCAGCATAATTTTTGCTTCTCTAGGCTCCTGCCTAGTTCTAAATAACTTGTAACCTCTCTTTGATAGCCAACAAGCAAGGAGATAGACATTTAACAAGAAATAAAATAAATACTTAAAGCCAAGGAGAGGTTACAAAGGTCCTGCTATTAAATAATAGGATTAATGCTATAACTCAAGTGCATTAATAATTTTACACATTTTAATTCCTTTCTCCTTCAACTAAGTCTCTTCAGGTTCAACATACTACTGTATTTTAATTTTGCATTGCTGAAAGCTCATCTGTTAGCTGTCTAAAGAACGTGTGATTCAAATGATGCAAAATGCTTTCCCTTGAATGCAGATTTGACTTTTGGGTAAAGAAAAAAAGCCAAATCTGGAACAAAGGGTGAGATCTGGTGAATAGGGAAGGTGTTTTCTACAACCCCGTTTTTCAGCCAAAAAATTGCTTTGACTGGACAGTACTGAGTGATGTATTGTCCTGATGCAGAATGAATCCATTTACCCACAACATTGACCTCGTTCTCTCAACGTTATAAGAACTTGTTTGTAGTAATGCTGGTTCACTGTAGCACCTTTCTGAATGCATACCACCCTTCCTGAAGCACACCCTAGACCTAAAGGAAACAATTATTTGTCTTGAATTTGGACTTCTTTGACATGCTTTCTTCAGCCTTTGAGAAGTTGAAGTTTTCCAGTCCATTGACTGCCATTTCATTTCAAGATCATATTGGAAGATTCAGATTTCATCACAAGTAATGAAATTTTCTAAAACGTTTCTGTCTGCTTTGGTGTGCTCCAAGATGTCCGCACAGATTCACTTTCAATTTGCTTTCTGGTCAGGCATGAGAATCTGTGAAACCATTCTGGTATAGTTTTATAAAATTAAAATAAGTTTTAAAATTTGGTTAACAGTTTATTTTTCAATATTAACCATTGTGATACTGAGTCTGCAGTTATATTGAATAATTTCATCAATTTTTAAATATATTTTCTTCCCTTTATGATGTGCATGGGTGTTCTGGCCTTTCATCATCTTCACTATCCTCTTGTCCTTCCTTGAATCTTTTGTACCATTCAAACACACATACATGACAGTTTTTGTCATAAGCCACAGGTAACAACTAAATTGTGTGTTATAATACGAAGTCAATGCTAGCTTAAGCGTACTCATTTGTCACCTGACCACGATCTAACCTGTACTCGGGGACTCGCTGAAACAGACTTGGGTTTTCCATCTTCCGTAGCTTGGGTAAGTAGCTTTTCTGTTAGGATTGTGATACGGCTCTCACACTCAGTGTATCAAATGTAAGTGGCGACCCAGGGTATCTGTTTTTGTTTCTTCACAATGGAGAGCTTGGAATCTCACAGCAGGCTAATACACACGTAAATGCACAAAACAACCTGTTTAATAAATTAAAACTTAACTGACACTCGCATCTGAAGTCTTTTCACATGTACAAACCATAGTTGTAATGTACATACTGGACACCACATGGTCACTGTCAGAGTGCACAGGAAAAGAAAAAGAAATGGTTACAAACACATGTTTACGGCAAGAGTGAAAAATAAAATAAACTATTTAACAAAAGACTGCCATAAATTATTTTAACTTTTTATGATGTTAGGTTAGGTTGTGTGGCCCATATACTGTAACATACCACAAAGTGTCCTTCAATGTGCAGTACAGGCACAATTTGCATTAATGTAGCTGTGAATGTGAACACCACTGATTGGATTTCTAACAACAAATTACTTTTCTGTTGTATCCATATTAACTGTAATGAACAGAGATGTAAATCTCCAATAATTCGAATAAAGTTTTCCATAGATAACACTGAAAAAATTTATCTTTGACAAGTGGGTGATGAGCCAAAAAGTTTGGGTAACACTGATTTAAGCAATCTTTATTTATTAAAAAATAAACTGTATTCAGTTACTTATCAAAATATTTCTGAGTGTAATATTATGATAGTTTACTGAAGACTAATTTGTTAATATTAAATTCATTCTCGCATCCAAATTGTTAACTTTATAATCACAAATTTTTAACTTTTTCAAAGGTTTACTATAATGTACTGGCCGAGTTTTCCTGTCCTTCTTAGTGACAAAATTCTAATAATGGCTGCAAGTTTGAAGTTCAGCAACCCAGTTTACATTTTATGTCATCCAAAAAATAACTAAAATGTGCATGACATATTTTTTATAAATCACAACTGAGTTATTAAAATAAGTTACAAGTGATTAAAAATGTCGAACACTTAACATTTTACTGTGTCACAGCATATAGATTTTCCTATAATTAAGTTCTTTTTAATTAATAAAAATAATTTTATTCTCTGGAATGTGTATAGTACCTTCTTGTAAAAAGTTGTGTAGACTGTTAAAATAAATGAACACGTTTATATGATCAAAATATATGTTGTAAAAATTTGGCTCAACATTTGTGAATTCAGTACGCTCAAAAACACTAGCAACAAGAAAGCTCAGAGTGGTCATGGAAGAGATGAGCCAGTGTGAAAAATGCTGATTTGTGTCCATAACAGGTTTATGGAATTTATGGCAGAAATTAAAACAATTTAGCTGAAAGCCAGTATTGCATATGGATGATGCCTTTATCATTAATTTGACCAGTAAATTAAGTAAGTGGAAATGAGAAATAAAAAAGGATTTGATTCAAGAGGCAAATCAAATCGTAATAATAAATTAAATGTCTTCTATAAATGGTCACATTTAAAAAAAAAAAACGAATCTATGGGCAGGGAAGTGTAAAAATTAAACAGCGAAGCAGTTCCCTCAAATAACTGCAAAAGTCTCATAACATCAGACATTGCCAGATCAGGAAGTAGCGCAGAGTATCCATTTAAACTTACAGCACTACAGACAGATAACTCAATCCAATTTGCAGCTTCAAGGCAATGGAACAAGTTATGACACTTAAACTCAGTTTTTCTGTATAAGTAAGTGTCGACAATTTGTATAAGGTACCTGGACAATCCTTTAATTTGTGCATCTGCTCCTTCTCGAGTCATGGAATACATTCACACACTGCCACTATGCATTATACAAAGTGGAATTAAATGTACCTAATATGTATCTTAATGTACAGTAAAGCCCCGGTTAACCGAACTCGGGTCAACCGAAACCCGGGTTATCCGAAATGCCTCCGAAAATCGCAAATCCAAAAAATAATACAGTACTGTACTGCACGGAAATAATTCGAGGGCGAGAGTGTGCTGGGCTATGGCTAGCGGGGAGAGGTGAACGCCCGACCTTGAGTTGCTTCCCCAGCCACCGGCTCACCAATCTGAATATAGCTACACTGCCAACTCTCCAACCCCTCCCAAGACCATGACGCCCGCATCAGTCACTAGCTGTCAACACACAAGTGCGGATCTGCGATACAATAGTGCCTTCAAGTGGCTGTTTATTTCCGTTGCGTGTGTATTTTTGTGCTATGGCGACTAAGCGGAAGCGTGTTGTGATTACTTTCGCTGATAAATTAGCTGCTATCAAAGAAGTTGAAAAAGGAAGTTTATTGAAAACTGTTGCGGCTAATTACGGAGTTGGTGTTTCTACCGTTTCAGAATGGGTGAAGTCTAAATCTAAATTTCTAGAGCAAGCTGTGAAAAATCCTCATAGAAAAACACTGAAAACATCCGACTTTGAAAAAGTAGGCGAAGCTCTTTATCTTTGGTTCACCCAACAACGAGAAAAAGGCATGCCTTTGACTGGCCCGATACTGCAAGAAAAAGCTAAAATGTTAGCTGAGTTGTTAGGTGAGGAAGGAAAAGATTTTTGTGCAAGCTCTGGGTGGTTACACAGGTTTAAAAACAGATACGGCATTCGGCAATTGAATGTATGTGGAGAAAAGTTATCTGCAGACCCAGAAGCGTTTGCTGTTTTCAAAACAGAGTTTGAAGATTACACCTAAGGCTACACTAAGGACCAAATTTACAATGCCGATGAAACGGGTGTTAATTTCAAGATGTTGCCTACAAAATCCTTAGCTTCCTCAAAAGAAACGTCTGCCCCAGGACACAAAATGCAAAAAGAACGGATAACTGTTCTTTTGGCATCAAACGCTTCTGGCACACATAGACTGCCCCCAATGTGTATCAGGAAGTCGAAAAAACCTCGGGCCTTGAAGGATGTTGCCCAAAATGCGCTACCAGTTTTTTATAGAGCCCAAAAAAGTTCTTGGATGTCTTGTGAACTCTTTGCTGAATGGTTTAGTGATCAGTTTGTACCGAAAGTTGAAAAGTTTTTAACTGAAAAAGGTCTGCTTAAAAAAGCGATCTTATTAATTGACAATGCGCCTACGCATCCTTGCGAGTTAAAAAGTGGCGATATTGTTGTGCGTTTCCTTCCCCCAAATGTTACCAGTCTAATTCAGCCACTGGATCAGGGCGTAATAGCGACATTTAAACGGCACTACCGTGGGCTATTTTTGAGAACCTTCCTGCAAGATAGTGACATGCAAAACAAAAACATGAATGAAGCGCTGAAGGCAGTAAATATGAAACACGTAATTTATTGGTGTGCGCAAGCCTGGGATAATGTGAAAGCAGAAACTCTTCAAAGGTGCTGGAGCAAACTGTATGATGGGCTTGAAGGAGACGACTCAGAAAATTTTGAAAACTTGACAGAAATGGTAAAAAGAATTCCCGGATGCGAAGACATGGATACGTGCGAGGTGGATGAATGGGTTGTCGTGGACAATTCGCAAGAAATCACGGACCAAGAAATTGTAGAAACAGTGTTGCAGTCAAATGCTGACGCGATCGAAGAGACCAAAGTAGATGACGTGGATGACGGAGTGACAGCTGACGATGGTTTTCGAGCACTAGAGGTAAGCCTAAATTAAGAATTTGTTATCTTTCAAAAACCTACTGGGTATAGTATAACACAAAAATTACAGTACAGTACATGTGTTGTTGTTAGGTTGCCCTAAGATTTGTTGAACAATGCAGTGAGTCAACGCCGGCTGACGTCCTAATGAAAAGATGGCGGGACATCGCTGCTCGAAAACGTTGGGAGGGACGCAAGAAACAAACAAAAATTACTGAGTTTTTTAAATGAGTAATAATTCATATGCTCCAAACTATTAA
Source organism: Magicicada septendecula (assembly GCA_034769895.1). Taxonomy (NCBI): domain Eukaryota; kingdom Metazoa; phylum Arthropoda; class Insecta; order Hemiptera; family Cicadidae; genus Magicicada; species Magicicada septendecula. The sequence goes on from CM068367.1 coordinate 1,206,547,768, forward strand.
GTACAGTACAGTCATCCCCCGAGATACGTAACACGCGACTTACGTAAATTCGCAGTTACGTAAAATGAAAATTTCAAAAAATGGAAAAATTTTTGAGTAGAGTAACATACAATTTTACAAAGAATTACTGTACTGTATTCTATTTCAAGCATGCAATACTGTACCTTGTAGCGACTGCGTCAATACACTATTCACTCTCACTCTCTCTTTGTAAACAAACACACACACTCTCTCTCTTACTTTATTGCTCTGGTAATCCTTTACTTTTCGGTCTAAGCATGAATGCAAGCATACCGGGCACTCTTTCTCGGAAACTTCTTCTACTCAGTGAAGGTTGAGCAGCGGAACCGAGCACGTGTTTATCGCTCGTTTTTCTAGATGTATTGTTTCACGTCATTAGTATAGCTTGCCGCGAGTGATTTGTTCGTACTCATGTATGTACGTACATACCCATACATATGTCTGTATAATAATAATAACGTAGGTACACTCAAGCAATGTTCAACTTCGACTTACGTAAAATTAGAGTTACGCAAAAGTCTACGGTCCGCATTAATTACGTATCTCGGGGGATGACTGTATACTGTATATTGATGTACTGTAATCCTAAAAATGTAATTTTAACTTTAATAAAGAACATAAGTGTAGCCTACAAAGAGATTTTTGAATTCGTTTGACCTTCAAAACCTTTAAAAAATACGTACTGTAATTACAATACAAAATAGTATTAGATGTAGATGTAGTATTAGATGTTCATGGCTTAACCGAAAAAATTGTTATCCGAAACGGCTTTCCCCCCTTTAGTTCGGTTAACCGGGGTTTTACTGTATTTGTATCTTACTGTAGTGTATAGTGTTATATAATGTGTGTGTCTGGGACTCACAACAATATACAGTGGAGTCGCGATTAACCGAGCTTCCGTGTTATCCGAGCCTAAAGCAAGAAATAATGGTAAAACAGTTGCTGAAAGTCTGAAACAAATTAACCTAAAAGATGTGATTTATTGGCTGGCGGAATCGTGGGACGATGTGAAAGAATCTACTGTCCTGAAAAGATATAAAAACATTTCGCCAAAAAGGGAAAACACAAACGACGGTGAAGACAATGAAGATGATGTAGAACTAGTGGAACTTTTAAATCAGCTACCAGTTTCTGAGGCAGTGACGAATCAAGACGTTAACAACTGGATGAATGACGAAGAACTATGTGAACTATCTGAAGAGGCCATTATAAATTTGATTACTCAAAATAAAAACAGCGACGATGAAGAAGACGACACTACTACTGTGGACAATAAGATAAGCCACGCTGACGGCTTAAGTGGAATCGAGACGGCATTGTTGTACGCCGAGCAACAAGATGTGACAGTACATAAAGACCTATTACAATAATTATGGGATTAAGGGATCTCATATTGTATTTTTTATTGTAATTATGAATGTCAACCAGGGTTAGGTCAGTTTTACCCATGTCCCAATAAACACGCATATTCAACAAGAGAGGAGTGAATTCAAGGTCACCGGTGGACGGGCGAAGTCTAACATGTATAATGGCGGTGTATGTGAATACGAACTATAAATATGAACTTTCATTGGTCCACAAGGCTATGTCGTCATTATTAAACGCTGATGACATAACACCAAGAACGTATAAACCAGGGCGTTGGCCGTAAAAACAAGAGACGGTGACGTCATGTACACTACCACTTACACAGAAGTTGTGGATAACCCGTTCTCAGTCTGCATTAACCACTCAGGGCACACACACGCTCAATTGTGTATTGGGCAGTTTTTGCCACCAAAATGTAAAATTTTGTAAAAAATGTAGTCACAAAAGCAATTAGTATCAGTGGACAGTAAATATAACAATAAATTCAGTGCACTCAGAAAAGGACAGATAAAAAGTTCGGCCGAACATCCGCCAACCAGCATGGGAGTCTTCTGAGGAGCATCTTCACCACATCAGTTCAGGAAAGCCCTTTTAAATTATTCTAAATTATATAAAGTAAAAAATGAGCTCAAAGTATAATTAATATTGAAATGTAATCAGTCTCAAGGTATGAAAGGTTTGGGTGAGTGTGTGAGAGTGAAAGTTGGCCAGCTTTTAATAACCAATATAATAACCAATATAATAACCAATAGTTGGTTTGTGATGAGAATACATATTAGTTAGTGATGTTAAAGAACAAGTAATTTTTGAAAACCATACTGCAGTAAATACGTTTGTCTAAAGAATTAATTTACAAAGAAAATAAGGCTATGTAGAGAGAAAAGCATGGTGAAAGGCGGAAGTCATGAAGCCGCCATCTTGAAAATTGTCAATTGAGTAATGACTCCCATTGTTTGTAATACGTAAATATTGAAATTTAAATAAAGCCTAATCTGTTTACTATATGTTGTATGAATGGTTATTTCAGAAAACCTGACTACCTCTGCCTTTTCGCTTAACGAAACTCTGGACCCGAAAAGCCTAATTTATGTTAATAAGAATAACACATGTTTACACCGGATGTATGGTGGTTATTATTTAAATACAATAAAATACATGAAAATAATTATCAAATATATTCAGAAGTTAGAGTACGTTAACAGATGGCCCCCGAACAGTGGACTTTATATAAAATTTACATTATATAAATAAGCCAAAAGCAGAGGCAGACGGGTAGCGAAATGTACGTAACGATATAGGTTACCTGTATAGGTTATGTATGGTATGAATAGAATACAATACAACAACTAAAACAGAATTTATTATTATCAGTATAATAAAAATGGCAAACAACAACGAAAGTATTAGTATAGAAAATACAGCAACAGTCGCTGTTATTAAACGAACCACAGGCTAATTCAACGCCCATTACAAGTAATAAGGTGTCGCTAGAAGACCTTTTTCAACTAATGAAAGTACAGAATGGTGAATTAAATGATAAATTAAACCAGTTTGATGATAAATTTGATATTAAAAAAGAAATTAAGAAACAAAGCTGTAATTATGATAAAAGATTAAGTGAAATAGAGACACGGTTACACGAAATAGAATTAGAAAATAAGAAAGTAATAGACAAATTAGAATTGGACAAAGATGACAAGGTAAGTAGTAGTGGAAATGATGATAAAATATTTAGCGTGGAGGTTGGTAGTAATAATGAGGTTTTATGGGGAATAGAATATAATAATAATGGAATGATAGTGTGTTTTGAAGGGTTAAAGAGAGAGAGATGGTGTGATAGTGAGAGATATATTGAGAGAGAGAAGTGTTGTTGGGAGAGTTATTATGAGAGATATTTTAAAAGAGAGAGATGTTTTGAAGGTGAGAGAAAAAGAGAAGTAGAGATTTTTAAGATATGTAGAGATTATGAAGAGTTTATGGAAAGGTTAGGTGTAGAGATAATATATAATGAATGTAGTGAGTACTTACCTTGTAATAAAACTGAAGTAGTAGGAGATAATGAGAATGATGACTTTACAAAATACCTAATTATGACCGATTATACTGAAGGTGACAGAACCATACCCTATCATGAGTTATATGAGTCTGAGGAAAAGGATAAACATTTGAATAGTTGGTACATGTATAATGATAAGATAAGATATTCAATATTAAACAATGTATATAGTTTTAAGATTCGACTATTATTTGACGATGGAGGTTAATTATTTTATTATGTTTATAAACATTTAATTATGTGGACAGTGTTTTGAAATGGACTGTTTATGACTGATTTTGATAAATGGTTAAATGATAATTTTGGATTGTATATTTTGTATGTATTAATGTCAGTGTATTTGTGTATTTTTGCTGTTGTGTATTGTATATATTTTTTTTATGTAAACCATGTACTGTAGAATTTTAAATATTGAAGAATAATTAAGTTTGATAATGATTTTAAATGATATTATGAGATTTAGATTCCAATGGGTAGTAAATGATTATATATTTGGATATTGAGTTGTTTTAGGATTGTAAGACAAGTGATGAATTTTCTAGTGGTATATTAAGGTGAAATGTTGTAAAAGAGGTTTGGGGAATAGTGATAAATAAGGGCATTGGAGTTAGTTAAATAGAGTTAATGGGAGTTAGAGAAAATAAGAATGTTGAGATACTGATAATATATAAAGAGGTGTTAGATATTTTAGGGACACAGTAGTTAGTGATTATATGTAGAGGTGAGTAATGTGAATGGTAATTATATATTATGTTGATGGTGATATTTTGTAGTAAGGATCCGGTGTAAGGAGTGATCAGCGTGCGACGTGGCAAGAGACCAGCGTGCAGCGTTGTGGCAGGCGGAGCAATTTTGGGTTAGAGTGTTTGCCGATATTTGGTGGAGGGCAAATGGTTAGGGATGGATATGGCCAGGTAGGGAACATACATCCTTGTACAAAAAATGAGCGGTCCCAGAGGTTTTAAATGGGATTAGTGAAGGGGGTTATTATAGAGATATTGGTGTCATAATATGTTAATGGTTAGAAGCGGTTGTTAGTAGAAAAAAGGGATAGTAAGGTTAGATTGACAAATGCCAAAATAAGATATAGAGAATAGTAAACAATACAGTCACCCAAACTAATAAGGATAAAAGGGTTAGAAAAGGAAAATTCATGGTAGAAAGGTGATGTAACTGAAAGGTAATGATGAATTTGAAATTTTTTTTTTTGTATAGAATCTAAGGATATAACAAATGTTAAATACTAAAAGTTAAATAGAGAGTTGATAAAAATAATAATGTCTTGTCAAATTTTATACAAGTTATTTACATGTGAATTGTTCAATGTTAGTGTTTAATGCTTTATGATGTACAATGTTTTATTGTGTTTTATTATGTTGATGGTACAATAGGCTGGGAGGTTACTACAGGGGTAGTAACAATAACAATATTAAATTTTAAAGCATTAGTAGCAAGATTGATGTTGGTTATCAAGTCTATAGTAATGATTCTGGTGTAAAGAAAATTAAACGTAAAGAAAGTTGAGTAAAGAAAAATAAATAGTTTTGAAGTGTTTGCCATAATAGTTATATGTGTTGATTTTATTTGAAATAAAATAACAGAGATAGTAGTTGTTGTTTGAGAGTAGAATTTGTTTTATGCTTAGTATAATAATATGTTTTCTTGTGGTGAGAGAAGCAAGTTGATGTTGACTGGAGTCAGAGAATTTGATAAAAAATATACAGGAGTGTTGAAAATGGAAGGATTTATCTGTCTTAAATCTTGTTTCTTTGTGTTATTTGAAAACTTATGAGTTAAGAAAACCAACGCCTCAAAACACAAACCAATGCATCTAAGGGGGAGACATATCAGTTGCGGATATGGAGATAGATAAGGCCACTATTATAAAATTTTGTATTACATGTTTCAGAGTTTTGTGGTGTTGTGACCGCGGTCCTGAGCTGGCCGGTGCGTCAGAACAGGAGCGTTCAGTGCCTCATGGCCTTATGGTGTAGGGATCTCTCCGGAGAAGTCCAGTAAGGTCAGACAGGTACGATCAGCACTATTGGACCAAGGGTAAGTGATTATACTTCTTTTATATTAACACTACAGGGGGTTGTGGCAACATATCTGAACTGATCCTTTTAGAAACGTGTGAATGAGTCAATGAAAGTTTTTGTGTCTCGACACAAAACCTTTCATTGAGGGGTTTTGTAACGGTACATAAAGACCTATTACAATAATTATGGGATTAAGGGATCTCATATTGTATTTTTTATTATAATTATGAATGTCAACCAGGGTTAGGTCAGTTTTACCCATGTCCCAATAAACACGCATATTCAACAAGAGAGGAGTGAATTCAAGGTCACCGGTGGACGGGCGAAGTCTAACATGTATAATGGCGGTGTATGTGAATACGAACTATAAATATGAACTTTCATTGGTCCACAAGGCTATGTCGTCATTATTAAACGCTGATGACATAACACCAAGAACGTATAAACCAGGGCGTTGGCCGTAAAAACAAGAGACGGTGACGTCATGTACACTACCACTTACACAGAAGTTGTGGATAACCCGTTCTCAGTCTGCATTAACCACTCAGGGCACACACACGCTCAATTGTGTATTGGGCAGTTTTTGCCACCAAAATGTAAAATTTTGTAAAAAATGTAGTCACAAAAGCAATTAGTATCAGTGGACAGTAAATATAACAATAAATTCAGTGCACTCAGAAAAGGACAGATAAAAAGTTCGGCCGAACATCCGCCAACCAGCATGGGAGTCTTCTGAGGAGCGTGTTCACCACATCAGTTCAGGAAAGCCCTTTTAAATTATTCTAAATTATATAAAGTAAAAAATGAGCTCAAAGTATAATTAATATTGAAATGTAATCAGTCTCAAGGTATGAAAGGTTTGGGTGAGTGTGTGAGAGTGAAAGTTGGCCAGCTTTTAATAACCAATAGTTGGTTTGTGATGAGAATACATATTAGTTAGTGATGTTAAAGAACAAGTAATTTTTGAAAACCATACTGCAGTAAATACGTTTGTCTAAAGAATTAATTTACAAAGAAAATAAGGCTATGTAGAGAGAAAAGCATGGTGAAAGGCGGAAGTCATGAAGCCGCCATCTTGAAAATTGTCAATTGAGTAATGACTCCCATTGTTTGTAATACGTAAATATTGAAATTTAAATAAAGCCTAATCTGTTTACTATATGTTGTATGAATGGTTATTTCAGAAAACCTGACTACCTCTGCCTTTTCGCTTAACGAAACTCTGGACCCGAAAAGCCTAATTTATGTTAATAAGAATAACACATGTTTACACCGGATGTATGGTGGTTATTATTTAAATACAATAAAATACATGAAAATAATTATCAAATATATTCAGAAGTTAGAGTACGTTAACAGATGGCCCCCGAACAGTGGACTTTATATAAAATTTACATTATATAAATAAGCCAAAAGCAGAGGCAGACGGGTAGCGAAATGTACGTAACGATATAGGTTACCTGTATAGGTTATGTATGGTATGAATAGAATACAATACAACAACTAAAACAGAATTTATTATTATCAGTATAATAAAAATGGCAAACAACAACGAAAGTATTAGTATAGAAAATACAGCAACAGTCGCTGTTATTAAACGAACCACAGGCTAATTCAACGCCCATTACAAGTAATAAGGTGTCGCTAGAAGACCTTTTTCAACTAATGAAAGTACAGAATGGTGAATTAAATGATAAATTAAACCAGTTTGATGATAAATTTGATATTAAAAAAGAAATTAAGAAACAAAGCTGTAATTATGATAAAAGATTAAGTGAAATAGAGACACGGTTACACGAAATAGAATTAGAAAATAAGAAAGTAATAGACAAATTAGAATTGGACAAAGATGACAAGGTAAGTAGTAGTGGAAATGATGATAAAATATTTAGCGTGGAGGTTGGTAGTAATAATGAGGTTTTATGGGGAATAGAATATAATAATAATGGAATGATAGTGTGTTTTGAAGGGTTAAAGAGAGAGAGATGGTGTGATAGTGAGAGATATATTGAGAGAGAGAAGTGTTGTTGGGAGAGTTATTATGAGAGATATTTTAAAAGAGAGAGATGTTTTGAAGGTGAGAGAAAAAGAGAAGTAGAGATTTTTAAGATATGTAGAGATTATGAAGAGTTTATGGAAAGGTTAGGTGTAGAGATAATATATAATGAATGTAGTGAGTACTTACCTTGTAATAAAACTGAAGTAGTAGGAGATAATGAGAATGATGACTTTACAAAATACCTAATTATGACCGATTATACTGAAGGTGACAGAACCATACCCTATCATGAGTTATATGAGTCTGAGGAAAAGGATAAACATTTGAATAGTTGGTACATGTATAATGATAAGATAAGATATTCAATATTAAACAATGTATATAGTTTTAAGATTCGACTATTATTTGACGATGGAGGTTAATTATTTTATTATGTTTATAAACATTTAATTATGTGGACAGTGTTTTGAAATGGACTGTTTATGACTGATTTTGATAAATGGTTAAATGATAATTTTGGATTGTATATTTTGTATGTATTAATGTCAGTGTATTTGTGTATTTTTGCTGTTGTGTATTGTATATATTTTTTTTATGTAAACCATGTACTGTAGAATTTTAAATATTGAAGAATAATTAAGTTTGATAATGATTTTAAATGATATTATGAGATTTAGATTCCAATGGGTAGTAAATGATTATATATTTGGATATTGAGTTGTTTTAGGATTGTAAGACAAGTGATGAATTTTCTAGTGGTATATTAAGGTGAAATGTTGTAAAAGAGGTTTGGGGAATAGTGATAAATAAGGGCATTGGAGTTAGTTAAATAGAGTTAATGGGAGTTAGAGAAAATAAGAATGTTGAGATACTGATAATATATAAAGAGGTGTTAGATATTTTAGGGACACAGTAGTTAGTGATTATATGTAGAGGTGAGTAATGTGAATGGTAATTATATATTATGTTGATGGTGATATTTTGTAGTAAGGATCCGGTGTAAGGAGTGATCAGCGTGCGACGTGGCAAGAGACCAGCGTGCAGCGTTGTGGCAGGCGGAGCAATTTTGGGTTAGAGTGTTTGCCGATATTTGGTGGAGGGCAAATGGTTAGGGATGGATATGGCCAGGTAGGGAACATACATCCTTGTACAAAAAATGAGCGGTCCCAGAGGTTTTAAATGGGATTAGTGAAGGGGGTTATTATAGAGATATTGGTGTCATAATATGTTAATGGTTAGAAGCGGTTGTTAGTAGAAAAAAGGGATAGTAAGGTTAGATTGACAAATGCCAAAATAAGATATAGAGAATAGTAAACAATACAGTCACCCAAACTAATAAGGATAAAAGGGTTAGAAAAGGAAAATTCATGGTAGAAAGGTGATGTAACTGAAAGGTAATGATGAATTTGAAATTTTTTTTTTGTATAGAATCTAAGGATATAACAAATGTTAAATACTAAAAGTTAAATAGAGAGTTGATAAAAATAATAATGTCTTGTCAAATTTTATACAAGTTATTTACATGTGAATTGTTCAATGTTAGTGTTTAATGCTTTATGATGTACAATGTTTTATTGTGTTTTATTATGTTGATGGTACAATAGGCTGGGAGGTTACTACAGGGGTAGTAACAATAACAATATTAAATTTTAAAGCATTAGTAGCGAGATTGATGTTGGTTATCAAGTCTATAGTAATGATTCTGGTGTAAAGAAAATTAAACGTAAAGAAAGTTGAGTAAAGAAAAATAAATAGTTTTGAAGTGTTTGCCATAATAGTTATATGTGTTGATTTTATTTGAAATAAAATAACAGAGATAGTAGTTGTTGTTTGAGAGTAGAATTTGTTTTATGCTTAGTATAATAATATGTTTTCTTGTGGTGAGAGAAGCAAGTTGATGTTGACTGGAGTCAGAGAATTTGATAAAAAATATACAGGAGTGTTGAAAATGGAAGGATTTATCTGTCTTAAATCTTGTTTCTTTGTGTTATTTGAAAACTTATGAGTTAAGAAAACCAACGCCTCAAAACACAAACCAATGCATCTAAGGGGGAGACATATCAGTTGCGGATATGGAGATAGATAAGGCCACTATTATAAAATTTTGTATTACATGTTTCAGAGTTTTGTGGTGTTGTGACCGCGGTCCTGAGCTGGCCGGTGCGTCAGAACAGGAGCGTTCAGTGCCTCATGGCCTTATGGTGTAGGGATCTCTCCGGAGAAGTCCAGTAAGGTCAGACAGGTACGATCAGCACTATTGGACCAAGGGTAAGTGATTATACTTCTTTTATATTAACACTACAGGGGGTTGTGGCAACATATCTGAACTGATCCTTTTAGAAACGTGTGAATGAGTCAATGAAAGTTTTTGTGTCTCGACACAAAACCTTTCATTGAGGGGTTTTGTAACGGTACATAAAGACCTATTACAATAATTATGGGATTAAGGGATCTCATATTGTATTTTTTATTATAATTATGAATGTCAACCAGGGTTAGGTCAGTTTTACCCATGTCCCAATAAACACGCATATTCAACAAGAGAGGAGTGAATTCAAGGTCACCGGTGGACGGGCGAAGTCTAACATGTATAATGGCGGTGTATGTGAATACGAACTATAAATATGAACTTTCATTGGTCCACAAGGCTATGTCGTCATTATTAAACGCTGATGACATAACACCAAGAACGTATAAACCAGGGCGTTGGCCGTAAAAACAAGAGACGGTGACGTCATGTACACTACCACTTACACAGAAGTTGTGGATAACCCGTTCTCAGTCTGCATTAACCACTCAGGGCACACACACGCTCAATTGTGTATTGGGCAGTTTTTGCCACCAAAATGTAAAATTTTGTAAAAAATGTAGTCACAAAAGCAATTAGTATCAGTGGACAGTAAATATAACAATAAATTCAGTGCACTCAGAAAAGGACAGATAAAAAGTTCGGCCGAACATCCGCCAACCAGCATGGGAGTCTTCTGAGGAGCGTGTTCACCACATCAGTTCAGGAAAGCCCTTTTAAATTATTCTAAATTATATAAAGTAAAAAATGAGCTCAAAGTATAATTAATATTGAAATGTAATCAGTCTCAAGGTATGAAAGGTTTGGGTGAGTGTGTGAGAGTGAAAGTTGGCCAGCTTTTAATAACCAATAGTTGGTTTGTGATGAGAATACATATTAGTTAGTGATGTTAAAGAACAAGTAATTTTTGAAAACCATACTGCAGTAAATACGTTTGTCTAAAGAATTAATTTACAAAGAAAATAAGGCTATGTAGAGAGAAAAGCATGGTGAAAGGCGGAAGTCATGAAGCCGCCATCTTGAAAATTGTCAATTGAGTAATGACTCCCATTGTTTGTAATACGTAAATATTGAAATTTAAATAAAGCCTAATCTGTTTACTATATGTTGTATGAATGGTTATTTCAGAAAACCTGACTACCTCTGCCTTTTCGCTTAACGAAACTCTGGACCCGAAAAGCCTAATTTATGTTAATAAGAATAACACATGTTTACACCGGATGTATGGTGGTTATTATTTAAATACAATAAAATACATGAAAATAATTATCAAATATATTCAGAAGTTAGAGTACGTTAACAGATGGCCCCCGAACAGTGGACTTTATATAAAATTTACATTATATAAATAAGCCAAAAGCAGAGGCAGACGGGTAGCGAAATGTACGTAACGATATAGGTTACCTGTATAGGTTATGTATGGTATGAATAGAATACAATACAACAACTAAAACAGAATTTATTATTATCAGTATAATAAAAATGGCAAACAACAACGAAAGTATTAGTATAGAAAATACAGCAACAGTCGCTGTTATTAAACGAACCACAGGCTAATTCAACGCCCATTACAAGTAATAAGGTGTCGCTAGAAGACCTTTTTCAACTAATGAAAGTACAGAATGGTGAATTAAATGATAAATTAAACCAGTTTGATGATAAATTTGATATTAAAAAAGAAATTAAGAAACAAAGCTGTAATTATGATAAAAGATTAAGTGAAATAGAGACACGGTTACACGAAATAGAATTAGAAAATAAGAAAGTAATAGACAAATTAGAATTGGACAAAGATGACAAGGTAAGTAGTAGTGGAAATGATGATAAAATATTTAGCGTGGAGGTTGGTAGTAATAATGAGGTTTTATGGGGAATAGAATATAATAATAATGGAATGATAGTGTGTTTTGAAGGGTTAAAGAGAGAGAGATGGTGTGATAGTGAGAGATATATTGAGAGAGAGAAGTGTTGTTGGGAGAGTTATTATGAGAGATATTTTAAAAGAGAGAGATGTTTTGAAGGTGAGAGAAAAAGAGAAGTAGAGATTTTTAAGATATGTAGAGATTATGAAGAGTTTATGGAAAGGTTAGGTGTAGAGATAATATATAATGAATGTAGTGAGTACTTACCTTGTAATAAAACTGAAGTAGTAGGAGATAATGAGAATGATGACTTTACAAAATACCTAATTATGACCGATTATACTGAAGGTGACAGAACCATACCCTATCATGAGTTATATGAGTCTGAGGAAAAGGATAAACATTTGAATAGTTGGTACATGTATAATGATAAGATAAGATATTCAATATTAAACAATGTATATAGTTTTAAGATTCGACTATTATTTGACGATGGAGGTTAATTATTTTATTATGTTTATAAACATTTAATTATGTGGACAGTGTTTTGAAATGGACTGTTTATGACTGATTTTGATAAATGGTTAAATGATAATTTTGGATTGTATATTTTGTATGTATTAATGTCAGTGTATTTGTGTATTTTTGCTGTTGTGTATTGTATATATTTTTTTTATGTAAACCATGTACTGTAGAATTTTAAATATTGAAGAATAATTAAGTTTGATAATGATTTTAAATGATATTATGAGATTTAGATTCCAATGGGTAGTAAATGATTATATATTTGGATATTGAGTTGTTTTAGGATTGTAAGACAAGTGATGAATTTTCTAGTGGTATATTAAGGTGAAATGTTGTAAAAGAGGTTTGGGGAATAGTGATAAATAAGGGCATTGGAGTTAGTTAAATAGAGTTAATGGGAGTTAGAGAAAATAAGAATGTTGAGATACTGATAATATATAAAGAGGTGTTAGATATTTTAGGGACACAGTAGTTAGTGATTATATGTAGAGGTGAGTAATGTGAATGGTAATTATATATTATGTTGATGGTGATATTTTGTAGTAAGGATCCGGTGTAAGGAGTGATCAGCGTGCGACGTGGCAAGAGACCAGCGTGCAGCGTTGTGGCAGGCGGAGCAATTTTGGGTTAGAGTGTTTGCCGATATTTGGTGGAGGGCAAATGGTTAGGGATGGATATGGCCAGGTAGGGAACATACATCCTTGTACAAAAAATGAGCGGTCCCAGAGGTTTTAAATGGGATTAGTGAAGGGGGTTATTATAGAGATATTGGTGTCATAATATGTTAATGGTTAGAAGCGGTTGTTAGTAGAAAAAAGGGATAGTAAGGTTAGATTGACAAATGCCAAAATAAGATATAGAGAATAGTAAACAATACAGTCACCCAAACTAATAAGGATAAAAGGGTTAGAAAAGGAAAATTCATGGTAGAAAGGTGATGTAACTGAAAGGTAATGATGAATTTGAAATTTTTTTTTTGTATAGAATCTAAGGATATAACAAATGTTAAATACTAAAAGTTAAATAGAGAGTTGATAAAAATAATAATGTCTTGTCAAATTTTATACAAGTTATTTACATGTGAATTGTTCAATGTTAGTGTTTAATGCTTTATGATGTACAATGTTTTATTGTGTTTTATTATGTTGATGGTACAATAGGCTGGGAGGTTACTACAGGGGTAGTAACAATAACAATATTAAATTTTAAAGCATTAGTAGCGAGATTGATGTTGGTTATCAAGTCTATAGTAATGATTCTGGTGTAAAGAAAATTAAACGTAAAGAAAGTTGAGTAAAGAAAAATAAATAGTTTTGAAGTGTTTGCCATAATAGTTATATGTGTTGATTTTATTTGAAATAAAATAACAGAGATAGTAGTTGTTGTTTGAGAGTAGAATTTGTTTTATGCTTAGTATAATAATATGTTTTCTTGTGGTGAGAGAAGCAAGTTGATGTTGACTGGAGTCAGAGAATTTGATAAAAAATATACAGGAGTGTTGAAAATGGAAGGATTTATCTGTCTTAAATCTTGTTTCTTTGTGTTATTTGAAAACTTATGAGTTAAGAAAACCAACGCCTCAAAACACAAACCAATGCATCTAAGGGGGAGACATATCAGTTGCGGATATGGAGATAGATAAGGCCACTATTATAAAATTTTGTATTACATGTTTCAGAGTTTTGTGGTGTTGTGACCGCGGTCCTGAGCTGGCCGGTGCGTCAGAACAGGAGCGTTCAGTGCCTCATGGCCTTATGGTGTAGGGATCTCTCCGGAGAAGTCCAGTAAGGTCAGACAGGTACGATCAGCACTATTGGACCAAGGGTAAGTGATTATACTTCTTTTATATTAACACTACAGGGGGTTGTGGCAACATATCTGAACTGATCCTTTTAGAAACGTGTGAATGAGTCAATGAAAGTTTTTGTGTCTCGACACAAAACCTTTCATTGAGGGGTTTTGTAACGGTACATAAAGACCTATTACAATAATTATGGGATTAAGGGATCTCATATTGTATTTTTTATTATAATTATGAATGTCAACCAGGGTTAGGTCAGTTTTACCCATGTCCCAATAAACACGCATATTCAACAAGAGAGGAGTGAATTCAAGGTCACCGGTGGACGGGCGAAGTCTAACATGTATAATGGCGGTGTATGTGAATACGAACTATAAATATGAACTTTCATTGGTCCACAAGGCTATGTCGTCATTATTAAACGCTGATGACATAACACCAAGAACGTATAAACCAGGGCGTTGGCCGTAAAAACAAGAGACGGTGACGTCATGTACACTACCACTTACACAGAAGTTGTGGATAACCCGTTCTCAGTCTGCATTAACCACTCAGGGCACACACACGCTCAATTGTGTATTGGGCAGTTTTTGCCACCAAAATGTAAAATTTTGTAAAAAATGTAGTCACAAAAGCAATTAGTATCAGTGGACAGTAAATATAACAATAAATTCAGTGCACTCAGAAAAGGACAGATAAAAAGTTCGGCCGAACATCCGCCAACCAGCATGGGAGTCTTCTGAGGAGCGTGTTCACCACATCAGTTCAGGAAAGCCCTTTTAAATTATTCTAAATTATATAAAGTAAAAAATGAGCTCAAAGTATAATTAATATTGAAATGTAATCAGTCTCAAGGTATGAAAGGTTTGGGTGAGTGTGTGAGAGTGAAAGTTGGCCAGCTTTTAATAACCAATATAATAACCAATAGTTGGTTTGTGATGAGAATACATATTAGTTAGTGATGTTAAAGAACAAGTAATTTTTGAAAACCATACTGCAGTAAATACGTTTGTCTAAAGAATTAATTTACAAAGAAAATAAGGCTATGTAGAGAGAAAAGCATGGTGAAAGGCGGAAGTCATGAAGCCGCCATCTTGAAAATTGTCAATTGAGTAATGACTCCCATTGTTTGTAATACGTAAATATTGAAATTTAAATAAAGCCTAATCTGTTTACTATATGTTGTATGAATGGTTATTTCAGAAAACCTGACTACCTCTGCCTTTTCGCTTAACGAAACTCTGGACCCGAAAAGCCTAATTTATGTTAATAAGAATAACACATGTTTACACCGGATGTATGGTGGTTATTATTTAAGCACAATAAAATACATGAAAATAATTATCAAATATATATAGAGAAAGTAGAGTCCGTTAACAAAGAAGACACGTCACCAGATGACATTCTGGTTCTGCGGCATCTGAGCAATATGGCGGCAAAGAAGACAGGCAGCGCTATCAAGCAAAAAACTGTTAAAAGACTTTTTTAAGAAATTATGAGATTAATTGTTTAAGATTTTAATCTGACAAGAGTTGTACTGTTACTGTTTTGCCGCTTAGTGTAATTAATAAAGGATTACATAAGTCATAGAATCGGCTCAGTTTCGTATTTTTCCTTTTTTTTCCAATTATTAAATGCTTTTGTGGCAAAGTATTGGCAAAGTTTCACTTACAATATGAAGCAATTACATGTATTACAGCAAATAGGCGCAATAGAAGAAAAGAGCTTATACTAATGCAATTTTTTTTAACCTTTCTGTTTTTTCCGAGGTTTTGATTATCCAAGGAGGTCTCGGTCCACATTACCTCGGTTAATCGCGACTCCACTGTATGTACGTACCATAAGTTACGTAGTTACATTACCATAACACAACACCATTATTAATATCATTGAACGTATATACTACAATTAGAACTATCATTACAATTATACTGCTTTGTATTTTATGATGTAGGCATGAATACGAGATCAAATAAATCTCAAAACGTCGCATAAAGACTGCATTTTTATTATGACCAGAACTCAATATCAACTAGAAACCAAAATTAATATGGTCGATAAGTAATATTCTTATTGTGTGTGTGTGTGTGTGTGTGTGTGTGTGTGTGTGTGTGTGTGTGTGTGTGTGTGTGTGTGTGTGTGTGTGTGTGTGTGTGTGTGTGTGTGTGTGTGTGTGTGTGTGTGGTTATCGTGCTTGTACTTCTATTGTTGTTTCTTTTACGTTGAAATGTCTGGCATTTACTTGGTGTCTTTATTCATCCATAGTAGTGTCTAATATACAATGTTTGTATATTCCAGTTTGATTTATTTTTGACTAGGTAACAGTGTTTTTCAGTCTCGCAGTAAGAACATTCATTACAAAAAAATACAAGCAGATAGTTTAAAACTTGGGGTGGCTCAAAATTCTAATTGTGCCAACAAGTATAAAATGTAGATCCAGGCTGGAACAAGATGTGTTAAACAAATGAAATGGCGGACAGTAGATGTAGCCTACGTGTACAAAATAAATATGCCAAAACTGCTTAAACATAATTGTAAAATAATCTCTTTTAATTGTCACTGAAGCAACTGTTGTGTTTATTTTAAATTACAATATACCACATATAATTTTGTAACATTTAAAATGTTGATTTCTTTACTTTTTGGCGGTCTAATATAAATGTTATACAGTATATGAACACTCAGTGACTTCATAGATAAACTTGTTCTATTTTAATTTTATGTCAGTAACATCGAAGCGAATTACAACGATGGTATACACTGGACTTATTTACATCAACGCTACAGGTTACGACAACAAAAGGTAAGTATTATACTGATTTAAAAATATCTCGTCTGCATTTGATTCACTTTCATTTACAAAACCAAGATATGTTTCAGTTATCAATATATGACATCTTTTACTGTAGAAATGTTACACAGCACACTAAAAATAGTATCAGATAGCTATTACTATGGCTGTACAGCTATTATAATTGGTAAAAAAAACTGACAAAGCAATTTCAAAGGGACTACATAGAAAAGCAATTAATGTGCACTAAATGTTTATTTCCACACATATATATATATATATATATATATTATATTAACATTTATTGTCATGGAGAAATGAGGGTTCACAAACAAAAAACATAATATATATCACATGTAAGTATATTCATTTTGGAAGCCACTCTTTTTAGACAAGTACCAGTTCTGTAACATTTTTTGTTGTAACTAGCTGAACAAGACTCCCATTCAGAGGCCTGTCTTTTCCCTCACTCCATCGAAAAAATAAGCTGTAAAAAAAAGTTATGCAAATTATAATAATACATGGACTTCTTTAGAATAAACTGTTCAAGTACATATGGTACATGAATGTATGTATTTATTATTTTATGTTATAAATAGCAAAAAAACACACTGATGTCCACATAACACATTTTAAACAAAATGAGTTGTGTTACTTGCCTGTTGAGGAAAGGTTTATCACCCAGTAATATAAAGTTAACATCAAGAATTTTTTAGGTTTTATCTTACAAGGGTAGTTTGAAATGTTCTAAGCCTGACATAAAGACTACACTTTTGACAAAGTTTGTTTAATTTTCAATACCGTTCTCTTTCAATATAGTTAAGCCAATAAGATTTAACCTTCAGTATAAAAAAATGTCTCTTTCTCTCCAAAGTGAGCATTTATCTTAGTGATGACATCTGTATTAAAAATGAATCTTTTCTCAGTGAGCCATTTTTTTTTTCAGAGTTTGAAACAGGACAAATTCACTGGGAGCTAAGTCTGGTGAGTATACTGCATACAGTAGCAATTTTAAGTGTAATTCGGGGAAGGAAACTTTGTGACTGCAATTGAAGAAGTGTTAGAACGTGTATTGACATGATGGAAAAGTACTTTTTCTCTGCCAAATGTACAGTGTGATAACACAATTAAAAACCCATTACTTCAGATAGTTTAAACATTTTTGTGAATGTGTAAACAATGAGTTCAATCAATATTTGGAATTAGTTTTTACACAAAAATACATTACTTAAACCTGAATTAATTCCTCATAGTACAAGATCTTGACAGAAAATATACACGTAAAAATACGAAACAAAGCTGTACTCCTCATCAAGCTTACATGATCTCTCTCTCTCTCTCTCTCTCTCTCTCTCTCTCTCTCTCTCTCTCTCTCTCTCTCTCTCTCTCTCTCTCTCTCTCTCTCTCTCTCTCTCTCTCCAGACACACACACTTCTAGATTTTACTTAGTAATAAAGGACAATACTAATAATGAACAGAGTCCAAATTTGAGAGGATGCCTGACAAATTAAGAAAGTAATGCATTTGATTGGTTTTGCTAAAAGTAATATTTTGTGCTTTATTATGAACATATAATATATTATCTTTGTCATGGGAAACATTTAATAAAGAAATAATAAAACACACAACGAATCAGTTACTAATCAGTTTTGCAGTCAAGAAAATTCTACACACTTGGTAAACGAAATTCTTGTGTACAACTAGTGATTGTGATGATTGGGTGGTTCTTAGTAAGTCAGGAGTGATATGCAAACTGATTTCAAGAGTAGACAAATCAAAATATTCTCAATAAGAATATATTCGCCCTTTCATCACTTAATTCTTTTTTCTGCAGTGAGGAATATAAATTTTCTTGACAGTTTCCAATCCAGTTAATAGTGGTGTTTCCTTTTGAGTTTTTCATGTCATGTTTTTCTAAGTATTTGTGTTTGTAGCTATGAAATTATTTTGTTTTTTCTTTATGTAATCTAGGACTATATAATTCACATTTTTTTAGTTAACAGAAAATTTAAACATAGATATGAAGTTAATTAAGCAGTGATTAATATACTTTAATCTAAGTTTAATTAAAATATGAAATTACATATTTTTTAGAGGAAATGGACATGTTTTTTAATGGTGTGTTTATTTATTATTTTTTTTTAATCTCAGATTGTGTGAAATTAACATAGTTCTAAAATCAGAGCCTTTCTTTCTCTGAAAGGGGTATCTGCAGAGCAGTCACTGGATATACACTATTCATTATTTAAATCACCCGCATAAAATTTTAGCAGTAGAGAGCATTTTGTTAATATTATATACTCTTAGTTACAACAGTATGAATTTAAAAAAATTTTCTGGGATGAAATTAATTAATTAAAACAGTTAAATTCCATCACAAAATAATCTTCTGGGTCACTTAAATAAACCTTTGTTCAACTCACTGTATTTAATAACACTATGTTCAAAATGCTACTGTGTCCTATAATGCCAGAATACAATTGTTACAATATTTCATTACATTATTACAAAACTTTAATAAAAAATTGGTTCCAGTTAGTTTAAAATCCATGTTAATGTGTACCAGACCGTATTTCTTATATATCTATCAAATCTGCTTCAAAAATATTCCAATGCGTTTTTTTTTCAGTTTCTCCTATTTGACATCTCATAAATTGACTTTAGGACCTAAAGATAGCTCCCCTAAAAGGTACCATAAGATACTCAATGGTGGAGGAAATATTGGAAGGAGTGTTTAATAATATATAATATTAGTGTATTAATAATAAATACAGAGGAAACTACTCTGAATGGGCTAAATCTTATTAACTTGTATAATGAGTAAATGTGATAATTTTAAAAAGTTTGGATTCTTTTTGGACATTATTACACTATGCATTTTAATTTAGAATCATGAAAGTATGAGGGTCAGTGACTGATGGAGTGTTAGTTTTGGTGTTGGATCAAAAAAATTCATATGGCTTTTGTTCTATTGCCATTATGGGCAAATTTATGCGATTATGTGATGACAAACCAGTGAATGCAACCTGCCCAGTAATATATCGTAACTTAATTACTTGTAGACATCATTAAACTGTAGTCAATTCGATGCAAGGGTTTGTTAAGTGATGCGCAAAACACATGGCCATATACAGAAAAGTGGCTTACATTCGAACTAAAAATGGTACTCATTGTAACAGTATAATGCAACAATACAAATAATAAGACTGGGATAATTCTATAAAAACTAAGCAGAAACTTTTAAGGAACATTTTTTGGGGAATTATCAGACAATACTGACAATTCACACTTATCAAATGGTGAATGAATATTTTTCAAAAATAATTTTTCTTTCACATTGTAGGAGTGTCACCCTGGGTAATTTTCAATACCATATTTGGTGAATTATGTCCTACAGACATTGGATCCAGAGCATCCAATTTTTTAAATTCAGGTTCTAATACTTTTGTTTAATCTACACCAGTAATAAATTATGTCTGCTTTTCATGCTCATTTCTATTTTAGGGTTATTTTTGCAAACTAAAAATATTTCATTTGGTTACTTTGGTAATTTTCCTCACAATGTTCTTTACCTCACACAAAACCTTGATTTACAAAACATTTAATTTTTACAAAAGATTATCTCATGCAATAAAAGTAAAAAATGAATAGTATCACAATTTAACTTAAAACTGTTTACTTACATTATCCATAAGTACTTTCTCATAATTTAATTTGTTAAAACAAATAAAACAATCCACTATTAAAAAAAAAACCTTTGTTTATTTCAGATATCTTACTCTGCCACAAATTCAAGAGGTGTCCATGTGGAAGTATCAGCTTTTGGCATCCATTTTCGATTCATAGGAGTGTCAAGGGTAATTGGCAAAATTGAAACAGCAAGGGCATTCTGCGGAAGGCCACTGTTCTCTGCAGCCAAAGATTTTGTCAAGTGATGTACTGCAGCCTTAGCCATACCGTAACCAATCATGCCTGGTGTTGGTCCTACAGCTGGTTTTGCACCCGGCAATGAGATTAAACCTCCTTCTTTCAGATGATGAACTGCAATTGACACTGCTATTACCGAACTCCAAATGCTCTGACGCCACATCAAATCACAGTTTTTCACAAGATCTAAAGCAAAATAATTTTTTTTATAATTAACAAATTATTTTTTTAGTGGCAAATTTTAGCTTACTAAATTATTACTTTTACAACTGTCATGATTGGGATTAATATACTGTGAACAATCCTATCAAAATCAACTATGTATGCAAACATTGTAGTGAAAACATTAGTACAAAATTTCTTCTGAAAAACAAATTAGCACAATCATTACTACAAAACAAATGTTATACTAGAAAATATTATAAATTATTTTCACTAGAAAAGTTTCACTAATTATATACAGTCGCTCGCCGAATTATGGCCTATGCAAGGATTCGCACTTACAATGTAAGAGGCATTAAAACTGAAACTGTCTTTTGCTTTTTTCATTTGTTACCCACCTTTTATTTTTGTTCATTTTTTTCATCATAATAAATGAACTGTTACATTTAGATGACAAATTAAAACAAATCCATTAGACAAAAAAAAATATCCCTTGCTATTTATCTGCTGTGTTCCAGACAGTATATTAGTCTTAAGAGATAACATATTAAACACTAGAAAACTGTCATCACAAAGTAACGGAGGACATACATTCATGTACATATATGTATACTGTACATGCCCGACTTACATAAATTCATGTACGTATATGTATACTGTACATGCCCAACTTACATCCAAATCGATTTATGGCCAGTCAGTCAGAATGAAACCCAGCTGTAAGTTAGTGAACAACTGTATGTATAGCATTTAGTGTATAATGTTTTTCAATATGCTGTCTAATCCATGTTGGAAAAAATAGTACAGAGAAACAAAACTACTATGTCTTTACCTTCACAATATTATATTGCGATAATCTCATCCTAGTAAATACAATACTATAGAAGTGTAGCTCTCATGCATGTTTACATGCAAAAAGCTTTGATGTGTTCTTAGAACAGTGATACTGTCCACCTCCTCCTCCTATGGCGCTACAGCCCAAGTCGGGCCCTGGCCTCCACCAATCTCCACCTCCAATCTACTCTATCCATTGCAGCCCTCCTCCAGTTTTTTATCCCCATGTCCCTCGTGCCCTCTGCAACGCCATCTTCCCACCTCTTCCTCGGTCTGCCTCTAGGTCTCGTTCCCTCCCATGTACCCAGCAGAGCCCTTCTGGGGTTCCTGCCATCCTCCATTCTCATAACATGTCCGGCTCAACGCAATCTTTGCATTGATACTGTCCATCTATGCCAATCAAATTGTCCTGTTATTATAATGATGGGGAAATGTCTTGAACATGGAATCAGTGTTGCTACAATTAGCACTCAGCAACTGGAGCTAACACCTTCTATAAAGCTTACCCATTGTGTTGTCATCATTCTGCTGTCAGAAGTGAAACAGTAATATGTTAACAACACAAATGGGCAGTGGTGTGCGGTGGGTAAAACTTTTGGTGAAGCTGAGTTATATCCAATACCGTAGGCCTAATTCAGTTTCAAAAAGATAACGGAAGGTCAATTTACTCGTATAATTAAAATGAATGCATAGTGGATTACCTATTAATCTGTCTTCTTGTTAGTAGGTGGCACACATGATTATGATTAAATTTTAGGTATAAGATCCATTATTAAGTCTAATAATAATGGATAGCGTTTTTTAGCATGATAAAATATTATGTTCAACGCAGAACACATAATATACCCCGTGGTTCGAAATCTCTAACACTGAGTTACTAACACTTTAAAAACACTGGCACAATACAGGCTTTAACTTGAGGTGCAAATTCTTTTTAAAACACGTGTGTCTGAAAATATAAATACTGTAATAGCACATTTTCAGTGGTAAAGTATCAACTTTTTTACGAATAAACACACTAATACATTGTTGAAGCATACTAATAACTCTTGCACGTAAACACATTTTCCTTAAATATACTAACATTTCACTAGTTTTCAATATCGTATTAGGGTTTAATAGCTTTAAAAGATTGGATATACTTTACCCTTCAAACTCCTCACTAGGCCTACTGTACAACACAATAAGTTCGTTTCATAAACGCACACTGTCAAAGAATTTACCAATGTTTCCAAAAGGCTTTAAAAAGAATAATCTTGAAACCGTGTATACAAGCGATTGTCAATGTTATCAAATCCTCACAATAAATATAATTGTAGTTCACATTCCTTCTCTGTGATGGCTCCCCTACTACAGATAGAGTTTGCTGAAAAACGCCTTCAAAGTCATCACGGAGAGATGCTATACTATGTCAAGTTTCTGAAATTTTCTTTCAGCAATACAAAATGTCACTCGCTTAAGTCTGTCATCTGTATATGAAAATATTTTGTAGAAACTATTTTGTCTCTAACACTGACAAAAATTCACTAATGGGAGCTAAAATATGAGACTCTGATCTCTTCAAGATGATCTAACGTGGCAATGAATATGTCACACAATTAACGTCTGTTCCGGTACATGCTATTTACAAGTGTAGAGGAATAAAGGCACAGATTGGGAACCACTGCACAAACTCATAAAAATTTAGTCCGTTTCGGAGATCTCGAAAAATGGTTGCAATACCATTAAGTATGTTACAAAATATTTTGCACTCAGGTATTTGGCTGACACTTTGAGACACAACAAGGTTTAAAACATGAGCATATCAATAGACAAAGAGAGCTTGCAGATTAGTTCTTTTAATTATAGTCTCTATTCCAATTAAAATTTTCCCATTGTTGCCACCCCTTCGTAGGCTTGAGCAACTAGTTTTTCACTGCATTCAAATTCAGTCAAGAACTGGTGAATGAGCGTTGCAACAGCCTGGGCATGTCGATCACAACTTACGTCATTGAATCCTAAAAATCTCTCTTTTACTTCTCCACTATACGAATAATGCATAACTATAGAGCACTATGCTTTATTTGAAATATATATGGTTTCATCGACTAATACAGCTACAAAGTGTACCTCCTTTCTTTCATTTTTAGTCACTAAAAGAACTGAGCTAATCGATTCAATGAGATTAGACAGTTTCCTAAATACAGTAGATGTTCCGCAAGAAGAGGATGATATTCGGCTCTGTACTTGAAAACTTCAATGTAATTACCTCCATTAATGGTCTTTTCCATTTCGTTGTGTCCTCAAAATGATAATTCTTATCAGGATGTCTACTAAAAACTTTATATAAAATTCCCTGACTTTTCCAGGTCATTTCTGAAAAAATTCCAGGTATTGACGCGACCACTTAAACTCATAATTTAAATATTCTAGTGGTAAGTTTATGTTGTTTTGTAGTCGGTCATTCATTTCTTCCATATTTACCCTTAAAATGTACTACCTCATACATAAAAATATATAGTATAACTTTCAAAAATTTCATAGGTATCTCCCGGAAATGAATACTGGACTTTTGACGAAACTTTAACATTTTATCTACTGAACCATCGTGAGTTTAAGATTAAATATACTGTATGAATTAAAATGTCCATGGAAACGGACTTTATCGCAAAAACTTCATTTAATAAAATCATTTGAAAAAACGGGCAAATAAAATTATTTTTGAGTTTCTTAATATGGATGTCAATATCATTGATCATTACGGATTGTCCCTGCCAAAATTTAAAATGCAGACAGGTTTATGAAAATTTGGTAAAATGTTGTTCAACTAAAAAAATCGTCTCCCGATTTCTTTTAGAATTTTTCACTGCATAGTATCTTTATAATTAATAAAAAATTAGTAGAAATTAATACATGTTCTTATGGAGAGGTGTATAATTTCTATTACTTTATGATAAAAAAATTCAGAGAAAATTTTGATTCTTGGCACATGTGTAAAAAATATTAGAAAGAACACAATATTTTTAAACAAGACTAATTTAACGGCTATTTATTGTGTAATTAATTGTTAAAGTCACTTTCTTGTCTAATAATAATAATGATAATAGGTGTGTACACGTAAGTGCGGCAACATCGGAAAGCGCGGGCATTATTTTTAACTTAAAAGTAAGATTAGCTAACGTAAGGGGAGCCGGTAGGGTCAAAAAATATTTTTTATCGATTTTCGGATTTTGATGTTTTCTTATAGTTTGAAACATTCTCTATCAGAATATGTTATTGGTTTTCGCCATAAAAATTAGAAAGGGCCATAAAAAAAACCAGAGGGTGTGCTTCAGAGCAAGAAAAATTTAACTTTGAAGTCCGTTTTCCGTAAATAGCATTTTATTAGTGCAAGGTACATTTTTCTTAGAGTATATTTAAGTCAGAGCCTTGAAATATTTGTGGATACTCCTAGTACTATCTCTATTATATAGCACTAGAATTATTCTTTTATCACTTTAGGAAATGAAAATAAAAATTATTATTTAAAAAAAAATTAGAAAAAAAATATTGACATTGATTATTAACGAACATGTAACGGTAATTTTTAAATGGGCAAATCATAGAACAGCATTTCAAACAGGGTGACAACTCTACAAATGGCAAGAAAGTGTTTGAGAAATGAGTGGGAGGTATAACTGTGACGTCATGTAGCAGAAACTCCTGTACATTTTCAATATGTCCCGTTTGTGTATGTCAGTAGTGGATAAAACAAGGTAATTTTAAAATCGAAATAAAATATAACCCAGTGTTTTCCCAAAGGTTTTTTCACTTTTACTGTGTTACAGATGTGTGTCTCCGTTTTGAACAGTAATTTATGCAAAAAGCGTAGTTTGGAGATATCAAACTACTACCATATTAAGTTAAACTATATGTACAAAAATATGTACAGTTATGAAAAATTTTCACTAGGGACCACTTGAAAATTTCAAAATTTTTTTAGTTTTTCACAAATTTCCCTGACTTTTCCGACATTTTAACGTCTACAAAATCCCCTGACTTTTCCAGGGTCAGTAGACACCCTGTTTAACCTGATACCCGAGATATCAAACAGCATTAGTCTCCTAAGAAAACCTTTACTGAGTTGAACCTTCTGATTGTGAGCCGATATCTCCGATTTAAGTTGGTCATCTATTACAGTTTCTATTCTACTCTGACCGGAAGCAGCAATACACAATGATGAAGGAAGATAATTCACAGTAATTTCATAACCGCCAATAGATTCAACTAGGTTTCCTAAATGTTTGAATCCCGTCTTGGCCCAGCTAGTGTTCCTATCCTTTCCAAACAACAAACGATACCAGCAAAATAGTGCAAGTTCACCACTACCACCCAACCACTTTCACTTGCTGTACATACTAGACTGGAAATGGCTAGTAAACACTCCAGATAGCTGGGTTAAGTTTAAAAGATTCGGGGCAGTCTTACCAATTTTTATCATTTCAGTGTTTTTGTTGAATGACCGGGAAGAAAACGTTTTGCTAAAATGTCTTATTATACAAACCGACACCGTAGAAAATATATTAAACCAACTTTGCAACTATTCTAAAATATATAACTTCAAATATAATGCAATAAATTTGCACCGTTGTACCATTACGTTGTATCATTTAAATACAACGTAAATAAAATGTAAGATGCTCTATTTAATAAGATATAATCATAACTTCAAATGTTAGAAACGGAAAACGCATATAGTTTAAATATGGCACTAAATTATGTAACACGAACAGTGATACCAACAAACTGAACACCATGCAGTCCAACTCAACCCAAGCTAGCATCAGTTACAGAGCACTGCAGAGGCGGTTTTCTATCTCGCTCTACGTGCGCGCGCTTAACTCTACACAAGGCTACCTCAAGTTGTGATGAACCTGCTTCACCTACCACTGCAGAGCAAGCGTGTGAAATCAGTCCACTTAAAACATTTTTGAAACAGCCATGTAGAAAATCCCAGTGAATTTTTATTTTGATTACTTAAAATTAGATTCAATTCAATTATAACGTTTACTTTAAATAATTGCAGTTAGTGTGTCATCAGTCATTACTGAAGCAGTGCTTCACTTGCTTCCCATCACCGCAGCCACTGCAAATGGGTGGAGCTAAAAAATTAATTACAACTGATAAGGGTTGCTTTGATAGCCAACACAGATTCAGAAAGACTAATTTAGCTGGTTTGTATTCACAATCAAATACTAGTCAAAATAGACGGAAATATCTAGTGATAAAGAATAAAGTGACAAACTATACCCATCTGTTCGCAGGACGGCTGATTTAATAAATGGCATTAATTACTTGAAAACAGAATCCAAATTAAAAATTTCTGTAAATGAGGTCTATGTAAACATTTATACATTTTTTATACATTATCAGTGAGCATGCCACAAATTAACAAATGACCAAAGTAAACCATCAAATGTGGAAATTAAGAGAACAATAAAACAGACAAGAAATTGTAAAAGGTCAGGAAGTACACAGAAACGAGAAGCAGATATAGAAAGAAAGAACCCCCTTTTAATTTTGACCTTACTAAGAAACAAGAAGAGTGTACAGAAAAAGTGGATTACTAATAAAAACTTCTGAAGAAAGACATCACATATTGCAAGAACTGGAGGGAAGGGACCCTATTTATGTAAATAATAGTTTGGGGTACATTATCAATAGAAGAATCAAAGAATCAGAAGGAAAGTAAAAAAGATAATGATGATCTCACACAGGTTCCAATGGTAATGATCTTATACAGACTAGTAAGCTTCCTGAACTGCAGAACTCGCTCCTTACTTTGAATGAAATATATTTATTATTACATAGTCATATTAATAAACTGTATTTTTGTAAAGCTGTGAGTAAAGTTCTTTGTACATATGACCTTAGCATTAGCCAAGAAACACAATGAGGAGATTATCATACTCCACTACCACAGTTAAAGGACATTTTGCTGTAACTCCCCAAACATTTTTTTTAGTTAAATGACAACTGTAACACATAATCAATATTATTTTTTTAATTATTAAGTATTTAACAAGCACTAAAAATCCCCAAAACTGCATTCTTCAAGTTGAATTTATACATATAATGGCTACATGACACATGCTTTAGTCCTAAGGTATATATGTAATAATTTCATGAATATATGTAACTGATAAAAATGTGTGAAGTTTTTTGCAAACAAAGATTATAAACTTTTTGAAGGTGGTTCAAAGTTTGCAAGGGTTGTTAACAGATATTAATTTTGTCAAATTACTAAAAATACTGAGTTCGTATTTTGAATAAAATTCCTCATAATTTGGTGCTCCATATACTTAAAATTTTTTTTTAATATTGACTTCCACTTTTGGCCTGTGGTGCCCGTAATGTTAAAGATTTTTATTATAAACACTATACTCAAAATTGTATAACTGTCCATCTATTGATCGAGTACATAAACTTCAGTATTTAGAAATTATCCTTTACAATAAAGTAAACTGGAAGATTCATAAAGAGAAACTGAAAATCAAGTTAATATATGTAGACGTATTTACCAGATATCCATCGTGCGACTTCGTTTTTCTTGTCACTGTAGTTATGATTACATAGCATCAGGTGTCTGGCAAAATTTGATGTTGTTTTATGCAATTCCCTTCTGGGAAGATGTTCTTTATATCTTTTTTCAAACGGTCTGCCTGTTTGGCCTATTGGATACAATATTAGATATTATATTAGATACAATATATCTAACATATTGTACAACACGGCAATACTTGCACACGGGCGCCGGCAAATAGAAAGTTACAGTACACACGGGCTATAATAAACAAAACAGTTTTATCAGTGGATATATAAACAGTGAATCAGTCGATTGATAATGTCCACGTGAGAAACATAAAATTTCATGTTCGCGTATGTGAATTTCCGCTGTCGTAAAAGTGCACTTTTACTGTAATGATTTTAGTATTTTAATTTTTTAACGATCTCTAATGAGTGATCAAGTTTTCTGAAGATGGCAATTCGTTGCCGAAACGCGTCATAAAGGACAAGAAAAACAAAGTCGCACGACGGATATCTGGTAAATACGTCTACATATATTGTAACCAAACGGTTACAGTGTGTTTACTTTAGTTAATGGGTATACGTGTTAAAGTCCCGCTATTGAATGTCACTCTGTTCAATAATTATGTTACTGTTTAAAAATGTTTAATGCTGTCTCTTGTATGCAGTAATTATTTTTATAATTGATAAAGTATAATTTATTTGTAGTGATATGGTTAATTATGAATAAAATATTAACTTGTTGATCCGCTGATGAATGTAACGGTTGCGTCGAACTTGAAGTCGAAATCCTCTTCTATATAAAAATGTCGTCTGTGTATGTGTAAGTCAAGTGTTGTCTGGACAAAATATATTAATATAATTAACACTTCACGTACCTGGTTGACGTACTTGAGGTTCAGACGTTCACAGCTAATGAATAAACTGTCAAGTTCCTTTTTGACCAGTATAATATTTCATAAACAAGGTTTTACAACACCTTGAATGTTATTTGGGCGCCATATGGGTTTTCTTAAAGAAACGTCCCATAAAAAAAAAAACTTCTTTCTATAATTGTGTGTATTGACTTTTTACTGTTTCTATCCTTTAAATGTTAATTGAATTGAAATAATTTAAATAGTATACTTAAAAATTTATGTTTTGATGTACCTCAGTGTCTGCAATACTGAGGGTTGATTACCTATTCTAAAATAATTAAAACAAAAGTTAATGCTGTATAATATTATTGGTTTATTATAACCTCTAGAATTGATTTGAAAAATACATTTAACAATAATATAATTCGGATCACAAGTTATCTGTTTAATGGCTGGTCTAGCTCAGTTTAAGCACAATAAAAAACTCTTATTTTTACTAACAAAATATTTATCTTATTGGACTAAGTACCTCAAGGGTAAGTTCTTTGAAATACAGAATAGAACGATATTAATCTCTTTAAAAAATACTACTATGATGTAATAATTCAGTTTGAGCCTCTTTAATAAATTTCAATTAAATAATTGATTAACGAGAATTTCGTTTGCTTATATTCTAATTGATATTAGTAATAAAAAATTCTAATACATATATTCTTACGTTGGGATATATTAATCCCTCTAAATAAATTAATACAGTGTTCTCTACGAATAGTTTGATTGTTTTTGCGTCAGTACAAGTATGTTAATTCCTACAATCAATGGATGGTATATAAACAATAAATTTGGTCACAGTACTACCTGGATTTTTAATCGTATTGATTAAAAATGAACACTTTAACGATCGGATTACATTGATCGCTAATACACTTCACTTTAATCGCACTTGGAAACGAGAAATAACCTTCTTCTGACTAACAATAGGTTACAGCCTTTACAGGTTATGTTAACTTTACTCGTTCCGATACACGCACTGTTTATATAAACTCACAATTAACTTTCGATGCACTCAGAGGAGATGACTCGTCTTTCCAATGGTTAATTTGACAAAATTCAATGTATTTACTACAATTGTACTGTTGTTGATTATTAAAATATGAACATAATGCAGAGACGCAACTGATTAGCTTGTGGATAAAAATGCGAATGCGAATTTCTTAGCGTCCTTTTGATTATATACCCCTCTCTCGATCGCCGCTAGGAGTAATTTTAGCTAAGTAAACTCGTTTGTGATTGGTACAAAATTAGGTCATGATGACATAATGTTATTAATAAACTACGCCGATACGTATTTCTGTACTCACAGTCGTTGTTGATAGTATTTACTTGCACTTTCTTAAATCTTGTTAAAAAATTATGCTAACGCTAATTATTCAACTATTACAATTCCATTCTTTATGCTATTATTACCAAATTAAAGCTTAGTTTCTGATCTTTACTTTGATGTGGCTTGAGGCCGGTTTGAACATAGTTTTCATTAACAATACTTTGAAATACCGCCCTAAAACATGGTTTCTTAGTGTCATCTGCTAATAATGCAAATGCGACTATTTTCCTTTCTTTGATATTTGATTATTTACATCTGTTTTCTCTTTTGAACGTTATTAAATGAATAAAAGTACATACATTATTAAAACTGAATGCTGCCTACAGCTGAACAATATTAAATCTTAAGTATAATTATGTCAATACATTATTCTGAAAATTCCTTATTCTCTAATTACATTTTTACATGGCCTACTCATTTTTAAGGCATATAATATTAATTAAGTGGTGGTACTTCACACCTTATTTGTTATATTTACTATTCTGTAAGTTTATGTTAATTAGGGGTCCTGTTTCCCTATTATTTCACTGACATAAACTCGTTCATACAGGGTCTGGATATAGTTGTAGTACAAGGTTTATTCCCTGCTTATTATTATCTCTACTTACATTTCATTTATTTAGGAAGTTGCTTATTTACACATAAGGCTTCCGTTTATAATTACCCTTAATCTATACTGTTACATCTTTGTTGGTAATTCTATTTTTTATAGCTTTGTGGCTACAGCTAGCATAGTATATAGTATTTGTTATTTCTGTATCATTGTTCTATTTCTTTCAGCCAATATGTTGTTATTTGTTATTATCTTGTTAAAGTCATTGGTTATTTTGTTTATACTATATGTCTTTTGTATACATATACTATATGTATTTTGTATATACTATATGTTTCTACACATCAATGTCTTGAACTGGCTCACTTGACAGCTTATTTGTGAACTTTGCTTGTCCATTAGTCATAGTCAGTCATTGTATTTAAGTTGTAGTGTCATGCAGTGTATTCATCACTGCTTCTTGGGATCCCTCCTCTTCTTTCTTCTTTGCTGGTCCCTTCTCTTCTTTGTTACATTCATTATAATTATTCATTTTACAACTCTAGTGTTATATTTCACCCTTCTGGTGAGCATCATGGTTATGGAACATTTTGTGATGTTACAATATTAATATAAGCGACTTGGAGACAACTAACCTAAAATGTATTATATTGGAGCCCGTCAGGCAAGTGTTGTCTATAAATATAAAAATGTTAAAATCAAAATGCTAAAAGTTGCACAAAACATTAAATTTAATAAAATGTGTATAAAAATGAATATCATACCAAAATATGCACGCATAAATATTAATTCAAGAACACCGGCGGCACTCAAGACAAAACAAATAGCAGAAAAAATGTGGTTAACACAAGAAATTAGACAATTATACAAAAAGAAAAACAGGTTAAATACGGATCTTTATAAAGCGCATTTAGAAATGTTAAAGGAAATTCACCCTGCAGTTATAGATATTTTCATGACCAAAATTAACGCTTTAATATCCAATTATTTTTATCATAAAGTTTTAACACATAAAAAGAAAATACTAAATTTATATCGTATTCAGCATAAAAAAGAAAATAGACCAATAGAATGTAAACATGTGTTCTATGAACGTGTAATGAATACAACCAACATAGATTTCACTACCCAAGAAATAAACACGCTTAATAAAGGTCTGAAATATAATGTACCAAGATTTAATACGACAAACGAAATTGTCCATGAGGTCGTTAACACTGAAGCTGCAATTAAAAGATTAAATGGTTCCGTTGCACAGAATGAAGCAAGGGTTTTTATCAACAACAAACTCAATAACGTAATTAATAGTAATAAATATAAAAGTCAAAACAATTTTTTAAAAAGTAAATATAAGCAGGATATCATGACTCTTAAAACCATAAAAAGTAAACTTGGAGAAAAATGATGCAATTATAAGTAAGGCAGATAAGGGTGACACATTGGTGGTCATACAGAAAAGAGAATATACACAAAAGGTATTTGATTTCATAAATAATAATAATAATAATAAGAAAATAGACCGGGATCCCACAAAGGCTTATGTAAAAACTTTGAATAACACCATTAATCAATGTAATTTATTGTTAGATGAGAAAATGTGCAGATATTTAAAACCAATTAATGCCAAGGCACCAAAATTCACAGGACTACCCAAAATCCACAAGGAAAATACACCAATCAGACCAGTAATAAACTACACCACAGCTCCCGGATACAAAGCTGCTAAATTGTTAGAGACTTTAATTAAAAATAATATCAGGATAGCAAATAATTACAGTACAAAGAACAGTTATGAGTTTGTTGAAAAACTTAAAAAGATAGAAATACTACCACAATATAAATTGGTATCGTTAGAAGTAACTAACTTGTACACTAATATCCCCGTGAGGGAAACTATAGAAATTGTAAATAACAATTTAAAGGAAGTAGCTCAACTTAGCATGCAAAAAATCAACGAACTTATAAAACTCCTTACAGTCGTCTTAAAACAAAATTACTTCACATCTGACAACGGGTTTTTTACACAAGATGACGGTCTGGCTATGGGTTCGCCACTGTCAGGACTATTAGCTGATATATACTTAAATTATTATGAGAATATAAACACAATATCTAATAAATTATACAAGAATAAAATCATTTTTTACTGTAGATACGTCGATGATACGTTTATGATATTTAATGGAACAAACAGACAAATACAAAACTTAAATAGTCACATAAATAGCATACACCATAAGATTAAATTCACATCTGAAATAGAAGAAGAAAATCGATTAAATTTCTTAGATTTAACCATTTTAAAAACGAAGGAACACTTCAATTTAAAATCTATAGAAAGGCCACAACAACAGACATCACAATTCATGCCGATTCATATCATCCCACCTCACATAAAATGGCAGCTTACAATAGTTTTGTGCACAGATTGCTAACTATACCGTTAAGTGAAAAAGACTACAATGAAGAGGTTAACACCATCAACTACATAGCAGCGGCTAACGGATATAAAAGTTCATTAGTGGATAAATTAATAAGTAAACACAAAGAGAAGAAATTAAAAAAGTCGAACAATGATAACACACTTCCAGTTAATAAATACATATCTGCAGATTACACAAACATTTTACCAAATATTTTCGTTAACGAACTCAAGAAACACCATGTAATTGTAACTTTCCGTACAAATAACAGCATTCAGAGATTTATTAGCCGGAAGAACAGTATACCAGAAAGAAAAAAAAACTGCGTATACAAGATGAATTGTAGCTCATGCGATATGTTCTACATAGGCCAAACAGGCAGACCGTTTGAAGAAAGATATAAAGAACATCTTCCCAGAAGGGAATTGCATAAAACAACATCAAATTTTGCCAGACACCTGATGCTATGTAATTATAACTACAGTGATTTTGAGACAAATTTCCAGCCCATGCATTGCTGCAGGAAAGGAAAATACATGGACGCACTTGAGGAGTATGAAATATATAAAGCCGTCAAAATCAACAGTGATTATGTCTTGAACGATAAACTTACATTTTCACATAACATATTGTACGACACGGCAATACTTGCACACGGGCGCCGGTAAATAGAAAGTTACAGTACACACGGGCTATAATAAACAAAACAGTTTTATCAGATATATATATATATATATATATATATATATGAACAGTGAATCAGTCGATTGATAATGTCCACGCGAGAAACATACAATTTCATGTTCGCGTATGTGAATTTCCACTGTCGTAAAAGTGCACTTTTACTGTAATGATTTTAGTATTTTAATTTTTTAACGATCTCTAATGAGTGATCAAGTTTTCTGAAGATGGCAATTCGTTGCCGAAACGCGTCATAAAGGACAAGAAAAACGAAGTCGCACGACGGATATCTGGTAAATACGTCTACATATATTAATATAAGCGACTTGGAGACAACTAACCTAAAATGTATTATTACGAAAATCAAGCTACAAACAAATTTTATTTTTTTACAAAATACATGTAATTTTGCTAATCTGAAATCTCAGTATTACTTTCTAATTCATTCAAGGCTTCAGTATGGAAGTGAGTTATATGGTGGTGTTCCACTTAGGTGTCTTAGATCCTTTATCTTGATCCAATTTTTTTGACGTAGAATACGTCTTACCTTTCAGGCCAGCAATAGGCACCCCCAACCAGAAAATCGAGCATTACATTTTCACGTCACGTTTGAAATTGAAATATTATCTAAACGACAAAAGATTCACGTTATATGAGGTACCATTCGACAGATAAAGGAACAAAGATAATAAATAGCACAATATAAGTGGGCTATTGCATCATCCAGCGCAGGGGGAGAAATAGAAATGTTTTTCGGCGCTCACTAAAATTAGTATTTCTCCGGTTTCCGATGCGATAGAATGTTGAGTGAGGTGTCGTTAAAATTGTCTCATCGAGTACTATCTACATAGTGTACCGTAATAGCGGTGATATTATTAAGAGGTTTGAATAATAATCGTAATTCAAGTTGTAAAAATCGTGTGTTTGGAAAAAATGTATATGGATGCTAAACATGCTCAAAAGTATCGTTAAACGCATACAGGAGAGTAGAGAAAATCATGGGGAATTCAAAAAACCCAAAATGACCAATGCCAAACGTCAGAGGATTTACTGACAACGCTTAAAAGACAAGGAAATAAATACTGAAGTCGAGTCAACACCATGGAGACCACAATTTATTACCATAGTAACAAGTAAATAAACAAATGATATTTAGCGGCATCGGAACTATACCTTTATCCGTTCCTGCAGTTTTTAATGTTTTTACTATGCAATTGTATTGATATATTTTGTAATTTTTTATACAGATACGTCTATATAATATTTTATAATTGTCTAAAGCGATTATAAAATGTATGTTTATACGTATTTCTGATGATGCCACCGACTGCTGGGTAACACCACCATCGATTTGACTTTCACCAGAAACATCAGTGTTGATATCTTACCTTATATCAGCTACTTCTCCTATCATAGGCCCATTATAAATATATTCTTGCTTGAACCAACTAATTAACTTGTGTGATGATTCTGCAAATACAATTTTGTACTTTGTAAAACTAAATATGTGTTTGTTCATTTTATTCATAACACATTAGCAACCCTAAAGCACACAGACGTATTCTACGCTCTGAAGATTTCCGGCTGTGGCTCCTACACAGCCCCCGCCGATTTTTTTTATTTAGACTTACTTTTCAGAACAAATTTGCTCTATTTTCTCAAACTACAATTTTACCTCTATGACACTTATTCGTTCATAAACTACTGACAATATTTTATGCAAAATTTGGACAAATAGTTCCCGACCAATATTGTAGAACTCAAAACCAACAAGGTAATTTCACTAGCCCTAAAGTAAATAAGTAATGGTTCCAATGCTCATTTTTATTTCTTCAAACAGAAGTTTTTAATTTATTGCCGGCTAGTATTAAAGAGATAAACAAAATTAAATTTTTGACAAAAAAATGGTAAAAATTTGTTATTAGGTACACATAGTGGTGATGATTTAATGAAATTAGAAATGTAGGCAACGCAGACCTCATACATTTAATTAAGATTTTGGATATTGGCCGTCATAGCTGAAAACAATTTTGTCACATTATTCATTAATTTAATTGTTTTAGATAAACAATTTGGTGCCACCCGGGATTATTAAACCCCTATGAACAAACAGGTAAGGTTTCCACTCGCATTGTACTGGTAATTTGAAACCTCGCTGCGGACTTCGTTATCGTAAAATATTGAAGTAACGACACCAGTGTGAGGCGAACACACAACATACACATCTTTTACAGAGACGACAAGAATTCTTCGTTACAATATGAATATTGGAAAATTAATTTTATGTCACTTGTGTATTTTTTGTTTGTTTGCTGAATTATAAAATTGGGATTAAGGGCTAAACCCCTTTCATGAATGATTTGGTTTATACTGATAAGAATTATGTTGAATGTCTTTAGTTGTATAAGGCTTATTTTGTAGTAAATTTAACACCACCACATTGCTACCTTTGTTCTTGAGTGATGCTGACTCACCAACCACAATATACTGGAGTATGTGGTTGATCTAATTTCGTTCTGGACTTGTAATAAAAATGTGTTCTTTTTAATGGAAGTAAAAAACATCTATTTATCTGTATGTTTTCAATAATTTACAGTAATTACAAAATATTTAATTACTATCTAGCAAAGCCAAATTATGTTCATGTACTCGAGAGACATGATACATACATCAAAGTATATTCAATTTATAATCCACTCACCTTTACTAGCAGCATTTCCACCAGCCCAGCCCCCAGCTACACAAATCACAGCATCAACTTTTGATCCCTTCAACAACTCTCCTACCTGCATCAGTACTTTAGTCTCCTACAAACCACCAATACAGTTTATTGTTCATATGACCATGTAATATTGTATGTCTGTGTGTGTGTCATGTCCGTTGTGAACACAAAACAGGCACAGTCATTGTCTGTAGATTATTATAAGTGGCTAGAACATGAATGTGTTGAAAACACTTATGAAAAATATAATTAAAAAAAAACAACAAAGAACTGTGCCTAACATAAGTAAAAACAACAATAAATAAACTACTGAACCAACAGGAATACAGAAATAATATTTTACCTGATCTGCCCAACTGTCATCAGTTTTCACAATCACATTAGCATCAGCAGATTCATTTTCCTTTAGGTCTATGGATGCAACCCACTGAAAAAAATTAATTATTCATATACAGCACACGCTTAAATGTCATTCATCTACTCTGAAAGATGTTGC
This sequence comes from Magicicada septendecula, assembly GCA_034769895.1. Classification (NCBI taxonomy): domain Eukaryota; kingdom Metazoa; phylum Arthropoda; class Insecta; order Hemiptera; family Cicadidae; genus Magicicada; species Magicicada septendecula. The sequence goes on from CM068367.1 coordinate 1,206,585,123, forward strand.
TGCTTCAGCAGCCTACAGCTCTAGAATTTTCTGATAACTGGTACTGAAGTATTTACAATCTTTAGCAAACAAATGAAGTTAACAATATTAAATAACAATATTCTGCGATCATAGGTATAGCAAAGCCCCCACCAAACATTAGGTATGTCACCGATGATGTTTCTCAATGTAAAATCTGTATGCAGCCAGTTGATAGTGGTCTCACACCAGCCAGCAGCCAGTAGCATACACAATGGGCTATAATAAGAGAATCTGCTACTGTCGTCAATGCCTCTCCCCTGCTTACCAACTATAGAAAAATCCTGGTCTCCCCCCCCCCAACATTCTGGAAAAATTGTGGTTCATTAAGCCGTTCAAAAGAAAAATTCTGATATGCTACTGTTTGTGATAGATAATGCAATTTTTATAATAAAATCACAACAGTACACAGGATTCCTCACATGTGTGAAAAAATGTTTTGGACATTATTTCAGATGCTTAACCAATGATCTTTTTAGCAATCAAAAAAGTACTCACTTAAAAATGAAACAAACATTATGCGTTATCAATTTGTTATAGAGGCCAATTATTATTTACTGTATCAGCGTGAAGGACATACTGTTAGCACTATGCTTAAAATACAGTAAATTATTAATTACTTATATAAATATTGTTTAAAAGAAGTCCTGTGCCATACTTTTTATGTTTACACCTGAATATTACCCTGACAGTAGCAAAACTTTACCAGACTGAAATTTCCTAAAGGAAAATTGACAAATTCCATGGACACAGTGTATATTTTCTTTATTGAAGAAAAAGCAATCTTTTTTTGGCATAGGACTTTTTCTGGATAAAGCTCTTTTTCTTTATAAAGACAGAACGATAGTAAGTCTATAATAAAACTTATAGCTTTTCTTATTTAAACGAAAAACTGTATTTCACTAAAGCATAGTGTTCTACTCCAAATTAACTTCTACTTGCTTGCAGACATAGTTTAAATTCCTGAAATAATCACTTCAATATATTTATACTTATAACCTACAATACTTCACCTGAGCAGCATTTATTCATGCCAGCTGCAAAAATTCCGAATCCATGCTAGAAAATTTCAGACTATCACTAGCAATCCTCTATATTAAAAAAGACTTACAGGACTTAATTGACTGTCATTATTTGTATGCATTAAGGTATGTGGTAAGATTTGATTTTAGTTTAAACATCTGTGTAGCTGATACAGAATATTTATGTTATGGTTTAGATAAAACTGCCAAACGCTTTTTACAATGCAATGTAAATTAATATGTTATTTATAGATGTTAATTAATGTATATTATAGACTCACCAATGCGACTGGAACAAGGATAACATTTAAAGGCCAAGTTATGACTTTGAGCCATGAAAGAATATAGGCAACAACATATCTACGAAGAAACACATAAGGACAGAAATTCAGCAAAACCATCGAAGAGGCGTTTACATAATTTTATTCTTCGTATTGTTTAAATTAGCAGCCATCCTTACTTTTCTTTTATAGAATTGCTAAACTGCTATAATTGTTTTTATTATTTAGACAAAGCTTTTCGTCATTACTGACATCTTCAGGTCTTAAACAACCTCAGGTTGTTTAAGACCTGAAGATGTCAGTAATGACGAAAAGCTTTGTCTAAATAATAAAAACAATTATAGCAGTTTAGCAATTCTATAAAGAAAAGTTTACATAATTTGCAAATGTCAACTAAGCAGAACTAAAGCTGTGATTAAGCAGTCAGGGCATCCACTAGAGAGAGCATCTTCTTCTTCAGCATTACAGACCACTGTGAGCCCTGGCCTCCAACATCTTATCTGTTGCCAGTGTAACCCCTCATGACCATTCTAACATCTTCCAGTACATCACCCAACCAACTTATCCTGGGTCGCCCCTCTTTCTGCTTTTGAACACCTGAGCCTTCAGGATTTTCTTTGGCCTATGCTGATCATCCACCCATTCTATATAGCTTAGCCATTGTATTCGTTGGGTTTTTGCAAATATTAGAAAATTCTCATGTTTCAATATCTCATCTATCTCTTTGTTATTTCTTTCCCTCCATTTATCATCTTTCTTAACCAAGCTGCAAACATGTCATAATACAACCTTTTTTTTAAACTTTCTCAGCGTTTTTGTTCCTTTTTTCCAATGTCCATATCTACCCTCCATAAGTGACAATTGGTCTAATCGGTCATATATTTTCATTTTTATGTAGTGACTCATCTGCTTGCTTCTCAATACTCATTAGAGAGGAGCATACAGGGCTAAAATGTCTTTCAAAAATATACTATTTTAGAGTACTAAAAACAGTGATTTAAAAATATTAAATTTAAAAAAATACTAAAAGAGTACATTGGATACACACAAAGTTATTGAACAGTGTTAAAAATAAAACAGAAAAGCTGTGAATGTATTGTTCACTTCATAATTCTTTGGAACTGTCTTATCTTCTCTAAATAAAGTTCTAACTGCACCCATGTTTTAAACATATCATATTTTCTCATGTATAATGCGCACTTTTCCCCCAGATTTTATTCCCCAAAATTGTGTGAGTGTGTGTGCATGTGTGCGTGCGCGCACATTTAACACAATAGACTTGGTGAATTATTCTTAATTTTAGTGAGTCTGTGCTTGTGATTTCCTCTATTTTATTACTATAAGTAATTGTTTGTTTTGTTTTAAAATATCCGAGTACCAGTTCAAATATGTTAAACATACAAATAGTTACAAATTTTTAAATTTTAAAGCACATGCATTTGTAAATTGTGTTCTTCCTTAATATTACAGGGTCCCTTATTTAAATATTAATTACAACTTGTCATGTAATTCATCAGCAAATTTTTTGTTGAAAGACTCAATTTAACATTTGAGACACATTGTTAATATGATACTACTCTTATGCATATGTCACACCTGTACAAAAATAAATGCCAGCAATAACAAGGTACAAGTTACCTTGCCAGCAATAAAAGGAGTAGTGGGAAGTCATGTAGTTGAAGAATTGTGGTTCCACTTGTTACATGCATGAATATAAAATTTTTGACAAATGACCACGGCGGGTTAAGTAGCTCTATACTAGTAAAAACACACTGACGATAAAAATGCAATCAAATAAAAACAATAGACAACAAAACAAAACTCACTCCAGAAGTAACACATAATTCTACTTAGTAGCAGATGGCAGAAATCTGGCTAAGAACTACAACTCTGGGCACTGCTTGTAATAATAGCTTATACTATCTGTCCTGCAAACAATCTGAACACATAACACTTTTTCCTGTTCGGTAACATATGTTATTTTATTTCTCATAAAACCACACATTTTACCCTCCTATGATTGGCATTCTCAGTGGTTCGACTGAGGCCCTCAGTCAAGCCACTGAGGATGCCTCGCTGTTCTATAGGTCGAACATCTTGTTTTAATAGAAATAAAATAATGTGTGTTAAATCGAAAGACAGAGTTGTTATTAACGAAAACCATGAAAGTTAATGAGCAGGATGTTAATATAAGACAAATTAAAAAGAAGATATTCTGTATTATTCTTTCTTCACTCTTTTCTTTTCACCCATATTAGGAGTTTGGGCTAAGAATAAATCAATTCTGCTAAGGCAAAGCCTATCAGATCTCATTGAAAAAAAAAAGGCATCTTACCATACCCTTACACTGAACACTTTCTATCTCTTGAGCATCACCATGAAAATGGGAGTTGAAGAGACACAAAACTGGTTTTATACAATTATCTAAAAAAAGTGTATTTTTGGGTACAAATCTCCAGAACGTTTTAATAAAATGAGTTATAGTAAGAAGTTCCATTTAGACAAAACCTGGCCAGCTTTTTTTTTTAATTTAGTTTTTCAAATTTTTGTAAACTATCTTTCCCTTTCAACATTCAAATGCATTTTTTACACACTACCGATACTACCCACAGGGGTTTTGAACGAAGTTTAAATCGAAGGTCAAAGCACCTCGGATTTTTCTTTTGTTTGATTTCTGGATGTATTGTAACTTAAGACTATGTTTTTAAAAAATCCCCCAAGCCGCTTTTTCAAAACGTTAATTTTAACAGGTAAAAATAAGTTTCTTAGGTATTTTTTAAAAAATTTTATATTTGTATAATATTTCTAGCAAAAGGGACTAAAAATCTTGAAACTAGTTTCACTCTCAATCAAAAGTTATTGTGTGTAATGTTCAATAACAAAAAAATATATATGTATGACAAAATTTTTTTTTATTATAAGTTTCATCATTGACTGAAATAAATAATATTTCCAGAACAAAGTATATACAATTATTAGGCATGTAAATTTACATTACAAGTACAGTGTAAATAATGTGTTTAGCTATAATAAATTAAATTGTACAAATACTAATGTGTACAAAACATTAAATACGACAACTATTGTACTCGCCCACGGCTTTCAGGAATTTAACTGCATACTCTGGGTTGATACTTATAACTTTGTATTTAGCCCATGTTTTTTTTTAAATCAGAATGCACAGATTCCATGGCCTGTTCACTAAAGCAACCAAGTCTTCTGTGCATTTTTGAACAGAAATAGGTGACATGAAAAAACACTGCATGAACTTTCGGAGTAATATTAATTTTCAAATCGACGTAACTCTTATGGAATTTAATTATGTAATCTTCAAACTTTGGATTGAGAACTGTAGCAAAAGAAGAAATTACAATATCTTGAAAATCCTTTAAACACTTGACATATTTCAAGCAACCAATATTGCAGTTTGCACGTCCACTTTATCCAAGAGGATTTTGCAAGAATTGCCTGCAAAAACAGGAGTTCTGTGAGTTATCTCTTGTGCAACACAGCATGTCTTGGCCCAAGTCACACTATCTTCCTCGAATTCGATTAAAATGTGTTTAAATATAATATTAACTACACCAATCATTAAGTGTAGGTCCGGTGGTGGTATTATATCAATTATTTCAGTCTTTTCATTACCTGAAATGATCGGAGGATATATGCAGATCTTATAGTTTTTAGCATATTTCCTTTACTACTTCCTGCTTTTCCCAGGCATCATAATTTTCTAAACAATCCCCAATTGTTCTATATGCACAACATGCATTTAGTTTGTCTTTTAATGCAGTACACCATGTGCAAAGAAAACTGCTTGCGTGTGACATAATACCTGTTAGCATATTTGCAAGTTTCAAGTCCGTGGCAATAGTTCCTTTAAATTTGTTGATACCTAAAAGGGACCATAGCATTAAAATATTATCATAATTTTCTTGCATACATGGCGCCAACCCCAGTAAAACTGTTGACACTGGCGCCAACATATTTTTAACTGTTAAAATAAACGTCTAAAAAAACGGCTCGTGGGATTTTTTTAAAAATAGTCTTAAGTTACATTACATACATCCAGAAATCAAACAAAAGAAAAAAATCCGAGGTGCTTTGACCTTCGATTTAAACTTGGTTCAGGACCCCTGTGTACCATATATGAAAACTGTTCTATAGAAAGTAGAATGACTCGTTCTATACAGTATTATTGTTTCTTCATCACCTAACCATAATAAGTAGTTCATTTAGCTAAAAGTCAAAAGTGTTTACTGAAAAATTAATGCAGTCAGATGTACTAAAAAATGCAATTACTCTAAATGATGAAAAAGATTTTTGTTATAGACTTTGTTTTATTAACACTTTTTAATGTTACATTTGGCAGTGTATATGTTCTCATTAACTACATTATTTCAACTAATATATATTTTTATTGCCATACTCCTACTCCCTGAAAAATGTTTTAAATTCCGAATTCTGAATATTTTAAAAATATTTCTTGTTTTTCAGGTCATGTAAAAAATATACATTTAGCAAAAATATCAAAATAATGTTTATTAAAGAGAACACATTTTCTTTGATTTTTGTTGTTCATTTGATTCATTTTCACAGTTCCTGTACAGAACAATAATAAAATGAATTTAGTTAAAAAACAAAGGGCTTTGCTTGTAAATTTGGCATATATGAAGTATAAATGCAAATATATCTGGCACTGATATGTAAAATTGTTATACTACAAATTACTGCCAAAATAACTTACTTAATAATTACTGAATAATTTTTTAAATATCGGGCGCCATCTTGTGATATACCTTTAAACTTACCTTAGGCCAGAATTCGGTTAAGCGAACGATATGATAGCGGAAAGTGTTATCTGAAATAATTACTATTACTTGAAATGGTTACTAATGTTTACCTTTTATTTACATCTTTAAATACATAAGTGATTCTATAGTGCGAAATGCGCACGCTACTATATTGCGCCATGAAACGCAGTTCCTCTATACAAGTTAAAAATTATTATTGTATTTTAGAAATACATAATATGAAAATGTTTACATACATAACAATGTTATACATATCTATATATGCATAATTTTATTGAAAAATTGTTAATATTATTTCACAACCCAGCACTTGTTAATATTATTTTGTTCACGCTCTCTCTCTCTCTCACATTCTCTGGTACAAATTTTTAGTTGTTTTTATGAGCTCATTTTGTTTATTTAATGAATAATTTTTGAATTGGTCATTTAAAATTTTGTACTTTAGTTATGAATTTACTAAATGATATAAATATTGGACAGCTGATACTTAGCTTCCGTTTGTTGGGTAAATGTCACCGCACTACTTGAATCCTGGTACCGTGCAAAATCTGGTTTTTTTACATTGTCTTAGGGCCCACACCGTAGTGTCCCCCCTCGAATAACACTTTGGCAGATTTAGCTGCACGTAGTTGCAGATCCCTCGGCCGATGACACCTACTCAAGTCCGGTTACCACACCAACATTTCCGATATTTCGACAATAGTTATTAAACCACTTTTGGTGGTGTAAAATTTAAATATTCACACTCAGTGAATATGCCGGCCGGCTCTGTTCACTGTCTGGACGAAAATGACGAAAAGTCTTTGTTAAACATTGCGTAGGTGGGGCAAAACTACGTCACCAGTCTTTTGTTTGTACGGCCAAGCCTCGGTTGTTTACAAAAGTATGCATTCCTTCGGCTAACGTCATCATGGGCTAGGCTTGTTTACCGCTATCTGTGACACAGTTTTTTGCGATATTTGCAGCTTTTCAACTAATTCGATCGAAATCCTGTTAATTCCAATATGCGTTGTATAAAATATTCTATAGTTTATTCACCAAAACTTTATAGGGATTATGAAATATTACAAAATTTATTACAAAATAAATAGTTAGGGAATAAAATACAATAATTATGGTTTTTTTGGACCATATATTTACAAAAGTATGATTGTACCAGAATTGTACCATCACAAAACCCCCTCAATGAAAGATTTTGTGCCGAAGCATAAAAACTTTCATTGACACATTCGTACTTCCTAAAGGGATCAGCCAGGATATGTCGCCACAACCCCCTTACAAGTTATATAAAAAGAAATACCCGTGGTCCGATGATGATGACAGTACCTGCATGACCTTACTGGACTTCTCCTTCGAGATCCCAACACCATAAGGCCAATCAGGCGCGTAACGTTCCTGCTCTGACGCGCTGGCCAGCTCAGGATCACTGTCATAACATCACCAAACACTGAAACAATTAATTAAAAATATCAAAATAGTGGCTTGGTATATTACTCTATCCTTAACTGGTCTGTTTCCCCTTAGCTATGTGCTGGTTTGCGTTAAGAAGCACTGGGTTTGCTTGAAATACAAGAAATACAAATACAACAAATATAATCAACAAGAATTATATAGAAGTGCTATTCTCTTCATGGACTATCCTTTAATTGTAAAAATCGTTTCGATTCCCATCGATAATAATTAACTCTTTCTGTTTCATAATTAATGTAATTATAAAAGAAACAAATATCTAAATGAAATACATGGATATAATTATATAATACCCCAAATTTATGGATATAATCTCCCTTTAAATTAATTACTTAAACATGAAGAAAAACTTTTATAAAAAAAAGTAAAATCTTATTATTATTTAATATTTATTATTATTAGTAACAGTTAATAACTGGCGCTGTTAGTAATATTTACCCCTCTTTCTCCTCCACACACTCTATTTCCTATACATCATTCTAAAATTTCTATGTTAATACATAATACATTGATACATGATACATCATAATCAACAATGATACATTAATACAGTTAATACATTGAAATGGTCAATTCATATTTAATCTTGATTAGAATTTACACATTCTATCTATTTAAACTTGCCTTTAAATTATAAAAATTACAATTTCAATTAATTAATTCATTAATTCTAAACTTTCATTAATTAGCCATCAATTATTTATCATTTATTATTAATTTATTTCAAATTTATTATTAATATTCATATTATATTATTATTATTTCATTTCATTTCCTATTTCCTTTCTACTCTGAATTTTTTACCTACCTAACTACCTAACCTTTCACATGTTATCACTGATTAGTCTGGGTGACTCCGGTATTCTCTATGCTTTGACTTATTATATAGGCACTAACATTTATTATCTTACTCACCTTATTATCTAACAACCAAATTTACCTATCATGACACCAATTTCTCAATTATAAACACCTTTCACTGATTTCATTCCGACGATAAATCGTATGGCACCGCGCGTCTTTGTACAGAGATGGGTGTTCCCTACCTGGCTATATACATTCATAATATTTTGCCCTTCCAAAATATCGGCAAACACTCCCTTAAACTACGCTATTACCTGCCACAACGCTATACGTTGGCTACTCCTTATCACCTCACCCCCACTACAAAATATCATCATCAACAATATATGTTTAACCTTTACTTTACTCACCTCTACAAATAATCACTAACTACTATGTCCCTAAATATCTGATACTCTCTTTGTATTATTATCTTTAAAATTCTTATCTATCTAACTCCCATTTACTTTAATTGAATAACTCACATGCCTTTATTTTAATACACCCAGGCACTATTCCCTTTTTAACACTTTACCTTACTGTAATCATTGACAATTGCATTATAAAACTTATTTCTCACCTACTCATAACAGTACATATTAGTTTTCAAATATATATTTTTACTTAATCATTTATTATTCATTAGAAATTACCTTCATTACCAATTAAATAATAATTTAACTTCATTAGAGACTTTCTATTACAATTAATAATTTACAACTTCAGTTACAAAGTTAGTACAACTTTCTTTTGTACCATATTAATTCAGTAATTACTCTTTAATTACTATTCAAGTATTCAAAATTTTCACTATTACTTTCACTTTTTTAGCAAAATAAAACATGTTAATTGTTAATTATTAAAACAATAGATAATACATGATGTACATAAAATTTACCTGTAATACACAACATCAAAATACATAAATACACTGATATTAACACATAAACACAATGAAAAATATACAATCCAAACTCATTATTTTGTCATTAATCAAAATCAGTCCATATGCAGTCCAATTCAAAACCACTGTTCACATATATTTAATGTTCATTACACAATAAAACAATCTATCCTCCATCGTTGAATAACATTCTAATCTTAGGTCTATTTATCTTATTGTTTAGTAAATGAATTATATAATTATACTCATTATAATATTCATCAAACATTTTATATTCACTCACAATTTCGTTTTCATTAATAGATGTATTTCCTATTAATTTATCATATGCCAGGTCACGATCGGGTATAGTTCTGTCTACATCATTATTATATGTTATAATCTTGTTAGTCATATTGTCATCAGAATTATTATCATAATTTTCTACTACTACACCTGTTACTTCCCAAGGTAAGTGCTTGATACCATTATTATCATCATCTATTATTATTTTAATTTCAATCTTACTACAAGGTATGTATTTACTATAATCATCCACCATCTCTACTCCTAACCTTTCTACAAGTTCTCTATACTTTCTATTTACTTTAAAAATTTCTATTACTCTCTTTCTCTCACCATATCTCTCACAATACCTCTCTACACTTTCTCTCTTAATATATTTCTCACCATAACACCAAGTTACACTCTCTCTCTCCAAATATGCAGGGGTCACTAACTCAAAATTACTGTACCAACTATGAGGTACACAAAAACACCAAGGAACTCTATTTGTAGACCTTTCGTCTCCCAAATATAAATTTAAGGAACTCTCGTCCTTATTAAAAATACGCGAAGACTTGACTTCACCCCCTACCACAACATCAAAGGAAAATTCTAACCCCTGCACCCCTTTTACAAATGTACTTTCTCTCTGACTCAACACACTCAAAACACCTCATTATCACTCATAATACTCTCATCATCTTTTTCTAACACCATATCATTCTTACTACCTGTAAACTCATTATTCAAATTATCACTGTTACTCACCTTCTGATTCTCTATTTGGATTAACTTCTCATCCAACTTTTTAATTACTTTGTCACATTGTTTAACTAGATTTTCATTACGTCTTTTAATTTCGTTTTTTAATTCATCAAACTTTACACTCTGTTCATCAAATTTGTCATTCAAGTTAGTAAATTTTTCATCGAATTTATTATTAATTCCTTTAATTTCGCTTAATAGTAACTGCATCATTGCAGATGTATCTGTCTTACTTACGTCTTGAGTTGAGATAGGGGTTATTGTAACTGGGTTTAATTCAGTAACACTGGTTTGACTAATTTGGTCCAGTTTAACATCCCTCTCACTCGCAACTGTTTCATCTACGTTATCACCTTTATTGGTATTCATTTTACTTAATTTAATATTACCTTATAACACAACCTTATAACATAACCTCGTGAAAGTTGGGTTATGTTTACGTATTTAAAATTGTGTTTATTACCTCAGATAACTTTTCCGCTCTCTTCGTAGGCTTACACCACATAAAATTTTTATGTCGAGTCCCTGTTCGGGCGCCAAATGTTATACTACAAATTACTGCCAAAATAACTTACTTAATAATTACTGAATAATTTTTTAAATATCGGGCGCCATCTTGTGATATACCTTTAAACTATTAAATTTAAACTTACCTTAGGCCAGAATTCGGTTAAGCGAACGATATGATAGCGGAAAGTGTTATCTGAAATAATTACTATTACTTGAAATGGTTACTAATGTTTACCTTTTATTTACATCTTTAAATACATAACAAGTGATTCTATAGTGCGAAATGCGCACGCTACTATATTGCGCCATGAAACGCAGTTCCTCTATACAAGTTAAAAATTATTATTGTATTTTAGAAATACATAATATAAAAATGTTTACATACATAACAATGTTATACATAATCTATATATGCATAATTTTATTGAAAAATTGTTAATATTATTTCACAACCCAGCACTTGTTAATATTATTTTGTTCACGCTCTCTCTCTCTCTCTCTCTCTCTCTCTCTCTCTCTCTCTCTCTCTCTCTCACACACACATTCTCTGGTACAAATTTTTAGTTGTTTTTATGAGCTCATTTTGTTTATTTAATGAATAATTTTTGAATTGGTCATTTAAAATTTTGTACTTTAGTTATGAATTTACTAAATGATATAAATATTGGACAGCTGATACTTAGCTTCCGTTTGTTGGGTAAATGTCACCGCACTACTTGAATCCTGGTACCGTGCAAAATCTGGTTTTTTTACATTGTCTTAGGACCCACACCGTAGTGTCCCCCCTCGAATAACACTTTGGCAGATTTAGCTGCACGTAGTTGCAGATCCCTCGGCCGATGACACCTACTCAAGTCCGGTTACCACACCAACATTTCCGATATTTTGACAATAGTTATTAAACCACTTTTGGTGGTGTAAAATTTAAATATCCACACTCAGTGAATATGCCGGCCGGCTCTGTTCACTGTCTGGACGAAAATGACGAAAAGTCTTTGTTAAACATTGCGTAGGTGGGGCAAAACTACGTCACCAGTCTTTTGTTTGTACGGCCAAGCCTCGGTTGTTTACAAAAGTATGCATTCCTTCGGCTAACGTCATCATGGGCTAGGCTTGTTTACCGCTATCTGTGACACAGTTTTTTGCGATATTTGCAGCTTTTCAACTAATTCGATCGAAATCCTGTTAATTCCAATATGCGTTGTATAAAATATTCTATAGTTTATTCACCAAAACTTTATAGGGATTATGAAATATTACAAAATTTATTACAAAATAAATAGTTAGGGAATAAAATACAATAATTATGGTTTTTTGGACCATATATTTACAAAAGTATGATTGTACCAGAATTGTACCATCACAAAATTAATTGAAGGGCCTGAAATCTGTTACCATAACTTTTATTTTCAAACTATTCTTGACAGTTTTAAACTTAATAGCTGCTGAGAAAACTGAACATTCTTTCAAGAGTGTGAAATCACAACTATCCAAGAGGCTGCTGCTGCAAGCAGTAGGAACACTCAGAAAATGGTAAAAAATTTTGGAATATATTGTCATGGGTATGTGGGGGGGATTGTGTTTGCTCGTGCGCATTAAATACTGTTAGTACAATATGCAGCACTAAAACATAATGCTAAAACTAGTTTTTGTTGCAAATATATATTAATAATAAATAATAATTTATATTTTTTTTAGAAACAACAATATATTTTTTAAGTTTTTACAATGTATCGACTTTTATTTTGCTGAAATCACAATTATAGGCCTAATGTATAATGATACATAATAATAATAAATTAAACTGTCAAAACATTGTAAACAAATATTCTTGTTTTAAAAATATATAAAGTATTATTTAATTATTAACATAAATATCAAGAATGAGAACACACACACACACACACACACACACACAGTGTGTGTGTGATTTTGCCGAAATCACGAAGGCTAAGGATGAGAACACAATGGTTCTCGAAACATGTTCCTAATAAGGAAAAAAATATCTTGAGGTAATTTCTTTATAAATATTAAATATATTATATACATCAAGAAACGGACTGTAGCAAAAAGTGTTTGAAAAAATATATATATATAATAATAATTTAATATTTATAAATAAATTTACCTCAAGATGTACCTTTTTTTTTCTTTTCCTTCCTTCTTTTCCTATCTTGAGGTAAATTTATTTATACATATTAAATGTATTATACACATCAAGAAATGGACTGTAGCAGAAAGTGATTGAATATATATAAATATATATTATAGTCCTACCGATTCCGCCCCACTAGTTGAGCGTTAATTTGTAGTATTACTGTTATGCCAGTATCCGCTAGTTGAGCGTTAATTTATAGTAGTACTGTTTACATTATTAATATCTTCTAAAGCCCCACTGTTGTGAGTGCTAATTTGTAGTAGTCCCAGTGGGCGAAGGTATAATAATGTATTAAGTGATTTAAATTAAGTATTAAGTGTTGATTGGTTTCTCTTATAGAACCGCAATGTTAGATTATTTGTGAATAAATAATATCTTCTAAAGGGTGATCTTAATCGAATATTAAGAATATCTCAATATTCTGTATTAATTTAGTGCTTTCGGTAATAATAGCATTCAATACCAGTTGATATAGTGTGTAATTCTAATGTTCTTACTCAAGCCTAGTCCGCGTTTTGAGAGAGGAGAGGAACTCCTTATATCTGTTTCTCGTTCTCTGTGATCCAACAGCGGTCCGCGAGCTAGCGCTGTGGTTCAGTCAGCTGAGTATTGTAGGTTAGTTGTCCGCGCACAATAATTCCCACGTTACACTCTACATAAATTACAACTTGTTCATACTGCACTAAATATTATACAAATGATAAGATATCGTCAATTTCAAAATGATTCTTTATTATTGATTTTTTTATTTCTTGACAACAAAGTTCTTCCTTTACGAGGATACAAAAATCGATCATATTGGAAGTAATCGATTAATTATCGGATTCAGGGTTATATATTATTTTTAATTATTAGTGTATTTCTTTAAACACGGTGTGTGAAGGTTCTTTCAACTATTAGTAAAGTCAGAAAATGCATAAATAGGATTACAAGGTATTACAATATATTACTAATTTCTTATTATTATTTAAAATAAGTGTAGTTTACCGTCCGATTGGCATCGTCACTTGTGATGGCCGTGTACAGCTAACCTCGTTCGATGTGTTTGGTCAACAACAGGATACAGATGAATAAATCCTCGCCAGTCTTCACTCCAAGTTCAAAATAAAAGTTGATGTCTTGGTCCTGGGATGACGCAGAAATGCCGCTCCTTACTGTTCACCAATGTCCAATTCTTGTGGTTACGGGTTTCAATGTATTTCATGTCAAACTATGCTTTCTCTATCGAATTGTGGAAGCTGATATTCGAGTACAAATTTGAGTTCTGCTTTCGTTCTTTAGAATACTGGATTATATTATTCTATTCAGGTAGTTATTTCTCTTCATTGGTTTATTAATTAAGTTTAAGGATTACTCATTTTTCTGAGTTTTATTGGTACAGTTCTTCCCTTAGATTTTCGTCAATTTTGATTTATAGGTTTATTAGTATTCGGTTATATGTGACCGTCAAAAGCCAGTGAACCTTCCTATGGTTATTTATTACTTAATTTTGTTCACTCATTGATTTATTTAATTTAATTTTATCGTTTTTTTTTCTAAGTGCATCAAAACTAAACTCTTCTCATTCATGGATAACAATTCAATAATCGAATCAACAAATTTTATATATTTTGTCGTCCTTGACAACCATTCTGTCTTCTCTTATTGGATAATATTTATAATCCTATAACCATAATCATACAATGTTCTTGCACTTATTAAAATACTCCTTTACTAAATTTACATTATATCATATTATACCTTTACATATTGTTTGTTACTAAATTATATACATTTTGCTGTCGTTTCCTCTTAATCTACTTACTCTAACAAGTATTATTTTCCTGTTACAAAATATTACCTTTCGGTATCATTGCACTATTACATTTTGAGATTTTATTTAAACTGAATTTACTTATCTGCTATCAGTAATTATTATTGACTTCTCCTAACTCATTATATTCTATTTAGTATTTTTTACAAATTTCATTACCTAACTTTTCTGACCTGACTTACTATACAGTGTTACTGGTTTGTGGCCTATCATTACATTTTTATCTCCTTCTGATTTTAATTTGTTATTACCTACATTATTATAGAGTCCTTCATTTGTTTATTATATAATTACACTAAACCCTTTTTGTATCTCATTACCAATTATAGCCTTTCTGGCCAAGTTTACAATTATAATCTGCATACTAACTAAGTACCTGTATACAAAACATTTAACTTTATAAAGTTTAACACCAGCTCTATAATGATATATTTGATAACACAAAAATGAAATTAATATCAGTTAATTGATATTCTCTTAAAACAATTACTCCACTTGCTACATACAAAAAACAACATAAATATCATGATAATAACACAACATGATAAAACATATAGTCTAAATGATAAAACATATAAAATAAATCATGTACTAATTAATCATTCTCCTCTCATTTAATTCATCAATTATTATAAAACGGTCTAAGTTAGGTTTTACATTACTTGTCAATGTCCATCGTTTACCCTTTTCACTGAACACTGATGTTTGTATTTATAAACATTCTTCATTTTTCCTTTTTACCTTCTATTCTTATTGTGGGATTATTCATTTATTTAATAATGGGTTATGTTTCTG
Organism: Magicicada septendecula; assembly: GCA_034769895.1. Taxonomy (NCBI): domain Eukaryota; kingdom Metazoa; phylum Arthropoda; class Insecta; order Hemiptera; family Cicadidae; genus Magicicada; species Magicicada septendecula. The sequence goes on from CM068367.1 coordinate 1,206,600,780, forward strand.
ACCTTTTATTATTATGGACATTGTATTCTTTTCGAGACGTCCGCCTCTTTCAAGCCCCGCGATGGAAGCCACTTTGTATTATTTTCGTTAATACTGCTACCGTCTTACTCTGCAAAATGTAAATAATGTACAATTTGTGTGTAATGAGTGTACGTGTCTTCTCGATTCTTAGTTCGAATGCGTGCAACTTCTGTAGATTTCGTTCGTGGCGAACGTACGAATAACCAGGTCTTGATGTTCACTAGGGGTGAGAAAGTCCCGGTGGCGCCAAATTGTTTTCTTAAAACAATTAAAAGAAAATTCAAGGGCGTATGACTAGCGCCGCTCAAGCGGTTTGAATAATTCAAATATTTCCGCTAGCTAGGCCCACTGTAGCACACAGCCGTTCGATGCGTGGGCTGTGTAAATCGTCAGTCATCTGCTAAAATGTACATAAAATATTGTGCACCTCCTAATGAAATTATAACACCGTGGTTACACTCAATACTTACACATTTTTTATTAGTGATTATTATTCATTTAATACAAATTATTCTAATACAAATGCTCCGGTTATTTATATGAGACAATTACAGGGTTTGACAATCGATATTTGAATTGATACCAGACGTTTAATGTGGCGTCTGTTAAAAATTGTATACAAATTATTAATGTCGTTTGTCATAGGATCTTGAGGTTACGTTCAAAGGATTACAAATGTTTTAAAAACAATAAAAATACACACCTTTACATCAAGTAAACTTAACTAACATATTGTGTAGGTGTAATTTGTTTAGCGCAGTGTAGTAAAAGTGTTTACAAGTTATGGATCATTAACAACAGTTTATATTGGTTAGTTTATAAATTGTCAGTGACTTAAATTTCTTTTTAATCTTTGAAAGTAATGAATTTCAGTTCAGTGAGATTTCGACCTTTAGTGAGATAATTAACGTGAGTTTATTTATGTATTTCGGGTAATTTAAGAGGTACTTATCACTTCCGTAGTTATGGCGAATTCATACGATCTGTTATTCATGGGTTATACTATAATCTTCTTTAATTTGCTGGGTTCAGGACATCAGGCATCTTTTTCAGTTTAACTGGTAGTAATTTATTTTCTTTTTTCGTTAATTTGGCCTCAACTTCAATAATCTGGCTCCAGCCTTTATCTTATGTCTTGATATACACTTAGTAATAACTTTTTCTGATATTTTCTATGTTTTAATGGACAATTTTGGTCACTCGAAAATTAGCGTCTATCTCATTAAAGCGTCATACATTCAGTGAAAAAATCTAACGGTATTTTTGGCTTGTTACTCCACAGTTTCCATGGTAACGTAATTATTCTACCTGGTCGATCTCAAAATAAACCCATTGTTATCAAACCTTGAATTTTTGTTTAATTTGAATAAATATTTTATAATGGCTATATTTACTTGGGGATAATTTCAATGGTTGTAATCTTTACGTAGATGTTTCTATTTTCTTTCAAAGATTAGTTTGATATCTTACAAGATTGGTCTAAGTCATGTATTAATGTTTTAGTCCAAAATGGCTAATACTATGCTAATACATAATTTACTTATTTCTAAGTTTTAATATAATTCTGCCATGTTCCCTTTCGTTACACATAATTAATATAATTTGCCTATTATTTCTTATAAAGGTATTGCTATTATTTTCTTTATAAATTCCTTACTTACTTAAAACATACTAACATATTACTGTAAAACTATTTCTTCTGGTAATTATTGCCTTAAACATTAAGCCAATAACTTCTTTCTTTAAATTAACAAATGAACAAATTTGGTGAGTGTTATGTCTACACCATCTCTTTTATAACAGTAACCACCCTGGTGATTTTATACTGAGATAATATTTTTTCTGTTTTTTACATTCAACTTATTCTGTGTCTTTCAGTCTAATATACTTAACTTAATTGCTCATTTAACATGTGCTTATATTTTGGGTTTGTCACACTTGTTTCACTCTTTTTTCTTAAGACTATATGCTGTTTATTTTATTACACTTATCACTTCACTGTTCGTCTTTGTCACTCCCTACCTATCTCTAATTACCCTTATATTTCTCACGATCTCACTATTATTACAAAGTTTTTGTATCTAATGAGTTCATGTCTTTTTTGGTACCTTCAGATTGTCACATATCATTTTATAATATGCAAACAACATGGTATTGTAAATACCTCTTTCAAATAAAACATAACTTTGTATATATTTTGTCATTAAAGTGATAAAAATTGGTCTGAAATGTCATAATTAGTAATAATAACAACAATTCAATAATGTTAAAATATATTGTGTTAATTGAAACATACTACATCTGTAGCAACAGCAATAATGTTATTGAATAAATAAACTCTCCAACATCTTATACTTTCGAACACATAATACTGTAATAATATACACACTGCTGATATAATCTTAGTAAAAGTTCCAAAGTATATATTAGGATATACAATTTGTTCTCTGATTGAACCACGCACACATTTCTATTCCCTGTCTGTATGAGTGTAATCTTAAACATAACAGCTGACACATCTCCTATAGATAAGGATATACATACAATCATATCTACACATGGTTTTTTTTTTACGTATAACAATTGCTGAGATACTGTCATTTACAAGTTACCACTAATAAAAATTTAAACATAAATTATTAACAATAATAAAAAATTATGCTCTTTTAAAACAATCTTGTTAGTTACTTGTTATGGCCATGTAATTTTTTATTTTCTTCTTTTTTCTTCACTGTCTTCTTGTCTCGCTTCACTTTGGTTGATATCTGGCCAATCTCTGGGGTTGGGTCAATGTCAGTTGTCTGTCAGTCTAGTTCGTATTTTCTTGTTTTGTGACCACCTTTGGTTGTATTCTTCCTCCTTCACTATTGATTATATTTACTACTTTCATTCTCGTTATCATTTATCTATCAAAATATATTGTTTCTTGGCATTTTTTACATACTTTTTTATATCAAATGTGATCAGGGTTTGGCAATGTTATATAATGCCCTTCCACCAAAATTGATCATTTTATAAAACGTGAATTTGAGTTTGATGAAATTATCAATTGTATCGTATCAAATTTTTTTTATTTTTTTATTTTTTCAAATTCTCCTGCTTCTCATTCATTTTTTATAATTAATTCTGTATCCTTTAATTCCATTCTTCTTAGTCTTTTCTTCATTATCTTCTCATATTGCGAACTGGCTTATTGAATTTTTATTATAACTTATTCCCTATAAATCTTCTTTTTCATCAAAACTACTCTTATACTGATATCAGAGGAACATCATCCCTGCTCAGTAAAATGATTGCTGGTTCATTCAACAGACAATCTCAATTAATAATTCTTAAATATAGTCAACTCGTGACTCAAAATAACAATAATAATAATCATAATCATAATATTTGTTGGGAATCTTTTACTTTTATACTTCATTATAGCTCAGTTCGAGTCATATATTGTTTCATCTTTCTTTATAGATACTATTTGAAGCATTGTTTTTTATTGATACAATTCACATTTTTATTCATTTTTAATTACTCTTTGTTTCATCTCCTTTCACATTATAACTCTTAGAACGTTGATTTCATTTATATTGTTTTGTGATCATTGGTTTGGGTAATTTTACTTCCCCTCTTTCTAAATAGTTGTGGAAGCTGATCATTTTGATTGATATTTTTTCATAATTTTTAAAATATCATAGTAAGTTATGGCTTCTTACTAGTTAGGAATTTTTTGTAGCTTATTCCTTTACAGTATGTTATGCTTTTTATGCCTCATTTTTTGGCTAAATATTATGGTAATTTAACCTTATTTTGGAGGAATGTTTTGTAACTACACTCCTCTATTGTTAATTTTTATTTAAATATTGTAGTAAGTTGGTTGCTCTTACTTTATCTGAATGCCTTGTGACTTTTATCTCTCCATTTTTACTTGTTCTAAAATATTATTAAGATATTTGGGTAAGCTTTTCTTACATATCTTTTTTTGATTTTTTACAATTTTTATTCATCATAATGGTTTCTCTAATGCTTAGTGTAAGCTGTACTTACGAATGTTTTGGAATTTTGACGTACTTTAGAGATCTTTTCTTTATGGCATTGGCAGACTTGTTTGTTTGTCACCTTATTTTTTTTCTTTATTTAAAGTATTTTTGTTGGTTTTTTACTTTAAATTGTTTTTTACAGTTATGGTTGATTGTCATAATATTTCTTAATTGAGGCTTGATTGTATACCCCCTTTATTTTCTTGGTGACGGGGTGAGTGATCTCGTAAGTGTTATTGCCCTTGTCTTTTGTTATAGTGTATGGTCCCACGTATAATAATAGTAACTTTCTAGTGATGCCTTCTATGGAGCTGGGTAATTCTCTGTTTTTTAACAGTACCCTTTCTCCTACCTCGTACTTAATAGTCTTTTTCTGGTTCTTAGCGTATTTATTCTTTTGTTGCTCTACCTTTTCGGCTATTCTGTTATAGAATCTTTTTTTCTCGAATTGATATTCGGTGTTGGTGGGGAATTGGATCATATCAGTTATCTCTCTAGGCGGTGGCCGCTCAAACATCATTGTATATGGGGTAGCTTCCGTAAAGTCGTGGTAAGCTAAGTTTATAAATTCTTCAGTGGATTTGATTATTCTTCTTTCTTCAGTAGTTTTGGTTATTCTTCGATCAAATCGTCCCTTATATTTTTCAAATAATTAGTACATATTATTGTGATCTTCTTGTCATGTGTTGTCTTATATTCACCCAGAGATTGGTCCAGTGATGGGCTGTCCGCAGTTTTCACTGGCCTTAAGCGTTTAAATGAGGGTTGACCTCATTGCCCCCAACATCAGTAGTGTTTGATGGTTGGTTAGCGTTCGGCTCCTGTTGATTATTCCGGTTATCCACGCTGTGCCTGTGATCTTCTTCGAATGGGTAGCTTCTCGTATCGGGTACCTGGTTATAGTACGTTCGCCGATAGTTAGATGAGGGATAGTTTCTTCTTGGGCTCCTTTGTCTTTGCCCCCTTATGTAATTTACCTGTGGCCGGTATCCTGGATTATTGTTCTGATTACTGTTGTTTCCAGGGCGATAATTGTTGTTGTAACCATTCGACGGGAAATTACCCCTGTGGTTGTTCCTGAAGTTGTTATTATTATGGTTTCCACTTCTGTTAAAATTTCTGGGCGCGTTATTGCCCCGTGTGTTCCCTTGGTAATTGTTAGGGTTATTTACCGGTGGTTTATTATCTCCCTGTTGGTTCTGTGGCAATTGTCCCTCATTAGTTCTATTATTTCTGAAACTGTACCCTCTATTTTTCCTGTACTGCCACTCATGTTCATGGCTTTCTAGTAAGCTAGCCATATCTTGGATGGTCTTTACCTGGCTGTACATCCGTGCCTTTTGGATGGCGTCGTCGTAGTGGTAAGATAATTGTATTACCAGACACTCTTCAGGTATACGTGGCTCCAAATTCCTGGGCATGCAAATTTTTCCCAAGAAGTAGGAGGTAAGGGATTGTCCATTCTGGTTTTCATACCTTCCATTGCTCAGGTTATTACGGACCATATTCTGAGTTGACTCAGACCAGTATTTAGCCTTGAACTGAGTCTTAAAGTCTTGAAGGTTTTGGATGTCTGGTCGAGTGGCAGTCCACCAGTTGTCGTATGTCTCCTTGAACATTTCGTCCAACATCCCTCTTATTGTAGTCCATCGAGTCTCTCGATTCTTGATGATTAACTCTTCTACCCTCTTCAAGAATTCAATAGGGTTTCTTTTATAATTACGGAAATTAATAGCATCTCTGTTGTCTGTGTTCATGACATGATTATTATTACATGGTCGGTCACGCCAGGCATCCACTTCTTCCCGTAATGACTCTTCTATTCTGCGCATTTCGTCAATCCTCTGTTGGTTTTTGTCTACTTTGCTATCTACTTTATTTAAGTTGCTGTAAACTCCTTCCATTCGTTCTCCCAAGTCTGTTCGTACAGCTGCTACCTCTTTCTGGTTTTCTTCCCGGACTTGGTGTATGTCCTGGTCTATCTGGGTACATCTTCTGACTGTTTCTTCATGACCTTCCTCAATTCTTCTCTTATTTTCTCCTTCGAGACGGTTCATTTTATCGAGTACTTCCTTGCGGACTCCAGAAACATTTTCGTTGGTCTTCTCTAGCTTCTCCAACGTTTCCTCTAATTTGTCGTTGATTTCCGTAACCTGCTGTTTTGCTTCTTCTCGGTACTCCATTAATTGGTGTGCCATCTGTAGCTTCATTTCTTCTTTATTTTTCTCGTGGTCCTCCTTCAGCTGTTCCCTCAATTCTTCCTTCAATTCTTCGCTTCTTTGCTGAATTTCCTCCAGCAATCGTTGTTGTAGTATTTCATTATTTTGGTTGACTGTTTTCCTCAATTCTTCCTTAGTACTCACTATTTTTTCATTAATTGACTCAAACTTCTTGTCCAATTTTTCATCTATTTTCTCCTCCTGTTTTTTGAAATTTTCATTGGTTTCTTTCTTCATGCCGTCGAATTTATTGTTCATCTCCTTCAAGCTCTCCTCATTCTTGTCGAATTTATTGTTCATCTCCTTCAAATTATTGTTCATCATTTCCATTAATTTTAGTATGTTCGGGTCTCCTCTAAATTCTCCCTTGTCGCCCGCCTGTAATTCCGTTTCTTCGTCTTGGCTTGGTTCTGTTGTAGTTATTATTGTCTCCACTTCTTCAATCGGTGTTCCTTCCTCTTCTTCCCCTCTGTTTTCTTCCATCTCCTTCTCCTTTGCCAATTTTTTCGACACTCCTCTGGTGTGCATTTTGTAATCTTTCGTAATCGCCGCTAGAATTTATAGGGTTTAATTGTATAAATTCTTTATTATTCTAGCTCCACTAGTTGGCGCGCCAATTTGTATTCTTACCGTGTGTACGTCTACCGTCTTACTCTGCAAAATGTAAATAATGTACAATTTGTGTGTAATGAGTGTACGTGTCTTCTCGATTCTTAGTTCGAATGCGTGCAACTTCTGTAGATTTCGTTCGTGGCGAACGTACGAATAACCAGGTCTTGATGTTCACTAGGGGTGAGAAAGTCCCGGTGGCGCCAAATTGTTTTCTTAAAACAATTAAAAGAAAATTCAAGGGCGTATGACTAGCGCCGCTCAAGCGGTTTGAATAATTCAAATATTTCCGCTAGCTAGGCCCACTGTAGCACACAGCCGTTCGATGCGTGGGCTGTGTAAATCGTCAGTCATCTGCTAAAATGTACATAAAATATTGTGCACCTCCTAATGAAATTATAACACCGTGGTTACACTCAATACTTACACATTTTTTATTAGTGATTATTATTCATTTAATACAAATTATTCTAATACAAATGCTCCGGTTATTTATATGAGACAATTACAGGGTTTGACAATCGATATTTGAATTGATACCAGACGTTTAATGTGGCGTCTGTTAAAAATTGTATACAAATTATTAATGTCGTTTGTCATAGGATCTTGAGGTTACGTTCAAAGGATTACAAATGTTTTAAAAACAATAAAAATACACACCTTTACATCAAGTAAACTTAACTAACATATTGTGTAGGTGTAATTTGTTTAGCGCAGTGTAGTAAAAGTGTTTACAAGTTATGGATCATTAACAACAGTTTATATTGGTTAGTTTATAAATTGTCAGTGACTTAAATTTCTTTTTAATCTTTGAAAGTAATGAATTTCAGTTCAGTGAGATTTCGACCTTTAGTGAGATAATTAACGTGAGTTTATTTATGTATTTCGGGTAATTTAAGAGGTACTTATCACTTCCGTAGTTATGGCGAATTCATACGATCTGTTATTCATGGGTTATACTATAATCTTCTTTAATTTGCTGGGTTCAGGACATCAGGCATCTTTTTCAGTTTAACTGGTAGTAATTTATTTTCTTTTTTCGTTAATTTGGCCTCAACTTCAATAATCTGGCTCCAGCCTTTATCTTATGTCTTGATATACACTTAGTAATAACTTTTTCTGATATTTTCTATGTTTTAATAGACAATTTTGGTCACTCGAAAATTAGCGTCTATCTCATTAAAGCGTCATACATTCAGTGAAAAAATCTAACGGTATTTTTGGCTTGTTACTCCACAGTTTCCATGGTAACGTAATTATTCTACCTGGTCGATCTCAAAATAAACCCATTGTTATCAAACCTTGAATTTTTGTTTAATTTGAATAAATATTTTATAATGGCTATATTTACTTGGGGATAATTTCAATGGTTGTAATCTTTACGTAGATGTTTCTATTTTCTTTCAAAGATTAGTTTGATATCTTACAAGATTGGTCTAAGTCATGTATTAATGTTTTAGTCCAAAATGGCTAATACTATGCTAATACATAATTTACTTATTTCTAAGTTTTAATATAATTCTGCCATGTTCCCTTTCGTTACACATAATTAATATAATTTGCCTATTATTTCTTATAAAGGTATTGCTATTATTTTCTTTATAAATTCCTTACTTACTTAAAACATACTAACATATTACTGTAAAACTATTTCTTCTGGTAATTATTGCCTTAAACATTAAGCCAATAACTTCTTTCTTTAAATTAACAAATGAACAAATTTGGTGAGTGTTATGTCTACACCATCTCTTTTATAACAGTAACCACCCTGGTGATTTTATACTGAGATAATATTTTTTCTGTTTTTTACATTCAACTTATTCTGTGTCTTTCAGTCTAATATACTTAACTTAATTGCTCATTTAACATGTGCTTATATTTTGGGTTTGTCACACTTGTTTCACTCTTTTTTCTTAAGACTATATGCTGTTTATTTTATTACACTTATCACTTCACTGTTCGTCTTTGTCACTCCCTACCTATCTCTAATTACCCTTATATTTCTCACGATCTCACTATTATTACAAAGTTTTTGTATCTAATGAGTTCATGTCTTTTTTGGTACCTTCAGATTGTCACATATCATTTTATAATATGCAAACAACATGGTATTGTAAATACCTCTTTCAAATAAAACATAACTTTGTATATATTTTGTCATTAAAGTGATAAAAATTGGTCTGAAATGTCATAATTAGTAATAATAACAACAATTCAATAATGTTAAAATATATTGTGTTAATTGAAACATACTACATCTGTAGCAACAGCAATAATGTTATTGAATAAATAAACTCTCCAACATCTTATACTTTCGAACACATAATACTGTAATAATATACACACTGCTGATATAATCTTAGTAAAAGTTCCAAAGTATATATTAGGATATACAATTTGTTCTCTGATTGAACCACGCACACATTTCTATTCCCTGTCTGTATGAGTGTAATCTTAAACATAACAGCTGACACATCTCCTATAGATAAGGATATACATACAATCATATCTACACATGGTTTTTTTTTTACGTATAACAATTGCTGAGATACTGTCATTTACAAGTTACCACTAATAAAAATTTAAACATAAATTATTAACAATAATAAAAAATTATGCTCTTTTAAAACAATCTTGTTAGTTACTTGTTATGGCCATGTAATTTTTTATTTTCTTCTTTTTTCTTCACTGTCTTCTTGTCTCGCTTCACTTTGGTTGATATCTGGCCAATCTCTGGGGTTGGGTCAATGTCAGTTGTCTGTCAGTCTAGTTCGTATTTTCTTGTTTTGTGACCACCTTTGGTTGTATTCTTCCTCCTTCACTATTGATTATATTTACTACTTTCATTCTCGTTATCATTTATCTATCAAAATATATTGTTTCTTGGCATTTTTTACATACTTTTTTATATCAAATGTGATCAGGGTTTGGCAATGTTATAACATGTATTATTTTTATTTTTAGTTAAAAAATCATAAACTTTTTATGTAACGTAGGGGACCATATTTTCGTTACGTTACAAAATATATATATACATATATATATATATAATTTCAGTATAAATAATAAATATATTTTATATATATTGTTACAACACAAATAAGCCAACCCAATACCAGGGATGAAAAAGATGATTCTAAATATAAAATAATACTTCATATTAAATAAAATGCTTAATATAAATAAAATATAAAGACAATGACTCGACAAACGACGACATGACCCAACCCAAGTGATTGACCCAACAAAAGAAAACAAAAGAAGAAGGGAACCACAAAAAACAGACAAGAATAAAACCAAAGAAGAGAAGAAGGTGATTAACCAAACCAAAAGAGGAAGGGAAAAAACCAAAACCAAACAAAAATGAAACAAGGTCATGGAATTGAATGAATCAATGTAACATGTTAAAATGAACCCAAAGGAGAAGGTGGAAAACCAAAGTATTAAACAAATATAATGAAAATGAAGGAGAAGGGGAATGAAAAAGGAACAAACCCAAAATGAAGGGAAATAAATAAAAAAGAAAACCAATGATGATACACAAACAAGTAATAAAGAATACGAGCAGGAGAAATAATGCACTCAACTATAATATTGGAAACAAGACCAATAATTAACCTATGAAAAGAAAAAAACAAAAGTAAATATTATTATCCATTGATGGACAACAATAAATCTATAGAAGAAACCCAATTAAACAATGTTAAGGATAAATATAAAAAAGCAAACTAACCCACAATTTAGAGTTAGATGTAATAATGGAAATGTAAGGACATAAAATTGTTAATATTATTAAGGAAATATTGTAATGAAAGAGATAGTACGGTAGTGAGATAGTAATTAGAGGGATTACCCATTCAGAAACACTTAAAAAACAAAAACATTTGTGAAGTGCAAAATGAAAGTGTAAAAACCCCAAAGTGTAGTGATAAAGAAAGTACACTAATTAAATTATAATAAACTATAAATAATTTAAAAGTGAAGGTGATGATTGAATGAGAATAGTGTAAAATAAAGAATGGTAATATAGTGAAAAATAGTGAATGATAAAATCATTAACAATTAATAAATCCAAATGAAACACTACATAATTAAAGGTGAAAAATATTAGTAATTAAGAATAGCAATATAAACTGATAAGACAGTAACTAGTTTAAGAAAGAATGTTATTATTATGAAATTTAAGTAAATGCAATTATAATTGAAGGGAAGAAGACCAGATAGTGTTAACATGGAGGGAAAGTAAAGATTGTTTAAAAATTAAGTAATTAAAACAAATCAAAAAAACACCCATGTTATAAGGGATCGTTATAAGTTCATAAAAGTGGTGTTGTTTATCACACTAAAAAGTAATATAAAATAAGATAAATTGTAAACAAAGATTAGCAAATAGTAGTTAAATAATTATTTATGAATCGGACATGGCTGTAAGAATCATACAGACCATAGGCCTAATTATTATATGTAATAAGATCAAAAAGTAGTAAATAATAGCCACACTGTTATTATTGGTAAAGTAAATCAGTAAAAAGTTAAGAAATGTATGACTAGAAAACGTGGAAACCAAATAGTAAAAATGTAATTTAAATGAAATAAGTCAAATATCATAATGGCTACTTAGGCCTATGAAAATGCCTAACTGTCAGAAACAAACAACTACAAATTATAACAAATTAACAAAGAAATTAGCAAATCCGAGGTGAAGGATTTATCCAGAATAAATTGTAAATCATTTGTGAAACAAAATATTATACTAAGCATTTGAATTTAAAAAAAATGTAATTAACAATTATTAAAATAATTGTAAAAACATAAAATCTAAAATAACCCAAACTTGTGGGGTATCAAAATAATCTATGAAAGGAAATACATACTATAGTGACAATATTTAATAATCAGGAAGGAAGATAAAGGAATAACAGCAGTCAGAAGATATACGAGGATTTTGAAAAGAATTCAAATTTTGATAACAATGGTTTTATATCAACCTCAGCCAATCAGAATTTTTTCGTTACCATGGAAACTACGGTTGAAGACGAAATTACCGTTGAATACCGTTACTCGTAAAGCGTCAGTCAAGCAGTACAGAAGCCAAAGTTTGGAAGACCAATTTTCTAATAAAATAATGTAAAACAGTATACGAAGTTCATAACCACGACTGGATAAGAAGCAGTCGACCCATTAGAGCAGTCCACTGAAGATCCAGGATAATAAAACTGAAAATTAACAGAAAATTATGACCAGATATTAAAAGAAAAGGACGCCAGACATGTTGAAGTCCAAAAAATTAATGAAAAAAGAACTTATTGCAACCCAATCCTATCCCGATCCAATGAACGAAAACACCAAGTCATGCTGATGTGTTAAGTACTATTGAATTACCTATTTCCAAAAACATAATCACTCTAAATTTTACTAAAGGTAAATTGATCTCACTATAAACCGAATATTTCTCTTTCAAAGATTATTTAAGAAATATGAACACACTGAAAATTTGTTAACGTAAAATCTAACCTACTGTTTAAACACGAACTTTCAAAACACATTTAACGACACTACAGAACAGATTGTAGCATCACACCTTATTATTTATGTACACTTAGAGTAAGGTAGAATACTTTTACTGTAATCATAGGAATTCCTTATCTCATAATCAAAAGAATCCCACGATTTTGGAACGAAAATAATTGTAATAACTAAACGTTACACGGCCATGCTGGAGTAAATACCTCGTTCCTTAATCGATTCGTCAGCCTTGAGAGGAAGTGTTTCATGTAAAAAGTCGGTGCAAATTTATTATAATCTAATTGTCAAATTGAACATTTTAATAATCACCTATTAAAAATAACTATTACAGGGAGTAACCGTTGTTATTATTTCATAGGGAGTGCATTATATTACTTGTGTTTATTTACGAAGACTAGGTTTGATGAGCAGCGCTCGAGCGGTCATTCACAAAGCTGTTTATACGATTCAGAAGGCGGCACGAGCGGGAATTATTTAAACGCCCCGACCATCACAGCTGAAAACACGTTACTAAGTAATTTTAATTGTTTTAATAAACAATTTGGCGCCACCCGGGATTAACACACCCCTATATTTATAAACAGGTAAGGTTACTGCCGTGTTATACTGGTAATTACCGCAACGCTACGGACATCGGTAGCGCAAATTTGATGTAACGACCCCAGTGCAAGACGAACGCGCTAACACTTCACACACACATATAAAACAGGTATACATTTTACAGAGATGCAACAAGCGAATAGTTAACAATATATATATACACACTCGTATGTGTGTGTGTCTGTGTTGATATTTATAGAAAATGTAATAAACTTTTTGCTTTACAAAAGGTTTTTTTATACAAAGCCTTTAATTTTAAAATAAAATTAGAAATCAGAAATCAGCAACTGAAAAAGTATCAAGAAACTCCAAATTAAAAAAAATCTGTCAGTCAAGTTTGTCCAAATTAAATACACCACAACTCACTTTATTAGAAATTTTCTGAACTTCAACTTGATACTCTTGTGTAGTTTTGCAGAAATACGTAATTTCTGAGGTAATCACAAGTAAGCAGATTTTTACCCTTTGAACCCCTTATATCAGAGATAACAGATGGGTAGATGGTGGTCAATGTACCACTTGTGAAATATTCTATTAAATTTTATTTCGCAGGCTTATTTGTGGACTGGCAGCATAATTACAACAACCAGTTCACCTGGGCTCTATATTTTCACAGCTGTCACAACAGGAAAAAAACCAAAAGCACTGAACTGCCAATTTTAAAGAACTTCACAGTTTACTTGAATTTTGATGTAGACAATTTTAATATTTATATTTACTATAATTATAATTATTTACATTTTACAACTATAAATGGTCATAAGAACATTTATATTATACACTTATAAGAATTACTTATTAAATCTAACAAAGCAATTCCACATAAAAACTCTTACTATAATACAGAACTAGATATAAGTTATAGCACATAGGATTTTCAGTTAATTTGGCCATCTGCATACTCTTTCTGTTTGGGATTTCCAAACAAGTTATTTCCATTAATTTCAGAAGGGACTATTTATACTATCCAGTATAACATATGAATAAAGCTTATTCTCTGAATTAGAGCTTCATTATGATACCTTATGAAATAATACAGAGTTGTGTGGAAAGATACAAAAAATTGCAAATTAAAGACGTTATCTTACATTAATGGGCACTAGGAATTAACAAATCAAAAATATCTATCAACAACAAGATAACTCCCTTTACTTCCTTTAATAATCTTGAAGAAACAAAACATAAAACTTAAGTTGTTTTAAAATGTTATGTTGACTATGTTTTGATTCAACATCAGTTCACTCAATTACAACCCTATTACCTATATAACAAATTGGAATCCAATAATCTCTATTTATACATTACTGTGTAAGGGGAGGGGGAGATCAAGAGATAACAAGTAACTGACTGCACTGTATGTTCATAAAGCTCATTTAAATAATTTGATTATCTTAATTATCCTTTTTATAATGCAGAAGCTTGTATTTCTGAACAACAACACCATAAAAATTTCAAAATAAACAATTATTTTGTAATGACTATGATACGCACTGCTTGAGATGGTAATTTATTTCAAACTCTTGCTCAATAATTTTCATGACTATGCTGTTCTAATACAATATTTGATATAATATACTATTTCTTATCTGTAAAACATAATGAGAAACAGACATGTCTATAACAATCTACTCCATTAAAACAATTCAACATTGACCGATTATTTACTATTAATTAACAGGAACTTAATAAGCAATGATTTACTAAATAGGGTATCTAGAATTTTATATTATCATTTGGCTAAAAACTGTTATTTAGTCAAACATATCACTGTTTCAGTATTGTGAAACTATCACTGCTCTCACGACCTGTTATGAATAGATAGATGCCTGAAGAAACTGTTTATGTATTTTCACACACTTTCAAAGTTGTCAAATAACTCCCAACTAACAGGAATAATAAATAACTCTTTTGTACAATTTACTGTGTACATATATTGAAAAAGGCAGTTTTGTTACACACGTACAGTTAAAGTGGCACTCTAAAATATTTTCGTATTAAAAAGGAATTTTGAGATGGCACATTTTGAATCTAAATTATGATCTCCTAGAGCAATGTGTACCATATTCCATTTGTATCAAATAGTCAATATTATCTTTACATATTATGTAAACAAAATCAAATACTAAAATACTTGAATGGATGCTAACCAACTTTAACACATAATCCTGATTTATTTTTATTAACCATTTTTATGAAACTGTATTATGGAAAAACATGTGCCCAGCTTCCCTGACAAATGCATCAAAAGAGCGAGACCTGCAAAACACAATTTTTAACTACAATAATGGAAAGAAATTTTTTAAGATGGAAACATAATTTACACGTACACTAATGGTCATGATATTTGTGAATGGGTACTGATACAAATAAACAAAAATCCTAAAAACAATTAATTTTAAAAATGTCTTGTTCTTCTTGCAACCTCAAACCAGGTGTCATATTCTGATGTTTAAGGTTGCCCTGTCAACATTTTCTTCAGATAAAGCTTTTCCACAATCTCTTTGTGTGTGTGTGTGTGTGTGTGTGTGTGTCCTCTTAAATACGTCATCACTGATCATCCTGTACGAAATCCTTTTCATTCTCCACCACACCATGTCTCAAAAGCCCCTAATTTGTACCTTGTTTCTCTTCTCAAATACCCACAATTATAGAACCATGCTGTTTCTTAATGCTACCAAACTCCCCGTCTCATAATAACTACTTTTACCTGTGATGCCCTTGATCTTTGGTAGACTTTTCATCAAACTGATACACCTATTCAGGTGGTTAAAAGTTTCAACTTCGCACCTGAATATTCTTTTTTTTGTTACCTATTCATACCACCATATGTTTTCTTTCTGTTTACCCTTATTTCAAACTCATTAAATTTCTCCCCAATAAAAAACAGATTTTCAGGCAGATTTATCTCAATGTCGCCTAAAAGAATTGATATGTAAATCTAAACAAAATCATTAACCTACCCTGATTTTTGCAACCTTTAAATACTTTCTTACAGAGATTGGTCACCTTCTCAATACAAACTTTGAACAAAAGATGTGACAACACACAGTCCTACTTCACCCTTATTCATATCTCATCCTCTGCTCCATACAAATTTACAGAACATGAGTTTTTCTGAATCTGTACTCAAGCTGAACGTCTTCAAAAACTTAAAACATTATACCAAATGGCACTGTCAAAGAACTCTAATCTATAAAAGCTGTAGTTGTTGCAAGACACACACACACACACACACACACACACACACCTTTGAACCTGTTTTCATAAAACCAAACTTTTTAGTAGATATTATCTACCAATACATATTGTGTAACCAGGGCCGGAACTAGCCCTCCTTTCACCCGGGGCAAGGGTATATTTCGGCGCCCCCTCTCCCCCTCCACGCCATACTCACTCCATTTAAAACTATTTAACAAAAAACAAAAGCATATACTTTCCTGTACTTAAGTCAATGCTATTAATTACAGCTTCGTAGCTTTACTCATCAACACACTACACTATAGTGCAAACAGATCAAGTGAAATTCAGTTGTGAAATTACAGCACTCCTCTATTGTATTTTGTGTAATAATTTTTAACGGAATCTAAAAAGTAAAAGGTTTTTTCTTCATTTGTTAATCTGAAATTACAGAAGTGGGTAACACATTAATAAATGAGACATTCAGTTAAACTTCAAATCATTCTTAAGTTTATTTGGTATTTTGGTTATAAATTGGTACAGTATTCATGTAGTACTTTACTATTTCAATTTGGAACACATTGAAAACAAATTGGATTTTTACATGAGTTTTGGGTACTAAATTTACTAACAGTCCTTATTCATTCTTGAATCTAAATAAATCAAATTGTCATTTTTCGAGCTTTTTGGCAGCAAAGGTGTTAATAATGTCATCAAAAGAAATAGATGATGTTCTCTGGTGCTCGATAGAAATGATGCTCAAGTTAGAGAGTCTGTCTTGTTACACTGTGCTCCTCAAGTAGTTTTTGACTATTTTCAACTTACTGAAGCTTCTTTCGGCTGAAGCAACTGTAACTGGTAAAGTTAGAAAAATCTTCAATGCCGTAGTCAAGTTTGGATAAGCATCTTGAAGCCCATGTTTATAAATAATCTGGAGCATTGCCTTTGCATGTGCCGTTTTTAATCCGTCGTCAATTTCCATCGCATGGTGCTTGAAGCTTTCTATTTCTTGAAAAAGTTCTTCTTTGTTCAAATCCGTTTTGTAGGCATCCGCGACTTTTTCAGCTTCTAACCTTAGCTCTGCAGCACTCATTTTATTCATTATTTTTCCATTCAGGAAACTAAATTTAAAGTTTACTTCTTTCAGAGCTTTAAATCGGACATTCATGTCGTTTAAAATGCTGTCAAATATTACCCTCAGTCCCACTTTAAAAACGTCTTCTTGCGATAATCCGCTGATCTCATCTTCACACCTCTCGTCAAACATTTCCTTTTTTTCCTTTTCCGTTTTTCCTCAAATTCTTGAGGGACATCAAGGCTTTCAGCTATTCTTCTGGCTTCCGAAATAGCATCTTCTGGTGCATTGCTCCTTATTGATTCTAAATCTGTTATTAAGCCCTTGATGTGTCTCACAGCTGTGTCTACGGTGACATCATCCCTTTGTAGGTATTTATTTACGCGATCAATTTTTTGCAGCATTTTGCTCCAGAAGCAGGTTAGGACAATAAATTCAAATTTGCAAATGGTTTGTGCCAAACATCTAGCTTCCGCTTTTGTTTCAGCGTTACAGAGCGAACTTTCGACCAATTCCTCTAAAGCATAATTCAAATCGTTTAAATGCTTATGAAAAACATCCACCGACTCCTTCCTTGCTGACCATGTGGTCTTACTCAGGGATTTTAAGGAAATCGGCACATGCTTCTTTAAAACTTCCCATCTTGAAGTAGAAGATGAGAAAAAACAAACAGACGATTTACTATGCCAAAAAAAGATTGGGCTTGTGGAGAGAGCTCAGCAGCATGCACACCAACTAAATTTAATGAATGAGCTGAGCATGGTACAAAACATGCCAGCCTATTATCTGTTAGAATTCTAGTTTGAACTCCCTTATAGATGCCGGCCATGTTAGCTCCATTGTCGTAAGACTGGCCTCTGCAATTTTGATGTCCAATCCGTCATTTTCTAATTTTTTTTAAATTTCTTCCGATATTCCTAACCCCGTTTTGTCACGGATAATGAAAAAATCTATAAAACTCTCTGTTATTTCAGGCCCAGTTTCAGTCATTTTCACTTACCGAACAATTTGGGTCATCTGTTCTTTGTGGCTTATATCGGGAGTAGCATCAAATATAATTGAAAAATATTTGGCATCTTTCACATCTTTGAGAATATCTTCTCTTACTTTGCTGCTAATTAACGTGAGAAATTCATTTTGAATCTTGTGGGAAAAATACCCAATCTGACCTTTTCTATGGCGATTGATATGATCACGTAAATCAGCATTGTAATGGGAAATCAAATCGATTGTGTTTAAAAACCTCCCACTTCTTGGATCACCAAAATTATCTAGCTCAGATGATCCTCTTAATGGCCCTCCTTGTTTTGCTAAAAAAAACTATTGCGTCAATGATACAGCGAAGCACTTGTCGCCAGTGAGTTTCTTCTCTTGCTATATGTTCCTGTAGTTCTTTATCTATTCCTCCCTTTTTCATTGACGTTTCAAGTGATTTCCAAGAACAAAAACAACGCTTGTGATTTTGCAAATTTTCATGATCTGGAATTCTTTCACTCACCTTTTTCCATTGGGTGAAACCCTCTTCTTTAGCTAAAAATGACAAGCTAGTTGTAGATTCTTTAAAAGTTTGTGAAAATAGCCTACAGGGGATGCAAAATAGTGCATTTTTAATCTTGCTATAACCTAGCCAGGATCTTTTTACTTGGTCTCCATTAGGCAACAGTTTGAAAAATCAGTCCTTTGTGAGGCTACGGCCCTCCCTCATACTTTTACTTAGATCTAGCTCTTGTTCATTATCTTTATCTAACCTCATTTTCGTTATGTAACATCTCTGATGATCAGATATTGTACTTGGCCATGACCCTGGGTCGTTAATATCAAAATCTAACTGTGAGTCCTGAAGCTCTTTGTTTCTATAAATTTTTGAACTATTATCTATCATGCTCGAAACTGCAGAATCGTCCGTTTTACTGAGAGCTAGCTGTTCAGCGATTTCTATATCTTTAGCAGTACTTACAGTGTCAGTGTTCGTGGCTTCCATATGTACATAGTTTGACTGGTCGGCCTCAACTGGATGTTCTTCTCCTTGTGAACTTTCTTCGTCTCGTTGTTGGCAGCTTACCTCACCTAAAAGTTAGAACCGTTTATTGGTCACTATTAGGTAATAGGTTACTATTAGAAAATAAAAGCAAGAACATTTTTTTTAATGGAGGTAGCTTTTGAATTCATAATAGATACATCCTCAATGTTTCCTCATCTTCAAACTTAGACAAAAAAAAATTTTTTTTTTAATCGTTTTATTGGATCTAAAAGATACGAAAATAAAAATAAAAATAAAAAAATAAAAATTGTGAGAAAAAATCTTCTTGTTTTTATTGAAAACATCTCACAACATCGCCCTCGACAACATGGGTTGTAAGCCTACCGTTATAACTATCATCAACTTAACTATGAATCTAGATTTACGAAGAGGACAAATCTTGGCAAGGTCTTTATGGGTTGTAAGGTGGGAGAAAGAAGAGAAGCTAAGCTTAACTAAATATTGGAGCCATGGGCGCACCCAAGGGGGAGGTTTGGGTGCTCGAGTCCCACCTCCTTCTCCTCTAAGAGTATAAAAAAATTTCGGTAAAGAGGCCAAGTTAGATCGAGTTGAAATACCTTAGAAAAGGAATAAATCAGGAGTGCTCTAAAAAGCCTTAAATCCTCCGATTCGCGTCTAGTTTTATGGGGGAGGGATAAATTGGAACTAGTTGAATTCCGCTCTAGAAAGCCCCAAAAATGCCCAATTTGCGTACAATTTTCAAAATTATTCTAGTAAAAGGTTAAATTACAAGAAGTGCTCCAGAAAGCTTTAATGCTCCCCAATTTGCGTCTAATTTTCTTGGTTGGGCTAAATTAGAACAAGTCAAATTCTAATCCAGAACAGCGGCGCAGCGAGGGGGGTCAACCCCCCCAGAGAAATTAAAAAATATATTTTTTTATGTTGAATGGGCTACATAATAAAGAATTTAAAAAAGTTTAAGAAGTTCTCATATCAAAACATGCTCACAGTGGACTAATGTCAATTCCATGACCGTAAATTGCGACTTTGCAAGTTCACTCGATGAGTGTTTGCCGCCGCTATGTGTAGAATGTAGGAAAATACGCAAATTATTGGGAATGTTTGTAAGCGATCGGCTGACTTCGGCCGTGAGGCGCGCAATAGTGGTGGGGTTTGGGGGATTGGGTGAGTTTCAGTGTTTCCACAAAGAGAATCTCAAATCCCAAACCCCCCCCCCCCCCAGGAGAAATTCCTGGCTGCGCGGTTGATCCAGAAACCCCAAAAAATGCCCTGGGAAAACAAAATTATATAACGAGCTGAATTCTTCTTTAAAGATCCCCTAAACTCCCCAACTGTTTACGATTTTTAAATCTATTCTAAGAATGAGTTAAATTACGAGCTGAATTTCGCTGCAGAAAACCTCGAAAACTTCCAATTTCTATCCAATTTTCGAAACTTTTCCTATCCCCCCCCGGCCAGTAAACTATCTCAAAATTAGTTGATACGCCCCTGGGTGGAGCGATATATGAACAATAAGGAATTGGAGTTGTCTGTTAATTTTCCCGTAAACAGTTTTGTCATGATAAAAGGCAAACATTTTTAACATTTCAAAGCCTAGCATCAACAATTAATGTTATAAATTAAACTAATTTTTAAAAATTCAAAAAATACTGGGCTTACCTTTTTCTGTCAACCACGACGACATAAATGATGATAATCTGTTTTCATTGTGATGCCGCTCCTTGGCTTTTTTCCTGTATTGTGCTCCAGAAGGTTTCCTTGACATTTTTGTTGTGTTGAGTGACTAATTCGGCTAATGGTACCGAGAAATATAAAGAAAATTAATCTAATTATTCGTATTTATTACAAAAATATCAGCAATGGAACGATTTCACTACTTGCACCTTGCACGTAAATGATAAACTGAACTACTGAACAGTGGTTTCCTTGGCAACTTTGGCACAATCTTTACTTTTCCCTCCAAAAATTTATCTGCATTAAACCGCAATGAGCCGGAAGTAGCCGAACACGCTCGAGCACTTACGAAGATCGGTTGTAAATTGTATATGGCCGATTGAAACCGGGCGGGGATAATTCTCAATTAATAATGAATTCTTAACATCTATGTGATATGATTACTGCTTTTTAAATTACATCAAATTAAATAAAAATAAAATTGAAGACGTTAAAAACTAAATCGCACAAATAATGCTTTATTATTTGAAAAATTGTAACATATAGACGGTATAGAAAATAATTTTACTATTTCTTCGCTTTTTCGGTGCCCTGTGTCTGGGCTGGCACCTTCGGCGCCCCCATCCAAGCCGGCGCCCGGGGCACATGCCCCGTCTGCCCCCCCCTAGTTCCGGCCCTGTGTGTAACATGCAAGTTTTGTTATACTTTGGATACACATTCTAATGTGTTAATGTATGATGTTTTTCACAGAGTGTAAATATAATACATATTCTGATTCATTTTTGTAATGCTACTTTCTGTAGTACATTATCATCAATGTCCGTTAAGCCCTTGAACAATTTTTAATACCACGATTAATTGAAAACAATATACCTTTATTTTTCATTCACATGTTTTGAGAGGTGACAAGGAATCTCATCAAATAATGTGGTTTCCTGTTCTGCAAACTGTTTAAAGACTTGTCATTATACCAATTTTTATAAACTTCCCTGATCATAATTACTACTTTTGCAATAATTATTTTTATAATAACTATTTTTAATAATAATTACTTCTACTACTTCCTCATCTTTATATACTTCAGGGATTACTCCTCACTACCACTGATATTTTCTACATATTTCAATCACCTACTTACTCTTCATCATTATTAATTTCCCATTCTCATATTTTATTATAAAACCTCATCGACTTACTTCTTAAGTACTTTCTAATTTACGTAAAAGCTTTTTCTAAATTCCCAGGACTCCTGTCACTTTTTCTTTTTATCTACTTTTATATCTCTTTTTATAATGATTCTTTTAATTTCCTTCACTTTCTATTAACATTATTTCTGACATTAGTATATATAGCTCTTTCATGTCTTCTGATATTCATGGCTTATGTGTGCAATCCTAAACACAAACACACACACACACACACACACATTTCAAGCATATTAATGTAGTGATGTTAAATGCAATCTTATTGTGTACATCATTCTTGTCTGTACATACTGTAGCGTGACCAAGGTACACAGAACTGAGAGATATTCTTAACAGTGAAAACTATGCATAATACAGAAGCAAAACCAGCCAAATTTAACTTGTAATAAAGAATTAATCATGAAAAATAGATCATATAAGGTGAAGAATATAATTAACAGAAATATGAAATTAAAGGAGTATTAAAACAAAACAATCACTATTGTAACAATACTGTTTACGTGGTGTTGTAAAAATTTAATTAAAGTTTAAAATGTTGTTAAGCGTGTCAAAATGTATGCTCTCAGTCGTGTACGGGTAAACCGTATTCTGCTCTGCCGCATTCAAACGTAGCAAACGTTGCCGCCTCGCCACCTGATTGGCGTACAGCTCTCTGCAGTATTACCCAGCTTGCGTCTCGCTTTAACGCCTTCACTTCAATAATTACTAGTCGTAATTCTAAATTAACGGAATCAAACATACAGCATTGCAGATTGAGAACATTTATTAATCCTTTAGAATATTTCACTTGGTTCATTATACATTAGAATTCGTTTTCGGCACCGGCTATTACAATTGCGTAGTTGGTACGCTCAGCTCAGTTGTATACAGTCATCAGTTACTCTAGTTTACAGTAAAAATTATCGTTTTTTCTCAGGGGTGTAAAGTCCTTTTGGCTACAGAAATATATGTTTACGGCTAACACACACAAAGTTATAATAATTCTTACAGCTAATTACATAAATAAATCGATATCTCATTACATTTGACTAAGTAATCACCAATGAAAACTTGTGAAGCAATTTATGGTTATGTTTCATTTGCCAGAAGTTCGTTATTAGAAGATTCGTTAATTATTTATCATAATTTACTTTCTTAATAATCGTTAATTTGTTATAGTTAGACAGTGAATTTAAGTCAGCATTTATTTTGACTCGGAATAGTGATCAGTGATTTTGAAATAGTTATATTTTAATTCAGACCAAAATTTGTGAATACGCTTTAAGGGATAATGTTTATACTCATCAGTTACTTGTTGCTGAAGATCCTGGTGTCGTCTTCTTCGATAGATAACTCCTGGGCTGTCGTCTTCTTCTATGGATAATTCCTGTCGTCTATTTCCCTCGTCTCGGCTGGTTTTCTTTGCTACTTCAGGCCTCGTAATTCTTCAGTTGGTGTCATCTTCTTCTTTTAGGAGGTTCTACTGGTCTTCATATAGTGTCCGTGTCGTCTTTCTTCGTTACGGCGTCGCTTCGTCTTCTTTGGATCACTACGGTTTGTTAAATTAATTTTTTATAAATAAAATTTACGTTTCAAGATTCCCTGTACTGTTGTACTTGTCTTCTATTAGTTTTAAATAGTTTTGAAATTGTTTGAAGAATAATAATTTAGTGTTAATACGAGAGCTACTCGGTCCACCCTCTGGCGTTGGTTAATAATGACTTACTCAAAATCTAACGGTTTTTTGGCGTTATTTTTCTTGTTGCTATGGTTACTTAAGAAATTATGCTAATTTTTCATTGGTTATTAACTCAGGTTATTGTTAAGATTTATCGTCTTTTTCGTCTATTTTTACCAAAATATCTTCAACTGAAGATTACTACTTTGTTCTAATATCTATGGTCATCACATTAGTACCATTCTTCCTAAATTTTTATGATGAACATTTTGATACCCCTCATGCCTACTTTTGGATAGCTAATTACATTTTTACTATTTTCCCAATTTTATATCTTACATATAATTTATTCAAAATTAGTTGTTAACCACATATTTTGGTACTATGAATACCCACTTACATGGTTTAATCATTTGGCACGTTCTGCCTTAACTTTGGATTATTATTTGTTCTTAAATTAATAAATTTATGTTCAACAGTTTGGCTTAGAGCCTAGATTCCATTCTACTACCATTTAACATTTCTTACTAACATTTCTGGTAACTCTAATATAATTTACAAACAAAACAAACAATAAACATCAATATCCCTAACTCTAATTCTTACTATTAAACATTTCTTCTCAGGTTCTACCCTGAAATAACTTTTAATTGCTGTTATCTGCTTATCCTACAATTTACTCTATGCTATGATTTTCTGAACACAAATAAAATCCTTAATACTTACTTAAAGAAACTCTTATAATACTATTGACAAACTGTTCCTTGTATGCTATGTCCTATCTACTATTCCCTTCACTTTAACACAGTGTTAGTCCTTCTTAATTTGCTACACTCTGATACCTTAACTCTTATCTTAATATATAATCTTGATATCTTATTACCTAAATTAACAATACTACAATTAGTTCAATCTTACCTACTAGTGCACAGTTTATCACAAATTGTTTATCTGTTTAACATAATTAGCTTACATAATATTTAGTTCTACACTCTCACTACACTTTTCTTTCATTAGAAAGTTTCTATCATTACTACCCCGCTCACTTTGTTTCATTATTTTATACCTATCACTTTCACTACTTATTTAGTTTTACACACACACTTTTGGGCTTATTCACGCTTATTCATGGTTATCTGATTACTTTACATCACTGTGTGATTATGGTCATTTATAACTATTTACCTCCAAATCACACTGATCACTTTTGGTCATCATTCTAATATTGCTTTTGTTTTGGGCTCAAAGTATTGTTTATAGCCTTTGGCCATTACTATTACAATTAGTTTGGGGTATGGTTAGCTTCTAACCCCCCTACATTATATTATACTATTACATTCTTTAAATAATAAGATACATGTGATACTATTACCCTTCATTAATCTTATTGTCCTAGCTACATCTCATATGCTACAGACATCAATTCATTACTAACTTTACAATATTCTGTTCACTTTTTTGGAATGACTTGATTATACTTAAACTTCTTCTTCACTGTCTCTTGGTTTTCTTTTGGTTCCTATCCGATCTATTGTGTCAAGTCTGTCGGGTTAATAGTCATTTGTCATTTATTGGGTTACTGGGTTATTGATCTTTAAGTTCATAAGTTTTTTGCCTTTTTCTCTTATTTTCAGCTGTTTATTTTATAATTAAATACCATTGAATTCTTGCTACCTTATGTCATGTTACATAATGCATCGCCACCAAAATTGATTATTTCGAAACAAAGATTATTAGATTTTTTCTGAAATCATCAATATAGTTCATTTTATCAAGTTGTTATGATTCAGGAATTCCTCCATCGCTACTTCTTCTGTATTCATTCTTTATTAAGTCATGGTTCATAATATAATAATTGGTATTATTTTTTTTCTTTATTATTCCCCTTTATGTTCTATTTCCCTAAAATTTTTCTTCTCTCTCCTTCATATAAATTGGTAATAGTCAGAGGGCACGTGTGGCTCTATTACTCTGCTATCCATTTATACACATTTTGAGTTCAGAGGCCTTGCCTATCTGCTCAATAACATATGTTGGACGTATCTCAACATAAAATCATCACATAATAATATTCATAATAATTATAATAATAGTCGTTCATTTCCGACTCACATAATATTAATACAATAAAACACTTTTGGGATTAATCTTTCTTTCATACAACTCATGACCTTTCATTTCAATAACTTATTAGGATTCCTTTGTTTTAAGTTTGTGGCGATATTTAATAGGCATTTTGTATTGTTTTAAGAGCTTATTCTATATGGTAGTGATTCTATTTGTCATCACTCTAATGCTCATTGATATTTAATTAACATTGTAGCTGGTTTTGACTCATTTATATTTTTTCATTGATAACTCAGCTAATCTGCCAGTGTTATTTTTTATTTGATTGTTTTGGTTTCTTCTTTTGTGAAACATTAATTTTTATTTATCCCCTTTTTGTGATGGGGTTTGATAATGATGTTATGTAGCGTCATCATTATTTGTGTAATATTTAATTATTTTATATCTCAATTTTTATGATATTTCATTATACATTTTCAAAATTTGCATGTGTTTATACATTTTGTTTCACACTTGGTCGTAAGTTTAGCCTTACTTTGTTTTGAACTTAGCTTATCTTTCTTCTAAATTCCCTCTCATTTATAATAATAATGGTTCCAATCAAATACTTACTATAAGTTGTGCTTACATTACTTTTGAATTTTGATAATAGTTATTTACAAAATTCTCTTTAATTTTCAGACACTGGTTCATAATACTTTTTTAAAGAAGACTGGTTATAAGTCCCTTTTATCTTTTTAGTTGTGATTTCACTTATTACATAAGTATTATTTTTATTATCTTTCATTATGAGGTAGGGTCCATTATATAACAACAGTAATTTCTTCGTAATTCCCTCTCTGGAACTTGGTAATTCTCGGTTTCGTATTAATACCTTTTCTCCTTCACTGTATCGGATTGTCTTTGGTTGCATTTTATGATATTTGGCCTTTTTCTTTTCAGTTTGCTCCGCTATTTTACTATAGAATTTGGCATTATCAAATTGGTATATTGGATTGGTGGGGAAATTGACAAGTTCTTCTATGGCTCGAGGTGGCGGTTTTCCATACATGATGGTGTACGGGGTATCCTTAATGGATTCATGGTATGCGAGATTTATGAAATTTTCAGTGGCTTCGAGGTATTCGCTCCACTTGCGTTGCTGGTCGTGGCAGTAAGTACGGAGAATTCTCCCAACTTCACGGAGCACTCTTTCCGCTGGGTTGCTGTTCGGATGGTAAATTGAAGTCTTGTATGTTCGGATACCCAGATCCATTAATGTGTCCTTCCATCGTCTTCCTCGAAATTGAGTACCATGGTCGGTGATAATATTCATGGGACTTCCAACCTCAGTAATGTATCTTTGTGTGACAATGTTCAATACCTTGTTTGTAGTAGCACGGTTGATTGGGTATAATTTAATAAATTTTGAGTAATGGTCCATAATAATGATGATAAATTTGTACTGCTTTCTACCTCCACTTCGTGGCATAGGTCCACATATGTCTAGGAAAACTCGTTCCATTTTATTTGTAGAGGTTATTGCTTGCATGATTCCTTCTTTTTTGTCGTTGTTGCATTTGACAAGCTGACATATGTGACAGTGTTTTATGGTTTTTCTCACCCTTCGGTTAATATCTTTCAGGTATGTGTGTTCTTCTAACGCTTTTGTCACCTTCAGTGCTCCCATGTGTCCGTACCTGAGGTGGTACTCCATTATGATTTCAGTTGCGGTTTCTTTAGGTATCAACAGCTTCCACGTATTCTGGTTAGGTTTAGTTTTAATAAACAGAATGTCTTCATGAATGCAATAGTACTGAGTTGCTTTTTCTTCCTGTCGATCCAGTCTCTCTCGGATTTGGTTTAATCTTGCATCCTCCTTCTGGTGTTGTATCACCTTGTTCACTATCACTTCTAGGTCGGAGTTATTTTTCATGATGTTAAATACCTTCACAATGGTCTCCTTTTCTCCATCAAAGGTTTGTTGTTCAGTGTTGATCCGTGATAGCACATCCGCTGCTGTATTTTTGCTACCAGGGATATACTCCCAGTTGATGTGATATTCTTGGAGAGCAAGAATCCATCTGGCTAGTCGACCATGGCTGAGTTTGCAGTTTTTCAAAAATGAAATGGATTTATGGTCGGTGCGCACGGTGATGGGATACCCAAGTATGTAAGTCCGAAATTTTGCACATGAAAAGACCACACTCAACAGTTCTTTTTCAGTTACATGATAATTGCGCTCACATTGGTTTAAGGTACGGCTGGCGAACCTTATCACTAGGTGGTTTCCATCTTTGTCTTCTTGGTAAAGCACCGATCCCAAGCTAATGTCGCTTGCGTCGCAGTTCATGAAAAAGGGTCTATTGAAATCGGGATGGTTTAACATGATAGTGTCGAGGAAGTGTGTTTTGATAGTGTTGAAGATGGTATCCTGTTCTGAGCCCCACATCCACTTGTTTTTGGATGATAGCTGTGGTGCTAGTCTTGTAGTCAGTTCTGAATAATTCTGCTGGAACTTTCTGTAGTAGTTACAGATGCCCAGAAACGACTGTAACTGCTTCTTATTTCTTGGGGTAGGAAAGCGTTGGATGGCATCTACCTTATCATCTGATGGTGTTATTCCCTGTCGTGACAGGTTGAATCCAAGGAATTGGACTTCTGCTGCTATTAGTTTAGATTTCTCGAGTTTTAATGTCACATTGTTAGTAGATAATTTTTCTAACACTTTTTCAACTCTCACACAATGCTCTGCCCAATTTGATGAGGTGATCAACAGATCATCAACGTATACAGTGGTATAGCTCATAGTTTCGGGACCCAGTATCTGGTCCATGCAGCGAACAAATATTGCTACAGAGTTTACCAGCCCAAAAGGTAGTCGCTTGAACTGGTAGTTCCTGCCTTCAAATATGAATGCTACGTACTGTCGGCTGGCGGGGTGCAGTTCTACCTGCCAGTACCCGCAGACCGTATCCCATGTGCTAATAAATTGCGTTCCATGGAACTTCTTGAGGATTTCCTCGATCTCGCCAGGAGATGTTCTGTCGTTGACCAGTATTTTATTTATTTCTCGAGCGTCGAGACACAAGCGTACTCTTCCATCCTTTTTCGTGACAGCGACTATTGGACTAGTGTATTGTGAACAGCTATATTCTATGATGTCTTCCTCCATCATCTTATTAATTTCTGTGCGTACTGCTTCCTTGGCTGCATACGCTATGGGATAGGATTTTTTATTGAAATTGGCCACTTCTTTAAATCTTAACTCGCATTGATACCCCCGTACTTTTCCTGGTTGGTCGGAAAATACATGCCGGTACTTGTCGTAAATTCGTATTAACTTCTCCACCTCTTGCTCTGTCATTGGATTCCCATCTTGGGTTCCTCGGAATTGTCGGATCTCCTCCAATTTTTTATGCCATAGAATGTCATTATTTGCTTGACTGTTTGGCTTTACTTCCCACCTCCGGTCTGGTGAATCACGAACTGTTCTTATACTGTATATTTTACTCATTGGTAGGACCCCTTTGCTGCCAGTTAATTCAGCTACCCATTCTCTGCCTTCATATTTCATGGTTACTTTCGATAATTCCATATCGATAACTGCAGAGTATTTCCTCAATATGTCACACCCAATTAGGATGTCAAATGGTATGTTTTGAGCGATCAAAAATATCATAGGTAGTGTCACGCCATTACTTATGACTTCTAGTGACACTTGTCTCTTAATTGTCTTATTTTGCCTACCAGTGGCTCCTATTAAAATAATGTTGCTTATTGGTAACGTTGGTAAGTTGGTCTTACCTTCTTTTTGAATTTTGTCATACATGTTTATGTCAATTAGAGACACATTTGCGCCTGTGTCTATCATAAATTTTATATTTATATTATGGACTTTAGCGGTAACATAGGCAATTTCATTATCCGGGTGCTTGGTCAATGATGAATTTTCTTCCATAAGCTCCTCTCGGATATTTTTCAGATAATGATTCTGAATTATTGTAATAGTGTTGTCATTTGTCTTGTCAGTCTGTGTCGTTATTAACCCAATAGATCGGATCAGTGACGGGTCCTTTGGTATTTTCACTGCCTCTGTTCGTTTAAATGTTGGCCGTTACCTTCGGCGCGGTCCTCTGTTCTGACGGGGTGATTATTTTCCGCGTTCTGCCTCCTCTCAATCGAGTGGTCATTACGAGTTATTTGTTCTCGACCTCTTCTGTTCTCTTCGGCACTCCGGCTCCTCGGTCTTCTATAACTGCGTCTCTCGTCATTCCTACCTTCTGCATTTATATAGTTCACCCGTCGTCTGTATGTCTGATTCTGTGTCGATGGGTTATTATTATGGTACTGGTTATTTGGTCTGTAGTACCCACCTCCATTTTGGTTGTTTCCCCTGTTGTAAGGGTGGTTACCATTATTATTGTTATTGGGGTAATTCTGATTTTGGTTTCTTGGGTAATTACTGTTGCTGTTTTGATTATGGAACCCTCGATAATTATTGGGGTTAGATGGCGGATGGTTGGCCGGGATGTGGTTTCCCTGTGGTCCACTTGGCTGATTTCGGTTGTCATAATTTCTATAGTTTGGTGAATTCTTTTGTCTGTTCAAGACATAGTGTTTCTCCCGCTCGTACTCTCCCAATAATGCGGCCATCTCTTGTATAGTTTTAATGCGTCCACTTAAACGACTTTTCGTGATCTCGCCGTCATAGTGATACGCCAATTGCGTCACTAAGCACTCTTCCGGGATGTTGGGTTCGAGGTTCCTTGCAATGCTCACCTTACCTAAAAAGTAAGCGGTTGGTGACTGTCCTAGGTAAGGGTCGAATCTGCCATTGCTTATATTGTTCCTCACCACATGCTGAGTTGCCTCCGACCAGTATTTATCTTTGAATAACTTCTTGAATTCATTGAAATTATTTATGTCTGGTCTTACCGCCGTCCACCAATTATCATGGACTTCTTTAAACATGTCATCTATCATGCCTTTGATTACAGTCCACCTCGTCTCTCTGGTTCGGGCTAAGTTTTCCTCCACTCGTTCTATAAACTCAATTGGATTACGTTTATAGTTTTTAAAGTTTATAATCTCCCTATTTTCACTACATAACACATGTGATGTCATAATTGGTCGATCTTTCAATGCGTTGATCTCCTCTTGTAGGCGTAGCTCTCTAGCCTTAAATTCAGCTATTTTCCCTTCTTGGGCGGTTGTGGTGTCCTTCACTTCACTTACTGACGCGTCCAATCTGCTATAGTTCTCCTCTACTCTGGTTTGTATCTGTTCTAGTTTGCTGTTGGTTTCCTTTTGGAGTCCTTCGACCCTCCTCTTACCTTCGCCTTCAACTTCATTCACCTTGATTAAAATTTCTTCTCTGACTTGCATCACTACTTCGCTGGTTTTCTCTATCTTCTCTTCCGTCTCCATTACAGTTTGTTTCAGTTCTTCTCTGTACTCAGTCAACTGTTGCTGTAATGTATCTTGGTTATATTCGATTTTATCATTCAGCGTCTCGATATCTTCCTTCATCAGCCTCAAAGCTTCACTGGTTTTCTCATTACTTCTCTCTATCTTTTCTCTAATCAATTTATTCTCCTCCTTCATTTCCTGTCGTAATTTTTCGTTATTTCCATTAATGGTCTTCCTTAAATCTTCTTTAGTGCTGTCCAGTTTTTCATTCATCTCCTTTTTCAACTCCTCGTTATTTTTGTCCATTTTCTTGAAATTTTCATCTATTGACTCAAATTTCTTGTCTAGTTTTTCCCATAATTGCAGCAAGTCCATGCCTGTTCTGGCTTCCTCCCGTTGTGTGGGTTTATCTATTTCCATGGGAGTCAGTAATTCTTCGACATCTTCCACTGATGTTATTTCCTTTTCTTCCATTCTGGCACCTTTCTCGATCTCCTTTTCTAATCTTCTTGCTTTCTCTTCTGCCTCCTTTTCGCGTAGCAACGTCTGGTGTCTCGTCCCGATTTTTGCCGGTTCCATTTCTGTAGTCGCCGCTAGAATCTGTAAAGTTTAAAAATATTTTTCCTTACCTATTCTAGCCCTACTAGTTGGCGCGCCACTTTGTAACAATACTGTTTACGTGGTGTTGTAAAAATTTAATTAAAGTTTAAAATGTTGTTAAGCGTGTCAAAATGTATGCTCTCAGTCGTGTACGGGTAAACCGTATTCTGCTCTGCCGCATTCAAACGTAGGAAACGTTGCCGCCTCGCCACCTGATTGGCGTACAGCTCTCTGCAGTATTACCCAGCTTGCGTCTCGCTTTAACGCCTTCACTTCAATAATTACTAGTCGTAATTCTAAATTAACGGAATCAAACATACAGCATTGCAGATTGAGAACATTTATTAATCCTTTAGAATATTTCACTTGGTTCATTATACATTAGAATTCGTTTTCGGCACCGGCTATTACAATTGCGTAGTTGGTACGCTCAGCTCAGTTGTATACAGTCATCAGTTACTCTAGTTTACAGTAAAAATTATCGTTTTTTCTCAGGGGTGTAAAGTCCTTTTGGCTACAGAAATATATGTTTACGGCTAACACACACAAAGTTATAATAATTCTTACAGCTAATTACATAAATAAATCGATATCTCATTACATTTGACTAAGTAATCACCAATGAAAACTTGTGAAGCAATTTATGGTTATGTTTCATTTGCCAGAAGTTCGTTATTAGAAGATTCGTTAATTATTTATCATAATTTACTTTCTTAATAATCGTTAATTTGTTATAGTTAGACAGTGAATTTAAGTCAGCATTTATTTTGACTCGGAATAGTGATCAGTGATTTTGAAATAGTTATATTTTAATTCAGACCAAAATTTGTGAATACGCTTTAAGGGATAATGTTTATACTCATCAGTTACTTGTTGCTGAAGATCCTGGTGTCGTCTTCTTCGATAGATAACTCCTGGGCTGTCGTCTTCTTCTATGGATAATTCCTGTCGTCTATTTCCCTCGTCTCGGCTGGTTTTCTTTGCTACTTCAGGCCTCGTAATTCTTCAGTTGGTGTCATCTTCTTCTTTTAGGAGGTTCTACTGGTCTTCATATAGTGTCCGTGTCGTCTTTCTTCGTTACGGCGTCGCTTCGTCTTCTTTGGATCACTACGGTTTGTTAAATTAATTTTTTATAAATAAAATTTACGTTTCAGGATTCCCTGTACTGTTGTACTTGTCTTCTATTAGTTTTAAATAGTTTTGAAATTGTTTGAAGAATAATAATTTAGTGTTAATACGAGAGCTACTCGGTCCACCCTCTGGCGTTGGTTAATAATGACTTACTCAAAATCTAACGGTTTTTTGGCGTTATTTTTCTTGTTGCTATGGTTACTTAAGAAATTATGCTAATTTTTCATTGGTTATTAACTCAGGTTATTGTTAAGATTTATCGTCTTTTTCGTCTATTTTTACCAAAATATCTTCAACTGAAGATTACTACTTTGTTCTAATATCTATGGTCATCACATTAGTACCATTCTTCCTAAATTTTTATGATGAACATTTTGATACCCCTCATGCCTACTTTTGGATAGCTAATTACATTTTTACTATTTTCCCAATTTTATATCTTACATATAATTTATTCAAAATTAGTTGTTAACCACATATTTTGGTACTATGAATACCCACTTACATGGTTTAATCATTTGGCACGTTCTGCCTTAACTTTGGATTATTATTTGTTCTTAAATTAATAAATTTATGTTCAACAGTTTGGCTTAGAGCCTAGATTCCATTCTACTACCATTTAACATTTCTTACTAACATTTCTGGTAACTCTAATATAATTTACAAACAAAACAAACAATAAACATCAATATCCCTAACTCTAATTCTTACTATTAAACATTTCTTCTCAGGTTCTACCCTGAAATAACTTTTAATTGCTGTTATCTGCTTATCCTACAATTTACTCTATGCTATGATTTTCTGAACACAAATAAAATCCTTAATACTTACTTAAAGAAACTCTTATAATACTATTGACAAACTGTTCCTTGTATGCTATGTCCTATCTACTATTCCCTTCACTTTAACACAGTGTTAGTCCTTCTTAATTTGCTACACTCTGATACCTTAACTCTTATCTTAATATATAATCTTGATATCTTATTACCTAAATTAACAATACTACAATTAGTTCAATCTTACCTACTAGTGCACAGTTTATCACAAATTGTTTATCTGTTTAACATAATTAGCTTACATAATATTTAGTTCTACACTCTCACTACACTTTTCTTTCATTAGAAAGTTTCTATCATTACTACCCCGCTCACTTTGTTTCATTATTTTATACCTATCACTTTCACTACTTATTTAGTTTTACACACACACTTTTGGGCTTATTCACGCTTATTCATGGTTATCTGATTACTTTACATCACTGTGTGATTATGGTCATTTATAACTATTTACCTCCAAATCACACTGATCACTTTTGGTCATCATTCTAATATTGCTTTTGTTTTGGGCTCAAAGTATTGTTTATAGCCTTTGGCCATTACTATTACAATTAGTTTGGGGTATGGTTAGCTTCTAACCCCCCTACATTATATTATACTATTACATTCTTTAAATAATAAGATACATGTGATACTATTACCCTTCATTAATCTTATTGTCCTAGCTACATCTCATATGCTACAGACATCAATTCATTACTAACTTTACAATATTCTGTTCACTTTTTTGGAATGACTTGATTATACTTAAACTTCTTCTTCACTGTCTCTTGGTTTTCTTTTGGTTCCTATCCGATCTATTGTGTCAAGTCTGTCGGGTTAATAGTCATTTGTCATTTATTGGGTTACTGGGTTATTGATCTTTAAGTTCATAAGTTTTTTGCCTTTTACTCTTATTTTCAGCTGTTTATTTTATAATTAAATACCATTGAATTCTTGCTACCTTATGTCATGTTACACTATGAAGAAAGATTAGGTGATATATAGAATTAATAAAAAGAATACTAGGAGTTCAATGTGAAAGAAATAGATACCCAATGACAGACTAGACACTGAATAAAATGACTATAAAAATAACTAAGACTTAAATTGACAAAAACCCAACTAGATTAGGAGAGTGAGATATTGAATATAATTGTAATTAAGATGATAAGAGATAATATAAGAGAATAAAACTGTATTTTAAATAGTAACTATACCAGGGATGTAAATCATAGAATATCAGAAAAGACTGATTGTTAAACAAAAATGTATTTAAAATGATAAGAAAAAGTGGGTAATTATAATAACCAGCATTATAACTAAATAAATAATATTATATCTAGATGATTGTAAGTGTATACTATAACCAGTAAAACCAAACAATGTAATTGAGATTTAGTCAAAGAAAGGGAAAGTGTGACAAACTAACCTAGCAAAATGTGAATTTACACTTATAATGATAATACATGTAATCAGCAGGATATAAAACTTGTGTGCATTATATCTAGATGAAATTAGATAACACTAGGATCATTCTAATACAAATATTAGACAACTAGAATGTTGTAATTGTTATAATTAATGTAATATACTATGATGAAGTAAGATAGAGAGTGAGGTACACACCTTGTACAATAAAAACCCAAAGAAATACTTATTCAAAATGAGAATAAATACTATCAAAAGCATCAGTGAAAATAAACTAACTGTTGTAATGTAAACAAAATAATACCTAACACTGATCAAACCATTAATAATGTATTTATAATGAACATAGCTGTCTGTACCTAGATGTAAGATTTGTTATGTAAAATAAGCAATAATTAAGAAAGACAAGCAGAAACAAACTATCATATAACTGAATAGAGACTATAGTGATTAAAAAGAAATAAGATTTTAGTGAAACAAAATAAGTATCACAAAGAAACAATTATAAAAGAAAGCCATTCTCATAGTACAAAAACTCATGTGTTTTATAACAAAACTAGCAAAATACCCGTGCTTCGCTACGGAGTTTCACATTGTACGTAATTGTACAATTATTGCTCGCTTAATAGTATAGGATTAGATAGATTGTACAAATTCTCAACTCTTAGTTTGTTTATTTACATTCATAGCAACAGCTATTTATTATTTATTTCGAGAAAATCGTTAAAGCCGTTTCCGAGAAAAAAAAAAACATACATTTATTAATTAATTGAACTTCGAAATTTTCTCGACTATAAGAACCTGCAAACAACGAAGTTTTTTCAATTTAAAACAGTGATTAAAAACTCAGAACTAAATGTATTCGGGGTTTCCAATAAACTGAGATGTCAACCACTTCATTTACAAAGTATGCAATTCCCGCGATAAATTTCATTATTTGGTTTTTTGCCCCTTAGGAGTGAAAGTTTTTAAAACCGTTTCTTAGTGAGCACCTAAGACCTATGATGAAGCGATGTTCAAAGTTTCATTGATATCCATTCAGTGGTTTCAGAGATATCGTGATCAGTGTGATCAGTGGTATTTGGCTTATATAGATATCTATATCTAGCCGATTTACCCAGCGTTGCTCGGGTTCATAATTTATTCATAGGCTCATAGGCACCTATTCTTGTTCTAACATTATATTACTTGTATATTGTATAATCTTCCTTATATTGTTACGTTCGCATTCTCACTGGAGGAATACTCTGTAGCGCACCTGTTTAAGAACATGTCATAAACTGTATTCTTATATCTGGTAAGAATTCTGTTGCGCGTGATGCTCCTGCTCGATTTCTAACTCTAGGAGAGGGCAAACAGCTAAATTAGTTTTCAATAAAATGTCTACAGTACTTGCACGCGCTGCGTATTTACTGTTTTTTATAATTCATTGTGTTAATGTTGAAATAAGGCATTTGTTAAATTAGTGTCTCCTAAACTTATTCTAACAATACAATACCTCTATAGATTTCAACTTATCAATTTTTAAATTCAAACTGAAGCAAGTGCATTTATAATGCCTGAACACTATGATCTGAATACATTTGCTATCAAAACTTTGTTTTTTTATACTCGCTTATAACTTACTTCGATCTTAACTTATCCACTTTTAAATTCAAACTGAAACAACTCTGAATTCACACACTATTAAGAAGTTTCTTAAGATGCATACACCACCTTTGATATCATAACCTATATCTTTATTTATAAGAACCATGGACTCTGGCCCCGCCGTCTTTCACGGGATCCGACCTAAGACTACCCGGGTTCCGTGGATGAACTCCGCGGAAGGCCCGTCGGACGACTCCCACGCTATTCCTACGCGGGAGACTTCCACCGATGCTATGGTAACCAGAATCTATTCTATTGGGAAGCCATAGTAACCAGATCTAATAGTTTTTAAGACCCAAAGGACCCCCCAAAGGTTCGTATCGAAAAAACACTTGTCCTATGTTGATTCTCCCGTTGCGTAAAATATTTGTGCCAAGTTTGGTTGAAATCGGTCCAGTGGTTTAGGAGGAGATGTGGAAGACCCCAAAGGGCCCCCCCCCCGAAGGATCGTATCGAAAAAACACCTATCCTATGTTGGTTCTCCCGTTGAGTAAAATATTTGTGCCAAGTTTGGTTGAAATCGGTGCAGTGGTTTAGGAGGAGATGTGGAAGACCCAAAGGACCCCATCGAAGAAAACACCTATCCTATGTTGGTTCTCCGTTGCGTAAAATATTTGTGCCAGGTTTGGTTGAAATCGGTCTAGTGGTTTAGGAGGAGATGTGGATGACCCCAAAGAACCCCCCAAAGGACCCCATCGAAAAAAACACCATTCCTATGTTGGTTCTCCCGACGCGTAAAATTGTTGTGCCAAGTTTGGTTGAAATCGGTGCAGTGGTTTAGGAGGAGATGTGGAAGACCCCAAAGAACCCCCCAAATGACCCCATCGAAAAAAACACCTATCCTATGTTGGTTCTCCCGTTGCGTAAAATATTTGTGCCAAGTTTGGTTGAAATCGGTCCAGTGGTTTAGGAGGAGATGTGGAAGACCCCAAAGAACCCCGCAAAGGACCCCATCGAAAAAAACACCTATCCTATGTTGGTTCTCACGTCGCGTAAAATATTTGTGCCAAGTTTGGTTGAAATCGGTCTAGTGGTTTAGGAGGAGATGTGGAAGACCCCAAAGAACCCCCCAAAGGACCCCATCGAAAAAACACCTATCCTATGTTGGTTCTCCCGTTGCGTAAAATATTTGTGCCAATTTGGTTGAAATCGGTCCAGTGGTTTAGGAGGAGATGTAGAAGACCCCAAAGAACACCCCCAAAGGACCCCACGAAAAAAGCACCTCTCCTATGTTGGTTCTCCCGTCGCATAAAATATTTGTGCCAAGTTTGGTTGAAATCGGTCCAGTGGTTTAGGAGGAGATGTGGAACATACATACATAGATACATACATACAATGGGGGGGGGGGTTGCCCCTTAGGAGTGAAAGTTTTTAAAACCGTTTCTTAGTGAGCACCTAAGACCTATGATGAAGCTATGTTCAAAGTTTCATTGATATCCATTCAGTAGTTTTTGTTCTACGTTGATTCTATGTCAGTCAGTCAGGTAAACTTTCCCCCCCTTTTCCCCCTTTAAAGGTCGAATTTCCAAAAATCCCTTCTTAGCGGATACCTACATCACATAAGGAACCTACATGCCAAATTTCAAGTTTCTAGGTGTTATAGTTTCGGAGATTTCATGATGAATCAGTGAGTCAGTGGTATTTCTCTTTTATATATATATAGATAACATGAAACAATCGTGTAATTAACAGAAAGATGTTAACCACAAGTTGGTAGGATCACTCAATATTAAATAGAAGGTACAGTATTATCAACCGTCTAAAGGGAGTGATAATATTGTACCAAGATAAAATATTTCGTGATGTTATAGGCACCATAAGCCTAGAATTACATTTTATAGTTATTCCCTGATTAATGTTCAGAATGTTAGCTCATCACAACAAAGGACATTGTAGGAGCTAAGTTCAATAGTGATCATAGAGAATTATAAATAAAATAATAGTAAGACATAGTTTAATAAAAATTTATTGTAATAATATATAAGTAAAAATAAGCATCTTCGTTAATAATGGACGGAATTATATCATAAGGGGTGTTAAAACGTGCATCAGGACAAAAGCCAGAAAATGGTGATGTTGTATTTAACTTTACATATGGTATAAGTGACGTATGTCCATTAGAAACTACTTTGATAAATTTTAGTAAGAAAGTTGGCGTTGTTTTCTTAATCTCAACCCCAGAAACCCACGCTGCTGATACAATTTAATTCTTTGCCCAAGGAAGGGGAGCATGACTTGATGATGGAATGTCATCAAATTCCACCAATCACGGGGCATAAATCTACTAAACACACAGGTATTGCACATTGGAACAGCGAGGTGAAGCGGCATCCTAGAGTCACTTTTGATCGAACTGCAATGCCATACAGATGACGAATTCTGCCGATCAAATTATCGCGAGTTACCCATCATGCTGTGCGAATAAGAGATTGTGTAAACAAGAGATTCTAACCTAATCAGTCAAAGTTATTGAAAGTATTGTGAATTATAATTTAATGAAGTGTAGTCAAGTTAACAGTGTTTAGGGAATTGCATAGTGTATAATAATTTCCAATTCAGTGAGGTTGAGGAAAGTATAGTGCAATTATTGTTACTTACTTATGTTATGGTTATATCCAACAATACAATTCGAACTGATTCCACATTTGTAAATAATACCACGACTCAAACACTAAGATATCATTCAAATACTCACTTTTTTATTATTCAATTGTAATTTAGATGTAAGTTAAGGTTAAGGATGGTTAACTTTGCCTAACCTAATAACCTAAAAGTGTCGAACTTACTCCGACAAGATTTATAATATAATATTAAGAAGTTATGGTTAACAAATGTAATCACTCTCCTATTCTGAGATTTTATCATTGTAATTGACGTATTTTAGTCCGTATTTTGCAGTTCAAAGAACCTAATTATTTAATTTTACTAGAGACGATTCTCGTCTACCACTATTTTATTGTAACAAGACGACAACCCTGAGATGTGAGTTTCCGAACCGTAATAAGTGATTGTAAACAAGGTTAATTGAGTTGAATGTATTTAATTAGGATTCAGAATTATTTAGATGCTGAATAAATAGCAACTTTTAAACATTAATGGAGCATTCATTTATTTGAATTTAACAATAATGATTTTATTAGTAGAGTACAGGTTATGCTTACTTGTTAAACAGTTGGCAGCACTCATCACCAGCAAAAGTGAGCCTATTCAAACATTTTGTTCTTAACTAATAACCATAAATTTTCTAACAGGTTATCACGATTGACGATTCTGCATTCAAAGTAAGTAAGCATTTATAAGACTGACATGATTAATCCAACATTAAGGTAACCTATTTAGAACTGACATCACGTGAAGATTCCTTTGGATGATGTTCAGCATAACATTAGATACCAATCAACATAACTCATGCAAGAGATCTACTATCAACATCTTAATCCATTAATGATGGTGATTAACTAATTAACCAAATAACTATATAACAACAGTTAAACAATAAACAATAATAAATTAAATTAAAAAAAATTCAAAGAAAGAAGAATAACAACTTATAATAAAATAAATAATAATATACAAAGTGACGACCAACATTTGAGGCTTGAGTTAGGTCGAATATATGAACGTAATTATAAATAATAATAACATAGTCGAATTCTAGCAGCAACTCCAATACTTTAAGGAAACTGGCTAAAACCAGTTTAGTTACATAAAATGGCGCCCAACGTGGGGCTTATAACTAATTGAAACCACCAGAAGAATAAGTTTAGTAACAATATTCATAATTATGGAAAAAATCATAAATATGCTTTTTACCATCAGCAGTGACTGTGTATCTTCATTCTGTTTTCTTTATGATATTTACTTTAATATCTCTTGATATATTAAATTATACATTTTTCTTCTTTCAATGTACAATTTCTATGTCCAAATTATGTTTTTGGACTCGGATGGCTTGCATCAGTCTTATTTAATTGACATTGGTCACTTAGAATCACTTTTTTGTATAGATCTTATCTCAACTCTCTGGAATATACCTAAAAAATTTATGGATTCATATTTTTCAAAGTGTATTTATGGATTCACATTTAATATGTGTATTTTTATTTTTGCTATAAGTTTACTTCTTTTATTAAAAACTGTTGACAATTTTCATCAATCATGGCCACTAAGCATTCACACTTCTTAAACTGGATTCAATTTTTTTTAATATTGTTATTAGCATCTTATGCAGTGATGTAAGTCTGAATCTTTTGTAAACACACTTT
The DNA here is from genome assembly GCA_034769895.1 of Magicicada septendecula. Classification (NCBI taxonomy): domain Eukaryota; kingdom Metazoa; phylum Arthropoda; class Insecta; order Hemiptera; family Cicadidae; genus Magicicada; species Magicicada septendecula. Next base: position 1,206,641,926 of record CM068367.1, read on the forward strand.
GACAAAACAGTAAGCTCACTGGGCTGCAAAACTAGCTCAATATTTTGAATGTAATACATTTATTATTGGGTACATTTCAATATTAGATAATTTTCCAATTATCAGAAAAATTATGAAAACTACTTTTTTTCATACATCTACTTTTTTCTTTTTAGTAGAATAGAAACTGCAAGGCCGACACACAATTAACACTAAAAGTTTGACTAATGTTCCAAACTACTCCAATGGCTTTTTAGTTGTTAAAATTTATAACTATAATGCCTACACAACAAACAATTTAGTTCTAGCTTTCAATTCTTTATGTTTCCATTCATATCCTTAGGCTTATAATTAACACTTTTCATGAGTATATTGTTATGACATTACAGAACAGTCTACGTGTTTGTCAAATGTGCTAGAAGAATCTCGCTCTGATGTGTATGGCATACGTGACTCTAGACGCATTTGCGAGAGTTTTCTCAAAGCCGCCAGCCGCACGGACTGTGTCAAGGCCGCAATTAATTACGTAGTTCACACTGGCGCTAAGACACAGTTTGGAACGTTCTGGTCTGTGAGCAGAGGTAGAAATACATGGCGGCAGCGGCCTTAGTTTTCAGTATTAGTCGCGATATATTTACAGTGCGGTCCGAGTGATTATTGGGCAATATTACTGTGCGCGTTCAAGTGGTTATTAGTGAAGTATTGTGTTTAATAATCGGACGGGACAATTGTAATGCAATTGTGTGTTATAATATTATTAGTTGACATTTTATTGCGTGTGAACAATTTATATTTGATTTGTTGTAAGAGACTGTGATGTTAATTACGAACTGTTTAGCTGTGAAAATTAAAACTGATGATTAGTGACTTAATTGGTGTCTTGTATTTTGTTTTCCACTATACCTACGACGATCAAGTAGACCGTCGTAACAATATGTAACTGATAATAGATTTTTGTTGTGCAAACTTTTACAAAGGTGATATAAAATATAAACTACCACTAAGCCCAACCCTTCAAAACCTTGAAATAGGCACAAAAAATATAGAGGCAGTAAAAGAGTTCATATATCTTGCCTCCCAGGTAAACACCACTAACGACACCAACACTGAAATAAGAAGGATATATCTCGCAAACAAAACATATTATGGATAAAAAAGCACCTGGCATCTAGCTTCATCTTAAGAAGCCCGAAATACAAAATTTACAAAACACTTATCAGGTCACTGCTAATATACGCTTCAGAAACCTGGATTCTAAAAACAATATTTAGATGAGTACAAGAAAATGCAATGTGGCACAGGCATACATTACAAACTATTAACTATACAATTAACTATATTAACAACAATAACTATACAATTAACTATACTATTAACTATTACAATTATGAACTATACTATCGTTACAAAGAGCCGGACATTGTCAGGATAATTAGAATGGGTAGTAGAACAAAGGGAAGACCCGAACTACATTAAAAGATCAGATAGAGGAGGACCTCATAAAGCTAAACATAAGAAACTGGAAAGCCAGGGCACGCAATAAGGAAGAATGGAGTTGGACTCTTGGAGCAGGCTAAGAACCACCAAGGGTTGTAGAGCCATGGCTGATGATGTTATAAAATACAGCTTACAAACTTTTTGAAGTAGATACCAAATTTGCAAGGTGTGTTAAGAAATATGGTATCTAATTATGGAAGATACAAACTTTGTATTTTAAATAAAAATTCGTCATAAACTGATCGCTCGCATAAACTTTAAAATTTTCTTAAAACTTTGAGTTTTCGTCATAAACTGATCGCTCGCATAAACTTTAAAATTTTCTTAAAACTTTTGAGTTTCATTTTTTTGGCTCATGGTGTCCCTATTTGGGGCAAAATTGATCGGGCACATATAACGACACAATCAATTCTTAAGTAACATTTTTTAAGGGAAGGTGTTGAGGGGAAAACCAAGAGCAGCATTCTTCAAAGACACGGGAAATGAGATGAACTTCCTATCGTACTGTGATTTAAAGAGGACAATGATGGAGAGAGAGACGTGGCTAACTCAACAAGGCATGGCCTTTAAATGATGATGATTATGGTGACCCTAAAGTTGAAGAATTTTCACAGTAATTGCTACACTCGGATTTCAGTTAAAATTCTCTTTAGTCTGACACCCAGTTGAATTTGATCATTTTTTCAAATCTTTGATTCCTTTCTTTTCGGAGGGGGGCTCTCATGTCCTAAATTTTTAATTTACAAAACCAAACCCAATATTCATATTGTGGTTAAAACTCCTTACAAATTTAATACCCCAAAGGACTTACATAATTTTTTCACAATTTTGACCCCCTCACATTTTTGCCTCTGCCCCCCTATTTTTTGGAGAGGTCTGTAAGCTAAAAGTGTGGACATATATGCCAAGTTTTATAAAAATTAATTGATGCATTCAAAAGTTCGTGTGTCACATACCCTAAACATACAGATAAAAATCCAAACAGGAGAGTTAAAACTGAGAACTCATCACTGGGAATACATAACACCTTACACTAATATAGAAATATAAGAGCATATTATGATGCAGAGACTTTATACTTGTACATGCAACAAGAAACAAACAGCTAGCTCTAAAATAACAATTCTCCTTAACATTAATTTAGGTCTACTCTATACTCCAGAAATTTTGTTATAATATTGGTACTAAATACTTTAAAGCCTTTTGTTTGAATTTTTTATAATGTTAGTAATGAATATTTTAAAGCCTTTTTGTTTAAACAGGATCACTAAAAACATTTATCTTTAAAATAAAACTATACTACTCTTCACATACTGTCTACTAATGCTGATTCTTAACAACATCTGCACACACTAAAAAAATTAAAAATTAAAATGTTAACAGAAACTTCACATGGCTCAAATTCAATTATACAGAAATGAACAATAAATTTATATAGGCTAAGCAGAGTAAAACAGATGCTAATATTTCACACAAGATTTTTGCACACTAAAGAACTATTTTTGTTTCTTTCTATATACATTAGTCACTTATAATAGAAGGATTTGATATTTACAATTCCGTATAAAAGTACTTGTGAACTACATTACAATTCTCTTGTTACTTTCTACTCTTTTTATATATATTATAAATATGTTATTCTCTTTAATTAAAACATAAGTTGAAAAAAATGTAACAAAAGTATTCGATCTATGCCATTAAGTACTATTTCTCTCTTTTAAAGTTGCTATTATTTTTAGTACGAGAAAATTTACAGTTGTAGAGATATATTATGATCTTTGTATTTTTATATGTTACACTCTGTTTTTGCTGATAGGAAAACAAAGTACAGAAATTAATAACTATATTAACAACTATGGATTTCAATTATGACTTTGCTGCTTGCTGTCCTCACTCAGGTAATAGTCGTTATCATTGTACTCATATATCCAACTAATTTAAGTCTCCATTTATTTTACACAAATGCAAAAATAAATCTAATTTTTAGGCTTCCAAATCAGAAGACACTTTACATAAAAACTGATGCCTCACCATTCAAGTTAGGGCACATTAATGATGAATTATTACTCTAATATCAAAAGCATACTGAGGACTGATTGTATACCGAGGATGTAATATTTAGGTGTGCTCTACCTTACTTATTCTGTTAATATTGTACTACTTCTGCAATGTCTAGCACAGTGGTTCTCAATATTTTTATATCCAGGACTCACCTTGAAGGACAGGCCTTCATGGGACCCATAAGCAGGGGCACCAGCAGAATTATATGTCGGGGTGTGCACCCAGTTTATAGTCATATTTTGTTAACATCAAGTACTTTACGCTCTCTTTTATACTAAAACAAATTATACATACTTAATTCTATAAAAGAAAATATGTAACAGGTTTTTAAGATACAGTAGGCAAGTACATTTTCAAGCCTGACTTAACGACCCACCAAACGCCCCCTCAGGACCCAACAGTGGGTTGTGTCCCATACGTTGAGAAACACTGGTCTAGCATACTGTACCATCAATAAACCTTAAGTGTAGTAATAAGTACTGGTTTTACAATGTAATGACTTAGAAACATGTGAAAATGGATAGTGTAACATCACAAGATGTCACCTAACCTAAGTGTATGTTACCAGATTTTATAAAAACGAAACAACCATGTAAATAGGTATATAATAGTAGAAATAAACAAGAAAGAAGAAACCAAGAAAGAAGAATGAAGCAGAAGTGCCACATGAAACAGTAACCCAAGGGCTGTTTGACACTACAACTAGACTGAGACTAAAACGAACTAATGGACAGAATAAATTTACATTCAGCTGTCAATTCAGTAAATGGTTGATGTAAACCGAATGTCATTTGTAAACAAAAAATGAACTAATGAGCAGTTAAATACTGTGAAAGCAAAATCAGCATTTTGCTGATAATAGATGTGACAATGACCCGTAGATTATGAATGCCAAAACCAATGTTAACAATGGCTATATAGTAAGAACTAAGATGTATTTCAGCATCAAATATACTTGTTGGAAAAGAGAACTATTTATAAAAGAGAATCTTATACAAATAAGATGTCTCCACAATTTACCGAATTGAGAACCAATAGGCATTATTAAGGCCAAATTTCAATGTAGGCGATATGCCTTAGCAAGCTTAGACCAAACATTAGTCAGTAAAATGGCTATCGAGGATTATCACAAGTGTAAACTAAAATGCACAGAACTATGGTTATGCCTTGACATAACAAAAAATGTTATTAAAACAATAGGTTTAATCATAATTTTAATTGTTAAATAGTAGCTTAAAACAAATTAGCGTGAAGCGAAATGTCATAGTCAGTAGGATCATTTATTACAATGTATAGAGTTAAGGTGTACAAGTAATGTTCAGCAAAAAACGTCAGTACAGCATTAATGGTGTTAGCGCATAAACATTTGATTAATAAAATGTTATGTGAATACAAGCAAGGTTAACCAAAAGTGTAAAATCGGCGAATCATAAAGAGCAGACGACAGTAAGAATAATGTACCCGAATGTTGGTTTTATAACAATGTCGGTCAAAGTGAAAGTAATTCGAGAACGAGTGATATCAAATTAAAGGAAAAAGAACAATCTTTAATTTGATAGTAATATTAACCCAATCGCAACTGTATTTAGTGCGGGAGAGATGTTAGCATCATTCTAAAAATGTACATCGGGAAACTGTTTATGAATAATAACAAAAACGACAACTAGCTGCCACCACGACATTTGACGGTTAGGAAAAGCCGTTATCAACTGTCAAAAAGTGACACGTCACACCGACACACCGGCCAAAGCCAATCAGAAAATTAGTTAGTAATCAACATTTTTACCTAGAGCCGATCAAAGAGAGGGGTATATAAAGACAAACCAGCGAATTTTGGGACAGACCTTTACTAACTAGCCTGCAGCACAGACGTGTGCCCGTCATCTCCACTTTTTTTTTATAACACTTAGCGTCAGTTACATAGCACATTGGAACCAATAGTTCAACAACAAGAAACGATTACTTCGAGTTCATCCACAACCAACAACAGTGATTAAGTGCAGTTTTATTTTAATTTTGTGCGGGAATAACGAACAGAAAATAATTTATGGCTATTATTCACGATCCATTTTAATCAGAAGAGGATCGCATTATTCTGTTCTTGTGCGAATTTAGTGCCGAAACCAAGTAATCATTATAATCCGATTACTTAAGTCATTAATAAGTTTTAATTAAATAATTAAAACTCAGAAGGTAAAAGTGCAATCATTATTAATCTTGATCTGAGTGCAATAACCTGTATTTTTTGCAACCATAACCTGTACTGACGCAAAACACAAAAACATTATTTAAGATTACACCACGTCTCGATTTATTATACAAATTTGTTATTAGTAATTAAGCTATATGTTAGTTGTAAGGGTTCTCACTTGATAAATATTGTCACTAAAAAAGCAAGCGTTGATGAAACGCACGATCTTCCAACAGATCGTTTTTTTTTTAATTACTTTGCAAAAGTAACCTAAAACTTTGTTGATCAATTTTATATCAAAAGGATTATTGGATATTGGGTAGGCATATTTGTTTTCTTTCGTGTCTCAAAGAATTCACAACTGAGATAATCATAATTTTAATATTAAAAGTAAATAGTATCTGGACTTAACCAGATTTATAATTCATGTTCTGAGCAAGCAGTATAAGGCATATAATAACTGACTTTTAATTGTACGACTTTGTATGTTTACATTATGTTTATTTTTTTTGAATTCACTATAAGGGTGTAAATAAACCCATTATTAACAGCATCAACTGATTTGATTTATTTCTATAGGATAATTGAATATTTTCTTTTAATAAGCTTAAACAACCTTCTGTTGTGTTTAGCATTTTGGAATAGCATTGCCAAAAGGTGGTACTCAACTATTTTAAATTTTCTAATCATCCAGTAATATTGTGCGTGGGTTTTACACGGGATTTTCCCTAAATAAATCCGTGTGGCGCCCACTAATTAATAAACAAGGTAACATAACCTTGCAACCAAAGGGAGTTGGTGATTGTAAGCTGAGTTGACAGTTTAGTGAATTTCAAGTAAACACAATCAGGTACGTAAAAGCATATGTTTGTTTATGATATTGTCCAGACTTTACGAGACGTGACATACTCAGACTACCTGCAAGCTGAAGAAGAAGTTTCTACTACCAGTTTCAACCAGACGAGAACTATTATCAAGCAACCAACTGCTATACTTCATGTTTTAACTTAAGTTAATCTAGCATTTAAGTATAATCAACTTCACTATTTTATTTATTTAATACAAGGGAATTTTTTAAACAAGTATAATTAAGCCATTGTAAACACTGTGAGTAACTTTGAATGTTTTATTTTAAATTACTTTACTACATTAGTCACCTTCAATTAGAAACAACCATTCTCAACATCGAGTTACCTCAAAAGAACACTTCACACATAGTTAAACTTTGTTTTAACGAGACTTTTAATATTTTGACCACGAATTTAATAAGTTTAAACAACAACAACACTTTTATTTTATTTCAAGTTACTTGTAACCACACACGTTTTCAGTTTATTACAAATAGGTTAGACCAACCGAGTGGCTTTTAAACGGAATTTAAACATTATTTTAATATAATTATTGTAAACAAATAAACATAATCAGTTTGAATCAACCACTAATAATCGTTTTCTTATAAATTGACTTATAAATTGACGCATACAACGCGGGGCATTAAATTTAACATTAACAAATAACCCCGAATCGCGTTGTATTATAATAGATATGATTTAATGTACCAGTATTTAATTACAAAACAGCCAGAAGGATGAAAAGTTACTGATTATTGAAGTATGAAGTCACAATCAAGAGAGAAAACCTGCATCAGAACAGAGAGAAATTACAAAAGTGCAGGAGACATACACAGAAGAGTTATATGATAAAGCCATCAGCCCCAGTTCTTTAGAGCCAGAAGAAGAAATAAGCATACATGAATGTAAAGTAGGGCAAGAAATACTTTTAAGTGAGGAATAACAATTTATTCATAACAAAAGCGTTGGGCTGTTACAATCTGAATGCAGAAATCTTAGGAAACAAAGGATTAATGGGTCTGACAAAATTTCTAAGTAATGTTTTAAACACAAGAATATGGCCAGAAGACTTTATAGAAGTACTCATGATAAAAGCACACTTTCTTGAACCTGTGAAGAAGAAATAAAATGTACAAAGCTGTACGGATTAAGCGATAATTAGTCTAACTATTTTACAAATCAAAAGTAATGACAACAAAATACAATCAATAACACATTGATAAAAAAATAGTTTGACTTCAAGAAGGGAAGGGGATGCAATAGAAGTTTTGAGAATAACGTCAGAAAGCTTGATAGAATGCAACAGAATTATGTAACTGTTTCATTGACTAAGAGAAATCATTTAACAGAGTCAAATGGAATAAATTACTGGAAGTAATAAAGCAGATAGGAGTTGACTAGAAAAAAAAAGAAAACTGATACAAAATTTGTATATGGTCAAGATAAGAGCAAGTGTGCAGATAGATGGGGGAGCTAGGTAAGGATGCTAAATGTCACCATTATTATTCAACATATATTTACTGAAAATTACTCAAAGACGTTTTTAATGGTCCTCAGGGAATAGTAAAGGAGGATATAATATGAAAATAGTGAAGTATGCAAACAAAACTGCAAGTCTAGCAAGAAATGAAATAGAACTTCAGAATACGTGGTGGATAAATCAGTTGAAAATGAGAAAAATTGTGGGATTAAAGTAAATACGGTATTGAGAAAATAAAGCAATGAGAAGACCAAGAAAGAGGAAAAATGTTTAAACATTATAATAAATGAAGAAACATAGAAGAATTAGAATAATTTAAATACCTGGGTAACATAATAATGAATGATGGCGGATATCCAAATAAATAAATGGTACGCCTACAATCACAATGGCTTTTAGTAAGGAAAAAACTGTTTACTGGAAGACCGAATTCTGGTAGATTATTGATAAGCTGTGATTGAAGCATGCCATTGTATGGAGCAATGGATCAAATCGAGTGCAAGCAGGGAAATTGTCTGGAAAGTTTAGTGATGTGGACGTTGAGGAAATGTAAAATACAGTATGAACAGAAAAACTAATATTGATGAGATCACTTAAACTGTATTAAGAAAAGGAATGTCAAGTAGTAAAGTGGAAGGGAAGAAGGATAACAATTAATTATTGAAATATCAAGGGACAAATTTCTTATAAAGGGAAGAAGAGGGATGTAAGGGTAAAGCAAAGGTGAAAGTTCAGATCCTAGATCTTCGACCTGTCATAAAACAGAAGATTAGACTAAATTGTAAATGCATACTTATTATGTTTATTCTGGCATGTCAAATGATGAGTTACATTATGCAGTAAAGTTTACACTTTGTATTGGTTGCTATGAATTGGTACTACATTTTTATGGTATAGTGCATGCAGTTTACTATGTACAATGTAGTTTTTGGTACAGTACATGGAGGCAATAGACATCAACACCCTAACAAAAATGGAAAATCCCCATAACTTTGTTTTTGATTGAAAAACAAAAGTAATTTAACTAACTTGTTTGCAGAGGGATTAAATGGAGATATTTGTTTAAACATATTCGAATTTTTTTCATTTTACACGTTTTGTGTTTAGCATTTCAATGAAAGATGCACAGGCTAAGCTCAAAAAAAGGTGATTTTCTAGTAAAACCGTGTATAACTTCATGTAGTATTCTGTATTATGCCCAGTATCATGCTTAAAAAATTCTGATACACTTTCTGAATATAAATTCTTGGATTTCATTGTCCATGACGTGTCCGTTACTTAACTAAATATCACTATTGTATTAACGACTCGGAACACTAAGTTTTTTATAAGTAAAATCGTAAAGTTACGATCTTCAGAGCCTCTGAAGAAGCCTTTTAAAGGTGAAAGCCGGTTTAGGCTGTACGGTAAAACTTTACGATTTTACTTATAAAAAACTTAGTGTTCCGAGTCGTTAATACAATAGTGATATTTAGTTCTGAATATAATTATAAAAATCTACGAACAAACTGATATGTAAATTAAAGATTTCCTGCTACTGCTCTCCTCTAAATAATTTTAATTTTCTTAGGTTTAATTTTATAGTAAATTCACAAAATACAATTGCAGCAGCCTACTACACTTGTTATGAGTATTTATATTATGATCAATAGGATCACCAGGAGAAACAAAACTACAACTCCTGACAAAATGATGGCTGATTATTTTATACTTCATAGGGTAACTAAAAACTAACCTCATTCTAACCCAAATTTACCAACAAAATAGCACAGCCAGATTTATAAAAGTAAACAAAACTAGAATAAAACTAAAAACGTGCTTTATCTTTCCAACCCCTGTTAATCTTATAAGTACACCCATTTCAGCTACTATCACAACGACCTGTAGCAGATGTTATGGTACATTCACTAACACAAAAGCAAATCAAACGTATTATGTAACTCTATACACACTAATATCGTAATTATTTTAATTTATCACACGTCCTTACCCAATTTTTGTTTTTAAAGTGAGATACACAAGCCGCACCAAGTGCTCCTTTTCCTCCATAAATGAAAACTCGCCCTAAAGCAGAAGTCATGTTTGTTGTTAACCTGTTGAACGCCCAGTCAGAAGGCCGACTTTTCCGTACCTGTTACAAAATTAAAAAATCTCGTTATGCACTAAGACAACTTTCACTAGTCAAGGGCAATAGAATTAAACCATTTATAATGAATGCTCTACGCAACAAGCACCACACGTGAAACACGTATTTGCACTACAGTACCTGTTCTGTTCTCTGCCGCCGGCTCTCTGCACACAAGCGTCTACGGAACCAACATCGAAGCTGTTGGGTGACCAATCTGGCGACGTGGTGGGGGCACTGGAGGGGCGAGCGAAGGTGCGTCCCATCACATCTGTTAACTGTACGGGCAGACGCTGCTTGTGTGATACATTTGCATTCTGGGCCACAGAGTACGAACAAATATTCTGGGCTGACAAGCGTCTGCCCGTACGATTAATAGATGGGATGGGATGCGGCTGCTTTCTATCCGAGTCTTTATAGACTTGACGATAAACCTGTAGCTTATTTTCGGTTTGTTTAGCTGTGTGCGGTCTTCCTACGTGTGTTCTCTCGTAAGCAGAAATACTTACAATATTTTATGTAATCGTTCAGTGCTACAGAATGCGAATGTTTCATACTTTTGTCTGACATAACCTCAGTAACAGCGTGTTACTTGAAATTTGAGGATTACTAATTAACTGTCTTCACACATCTGTTCCAAATTACACACTTATCTAAATCACAAGTTAAATTAATCACACAGAATCTGGCCATGGTTGGATTGTACTTAATTAAGCTCTGTTCAATTGCTATTACAATTATTAGTACGCATAGCGAATAATTATTTGTTTTAAATAAATAACAAATGTGGAGGCCAAATTATGCACATAAGGTGATAAAAATACTTTACTGTATTAAATGTACAATTTAATGGTTTTACAGAAAATACCAGTACTTGCACATGAATGGAGAAAATGCCAGTACTTACTCAGACTGCATTATCAAATATATGAATATATATCGTTCTTTATAACATATTTTAAAACTTTTGATATTAATATTTTCAATTATACGTTTTAAGCACCTAAATTTTTTATAATACATTTTAGGTTACCTTTTACTGAGTAAAAATTAAACGAATTCATGTAGTATTCATGTTCATCTCTTAAACATTCAAATACCTATAGCTGGTCTTGGCAAGTAGGTAGCATGCATAAGACAGTAACTCTTCACAGTTATGGAACAGTGGTGATATTTCAGTTTGACACATTCAGCACTCTGCTGTCTGTAACTAAATTGTAAAATAATTGTGCTCCAAGTATAGACAGCATAGTGATTTCTGAAACCACTTATTTCAGACTTATGGTGTGCTATACACGACAGCAAATTTAGAAACACATTAAAGCTTGAAGGTTTTCATCCTAGAAGTTACACAAATATGTTTTGATGTCTGCTGTTGAATGACATGGTTTCTAAGTTCAGCATTTTTATCGTCATATAACTAAGCAGTGTTACATGTGGTAACTGTTATCAAAAGTGTTTGTATTACATTTTTTTTTTTTTACTTTTATACTTGTCTATAACTGCAACTGAAATTTAAAATTTTTATGATTTTCCATTTTGAATTAGAGTTATAGCAGATAAATTCAGTATTCCTGCTGACACACTTAACAACTGTTTATAAAAATTGGGAACAATTTTACAAAACAGTATTTTTTCTAACTAGCATGTTATAAAATGATTAAAAACTGTCAGGTATCCTGACATTAAATCCTGGATATCAAGTATCATTATATTACATCCTGGATATCAACTATCCTGAAAAAGCAAAATATTTTCTAAGACAATTGCACCCATTGACAGCCAATTAGACTCTCCAAAAGGTGGGAAAATAATTATTTTCTTAATTTAAATTTATATTTGTAACATTTTTTAAATATCGGTATGGAGAACCATACATTACTTCCATGTTCTAAGATTTATATTTAAAATCATAATGGAAATAAAATATTTCCATAGAAACTACTTCTTTCTACTTATTGATTCAGCCTTAAGCACAGTACTGTGCATGTGGTCACTATTGTCTAACGTTATACCACCTCACATTATCGCACTCGATTTTCACTGATGATGACAGTCGATGGCACTGCCGAAACGTCTGGTTTTGCAGAAAACATTGTAGGCCTACTGTGCCCAAACAGCCCGGGAAGAAATTTTCACACTAAACTACTTCATTGTTGCCGATAACGTACTACACATATAAAAACATGAAACGTTGCAGGTAAACTACCCATTTCCCTTAACTGATCTTCACCAAAAACAATAATTCATGACTACTCTGCAAATCAGGCTGCATGCAAAAAATTATTTGATTCTGTTGAATTTGCAGCTTTTATTGTTTGGCATAGAAAAAAATCTTCACACACACACTTTTCGAAAAATGACTTTTTTCATGTTTTGAAGATAGTACAATCAAAATCTGCAAAAATCTCGAGCACGATTTTTTTTGCCATCACCAAACTTCCATTTCTTTAAGGAACATGGAAGTAAAAATCATTAATATTTAGTTTGAAATTAGTCGTAATAATTGTCTTAATTTCTTGCATTATTTTTTTAATAGTTTTAGCAAAACTAAATAAAAGATCAATCTGTTTCACTAACTAAAGGACCTTGTCAAGGGATAACAGAATGAATGAATACTCAAACATTATGTGTTATTTAAAAACCATGTATATTCTTTATTTATACTGTACATTCACTTACAAAACAACTTTGTTTATATCTTCTACATAACAAGCAGTTTATTTTCAACATTTCAGCACCAACCCGTTAACTTATAAATTTCTTAATATACTAATAAATAGATCACAATACACTTTTCTTAACAATTAAGTACAAATTAAGAGGCACGCAAAATTCTGGGTTACCAGTATATGTTGGACTAACAAGTTAAATTCGGTATTTGTGTATGTAAATCCCCCTTTTAATGGCTAAGTTAAGTGATGGGCTAGAAATTTTATATATATATTTTATAATATATATATTATTATATTATTTTATAATCGGCTACATTAATAAACAATTAATTAATTTACATCTTCTTTTAGCCAACACACTTGATTATCATACATGGAATAATAAATATATTAATATGCTTAAAATACTAAATAAACACAAAACAATTAAATTTAACACAATCAATAAAAAACTTAAAAATCTACTAATAAATAGTACACCTAAAGAAGATAACCAAAATTTACACACATTAAATAATAACCACACTTTTTACCCAAAATTCGTAAATTTATCTAATATTAAATTCACGGAAAACGAAATAGCTACCCTAGAATCATCAAACAAAACAAATCTTAAAAATGTAAACAAATATGTAATAGATAATATCATAGTCGAAACTGAAAACGCAATTAATAATGTAGAACAAGAAAAACAAGATAAAATAAGAACAGAAGCCTCAATGGAAATAATAAAATTTGTTATTTTAGATACGTTGATGACACTCTGTACATTTCCCAAAACAATGGTATAAATATAAATAAAATATTCAACTCCATAAATAATTTACATTCTAAAATAAAATTCACGTTAGAAGAACAATGTAATAATAAATTCAAGTATTTAGACTTAACAATAAAGAAAAATGAAACAAATTTTGAATACGCAATATACAGGAAACCTTCTCAAACTGACTTAGTAATACCAAATACTTCTAATCATCCTCCCCAACACAAAATGGCAGTATTTAATTCCATGATTTACCGAATGCTTAGGATCCCATTAAATAACACAGAAAGAAACAAAGAAAGAAAAATTATCCAACAAATAGCAGTTAAAAATGGATACAAAATAAAAACTATTAATAAATTAGAAAATAAAATTAAACATAAAATCACTAATAAAATTCCTAAAAACACTACATTTAAAAATTCATCTATTAATAATAATATAAAATATACAACCTTCACTTATTACGGAAATATAACTCAAAAACTAAATAAAATATTTAAAGATACTAATTTAAAAATATCTTATAATACAGATAATATAATTTGTAATAAAATAAAACCTAAAACTAAATCCAATACTCACAATAAAAATGGAATATATAAAATAGAATGTCCAGATTGTAATAAATTTTACGTGGGCCAGACGAAGAAAATAACTACGAGATAGATTCGTTCAACACCGCAATGCATATATAAAACCAAATATTTATAAATTTAATTTAGCCACACATTGTCTAAATAATAACCACCAGTTTCCAAACATTGAAAATATAAAATTAATTAAAAACATACAAAAAGGTCAAAAAATGAATATTTGGGAAAATCTTAACATTTACAAACACAATAACAATAATTTATTAATTAAAGAACAAACCCAAATAAAAACAAAACAAGACGATCTATTTAAAATTATAAATTTACTAAAAAATAAAAATAAAAATGAATAAAATATAAACAAAATTTCAAATATAACCGAGAAAACAGCTGCTGAAGAAAATAAACATTAAAACAATCGTTAACTAATCGACCTAAATCGATTATCAGTTATTTTATTTTACATTAAAATCAATACAAATTCGATTATTCATTAATTTTATATTAATAGAATTATTTCGATTGTTATTAATTCACTTAGAAACCTCTGATGATGCTGATATTTTTCAGTGAAACGTGCGTCAGGTGTTAAAAAGAATATACAATATTATCTACTTGCAGAAGAACAAATTGAAAACATCACAAATTATATATATTTTAATATGTTAATTTTTACAGAAGTCATATTTTACATTTTATATATTTAAACCTCAGACATTAGACGCATATGGAAATATTCTGGCATAAGTTTGTGTAGCACGAAGAATGTTTATTAAAGATTAATGACATATGTGTCAAAGTCGAAAAAATAAAAAGTTACATAACTTATAAACAAATAAAAAGTGTGTGTGTGTGGTGAGAAATAGGAAGAGGTAAATACAGCATTTTTACATAATAAATTACTTTTTATAATGACCTATATAATATTTTCTGCTTCCATATACTTAACCAGTACACAAGATGTTAGTAGAATAAATCTTACTAAAATCTATTGTTTCTTAATGCACAAGTTTGATAATAATACTGTGATTACAAGGTGTATAAAGCTCAGTTCAGTTGTCTGCACTGATGGAGTTTACCAAATTATAAATATAAGTATGAACTTTCAAAAATTGTTTATTGTTTTATATTGATATTGTTACAACACAAATAAGCCACCCCAGTACCAGGGATGAAAAAGATAATTTTTAATGTAAATATACTTCATACTAAATAAAATGTTTAAATATAAATAAAATATAAAAAACTATGACACATATTTTTGTCAAATTGATTAATGACCAAACCATAATTAAAATCACAGTACAGAGCATTACCATTGTTTTATTTCATAGGAAGTTGTATAATATATGTGTGTGTTAGCAATTTCACTGAGCAGACAAGTAGCGCCCTTGCCAAGTGGGCAATACAATAAGCTGTACAGAGCCGGGAATCATTTGCTGATAACACCAATCTAACTAGTTAATTCACAAATTTAATTGTTTTAAAATAAAGAATTTGGCGCCACCTGGGACTCGCAACCCCTATGAATAAACAGGTAGGTTGTACTGATAGTTGAGACCACGCTACGGACTTCGGTAGCAACAACCATTAATGTAACGACAGGTGTGAGACGAACACACCACACTAACACTTTCTACTCATAAAAAACACGTGTACACATTTTACAGATACGACCAGAATTTAACGTTACAGATTGACGAATCCAACGTGAGATAAGAAACGAGTGGTTATAATATTTATTAAAGATCTTTGTATGACAAGCACTGACAAAGAATGCTAAAGCTAAAGAGTGTTTTACAACTTGCTTGTACTTCACAAGCACATCTGACAGTCTAGTTTATCATATTTACTAAACCTAAATTTAAATTAATTTCTTAAAACTGGTACACATACATAACAGGAACAATGAGTACATTTTGCCTTTAGACCAATGAAATATACTGATTAATCTTTCAGTATTTGCAGTACTCATATACACAAACATAATTGTTAATGAGATCTAGATGAAAAATATGTTGCCAAGAAAATGTTTCCTAGTTGTCAGTTGATTCCATATACTTCGCCTCCCTTTCGGTAATCCGCATTTGCATAAATTTTGTTGTTTTTAGTTGCAAGAGCACAAATTATTAAGCCTCTATCTGTGTACCTTGATGTTTTATGTCCTAGTTTTTCAAAATTCTTTATTATTTCCTGTAAAATAAAATTAGGCATATTAATTAGTAAATCACAATTAGTAAATTAACAACAAAAATCACAATTTACAATTAGATAATTATATTCCATATAATGTAGCAGCGTGAAGAAAGTATCAAATCAGTTTCATCCACTTCAGGGAGAGACATATTAATAAGGAATAAAAGGAATGTATAAATATATGTGTTGCATATTGTAATATTTATTTTTATTTGTTGATGTAGGAATGTTCCAAGTCCCACTAGTTTGGGGGTCAATTAATATGTAAAGTAATACCAGAAAAATTAGTTTTGTTTTGTTACTAAATTAATTAGTAAAATAATATCCTTTTATTTCCTTTCTTAAAATTTTAATTATAATAGTAAGTTTATTATAATAGAATCAAACTCCTCACTAATTAATTCAGATTTTCGCCACACCAGTTTGAGCGGCAGGCTCGCCAACTTACGCCTTCTGTGATACTTCGGTACTCTGTTATATGAATGAGGAATGACCACTTATATTATTATCTTTGCAGCTAAAATAAAGGAAAACTTGCAATGATATTATTATTAAATAATATATTTTATTTTTCTTGGTTTATATTCAAAATCTTATAAAGTTATATTATTGAATACAATTCGTTAATTATTTCCGGCTGCTCAGTTGGTAATGTCAGCAGTTTGTTGTCAGGGATCGCTAATTATATACTTCAGTAATAAATATAATTATATATTGTGCATTCGTTTGACCACAGAATAAACGCAAAGAAAAAAACCGGAAAAGTACCAAAATACCTTTGTGGAATATAATCACAGAGTGCTTTATAAAATTAGTGCACAGCGTGTAGGTTATAAAAATACAATGCGCTTAGGTTAAGACTAAAACTGAGAATGTTAATAGTTTATATCTTTTTACTGTCCACTCTTAAATCGTGGTTTAGATATAATAAAGAATAGAGTTTCTTTTATAATATAGATAGTTGTATAATGTGCTATAATTTTATTTTATGTGCTATAAGGAATGTTGCAACCCCATCTATTTTGGTACTTTTCTGTGTTTTACAACATTTACCTTATTAATTCACAATATACTATAATCTTTCAGTATACTATAATATTATTCAGTAATCATGTAACATTAAAATATTAACATAATCAACTCAATATTGAACATCCTTGAATTTCATTAACTCTGATATCCTATATCTAATGTAATCATAACATAGTCATTCAAGGTAAGTGAACCCATAACATTGGTTTTATTTAACATAGTAATCTTAACAGTGATCAATAATATATTATAGTTTATCTAAGGTCCATTTTATACTATTTGGTACTTTTCTCTACAATTATATATTCTTTGGGCTATAATGGGAGGTACAAAAATACAATGTTACAATATATACATACTGTATACATTTTTTCCTCTATTGCAGACATCAAACTTATCTGTGACTTTTGTATTACACAGTAACAGCTGATCTGATTTTTAAAATTCTTTCACCACCGTGTTTATTGAAGTTTGAGGATGGTTTTAGCATAAATTTTAACCGATAGTTTTAACAATTTTCAAAAACAGAGTCTTCAGATGGTTCCACGTCATGAAGATTCTTTTTTAATTTTCATGTAGAAAAATTTTCGGCATGCGATAAACTTTCGTTTTATGAGAGATAGCTATATGGTGTCAGCGAGTGAAAATTATAGAAAATTCCAAATATTATTTTGGTTTTGTTTCAATAAAATCGGCTTTTTCGTTTTCGTGATATTGGCGTTTTTGTAAGAAATTTAGTTGGCGGTTTTATAAGAAATTAATTGGTTGGCACATGCAGCGATTTTTCTTGTAACGATTTTTCTTAATAATAAATATTACCTTAATGTAAGCATATTTTAACATTTATTATATTATTCTATTTAATAATAAAAATTTCAATTTTCATGTAGTACCTTAATGTAATTTCATTATTAACAAGCAAATCCAAAGCAATTGCCTGGATTTGCTCCTTGGAATTAGTGTCCTTTTGTAACCGTTTGTGTTTTGTTGTGAATTGTCATCTCTGTTTTTGTATATTCATGTTATGTCCAATGTTTTCGGTGACCTGCAACGCAAAAAAACTTATCAAACACTACAAGAAAAAAATCTAACTACATCTAGTTCTCGTTGTGTAGTTTAAAGTAAACATGTCCCGCTTGTAGTACACTTAAAACTAATTGTATTAAATTTGTCGACTGGTAAGGGTGGCTTTACTTTTGGTAACATGAGTTCACTTAATGATACCTACTTAACTGTTATTTTTTTGTAATTAATAAAATTAGTAAAAAAAGTTTTCAAAACTTGTTTAGCAAAAAACTGACACAGTAAAAATACAATCAAAAACATATTTATCTTTATGCCCAGATTTAGTTTTGTGGCTGGTGTTAAGAGAAATTTATTTATTTATTTTAATCTACTGCTATAAGAACAATTTGGAAAAAATACGTACGATAAGATTTTAGAATTATTTCAGTGAACTTAATAATTATAAATCTAATGTAAACACACAAACAATCAGTACTGACTAGCAATTAAAGGATGGGTAGATGGATGGATAGATAAATAATTCAGTAAGTAGGCTACATGAGTAGATGATTAGATAAACCGGTATGTGAGTGTCTATCTGAATAGAAGAGTAGGTGGATAGATATCCTAAGTAAAGCTATAGACTAAAATTTGGATAGATGGGTGGGTGGATAGTTTGTGTAGGTGGGTGGGAAGACAGATAAGTTGATGAGTAGGTAGTTTGGATTAGACTGTACTACAAAATAAAGTGGATAATCTGACTGAAAATTATACATACCTTTAAGCTCCTTTCAGCAGATGACTTCATAGCTTTTATAGTCAGTAGTAACTGTCCCATCTGTTTTTTTGCATATTGAAACTGTTCAACAGTTTCTAGGTTTTTTTGAATTTCTTGAAATTGTTCAAACAGTTTCTTTTTTTCACTATTTATAGATATGCTTTTTTCAGTGTTTTTACTTTTAGGCCTACTTGCCTCATTTATAACTGTTTCTTCTAACATAGTATCGCCGTCCTTTGGCAGATCTATAATAAGCATATCTTCTTCATTCTCCCTTTCCTCAGGGATCCTGTTGGTTAGTATTCTACAAACAAGGTGAATATGTTTGCACATATTGTTTCGTATGGCACTGTCCATACACGAACACACAAACTCATGAAAGCAAGAGTTACAGTGTATGCACTGTAAAAGGCATGATTTGCAGTGTTGAATCCGTTTAACAGTATAAAATTCTGTTTGTGTGGATGACAAGACCTGCCACTTGTCATCTAAAGTTGTCAACACTGTCTCTGCGTCCAACAACATACTAGCTTTGTGTCTAGTTCTTAAAACTTGCAATTTTTTCACAAGTTTTCCTTTTTTCATTTTAATTATCAAATCAAACATTTTATCTTTCAGTAGATGTAAAATGGCACAAATTGTCTTGTCCAGTCGTTTGATGTGTTTTCCCTTTAGGTAAAAATATTTTAATATTTTATTAAAATTTTCTACTGCCATGTTTGTATTTATTCCTAAATGAACATGATAACAATAGGCCCATGACCTGTATTGTTCTTTGTTAATGTATTGTTTTTTAAAATATTCATAAAATGAATGTGTTTGTTCATCACCATGAAGTCTCCTTAACACTTCATGGAGCATTTTTTGGAAAGTGTCTGTGTCCAGTTCATATAATAAAGCCTGTAAAGTTTTAAATGCACTGTCACGTTTTTCTTTTATTTTAATTTTTGTGTTTGCATTGGTCCTCCAAGCTTTTAGCACATGCCACGTACAATAAATACGGTTGTCTGAAGGCCCCATTGTTTTACACCATGCGGAATAGAATGTGTCTTCCATGTCAGACATAAATGTATGGGTTGTAATACATCCTAATACAGACTTTATTTGATCAAAAAAAATCATTATAACGGTTTCGTCCCCTCTGTTCGTGAACATGAAAGTGCAAGGAAACCCTTCTCTGGTTTTTCCATTGTTAGAAGTGTGTATAACTGAAAGTTGTAGTTGTTAAGGCCATGAGTGCCATCGATGCATACAACATCACTACTATACGTTTGTAGTATAGTTTTTTGTGCGTTTGTCATAAATATTAACAAAAAATCTTCTTTTTTCAGTTGAGGAAACTCAAAACTATTTACACCTTGTGGTTTATAAACCACTAAGGCAGTATCCTTAGATGTTTTAAGATCTTCAACCCAAGCCTCGATGCTTACAGGGTCAAATGGATGTTTTATGGCTTCATCATTTAGATTGAAGCCTTTTTCAATATTTATAATATCTTTTTTGTTCACTAGGTGAATTCTTTGTAATTCATAATTTGATATAGAACACCTGATATATTTTAAAATTTCCTCATGGGGTATTTTACTTGCTAAGTGAGTTGCAATTTGGTTTCTCTCTTTCTTTGTCAAGTGAATATGTTTTAACTCATTTTTATGGCCAACATGTGTTAAAAGAAATGAGACATGTACAGTGCCATTTTTTAATTTTTTCATCTTGATCATTGCTGGACAAAACCCATTTATTTTGCAGCTTCCCATAATTTTTAAGTGGCGTTTGTTTAGTCCTCGTTTCCTGTAAAAACCACTTCTGTGGCATCGGTAAACGTCAGATACATTTCCATTTGACGTTTGTTTAAAAAAACATGTTGTTTTCTTTTCAATTTCTTGTTTCCACGCATTAAATTCATCGACAGAATCAAAACTGTGATGTTCAAACTTCATAAAAATGCCATGTACATTTTCAAAATGACTGTAAATTTTCTGTTCATTATGTCCCCGTGGTCTCCTTGTTATGAATTTACAAATAGGACATTGTCTTTCAACCAGAAGTGGTTTTCCAATGTTATGATGTTTTCTTTCATGGTTTGTGAGGTGATGTTTATGCTTGTATTTTGCATTACATAGAGTACACATGAAAGATCGTGCTAAGGATCCACTGTTATGTATTTTTAAACTTAATATGTGACGTTTTAAACTATACTGGTGAATTGTTGTATAAGTGCACATATCACATTTATAAATTTGTTTTGGCTCAGTAGAATGGGTTGATTTGATGTGTCGCTGCAAATGATGTTTTTGGGAATACTGTTTGTTACACAAAGTGCAAGTAAATGTAGCTGTTTCAATTTGCTCCCCTTTGGCATTTCTTTTGTGAACAATTTTAATATGCCGTTTAGAATAAGAACTCTTACTGAACTCTTTGCTACATAAATCACATTTTACGGCAGTAGTACTCATCTGAAAATAAACATAGCATTGTTTTCATTGAACTTAAATTTAATAAGCAAATTTCAGATGAAACGGTAACAACTAAACTTTATTTATTCTTCCCATAATGGTCCTGTATTTTGTTTAATATACTTTCTGAAGTGACAGTTTGGGAATACAGTACTGCTGCATTGTGCCATTCTACCACATGTTCCACTTCTGGCAGCTGGGTTCTAACAGCAGATTATTGTTCAGATTAAAAGTTGTGCACACGTGCGCACACACGCACGCACATACACACATAGTATTCTTAACTGCCCATTAAACAAAACATTAAATTTTGTTTCTAAAAATAACTAAAAATTACAAATGTCTACAAGATAATTCTTCTTATTCTCTTTTCTTTCAAACATTAGGCCTGCTGCCTGTTATGCTTTTGACCATGGCAGAACTGACATTTCACCACTGCCAGAGAGAAATCAGCTACATAGCAACTGTGTGTGTGTGTGGGGGGGGGGCCCAGAGACGCCAGACAAGACTGCTGTATTATTACTCAGCAATATGGGTGTGCAGGCAGACTGACTAATTTTTGTTTAGTAAAGTAACAGTATTATAGAGCGATCATACAATAAATAGTATAAATTCCACACAGTTAAATGTGTGTTATAATTTCTTTTAGTCTAACAGCTAGATGGATTTTTACACTTTTTTCAAATTATTGATTCCATTTTTGAGCCATGGGGTCAAAGAATTTTGAAATTTCTAAAACTGTACAGTATATTCAGATTTTCGTTAAAATTCTCTTTAATCGATGTCCCACATGGAATTTGTGATTTTGTCAAACTGTTGCCCCACTTTTTGAAACCTGGTGTCCCAAAATTTGAAATGTACAAAAAATAATACTATATTTGTATACACTAATTTTAGTTCTATTGGCAAACAAACTAGAAGAAGGAATACTCAGATCTTTTGTTAGTCACTTTTTTTTTAAAATAGTGTTTTGAGGAGGAAAGAGTGGTTAGACTTGTGAATTATATTGTTCATCTTGCTGTATAAGGAAAAGTCAAGAACTACTTTTACAAGAAATTGTGTGGTTGTAACAGGAATTTTACATTTCCCTGGAACGAATCCAATTGTTATCTTACTGAAATGTATTTCAATTGTGAAAGCATTACATATCAAGTAACTGAATGTAATGAGAATGCACCTGTGCACACACACACACACACACACAGTGTACTTATTTGTTACTTGTTTGTTCCATAACATTGATTACAATTGCAGCAAAATTGATCAAAATGACATCAAATACATGGACATGTATACATGTACAACCCTCAAAACACGAAAAAAAGTCATTTTTCGAAAAGTTTCTGTGTGTAGATTTTTTTCTATGGCCAACGATAACAGCCGCAAATTCAAACAGAATCAAATAATTTTTTGCACACAGCCCTGAATTGTAGAGTGCTCAGGACCTACTGATTTTGGTGAAGATCAGTTAAGAGAAAGAGGTAGTTTACCTGCAACATTTAATGTTTTAATAAGGGTAATTTTTTCTATGACGAACGATAACTGCTGTAAAGTCAAACAGAATCAAATAATTTTTTGCATACGTCCCTAATGTGTAGAGCACTCAAGGTCTTTTGATTTTGGTGAAGATCGGTGGAGAAGAAGGGGTAGTTTACCTGCAACGTTTTATGTTTTTATATGTGTAGTACGTTATCGGCAACAAAGAAGTAGTTTAGTGTAAAAATTTCTTCCCGGGCTGTTTGAGCAAAGTACAATGTTATCTGCAAAACCAGACGTTTCGGCAGTGCCATCGACTGTCATCATGAGTGAAAATCGAGTGCGATAATGTAAGGTGGTATACGTTAGTGACCACACAGTACTGTGGTCAGGCTGAATCTATAAGTAGAAAGAAGTAGTTTCTGTGGAAATATTTCATTTCCATTATGATTTTAAATATAAACCTTTGAACATGGAAGTAATGTATGGTTCTCCATACAGATATTTTAATTGCTTTTAGTTTTACATTTGATATGTAAACGCATCAAGACAGAAATAATCGCTGCTGATATTGAGTTTAGCAATTTAACATGATAATGTTTGTTATATAGTAAATATATTTGTAATATAATTATTTAGAAAACATGATAGAAGACAATTCTTACCTTTAACTTGGTTACACAAGCACGCATCCAAAATAGATACAAAAGCGCGCGCGGTAAAAAACTTACCAAAATCAGCTGACAAGTATCAGCTGAGCCCGCCAGGTGACACATGTGTCGGTGTCACGGTCGGTTAGGCACTTACCCCTCCAGTGCCCCCACCACGTCGCCAGATTGGTCACCCAACAGCTTCGATATTGGTTCCGTAGACGCTTGTCTGAATTTGGGTTTGCACATTTAAAACATTATTTTCATAGCATCGTTGTTTATTGAGTTACAAATCATAAACACGTATATTTTTTTAAACAATAACAAAATACAATTGGGCAAAATGGGATACCTGCTAAAGGCTGTCGTATTGTAAAATAAATTTATTTACTAATAGTATAAACAGCAACAGCATCCAAACTTTCGTGTTACATGTAATAATAAAATTAATCTAGACATAAAACTCCAAAGTCTGAGAATTTGTTTGTAGGCTACTGAATACAAACCCACACCGCTGCACCGATTCCGAGCAAATTTTACACAGGTAACCTTTGACACATGGCGAAAAACACTGTATAACTTGGGATTTGATATTCCGCCCCGTTCAACGATTTAGGCCCTTTTAATTATGTGTCATGCGGGTTGCCTACAAGTGTCGCCTTGAGCATTTCTCGTTTCGGCATCTCTATCTCTGTCTCTTTCTGCCTCTTTCCTTACCATCATGCTATGTCGAGTACACTTGCCCACTACCAATCCGCCCGTTCGTGTAAGCCTTTCACAAGCATTCGGGACGCTTCCCCCACTTCTCTCTTCGCCTCTAGAACATTTTGCATCACCCTACCTTCTGTACGAACCACTCTCCCCACTCCTTCACCAGATGGAAGGTTTTATAAGGCGCAGAAATCGCCCGCATTGATTTTTCAGACAAGACGGGAGAGGGACATTCTGCTTGCAGCTCTCGAACTGAAAGGACCTGCTCTTTGGACGCTCTCTTCAGCTCATCTGGCCGCTTCTGCTAGCTGCGGACACCTCCCGCCTCTACATTGAAGAGGATAACTTTTTCGACTTCTTGCTCCGGTGCTGCTTTTGTTGAAGGGATCGGGAGATCCCCTACGCAGAAGACACTTGCAGACAGAAGACATCTTCTACAGGCCAACTGTTGCCGATGAACGTAGTAGCTGGTAAAAGAAACAGCTGGCTCATCTGCGACGCTCCTAATAAGGGCCACACCTGCCGCTGGAGACCAACCAGCCAGAAAGAAGATGACTGCAGTACTCTGGGCTTGGTGAGTGCCGCATCTTTAGTGCTCTCTCTCCTACTTGCTCACGGCTTGCTAGGTAGCACTGCCCCGGGTGATCCTTGCGGGCCCCCACCAGTGGTAAGCACCCCTTGAGATATCACAGGGGTAAAGGGACCAGTCGACAACAGTCTTGGTAAGGACTGGTATCTAACGAAGCTGGTCTTTAATCGAGCTCCTCCTTCATCGCAGTGAGCACAGTAGTCGACTTCGGCTACAGCAGGTCACTCGACTTCGGCCGAACCCAAGATCCCTGGCGTCCGGAAGGGACTGACCTGCAGTTTCTGACCGGCGGCCAACATGCCCGCTAGGGGCGACTCGCCAGATTCGCTTCGAGCGATGGAGACAGACGAGATCCATCCAGAGACTGTTCCCCTCTCGGTCGACGAGTCGGAAGACTACGTGACCGTTGGTCCGCGAAGGCCTCCGGCTAAGAAGCCGAGGAGGAACCGATCTACTGAATCCACTTTCTCCCGGACCTCAGCCATGGAAATTGGTCCTTCGCAGCCCCAACCCACGAAGCAGGTCGCGACTGCTATGGAGGCTCCTCCGGCTCCCCCTGCTGTTGCTCGTACGCCGCCCGTGTTCGTCCACGGAGTGATCAATGTCGCCGCCTTTTACAGGCAGCTTATCACAGCCCCCGGACTGTCTGCTGACAGGCTTGACCTTAATGTGGTTGGCGGTGACACGGTCAAGGTTGTCATCAAACGGCTCGAAGACCATCGCTTGGTCGAGGCCTACCTGAAGGCTAACAACCTGCAATATCATACCTTTTCTCCTCTTCGCGTCCAAGCCCTTGTCTGTCATTCTGCGCGAGCTTGATGCGCATACCGATCCCCAAGAGATCCTTCTGGAGCTCCGCGACCTGGGATACCCCGTGCAGGCAATTTTCCGCCTGTTCACGAATTCCAACCCCTGGATTCCACTTCCAATAGTCCGTCTTCACCTCGAGACGGGCGAGGCAGCAGATAAAATTTTCCATCTGACACGGCTTTTTGGTATCCGCGCCAGGGTGGAAATGAGTCGTCCCCCGGGCAAATTGCCGCAGTGCCACCGGTGCCAGAGGTTCGGCCATCACACCGATGTCTGTCACAGTGTTCCGGCTTACCTACGTTGTTCACTGGGTCTGTTGCAGTCATGCACTGTGGCAGACAAATCTCAGTATCGGTGCATGAATTGCGGCCAAGGCCATGCAGCCTTGCATGCAGCTAATAATAGTAGCTGCCCGGTACAAGGCGGAGCTCCTGAAGCGGAAGCCGCAAGGGCCCCTCCCATAACCGTGGGAGCCCCCTCAGAAACAGCCTAAATTACAAGCTCCGCCGTAACCAAAGACACCACCGGCACAGCGCGAGCCCTCTCCGGCTCCACCTCTAGTCCCAGCCCCTAAGGCACAGAAGCATTCCCGCGTCAGCATCTAAAGAACAGGCAAAAAACAAAAGTAGCTAACATCTCTGTTTTGGAGCCGGAGACTGAACAACCCTCCACTTCCGCGGAACCACCTACTCCCGCCTTTGAGCCAGAGGCAGCCTCTCCACCACTGCCACCTCCGCGAGCAGGCATCACTAAACCAAAACTCAAGGGTGTGTCCATACCGATGCTCGTTCCCGAGCTCCTGCCATTCCGCTGCCCAAGAAAAGTCCTGCTTCCCGATCTTATAAGTCCGACGAAGCACAGCAGCGCAAAACTTCCTCCGAAGACTCAGCTTCGACTGCCCTTGGTCCTATAGCTTCCACTACTACCCGTTCTGCCATCAAGCCTGGTCACTCTTATGCGGCCACAGTTTCCAGGAAAACCTCCCAGTCCGTAGAAAGTTGCATCAGCTTTCAGGTCCATCCGAGAACCCCTGGAAACTGCCGACCCAACTGAGAGATTCATGCTTCTTAGTGGAAGCTTGCGAAGTCATAGGATTTCTATGAACCGAGCCCTCAAACGAGACCTCTCACTCGTAGCCTGGAATGCTAATTTCGTCGGCTCTAAGCATTCTGATCTTCTGGAGTTCCTGCCTCAGTTCAAGCCCGACGCACTTCTCCTGTCAGAGACTCACCTGACCCCGGCGAACCGGTTTCGGTTACCCAATTACGTAGTTTATCGGAATGACCGAGTTGGCCGACAAGGTGGTGGCACGGCGATCGCGATAAGGACCTCAATAGGTCACCTTCGTGTCGTTTTACCTTGAGGCCACCGACATTGAGGTCCATGGAGCTCTTGGCGGCGTCCTCGTGGTTTATGCTTATAAACCTCCGAACGCTGAACTCCTTGTTGGCGACCTCGACGTCATCTTTGATTCCCACCCAAGGATAATCTTGGCCGGCGACCGGAATTCCAAGCATCGCGTTTGGAATAGTCGCTTGACTACTCCGAACGGGAAGCGCTTGCTCAGGTATGTCGAATCGCGTCAGGCAACGTGGTTGGTCCAGCGCAACCCACGTACTTTCCGATTAGGCTTAATGCGGCTCCCGATGTTCTGGATATTGCGGTTACCCAAGGAATTGCTTGCCCTGTCGAGGTATTCTCGCTTACAGAGCTGAAAACCGACCACAACCCCATCTTGGTCTACGTCGCTACCCAGCATGGCACCACACGGGACAAGAAGGTTATCGATTGGGACCGCTACTGCCCGGCTCTTTGCCGTCGATTGCCGCCAGCGGGCCCACTCGATACCGTCCGCCTCATTGACGAAGCTGGTGCGGGAATTGATGAGGAAATCATCTCAGCGGTGGACATGTCTTCTCGCATGCGACCCGGTCTCACGCTCTACTTCTAATGCACCCCAGAGGAAGTCTCTCTTCTTGCTCGTGAGAGGAATTACTTCCTGAAACGTTGGCAGAGGACCCGTGATCCGGTCGATAAGGCAGCCTACAACCGGCTCACTGGACGACTGCATGTTAGTATGAAGGTGTTCCGACGAGGCTCTTGGGAACTTGCCGTGGCCCGAACGTGGGATGCGGACCCGGAAAGTCACCCGTACAGAATACCTAGCGCGATGACGGGACGGAGGCGACGACCTCCACTCTCCGCCATCGTTAGACCGTTCGGGGTCACCCGGAGGAGAAGGCCGAGTACTTGGGCGCATGTTTCGAGAGTCAGTTCGCTCCTAACTCGTCCCTGGACTGGGACTTCGACGAATAAGTCGAGGTGGATGTGGAAGACATTCTGTCTCTTCCGAGCCCGAACCCATTACTTTGGAAGAGGTCTCAGATAGGCTCGCTGAACTTCAGCCAAGAAAAGCTCCAGGCCCGGATGGTGTTTCGAATACCGCTCTACATCTTCTCCCGGAGCCCGGAGGTCTTGACTGACCTGTTCAACGCGTGTCTTAGACAGGCCTACTTTCCCAAGAAATGGCGAAAGGCGACGGTCATCGTGATACCGAAGCAGGGAAAGGATGCTTCCCGCCCCGACAACCTCCGGCCCATCAGCCCGCTTTCCGCTACGTCCAAGGTTTTTGAGCTTCTTGTACGAGACCATCTAATAAACTTTGACGTGCTGGTTCCCGAACAGTTCGGCTTCTGTGTGAGGCATTCCACCACTCATCACCTGATGAGAATGGTAGAATACATCACGGACACCGTATGTTGGAAAGAACAGACCGTTGGCGGCTTCTTAGATGTAGAAAAAGCCGTCGGCAGCGTAGTGAATGATGGGCTTTTATTCAAGCGTATTGAAGTCCAACTCCTAGACTGCTACCTTCATCTGATCGATAGTTTTCTGATGGAGAGAACATTCTGCGTGAGAGTAGCAGAATCCACTTGACCCTCCCGCTCTCTTCGACAAGGACGAACTAGTTTCGTCTATCTGTCGCTTGAACCGCCGTCGCCCCCCCGGTCCTGACCGGATCGGGGCCGCAGCTCTGCAGTATCTCCTTGCCTCAGGTGTTCAACTGGTCCTTGATCTGATTAACTCTTGTCTCCTGATGCACTACTTTTCCCGCCTGTGAAAAACTGCCAACAACTGCATGATTCCCAAGCCCCGCAAGACGCGAATGATAGCAGACTCCTATCGTCCCATATCGTTATTGCCAATCACCTCAAAGGTGTTTGAATGTCTTCTCCTGGTCCGTATCTCGCCGATGTTGGATAATTTCATCCGCAGCGAACACTTGGGGTTTCGTAGAGAGCATTGGATAACTTTGCAACTCGTGCGAGTTGTTACAGCTTTGCCCGATCCGCCAACAAGAAAGAGTCTACGGTCGCTGTCTTGTTGGATGCGAGCAAGGCCTTACACAGAGTCTGGCACGAAGGCCTTCTCTTTAAACTGGCCTATTCCCCCATCCCACCGTCTATTGTGCATTTCTTGCGGTCCTACCTCAGCTATCGCACCTTCAAGGATAGCATCGAAGGGTCTTGTTCTTCAGTTCGACCCGTCGCCCCCGGCGTACCGCAGGGATCTGTCTTCGGCCCCGTTCTGTACCTAATGTACACGAACGACTTGCCTGTTTTATCCAGAGTCACGTTGTCTTTATTCACTGACGACGCAATGTTTCACTGTAGCTCCCTGTCCCCGCTGTAGCGCCCTCTCCGAGTACAAAGATGCAGGGTCAGTTAAATCTGCTTCCGGACTGGCTACGTAAGTGGCGGATGGCGATCAATACGGAGAAATCCGAGGCGATCCGCTTCACTCGTAAGTCCACTTCCCGATGCCAGTCCCTCTCCCTAGAAAGAAGCCCTATCGCCTGGAAAGAGTCGGTGAAGTATTTAGGCGTCCGGCTAAACCGGCGTCTAAGCTTCAACGCTCATGTGACTGACACCCTCAACAAGACTCGCGGCGTCCGAGACAAACTATTTCCCATCCTCGCGTGTCGGGGCGCGCAACCGCCTGGCTCTCCGCACTAAAGTTACCATCTACCTCTTGTTTCTCCGGTCAGTGCTGACCTATGCTGCTCCCGCTTGGTGACCAAGGACACCACCAACAAGTGGAAGCTGGAACAATTTCAATCCAGAACTCTCCATTCCTTGTCGGGGTCTCCTTGGTTCATAAGAAATGATGTCATTCGTGGAGGCCTTCGAATTCCTTCTCATGCCGCTTTAGTCCGGTCGCTCGCTGAAACACTCTTTGCTTCCACAGTGACCTCTTCTTTCCCCTACCTCAGAACCATCAGTACGTCTGCACCACCTCCCGCTATCAGAGTCAAATGCCCTCGAGCGATTCTTGATGACCCCCCTCCACAGTAAGTCAACCTCGTTATGCTATCTAAATAGCCCCCAGCATCTTCCTATCCTTTCTGACTGCACAATGGCTGTTCAAAGGGGACAATTGTCATGGTGGAAAGCAGAGTAAACAACATGTAACAGTATTGTGCATAAACAGTGATGGAAGTGAATAAACTGCTTCCCCTAACTGTTGGGAAATTCTCGAGGCCGTGCTGTTTTTAAAATGTTGCAATGCTCCCTACAAAATACACTAACAACAATAAGTCATGTATCACAACAAAACTGTTAAAGACTGGTTGCCAGGTGTCGATGCACATAAGGTTGAAAACTCCTTCGTTTGTGGACAGATGCACAGCACACCCTTTTAATACATCACACCTAAAGAATGTGAGAGTGGAACTTTTTCCTGCAAATTGTAACCACTGGACCTAGGAGTAATCCACAATTTTAAATTGCATTGTCACAAGATGCTGGTATAGCATGTGTAACATAACCAGATGTTACATAACCTAGACATATACTATCAGACTTAATAAATGCATAACGATAATGTAATGATAAGAGTAACCAAGAAGAGAGGAACCATGGAAGAAGAAAGAAGCAGAAGTGCCACAAGAAGCAGTAAACCCAAATACTGTTTGACACTACAACCAGACTATAACTGACCCAAACTAATGGACAAATTAAATTCACTTTAAGCTGTCAAGCGAGTCAGTGAATAACTTAAATGGAATATGATATGTTAATAAAAATGATTAAATAAGAATCTGAATAATGTGAGATCAGAATCAGCATTTGGCTGAGAATTAATTAAATATGACTAGTAATTATTAAGGCCAAGAACTAAAATTAACGATGGCCACAAAATGAGAACGAAGCTATATTTCAATCTCAAATATACTTATGACAAGTAAACGTGTTTGTAAAAGGGAACCTTATACAAATAAGCTACCTCAGCAGGGTACCGGATTGTGAACTAATAAATGTTGTTAAGGCAGAGATCCTATACAAACGGTATGTCTCAACAAGGCCTAGACCGAACAATCATCAGTAAGGTGATTATTAGGAGGTAATATAAGTGTAGATCACATACACAGAACAATTTTTATACTCAAACATAGCGATAAGCCTTATTAAAATGATATAATTAATAGTTCAATTGTTAGTTAATAGAATAGAGCAAAATAATGTGAAACGAAATATCATAGTAAGTAAGGACAGTTCATTACAATGTATAAGTTAAGGTTTATTCATAATGTACAGTAATTAAATATCAGTACAGATTTAATAGTGTTCTAACATAAACGTTTGAGTGATAAAACGCGATGTGGAACACAAACACAATTAGTCAGAGTGTGTAATCGCCGATTTCGGTTAACAGACGACAGTGCGAAGTAGTGTACCTGAACATTGTTTATTTAGCAATGTCAGTAAAAGTGGGATTAAACCAGTATCAAACTATATCAAATTAAAGAGGACAAAATATTCTTTAATTTGATAGCGATACAACCCCAATCGCAACTATATTAAGTGCGTGAAAGGTGTTAGCATCATTTACAAAATATGCATAAGGAATCTGGTTATAAACACCAATAACAACGACAACTGTCAATCATTCTGGTGACGAGTCGGTTAAAAACCGTTTTTGACGGTTGGAAAGACAATACGTCACGTTCATCACACCTGGCTAAGCCAAAAAAATAGCTTAGTAATTAACACTATCGCCTAAAGCCGATCAAATGATCGGGTATATAAGGGGCTGCAGCAGATTTTCATCAGACACTTCTTAATTTCATTCGGCGTGACAGGTACGCTGGTCTCATCAACATTTTTAATAACTGATAGCGTCATCACAATAGGACTTCAATGGAAACAGTTCGACAACAACTAACGACAACTTCGAGATATTCTACAAAGAACCATTGTGTTTATGTGCAGTATTATTTCATTTAGTGTGGGAAAAATAATGAACAGAAGAAATAATTAAATAGTATTATTTATGATCCTTTAAGTCAGAAGTGGATCGAAATTCTCTGTTCTTGTGCGTGTGTAGTGAATAACGATGATCATTATAATCCGATCATTGATGTGTTAATTGAAATTTTAATCGAAAGATTAAAACACAAGGTAACAGTGTAACAATTTATTCATTTTACTCCGAGCGCCATAACCTGTATATTTTGATAAACAAATCTGTACTGACGCATAACACTGAAACATTTTTCTGTACTACACCATGTCTAAATTTATTTAATGAATTTGTCAATACCAGTTAAGTTGAATGTTAGTTATAAGTGTGCTCAAAATATAACTTTGTAAATCATGAACCAAGCGTGACGAACGCATAACCTATAAAATAGGTTATTTTTATTTTTATTTTATAATAGTAACCTCAAGGCATTACTAGTCTATATTATATCAGAAAGTCATTAGCTATTGTGTAGGCATGAGCCTTCTTTTTTGTGTCTCAAAGAACTCACATCTGAGATTTAAATAATATTAATGTTCAAAGTAAAGAGTATCTGGACTTAACCAGATGTATTGCTTATGCTCTGAGCCAGCTTTATAGGGTATGTAACAACATATTTGCAATTGTACATCATTGTATTCTTTTAATTATATTTGTTTCAATTCTCTATCAGGGGTATGAATAAAAACCCATTATTAACAGCATAACTCGACTTAATTTATTTCTAAAAGGTAACTAAATAATTCATTTAGAAGAATCAAAACAACCTTCAGTTGTGATTGAATATTGTTGAATTGCATTGCCATAAGGGCAATAAACAATTATAATAACTTTTTTTAAATTATTATTTGATTTTATTAATGGGTTTTCCACGGGATTTTCCCAAAATAAATCCGTGTGGCGCCCATTATTAAACAAGGTCACCTAACCTGGTAGATAAAGTGAGTTGGTTTTGTAAACCGTCTTGGCAGCTTATTGAACTTCCAGAAATCACGAACAGGTACGTGAAAGTGTATTATATTTATTCTATTGTCCAGACATTACTAGACTTTACATACTTAGACGATTATCAACCTGGAGGAGGAGTTTCGCAGCTAGCATCATCAAGACGGTCACCAACAACAAGCGACCTGCTAGTGCACTTTATTTTTAAATTTATGTAACATTAGTATTTAACTAATATTAACGCAACTATTTTATTTTTTTATCTAAGGGAATTCTTTTCAGACAATTATAATTCTACAATTGTAAACACACATTTAGTAACCTCGAATGTTACATTTTAAATTGCTCTATAAAATTAGTAACTTTTAATTTTCGACAACTACAACTTTAATATATTTCAAAATAATATTTCAATAAAAATAAACAGTATCATCCTTTCATCCCCTGTTATATTTTTTTATATATATTACAAATTGGCTAGCCCAACAGTGGGGATTAAAGGAGAGCAATTCCGTATAGTTACACATGTCGTCCACTGTGTAGACGTTGGAAAGAAGGAAGGAATGAAATTGCACATTTAACAGATAAAATTTCTTCGTGATTTTTATAACTTGTTACTAGTGAAAGCAATACCATAAGATTCTACATGATGTTTCTGCCGATATTTCAAATACGTACTGTTTCATAAATAATGAATTGACTGAAATGAAAAAAGTATCAGTATGTTCAGAAATATTAAAAGTTTTTACAACAGGAGAGGAGTAGAGGATTTTTTAAATCCTGGTATTGTTTTGTGATGACTGCATTTTCTACAACAATCTTCTAGCATTACTCTAAAACTCACAATTAATTTCTTATCATCAATGGGAACATCACAACAATCTTCGTTATTACTGGCCCCACAATTCCCGAATTCGGCTTTGTGGTTGTAGACAGAGAGTTCCCATACTCTGCGAGTATCATCGAGTGCCTGCTAGAAGAGAGCAAGGTGTTATGAGTTTGTGCAGAAATAGAATTTTAATTGGACTATACTGTAATTTTTTAGGTAGGCTATGCCTATAAGTAATTTTACATGTGGATTACTGCATTGGCTATACCTGCTATACAAAGGAATGAGGCAAATTAGAAGGGATGTGTCATTTAATAACTGCGTCAACATTGATGAAATGTTGTTACTACAGAAGCTACGACCATATCAGAGATTGCTGATGGCATTCAGCAGGAAATGGATGAAGATGATGATGACAAAGAACCAACACAGACCCCCGTGTACTTTAGTGACGTCACTAATATCCTAGAGACAATTAGATGCTTTGCAATGCGCCGTAATTATATCGGAAAAAATTATGACACAGTTGTCAATATTTGAAGGTGTAGTTTATTCTGTAGCTGCAGAAAAGTTAAATCGGGGAAGATAATGGATTTGGGGGTAAATGATTAATTACATCTGTGTAGTTTGTGCATATTGTTACAACACAAATAAGCCACCCCAATAACAGGGATAAAAAAGATGAATCAACAATATAAAAAATAATTCGTATAATAAAATGTTTAAAATAATGAAAATAAAATGACAATGACGCGACAAACGACGACATGACCTAACCCAAGTGATTGACCAAATAAAAAGAAACAAAAGGAGAAGGGGAAAACCGAAACCAAATATGAATGAAACCAATTGAAGGAAGTGAATGACTCCATACAACCAAATGAAATAAAACCAAATGAGAAGGGGAAAACCAAATTAAAATGAAACAAAATAAGATGAAAGTGAAGAAGAAGGAAAATGAACATGAAACAAACCAAGTATAAAGGAAATAAAGTTAAACCCAATGAGAAAACACAGACAAATCATATAGAATATGAAAAGGAGAAATGGTACACTCAAATGTAATATTGGAAACGAAACCAATAACTAACCAATGTAAAAAATAAGTATTATTATCGATTAAAAGATAAATGTTGTAACGTCCCGCGGGTATCTCCGAGTCTATTTACGTATTTTTACGTCTATTTGTACTCTTCGAAAATCTCACTTTATTAAGAGTCACAGAATTTGTTATATTTTATGTTCGATGCTTCCAAAATCAAGTGTGTGTGATTATGCAAATATTTTCTTAGATTTTATTTATGTGAAATCAATACCGTTGTTTGACAGTAGTTAGAATTCCTCTCTTAGTATACGATTAATTATTTCAAATTTCTCCGCTCGTGATACCAGCTGACTGCTACGTTTACGAACACATTTGAGGTTAAATTAACTCCAAATGGTACGTAATATATTCTGGATGTCTGTTCTCTTCTCAGTCTTCTGATAATCTGTAATGAACTACCATCTACTGAAAATAATACACATTTTTATTCAAACAGCAAGGCATTCCTTGAATTTATTTAGCATTTTTTTTATAGTCTCCCAAAACATAAAGGGATAATCGCTTCTTGCTTAAAACACAGAACTAGTTCGATCTTATTTTTCAAACATATAGCATATAACAAATATTTTTATTTCAATATTAATACCAAGAAAGAAATAATGAATTAATTTCCCAGGGTTATTTTAGAGTTCTTTGTACTTTGAGAAAGTCAAAAATGAATATGGGTTAATACCAAGCTTTACATAAATAAATTTTTATATTTTGAACTATTTATATTATGCAGTTGATTTGTTAACCGCTAGAGCGCAGGTTACGTTTCTTCACTGAAAACACTAACGTTATTTAATGGCGGCCGGAATGTTCACCAAACCACGTTTTGCTGTTTTTTGGGTTAACAAAAATAATAAAGTTTATGTTCACCTCTTTTCCAGAAGTATTTAAAGAGATTGTGCTGTTTCTAGTGTTATAAGTTTATAGTTGAGATGTAATTTAGTTAAATTGTAATAGGTAACGATCTCAACAACAAAGTCGAATTTTGTTAGGCTAGGCTTGGAAATCGAAAGTTGATTTTTCAAGATTTCATCAAATTGCGGGCGTGAATTATTCTATTCGAAGGATGTCTAAGATGTAGTGGACATCACTCGTTAATTTTATTAATTTTACACTGATTATTTCAAATGGTATTTATTAATTTCTTAAATTTTTATAGACATTACACTTTTCAAACTGCTCACTTCCAATATCCTTTAACAATTAATTTCATAATATATATAAAACTTTCACATATGAACTTACTATTCGTTGTCACTTTCCCAAACGTTTCAAGGTGATGTACCTCTTCTTCAGTGGGAGTATACTGAATGTTGATTACAGAATAACCGTTACGGAATTAGGTGTGTGTGGTGGGGGTTGATGGTGGGAAGGGATTGGCGCTGAGGTTCAAATTGTGTGTGTGTGGATCACTGTATCGAATAGTGTATGTGATTTATAATGTAATTGTTCATTTAATATGTTGTTTGGTTGTAGTGTGTGATGTCTGTATATTTCAAATTGTTCAGCTGTGTTTAGTTTTCTACTTTTAGGTAAGTAGTGTAATATTTCCATGTTGTGTTCTATGTTTGTGTAACTGTGGTTTTCGTTATGTAAATGTGTGGTAAATGTGGAATGTATGTAGTTTGTGGCGAGGGCTTTTAAATGTTCAGAAAATCTGGAAGAAAAAGATCTTCCCGTCTGGCCGATGTAGAATTGGTGACAATCATTACAATTTAATTTATAAACCCCTGTTTTGCTGTATGTGTCATTGTCTTTGTTAGTATTATTTATGTGTTTTCTAATGGTGTTGTTGGTTCTATAGTCTACTTTATAATTGTGTTTCCTAAATGTTTCAATTTTGTTATTTAAAGCCTGTTTTTCTATTATGACATTTATATTACCTTTGTCTGCTTTGAGTATGAAAAGCATTTTTTAATGAAAACAACATCACTAAATTAAATAAAGACCCCACCCCAAAATATCACAAACAAATAAACAAAACCCTAAATAACACAAAACACATAGTATCACCTGACAACATCAAATATCTAAAACAAATTAAACCAAACGCCCCTACACTAAATGCACTACCAAAATTACACAAACCTAATATTCCCATCAGACCCCTTATAAACAACACACAGGCACCTGCACACAAAATAGCTAGACATTTAGATAAATTAATCAGAAATAGCATAAATTTAACAAACAACACCACTGTCAAAAATAATTTAGATCTAGTGAATAAAACTCAACATGTACACATTCCCCACAATTCCACACTTGCTTCATTTGACATAACAAACCTATACACCAATGTCCCCATAAAAGAAACCATAACTACATAAGAACAATTACTAAAAATAAATAACACACCTGAAACACACATAAAAGAGATCATCCATCTAACTAAAATTATCACAGATCAAAATTATTTCGCACACAACAACATGTTTTACACACAAACAGATGGACTACCCATGGGCTCCCCTATATCAGGTATACTAGCCGAAATATTTATACACACCATAGAACAGAAACACACACTGAACAACAACAAATACACCGATAAAATAATATATTGGCATAGGTATGTTGATGACATTTTACTCCTTTACAACGGCAACAAAAGACAAATAGAAAATTTCCACAAATACATTAACACTATACACCATAAATTAAAATTCACACTTGAAATAGAACTAAATAATAGCATAAACGTCTTAGACCTTACAATCACCAAAACAAACAACACACACACATACAAAATATACAGAAAACCCACCACATCAGACATGGTCGTACATAACACATCCAACCACCCAAATCAACACAAACATGCAGCATTCAACTACATGCTCCATAGGCTCACTTCAATACCCCTAAATACACATGACTACCAAGATGAATTAAACACAATCA
Organism: Magicicada septendecula; assembly: GCA_034769895.1. Lineage (NCBI taxonomy): Eukaryota > Metazoa > Arthropoda > Insecta > Hemiptera > Cicadidae > Magicicada > Magicicada septendecula. The sequence continues at coordinate 1,206,679,927 of CM068367.1, forward strand.
AATACATAGCAGTCAAAAATGGATACAACCCCGAATTAATAAATAAACGACACAAACGAATCCTAAACACAAAAAGTAAAACACATCAGACCAACAGCACACAACCAAGCAAATACATAACACTTACATACTACAATTCCAATACACACAAAATTGCAAACACATTTAGGAAACACAATTATAAAGTAGCCTACAGAACCAACAACACCATTACAAAACACATAAATAATACTAACAAAGACAATGACACATACAGCAAAACAGGGGTTTATAAATTAAATTGTAATGATTGTCACCAATTCTACATCGGACAGATGGGAAGATCTTTTTCTTCCAGATTTTCTGAACATTTAAAAGCCCTCACCACAAACTACATACATTCCACATTTGCCACACATTTACATAACGAAAACCACAGTTACACAAACATAGAACACAACATGGAAATATTACACTACTTACCTAAAAGTAGAAAACTAAACACAGCTGAACAATTTGAAATATACAGACATCACACACTACAACCAAACAACATATTAAATGAACAATTACATTATAAATCACATACACTATTCGATACACTGATCCATACACACAATTCGAACCTCACCGCCAATCCCTTCCCACCATCAACCCCCACCACACACACCTAATTCCGTAACGGTTATTCTGTAATCAACATTCAGTATACTCCCACTGAAGAAGAGGTACATCACCTTGAAACGTTTGGGAAAGTGACAACGAATAGTAAGTTCATATGTGAAAGTTTTATATATAGTGTATTATTAAATTAATAAGTGAACGAAGAGGATGAATCAACAAGATAATTAATTTCAATTCTTGTTAGTTAGTTACTCTTAGTAACAAAGAATTTTTATGGTTTTTTATTGGTTAATCTATATACCTTTTAGTATATAGGCTATTAATAATTATTATAATTTCATTTCTTCTTTTTAGAAAAATAATCCTTTTTAGATTTTATTTATAATCGAATTTAATTTATTTAAGGTTTTTCTTTATATTTTTCCTTAAACTTGTACTCTGGTATTTTATATTTTAATCCCTTTTATTTTGATTTATTTATGATTTATCATTCACTTAATGTATCCTTACTCTAAACTATTTTTTATATGCCATCTTGCTAACATAGTATTATAATTTGATATATTATTATCATTTTATATATAACCCTGGGTTATCTTATATTTAAACAAATCCTTATATTAAACACAAATATTATTCCTAGGTACAAGACCTTTGTGGCCTACACAATACAAAATTACAAAAAATACAAAACTTGTCAGCAGCAATATAGTCTACTGCTACAATATTGATTGTTTTTCATCTCCAGTACAAATCTGGGAGATGCCCTTTTTAAAGGTTTACACTTTCACCGAGTACTCTATGTTCCACTTTGTACACTGCACTTTTATTATTATTGTTTACAGTGTTTTTGGAGTACAAAGTTTTTCATAGCTTGGTACATAATCCCCATTTCTGACTATTAAAAATGGGTGATTACTGGTTTTAACTATGGTGATTATGTTATCATATTTGAGCAGGGGTTATGTAACGTTACAATGTAAATGATTTGATAAAACCCAATAAAGTAATGTGAAAAATAAAAGTACACTAACCCAAGAATTAGAGTTAGATGTAATAAAAAACTCTATAAAGACATAAACTTATTAATAGTATAAATAATATTTGTAAAGAGAGAGATAGTGAGATGGTGAGAAAATAAAATTAACTAAGTGACAAAGAAAAAGTAATTATAGGGATTACCCACTAATAAACACTTAATATAAACATTTAAGGAGTGCAAAAGTGAAAGTGTAAAACCCCAAAATAATTAGAAACCATATTAATAGGAATAAACACTTAATAATCTATAATAAACACTAAATGATTAATGGTGAACCATATTAATAATTAAGAATGTCGTTAATGATAGTGTTAGAAGTAAACAGATAATAACCTGTAATGAACACTGAAGAGTGATGGTGACATTATTATTTAAAAAAGAATCTTATTGTTAATAAAATTAAGTTTAATTGTATACAATAGTATTTAGAAGGGAGAATCCCATGAAAGGTAAACAGTTAGTGTTACCATGGATAGAAGGTAGAGATTATTTAAGAAATAAGAAATTAAAAATGAAATCAATAAACACCCCAGGTTGTAAGGGACAATCAATTAAGTAAGTTTAAGTGGTGTGATGATGTTTATCACCCAAAAAATAATAAAGAATGAAATGAATTGTAAACAAGCATTACCTAATAACTGTTAAAAAATTGTTTAATTAAATTTATGAATAGGATATGGCTGAAGGAATTGTACAGACCATAGGCCTAGATGTTATGTTTTATGGGATAAAGAATAGTAAGTAATAGCCATATTGTTAACAAGGGCAAAATAGATAAATAAGAAGGTAATACAATACATAACTAATTACACTAGAAAATCAGTTAAGAAATAATTAACAAGCCATGATGTAGAAAATAATAGAAACATACAAATAGTATAAAAACAGATCCAAAACACATCAACAAATGAACGAATCAATTATAATAACAAAACAAAACACATTAGAGTGAAATGAGATATAATTTGTATAAAATAAGTAAATATAATCAATGGCTACTAAGGCATATGACATGCCTAACTGTCAAAAACAAATAACTACAAATTGTATAAAATCAACAAGGAAATTAACAAATCCAAGGCGAGTAACTAGCCAAGGATAATTTGTAAATCATGTTAAAAGTAAAATGTTAGAATAAGGACTGAAATTAAAAGAGAAATGTAATTAACAAATATTAACATAAATGTACAAACATTAATATTTTTAAGAACCCAACCTTATGGGATATCAAAATAATCTTTGAAAGGAAATACAAACAGTAGTGATAATATTTAATACTTAGGAAGGAAGGCAGAAGAATAAAAGCAATCAGAATATATACAGTAATTTTGAATAAAAATTCAAAATTGGGTTATAAGTCATGATCAACCAATCAGAATTTATTCGTAACCATGACAACAGACCGTTGGTTACGAATTTTCCGTTAATTTATAGTACTCTATAAGTGACGCCCATCCAGATTAGACGCCAGATCTTGAAGGACCTAAATTTTAATTTAAAATGTATAAAACGTAACCAAAATTCAAAAAGATGAACTAGTAAGAAGCAGATGAGGAACAATAACATTTAACTGATGCCAAGGACCAATTTGAATAAAATTTAAATAAAAAAATTATCACAATTAACATGAAAAAGATGCCAGCAGCCAAAATCATTCAAAATTTATGACTATTCTATCTCACCTGAACAACGGTTTATCTCAAGCCTACTGAATTGATAAGTATCATTAAATTACCCAAATTCCAGAAATAAACTCACTTTAAATATTTCTCACAGTTATCTGAACTCTCACTGTAAACTGAATATAATTTCTTTCAAAGATTGAATAAAATAAACAAACACTGAAAATGTATTAACTAAGAAACTAACCTAGTGTTAGATTGCGAACTTTTGAAACACACTTTACTACATTGCAGGAACAAATTGTAGCTACACTTTATATTATTTAAGTACAAATAATGTAAGGTAGTGTACTTTTTATTGTAATCATTATTAATATTTTTCTTGTAATTACAAGGACCCAGATTTTGAACGATAATAAATGTAAACAGACAACAGTCGCCATACTTGACTGAATTGTTCGTTCAAATCGATCTTCGCCGAACCCCTAGAGATATTAGACTCATTTTAATTGTCGGTGCAAAATTGTTAATAACCAAGAATAATTTTATTGTCAAACTGAATAATTACCAAACAATAATTAAAGAAACTAGTACAGAGTGTAATCATTGTTTTTATTTCATAGGGAAGTGTATTGTATAAATTGTGTATTGTATAGCAGAGACCAGCGAGAATGACGGCAAGCGCTCATGCCGCCAACTCTACGAACTACCTGCTTGATTAAGTAGGTCGAACGAAGGCGGGAACAAATTTGAATGCTCCAGGTCGTCATAACTAAGATCGCTAAACCACACTATTTATTAATTTAATTGTTTTGAGTAAACAATTTGGCACCACCCGGGATTATTAAACCCCTATGAAACAACAGGTAAGGTTTCCACTCGCGTTGTACTGGTAATTGAAGGATCGCTACGGAAGTCGCTAGCGCAACACATAGATGTAACGACACCAGTGTGAGGCGAACACACAACATATACATTTTTAAAGAGACGACCGAAAATAATCGTTACAGATTGGCTTCCATTGCGGGGCTTAACAGAGTATGTAAGAATCTCGTCGTTACAGATTGGCGCCCAACATGGGGCTAGAAAAAAACAACTAGCGGCGATTACGGGAAAATATGCAACATTCTATGGTTACAAGATATAAAGCTAAGCAGGGAACTGAAGATAACAGGGAGAAGAAATGGAAATGATGGAAGAAATAATCGAGGAAACGATCGAAGAGGATACCCAAGGGGACCAACCGGAAAACCCAACCTCAGACAAAGAAATGGAACAACAGGCGGGTGACAAGGGAGAAGTTAGAGGAGACCCTAACATACTGAAATTAATGGAATTAATGAATAGTATGAACGAAACTTCAAAGAAAACGAATGAAAAAATAGACCAAATCCAGGAAGATAATAAGAAAATACATGAAAAATTGGACAGAAACAATGAAGAATTAAACGAAAAACTCGATGATAAAATCGACTGAATGAAGGGAGAAATAAGGGAAGATATTGAGACAATGAACAACAAAATTGAAGAAAATAATGAAACATTGAAGCAGCAGATAAATGAGAAAATGGAGGAACACAGTGATACTTTGCGGAACAACCAAGAAGCTCTACAACAGCAATTGACGGAGGACATCCAAAGAAGTCATGAAGAACTGAAGGAAGAATTGAGGGGACAATTGAAGGAGGACCATGAGAAGAACAAAGAAGAGTTAAAATGTCAATTAGAACAACAGTTACAGGGATACTGTGAAGATATCAAAAAGAAAGTCTCAGAAACTAATGAGAAAATAAAAACAACCAGAGAAACAGTAGCGAAAGCCCAAGAAGAAATAATAAGCAAAATTAAAGCAGTCAAAGACGACGGAAAAAACCGAGTAGAAGAACTCCAAATAACAACAACAGTAGAATGCGAAAGAAATAAACAGGAGGTGCTCAAGAAGCTGGAGGAGAGGCACAAGGAAATGCAAACAGATATCAGTGATCGTGTGGAAAGAGTATACACCACCATCAACAAAGTCGACGGACAGACCCAAGAGAACAAAGAAAAGATACAAGGAATCAGTCAAAGGGAGAGGCAGATGCAGGAAGAGCTGGACGTACTAAGGGAGAAACCATGTCACAGTACTCACATTATCACCAACGAGAACAGAGAATTAATAAACTTTCGGAGTTACACGCGTAATCCCATAGAATTCCTAAAGAGAGTAGAAGAACTCATCGAAAAGAACAGAGAAACAAGATGGACGACGGAAAGGAGCCTCATTGACGAAATGTTCAAAGACACTCATGATAATTGGTGGACGGCCACTCGACCAGAAATAAACTGTACGCAGGAATTTAAAACACAATTCCGGGAAAAATATTGGTCCGAATCCACCCAAAAAGTAGTAAGGAACGACATCAGTAATGGGAGGTATGAGCCGCAAGCGGGACACACCCTAACATCATACTTTTTAGGGAAGGTATGCTTGGCGAGGAATCTAGAACCAAGAATACCTGAAGAATAATTAGTAATACAACTGGGTTATCACTACGAGGACGCAATACAAAGGGCCAGGAGACAGGGTCAGATAAAAACCATTCAAGGTATGGCAAATTTGTTGGAGGACCATGAAAATGATAGACAATATCGATGCAACCGAATGGTCAACTTGAAATATAACTGTGGGGAGGAGAATCAAAACCCACCAAATTACAATCCGTCCTATAACAAACCCCACTACAACAACCCAAATAACCCGAACCAGAACGATAATAACTATCAATATAGGGGTAACCACCCAAATTATAATCAGGGCAATCCACCGTTTAATGGAAACTATCAAAACAATAACAATTACATGGGCAATGGACCAAACCAGCGTCCAAACAGCCACCCCAACAATAATAATTATTACGGGAACAACAATAACCAAAATAACCCAAATAATAATAATAGGGCAAACGGAGATAACCGTAATCGTAACAATCAGCCCAAAGTACACTTTATACGAGGGAGAACTTGAAACAATCAGGGGAGGCGCTACCCAAGACCACCATCAAACGAACGAAATAATAATAACGCCCAGAGCGATAACCAGCATCCAAGGGAAGAGAATGCTGAAAATGTACAGCGGGTTAATAATATTGAAGGAGTCAGATCCGGAAGCGAAAACCAGAGAAGGGACGCACCATCCGGAAGTAACCAACCCGAAGAAGAAAATTATGACTGGATACCTTTCAGCAACAATCCTGCAGAGAATTTCAGAATAGCATACAATAAACGCAACCCACCGGAACTCTGGATTCCCTCAAGAAGCACTGGAAACCAATCCAACACACCTCAAGGAGGGAGAAAAGAAATAGATGAAGAAGAGGAAACTGCCGACCGATGGAACGCATAATAATAATAAACAAACAAAGGATTACCAAAATTCAAAAGATGTAAGATCAGCTTACAACCATATTTAGATGACATATGAGGCAATGAGGCATAATATAAAATACAAAATAAAGGAATAAGTTACAAAAATTCCTACAAAGTAAGATCACCTTACAATAATGTATAAATAACATATAAAGTAAAAAGAAAAAAAATATATATGTGTGTAAAATGAAGGAATAAGTTACAAAAATTCCTATAATGTAGGAACAACAAACTTACAAAAATTATTCAGAATAATATTTAAAACAAAACAAAATAAACCAAAATAAAATCAAGCAAGAACTGCTAAGACAAATACCTAAAATTATAATGAATTTAGAATATTCAAAGAAAAGAAAAAAAACTGAACTGGTATAAGAAAAAAAAATTGTATAAAGCAAATATACAACAAATGGCTAAAGCAAAATAATGGTAATCAACCAAGAAAAAGAAAAAAGATGTCTAAGATAATTAAAATGATCACAAGAAGAAAAGAAAAACAAACTAATGAAAAGTTAGAAATAATGAAATTAACAACTAAATGAATTAAAAACAATCAACTGTATGAGTAGATAACAGTATATAGCAAAGGTACAGCGGAAGGAAGAATGAGTAAAAGGTAAAAGTGATCGAAAAAACCACTAAGTGGACAATCCCAAAATATATTATTATTAATGAAAGTCACAAGATGACAAAAAAGGTATTTAAGATTGACTAAGAATAGGTCCAGCAATCAAAATAACTGAGCAGAGATGATGTTCCTCTGGTCTCAGAAAAATGAGTAGTAATGGAAGAAACCAGCTACTAAAAAGTTAGGGAAAAAATGATATAAAAGGGAGAACGCACTAATGGAAATAAGTAAAAACAGATCTAAATAAAAAGGAATGGAACAAATAAGAAGAGAAACAAGAAGGAAGAAATAAACAAGAAAAGGAAAAAAATTATGTATAACTGATAATTTCATAAAAAACTATGCTAGTGTTTTACCAAAATGATCAATTTTGAAGGAGAGGCATTATGTTACAACACAAATAAGCCACCCCAATACAAGGCATAAAAAAGATGAATCAACAATATAAAAAATAATTCGTATAATAAAATGTTTAAAATAATGAAAATAAAATGACAACGACGCGACAAACGACGACATGACCTAACCCAAGTGATTGACCAAATAAAAAGAAACAAAAGGAGAAGAGGAAAACCGAAACCAAATAAGAATGAAACCAATTGAAGGAAGTGAATGACTCCATACAACCAAATGAAATAAAAACAAATGAGAAGGGGAAAACCAAATTAAAATGAAACAAAATAAGATGAAAGTGAAGAAGGAAAATGAACATGAAACAAACCAAGTATAGAGGAAATAAAGTTAAACCCAATGAGAAAACACAGACAAATCATATAGAATATGAAAAGGAGAAATGGTACACTCAAATGTAATATTGGAAACGAAACCAATAACTAACCAATGTAAAAAATAAGTATTATTATCGATTAAAAGATAAATGTAAATGATTTGATAAAACCCAATAAAGTAATGTGAAAAATAAAAGTACACTAACCCATGAATTAGAGTTAGATGTAATAAAAAACTCTATAAAGACATAAACTTATTAATAGATATAAACATAAACTTATTATAAATAATATTTGTAAAGAGAGAGATAGTGAGATGGTGAGAAAATAAAATTAACTAAGTGACAAAGAAAAAGTAATTATAGGGATTACCCATTAATAAACACAATATAAACATTTAAGGCGTGCAAAAGTGAAAGTGTAAAACAACGCTTAAACAAAGGTTGTTTAAGACCTGATGATGTCAGTGATGACGAAAAGCTGAGTCGAACAATAAAAATTATAGCAGTTAGCAAATTCATAAAAGAAATAGTAAGGATGGCTGCTAATTTAAACAATACGAAGAAAGTGTAAAACCCCAAAATAATTAGAAACCATATTAATAGGAATAAACACTTAATAATCTATAATAAACACTAAATGATTAATGGTGAACCATATTAATAATTAAGAATGTCGTTAATGATAGTATTAGAAGTAAACAGATAATAACCTGTAGTGAACAATGAAGAGTAATGGTGACATTATTATTTAAAAAAGAATCTTATTGTTAATAAAATTAAGTTTAATTGTATACAATATTATTTAGAAGGATGGATGGATGGATGATGTGCGGGCGTCTTGCGCCCTAATTTGTGTGCGTTGTCCAGGACTAGGCCTAATGAACGCCAGGTGCCAACAGGTCAGCGCGGTCGTTTGCTCTGCACAAGGGAGTTATGGTGCAGTCCGCGGGTCCATGATAAATTACATGGCCACCACGGATTTTGAAGGGAGAATCCCATGATAGGTAAACAGTTATTGTTACCATGGATAGAAGGTAGAGATTATTTAAGAAATAAGAAATTAAAAATGAAATCAATAAACACCCCAGGTTGTAAGGGACAATCAATTAAGTAAGTTTAAATGGTGTGATGATGTTTATCACCCAAAAAATAATAAAGAATGAAATGAATTGTAAACAAACATTACCTAATAACTGTTAAAAAATTGTTTAATTAAATTTATGAATAGGATATGGCTGAAGGAATTGTACAGACCATAGGCCTAGATGTTATGTTTTATGGGATAAAGAATAGTAAGTAATAGCCATATTGTTAACAAGGGCAAAATAGATAAATAAGAAGGTAATACAATACATAACTAATTACACTAGAAAATCAGTTAAGAAATAATTAACAAGCCATGATGTAGAAAATAATAGAAACATAAAAATAGTATAAAAACAGATCCAAAACACATCAACAAATGAACCAATCAATTATAATAACAAAACAAAACACATTAGAGTAAAATGAGATATAATTTGTATAAAATAAGTAAATATAATCAATGGCTACTAAGGCATATGACATGCCTAACTGTCAAAAACAAATAACTACAAATTGTATAAAATCAACAAGGAAATTAACAAATCCAAGGCGAGTAACTAGCCAAGGATAATTTGTAAATCATGTTAAAAGTAAAATGTTAGAATAAGGACTGAAATTAAAAGAGAAATGTAATTAACAAATATTAACATAAATGTACAAACATTAATATTTTTAAGAACCCAACCTTATGGGATATCAAAATAATCTTTGAAAGGAAATACAAACAGTAGTGATAATATTTAATACTTAGGAAGGAAGACAGAAGAATAAAAGCAATCAGAAGATATACAGTAATTTTGAATAAAAATTCAAAATTGGGTTATAAGTCATGATCAACCAATCAGAATTTATTCGTAACCATGACAACAGACCGTTGGTTACGAATTTTCCGTTAATTTATAGTACTCTATAAGTGACGCCCATCCAGATTAGATGCCAGATCTTGAAGGACCTAAATTTTAATTTAAAATGTATAAAACGTAACCAAAATTCAAAAAGATGAACTAGTAAGAAGCAGATGAGGAACAATAACATTTAACTGATGCCAAGGACCAATTTGAATAAAATTTAAATAAAAAAATTACCACAATTAACATGAAAAAGATGCCAGCAGCCCAAATCATTCAAAATTTATGACTATTCTATCTCACCTGAACAACGGTTTATCTCAAGCCTACTGAATTGATAAGTATCATTAAATTACCCAAATTCCAGAAATAAACTCACTTTAAATATTTCTCACAGTTATCTGAACTCTCACTGTAAACTGAATATAATTTCTTTCAAAGATTGAATAAAATAAACAAACACTGAAAATGTATTAACTAAGAAACTAAACTAGTGTTAGATTGCGAAATTTTGAAACACACTTTACTACATTGCAGGAACAAATTGTAGCTACACTTTATATTATTTAAGTACAAATAATGTAAGGTAGTGTACTTTTTATTGTAATCATTATTAATATTTTTCTTGTAATTACAAGGACCCAGATTTTGAACGATAATAAATGTAAACAGACAACAGTCGCCATACTTGACTGAATTGTTCGTTCAAATCGATCTTCACCGAACCCCTAGAGATATTAGACTCATTTTAATTGTCGGTGCAAAATTGTTAATAACCAAGAATAATTTTATTGTCAAACTGAATAATTACCAAACAATAATTAAAGAAACTAGTACAGAGTGTAACCATTGTTTTTATTTCATAGGGAAGTGTATTGTATAAATTGTGTATTGTATAGCAGAGACCAGCGAGAATGATCGCAAGCGCTCACGCCACCAACTCTACGAACTACCTGCTTGATTAAGTAGGTCGAACGAAGGCGGGAACAAATTTGAATGCTCCAGGTCGTCATAACTAAGATCGCTAAACCACACTATTTATTAATTTAATTGTTTTGAGTAAACAATTTGGCACCACCTGGGATTATTAAACCCCTATGAAACAACAGGTAAGGTTTCCACTCGCGTTGTACTGGTAATTGACGGATCGTTACGGAAGTCGCTAGCGCAACACATAGATGTAACGACACCAGTGTGAGGCGAACACACAACATATACATTTTTAAAGAGACGACCGAAAATAATCGTTACAGATTGGCTTCCATCGCGGGGCTTAACAGAGTACGTAAGAATCTGGTCGTTACAATATATATATATATATAACGCAACAGAAATGCGGTCCTCGACGTTACATAAATAAAAATATTAAAAATAGAGTAGGGAAGTAAATATCTATATCCCATATTAATACAAGGGTCAGATAAATAAATTTATCATTATATAAAAATAATAAGAATGCAAGGTAGTAATAATAATAAAAAATAAACATGTACTATAGACAATAGTGAGAAATCTCAATGTTCAGGGAGAGGTAGATGAATAAAAAATACTGATAAAAATTATAAGAAAGAAAACTAATATCGACTATGTTAAAGTAAATGATGGTGAAAATAGATAAAAAATGAGTCAATAATGTACGTTACAAGTTAATCTAAAATAATGATTCTGAATTGTATAATGTTATGTTGTTATCATAAATATTATGTTAAAGTTTGTGTTATCATATGAAGCTTACTTGTTGATGTAATATCAAATAATGAAGCAATATGTATTATTTGTTTACTGTTGTAGAAATGTGATGGAAATCAGTTAGTTAGTATTAATTAATTTCAATTTTTCTTATGTGTGATCCATAGGTCAAGATAAAGTTGTTGTTAAATATCATAAAGATAATTATGTGTGTACATGTACGTAGTTAAAGGTTGATTATGTTTGTAAACTGGTATAAAAAGGCTATAGTTGTTAACAAGTTAAATTCAAAAGTAGATCCAAATATAATAAAAGGCCTAACAGCCAATAACACTATATAACAACTCAGAATAGAAAGGTTAGGTAAAGAAGTTAATAATAATTAATAAATATAATTCAATGAGTTAGAAAAAACCAATAATAATTAATAATAAATAATAAACAAACTCAATATAAACAAATTATGATAATGCCATAGTGCAATGATATCGATTGATAACGTTTGATATCGGAAAAATAATAATTATTAAAAGAAACAGACTAAGAGTGAAAAACCACCAGAATATATAGAAATTAGTAAACAAGCTATAAATAAGATTATATTTTAATATAATGGAAGTTTAATAAGGAATTATTTTGATGAGTGGAAGAATAATATATGAAATTATCACTATATAACAAAACATTGAATATGAATAAAAAAATTTGTTGCTAGGGACGACAAAAATTAATATGATTTGTTGATTTTGATTATTGCAATTTATGACATGATCGAGAAGAGATTAAACCAAGAGAGATGTTCAATAAAACTAAATTAATCTAAATTATTAAAATCCAGTAACATTCACAATAAATGAATGAATAATTGCCGTACTTTGGGCCGAATAAACCTTAACCCAAATTGTATAATTGTATGATACAAAACGATAGTAAGTAATTGAATTCAACGGAATGACTTGGATTGCCCAATATCAGATCATGAAACGAACGTTAATTTAATGAAGTAATAAAACCAGAAAAGGAACTACCTGTATAAAGAGTTAATCCTACAAACCAAACAAAAATAGAATAACCATCGAATCACATTGGACATCGCAGGTTACATCATATAATAGAACGTATTTGGATCCAGAGTTTGTCGAAGCACGTAATCCCAAGATCCCAAGATGTTGGTGAACAAAGGGAGCGGTATTTCTGCATTAACCCGGACCAAGGATTCCACTTTATTACAACTTTGAAGACAAGAATAGAGAACATCATCTCGTCTGTATTTGATACGGGACGACAACTACCAAGGTTAGAATCAACAGCCTTCCTGAGTCGCATGGTACTTTGAACGGTAATTTTCAATTATATAAATAATATTAAACAAAATAACACTTTAATTTTGTAATATCTTGCATTCATATTTATGTATTTTTTAATCTTCCCCGCAGTTGAAAGAACCTTCACACCCTGAATCTAAAATAATTATAAAAACTATAACTGAATTTGAAATAAAATATTGTACCGATCAATAATCGATTAACTCAAACGTATAGCCTTTCGTATATCAAGTAAAAACAATCTTATTGGATGTTAAAATATTTGAACTAATAAAGAAACCTTGTATAATTTCAAGATCTTATCATTTATGTATTATTTAATGAAGTGAGAATAAGAATTAAACAGACAGAGTGTATAACAACTAATCACCGTACGCGGTGGGTTAACCTCCAAATATCGTTTGTTTTGGGAACTGCAGCGCTTGTTGTGGAATTCTCCGATACCAAAGAGAAGAGAATTACACACGAATTTTCTATAATTCTCTGCAAGGCAGACTAGGCCTGAGCGGAATTTTTGAATAATACCCTACATACATAAGTTTCATTCACACCAACACTTTTAGATTACATAAAGAGATAAGGTAGTCATAATTAATTATATTACTATATCTAGTAAACCCAGATATATAAGAAATTGACATATTAAATAATCTTTAGGAGAGGAAAGACAGAGAGGTACGTACCTGGTAGATTACAATATATATATATATATATATATATATATTATAACTAATGTAAATGTGTAGCGTTGTTGCATGTACTGTTTTGCAATGTAATGCTTTCTGTGTTTAATGAGCACCTACCTGCTGTCCATTCTTGCGGATTCTTCCGACTATGGGCGTGTGGATTTTGGATTTGAATTCGCAAGTAGGTTAACTCGAGTGTACAACAACGAAACACTAATCTTGTTATAATTATTGTAAAGAGTTTTGTGAGTTTGGCAGGCTCCGTAGTACAGCAATAAAAATGCTGTGTAGGGTAATAAAAATCGGGGTTTATTATACTAAACACACATAAGAATAAAAAAACTTACAGTTACAATAATTCTTAATAACTAAAACAGTAAATAAAATTTAGTATGATATTTTCTGAATGGTTAGTATTCTTCAGCAAAAGAGCTTATTATTTCAAATTGTATTAATTGTATTTTACTTGATTTCAAAGAAGTTAATTTTAAATAATTTAATTAATGAATTTAATTTAATTTGCAATTATGACTTTAAAATGATTTCAAATACTCTAAAATTCTTGTAAATATTCTGAAATAAACTAGCCGTGAATCTAGTTCAACGTGGCTTTATTTCTAGTGATTTGACTCTTGTATACTGCAGTATAAGCAACCAATTAATGCTCTAATAAGATTTGTATAGCGCTTTTCTTTTTATCTAATATCTAGTTCTTAGCTAGGGCTTATTAGTTACTCATACATGCTATACAGATTATCACAATTGAATATTACTTATTAATTTAGAGTCTTTGATTTAATGGCAACTGAATTATTTGTTTTACAATGATTTTAAAAAAAGGAAAAATTGTTCTTTTGAGATGTGAATAATTTGATTTTGACTTCCCTGGTTCTGAAGAGGATGTAGAGATGCTCCGGTAATCCCTCGCTGTCCTGGTACAATCTGCTAGAGACGACGATCTACTGAGCGTCCTGGATTTTGGCGATGAGTTCGGGAATCAGCAACACTCTGCTCCTTCTGCAACTGGTGATGGTTTTACGTCTGTAATTTTAGCTGCTACAACTGCGTCAGGCCCCTCGTTCGATTCACGTTCCACTTCGGCGTGTGTGTCTCGTCACGGGTTGTCGCTCTGCTCTCAGTTGTTCTGCTCGTACCACTGGATATAGACGGCCTCTCCTGTCGTACTCTTGAAGTAATTTCTTGTAGTGTAGTTGATCTCTTGCGTGCGTACGCCAACAGTTAATGGATTGCGCGATACGCTTGTTTGATGATAAGAAAGTGTATCTTGAAGAGTCGCTATTATTTCAAGTGTTTCAGTTGATCTGTTTGAATAAGATGATCGTAATAATGCGTGTTGACACCTCGAGTCTTCTCAGATGTATCTTCACAAAATGTGTGTTACTGAGACGATTGAAGATGTACGTGTGTTCCTCTTGAGTACTGGCAGTGGAGTGTTCTATCAGCCGAAAAACTCCGCGTTCGTTCCAATTTCTTTGAATGATTTGATTGGCTGACACACTCTCCCTTCTACTCAAATTTTGTGGTCACCCCATTCCGTGAGAATAAAACTGATTCCCACAGTCTGAGAATTTATATTATTTTTAATATTCTTAACACACCGGATTTTCATTGCCGGTGCGGACGTCCGGTCGCAATTTATATTGCGATTATCTTGGCTGCAAGCCAAGTTATGCTAATTCTAAAGTATACATTTGGTTGTAAATTCTTATGACAATGACATATTAAAAGCTCTTCTATGTAGCTCAATTACTAAGGAAGTTATTAACATAAAATCAATTATCTCCCTTAATGTTTAATTATATTAAATAAAATTCGCACACCCTATTATTAATATTTCGGCAAACATTTTGGCTATTTTAGATTTTTCCTGAATTTACCGGTTTCCGAAATATTAATAATTGAAAATTTGGGCGTGGCCCTATTGGTTTATAATGTGTGTGTGTTATGTAACGGCAGCCGCAATTGCCGTGTGGCTCTGTCCAATGCGTTAAGATGCACGCTACATAATAAGAATTGAGTTTCAACGTTTTAAATTTGTTTAAACATTTATATAGTAACCCTTAACATATAACTCCAAATCAATGAGATTTGGTGACATTATATACACCCCCACCCGTTTAAAAAAAAAAATGAGTGTAGGATATACAATTATTTTTTTTTCAATTTCAATTTTAAATTACAATCCTCTTTTTAGATATACATTGGTTATGCTTGGCAAACTATACACTGTATTTCTATCTACTAACACATATACTGGTATCACTATTCTCTATCATATGGCTTAATTCTAATTGAATAACATATATTGACATTGTGGATAAAATTATTGTGTAACAAATGTTTGTAGCACGGGTAGTACTTAATTGCAACGTTTAAGAAAGGTATGTCTCTGATAGCGACAGACAACAGCGGCACGCACGCGCAGGAATGTACTTTGTTTGTTTACACTTTGAACAAAGAGCGAGCGGCTTCTAATTGACCTACATTTCAAATCAGCTGTGTGCTACGTCGCATTGTATAACCGTTTCCTGCCACTGTGGTTAGCTTCACCGCGCTCGTTTTATTGTACACTTGTACACGTGTGTGTTAGTTAGTTACCGCGCTACAAACGAATTGTCATTTATTCACAACTTATTTACTATTATTATTTTTATATCTATTACATTTAATTTATTTTAATAATGATTATTAATATTTACATTATTTTTAACCCTATACTTTATATCAAGGAGTCGTATTATTTCATACCGATGCGCCTTGGAATTTCATCTTACTCATAATATTTTCTTAATGAGCTCGCATGATATTTTCCTACCGTTTTTCTTCGGTCGAGCGTCGTAACGATGAACGTGTGAGGTGCTAGTTGCTCAGCTAATAGGTACGGCCCGTTGTATAACCGAAAAAACTTTGCTGCAGTATTTAAGTTTCTCCGTCCCACGGGGTTTGCCTTGAGAAGCACTTTCTCACCTAGCGCAAAGTTCGTCAATTTATGAGTCGTATTAAACCTCTCCGCTCGCTTACGCCCTTTTGCGACTATCCTCTCTTTTACAAGTTGGTTTTTACACTGAACCGGCAGAGGTAGATTACAGGTTTTCGGCGTGCGCAAATAATCATGCCAAAATCTCTCTGGTTTTACTTCAGAGTCTAACTCTGCTGGTGTGTATTCAGTGGCGTCATGATAATTTTCATTTATCGCCGTTTCAAAGAATGGTAGGAATTCGGGCCATTTGCTTTGCTCTTTATAACAATATATCCGGAACATTTTTCCTATTTCCCTATTCACTCTTTCGGCGAGGTTGCCCTGTGGTCTTCTTATCGAAGTGAGGATTGCCTTAATGCCATTTCGTTTCAGGGTTGCCGCCCAATGCTTATTCTGGAATTGTTTTCCCTGGTCACTAAGCACGCTCTTAATCGGTCCATGTTGCGGAATATACTTGTTGAGTATAATGTTCAATACGGATTTTGTGGTGGGTCTAGGGATCGCGTATAGGCTGACTTTCTTTGTAAAGACGTCTACACAAACTACAATATGTTTTAAGTTTCTGGTAGCCTTAGGTAGGGGTCCCAGGAAGTCGGTGGCGATCATCTGTCCCTTACCTTCCGTTATCACATTTGCCATGGGAACGTAAGTGTGTAAATTTGGTGCTTTTGCGGTTTGGCATGGAAGACACGTTTTTAATAACCTCCTCACTCTTCGATACATGTTGGTGATAGTAAAGTCTTCTCGTAATATTTTTACACATTTTACTGGTGACGCGTGTGCCATTTTTATATGTAACTGTTGTGTTACACACGCTAGCATATCTGGAGATAATACCACCTTCCATTCGCCCTATAGCAATTTATACATTATATTATCTTGTATCAGATAATGCGGACTTGGGTGAGCTGCTATCATTTGATTTTTAGCAAGGAGCCTGGGGTCATTGTCCTGCTCGCGTCCTATGTTCCGTAGCATGTCGGTTGCTTCCGGCGCGACAGTGTACTGCATGTTTAATACCCTCAACTCGTCGTCAGCTGCTTCGTACACCTCTTCTTTTTCTACCGGTGGATATCTGCTTAAGGTGTCGGCTGTGGTATTCTCTGATCCTTTGCAGTATTTAATTGTAAAAGAATACTCTTGAATAGCTAACACCCATCGTGTTAGTCTGGAATTGGCTAGTCGGCATTTCAATATGAAGGATAATGCCTGATTATCTGTGTGGATCTCGAAATGGGTACCATATAGGTAATGTCTGAATTTTCTGAGCGTTTATGATGGCTAGTATTTCTTTTTCCGATGTACAAGAATGCAACTCAGCGCCTTTGAGCGTTCTATTAGCGTATGCAACAACATGAAGACTTCCTTGCTCGTCTTCTTGGTGCAACACGGCGCCAATAGCATACTTGGTAGCATCAGTATACATTACATACTTCCTGCCCTGTTGTGGATGGAACAACTGTAGGTTGGTTTCAAATAAACCCTTAACCCTCTCAAACGCATCGTTTTGTTCAGAACCCCATTTCCACTTTATATTTTTGCGTACCAGCTGTAGCAAGGGGACTGTGTATTCAGCGTATTTGCTGGTGAATTTCCTGTAGTATCCCGTGAGTCCTAGGAATGCTCGTAGTGCTTTGAGGTTCTTGGGCACCGGGAACTCCACGATACTCCTGAGCTTCTCTGGGTCTGTGCTGATGCCTGTAGCTGAGATTATGAGTCCCAGGAACTTCATTTGAGACTTAATGAACTCACACTTGTGTAGTTTGAGTTTGATGTTGGCTAGCCTCAGTTTCTGGAAGACACTCCTCAGATGCTCAAAGTGTTCCTCCAGTGTGCGGGATATCACGAGGATGTCATCTACGAATATAACTGTGTAAGGGTCTACCTCGGGTCCTAGAGCTCTCTCGAGGTATCTTACAATAGCGGCGAGACTCGTACTAAGGCCAAAAGGTACCACCTTGTGCTGGTAGCATTTATTGTTATAGATAAATGCTGTATACTTTCGGTCCTGTTCGCTCAGCGGAACCTGCCAGAAGCTCGCTGTCAGATCTAACTTCGTGAGGTATCTAGCTCCTTCACATTTTATGAAAAGGTCTTCCGCTGTTGGCGCGCAGTTGAATTCCTTTTCTACCAGGTTGTTTAGATTCCGCATGTCCAGGCAGAGTCGTATTTCTCCAGACTTCTTGCGGACTACGAGCAGTGGGTTGAGGAAGTTGCTATTAGATCTTTCTATAATGTCTTCCTCCAACATCCGCTGTATCTCCTGCTGGACCTCGGCTTGGTACTTTATAGGTACTTGGTAGATCCTTCTTATGAACTTCTCCGGTTCTACGAGGTTTATCTTATGTTCATAGACTGACGTGATTGAATGTTCCTCACTGAAGATATCGCTGAACTCTTCTTGAAGCGATGACAATCTCCGTTCAGTTTTGGAATCTAAGGTCGTTTCCCTCTGTTCACCGTTTTCGTAATTAATTACCTGTTTTGGCGGCCACGTAATTTTAATTGGGTCACCGTGCTCTTGTATTTGTGTGTGTGCGTTCAATTTGAAGGTGTAACTAATGTTGTTAATTTTACATTTTAACAGGTGTTCGCTAGTGTGGATCTCTGCACGTATTTGCTGTAATACGTCCACTCCCAACAATACATCACATATCAAAATTTTTTATACCTACTACGCACACCTCAAATTGCACGTTTTGTACCATAATTGTGAGATAATATTGTGTGTCAATTTTTTCTTTAGTATCTGTAGCTGTGCGTATATAGAATTGATTTATCGGGAGCGACGGGGCTGTACGAAAATACTTTTTGTTCGCACGTAGGAATCTTTCACTTACGCCGGAAACAACGCTGCCTGTGTCCAATAACACTTGCGTGGGAACACCGTTTACAAAGGCGTGCAATACCGGACACGCCGCGCTCACTGGCCTTTGTTGCGCGGTACCGGATTCCAGCAACGGATCCCTGATGTCCGGTGGGAACACATTATTAATAGGCATATAAATTACATCATCAAAAGTACACTTTTCACACGACATATGGTTCTTATTTCTAACATGCTTACATCTACGTATTTTCGCCGGGCTTATTGCGCGTCCTTCCTGGAGGCGCATTTCGGCAAGTTTTTTGCAGATTGATGGCATTTTGATTTTTCGATAGGGTCCCTCACGTTCGTGCTTCGCTCTCTTGCGCGGTCGTATCGCTTTTCGATACATCGACTGTTTGAATTGTTCTTATTGGGATCCCATCGTTGCCTTTATTTTGCATTTTGGGCCTACCGACATTTGGCTTACCTTTATAGTCAAAGGGTTTACTTGGCGGTTTTGGCGGTGTCTGAGGTGGAGTCGCGCTAGTACTGGGTCTTTGATCGGGTTGGGTATGGTATGGTACCCGTGTATTTTGACCGTCGTTATTTCGGCGAAAGTCAGGGTTATATCGCCACCCGCCTAAATCAAAAACAGTTTCGCTTTGTGACACTAAAATAAGCAATTCATCAACCGTGCGTATCCCTTGTGTAAACACGGCTACACGTATGTTATGGTTGAAATGATATGCTAATTTGGTGACACTGTCGATCTCCGCAAACGCTGGCGTTAAATGCTTAGCGTGCTCTACTTGCTGAATGATATAATTCTCGGGCGTTATACCGTGCTTCCTCTCGTAACGTCCGTATTCGAGTTCGTTTCTTAGAAGTCTCTGTGTGTGTGAATTCCAATACCGGCTTTCAAACTTCTGTTTGAATTCCGCGTATGTGGTAATTTTATCACGTACAATATTATACCATTTTCGCGCAGAATCACGCATCGCGTTTACAATCCACTGAATGCCATCTTGATCATCTAACCGCGAGCCTACTCTCGCCATTTCCCTCTCACATTTTAATAAGAATTCGATCGGGTTTTGATTATTTTCCCCCGTGAAGTATACTCGATTCTTTTCATCGGTTTGTCCCTGGACTAAGATATTAGGAGCGGATCTCCTACATACTTCCTGTCGTACTTTTAATAGCTCGTCATTGTGTTTGCAATACACTTTCTTTATTCGAATCTATATTGGAACGGGTCTCTACTATCGAAGCGTCAAGCCTATCAACACGCCGTTGGGTTTCTGTCGCGTCTGCTTGAATTCTTACTTCGAGTGTATCTACTTTTTTCGCAACTTCCGCTGTTTGTTTCTCACACCTACTGATGTGTTCTTTGAATCGGCCCTCCATACGCGTAATTTGTTCAATAAACGATTTCTGCATCGTGGTCTCAAAAACCTTGAACCGTTCGTTTATTTTTGTTTCTACCGTATGGACTTTTTCTCCTACTTCCGTGACTTTAGCGGTCAATTCTTTATTGCTTTGTCCGATTTCCGTGACTTTAGCGGTCAATTCTTTATTGCTTTGTCCGATTTCCGTGACTTTAGCGGTCAATTCTTTATTACTTTCTCTGATTTCCGTGACTTTAGCGGTTAATTCTTTATTACTTTGTTTTATTCGGCATTTATATCCGCGTTACTGTGTTCTAGTGCCTCGGTTAACTTGATTTTTGCGCGTCTATTTTAGCCATTAATCCGCGATATTGAGTTCAGCTTTGGCTGCACTTTGTTCAAATTTCGCATCTATTTTAGCTGTTAAATCCGCGTTTGCTTTCTCAGCTTTATCCGCGTTTTGTTTAATTTCTTGCAATAATTGTTTAAACATTTTTTCGGTATCCATCTTTACACAGTAGTTTCAAACACTTCACTGCTGTACCACTACCAATTCACAAAACTCTCTTTGGGGATTTTAGAGTCAGACGCCATTAAAATTTGTTTTAACGTAAATTTAATTTAATTTAAATTTACCGAGCCCCACGAACTTGGAGCGCCATTTATAACTAATGTATAAATGGGTAGCGTTGTGCCGATTGAATAAAATCGGTGCTAATATGCAAAAGTAAATAGCGTATAATGAAAAAATCTTGTACTGCATTTAACGAATATAAAGACAAATAGGTTTCTGTATATAGCGGTGAGCGTTCTGCCGTACGGTGTTTAACGGTTAGCGCAGAATCTACATGAGGTAACGAAGCGGCGCTTGATTGGTGCTGCTCCCTTGCGGACGCCTTGAAGTGCGAGTTGAAAAATGCGTAGAATAAACGGTTCGGAGCTTGTCTGATTTCGCTACTCCAACTAACCACCTCGCCGCTCTCCGACAGAGAAGTTTTTATTAATTGTTCCATCTTCCACCTATGGCAGGCTAAATTAAAACAGATCTGCGGGTCCCCCGCTTCAAGTCGAGGACCAGCTCCAAATCATGACCTGAACAACCGAACATCAAAGGCTCTCAGCTTCATCTGCCGGAGGAGAACAGTGAGGAACAGGCCACACCAACACAAAAATGCTCTAGACCAGGACTTCAAACTCCACACCAGGGAATAAATCAGGTGACACCAACCCAATATTACTTTTTAACACAAGTGAATGTAACCTACTAGAACTCGTGGGCATATAGCGACACACCCTAAAATGACTTTAAGCTTTACACATTTTAATTGGGTCCCCGGTTAACGGGACAGAATAGTGCGCGGACTTGGGGGGGAATCTTTTGTACATTTTGTAATACTATTTATATTAAGTGTGAGCCCAGAGGTTGGCATGTATCCGTGGCTGATTACCATTCAGGCATGTAAATTTCTTTCTAGTTTTCAGTAAAAGGGTTACCTTAGTGCTAGTAATTCTATCATTCATCATGTAATTTCACAGATTAAATTTAGTTTTCAATTGATTCATTAATTTCACATATTTATATTCAGTTTGGGTCCTATAATGGATAGGAGTTTCTTTTGTTAGTTTCATTCGGGGTCCCCAGTTTAATCCTGTAAAGGCGGATTTTTCATGCAGACTTGAACATGCTGCTGGGACAGGTCTAGTTAGGCACGATCTTGCCTAGGAACATGTCGGCCTTTGGGCCAAATTAATTCTTAAAGGTTATAAAGCATCATGGCACATTACTGTTATTAAATTTCTTTCACGAAAATATTACTGTTATTAATATTTCACAAAAATTTATCACGCTTAAATTCTTTTTAATTTATTATGGTCACTTGTATTTTGACTGAATTGTGATTATATTTCCTCCAAGTCTAAGTGCTCAGTGTGGGAGCACTTTATAGTAGTATCAGGCATTATGCCAACCCCTGAATTTTAGTATGCCCTGGGGGCACTGGGGTTACACATATATATATATATATATATATATATATATGGATTATTATGTATTAAGATCTTTCAATAGGTGTTGCGTTCAAGAATATTTATGAATTGTGAATTATGTACCTTATGGGGTGAAAGAGGTGTGGCAAGATATTAATGTTGAAAGTTGTAATTGTCCTGTGATGTGGAACGTGTGTATGTGTTGTAGTTGTAGACATATATATTTATATTGTAACATGACATAAGGTAGTGAAGATCCAATGATATTTAACTATAAAAATAAAAAGCTGAAGACAAGTATAAGAGGCAAAGACTTATAAATTCAAAGATCAATAACCCAATAACCCAAATGACAAATGACCAAATGACAAATATTAAATGAAATTCGCACACCCTATTATTAATATTTCGGCAAACATTTTGGCTATTTTAGATTTTTCCTGAATTTACCGGTTTCCGAAATATTAATAATTGAAAGTTTGGGCGTGGCCCTATTGGTTTATAATGTGTGTGTGTTACGTAACGGCAGCCGGCATTGCCGTGTGGCTCTGTACAATGCGTCTGTAAGATGCACGCTACATAATAAGAATTGAGTTTCAACGTTCTAAATTTGTTTAAACATTTATATAGTAACCCTTAACATATAACTCCAAATCAATGAGATTTGGTGATGTTACAATGTATATATAGTTCTTTATAAGTTTATATTGTATTATTCCAAATTGTGAATTATATGTAAATTCTATTCAGAACTACACCATTTAATTATACTATATGTGTTCTATTTCACTTGTACATTTTTCACACTTGCACATTTTTTTCTTTGAAGTCCCCTGAAAAATGTATAAATGAAGCTTTACTGTGTTTATAACTGATTACAAATACAAAAGATACAAATTTTTTACCAATGTCTCTCTTAAAAGTTGCTCTTATTTTTTTGCCTTTTCTGTTTCAACAAAATAACTTTTAAGATTCATAATGACTGTGATGTTTTAAAACAGACTGATGTTTGGGTTTTCAGCAAAGGTAAAAGAGAACTTACTTTGCTACCTGGTTTGAACACAGGTCATTTGTTATACTTTTTCAAATTTTTTTAAATTCCTTTAAATATCCAAATATAGATGTTCTGGTACTGAGAGAGGCAAATCTATAATTTCACCAATTGTAGATCAAAGACTTACAGTTGGTTATTTCCGTGCTAAGTGGAGTGTTATGGTTAATACATGGAACAACACAATGTGAAGATTTTATGTATTCTTGAAGAAGGTCCGTATATCTGATTAAAAATCTTAATCAGCAAAATTAAAGAGTCAGTACAAACACTAATTATTGATGAGAGGATGAACAATGCTCTTTATAATCAGTGGTGAAGCATGAGAAAATAATTTGGGTAGACATAAAAGTACTAGCAAAAAGCAACCTCTTACTAAGATTGCTGGTTTTCTTAATTAACCAGTAAAATGATGGTAAATAGAGTTAACCTATCAGATAACAGCTAAGTGACTCCTCAAAACACATGGGTTTTGTTATATAATTAGGACTAAATATTGTAACAAGACATATGAGCCCAATATTTCAGTAACCAAAATATTAACACATGTCATAATAATTGACACAAAATGCCAAGAATGAAACTACATGAGCAACTCATCGAGAAGAATAAACTCACAAACACAAGAGTTAATAAAAAGTAATGGTAAATAACAAATATAATAACATTATAAGAAGAAAGAAGATACAACAAATAGTGATAATACCACAGGAACCAATAACCCAATAGTTTCGGTCAGTAAGGAACAAATGAAAACAAGGAAGAAACATACTACCGTACGAGAAAGACACCTAAAAACCATGGCATAAGATATAGATTCCAAGAGCCAGTCAACTATAGATTAACATCTTACCCGTATATATAATAACTGAAGAACTTACAGATTGAAAATATAGACAATAACTGACTAACTTAGATGACCCATATACAACTAATAATATTGTAAATGAGTAGGACATCCTATATTAGACAAAGAGTGGAAGTAACAATAATGTTTAACATAAAAGAAGCTGTAAATAAAAGCATAATGACAAGTTATGCACAGCATCAATGTAATGTAAGGAAGAATTAAAATTGTCTCATAATTATAATAATCGTTAGTCAAGTAATCAAAAAATTATGTAAGGTAGAAAAAGGAAATAAATAATGAATTACCAGTTGTCATTAATAACATTAGACTTGAAAAAACAAGGTTAAAAGATGTAAATTTGTATCAACTTAATACACCTTAATTGTATTAATACACCTTAATTGTTGCTACAAATAATAAAACCACATAACCTAAATACAGGTACTTTCCACCTAATTTCATATTTAATAGTAGGTAAAACGTACCAAAACTAAAATATTTTGTACCCCAAATAAAGTAGAAGTAATAAGGTTTCTACCAATACCAAGAGTAATTTTTATATAAGAATTCAAGTAAAGAAGGTGAACAAAACCAGCCAAAATGAGATTCACTATGTGAAACATAGACAAAACCACATTGTAATAGGAATAACAGAATGATACCTAGGTAATAAGTAAGATGTAAAATCACTATTATAATAGCATAAGAGAATCATAAGCAAGGACATAATGTGTAAAAAGAATAATTAAGCACACCTGTCATATGACACCAGATGTAATTACTATTATCCAATGCTATACGCTAAGGAACAGACTAGTGTGTTAAAAAACACAAGACTAACTATCAATATACTACTACTAGTAAACTATTCAAACTAAATAATGGTCTGAAAAGACACTACATTCCGAAATAAGAGTTAAATTAAAGGTACACTTAATAGTGCCATATAGGGGTCATATTAATGACAAAAATACCAAGGAATAACAATACATTCCAAACAAACAAAGACAAACAGTAGTTGTAACAACTCAATGTTTACAACTGGGGCAACACAGAAGTTACCCAGATACCTTTTATAATAAGTAATTTGTAAATACAATTGATAGACTCTTAGGCTAAGTCAATGGTAGCATAAGCACTATATTTTGTCATTAAATATAAGTAACAAATAAGTGAGAAGTGTTGAAGGACTTGGAAGGCATGCTCACAAGGAGATATGATTGCCATTAAATAGTTTTAGTTTAAGAATAAATACAATTAATAGTGAATAGTGTAATGTGATAATCTCAAACATTAACTCCCTTAATAATGAACGAAAGCACACCATGAGTGAACTCTAAATAAAGAGCCAAGTGTTACCAATACAGTGATAAACTTAGATTTTAAATCTATGCCATAATAAGAAAGTTATTACTATTATAAAATATTTGTGTCAAATCGAGCAAATGTTTATAAACTCAAACCCAGACTCCCCACGCTAAGAACAACAATTAAAATATTGCGCGGAGGGGGTATGTGCATCAAATTAAAGATCGTCAACCAATCAGATCCAAGAAATTAGCCAATTTTACAACGATCACAGGACGGAACGGCAGATTGAGATGCCATTTCGAGACACTTTTTAATCAACTGCAGAGGGAAGCAGACGGCTACTCGTCACCGCAAGGAAACAGCTGTTTACATAATTTGTGCGCGTCACCGTTGTCAACAAAGCAACATAACCTAAATTTGTGCCAACATAACTACACTAGTATTGAAGATGTTTGAAGTGTAACAGTGCGTTAATAAGGACTGCTAAGTGTATAATCCATAGCAATTTCGGGATTTAATTAAAAAAAATGGAGTACAGTGATTCTCTCAAAATTAATTAAGAATTTGAAAAGACGATATAATCGAACCACATTCTAATAATGTGTCTAAATAAAGTATGTAGATTATGGTGCATTATTAATATTATTCAATCAACAGTACTAATGACAATCCTCAACTTAATTTGAATATTCTATTTTTAAGA
This sequence comes from Magicicada septendecula, assembly GCA_034769895.1. Classification (NCBI taxonomy): domain Eukaryota; kingdom Metazoa; phylum Arthropoda; class Insecta; order Hemiptera; family Cicadidae; genus Magicicada; species Magicicada septendecula. Next base: position 1,206,706,693 of record CM068367.1, read on the forward strand.
ATTTTGCAAACAATTAATCATTTATTATATATAAATACTGAGTGTTATATAACCACACCTGATTAAAGTTGTTGTTTACTAAACATAGATCAAACCAACAAGCATTCATAAGCGATTGAGAATTGTTGACTGTCTGAAACAATTAACGAAAATTAATGAAAAATGCAAAATGCTATTTGTTTTGTAATTTAGGAAGAGTCTACTACTATTACTATTTAAATGTTTATGTCTATTATGAATAAGAAACTAAGGTTGTTAAGCTATATAAATACTTACAACTATACAGTTACCTTTTATAGAGTCAAATGATGATTCAGATGTTTCATTAAACAACACTGTTTTAAAATATTATTTTATTGTTCACATTTTAAATGTTTTATCAAGAGTTATTTTAACGTTAACAAACGTTCTTTGAATCATTTATTGTCGGTTGACTAATAATTTAGTTAACCTAAAATGTCCAAAGCAGACATGGTTATAATTTTGAAATGTTAATTATTAAGAGATGATTGAGTTGTAATTGTCTTCAAACTGCCTAATAACGGTAGAATAAGAGTTCTAGTAAATAATTTGGTATTCTGCAAGCTAAAAGAACCCACATATGAATTAATTAATTTAACTAAAAAGCAGTCTAATCACACACTGACGTTGTAAATCAGTTTTACCACCCTGAGACAAATTTTATGAAACAAACAACTAATGTTATTTAAATTTGAATTAAAATGGTTAATGATACTTTAGATCATTAAAAAGGAGTGTTAAACAGAATAAATTATCATTTTATACGAGCAAACGGAGTCAGTTAGTTCATTTCAGTAGACTAGGTATTTCAGAATAGGTGAACGACTCTTATTGGATAGCCTGACACGCAGCGGCGAATTTGAATACGGTAAGTCAATCTACAGATTAGATTGCTACATTGACCCTGCAAGATCGACAAGACTCACCACAAGTAAGTGATCATTCTTACCATATATTTATGCTTTCAGCGAGGAATCTATGTCACCATTTCGCCTAGTCGACGGAAGAATAACAACAAAAATAAATTAACCGAAGTTTAAAACACTTTGCTAACTAACTTCCAGTGCATTCATCGGATTTATTTACATTGGATTCAATGAACAATTGAATTGAATTGAATAAATCAATAAAAATAAACTAAAAGTTATTAAAATTTTAAAACAATCGGACGGTCCTTAACAAACCACTGAAGAGATACGTTACAAATTGGCGCAGAACGTAAGAGGCTTAAATTAGGTCACAACTAATAATAAATAAAACATCATAAACTCAGTTTACCTAATTTCGAGCAAGCAGCTGCAGTACCAGAAGACTAGAACATGCAGAAGAGAGTGACATCCAAGAAACGCGCAGCGGAGGCGGAACCAGAAATCAACATGGACGAAAAGGAGGCAACGCCGGTAGAAGACGTCGAAGCGAGATTACCTCCCATGGAGCCTACCAAACCAACACGATGAGAGGAACAAACCACGGAGAGCGTGAATATGGATAGTCTCGTGGAATTTCTTAAGAAGATGGAAGAAACATTGAAAAACAATACTCAGAAGAATATAGAATCATTAAAGGAGGAATTAAGCAGAAAAATGGACGACAGTAGCAAGAAGATGGAAGAAAAAATAGACAACACCAGTGGCGGCGATAAGGCCCCCGCAGACACCATCTGGAGGGGCCCCGCCACTCTGGCCCCTAGAAAAAAATATGAAACGAGCTATAATAGGAAAAAAAGTTTAATGGGGTCCGACTACCGGAAAATTTGTATTTAAAATACGAAATATACGTTTTATTTAAGTGTATAGACATGCAAAAAAACTACGTTTTCCGAAATGACATTACTGTTTGTAGTTTGTAAGCGAAGCTTATCTTATCTCTTGTGGTGCCCGTACGTCCGTGCGATGAGTCACTCGGCACTGAGGAGACGTAAACAAACACAACACAATGTAGTTCAGTACTCAGTAGTGCGTCGCATCTCCTGCGCGATAGTACTGTATTGCATTCATTTCGTAATTTAGTGCCGTTTAAGTTTAATGACTTAACATTTGATTTTAGTTTTTGTATTTTGTGTAGAGTTAGAGTGTTAGAGACAGAGTTTATAAAATGGAAAATAAGCGTGAATATTTAAGTGGTGCAACGAAAAGGAAACTGCAAAAACAACGAGAAGAATCTAAAAGTAAACTTTCAAAACTCGACCAGTTTTTAAATTATCATCAAAATATGAAGTTGAACAACCCAAACCCGGGTCAAGTGCAAGTAATGAAAAAGAAACAAAAATCGGACTTGAAGTTGATTGTGACAGTGACAATAAACCTGATTTAAACACTAGTCCGTCGGATACAAGTGATACAACTACGGAAACAAATAAGCAACTGCAACATGAACAAGAAGAACAACTGCTAGGCATTGAATGTGTTCGCCAGTCCGAAGACATACCTGGACCAGAAAATCAGTTTGAACCAACTGAAGTTATAAGTAATCACGCAAATAAAACTAGTTTAGCAGGCCCTTCCGATCCAAACTGCCAAAGTTTTGAGACAGATATTGCATTCTATAAAAATCAAGCTACAATGACAGACGAGGTGAAAAAGTTAATAACGTTAAGTGAACTTTGTCAAACAAAGGGTCCTTTCCCGAAGCATTCCGTTTCTAAGCGGTCTTTCAGTACAGCATATTATTCTTTCAAAACTGCAGCAGGCCAAATTGTTCACAGGTTTTGGCTTTGTTACTCTCGTAATCTAGATGGAGTCTATTGTTTACCATGTTGGCTTTTCAGCCAAAGTGCTGATGCCCAAAGCTGGCGTGAAGGCGATATTAGAGATTGGAAAGGTCTCAGTAAAAAAATTAAAGTTCATGAAAGTAGCAATGCTCATTTACAGTCTTGTTTCACGTATGCCACTTGGAAAAAGAGTAAAACGGTAGCTGATCAAATTTCCTGTGAGCGGAAAAAATGGAAAGATATTTTCATACAGATTGTGGATGTCATTCGAACCATGGCACTGTGTTCATTGCCGTTTCTTGGCCATAGAGAATCATTACATGAAATAAATCCTGAAAGTGGAAATTTTTTGAACATACTATCTTTAATTTCTCTCTACGATTCTCTCCTTAGTGCACACTTAGAAAACCAGATCAAAATACCTCCACTATGACATTCAAAATGAAATCATTAACTTGCTAGGAAAATTAGTATTGACTGCCAGTCCGAAGACATACCTGGACCAAAAAATCAGTTTGAACCAACTGAAGTTATAAGTAATCACGCAAATAAAACTAGTTTAGCAGGCCCTTCCGATCCAAACTGCCAAAGTTTTGAGACAGACTCGTCTCCTTTTTTTTCTATAATTGTTGATAGCACACAAGACATTTCTAAGATTGACCAAATGAGTGTTGTAATCAGATACATTAACATAGTAGAAGAATCTCCTGGCAATTATAAAACTGTGATTAGTGAGTCCGTTTTGGGATTTCAAGAAATAAAGGATCCCAACAGTGAGGGGTTTCAAAGTAAGATTTTAGACTTTTTGAAAACAAATGAAATTGACATTAGTAAGTGTAGAGGTCAAGGTTATGACGGTGCAGCAACAATGAGCGGGAAATACTCTGGGTTACAGAAAAGAATTATGGATATAGTCCCAAACGGGGATTACGTACACTGTGCTGCACATAACCTGAACTTGGTGATCAATGATTCAGTATCAAATATTTCTGAAATAAGACAATTTTTTGACATAGTACAGAAAACTTATGTGTTTTTCAGTGAAAGCTTACATAGATGGCAAGAACTTAACACTGCCGTTAAAGAAGACAGCTCTGCCAAAAATCTAACTTTAAAAAAGCTATGTCCAACAAGGTGGTCTTCTAGACACGACTGTCTGTTAGCTTTAAGAAATGATTTCAAAATTGTGATTAAGTGTTTGACAGAAATTATTCTATACAGCTCAAAAAAACCCGAGGCAGAAGAAGCATTAGCAATCAGAAACCACCTGGAAAACTTTGAATTTATTCTTGTGCTCTGCCTTGAAACTAAGATTTAGAGATTGTAAATATAACTTCGAAAGCACTACAGAGGCCAACTGTTGACCTAGGCAGAGCATGGCAGTTTCTAAGCCGCGCTTGTGATGAGTTAAAAGTTTTAAGAAAGGACTTTGCCGGCTTTCTTGCTGGTGCTAAACAGTTGGCCCAGTCATGGGACATAACTTGTAACATGAAAAATAAGCGTAAGCGAGTTGTAAAACGCTTCTTTGTTGAATTATCAGTTGACCATAGAATTGACGACCCAGTGAAATCATTTGAAGTAAAAGTTTTCAATGCAACACTAGATATTGTAATAGCTCAGCTACAAATGAGATTCGAAGGATTGCGTTGCATTGATGATAGGTTTTCATTCCTGACGCCTCAGAATTTAGTAAACTTCTCACAAGAGACAATAGTGGAGAAAAGTAAGGCTCTGGTAAATGTGTATCCTGGTGACCTTTCCACATCACTGCCTGATCAAGTAATATCCTTCAAAGCTCTGATGCCAAAGAAATTGTACACAAGAAAAGCATTCGAGAAATGATGAATTTACTGGTTGAAGAAAACAGCTGCCTTATGAGCTGCCTCCCAGACTTAACTACAGCTTTGCAGCTTTATTTAACCATACCTGTCACAACAGCTACAGCGGAAAGAAGCTTTTCAAAACTTAAATTAATTAAGTCATACTTAAGAAGTGCCATGGCCCAAACTCGGTTGAGTGACTTGGCACTGTTAAGCATTGAGCATGAAGAGACACAGAAAACTAATATCAACGAAGTGGTTGAAAAGTTCTTAGCTATTAAAAAAAGAAGACTAGGCTTAGGAAAACAGTGAACTTTGGTTCATCCTCATCTGTAAATATTGTACATTACTTGAGTTCGAGTGTTATTGAATTGGATTAGACTTAAGGAGAACGTGTATAGAGTATATTCAAGAATTTCACAAATTCAGTTACAAACTAATTTAAATGTTTGAAAAAAGCTAGAATGTTACTTTGATATTCGTTTTTAAATAATAAATTTTTAACACTCTGTGTGCGGTACTGTTTCATAGTCTGAATTTAGATCTTTGACGTAAAAATAAATAATTGTTTTTATTTTGGTTTTTTTATAGTTTGTATAGAACTTTGTCTATTTAGCAACAATGAATTTTAAGAGTTCGTGTACGTGTAAAACATCCTTTGTAAAATTGCAAACGTTTTGTGATAGAGGAGAAAGTATTCACAAACCATTGTTGTGAAACACACGTAAATAGAAACTCATATGAGTGTTTTCCCCTATTACGTATACAAAATTTAACCATTTTTATAGGGCCCCCTAATTAGTTTTGCGGGGGGGGCCCCCGTTTCGTTAGCGCCGCCACTGGACAACACCAATAAGAAAATAGATGACAGCAACAAGGACTTAAAGGAGGAATTAAGTGGAAAGATAGATGAGCTGAAACATGGAACACGAAAGATAGCCAAAGGAACATGGAAGCCCTGAACGAAAAAATCGAGGAGGAGATGACAGAAGTCAGAAAAGAGATGTCTGAGATAAATGAGAAATGGAAGCAGACCAGTAACGAACTGCAACAAACCAAAGAGGATATGAACACTCGAGTGAACAACTTAGAGGAAGCCAATCAAGTCCAGATCGCGGCGATACAGCAGAAAACGGAAGAAGAAGAGAATCGGCTGAAGATGAACACTGAAGAGCGGTGCACAGGTATCAAGACGACCGTGAACACAATACAAACGCGAGCCAACAATAATTATGAGCGAATCGAAGACATGCAACGCCAGGAAATTCCAAGAATGCGGGAAGAAATTGAAAACATCGGAAACCGACCAGCAGTAGTATCACAATTCCAACACGCCGACAATCGGGAAGCGATGAATTTTAGGGCGTATAAACGAAACCCCATGGAAGTTCTTGCCCGAATAGATGAAATCTTGAGCAGGAACCGAGAGACCAGATGGCCAATCATAAGAGGACAAATTGACGAATACTTCAAAGAAGTGAATGACAATTGGTGGACGGCAACACGGCACGATATTTAGAGTTACGCTGAGTTCAAGGAATTGTTCAAATCAAAGTATTGGTCTGAAAGTACCCAGAATATCGTACGGGACAATATATGCTACGGTAGATACGAAGCAAGCAGAGCATCCACCCTGACGGCCTACTTTCTCGGAAAGGTTTGTCTAGCGAGAAACTTGGAACCGCGAATCCCCGAAGAAAGCCTTGTAACTAAATTAGCATTCCATTATGAAGGAGGTATCGCAAGGGCCAGACTTAGCGGACAGGTAAAGACGATACAAGCGATGGCAGCGTTACTTGAAGGTTACGAACATGAGGGATACTACCGTAGCAGTCGTTAAGGGAATGACCGGTATAATGACTCAGTAAACCAGGCTAATAATAATAATAATCGAGGGAATTACCGGCCTAACTTCAATAACCGGAATGACAACAGAGGACAATTTTTTCGGCCAAACCCAAACAATAACAACAACAGTAATATAAACAATAATAATAACCGACCAAGTGGCACCAATAATCATAATAACCGGGTGAATGGCCCAACCTATCCGCCGAACAGGGCGAATAACCAAGGTTATAACAATAATAATTAGAACTTGAACAATAATTACAGTCAACAAAATCGACCGTATCGCGGAGTCAACTATGTGCATGCCGGAAACAACGGAGGGGGAAGACGTCCATACATGAGACATTCGAACGCATACAGTAGCCTACAAAGGAGTCATAGCTACGATGACAGGCGTAACGCCAGAAACAACACCAGGAGGAGTCGCAGTCAAGAGGACTATCGACTGCCTAATTATGGAGAGGATCGCAAATATGCAAACTCGACATACCAATAACCAAGGACACAATTATCCAGGACCCCAGACAGCGAACACATACCACATACGTGCACAGCGTACCGACCAGTACCATAGGGAGGACGATGATCCACGTCCCTCGCAAAGTAATCGAGTTAGAGACATGCCAAGTGGAAGTAATCCAAGAAGCGAAACCCACCCAAATAGAAATAGTGGGAGGTAACCAAAATGCAAAGAATGAGAGTTGGGTACCAGTCAGTGTCAACCCTGGTTTTACAATATGGCATAACCAACCAGAAAACGGGTATTCCCAAGGAAGGAATGGTAACCAGGCCAACACCAAGTCAGGAGGGAGGCAGAATGATGAGGAAGAAGATTTTAATCCGGACAAGTGGAACGCATGAGTCAACAAGAAATATTATCCAGAATAAATGTTAAAAATCAGACATTTGAAGGAGTAGAGAAGAAAACCACCAAAGAGAGTATTATATAAGAGAAGGCTATAATAAAGGGAAAGGATAAAGAAGAAAAATGATAATATAACAAATCAATAAAGATGAGACAAACGACTATTGAGTAAACTTAATACAAGGCACAGATAATCTAACAATAATTTCAACAACTGAAGAGTCAGAACCAACATCAATTTTATGAGGAAAAATACTCAGATAATGAAGAACAAGTAGTTACCAAAACATGAAGGCATAATCAATAAGACCAGACACGAAATATGAAATCAAATATTATTATTACAACTAATACAGTTACTAAGCAGAAAATAGTAAAAGGAAGATCAATAAAAGAGAAAATAGATACAAATAAAAATCTATCAACGATATTGTTTCAAATAGAGCAAAGAGAATAAAATAAAGTAAAAAAGAAGGAAGATATTATCAAATCCGAGCATCAGCTGTGTGAGTAACCCATTGTAACCCCTCTTTCAACTTTTAGACTTTATAAAAAAAAACCTTTTTTTCCTTTTTTTTTATTTTATTTTTTTTAATTTTTTATTTTATATTTTTTTTTGAAAGAGGGGCCACTAGTTATTTAAAACTAGGCAAGAGCCTAGGGAAGCCAAAACTGCGCTGGGTCCAGTATGACGGGACTTGCAATTAATCTCGTTGTTAAGCAACAATAACAATTTATTCAGCCATTTCAAATAACATGTAAGTATCACTCCCAGTATACAATATACTTTTATAGACTTGAAAAAACTTTTGTTACAAACTTTTACTCCCCTCCCTGTCATTACAATCCTGTGAAAATATGCACGTGTAATCTCATAAAATTAGAATACATGTAAACATCAGCATAATAATATCTCCCAAATATAAATAAATAGAACATCAATCAATATAAATACATAAATACACATAAATAAATAGTTACATAAATACACATAGCGCACACATATCGATATACACACATATATACTACACACATGTTCACCTGGCAGGCAGCCCATATACATTTCACCATGCCGCCGAAGAATACAATCCTCAGTATCAGTGACCTAGACCCCCATCCCAAACTACTGTAAAAGGGTAAAGTGCCCAGCCTCCACAAAAAACTTTCATCAACCAATCCATTAACCCGTCCGGTTATGACTGCTTGCAACCAATGAAATTATTACAAGTATTCAAAATTTTAGAAAGGTTCCCCCAGATAGGAATGTGCCATCGCCAGGTCAACATGGCTGCACGGCCGTACAAAATGTATAACAGAATTTATGGTTGGAAGTAAGAATCAATAATGTACTCATATTAACAACTGAACTAGTAATACACTGGCTATGGCAGTAAAAGAAAATGAATGAAATTTCACTTATACTGAATTATCACAGAGTTAAGATAAATTTTATAAAATATATATAATAAGGTTTATGATTGAAAAGTAAGAACCAATAGTGTGCTCATTTTAACAACTGAACTAGTAATACACTGGCTATGGCAGTAAAAGAAAATGAATGAAATTTCACTTATACTGAATTATTACTGAGTTAAGATAATTTTTATAAAATATATATATAATGACAATTTTAATAAAAAACTTTATAACATCAGCCCCTAATAAAACACATTTGAGGTGTTCCTACAGAATTGGCTTGGCCACAGGCGAGGCCATGCGCACCACCAGATCCAGCAACCTAAAACATGCTATAGACCTGCAGCTAATGGCACCGACAGGTGACATCCACAGGTTACAGCACCTCCCCAAACCTTTAAATCTACTAAAAACACCAAACCCATATAGCTCTGAATACCCTTAATCAATGCAAGCATAATTCACCCCCCTATAAATCAGTAATCTTAAGTCACCCACACTTTTACCCTAAAAGAAAATTTCGCAGCAAAATTCGGTAACGCATGACCCCGTCCGGGCTCACACTTACTCAGGGGGGGCTTAAGACTTAGTAAAATACACTGACAAAATTTACAAGCACTAATTGTCTCGCTGGACTTGTGTCCCAACAACTTTAACTGGAGATGTTCCAGGAAGAGAATAAGATGTTCTACATTGTAGAGGCCATAAATATATATAAATGGGTTAAATGTCACCTGGTATAATCCGGCACAAAACCTGAGGTCCTCATGATGTATTGTCCATTTCTTCCTCCCGACGGCACAGACGGAGAATCACTCGTGTAATACCATTGGTGGCAGATGTTCGGCCACCAGCAGAAGTGAATCGGGAATCGTCTTAGGTCGGGAACCCTGAACAATTATATATATTGACAATTACTCAAATGTTACCCAATTCATGATCCCCCTAATATTCATGACTCCAGCATAATTCACACACTATCACATGCTCAGATTAAAAGAAAATCTTGAAAAAAATTTAAGAATGCACAGAAATGACCTTCAGTAAAAAAATTTAGAAATAAATGACTAGTATTTTTAGATTGTTCGTTAACTTAATAATCCCTTATTACAATTTCGAGATGAGTTGCAAACTTAAACAGGTTCAATACATATACAGTTTCATATACCTCTACATTTAGTTAATAAAACATTCTCTTACGCCCCCCTTTGATTATAATGAAATTATTATGATATAATTAGGAAAAATACACAGCCATAATTACTTTATAAATACTTTAACTCAGCCAGTGTTAGCTTTCAAGACATGCATACACAGAATTTATCCCGCGCTTGCCACGTGGTGACTTTCGTATATATATCGCATTGCATCGGCATTAATTTAAGCTAAATTACAATTCTTTTATTAAATAATAAGTAAGTTACCTTGAACAGACTTACCGGAGAGTCGCGTAGTCGTTTATCTAATCATGATAGATTTTAGCAGACAAAAATTCAACTGGTCGCCGCCGGGAGATAGAATGGTTGATGCTGCGTTGGCTGCCAGACGAAAACTGCCCACCGCAGCCACAGGAAAAATATTACGTATCGCTCCCCATAGAGAGCGCGCGGATCGGCAAACAAGCATGCAGATAACAGCGTATACTTTGCTCAAATAATTAATTCACAAACCCCCGCAATGACAGTCACATAATTAACTGGGAAAGGGCCGAGTATTCCAAAACTCGGCACACCCCCACTCCAAAAGGGCAACATGGTTGCCCCAACTGGAACTCAGTGGTACCCTGCAGTGTACCACCCTTATATTCCATACTCGAGTTGATATCGGTTTTGGCTCTCAGGAGAACAGACCTACAACAACTCACAATCAAAATTTACAACATACAACAACGAAACAACAGCACACTATCACTCTCCATCATAACTTTCAGAACAGGGGAAACTGACGATCTCCAACTCTCTAACTTTCTCCACGATAACCTTCCAGCACAGGGGAAACTGACAATCTCCAGAACCACAATCTAATCATTTCCGGCAAGTCTCTCTAACTCCTTATTGATAGATTTTTTTTTTCCAAAGGGGAGGGATAGGGAAACCGGGAAGATGACCGGGGCAAGGATTATTTGGCGGTCAATAGTTAGGATTAAGGGTAAGGACCTTGTTCCCTCTGAAAAGGAGAATGACTGGAGAAAACCAAGGCTCGCGTGGGCAAGGGCCAAACCCTGAAGTAGACAACACCACAGGGAGTGTGGTGAACATCTACCCGCTACCCGTTAACCGCTTCTTCTCACCTTTCTATGGCGAACTTTAGGTACTCGTTCCTTTTGGACACCACTCTCTGAGAGATTATTTCGTGTTGAGCTGTACTGACTTGTTTCCTCGGAATCAGGATCAAGGCAACTTACCTCACTACTTTCTCCCCGATTTGGATTATCCTCATCATCTAACTCCTCTGCTTCTGCCTTCCCTGCTTCTCTTTCTTCCACTTCTTCCTTTTCTTCCTCTTCCGCAATTTCCCCTTTTTCATCCCCATAATCCAAATCACCATCACAACACTGAACATCCTCAGCATCTTCCAGTTGCTCCTCTGATCCATCTTCAACCGCATCTTCCCTCAGCTCCTCACCAATTTCTTCATCACACTCGTCACCAGCTCCTTCACCAGCTTCTTCACCAACTTCTTCTCCAATCTCATTAAAATCCTCCTTTTCATCAACACGTTCATCATCAACATCATCGCCATCGCGTCCACTACCACCATTCGAACACTGCACACCTTCATCAACTAGTTGCTCATCTGTTCCACCTGGAACTTCTTTCCATTCTTCGGAATCCTCAACACTACTTACAGAAGGCATCTGCACATCTTCACACACTACATCATTCTCACTCACACACTCCACAACGCTGCCACCAAATTTCTCCTCAACTTCTACCTCATCTCCTTCCACCACACTTGCAGCATGGACATCCCCTTGTCCATCCGCAACCTCAGAAACACTTGCAGCCTGGACATCCCTGGGTCCATCCGCAAACTCAGACTCTTCAGTCTCTCTAACACCCACAACTATACATCCCTGTGCAGCATCTGCAGACCGCTCTTCTGCCTCTTCCTTCGATTCCTCTCCTTCACCACTCTCAGCAACTACAACCTCCTCGACATTTTCCACCCTGGAATCCAGCTGTCCAGGTTCATGTGCAATGACTAAATTAATTTCTACTGGCGATGGTAAAGCTACACCATCAAGTGACTTCTCACATCCCTGCGTAGACAATGATGATGTTACAGGATCTGGATCCCTCACGAACCGAGATGGAGATACCGGAACAAATTCTGCGGCCTCTGGATTCAACCATGACGCCCTCTTTGAGTCCTGTAATTCAGTATCAACATACGTTTTCTTCTCGTCTTGTATTAATCCACAGAAGTTATTCCGCTTTTCTTCTTTCTCTTCACCTTCTTCATCCACAACTCTATTAGGCACTGGTACTTCCTCTGGAACCTTTAAAGTTTCCTTACTCTCTAAATAGGAATAACTTGCTACCGGCTCCCTACTTGCCGATGTTTGTTTACTAACATTATTTCTTCTTCCCCTGTTAATTTCATACTTCTTTGTTCTCTGTGCTGTAGCTGTTGTTACCGTCTTCTCACTTGCCACCCCCTTGTAGCCTCCATTACTTCCGGAATATTCAGTTTTTCTGACTGTCTCTTGTGTTCTCCACCGACCACCATGTTTGTCCTTTTCGGCTCTTCCTAATAAACTACTTGAATATTGGACATCTTTGGCAGCTCTTCCCCGGGACTCATCATTCACCTGGACAGTCCTGGCATGCGCACACCACCGGTCCAGGTCCGCAAAAGAACGTGGAGGCTCTGCGAAAACCAGCCGGGATCTCTCTTGGGGATTCAGCCCTTCTCGTATTACCTGTATGGCTTCCGTCTCGGGCAACCCCAACCTTAATATACGGGCAGCTTTCCTTACATCATGCACGAAATCCCCCAATGCCTCTCCGTTGGCCTGTAGACGATAGAATAACTTAAACTTCAACTGGTCTTGTCGTCAACGGGGTACGAGAAATCCAACACCTCCGCATGGAAGGTGTCGACACTGCAGCCCCGACGCAGAATGCTGGTGACCAGCCATGCCAATGAACCCCGGTAATACGGGTATATAAGGGACAAGACCTCCTCATCAGACACAACCGGGAAATCTGCCAAATGCAGGACCATGTCCAAGAAGACCAGCAACCTGTCCTCATCTACTCCATCTAACACTGAAAGTTTCTGGAGAACTCCTGAAAGGGGGTGGGGCAGTTTCTGGTAGCATACCCCACCAGAATTGCACAATTCAAAACCCACAACAACAAACATAAATTTCCACGAAACACCTAACACACAAACATGACTTACAAAAGGAAAATCTTGAGTACTCACTCTTCCATCAAGAGGACCCCCGGGATCCTAGCGCTGCGAAAACCCGATCCACTCCAGAACCAACTCTCCGTCAGCCGCCAGACTCAAAAGAAGAAATGACATCAGACACTAACACTAACATACAATCCACACCACCGAACAACTACCACAACATATAACAATTCAACAAGACATTTATTATAACTTCCGCGACTAAGTCGGGTCAATGACAGTACCGACTTCCGGTCAGGCCATACTGCATCCAGTTAACCTCTTGCGCTATTACTTCATAACTATTTATATAAGGCAGCCCATTCCCCCCGTACTCTACGGTAAGGTCCAATCTCAACAACAACAAAACCCCAACTGAAACGCATGCCACGTGGCGGCACCAGGTTTACAATTGAAATCCCATAGCAATAATTCATACCTAATACCTATATCCATACATACAATATCAAACCTGCCATAGCATCTACCAATTTTCATTTTCAAATATTGCTGATGTTTGATGTTCGTTTCCAAACTATTTCCGAGTTTGCAAGCCCCGTCACACCAAAGGACCCAAGGGTTCGACCAAAGAATCGATCGCACTCTGCTACCATTTGTAACCCCTCTTTCAACTTTTAGACTTTATAAAAAAAAACCTTTTTTCCTTTTTTTTATTTTATTTTTTTTTAATTTTTTTTTGAAAAAGGGGCCACTAGTTATTTAAAACTAGGCAAGAGCCTAGGGAAGCCAAAACTGCGCTGGGTCCAGTATGACGGGACTTGCAATTAAACTCTTTGTTAAGCAACAATAACAATTTATTCAGCCATTTCAAATAACATGTAAGTATCACTCCCAGTATACAATACAGTATACTTTTATAGACTTGAAAAAACTTTTGTTACAAACTTTTACTCCCCTCCTTGTCATTACAATCCTGTGAAAATATGCACGTGTAATCTCATAAAATTAGAATACATGTAAACATCAGCATAATAATATCTCCCAAATATAAATAAATAGAACATCAATCAATATAAATACATAAATACACATAAATAAATAGTTACATAAATACACATAGCGCACACATATCGATATACACACATGTTCACCTGGCAGGCAGCCCATATACATTTCACCATGCCGCCGAAGAATACAATCCTCAGTATCAGTGACCTAGACCCCCATCCCAAACTACTGTAAAAGGGTAAAGTGCCCAGCCACCATAAAAAACTTTCATAAACCAATCCATTAACCTGTCCGGTTATGACTGCTTGCAACCAATGAAATTATTACAAGTATTCAAAATTTTAGAAAGGTTCCCCCAGATAGGAATGTGCCATCTCCAGGTCAACATGGCTGCACAGCCATACAAAATGTATAACAGAATTTATGGTTGGAAGTAAGAATCAATAGTGTACTCATATTAACAACTGAACTAGTAATACACTGGCTATGGCCGTAAAAGAAAATGAATGAAATTTCACTTATACTGAATTATTACAGAGTTAAGATAAATTTATTAAAATATATATAATAAGGTTTATGATTGAAAAGTAAGAACCAATAGTGTGCTCATTTTAACAACTGAACTAGTAATACACTGGCTATGGCAGTAAAAGAAAATGAATGAAATTTCACTTATACTGAATTATTACAGAGTTAAGATAAATTTTATAAAATATATATAATACGGTTTATGATTGAAAAGTAAGAACCAATAGTGTGCTCATATTAACAACTGAACTAGGAGTACACTGGCTATGGCAGTAAAAGAAAATGAATGAAATTTCACTTATACTGAATTATTACTGAGTTAAGATAATTTTTATAAAATATATATATAATGACAATTTTAATAAAAAACTTTATAACATCAGCCCCTAATAAAACACATTTGAGGTGTTCCTACAGAATTGGCTTGGCCACAGGCGAGGCCATGCGCACTACCAGATCCAGCAACCTAAAACATGCTATAGACCTGCAGCTAATGGCACCGACAGGTGACGTCCACAGGTTACAGCACCTCCCCAAACCTTTAAATCTACTAAAAAAACCAAACCCATATAGCTCTGAATACCCTTAATCAATGCAAGCATAATTCACCCCCCTATAAATCAGTAATCTTAAGTCACCCACACTTTTACCCTAAAAGAAAATTTCGCAGCAAAATTCGGTAACGCATGACCCCGTCCGGGCTCACACTTACTCAGGGGGGGCTTAAGACTTAGTAAAATACACTGACAAAATTTACAAGCACTAATTGTCTCGCTGGACTTGTGTCCCAACAACTTTAACTGGAGATGTTCCAGGAAGAGAATAAGATGTTCTACATTGTAAAGGCCAAAAATATATATAAATGGGTTAAATGTCACCTGGTATAATCCGGCACAAAACCTGAGGTACTCATGATGTATTGTCCATTTCTTCCTCCCGACGGCACAGACGGAGAATCATTCGTGTAATACCATTGGTGACAGATGCTCGGCCACCAGCAGAAGTGAATTGGGAATCGTCTAAGGCCGGGAACCCTGAACAATTATATATATTGACAATTACTTAAATGTTACCCAATTCACGATCCCCCTAATATTCATGACTCCATCATAATTCACACACGATCACATGCTCAGATTAAAAGAAAATCTTGAAAAAAATTTAAGAATGCACAGAAATGACCTTCAGTAAAAAATTTAGAAATAAATGACTAGTATTTATAGATTGTTCGTCAACTTAATAATCACTTATTACAATATCGAGATGAGTTGCAAACTTAAACAGGTTCAATACATATACAGTTTCATATACCTCTACATTTAGTTAATAAAACATTCTCTTACGCCCCCCTTTGATTATAATGAAATTATTATGATATAATTAGGAAAAATACACAGCCATAATTACTTTATAAATACTTTAACTCAGCCAGTGTTAGCTTTCAAGACATGCATACACAGAATTTATCCCGCGCTTGCCACGTGGTGACTTTTGTGTATATATCGCATCACATCGGCATTAATTTAAGATAAATTACAATTCTTTTATTAAATAATAAGTAAGTTACCTTGAACAGACTTACCGGAGAGTCGCGTAGTTGTTTATCTAATCATGATAGATTTTAGCAGACAAAAATTCAACTGGTCGCCGCCGGGAGATAGAATGGTTGATGCTGCGTTGGCTGCCAGACGAAAACTGCCCACCGCAGCCACAGGAAAAATATTACGTATCGCTCCCCATAGAGAGCGCGCGGATCGGCAAATAAGCATGCAGATAACAGCGTATACTTCGCTCAAATAATTAATTCACAAACCCCCGCAATGACAGTCACATAATTAACTGGGAAAGGGCCGAGTATTCCAAAACTCGGCACACCCCCACTCCAAAAGGGCAACATGGTTGCCCCAACTGGAACTTAGTGGTACCCTGCAGTGTACCACCCTTATATTCCATACTCGAGTTGATATCGGTTTTGGCTCTCAGGAGAACAGACCTACAACAACTCACAATCAAAATTTACAACATACAACAACGAAACAACAGCACACTATCACTCTCCATCATAACTTTCAGAACAGGGGAAACTGACGATCTCCAACTCTCTAAATTTCTCCACGATAACCTTCCAGCACAGGGGAAACTGACAATCTCCAGGACCACAATCTAATCATTTCCAGCAAGTCTCTCTAACTCCTTATTGATAGATTTTTTTTTTTTCCTAAGGGGAGGGATAGGAAAACCGGGAAGATGAAACGGGGCAAGGATTATTTGGCGGTCAATAGTTAGGATTAAGGGTAAGGACCTGGTTCCCTCCGAAAAGGAGAATGACTGGAGAAAACCAAATCTCGCATGGGCAGGGGCGCAACCCTGAAGTAGACAACACCACTGGTAGTGTGGTGAACATCTACCCGCTACCTGTTAACCGCTTCTTCTCACCTTTCTATGGCGAACTTTAGGTACTCGTTCCTTTTGGACACCACTCTCTGAGAGATTATTTCGTGTTGAGCTGTACTGACTTGTTTCCTCGGAATCAGGATCAAGGCAACTTACCTCACTACTTTCACCCCGATTTGGATTATCCTTATCATCTAACTCCTCTGCTTCTGCCTTCCCTGCTTCTCTTTCTTCCACTTCTTCCTTTTCTTCCTCTTCCGCAATTTCCCATTTTTCATCCCCATAATCCAAATCACCATCACAACACTGAACATCCTCAGCATCTTCCAGTTGCTCCTCTGATCCATCTTCAACCGCATCTTCCCTCAGCTCCTCACCAATTTCTTCATCAAACTCGTCACCAGCTCCTTCACCAGCTTCTTCACCAACTTCTTCTCCAATCTCATTAACATCCTCCTTTTCATCAACACGTTCATCATCAACATCATCGCCATTGTGTCCACTACCACCATTCGTACACTGCACATTTTCATCATCTAGTTGGTCATCTGTTCCACCTGGAACTTCTTTCCATTCTTCGGAATCCTCAACACTACTTACAGAAGGCGTCTGCACATCTTCACACACTACATCATTCTCACTCACACACTCCACAACGCTGCCACCAAATTTCACCTCAACTTCTACCTCATCTCCTTCCACCACACTTGCAGCACGGACATCCCCTTGTCCATCCGCAACCTCAGAAACACTTGCAGCCTGGACATCCCCGGGTCCATCCGCAAACTCAGACTCTTCAGTCTCTAACACCCACAACTATACATCCCTGTGCAGCATCTGCAGACCGCTCTTCTGCCTCTTCCTTCGATTCCTCTCCTTCACCACTCTCAGCAACTACAACCTCCTCGACATTTTCCACCCTGGAATCCAGCTGTCCAGGTTCATGTGCAATGACTAAATTAATTTCTACTGGCGATGGTAAAGCTACACCATCAAGTGACTTCTCACATCCCTGCGTAGACGATGATGATGTTACAGGATCTGGATCCTTCACGAACCGAGATGGAGATACCGGAACAAATTCTGCGGCCTCTGGATTCAACCATGACGCCCTCTTTGAGTCCTGTAATTCAGTATCAACAGACGTTTTCTTGTCGTCTTGTATTAATCCACAGAAGTTATTCCGCTTTTCTTCTTTCTCTTCACCTTCTTCATCCACAATTCTATTAGGCACTGGTACTTCCTCTGGAACCTTTAAAGTTTCCTTACTCTCTAAATAGGAATAACTTGCTACCGGCTCCCTACTTGCCGATGTTTGTTTACTAACATTATTTCTTCTTCCCCTGTTAATTTCATACTTCTTTGTTTTCTGTGCTGTAGCTGTTGTTACCGTCTTCTCACTTGCCACCCCCTTGTAGCCTCCATTACTTCCGGAATATTCAGTTTTTCTGACTGTCTCTTGTGTTCTCCACCGACCACCATGTTTGTCCTTTTCGGCTCTTCCTAATAAACTACTTGAATATTGGACATCTTTGGCAGCTCTTCCCTGGGACTCAACATTCACCTGGACAGTCCTGGCATGCGCACACCACCGGTCCAGGTCCGCAAACGAACGTGGAGGCTCTGCAAAAACCAGCCGGGATCTCTCTTGGGGATTCAGCCCTTCTCGTATTACCTGTATGACTTCCGTCTCGGGCAACCCCAACCTTAATATACGGGCAGCTTTCCTTACATCATGCACGAAATCCGCCTATGCCTCTCCGTTGGCCTGTAGACGATAGAATAACTTAAACTTCAACTGGTCTTGTCGTCAACGGGGTACGAAGAAATCCAACACCTCCGCATGGAAGGTGTCGACACTGCAGCCCCGACGCAGAATGCTGGTGACCAGCCATGCCAATGAACCCCGGTAATACGGGTATATAAGGGACAAGACCTCCTCATCAGACACAACCGGGAAATCTGCCAACTGCAGGACCATGTCCAAGAAGACCAGCAACCTGTCCTCATCTACTCCATCTAACACTGAAAGTTTCTGGAGAACTCCTGAAAGGGGGTGGGGCAGTTTCTGGTAGCATACCCCACCAGAATTGCACAATTCAAAACCCTCAACAACAAACATAAATTTCCACGAAACACCTAACACACAAACATGACTTACAAAAGGAAAATCTTGAGTACTCTCCCTTCCATCAAGAGGACCCCCGGGTTCCCTAGCACTGCGAAAACCCGATCCACTCCAGAACCAACTCTCCGTCAGCCGCCAGACTCAAAAGAAGAAATGACATCAGACACTAACACTAACATACAATCCACACCACCGAACAACTACCACAACATATAACAATTCAACAAGACATTTATTATAACTTTGGCGACTAAGACAGGTCAATGACAGTACCGACTTCCGGTCAGGCCATACTGCATCCAGTTAACCTCTCGCGCTATTACTTCATAACTATTTATATAAGGCAGCCCATTCCCCCCGTACTCTCCGGTAAGGTCCAATCTCAACAACAACAAAACCCCAACTGAAACGCATGCCACGTGGCGGCACCAGGTTTACAATTGAAATCCCATAGCAATAATTCATACCTAATACCTATATCCATACATACAATATCAAACCTGCCATAGCATCTACCAATTTTCATTTTCAAATATTGCTGATGTTTGATGTTCTTTCCAAACTATTTCCGAGTTGGCAAGCCCCG
Organism: Magicicada septendecula; assembly: GCA_034769895.1. Taxonomy (NCBI): domain Eukaryota; kingdom Metazoa; phylum Arthropoda; class Insecta; order Hemiptera; family Cicadidae; genus Magicicada; species Magicicada septendecula. Next base: position 1,206,726,385 of record CM068367.1, read on the forward strand.
TCACACCAAAGGACCCAAGGGTTCGACCAAAGAATCAATCGCACTCTGCTACCATTTGTAACCCCTCTTTCAACTTTTAGACTTTATAAAAAAAAACCTTTTTTTTCCTTTTTTTTTATTTTACTTTATATTTATTTTATTTATTTTTTTTTTTGAAAGAGGGGCCACTAGTTATTTAAAACTAGGCAAGAGCCTAGGGAAGCCAAAACTGCGCTGGGTCCAGTATGACGGGACTTGCAATTAAACTCTTTGTTAAGCAACAATAACAATTTATTCAGCCATTTCAAATAACATGTAAGTATCACTCCCAGTATACAATACAGTATACTTTTATAGACTTGAAAAAACTTTTGTTACAAACTTTTACTCCCCTCCTTGTAATTACAATCCTGTGAAAATATGCACGTGTAATCTCATAAAATTAGAATACATGTAAACATCAGCATAATAATATCTCCCAAATATAAATAAATAGAACATCAATCAATATAAATACATAAATACACATAAATAAATAGTTACATAAATACACATAGCGCACACATATCGATATACACACATGTTCACCTGGCAGGCAGCCCATATACATTTCACCATGCCGCCGAAGAATACAATCCTCAGTATCAGTGACCTAGACCCCCATCCCAAACTACTGTAAAAGGGTAAAGTGGCCAGGCTCCATAAAAAACTTTCATAAACCAATCCATTAACCTGTCCGGTTATGACTGCTTGCAACCAATGAAATTATTACAAGTATTCAAAATTTTAGAAAGGTTCCCCCAGATAGGAATGTGCCATCGCCAGGTCAACATGGCTGCACGGCCTGTAATATTATTCATACTTATATATTTTATTATATTTATTACTACATGCACTTTAATAAGATATGTATGACAAATACCATACTCTTGTAAGTCTGAGTACTTACCCAATTCATTAGCTGCCGGGCCCATTTTCTTCTTTTATAAACTGTTTTATACCTAAGGGGTTCCAGGGTTCGTGTACAGGAAGATTTTGAAACACAGTTGATGACACAAATGATAACAAAATATTCTTGAAATTAACCATCAATTTTAATTCACTCTAGTGTAGTACATACATAACCATGTGTTCACAATAGTGACGTCATGTGATATGACCCAAAACAAAATGGCGGTTACTTTTTCTATCTCTTGGTACTCTTTCGATTTCTTTATTTACTGGATTAATATCAATTTAACTTTATTGCTGCAGCTTCAAAATTATTGATTAATAGTTAATTATTTCTTACACAAACCAATGCCCTCGGCATATGTGGTTATGGCCATACATTCACTCTTTCATTCGCACACATTCAATTTAGACCCGTACATTCTTTTGATTAACAATTTGATATTAATGAGCTCAATAAAGATAAAATGACAAAAAGGAACTTCTCTGATTAGTAGGTGTTGATATCCATCCGTTGTTGGTGGGTGACGCCCATGGTGATGGCCGGTGTTCGCCTTTAGGTCTGCCGTTCAATTAGATAGATGTTTGCACTGAATTTACATATTTTGTATCTTTATACTATCAACATAAGATGAGCCTTTCTTGCTCCACTACTGTGGCTAACATTTTGCCAATTAATTTAAACTATTGTCAAATTTTATGCACACAACGATACATCGCTGTGGCTGCTATGAAGAATGGCGTCGGAATGAGACCGAGGCAAATGTAAATTTGCGCTGGTGTGTGTAGTTCTTACGTCATCCAGCTTTGTCTTGCTGGACAACACCTCGTTGCACATATTGTATTCAGTGCGTCATTGTTCTTAGCGATGACGGAGCCGTGCTATAGCCCAATCATAATTCATATTGTAGTCCTTCGTCATAAACACCGCCATGGCCTATTTTGAATTCCGCACGTTCATCGGCGACCTTGGTGTCTTATGCTGGCTGAATTTGCGTTGTTCCTTTTTCCAGAGGGACAATGGACCTAACCATTCCGTATGTTTAAATAATTACATAATACAAAACATTGAAAATACGGATATGACCCATAATTATGGTACTGGGTCATTATGTACTGTTACAAACCCCCTCAAGGAAAATTTTTGTGTCGAAACCCAAAAAATTTCCTTGACTCATTCACACTTTCCTAAAAGGATCGGTCTCGATATGTTACCACAACCCCCTGTAACATTACAAAAAATTTTATCATTACTTACCCTTGGTCCCATGATGTTGGTCGCACCCTCTGACCTTACTGGACTTCTCCTGAGAGATCCCTACACCATAAGGCCATGAGGCACTCTACACTCCTGTTCTGACGCTCCAGCCAGCCCAGGACTGCGGTCACAACACCACAAAACTCTGAAACATCGAATACAAAATTTTAAAATAGTGGTCTAGTACACTTACATATCCACAACTGATATGTTCCCTTTTAGACGCATTGGTTTGTGTTTGGGGCATTGGTTTGTTTTTTAATTCAAAAGTTTCAACCTCACAACTACAAGACTTAAAATACATTGATTTTTTACCACCACCAAACTCAATTTCTTCCTTGCAAGAAAACAAACAACATATATATAACTACACCTATAACACAATACATCAACAATTCTTTAATATACCCCCAAAATACCTTCACCTAATTATTCCTACAAATTCAGCTTACAACTATCATGGCAGACACTTTTATTATTTAAATTTTGTTACTCAACTTAGATTCACTTCTTCTATTTTGTAAATGGCAGCTTACTATAATATTTTATTCAACTTCAATTGTAACTTTAGACTTTCAACTTTAAAATCTACTATATTTTAACACTTTTTATCGTCATTACCCCAGTAACGACCTCCTAACCACACACTCTATTATCAACATAATAAAACATGGTACGTCATAAGCATTAAACACTAACATTGAACAATTCACATTACTTAATTCATATTTACATTTACACAACTTGTAGCAGAACTTTATAACATTTTTTATTATCAACTCTCTATTCAACATTTAATATTTAACATTCATTTAGATTCTATACAACAACAAAATTTTCAGATTGATCATTACCTTTCATTTACCTCACCTTTCTGCTATGAATTTTCTCTTTTCTAACCCTTTCATCCTCACTAGTTTGGGTGACTCTCTATTATTCATTATTCTCTCTATCTTATTTTGGCATTCGTCAATCTAACCTCACTCACCTCCTTTTAACTAACAACCGCTTCTAACCATTTACATATAATATGACACCAATATCTCTATAATAACCCCCTTCACATATCCCATTTAAAACCTCTGGCACCGCTCATTTTTGTACTAGTATGTGTGTATTCCCTCTAACCAACTCATTCCCTTATCGGTTCCTGACCCTTTCAGGTAACCCTTTCCGGCACACAACGGTCCCTTCCTGTCTCAACATCTCTCGTTGGACTCCTACACCAATACCCTTATTACAAAATATCACCATCAACAACAAATATAATTACCATTCATATCACTCAACTCTACATATAATCACTAACCACTGTGTCCCTAAAATATTTAACTCCTCTTTATATATTATCAGCATCTCAGCACCTTATTTTCCCTAACTCCCATTAACTCTATTTGACTAACTCCAATGCCCTTATTTATCACTATCCCCAAAACTCTTTACAACATTTCAACTTAATATACTACTAGAAAATTCATCACTTATCTACTAACAACAATACCTCTCCATATCCAAATCTATTACCTGCATAATCATTTACTAACCCTTTAGAATCTAAATTCCATAATATCCTTTCAAAATCATTATTGACTTAATTATTCTTCAGTATCTAAAATTCTGCAATGCATGGTTTACATAAAAATACATAAAATACACAACAGCAAAATACACAAATACACTTAACATAATATCATCTACACATAAAAGAATATACAGTCCAACTTATTATTTCTTATCATTAACCACAAATCGTTCCATAAGACAATGCACTTCAACACCATATTATTCACATCATTAAATGTTCATGAACAATAAACAATAAACAATTACCCCATATCGTCGAATAATAGTCTAACATATTTGTAACATAGATCATTCTTATTTATATCAAATTTATTATTATTATTATAATAATCTCTTATTTCTATGTCATTCATTATCACTTCTGTTGGTTCATATACCTGTTCAATATTGGTCAATTTTGTCCAGTCTCCGTTGGTATTATCTGTTAACATTAGGTAAGTTATATGATCATTGTTAACCTCATCTACTGCTATCTCAATGTCATTATAAGGTAAGTACTCGTTATCATTATTATTTCTCTCTATGCCTAGTCTTTCTATGAATTCTTCATAATTTCTCTTTACTTTAAATACCTCTATTTCTCTCTTTCTCTCTCTCTCCAAACATTTCTCACCATCATACCAAGCTACACACTCTCTCTCAAAATATGCAGGGGACATTAATTCATCATTATGGCACCACCTATGAAGTGCACAAAAAACCAAGGGAAATTTATCTGTAGACCTATCGTCTTTCACATATTCACGTGAAGCCATTTCTTCACCCCCCACTACAACATTACGGGAAAAATTTACCCCCTGCAACCCCTTTATCTGTAAATTCTCTCTATACTTTCTCTCTAATTCATCAACACTTTTTATCACTTCATTATCAAATTCTACTCCCATTATACTTTTATCACCACTCTCAATACTCACACAATTATTTTCTAACACCATATTTTTAATTCTATTATCATAATTCTCACCACTACTTACCTTGTCTTTATTTTCATACAATTTATTTTATTCTCTACTATTCTCTACATATTTATTTTCCACTTCTCTACTCTGGATTTCTATTTGATTTTGAACGGTTTCATTGATTTGTTTGACTTTATCATCTAAATTACTTATCTTAGTTTTAACTTGCTCATCTACAATTTCTGTGTGCTTTTTAATATCCTTATATTGTGTTTCAATTATATTAATTTTCTCATTAACATTGGAATTTTGTTTATGTATTTCGTTTTCAACTTTTTTAAGTTTCTCGTCTACTTGGTTCAATTTTACATCTTGTACATTGTTTTGTTTCTTTAATTCATTCTCAAGGCTATCAAATTTTTCGTCAATTTCTTTTAATACTCTATTTTGCGTTTTAATTAATGGGAACAGATCTTCCAATGATATCTTATTTTCAACTGGTCTAGGTGTAGAATTCGCGCTTATTTTGTCTAACAAAATCGATTCTGTGTCTGTACTGTTCATTTCTACACTATTATTGTTTTCTGCCATCATTACTTCAATATCCAAATGGTTATTTATCTTTTATTTGTATTTGACTACGCAATTTACTCAACTCGTACTTAACTATTCAACTTCGTCAACATAACCTCTCATTCATTATATATCGTCTTCTGTGTTTCTCAATCTATCTGTTTTATATAAATTAATTTTTATATAAGTCCCTGTTCGGGCGCCATTTGTAATATTATTCATACTTATATATTTTATTATATTTATTACTACATGCACTTTAATAAGATATGTATGACAAATACCATACTCTTGTAAGTCTGAGTACTTACCCAATTCATTAGCTGCCGGGCCCATTTTCTTCTTTTATAAACTGTTTTATACCTAAGGGGTTCCAGGGTTCGTGTACAGGAAGATTTTGAAACACAGTTGACGACACAAATGATAACAAAATATTCTTGAAATTAACCATCAATTATAATTCACTCTAGTGTAGTACATACATAACCATGTGTTCACAATAGTGACGTCATGTGATATGACCCAAAACAAAATGACGGTTACTTTTTCTATCTCTTGGTATTCTTTCGATTTCTTTATTTACTGGATTAATATCAATTTAACTTTATTGCTGCAGCTTCAAAATTATTGATTAATAGTTAATTATTTCTTACACAAACCAATGCCCTCGGCATATGTGGTTATGGCCATACATTCACTCTTTCATTCGCACACATTCAATTTAGACCCGTACATTCTTTTGATTAACAATTTGATATTAATGAGCTCAATAAAGATAAAATGACAAAAAGGAACTTCTCTGATTAGTAGGTGTTGATATCCATCCGTTGTTGGTGGGTGACGCCCATGGTGATGGCCGGTGTTCGCCTTTAGGTCTGCCGTTCAATTAGATAGATGTTTGCACTGAATTTACATATTTTGTATCTTTATACTATCAACATAAGATGAGCCTTTCTTGCTCCACTACTGTGGCTAACATTTTGCCAATTAATTTAAACTATTGTCAAATTTTATGCACACAACGATACATCGCTGTGGCTGCTATGAAAAATGGCGTCGGAATGAGACCGAGGCAAATGTAAATTTGCGCTGGTGTGTGTAGTTCTTACGTCATCCAGCTTTGTCTTGCTGGACAACACCTCGTTGCACATATTGTATTCAGTGCGTCATTGTTCTTAGCGATGACGGAGCCGTGCTATAGCCCAATCATAATTCATATTGTAGTCCTTCGTCATAAACACCGCCATGGCCTATTTTGAATTCCGCACGTTCATCGGCGAACTTGGTGTCTTACGCTGGCTGAATTTGCGTTGTTCCTTTTTCCAGAGGGACAATGGACCTAACCATTCCGTATGTTTAAATAATTACATAATACAACACATTGAAAATACCGATATGACCCATAATTATGGTACTGGGTCATTATGTACTGTTACAGGCCGTACAAAATGTATAATAGAATTTATGGTTAGAAGTAAGAATCAATAGTGTACTCATATTAACAACTGAACTAGTAATACACTGGCTATGGCAGTAAAAGAAAATGAATGAAATTTCACTTATACTGAATTATTGCAGAGTTAAGATAAATTTTATAAAATATATATAATACGGTTTATGATTGAAAAGTAAGAACCAATAGTGTGCTCATATTAACAACTGAACTAGGAGTACACTGCCTATGGCAGTAAAAGAAAATGAATGAAATTTCACTTATACTGAATTATTACTGAGTTAAGATAATTTTTATAAAATATATATATAATGACAATTTTAATAAAAAACTTTATAACATCAGCCCCTAATAAAACACATTTGAGGTGTTCCTACAGAATTGGCTTGGCCACAGGCGAGGCCATGCGCACCACCAGATCCAGCAACCTAAAACATGCTATAGACCTGCAGCTAATGGCACCGACAGGTGACGTCCACAGGTTACAGCACCTCCCCAAACCTTTAAATCTACTAAAAAAACCAAACCCATATAGCTATGAATACCCTTAATCAATGCAAGCATAATTCACCCCCCTATAAATCAGTAATCTTAAGTCACCCACACTTTTACCCTAAAAGAAAATTTCGCAGCAAAATTCGGTAACGCATGACCCCGTCCGGGCTCACACTTACTCAGGGGGGGGGCTTAAGCCTTAGTAAAATACACTGTCAAAATTTACAAGCACTAATTGTCTCGCTGGACTTGTGTCCCAACAACTTTAACTGGAGATGTTCCAGGAAGAGAATAAGATGTTCTACATTGTAGAGGCCAAAAATATATATAAATGGGTTAAATGTCACCTGGTATAATCCGGCACAAAACCTGAGGTACTCATGATGTATTGTCCATTTCTTCCTCCCGACAGCACAGACGGAGAATCACTCATGTAATACCATTGGTGGCAGATGTTCGGCCACCAGCAGAAGTGAATCGGGAATCGTCTTAGGTCGGGAACCCTGAACAATTATATATATTGACAATTACTCAAATGTTACCCAATTCACGATCCCCCTAATATTCATGACTCCAGCATAATTCACACACTATCACATGCTCAGATTAAAAGAAAATCTTGAAAAAAATTTAAGAATGCACAGAAATGACCTTCAGTAAAAAAATTTAGAAATAAATGACTAGTATTTATAGATTGTTCGTCAACTTAATAATCACTTATTACAATTTCGAGATGAGTTGCAAACTTAAACAGGTTCAATACATATACAGTTTCATATACCTCTACATTTAGTTAATAAAACATTCTCTTACGCCCCCCTTTGATTATAATGAAATTATTATGATATAATTAGGAAAAATACACAGCCATAATTACTTTATAAATACTTTAACTCAGCCAGTGTTAGCTTTCAAGACATGCATACACAGAATTTAACCCGCGCTTGCCACGTGGTGACTTTCGTATATATATCGCATTGCATTGGCATTAATTTAAGCTAAATTGAAATTCTTTTATTAAATAATAAGTAAGTTACCTTGAACAGACTTACCGGAGAGTCGCGTAGTCGTTTATCTAATCATGATAGATTTTAGCAGACAAAAATTCAACTGGTCGCCGCCGGGAGATAGAATGGTTGATGCTGCGTTGGCTGCCAGACAAAAACTGCCCACCGCAGCCACAGGAAAAATATTACGTATCGCTCCCCATAGAGAGCGCGCGGATCGGCAAACAAGCATGCAGATAACAGCGTATACTTCGCTCAAATAATTAATTCAAAAACCCCCACAATGACAGTCACATAATTAACTGGGAAAGGGCCGAGTATTCCAAAACTCGGCACACCCCCACTCCAAAAGGGCAACTTGGTTGCCCCAACTGGAACTCAGTGGTACCCTGCAGTGTACCACCCTTATATTCCATACTCGAGTTGATATCGGTTTTGGCTCTCAGGAGAACAGACCTACAACAACTCACAATAAAAATTTACAACATACAACAACAAAACAACAGCACACTATCACTCTCCATCATAACTTTCAGAACAGGGGAAAATGACGATCTCCAACTCTCTAACTTTCTCCACGATAACCTTCCAGCACAGGGGAAACTGACAATCTCCAGGACCACAATCAAATCATTTCCGGCAAGTCTCTCTAACTCCTTATTGATACATTTTTTTTTCCTAAGGGGAGGGATAGGAAAACCGGGAAGATGAAACGGGGCAAGGATTATTTGGCGGTCAATAGTTAGGATTAAGGGTAAGGACCTGGTTCCCTCTGAAAAGGAGAATGACTGGAGAAAACCAAGTCTCGCGTGGGCAGGTGCGCAACCCTGAAGTAGACAACACCACTGGGAGTGTGGTGAACATCTACCCGCTACCCGTTAACCGCTTCTTCTCACCTTTCTATGGCGAACTTTAGGTACTCGTTCCTTTTGGACACCACTCTCTGAGAGATTATTTTGTGTTGAGCTGTACTGACTTGTTTCCTCGGAATCAGGTTCAAGGCAACTTACCTCACTACTTTCTCCCCGATTTGGATTATCCTCATCATCTAACTCCTCTGCTTCTGCCTTCCCTGCTTCTCTTTCTTCCACTTCTTCCTTTTCTTCCTCTTCCGCAATTTCCCCTTTTTCATCCCCATAATCCAAATCACCATCACAACACTGAACAACCTCAGGATCTTCCAGTTGCTCCTCTGATCCATCTTCAACCGCATCTTCCCTCAGCTCCTCACCAATTTCTTCATCACACTCGTCACCAGCTCCTTCACCAGCTTCTTCACCAACTTCTTCTCCAATCTCATTAACATCCTACTTTTCATCAACACGTTCATCATCAATATCATCGCCATCGCGTCCACTACCACCATTCGAACACTGCACATCTTCATCATCTAGTTGCTCATCTGTTCCACCTGGAACTTCTTTCCATTCTTTGGAATCCTCAACACTACTTACAGAAGGCGTCTGCACATCTTCACACACTACATCATTCTCACTCACACACTCCACAACGCTGCCACCAAATTTCTCCTCAACTTCTACCTAATCTCCTTCCACCACACTTGCAGCATGGACATCCCCTTGTCCACCCGCAACCTCAGAAACACTTGCAGCCTGGACATCCCCGGGTCCATCCACAAACTCAGACTCTTCAGTCTCTCTAACACCCACAACTATACATCCCTGTGCAGCATCTGCAGACCGCTCTTCTGCCTCTTCCTTCGATTCCTCTCCTTCACCACTCTCAGCAACTACAACCTCCTCGACATTTTCCACCCTGGAATCCAGCTGTCCAGGTTCATGTGCAATGACTAAATTAATTTCTACTGGCGATGGTAAAGCTACACCATCAAGTGACTTCTCACATCCCTGCGTAGACGATGATGATGTTACAGGATCTGGATCCCTCACGAACCGAGATGGAGATACCGGAACAAATTCTGCGGCCTCTGGATTTAACCATGACGCCCTCTTTGAGTCCTGTAATTCAGTATCAACAGACATTTTCTTGTCGTCTTGTATTAATCCACAGAAGTTTTTCCGCTTTTCTTCTTTCTCTTCACCTTCTTCATCCACAACTCTATTAGGCACTGGTACTTCCTCTGGAACCTTTAAAGTTTCCTTACTCTCTAAATAGGAATAACTTGCTACCGGCTCCCTACTTGCCGATGTTAGTTTACTAACATAATTTCTTCTTCCCCTGTTAATTTCATACTTCTTTGTTTTCTGTGCTGTAGCTGTTGTTACCGTCTTCTCACTTGCCACCCCCTTGTAGCCTCCATTACTTCCGGAATATTCAGTTTTTCTGACTGTCTCTTGTGTTCTCCACCGACCACCATGTTTGTCCTTTTCGGCTCTTCCTAATAAACTACTTGAATATTGGACATCTTTGGCAGCTCTTCCCTGGGACTCAACATTCACCTGGACAGTCCTGGCATGCGCACACCACCGGTCCAGGTCCGCAAAAGAACGTGGAGGCTCTGCGAAAACCAGCCGGGATCTCTCTTGGGGATTCAGCCCTTCTCGTATTACCTGTATGACTTCCGTCTCGGGCAACCCCAACCTTAATATACGGGCAGCTTTCCTTACATCATGCACGAAATCCCCCAATGCCTCTCCGTTGGCCTGTAGACGATAGAATAACTTAAACTTCAACTGGTCTTGTCGTCGACGGGATACGAAGAAATCCAACACCTCCGCATGGAAGGTGTCGACACTGCAGCCCCGACGCAGAATGCTGGTGACCAGCCATGCCAATAAACCCCGGCAATACGGGTATATAAGGGACAAGACCTCCTCATCAGACACACCCGGGAAATCTGCCAAATGCAGGACCAGCTCCAAGAAGACCAGCAACCTGTCCTCATCTACTCCATCTAACACTGAAAGTTTCTGGAGAACTCCTGAAAGGGGGTGGGGCAGTTTCTGGTAGCATACCCCCACCAGAATTGCACAATTCAAAACCCACAACAACAAACATAAATTTCCACGAAACACCTAACACACAAACATGACTTACAAAAGGAAAATCTTGAGTACTCTCCCTTCCATCAAGAGGACCCCCGGGTTCCCTAGCACTGCGAAAACCCGATCCACTCCAGAACCAACTCTCCGTCAGCCGCCAGACTCAAAAGAAGAAATGACATCAGACACTAACACTAACATACAATCCACACCACCGAACAACTACCACAACATATAACAATTCAACAAGACATTTATTATAACTTCCGCGACTAAGTCGGGTCAATGACAGTACCGACTTCCGGTCAGGCTATACTGCATCCAGTTAACCTCTCGCGCTATTACTTCATAACTATTTATATAAGGCAGCCCATTCCCCCCGTACTCTCCGGTAAGGTCCAATCTCAACAACAACAAAACCCCAACTGAAACGCATGCCACGTGGCGGCACCAGGTTTACAATTGCAATCCCATAGCAATAATTCATACCTAATACCTATATCCATACATACAATATCAAACGTGCTATAGCATCTACCAATTTTCATTTTCAAATATTGCTGATGTTTGATGTTCTTTCCAAACTATTTCCGAGTTTGCAAGCCCCATCACACCAAAGGACCCAAGGGTTCGACCAAAGAATCGATCGCACTCTGCTACCATTTGTAACCCCTCTTTCAACTTTTAGACTTTATAAAAAAAAAAACCTTTTTTTTCCTTTTTTTAATTTTTTTTTTAATTTTTTTTTGAAAGAGGGGCCACTAGTTATTTAAAACTAGGCAAGAGCCTAGGGAAGCCAAAACTGCGCTGGGTTCAGTATGACGGGACTTGCAATTAAACTCGTTGTTATGCAACAATAACAATTTATTCAGCCATTTCAAATAACATGTAAGTATCACTCCCAGTATACAATATACTTTTATAGACTTGAAAAAACTTTTGTTACAAACTTTTACTCCCCTCCCTGTCATTACAATCCTGTGAAAATATGCACGTGTAATCTCATAAAATTAGAATACATGTAAACATAAGCATATTAATATCTCCCAAATATAAATAAATAGAACATCAATCAATATAAATACATAAATACACATAAATAAATAGTTACATACATACACATAGCGCACACATATCGATATACACACATAATTATATACTACACACTTGTTCACCTGGTAGGCAGCCCATATACATTTCACCATGCCGCCGAAGAATACAATCCTCAGTATCAGTGACCAAGACCCCCCATCCCTAACTACTGTAAAAGGGTAAAGTGCCCAGCCTCCATAAAAAACTTTCATAAACCAATCCATTAACCCGTCCGGTTATGACTGCTTGCAACCAATGAAATTATTACAAGTATTCAAAATTTTAGAAAGGTTCCCCCAGATAGGAATGTGCCATCGCCAGGTCAACATGGCTGCACGGCCGTACAAAATGTATAACAGAATTTATGTTTGGAAGTAAGAATCAATAGTGTACTCATATTAACAACTGAACTAGTAATACACTGGCTATGGCAGTAAAAGAAAATGAATGAACTTTCACTTATACTGAATTATTACAGAGTTAAGATAAATTTTATAAAATATATATAATAAGGTTTATGATTGAAAAGTAAGAACCAATAGTGTGCTCATTTTAACAACTGAACTAGTAATACACTGGCTATGGCAGTAAAAGAAAATGAATGAAATTTCACTTATACTGAATTATTACAGAGTTAAGATAAATTTTATAAAATATATATAATACGGTTTATGATTGAAAAGTAAGAACCAATAGTGTGCTCATATTAACAACTGAACTAGGAGTACACTGGCTATGGCAGTAAAAGAAAATGAATGAAATTTCTCTTATACTGAATTATTACTGAGTTAAGATAATTTTTATAAAATATATATATAATGACAATTTTAATAAAAAAACTTTATAACATCAGCCTCTAATAAAACACATTTGAGGTGTTCCTACAGAATTGGCTTGGCCACAGGCGAGGCCATGCGCACCACCAGATCCAGCAACCTAAAACATACTATAGACCTGCAGCTAATGGCACCGACATGTGGCGTCCACAGGTTACAGCACCTCCCCAAACCTTTAAATCTACTAAAAAAACCAAACCCATATAGCTATGAATACCCTTAATCAATGCAAGCATAATTCACCCCCCTATAAATCAGTAATCTTAAGTCACCCACACTTTTACCCTAAAAGAAAATTTCGCAGCAAAATTCGGTAACGCATGAACCCCTCCGGGCTCACACTTACTCAGGGGGGGCTTAAGCCTTAGTAAAATACACTGACAAAATTTACAAGCACTAATTGTCTCGCTGGACTTGTGTCCCAACAACTTTAACTGGAGATGTTCCAGGAAGAGAATAAGATGTTCTACATTGTAGAGGCCAAAAATATATATAAATGGGTTAAATGTCACCTGGTATAATCCGGCACAAAACCTGAGGTACTCATGATGTATTGTCCATTTCTTCCTCCCGACAGCACAGACGGAGAATCACTCATGTAATACCATTGGTGGCAGATGTTCGGCCACCAGCAGAAGTGAATCGGGAATCGTCTTAGGTCGGGAACCCTGAACAATTATATATATTGACAATTACTCAAATGTTACCCAATTCACGATCCCCCTAATATTCATGACTCCAGCATAATTCACACACTATCACATGCTCAGATTAAAAGAAAATCTTGAAAAAAATTTAAGAATGCACAGAAATGACCTTCAGTAAAAAAATTTAGAAATAAATGACTAGTATTTATAGATTGTTCGTCAACTTAATAATCACTTATTACAATTTCGAGATGAGTTGCAAACTTAAACAGGTTCAATACATATACAGTTTCATATACCTCTACATTTAGTTAATAAAACATTCTCTTACGCCCCCCTTTGATTATAATGAAATTATTATGATATAATTAGGAAAAATACACAGCCATAATTACTTTATAAATACTTTAACTCAGCCAGTATTAGCTTTCAAGACATGCATACACAGAATTTAACCCGCGCTTGCCACGTGGTGACTTTCGTATATATATCGCATTGCATCGGCATTAATATAAGCTAAATTATAATTCTTTTATTAAATAATAAGTAAGTTACCTTGAACAGACTTACCGGAGGGTCGCGTAGTCGTTTATCTAATCATGATAGATTTTAGCAGACAAAAATTCAACTGGTCGCCGCCGGGAGATAGAATGGTTGATGCTGCGTTGGCTGCCAGACAAAAACTGCCCACCGCAGCCACAGGAAAAATATTACGTATCGCTCCCCATAGAGAGCACGCGGATCAGCAAACAAGCATGCAGATAACAGTGTATAATCCGCTCAAATAATTAATTCACAAACCCCCGCAATGACAGTCACATAATTAACTGGGAAAGGGCCGAGTATTCCAAAACTCGGCACACCCCCACTCCAAAAGGGCAACATGGTTGCCCCAACTGGAACTCATTGGTACCCTGCAGTGTACCACCCTTATATTCCATACTCGAGTTGATATCGGTTTTAGCTCTCAGGAGAAAAGACCTACAACAACTCACAATAAAAATTTACAACATAAAACAACGAAACAACAGCACACTATCACTCTCCATCATAACTTTCAGAACAGGGGAAACTGACGATCTCCAACTCTCTAACTTTCCCCACGATAACCTTCCAGCACAGGGGAAACTGACAATCTCCAGGACCACAATCTAATCATTTCCGGCAAGTCTCTCTAACTCCTTATTGATAGATTTTTTTTTTCCTAAGGGGAGGGATAGGAAAACCGGGAAGATGAAACGGGGCAAGGATTATTTGGCGGTCAATAGTTAGGATTAAGGGTAAGGACCTGGTTCCCTCTGAAAAGGAGAATGACTGGAGAAAACCAAGGCTCGCGTGGGCAGGGGCGCAATCCTGAAGTAGACAACACCACAGGGAGTGTGGTGAACATCTACCCGCTACCTGTTAACCGCTTCTTCTCACCTTTCTATGGCGAACTTTAGGTACTCGTTCCTTTTGGACACCACTCTCTGAGAGATTATTTTGTGTTGAGCTGTACTGACTTGTTTCCTCGGAATCAGGATCAAGGCAACTTACCTTACTACTTTCACCCCGATTTGGATTATCCTCATCATCTAACTCCTCTGCTTCTGCCTTCCCTGCTTCTCTTTCTTCCACTTCTTCCTTTTCTTCCTCTTCTGCAATTTCCCCTTTTTCATCCCCATAATCCAAATCACCATCACAACACTGAACAACCTCAGCATCTTCCAGTTGCTCCTCTGATCCATCTTCAACCGCATCTTCCCTCAGCTCCTCACCAATTTCTTCATCACACTCGTCACCAGCTCCTTCACCAGCTTCTTCACCTACTTCTTCTCCAATCTCATTAACATCCTCCTTTTCATCAACACGTTCATCATCAACATCATCGCCATCGCGTCCACTACCACCATTCGAACACTGCACATCTTCATCATCTAGTTGCTCATCTGTTCCACCTGGAACTTTTTTCCATTCTTCGGTATCCTCAACACTACTTACAGAACGCGTCTGCACATCTTCACACACTACATCATTCTCACTCACACACTCCACAACGCTGCCACCAAATTTCTCCTCAACTTCTACCTCATCTCCTTCCACCACACTTGCAGCATGGACATCCCCTTGTCCATCCGCAACCTCAGAAACACTTGCAGCCTGGACATCCCCGGGTCCATCCGCAAACTCAGACTCTTCAGTCTCTCTAACACCCACAACTATACATCCCTGTGCAGCATCTGCAGACCGCTCTTCTGCCTCTTCCTTCGATTCCTCTCCTTCACCACTCTCAGCAACTACAACCTCCTCGACATTTTCCACCCTGGAATCCAGCTGTCCAGGTTCATGTGCAATGACTAAATTAATTTCTACTGGTGATGGTAAAGCTACACCATCAAGTGACTTCTCACATCCCTGCGTAGACGATGATGATGTTACAGGATCTGGATCCCTCATGAACCGAGATGGAGATACCGGAACAAATTCTGCGGTCTCTGGATTCAACCATGACGCCCTCTTTGAGTCCTGTAATTCAGTATCAACAGACGTTTTCTTGTCGTCTTGTATTAATCCACAGAATTTATTCCGCTTTTCTTCTTTCTCTTCACCTTCTTCATCCACAACTCTATTAGGCACTGGTACTTCCTCTGGAACCTTTAAAGTTTCCTTACTCTCTAAATAGGAATAACTTGCTACCGGCTCCCTACTTGCCGATGTTTGTTTACTAACATAATTTCTTCTTCCCCTGTTAATTTCATACTTCTTTGTTTTCTGTGCTGTAGCTGTTGTTACCGTCTTCTCACTTGCCACCCCCTTGTAGCCTCCATTACTTCCGGAATATTCAGTTTTTCTGACTGTCTCTTGTGTTCTCCACCGACCACCATGTTTGTCCTTTTCGGCTCTTCCTAATAAACTACTTGAATATTGGACATCTTTGGCAGCTCTTCCCTGGGACTCATCGTTCACCTGGGCAGTCCTGGCATGCGCACACCACCGGTCCAGGTCCGCAAAAGAACGTGGAGGCTCTGCGAAAACCAGCCGGGATTTCTCTTGGGGATTCAGCCCTTCTCATATTACCTATATGACTTCCGTCTCGGGCAACCCCAACCTTAACATACGGGCAGCTTTCCTTACATCATGCACGAAATCCCCCAATGCCTCTCCGTTGGCCTGTAGACGATAGAATAACTTAAACTTCAACTGGTCTTGTCGTCGACGGGGTACGAAGAAATCCAACACCTCCGCATGGAAGATGTCGACACTGCAGCCCTGATGCAGAATGCTGGTGACCAGCCATGCCAATGAACCCCGGCAATACGGGTATATAAGGGACAAGACCTCATCAGACACACCCGGGAAATCTGCCAACTGCAGGACCAGGTCCAAGAAGACCAGCAACCTGTCCTCATCTACTCCATCCAACACTGAAAGTTTCTGGAGAACTCCTGAAAGGGGGTGGGACAGTTTCTGGTAGCATACCCCCGCTAGAATTGCACAATTCAAAACCCACAATAACAAACATAAATTTCCACGAAACACCTAACACACAAACATGACTTACAAAAGGAAAATCTTGAGTACTCTCTCTTCCATCAAGAGGACCCCCGGGTTCCCTAGCACTGCGAAAACCCGATCCACTCCAGAACCAACTCTCCGTCAGCCGCCAGTCTCAAAAGAAGAAATGACATCAGACACTAACACTAACATACAATCCACACCACCGAACAACTACCACAACATATAACAATTCAACAAGACATTTATTATAACTTTGGCGACTAAGACAGGTCAATGACAGTACCGACTTCCGGTCAGGCCATACTGCATCCAGTTAACCTCTCGCGCTATTACTTCATAACTATTTATATAAGGCAGCCCATTCCCCCCGTACTCTCCGGTAAGGTCCAATCTCAACAACAACAAAACCCCAACTGAAACGCATGCCACGTGGCGGCACCAGGTTTACAATTGAAATCCCATAGCAATAATTCATACCTAATACCTATATCCATACATACAATATCAAACCTGCCATAGTATCTACCAATTTTCATTTTCAAATATTGCTGATGTTTGATGTTCTTTCCAAACTATTTCCGAGTTGGCAAGCCCCGTCACACCAAAGGACCCAAGGGTTCGACCAAAGAATCGATCGCACTCTGCTACCATTTGTAACCCCTCTTTCAACTTTTAGACTTTATAAAAAAAAACCTTTTTTTTCCTTTTTTTTATTTTATTTTTTTATTTATTTTTTTTTTATTTTTTTTTGAAAGAGGGGCCACTAGTTATTTAAAACTAGGCAAGAGCCTAGGGAAGCCAAAACTGCGCTGGGTTCAGTATGACGGGACTTGCAATTAAACTCGTTGTTATGCAACAATAACAATTTATTCAGCCATTTCAAATAACATGTAAGTATCACTCCCAGTATACAATATACTTTTATAGACTTGAAAAAACTTTTGTTACAAACTTTTACTCCCCTCCCTGTCATTACAATCCTGTGAAAATATGCACGTGTAATCTCATAAAATTAGAATACATGTAAACATCAGCATAATAATATCTCCCAAATATAAATAAATAGAACATCAATCAATATAAATACATAAATACACATAAATAAATAGTTACATAAATACACATAGCGCACACATATCGATATACACACATATATACTACACACATGTTCACCTGGTAGGCAGCCCATATACATTTCACCATGCCGCCGAAGAATACAATCCTCAGTATCAGTGACCTAGACCCCCATCCCAAACTACTGTAAAAGGGTAAAGAGCCCAGCCTCCATAAAAAACTTTCATAAACCAATCCATTAACCGGTCCGGTTATGACTGCTTGCAACCAATGAAATTATTACAAGTATTCAAAATTTTAGAAAGGTTCCCCCAGATAGGAATGTGCCATCGCCAGTCATGGCTGCACGGGCGTACAAAATGTATAACAGAATTTATGGTTGGAAGTAAGAATCAATAGTGTACTCATATTAACAACTGAACTAGTAATACACTGGCTATGGCAGTAAAAGAAAATGAATGAAATTTCACTTATACTGAATTATTACAGAGCTAAGATAAATTGTATAAAATATATATAATAAGGTTAATGATTGAAAATTAAGAACCAATAGTGTGCTCATTTTAACAACTGAACTAGTAATACACTGGCTATGGCAGTAAAAGAAAATGAATGAAATTTCACTTATACTGAATTATTACTGAGTTAAGATAATTTTTATAAAATATATATATAATGACAATTTTAATAAAAAACTTTATAACATCAGCCCCTAATAAAACACATTTGAGGTGTTCCTACAGAATTGGCTTGGCCACAGGCGAGGCCATGTGCACCACCAGATCCAGCAACCTAAAACATGCTATAGACCTGCAGCTAATGGCACCGACAGGTGACGTCCACAGGTTACAGCACCTCCCCAAACCTTTAAATCTACTAAAAAACCAAACCCATATAGCTATGAATACCCTTAATCAATGCAAGCATAATTCACCCCCCTATAAATCAGTAATCTTAAGTCACCCACACTTTTACCCTAAAAGAAAATTTCACAGCAAAATTCGGTAACGCATGACCCCGTCCGGGCTCACACTTACTCAGGGGGGGCTTAAGCCTTAGTAAAATACACTGACAAAATTTACAAACACTAATTGTCTCGCTGGACTTGTGTCCCAACAACTTTAACTGGAGATGTTCTAGGAAGAGAATAAGATGTTCTACATTGTAGAGGCCAAAAACATATATAAATGGGTTAAATGTCACCTGGTATAATCCGGCACAAAACCTGAGGTACTCATGATGTATTGTCCATTTCTTCCTCCGACGGCACAGACGGAGAATCACTCATGTAATACCATTGGTGGCAGATGTTCGGCCACCAGCAGAAGTGAATCGGGAATCGTCTTAGGTCGGGAACCCTGAACAATTATATATATTGTAACGTTACCAAATTTGGTAGTTACATAAAGTAAGCAATTATTACGTCAAGTGACGGGAAAGCATAAAATATTTCTAAGTAAGTAAAATTATGTAAACAAAAAGTGTGTATCTACAGATATATTAGTGTAAAATTCCAACAAAGAAGAAGGAAGTGTAACATAGCAGCATTGTACACAAAATAGAGAAAGAAAATGACCATGAGCCAATATAAAATGTTAGAAACCAGGCCCAATAGATTCCAACAGTGAGGGGAACCAACAAAACAATAAAATGACTATATAAAAGTGTAAAAGAAGACAACAGGATTCCAACAGTGAGGGGAACCAACAAAACAATAAAATGAAGAAGAAGACAACAGGATTCCAACAGTGAGGGGAACCAACAAAACAATAAAATGAAGAAGAAGACAACAAGATTCCAACAGTGAGGGGAACCAACAAAACAATAAAATGACTATATAAAAGTGTAAAAGAAGACAACAGGATTCCAACAGTGAGGGGAACCAGCAAAACAATGACTATGTAAGATAAAAAGAAGAGACAACTCAAGAGCAACCACAATGATGGCAGACAAACCAATATATTTACAAATATAAATATTATGGAACAACGACTACTACAATGGAAATATTGAAGAAGACGTTTAAACCAAATGAAGAAAGGAAGAAGAAGGACAAGGGAACATGACATAAAGAGTGAAGATAATGGATAGACGATACAAGAAATCACCATTCACCAAGTATACTAGAGACAATACTAGTAACCGGAAGAAGAATAGCGATTGTCAACTATGAAGAAACAGTGTTTAACATATTTAAGAAATCACAAACAGTAATAGTGAATACTTAATGTAAGTGTGAGAACCTGTGATCAGTTAACCAATTTTAACCTAATAAACCCCACAGACAATTCAAGTGATAAGGTTTATAGCAGAAGAAAATGTGTTACCTTTATAGTGGAAACATCGAAGATTAAATAGTTAAAAATACACAGACAGTTAGTGTGACTAATTTAATGAAGATTGTAATCCAAATAGATAATCATAAGACCACCAAGAAATGTAAGATAGAACAGTAAAATCATTGTTCATAGAACCTGATAATAAAAACCTTTGTAAATTTTAAAAGAAATGTAACTGAATGCCACGGCAAAACAGAATACAATATAAAGAAAGGCCAGAAAAAATAATAACTAACAAACTAGTTTGTTAAGTATCAAACAACAATATAACAGAAATTAGGTACAAAGCACAACAAGAAATGTTTTACCATTAGTTTAAGAATATTTGTGTTATTGTTCAGAAAAAAATAGTGTAAACATGTGTATTAATCAACAATTAAACCATTTTAATAGAATACCATAATGAAGTCATAATAGTAGTAGCAAATACTGCAT
The DNA here is from genome assembly GCA_034769895.1 of Magicicada septendecula. Lineage (NCBI taxonomy): Eukaryota > Metazoa > Arthropoda > Insecta > Hemiptera > Cicadidae > Magicicada > Magicicada septendecula. The sequence goes on from CM068367.1 coordinate 1,206,747,471, forward strand.
AAGAATATGTTGTACATTGATACATAACCCCATAGGAAATGCACCTATAAAACACAAAAATCACATATGTTAATTAAACCAAGCAACCATCAACAATTGTTTCAATTAAAGATTCATTATAAATAATGATGCACACTAATAAATAATGTCTTATACTGAAATACACTGCACATAAAGCAGATTAAATATGATAGCACAAAGCTAGATGAAAGGGAACCCAATATGACAAATTAGTTAAGCAAAATACATTATTAAAACTTGTACAAAGATCACTGAAAGTGTTACCAGTAGTTAGAAAAACATGTGGTACTACTATGAGAACAGATTATAAGTGTAATAATAATAGTTTTATGATCAAAATATTGGAAACTAACTGACTATGAATGAATAGCCAGATGTAAGCAAAGGCAATGTGACAAACTAGTTAAGCAAAATACATTATTAAAACTTACACAGAGATTAATGAAAGTGTTACCAGTAGTTAGAAGGACATCTAATACTACTATGAGAACAGACCATAAGCATAAGAATAGTAATTTTATAGACAAATTATTGAAAAGTAAATGACTATGATGGTGGAATCAGAATGTAAACAAACACTATGTACCAAGTTATTTAAACAAAATACACCATCCAAACTTGTTCAAAGGTAAATAAAAATGTTATCAGTAGTCAGAAGGATATCTGATACTACTTTGAGAATCTATATCAAAGGTAATAATAACAATTTAGTTAGTGATTTATTAAAAAATAACTGACTGCCATGTCATGACCTGATGTAAACAAACCCAATACTAGGAATTGAAAGGTTTTCAGATAGCGGAAGGCTAACAAATATATTAAATGAACTAGGTACTATAGTTGTACACTATTTGCACTTTCAACATTATATACCTTATGTAGAAAAACAAAAACAAAGCGACAATTTAAAGAAAAGAGATCAGAAGGTAGTTAGATAAGACTACTAGTATATGAAACACAACATTGTGCATATACTAAAGTGTAAACCAATGTAAATAAATGTTTATATTATTATTAGAATACAAAACAAATATCATTAGATAAGGAATAATAGTATTAAGGGCGATTATAAATAATCGAATTTGGACGCTTGAGACGCCATTATCAAACATTGTTTGAATAATAATTACTCCCAATTTTTGTATTAAGCAATTGAGAAATGGACTCAAAATGTTTAATCAGAAGTGTTATTGTGTAATTAGATAAGATTTGGTGAAATAAACTTATTAATTTTAAGATTCACCATAAGAATTTGTGAAATCGTTGTAGTAAGTTAATAATGGACGGATTCTATTCTTGTTTGGACTTTATTTAAAGCCCAGGATGTCCGCGATTTATTGCCACCAACCATTCAACGATATGACAACTAATAAAAAAGTTATAACGATTATAAACTTTTTAATCATTTAGTGCATCGGCGTTTACGTCACTTTAGTCTCCAACCCATATACGAAATTGGTAATAAATTAAAAGTTTTACTAAATCAAGGTGTTTTGGGTCGGAGAGTTCAAAAAATTGAACCAATCAAATGAATGAAAACCGGCAGACAAGCCAGAGACGCTTAGGAGAAGCGTCACAGTCATCTTTCAATCATCAAGGAGTCAACACGCATAATTCGACAGGCAAAATCGATGAAGAAGTTTTATTTGAATTGTGCGCGACATATACAAAAGTCATTCTACACACGCCTAACCTACACATAACAAACAATTAACGAGTGTATAGTGCGGAGTGAATATAATAATAAAATACGACCAGTGTATAATATCGGTCGTATTTTCGAGTTTTGTGTTGATAAAAAACCAGGGAGTACTATATTTTTATTATTTAAAAAAATAAAACAGAAATAATAATTTCTGTAAATGATTGTTTGGATACTACTCTAATCAGTAGTATCGAAGTGTAGTAATTCTGATGAAAGTTATCAGAATTGATAAAAGAATTATTTCGCATTTATTAACTTAAGAAATAAATGTTTTTACGATTTATCATAATTAAAGGAGTCAAGATTAATTTAAATATTACAAAATACGAGTGTCACAAATAGTCGCTCAATTGACTCATGTTGTTTTTGATTTGACTAATGAAAATAAATATTTTTTATTTTTTGCGAAAAAATCATTCAAAATAACTGATAGTTACGCATCAGGAGTATTATGAATAGTATATATATGTTTAAATTAATAAGAACTCGATGAATAATATATTTAACCCTAATAACTACTTACGTTATTAGCTAACCTAGAAATAATAACAACAACTTGTCACCTTTTTCATAAGTCTGTTCTCAAGTAATACAAACCAAATGAAAGCTATCACAAGAGTTTTTTTTGTTTATTATAAACTTTTTCTCTTGTCAATAAATAATTTTTATAGCCAACTATTAAATAATAATAGTAATTTTTAGCAGTGCAAATCAACGCACGTGTTTATTAAAGTAACTACTGTGTACTGTATGCCGCGTACGATAATACGATAGTTATCGATTATATGGTACCGACTTTCAATTTTAATATTTGTTTGTTTGTTTTCTATTAATTCTTTATTAAATATTGTTATACAACACAACATCTTGTATCTGGCATCATGTCACTTCAAAGATCACACGAACTTGGTAATTTCACTATGTAAAGAGGACATAACCTCTCTAAATAAAATTATTGTATTAACCGACAGTGTTACCAGCCTTGATGTTAACAAGAGTTTCTTTTTTTAAAATTGTTCATAATAATTATTTTTCTGTAAAACTATTAGTGATTGATTGTTGATTTTAAAAGAGTTAATGGTATTCCAGAACTGTCAATAAATCTTAATTATTTTTTACCAGTGGAAAAAGTGTTTAATTTCAAAATTAAAATAGTTTAGTTATCTTAACTAGTTCTATCCAAAGGTGGCGGCAGAATTTGAATATTCCTTATAATTCAAATCATAAGTCAGTATTTATTTTATTTTATTGTGCATGCTTACCACGTATGATATTCAAATAGAATATCCACTTGTATGTATAGAGTGTTTGTTACAGCAGAAGCAGTCGCCAAACAGAACAATATCATCCACATATGGTAAGTGGGGAGGTGAACAGTGGAGTGCGAAAATACTTTTTAAATTGAAGAATTTAAACTGGAATACCCACACAACTATTAATAACAATCAAACCGCTAATAATAATTACATTTTGGAAATTTTATTGTACAATATTGTTGTGGATACCGGAGCGTATCTACAATCAATACAGTCACATACAATCACATACAAAATATTTATCTACTTCTACATCTACACATTCAATTATCGTCGTTGCGTTACAATATTGACAATTACTCAAGTGTTACCCAATTCACGATCCCCCTAATATTCATGACTCCAGCATAATTCACACACTATCACATGCTCAGATTAAAAGAAAATCTTGAAAAAAATTTAAGAATGCACAGAACTGACCTTCAGTAAAAAAATTTAGAAATAAATGACTAGTATTTATAGATTGTTCGTCAACTTAATAATCCCTTATTACAATTTCGAGATGAGTTGCAAACTTAAACAGGTTCAATACATATACAGTTTCATATACCTCTACATTTAGTTAATAAAACATTCTCTTACACCCCCCTTTGATTATAATGAAATTATTATGATATAATTAGGAAAAATACACAGCCATAATTACTTTATAAATACTTTAACTCAGCCAGTGTTAGCTTTCAAGACATGCATACACAGAATTTAACCCGCGCTTGCCTCGTGGGACTTTCGTATATATATCGCATTGCATCGGCATTAATTTAAGCTAAATTACAATTCTTTTATTAAATAATAAGTAAGTTACCTTGAACAGACTTACCGGAGAGTCGTGTAGTCGTTTATCTAATCATGATAGATTTTAGCAGACAAAAATTCAACTGGTCGCCGCCGGGAGATAGAATGGTTGATGCTGCGTTGGCTGCCAGACGAAAACTGCCCACCGCAGCCACAGGAAAAATATTACGTATCGCTCCCCATAGAGAGCGCGCGGATCGGCAAACAAGCATGCAGATAACAGCGTATACTCCGCTCAAATAATTAATTCACAAACCCCCGCAATGACAGTCACATAATTAACTGGGAAAGGGCCGAGTATTCCAAAACTTGGCACACCCCCACTCCAAAAGGGCAACATGGTTGCCCCAACTGGAACTCAGTGGTACCCTGCAGTGTACCACCCTTATATTCCATACTCGAGTTGATATCGATTTTGGCTCTCAGGAGAACAGACCTACAACAACTCACAATCAAAATTTACAACAATCAACAACGAAACAACAGCACACTATCACTCCCCATCATAACTTTCAGAACAGGGGAAACTGACGATCTCCAACTCTCTAACTTTCTCCACGATAACCTTCAGCACAGGGGAAACTGACAATCTCCAGCCAGGACCACAATCTAATCATTTCCGGTAAGTCTCTCTAATTCCTTATTGATAAATTTTTTTTTTTTTCCTAAGGGGAGGGATAAGAAAACCGGGAAGATGAAACGGGGCAAGGATTATTTGGCGGTCAATAGTTAGGATTAAGGGTAAGGACCTGGTTCCCTCTGAAAAGGAGAATGACTGGAGAAAACCAAGGCTCGCGTGGGCAGGGGCGCAACCCTGAAGTAGACAACACCACTGGGAGTGTGGTGAACATCTACCCGCTACCCGTTAACCGCTTCTTCTCACCTTTCTATGACAAAATTTAGGTACTCGTTCCTTTTGGACACCACTCTCTGAGAGATTATTTCGTGTTGAGCTGTACTGACTTGTTTCCTCGGAATCAGGATCAAGGCAACTTACCTCACTACTTTCACCCCGATTTGGATTATCCTCATCATCTAACTCCTTCTTCCACTACTTCCTTTTCTTCCTCTTCTGCAATTTCACCTTTTTCATCCCCATAATCCAAATCACCATCACAACACTGAACATCCTCAGCATCTTCCAGTTGCTCCTCTGATCCATCTTCAACCGCATCTTCCCTCAGCTCCTCACCAATTTCTTCATCACACTCGTCACCAGCTCCTTCACCAGCTTCTTCACCAACTTCTTCTCCAATCTCATTAACATCCTCCTTTTCATCAACACGTTCATCATCAACATCATCGCCATCGCGTCCACTACCACCATTCGAACACTGCACATCTTCATCATCTAGTTGCTCATCTGTTCCACCTGGAACTTCTTTCCGTTCTTCGGAATCCTCAACACTACTTACAGAAGGCGTCTGCACATCTTCACACACTACATCATTCTCACTCACACACTCCACAACGCTGCCACCAAATTTCTCCTCAACTTCTACCTCATCTCCTTCCACCACACTTGCACCATGGACATCCCCTTGTCCATCCGCAACCTCAGAAACACTTGCAGCCTGGACATCCCCGGGTCCATCCGAAAACTCAGACTCTTCAGTCTCTCTAACACCCACAACTATACATCCCTGTGCAGCATCTGCAGACCGCTCTTCTGCCTCTTCCTTCGATTCTTCTCCTTCACCACTCTCAGCAACTACAACCTCCTCGACATTTTCCACCCTGGAATCCAGCTGTCCAGGTTCATGTGCAATGACTAAATTAATTTCTACTGGCGATGGTAAAGCTACACCATCAAGTGACTTCTCACATCCCTGCGTAGACGATGATGATGTTACAGGATCTGGATCCCTCACGAACCGAGATGGAGATACCGGAACAAATTCTGCGGCCTCTGGATTCAACCATGACGCCCTCTTTGAGTCCTGTAATTCAGTATCAACAGACGTTTTCTTGTTGTCTTGTATTAATCCACAGAAGTTATTCCGCTTTTCTTCTTTCTCTTCACCTTCTTCATCCACAACTCTATTAGGCACTGGTACTTCCTCTGGAACCTTTAAAGTTTCCTTACTCTCTAAATAGGAATAACTTGCTACCGGCTCCCTACTTGCCGATGTTTGTTTACTAACATAATTTCTTCTTCCCCTGTTAATTTCATACTTCTTTGTTTTCTGTGCTGTAGCTGTTGTTACCGTCTTCTCACTTGCCACCCCCTTGTAGCCTCCATTACTTCCGGAATATTCAGTTTTTCTGACTGTCTCTTGTGTTCTCCACCGACCACCATGTTTGTCCTTTTCGGCTCTTCCTAATAATCTACTTGAATATTGGACATCTTTGGCAGCTCTTCCCCGGGACTCATCATTCACCTGGACAGTCCTGGCATGCGCACACCACCGGTCCAGGTCCGCAAAAGAACGTGGAGGCTCTGCGAAAACCAGCCGGGATCTCTCTTGGGGATTCAGCCCTTCTTGTATTACCTGTATGACTTCCGTCTCGGGCAACGCCAACCTTAATATACGGGCAGCTTTCCTTACATCATGCACGAAATCCCCCAATGCCTCTCCGTTGGCCTGTAGACGATAGAATAACTTAAACTTCAACTGGTCTTGTCGTCGACGGGGTACGAAGAAATCCAACACCTCCGCATGGAAGGTGTCGACACTGCAGCCCCGACGCAGAATGCTGGTGACCAGCCATGCCAATGAACCCCGGCAATACGGGTATATAAGGGACAAGACCTCCTCATCAGACACACTCGGGAAATCTGCCAACTGCAGGACCAGGTCCAAGAAGACCAGCAACCTGTCCTCATCTACTCCATCTAACACTGAAAGTTTCTGGAGAACTCCTGAAAGGGGGTGGGACAGTTTCTGGTAATATACCCCCACCAGAATTGCACAATTCAAAACCCACAACAACAAACATAAATTTCCACGAAACACCTAACACACAAACATGACTTACAAAAGGAAAATCTTGAGTACTCTCTCTTCCATCGAGAGGACTCCCGGGTTCCCTAGCGCTGCGAAAACCCGATCCACTCCAGAACCAACTCTCCGTCAGCCGCCAGACTCAAAAGAAGAAATGACATCAGACACTAACACTAACATACAATCCACACCACCGAACAACTACCACAACATATAACAATTCAACAAGACATTTATTATAACTTCCGCGACTAAGTCGGGTCAATGACAGTACCGACTTCCGGTCAGGCCATACTGCATCCAGTTAACCTCTCGCGCTATTACTTCATAACTATTTATATAAGGCAGCCCATTCCCATCGTACTCTCCGGTAAGGTCCAATCTCAACAACAACAAAACCCCAACTGAAACGCATGCCACGTGGCGGCACCAGGTTTACAATTGAAATCCCATAGCAATAATTCATACCTAATACCTATATCCATACATACAATATCAAACCTGCCATAGCATCTACCAATTTTCATTTTCAAATATTGCTGATGTTTGATGTTCTTTCCAAACTATTTCCGAGTTGGCAAGCCCCGTCACACCAAAGGACCCAAGGGTTCGACCAAAGAATCGATCGCACTCTGCTACCATTTGTAACCCCTCTTTCAACTTTTAGACTTTATAAAAAAAAACCTTTTTTTTCCTTTTTTTTTATTTTACTTTATATTTATTTTATTTATTTTTTTTTTTGAAAGAGGGGCCACTAGTTATTTAAAACTAGGCAAGAGCCTAGGGAAGCCAAAACTGCGCTGGGTCCAGTATGACGGGACTTGCAATTAAACTCGTTGTTATGCAACAATAACAATTTATTCAGCCATTTCAAATAACATGTAAGTATCACTCCCAGTATACAATATACTTTTATAGACTTGAAAAAACTTTTGTTACAAACTTTTACTCCCCTCCCTGTCATTACAATCCTGTGAAAATATGCACGTGTAATCTCATAAAATTAGAATACATGTAAACATAAGCATAATAATATCTCCCAAATATAAATAAATAGAACATCAATCAATATAAATACATAAACACACATAAATAAATAGTTACATAAATACACATAGCGCACACATATCGATATACACACATATATACTACACACATGTTCACCTGGCAGGCAGCCCATATACATTTCACCATGCCGCCGAAGAATACAATCCTCAGTATCAGTGACCTAGACCCCCATCCCAAACTACTGTAAAAGGGTAAAGTGCTCAGCCTCCATAAAAAACTTTCATAAACCAATCCATTAACCCGTCCGGTTATGACTGCTTGCAACCAATGAAATTATTACAAGTATTCAAAATTTTAGAAAGGTTCCCCCAGATAGGAATGTGCCATCGCCAGGTCAACATGGCTGCACGGCCGTACAAAATGTATAACAGAATTTATGGTTGGAAGTAAGAATCAATAGTGTACTCATATTAACAACTGAACTAGTAATACATTGGCTATGGCAGTAAAAGAAAATGAATGAAATTTCACTTATACTGAATTATTACAGAGTTAAGATAAATTTTATAATATATATAATAAGGTTTATGATTGAAAAGTAAGAACCAATAGTGTGCTCATTTTAACAACTGAACTAGTAATACACTGGCTATGGCAGTAAAAGAAAATAAATGAAATTTCACTTATACTGAATTATTACAGAGTTAAGATAATTTTTATAAAATATATATATAATGACAATTTTAATAAAAAACTTTATAACATCAGCCCCTAATAAAACACATTTGAGGTGCTCCTACAGAATTGGCTTGGCCACAGGCGAGGCCATGCGCACCACCAGATCCAGCAACCTAAAACATGCTATAGACCTGCAGCTAATGGCACCGACAGGTGACGTCCACAGGTTACAGGACCTCCTCAAACCTTTAAATCTACTAAAAAAACCAAACCCATATAGCTATGAATACCCTTAATCAATGCAAGCATAATTCACCCCCCTATCAATCAGTAATCTTAAGTCACCCACACTTTTACCCTAAAAGAAAATTTTGCAGCAAAATTCGGTAACGCATGACCACGTCCGGGCTCACACTTACTCAGGGGGGGCTTAAGCCTTAGTAAAATACACTGACAAAATTTACAAGCACTAATTGTCTCGCTGGACTTGTGTCCCAACAACTTTAACTGGAGATGTTCCAGGAAGAGAATAAGATGTTCTACATTGTAGAGGCAAAAAATATATATAAATGGGTTAAATGTCACCTGGTATAATCCGGCACAAAACCTGAGGTACTCATGATGTATTGTCCATTTCTTCTTCCCGACGGCACAGAAAGAGAATCACTCGTGTAATACTATTGGTGGCAGATGTTCGGCCACCAGGAGAAGTGAATCGGGAATCGTCTTAGGTCGGGAACCCTGAACAATTATATATATTGACAATTACTCAAATGTTACCCAATTCACGATCACCCTAATATTCATGACTCCAGCATAATTCACACACTATCACATGCTCAGATTAAAAGAAAATCTTGAAAAAAATATAAGAATGCACAGAAATGACCTTCAGTAAAAAAATTTAGAAATAAATGACTAGTATTTATAGATTGTTCGTCAACTTAATAATCCCTTATTACAATTTCGAGATGAGTTGCAAATTTAAACAGGTTCAATACATATACAGTTTCATATACCTCTACAATTAGTTAATAAAACATTCTCTTACGCCCCCCTTTGATTATAATGAAATTATTATGACATAATTAGGAAAAATACACAGCCATAATTACTTTATAAATACTTTAACTCAGCCAGTGTTAGCTTTCAAGACATGCATACACAGAATTTAACCCGCGCTTGCCACGTGGTGACTTTCGTATATATATCGCATTGCATCGGCATTAATTTAAGCTAAATTAAAATTCTTTTATTAAATAATAAGTAAGTTACCTTGAACAGACTTACCGGAGAGTCGCGTAGTCGTTTATCTAATCATGATAGATTTTAGCAGACAAAAATTCAACTGGTCGCCGCCGGGAGATATAATGGTTGATGCTGCGTTGGCTGCCAGACGAAAACTGCCCACCGCAGCCACAGGAAAAATATTACGTATCGCTCCCCATAGAGAGCGCGCGGATCGGCAAACAAGCATGCAGATAACAGCGTATACTCCGCTCAAATAATTAATTCACAAACCCCCGCAATGACAGTCACATAATTAACTGGGAAAGGGCCGAGGATTCCAAAACTCGGCACACCCCCACTCCAAAAGGGCAACATGGTTGCCCCAACTGGAACTCAGTGGTACCCTGCAGTGTACCACCCTTATATTCCATACTCGAGTTGATATCGATTTTGGCTATCAGGAGAACAGACCTACAACAACTCACAATCAAAATTTACAACAATCAACAACGAAACAACAGCACACTATCACTCCCCATCATAACTTTCAGAACAGGGGAAACTGACGATCTCCAACTCTCTAACTTTCTCCACGATAACCTTCAGCACAGGGGAAACTGACAATCTCCAGGACCACAATCTAATCATTTCCGGCAAGTCTCTCTAACTCCTTATTGATAGATTTTTTTTTTCCTAAGGGGAGGGATAAGAAAACCGGGAAGATGAAACGGGGCAAGGATTATTTGGTGGTCAATAGTTAGGATTAAGGGTAAGGACCTGGTCCCTCTGAAAAGGAGAATGACTGGAGAAAACCAAGACTCGCGTGGGCAGGGGCGCAACCCTGAAGTAGACAACACCACTGGGAGTGTGGTGAACATCTACCCGCTACCCGTTAACCGCTTCTTCTCACCTTTCTATGGCGAACTTTAGGTACTCGTTCCTTTTGGACACCACTCTCTGAGAGATTATTTCGTGTTGAACTGTACTGACTTGTTTCCTCGGAATCAGGATCAAGGCAACTTACCTCACTACTTTCACCCCGATTTGGATTATCCTCATCATCTAACTCCTTCTTCCACTACTTCCTTTTCTTCCTCTTAAGCAATTTCTCCTTTTTCATCCCCATAATCCAAATCACCATCACAACACTGAACATCCTCAGCATCTTCCAGTTGCTCCTCTGATCCATTTTCAACCGCATCTTCCCTCAGCTCCTCACCAATTTCTTCATCACACTCGTCACCAGCTCCTTCACCAGCTTCTTCACCAACTTCTTCTCCAATCTCATTAAAATCCTCCTTTTCATCAACACGTTCATCATCAACATCATCGCCATCGCGTCCACTACCACCATTCGAACACTGCACATCTTCATCATCTAGTTGCTCATCTGTTCCACCTGGAACTTCTTTCCATTCTTCGGAATCCTCAACACTACTTACAGAAGGCGCCTGCACATCTTCACACACTACATCATTCTCACTCACACACTCCACAATGCTGCCACCAAATTTCTCCTCAACTTCTACCTCATCTCCTTCCACCACACTTGCAGCATGGACATCCCCTTGTCCATCCGCAACCTCAGAAACACTTGCAGCCTGGACATCCCCGGGTCCATCCGAAAACTCAGACTCTTCAGTCTCTCTAACACCCACAACTATACATCCCTGTGCAGCATCTGCAGACCGCTCTTCTGCCTCTTCCTTCGATTCCTCTCCTTCACCACTCTCAGCAACTACAACTTCCTCGACATTTTCCACCCTGGAATCCAGCTGTCCAGGTTCATGTGCAATGACTAAATTAATTTCTACTGGCGATGGTAAAGCTACACCATCAAGTGACTTCTCACATCCCTGCGTAGACGATGATGATGTTACAGGATCTGGATCCCTCACGAACCGAGATGGAGATACCGGAACAAATTCTGCGGCCTCTGGATTCAACCATGACGCCCTCTTTGAGTACTGTAATTCAGTATCAACAGACGTTTCCTTGTTGTCTTGAATTAATCCACAGAAGTTATTCCGCTTTTCTTCTTTCTCTTCACCTTCTTCATCCACAACTCTATTAGGCACTGGTACTTCCTCTGGAACCTTTAAAGTTTCCTTACTCTCTAAATAGGAATAACTTGCTACCGGCTCCCTACTTGCCGATGTTTGTTTACTAACATAATTTCTTCTTCCCCTGTTAATTTCATACTTCTTTGTTTTCTGTGCTGTAGCTGTTGTTACCGTCTTCTCACTTGCCACCCCCTTGTAGCCTCCATTACTTCCGGAATATTCAGTTTTTCTGACTGTCTCTTGTGTTCTCCACCGACCACCATGTTTGTCCTTTTCGGCTCTTCCTAATAAACTACTTGAATATTGGACATCTTTGGCAGCTCTTCCCCGGGACTCATCATTCACCTGGACAGTCCTGGCATGCGCACACCACCGGTCCAGGTTCGCAAAAGAACGTGGAGGCTCTGCGAAAACCAGCCGGGATCTCTCTTGGGGATTCAGCCCTTCTCGTATTACCTGTATGATTTCCGTCTCGGGCAACCCCAACCTTAATATACGGGCAGCTTTCCTTACATCATGCACGAAATCCCCCAATGCCTCTCCGTTGGCCTGTAGACGATAGAATAACTTAAACTTCAACTGGTCTTGTCGTCGACGGGGTACGAAAAAATCCAACACCTCCGCATGGAAGGTGTCGACACTGCAGCGCCGACGCAGAATGCTGGTGACCAGCCATGCCAATGAACCCCGGCAATACGGGTATATAAGGGACAAGACCTCCTCATCAGACACACCCGGGAAATCTGCCAACTGCAAGACCAGGTCCAAGAAGACCAGCAACCTGTCCTCATCTACTCCATCTAACACTGAAAGTTTCTGGAGAACTCCTGAAAGGGGGTGGGACAGTTTCTGGTAGCATACCCCCACCAGAATTGCACAATTCAAAACCCACAACAACAAACATAAATTTCCATGAAACACCTAACACACAAACATGACTTACAAAAGGAAAATCTTGAGTACTCTCTCTTCCATCAAGAGGACCCCCGGGTTCCCTAGCGCTGCGAAAACCCGATCCACTCCAGAACCAACTCTCCGTCAGCCGCCTGTCTCAAAAGAAGAAATGACATCAGACACTAACACTAACATACAATCCACACCACCGAACAACTACCACAACATATAACAATTCAACAAGACATTTATTATAACTTCCGCGACTAAGTCGGGTCAATGACAGTACCGACTTCCGGTCAGGCTATACTGCATCCAGTTAACCTCTCGCGCTATTACTTCATAACTATTTATATAAGGCAGCCTATTCCCCCCGTACTCTCCGGTAAGGTCCAATCTCAACAACAACAAAACCCGAACTGAAACGCATGCCACGTGGCGGCACCAGGTTTACAATTGAAATCCCATAGCAATAATTCATACCTAATACCTATATCCATACATACAATATCAAACCTGCCATAGCATCTACCAATTTTCATTTTCAAATATTGCTGATGTTTGATGTTCTTTCCAAACTATTTCCGAGTTGGCAAGCCCCGTCACACCAAAGGACCCAAGGGTTCAACCAAAGAATCGATCGCGCTCTGCTACCATTTGTAACCCCTCTTTCAACTTTTAGACTTTATAAAAAAAAACCTTTTTTTTCCTTTTTTTTATTTTACTTTATTTTTATTTTATTTATTTATTTTTTTGAAAGAGGGGCCACTAGTTATTTAAAACTAGGCAAGAGCCTAGGGAAGCCAAAACTGCGCTGGGTCCAGTATGACGGGACTTGCAATTAAACTCATTGTTATGCAACAATAACAATTTATTCAGCCATTTCAAATAACATGTAAGTATCACTCCCAGTATACAATATACTTTTATAGACTTGAAAAAACTTTTGCTACAAACTTTTACTCCCCTCCCTGTCATTACAATCCTGTGAAAATATGCACGTGTAATCTCATAAAGTTAGAATACATGTAAACATAAGCATATTAATATCTCCCAAATATAAATAAATAGAACATCAATCAATATAAATACATAAATACACATAAATAAATAGTTACATAAATACACATAGCGCACACATATCGATATACACACATATATACTACACACATGTTCACCTGGCAGGCAGCCCATATACATTTCACCATGCCGGCGAAGTATACAATCCTCAGTATCAGTGACCTAGACCCCCATCCTAAACTACTGTAAAAGGGTAAAGTGCCCAGCCTCCATAAAAAACTTTCATAAACCAATCCATTAACCCGTCCGGTTATGACTGCTTGCAACCAATGAAATTATTACAAGTATTCAAAATTTTAGAAAGGTTCCCCCAGATAGGAATGTGCCATCGCCAGGTCAACATGGCTGCACGGCCGTACAAAATGTATAACAGAATTTATGGTTGGAAGTAAGAATCAATAGTGTACTCATATTAACAACTGAACTAGTAATACACTGGCTATGGCAGTAAAAGAAAATGAATGAAATTTCACTTATACTGAATTATTACAGAGTTAAGATAAATTTTATAAAATATATATAATAAGGTTTATGATTGAAAAGTAAGAACCAATAGTGTGCTCATTTTAACAACTGAACTAGTAATACACTGGCTATGGCAGTAAAAGAAAATGAATGAAATTTCACTTATACTGAATTATTACAGAGTTAAGATAAATTTTATAAAATATATATATAATGACAATTTTAATAAAAAACTTTATAACATCAGCCCCTAATAAAACACATTTGAGGTGTTCCTACAGAATTGGCTTGGCCACAGGCGAGGCCATGCGCACCACCAGATCCAGCAACCTAAAACATGCTATAGACCTTCAGCTAATGGCACCGACAGGTGACGTCCACAGGTTACAGCACCTCCCCAAACCTTTAAATCTACTAAAAAACCAAACCCATATAGCTATGAATACCCTTAATCAATGCAAGCATAATTCACCCCCCTATAAATCAGTAATCTTAAGACACCCACACTTTTACCCTAAAAGAAAATTTTGCAGCAAAATTCGGTAACGCATGACCACGTCCGGGCTCACACTTATTCAGGGGGGGCTTAAGCCTTAGTAAAATACACTGACAAAATTTACAAGCACTAATTATCTCGCTGGACTTGTGTCCCAACAACTTTAACTGGAGATGTTCCAGGAAGAGAATAAGATGTTCTACATTGTAGAGGCCAAAAATATATATAAATGGGTTAAATGTCACCTGGTATAATCCGGCACAAAACCTGAGGTACTCATGATGTATTGTCCATTTCTTCTTCCCGACGGCTCAGAAAGAGAATCACTCGTGTAATACTATTGGTGGCAGATGTTCGGCCACCAGGAGAAGTGAATCGGGAATCGTCTTAGGTCGGGAACCCTGAACAATTATATATATTGACAATTACTCAAATGTTACCCAATTCACGATCACCCTAATATTCATGACTCCAGCATAATTCACACACTATCACATGCTCAGATTACAAGAAAATCTTGAAAAAAATATAAGAATGCACAGAAATGACCTGCAGTAAAAAAATTTAGAAATAAATGACTAGTATTTATAGATTGTTCGTCAACTTAATAATCCCTTATTACAATTTCGAGATGAGTTGCAAATTTAAACAGGTTCAATACATATACAGTTTCATATACCTCTACAATTAGTTAATAAAACATTCTCTTACGCCCCCCTTTGATTATAATGAAATTATTATGACATAATTAGGAAAAATACACAGCCATATTTACTTTATAAATACTTTAACTCAGCCAGTGTTAGCTTTCAAGACATGCATACACAGAATTTAACCCGCGCTTGCCACGTGGTGACTTTCGTATATATATCGCATTGCATCGGCATTAATTTAAGCTAAATTAAAATTCTTTTATTAAATAATAAGTAAGTTACCTTGAACAGACTTACCGGAGTGTCGCGTAGTCGTTTATCTAATCATGATAGATTTTAGCAGACAAAAATTCAACTGGTCGCCGCCGGGAGATATAATGGTTGATGCTGCGTTGGCTGCCAGACGAAAACTGCCCACCGCAGCCACAGGAAAAATATTACGTATCGCTCCCCATAGAGAGCGCGCGGATCGGCAAACAAGCATGCAGATAACAGCGTATACTCCGCTCAAATAATTAATTCACAAACCCCCGCAATGACAGTCACATAATTAACTGGGAAAGGGCCGAGGATTCCAAAACTCGGCACACCCCCACTCCAAAAGGGCAACATGGTTGCCCCAACTGGAACTCAGTGGTACCCTGCAGTGTACCACCCTTATATTCCATACTCGAGTTGATATCGATTTTGGCTCTCAGGAGAACAGACCTACAACAACTCACAATCAAAATTTACAACAATCAACAACGAAACAACAGCACACTATCACTCCCCATCATAACTTTCAGAACAGGGGAAACTGACGATCTCCAACTCTCTAACTTTCTCCACGATAACCTTCAGCACAGGGGAAACTGACAATCTCCAGGACCACAATCTAATCATTTCCGGCAAGTCTCTCTAACTCCTTATTGATAGATTTTTTTTTTTTTCCTAAGGGGAGGGATAAGAAAACCGGGAAGATGAAACGGGGCAAGGATTATTTGGCGGTCAATAGTTAGGATTAAGGGTAAGGACCTGGTCCCTCTGAAAAGGAGAATGACTGGAGAAAACCAAGACTCGCGTGGGCAGGGGCGCAACCCTGAAGTAGACAACACCACTGGGAGTGTGGTGAACATCTACCCGCTACCCGTTAACCGCTTCTTCTCACCTTTCTATGGCGAACTTTAGGTACTCGTTCCTTTTGGACACCACTCTCTGAGAGATTATTTCGTGTTGAACTGTACTGACTTGTTTCCTCGGAATCAGGATCAAGGCAACTTACCTCACTACTTTCACCCCGATTTGGATTATCCTCATCATCTAACTCCTTCTTCCACTACTTCCTTTTCTTCCTCTTCTGCAATTTCCCCTTTTTCATCCCCATAATCCAAATCACCATCACAACACTGAACATCCTCAGCATCTTCCAGTTGCTCCTCTGATCCATCTTCAACCGCATCTTCCCTCAGCTCCTCACCAATTTCTTCATCACACTCGTCACCAGCTCTTTCACCAGCTTCTTCACCAACTTCTTCTCCAATCTCATTAACATCCTCCTTTTCATCAACACGTTCATCATCAACATCATCGCCATCGCGTCCACTACCACCATTCGAACACTGCACATCTTCATCATCTAGTTGCTCATCTGTTCCACCTGGAACTTCTTTCCGTTCTTCGGAATCCTCAACACTACTTACAGAAGGCGTCTGCACATCTTCACACACTACATCATTCTCACTCACACACTCCACAACGCTGCCACCAAATTTCTCCTCAACTTCTACCTCATCTCCTTCCACCACACTTGCAGCATGGACATCCCCTTGTCCATCCGCAACCTCAGAAACACTTGCAGCCTGGACATCCCCGGGTCCATCCGAAAACTCAGACTCTTCAGTCTCTCTAACACCCACAACTATACATCCCTGTGCAGCATCTGCAGACCGCTCTTCTGCCTCTTCCTTCGATTCCTCTCCTTCACCACTCTCAGCAACTACAACCTCCTCGACATTTTCCACCCTGGAATCCAGCTGTCCAGGTTCATGTGCAATGACTAAATTAATTTCTACTGGCGATGGTAAAGCTACACCATCAAGTGACTTCTCACATCCCTGCGTAGACGATGATGACGTTACAGGATCTGGATCCCTCACGAACCGAGATGGAGATACCGGAACAAATTCTGCGGCCTCTGGATTCAACCATGACGCCCTCTTTGAGTCCTGTAATTCAGTATCAACAGACGTTTTCTTGTTGTCTTGTGTTAATCCACAGAAGTTATTCCGCTTTTCTTCTTTCTCTTCACCTTCTTCATCCACAACTCTATTAGGCACTGGTACTTCCTCTGGAACCTTTAAAGTTTCCTTACTCTCTAAATAGGAATAACTTGCTACCGGCTCCCTACTTGCCGATGTTGTTTACTAACATAATTTCTTCTTCCCCTGTTAATTTCATACTTCTTTGTTTTCTGTGCTGTAGCTGTTGTTACCGTCTTCTCACTTGCCACCCCCTTGTAGCCTCCATTACTTCCGGAATATTCAGTTTTTCTGACTGTCTCTTGTGTTCTCCACCGACCACCATGTTTGTCCTTTTCGGCTCTTCCTAATAATCTACTTGAATATTGGACATCTTTGGCAGCTCTTCCCCGGGACTCATCATTCACCTGGACAGTCCTGGCATGCGCACACCACCGGTCCAGGTCCGCAAAAGAACGTGGAGGCTCTGCGAAAACCAGCCGGGATCTCTCTTGGGGATTCAGCCCTTCTCGTATTACCTGTATGACTTCCGTCTCGGGCAACCCCAACCTTAATATACGGGCAGCTTTCCTTACATCATGCACGAAATCCCCCAATGCCTCTCCGTTGGCCTGTAGACGATAGAATAACTTAAACTTCAACTGGTCTTGTCGTCGACGGGGTACGAAGAAATCCAACACCTCCGCATGGAAGGTGTCGACACTGCAGCGCCGACGCAGAATGCTGGTGACCAGCCATGCCAATGAACCCCGGCAATACGGGTATATAAGGGACAAGACCTCCTCATCAGACACACCCGGGAAATCTGCCAACTGCAGGACCAGGTCCAAGAAGACCAGCAACCTGTCCTCATCTACTCCATCTAACACTGAAAGTTTCTGGAGAACTCCTGAAAGGGGGTGGGACAGTTTCTGGTAGCATACCCCCACCAGAATTGCACAATTCAAAACCCACAACAACAAACATAAATTTCCACGAAACACCTAACACACAAACATGACTTACAAAAGGAAAATCTTGAGTACTCTCTCTTCCATCGAGAGGACTCCCGGGTTCCCTAGCGCTGCGAAAACCCGATCCACTCCAGAACCAACTCTCCGTCAGCCGCCAGACTCAAAAGAAGAAATGACATCAGACACTAACACTAACATACAATCCACACCACCGAACAACTACCACAACATATAACAATTCAACAAGACATTTATTATAACTTCCGCGACTAAGTCGGGTCAATGACAGTACCGACTTCCGGTCAGGCCATACTGCATCCAGTTAACCTCTCGCGCTATTACTTCATAACTATTTATATAAGGCAGCCCATTCCCATCGTACTCTCCGGTAAGGTCCAATCTCAACAACAACAAAACCCCAACTGAAACGCATGCCACGTGGCGGCACCAGGTTTACAATTGAAATCCCATAGCAATAATTCATACCTAATACCTATATCCATACATACAATATCAAACCTGCCATAGCATCTACCAATTTTCATTTTCAAATATTGCTGATGTTTGATGTTCTTTCCAAACTATTTCCGAGTTGGCAAGCCCCGTCACACCAAAGGACCCAAGGGTTCGACCAAAGAATCGATCGCACTCTGCTACCATTTGTAACCCCTCTTTCAACTTTTAGACTTTATAAAAAAAAACCTTTTTTTTTCCTTTTTTTTTATTTTACTTTATATTTATTTTATTTATTTATTTTTTTGAAAGAGGGGCCACTAGTTATTTAAAACTAGGCAAGAGCCTAGGGAAGCCAAAACTGCGCTGGGTCCAGTATGACGGGACTTGCAATTAAACTCATTGTTATGCAACAATAACAATTTATTCAGCCATTTCAAATAACATGTAAGTATCACTCCCAGTATACAATATACTTTTATAGACTTGAAAAAACTTTTGCTACAAACTTTTACTCCCCTCCCTGTCATTACAATCCTGTGAAAATATGCACGTGTAATCTCATAAAGTTAGAATACATGTAAACATAAGCATATTAATATCTCCCAAATATAAATAAATAGAACATCAATCAATATAAATACATAAATACACATAAATAAATAGTTACATAAATACACATAGCGCACACATATCGATATACACACATATATACTACACACATGTTCACCTGGCAGGCAGCCCATATACATTTCACCATGCCGGCGAAGTATACAATCCTCAGTATCAGTGACCTAGACCCCCATCCTAAACTACTGTAAAAGGGTAAAGTGCCCAGCCTCCATAAAAAACTTTCATAAACCAATCCATTAACCCGTCCGGTTATGACTGCTTGCAACCAATGAAATTATTACAAGTATTCAAAATTTTAGAAAGGTTCCCCCAGATAGGAATGTGCCATCGCCAGGTCAACATGGCTGCACGGCCGTACAAAATGTATAACAGAATTTATGGTTGGAAGTAAGAATCAATAGTGTACTCATATTAACAACTGAACTAGTAATACACTGGCTATGGCAGTAAAAGAAAATGAATGAAATTTCACTTATACTGAATTATTACAGAGTTAAGATAAATTTTATAAAATATATATAATAAGGTTTATGATTGAAAAGTAAGAACCAATAGTGTGCTCATTTTAACAACTGAACTAGTAATACACTGGCTATGGCAGTAAAAGAAAATGAATGAAATTTCACTTATACTGAATTATTACAGAGTTAAGATAAATTTTATAAAATATATATATAATGACAATTTTAATAAAAAACTTTATAACATCAGCCCCTAATAAAACACATTTGAGGTGTTCCTACAGAATTGGCTTGGCCACAGGCGAGGCCATGCGCACCACCAGATCCAGCAACCTAAAACATGCTATAGACCTTCAGCTAATGGCACCGACAGGTGACGTCCACAGGTTACAGCACCTCCCCAAACCTTTAAATCTACTAAAAAACCAAACCCATATAGCTATGAATACCCTTAATCAATGCAAGCATAATTCACCCCCCTATAAATCAGTAATCTTAAGACACCCACACTTTTACCCTAAAAGAAAATTTTGCAGCAAAATTCGGTAACGCATGACCCCGTCCGGGCTCACACTTACTCAGGGGGGGCTTAAGCCTTAGTAAAATACACTGACAAAATTTACAAGCACTAATTGTCTCGCTGGACTTGTGTCCCAACAACTTTAACTGGAGATGTTCCAGGAAGAGAATAAGATGTTCTACATTGTAGAGGCCAAAAATATATATAAATGGGTTAAATGTCACCTGGTATAATCCGGCACAAAACCTGAGGTACTCATAATTTATTGTCCATTTCTTCCTCCTGACGGCACAGACGGAGAATCACTCATGTAATACCATTGGTGGCAGATGTTCGGCCACCAGGAGAAGTGAATCGGGAATCGTCTTAGGTCGGGAACCCTGAACAATTATATATATTGACAATTACTCAAATGTTACCCAATTCACGATCCCCCTAATATTCATGACTCCAGCATAATTCACACACTACCACATGCTCAGATTAAAAGAAAATCTTGAAAAAAATTTAAGAATGCACAGAAATGACCTTCAGTAAAAAAATTTAGAAATAAATGACTAGTATTTATAGATTGTTCGTCAACTTAATAACCCCTTATTAAAATTTCGAGATGAGTTGCAAACTTAAACAGGTTCAATACATATACAGTTTCATATACCTCTACATTTAGTTAATAAAACATTCTCTTACGCCCCCCTTTGATTATAATGAAATTATTATGATATAATTAGAAAAAATACACAGCCATAATTACTTTATAAATACTTTAACTCAGCCAGTGTTAGCTTTCAAGACATGCATACACAGAATTTATCCCGCGCTTGCCACGTGGTGACTTTCGTATATATATCGCATTGCATCGGCATTAATTTAAGCTAAATTACAATTCTTTTATTAAATAATAAGTAAGTTACCTTGAACAGACTTACCGGAGAGTCGCGTAGACGTTTATCTAATCATGATAGATTTTAGCAGACAAAAATTCAACTGGTCGCCGCCGGGAGATAGAATGGTTGATGCTGCATTGGCTGCCAGAAGAAAACTGCCCACCACAGCCACAGGAAAAATATTACGTATCGCTCCCCATAGAGAGCGCGCGGATCGGCAAACAAGCATGCAGATAACAGCGTATACTCCGCTCAAATAATTAATTCACAAACCCCCGCAATGACAGTCACATAATTAACTGGGAAAGGGCCGAGTATTCCAAAACTCGGCACACCCTGAATATTTTTTATTAGTCTCACAACGACTACTTTAAGTTTTTATGTTTGTTTGTAGAGATCAGCTCCAACAACAATTTACCTGAGCAGACGGTACATCCCTCTGGTCACAGAAGATGTAGGATGGACAGCAGAGTATGGAAGCCAAGAGTGCCCCTCTGACCTGTACCAATTTCTATGTTCGGGAAATGATAGGGAATTAAATACTACAGGGAATTGAACCACCAAGCAAGAAGACAGTAAACCAGATCAAAGATAACAATGTATAAAAATACGAAATGAAAGAAACAAGATGTGGAAGACGGAAGCTCAAATAAATAAGAAACAATGTAACAGAGAATTTCTCAAATCCCATAAAGGAAATAATCCAAATGATCTATTTTCGAGGGGGGACAATATGTAACAAGACATATGAGCCCAATATTTCAGTAACCAAAATATTAACACATGTCATAATAATTGAGTCAATGAGATATCCCAAGTGTTTAATCCAAAATGCCAAGAATGAAACTACATGAGCAACTCATCGAGAAGAATAAACTCACAAACACAAGAGTTAATAAAAAGTAATGGTAAATAACAAATATAATAACATTATAAGAAGAAAGAAGATACAACAAATAGTGATAATACCACAGGAACCAATAACCCAATAGTTTCGGTCAGTAAGGAACAAATGAAAACAAGGAAGAAACATACTACGAGAAAGACACCTAACAACCATGGCATAAGATATAGATTCCAAGAGCCAGTCAACTACAGATTAACATCTTACCCGTATATATAATAACTGAAAAACTTACAGATTGAAAATATAGACAATAACTGACTAACTTAGATTACCCATATACAACTAATAATATTGTAAATGAGTAGGACATCCTATATTAGACAAAGAGTGGAAGTAACAATAATGTTAACATAAAAGAAGCTGTAAATAAAAGCATAATGACATGTTACGCATAGCATCAATATAATGTAAGGAAGAATTAGAATTGTCTCATAATTATAATAATCGTTAGTCAAGTAATCAAAAAATCATGTAAGGTAGAAAAAGGAAATAAATAATGAATTACCAGTTGTCATTAATAACATTAGACTTGAAAAAACAAGGTTAAAAGATGTAAATTTGTATCAACTTAATACACCTTAATTGTATGAATACACCTTAATTGTTGCTACAAATAATAAAACCACATAACCTAAATACAGGTACTTTCCACCTAATTTCATATTTAATAGTAGGTAAAACATACCAAAACTAAAATATTTTGTACCCCAAATCAAGTAGAAGTAATAAGGTTTCTACCAATACCAAGAGTAATTTTTATATAAGAATTCAAGTAAAGAAGGTGAACAAAACCAGCCAAAATGAGATTCACTATGTGAAACATAGACAAAACCACATTGTAATGCTAAATAGGAATAACAGAAGGATACCTAGGTAATAAGTAAGATGTAAAATCACTATTATAATAGCATAAGAGAATTATAAGCAAGGACATAATGTGTAATAAGAATAATTAAGCACACCTGTCATATGACACCAGATGTAATTACTATTATCCAATGCTGTACGCTAAGGAACAGACTAGTGTGTTAAAAAACACAAGACTAACTATCAATATACTACTACTAGCAAACTATTCAAACTAAATAATGGTCTGAAAAGACACTACATTCCCAAATAAGAGTTAAATTAAAGGTACACTTAATAGTGCCATATAGGGGTCATATTAATGACAAAAATACCAAGGAATAACAATACATTCCAAACAAACAAAGACAAACAGTAGTTGTAACAACTCAATGTTTACAACTGGGGCAACACAGAAGTTACCCAGATACCTTTTATAATAAGTAATTTGTAAATACAATTGATAGACTCTTAGGCTAAGTCAATGGTAGCATAAGCACTATATTTTGTCATTAAATATAAGTAACAAATAAGTGAGAAGTGTTGAAGGACTTGGAAGGCATGCTCACAAGGAGATATGATTGCCATTAAATAGTTTTAGTTTAAGAATAAATACAATTAATAGTGAATAGTGTAATGTGATAATCTCAAACATTAACTCCCTTAATAATGAACGAAAGCACACCATGAGTGAACTCTAAATAAAGAGCCAAGTGTTACCAATACAGTGATAAACTTAGATTTTAAATCTATGCCATAATAAGAAAGTTATTACTATTATAAAATATTTGTGTCAAATCGAGCAAATGTTTATAATCTCAACCCAGACTCCCCACGCTAAGAACAACAATTAAAATACTGCACGGAGGGGGTATGTGCATCAAATTAAAGATCGTCAACCAATCAGATCCAAGAAATTAGCCAATTTTACAACGACCACAGGATGGAACGGCAGATTGAGGTGCCATTTCGAGACACTTTTTAATCAACTGCAGAGGGAAGCAGACGGCTACTCGTCACCGCAAGGAAACAGCTGTTTACATAATTTGTGCGCGTCACCGTTGTCAACAAAGCAACATAACCTAAATTTGTGCCAACATAACTACACTAGTATTGAAGATGTTTTAAGTGTAACAGTGCGTTAATAAGGACTGCTAAGTGTATAATCCATAGCAATTCCAGGATTTAATTTAAAAAAAGGGAGTACAGTGATTCTCTCAAAATTAATTAAGAATTTGAAAAGACGATATAATCAAACCACATTCTAATAATGTGTCTAAATAAAGTATGTAGATTATGGTGCATTATTAATATTATTCAATCAACAGGACTAATGACAATCCTCAACTTAATTTGAATATTCTATTTTTAAGAATTTTGCAAACAATTAATCATTTATTATGTATAAATACTGAGTGTGACATAACCACACCTGATTAAAGTTGTTGTTTACTAAACATAGATCAAACCAAAAAGCATTCATAAGCGATTGAGAATTGTTGACTGTCTGAAACAATTAACGAAAGTTAATGAAAAATGCAAAATGCTATTTATGTTTTGTAATTTAGGAAGAGTCTACTACTATTACTATTTAAATGTTTATGTCTATTATGAATAAGAAACTAAGGTTGTTAAGCTATATAAATACTTACAACTATACAGTTACCTTTTATAGAGTCAAATGATGATTCAGATGTTTCATTAAACAACACTGTTTCAAAATATTATTTTATTGTTCACATTTTAAATGTTTTATCAAGAGTTATTTTAACGTTAACAAACGTTCTTTGAATCATTTATTGTCGGTTGACTAATAATTTAGTTAACCTAAAATGTCCAAAGCAGACATGGTTATAATTTTGAAATGTTAATTATTAAGAGATGATTGAGTTGTAATCGTCTTCAAACTGCCTAATAACGGTAGAATAAGAGTTCTAGTAAATAATTTGGTATTCTGCAAGCTAAAAGAACCCACATATGAATTAATTAATTTAACTAAAAAGCAGTCTAATCACACACTGACGTTGTAAATCAGTTTTACCACCCTGAGACAAATTTTATGAAACAAACAACTAATGTTATTTAAATTTGAATTAAAATGGTTAATGATACTTTAGATCATTAAAAAGAGTGTTAAACAGAATAAATTATCATTTTATACGAGCAAACGGAGTCAGTTAGTTCATTTCAGTAGACTAGGTATTTCAGAATAGGTGAACAACTCTTATTGGATAGCCCGACACGCAGCGGCGAATTTGAATACGGTAAGTCAATCTACAGATTAGATTGCTACATCGACCCTGCAAGATCGACAAGACTCACCACAAGTAAGTGATCATTCTTACCAAATATTTATGCTTTCAGCAAGGAATCTACGTCACCATTTTGCCTAGTCGACGGAAGAATAACAACTTAAAATAAATTAACCAAAGTTTAAAACACTTCGCTAACTAACTTCCAGTGCATTCATCAGATTTATTTACATTGGATTCAATGAACGATTGAATTGAATTGAATAAATCAATAAAAATAATAAAAATAAACATAAAAGTTATTAAAATTTTAAAACAATCAGACGGTCATTAACAAACCGGTAACCAGTTACGTTACAATATGAAGAAATAAACTATATTGTATTTTCATTTGTATCATCTATGAATCTTACTTAGAAAATAATAATGCTACAAAAATATAAAGTTTACTCACATATTAATATGATGAAAGTCCAGATAACGATTGGTCCAGACAGACAAGTAAGGGTTGCACAAATTATTCATATTTTCTTTTAAAAGAGTTCCGCATGCCATGTCTTTAAGTGTGCAAAAGTATCTATCACCCTTTCCTTGAAAGTTGGGTCATTTGTGCTCATAAATGTCAATTCTTTTTCAACGGACAATGTAGCCAATTGTGATCAGTGGCGTGGCGTGGTGTGGGTATATAATACCTGTTGCCAGTTGTGACAGGCCTAAAACTTAACCTAAAAATTAATTTGAATTTTTTCTTGTACCAAGTGTTCTTTTTCGAGCATTTTCTATCATTCGATAGGAGGAAAAGAGGGTCCCGGTTCAATGGGATCTGACTCTCATTATACTTACACAGAATAAATCAGAACACAAACAATCGAATTAAAAATAATAAAGGCACACAGAGAACACATGAATAAATGAACAAACACAAATAGGTATATAGTAACTGCTGCACGTCGGTTCTGAAAAAAAAGAACATAGCTGCTAACTCAATGTTTTGCCAGTTTATACAGCGGCAACACATTGGGTGGACAAATGTGTCCCCCCCTCCGCAGTTGTACAATGAAAACTACAAGGTCAATGACTGTACAAAGTAAAACATTGCCAATGTCTGAGCCGGCAACACAAGACGGTGCAAGTGCACAGCAGTTCAAAAGCAATGCTATGCTTTTCTTCAAGTTTGCCTACTAATATTGTTCAGATTTCAGATTATTCAATAACTTGAGTATTTATTCTGTGATATAATTAATATTATTTTCTCTTATTTCCAATTTGTTGCTGCCGGCAACAGCAGTTACATGGACGCCATGGTACTGATTGTGATACTCTTTTATAGCATTACGAAGGCATGTTTTCATTCTCTTCAGTGTACTCATTGAATGCTCAGTTGAGGCAAATGTGACTGGAATACTTAGTACTAATTTCTGTAACTTTAATGTTTATTCATACACACTACAGACTTGATTCTCTACAATATAGGTCTATTCTAGCAGTTTAACACAGAGAAATATTTTATCATCACTGCTGTAGATGTTTTTTTAATATCTCATTGCACTGTTTCCGTTTATAACGGGAACACACATTTCCGTTTGTCAAATAGGAGTTGAGGAAAATTCCTTCAAACTATTTTTTTTCATTTGTTGAATGTTTCACTGATATATTTTGCCTGTAGAACATTAAACAGACGTTGAGTAAATACAAAAACTATATTTTCAAATTCGTTGAATTAGGCAATTAGTTCCAATGTTACAGAATTAAGAATCTCATAAGCAACATTCTTACATACTTCACTCAGAAATTCCTGCAATACATTATTGGGATCAGTATTCATAGTATCCATACACCTCCATTCGTCCATACAGTTTTGCAGCATTTTATTTAAACACAGAGCTGCGATATTTTCTTTCATGGTCCTAATTTCATTTATGGATAGTTTACATCATGGCTAGATTTTGCCTGTAGAACATTCAACAGATGTTTAAATACAAAAATTCGATCATATACAAAATGAAAGATGTCTACTTTAAACTGCAGCACTCATAGGCTCAGAATCCTAGCCATCAAAATTCAGTAACAAGAAAAATCACACGATATATATCTCTATAATGTTCTTTGATCACTGAAACTTTCCGCGAATAGCAATTCCACCGGGTTGATGTTGGGTGAGAAAGTTTAAACCTTTGTCCTCAGAGTAAATCAGATCTAGCAGCAGATCTACTGAAGAAACTATGAAATGCAATTACATTGTAAATGAACAATTTAACTTCTTTAATATTTTTTGCAGTGTGTAACAAGATCAAATTAAGTTGGTGATCATAGTAATGCACACAAATATTAGGTGTGGACACTGCTGATGAACAACAGTTTGTACTCCACAGCGACGACTAGCCATCACAAAAGCACCGTCATATGTTTGGCTTAATGATTTATTTTTGATCCTATATCCTTTAAAAAGTGAAATAATTTTATTAGCCAACCCTTCTGTGATTCTGTTGAAAGAAACCTCACAAATACCTAAAAACCGTTCCTCAATTTTAAAACCATGAACATATCGCACAACGTTGAGCTTTAACAAATATATCAGTCATTTTGTCAGCTTCAACGGAAGCAAAATCAGCCTGGTTTATTTCATCATTAATTTTTTCATTAATAGCGATAGAAACAGACTCAATTAAATCATCCTGAAATTCGAAGACTTGCCTTTAAATACAGTTCTGGAATCTAAATGTTCCTTCATGAAAGACTCTTCCGTTGCCAGTACATTTAAAGTTTCTAAGTAATTGCCCTTATTAAGAGACTACTCATTTTCCTTGTGGTCCCTAAAAGCTAACTCTTGCCTTCCTAAATAACAAACATCCATCAAATGGCCTATTGTCCTTCAATTTCATGCAACATTTTCATTTTCATTGTGCTATATTGCTCAAATTCTGGATGATTCAGACAAATAATGTTCAATTCTGTTATGTCCTAGCATGTTAAACATCTTACACTTTTTTAATGAGTTTTGCTACCAGTATGTTTAATGGTTTTTGCTATAGTTATGGTTTTTGTTATAGTGCCTACTACATGGTTCTTCTCCATCAAACACAAAACAATAATAATTGTAGTGTAGTTTTTTCTTTTACAACCAGAGCGCCACCTATACTAACTACACTAAACTTTCTTAAATTTTCTGATGTTTCCATCTTTCTGCGACTAATCTAATGGCAGGTGAGATATTTTTGACTTGAGCAATACCTTTTACTCTGAAGATAACGTACTAACAAAAATGTTAATGAATCAAACATGTCACAGTTCATACTTCAGCGGTAGAGCTGATACTAGCTGTGGTCAGTTTGCTCCGATTAAACAGGATACTTAAAACACTGAAAGGATGACATTTAAAAAAATGTTTATTATTAAATAATTAGTTCCTGAATGATTACACTTTTTAGTCTATAACACTATATACAAAATTAAAAATAATTTGTGAACACAAAAGAAATACTGTGCACCGCAGAATAAACAAACACAAAGTGACCAGGCCAGAATTCTGTACTGTTCCATGAGGAGAGACATGTCTTCCAATGTGGTGTACATGACACATTTTTATGCTGCGTGTGCAGGGCCACTCTTGTTGTCATCCACCAAAGCCCACCTCACCTTCAAACTTGTTAAAAAGACATTTCAAATAAAGTCTACCCAGCTATTCCATTTGAAGTTGCATCTCAGCAAGGTTTTGGTATCATGCTCGTGTAATATTTAACTTCTTAAATTAATTTTATTCCCTTTCTGAGTTAACTTGCACGAGTGCATGCACACGCACACGCACACACACACACACACACATACACACACACACACACACACACACACACAATATTGTTAATAGTTTTTGCAGATGCAATTGTACAATGTGGACAAATTACTATTAGGATGCTTTTGATTTGTAAAATAGTAATTACTCCACATATGAGGATTCCCTGCAATATTTATGATGCAATGAATTTGAGAGGGAACATTAAAAAATAAACTAATTATTCATTTCTAATAAAACTTTTGGACCACAAAAAATCTGAAAATGTGAACTGTTCAATTAAAATTGTGCATTTGATTGAATTAATATAATATAATATTGAACACCTTTGATTTAATATAGTTCAAGAACACCTTGGGTAACAGCAGCTGTTATATGTTTTAGTTTAAAGGAAACTTTTTAATGCAGTATTTGTTATATTTATAACACTGTATATTATTATCTTTGATTTTGTTATTCTATAAAGGGCACAATAACTGGGCAACAAAATAATACCTGTACATTAACCAAACTGTCACAAACTTTGACAACTTGTGGAGGGGGCAGAACCACTTTGTAAGTGGTGGTGGGGACTATTCATTCATTCTCAGTAGTAGAGTTAACATCCATAAGTACAGTTTGCTTGTTTTCCACAGTATGTTCATTTATGTTCATATTAGTTTATTGTTTTTGCATTGATCTGGCCTGCAAGACCTCAACTGGTTTTAAATATCTGTAAATCAGTAAAAAAATGTCTACTATTGTGAAAAATTCTGAAAAACAGACTAATTTCAAGGCATCATATTCCCTATAGTACACTTTTAAAACTGACATCTGTGCACAATCATTTTCTCCACAAACAAGCTTAAGGAACGAAACGTATTAAATTAAAAATATATGTTTTTGACTGTTTTAATGCATTTATAAATTTTTGGCACATTTTATGTATAATCAGAGGCGGCTCACTCATAAGGGCACATGGTCACGTGCCCCACCAAAAAAACACGAAATAAATAAATAAATATTGTAGAAACGTCCTCGTTTCAAATGATAGTTTGTAACAGTGCGAAGTCTGGAGAAATGTGGCAACGCGAAAACAAATGTGGCAACATAGCGATGGTCACAGCGACTGTTGTGACCCAGGTCGCACTACTCCCTTCCACTTCTCAACTCTCTTGTGGTGGGAGAGCGTAATGCTAAAATCCCATAGCATTCGGTCACCCAGACTATGTGACCATTGACCAAACATTTACAGTCTTCAGGTAGTAAACTCTGAATCCTGTAGGTGCGCCACATTACTGCAACTAACGGATATGAATCGGAGCTATTTAGTAGACTATTACATTTTACCGCCATCTGAGCTGTTCTATAATACTAATAATTACTGTTACTTTCTTAGTGTATGTTGTTCGAAATAATGTTATTATAGTGTTTCTATCGTGAATATGATTATAATAATTTTTGCGATTTTATATAATTTTAAATTATATTCTCATTGAAGGAAATATTAAAATAGAACGTGTACCTAGAGCGGTTATGTTATGTGCTACACGATAGTTGTGGTGGCAGTGCTTATAGTAATTGTATAAATTGTAGTGTTACAAGTTTACAAGTGGTTTTCAGTAATCAGTGTTACGCACGCGTGTAAATAACGGTGTTGAAAATATTCAAGTGTCGGTATTTTGTGTGCTTGTGTAAATCTCTGAGACAAAATGAATGATGTCAAGTATTTACAGAGTAAAACTTTGTGCTATGAAGATAGGTTAATAGCAAAACAATTGGGTCCACCAAGACCGCAGTTGTCTATCAACCAAGTGTTTAAGGACAAAAACAGAACCTATAATAGAACTTTCAATACCACAGTGTACGAAAAATGGGAATGGATGTGCGGATGCCCCACAATCAATGCTTTATTTTGCTTTGCTTGTCTTCTGTTTGGCGGTGAAGACACGTGGACTAAGTCGGGCGTTAAAGATCTGAAACATTTACCAGAAAAGAGTAAGAAGCATTCGCTGTCTAAATGTCATTTAGACAATGAAATGAGTTTAGCCGTGCTAGGTATTGTAAATATTAGATTGCAACTCGATGATGGTTACAGAATTTCTGTTCGTAAACATAACGAACTTGTAGACAAGAACAGATACATCTTGTCTCGAATAATTGATGCGATTAAATTTTGTGGGGAATTTGAATTAGCTTTACGTGGCCACGATGAAACGGAAGAAGCAGACAACAACCCAGGGATTTTTAAAGGACTAATCAATTATACTGCAGCACTTGACAGTGTTTTGAAAGATCATTTAGAAAATTCAACAGTGTTTAAAGGAACCTCAAAAAAAATTCAGAACGAACTTTTAGATGCCATTTTGTCAGTGTGTCGAAAAAATATTGTGACTGAAATTTCTACGATAGACTTCATATCACTTCAGGCTGATGAAACAACTGACAGTTCGTGCAAAACACAGATGGCACTGATTTTGAGATATCTCATTGAAGGGAGAATAATTGAAAGGTTTTGGGGTTTTTTTGAAGTCCCTTTTGATAAAAGTGCTCGAAGTTTAGCCTCGACAATTTTAGGACAGTTGGAAGAAATAGGAATATACAAGTCCCCGGAAAAACTAATTTGTCAGACTTACGATGGTGCATCTGTCATGAGTGGTCAGAAAGGAGGGGTCCAGTGTTTGGTTAAAGAGAAGTATCCAAATGCAAATTTTATTCATTGTTATGCCCATCAAGGGAATCTGATTCTTCAAAACTCAACATCGTCTGCCTCCCAGAGTAGAATATTTTTTCAAGACCTGCAAGGAATAGGACCATATTTTTCAAGATCTCCAAAGAGGATGGATTATTTAGTAGAAATTGTAAAAAAAAAAATTGGGTCTGTGCCTCCTACAAGATGGTACTTTCAACACAGGGCTGTTAATACTGTGTTTGAACATAAAGATAATCTAATAAAATGTTTTGAACACATTAGGGACATAGAGATTTCTGACAAAAGTGCTTCTAGCCAGGCTGCAGGATTTGTACGAACTTTGAGGGATCCTCAGTTCATTTTCTGGTTGACTTTTTTCCACAAAATTATGCCTCATGTGGCGATTTTCTTTGATTGCATTCAACAAAGAAACATTGATGCAATAAAAATGAGAACATTTGTTAAACATTTTGTGTGTGCAGTGGTTAATATTCGTAAGACCTATGAAGACAGTGAAGTGTCTGTAAGTGAGCCTGTGACTAAGAGACAGTGTGTTGAACAATTAAGTAATAGGAGCAACCGTGTGGCCGCTTTGGAAGTATGTGATATGATTGTGAACAATATTAATGAAAGATTTCAATTTTCAGATCATTTATGTGTTTCCAAATTGTTTTTAGTTGAAAAGTTCCCACAGTACTGTGTTGAGTTTCCGGAAAATGATTTTCAGACTACAATTAAATTTTATCCAACAATAAATGGTCTGAAACTGAGAACCGAACTAGAAGTGTTATACAGTCGTGAAGATTTACGTATTGCTTCTGGTGCAACACCCTCATTACAGTTTTTCCTTGATAATAACATGTTTCGTACCTTCTCAGAGTGTGTGACTATTTTAAAGATAATTGTTACCATACCGATGACAACTGTTGAAAGTTAAAGGTGCTTTTCTACATTGAAAAGAATAAAAACATTTTTAAGAAATTCCATGGGCACTGGTAGACTGAATGCATTGGCTATGCTATCCATAGAAAAAAAAATGATTCATGGAATTAAAGATTTCAACAAACAAGTGATAGAGGAATTCGCTACATCTAAAAACAGGAGAATGGAATTGTTATACAAAAAGTGAAATACCAGGTAAGACCTTCTATATTTTTTTACCTAAGTACTAATTACCGCGAATGGTGGCCCACCTTAGATCCTCCCCACTGTGTGCCCCTCCCATTTCATTACTCACGAGCCGCCACTGTGTATAATGTGTACCAACTTACAAAAATTGTTTAAATGTAGATTCGACTAATAAGGTCTCACTTTAAAAGAGAACACATTCTTTTAAAAAGTATGGTTATGGGTATTTTTAGAGTTTTTTAATGAAAATGTTATCCCAAATAAACTACAGTGGCATCTTGATACCACGAACCTCAATATGACGAATTTCTTTCAATCCTCTTGAATGTCCCAAAACACTAAATGTTAAAAATACCTCTATAACCTGAAATTCCTTAGTTAAAAACCTTGATAAGCAGAATTTTCGTTGATTTGAGATCAAAATACTGTACCAATTAACCTTTATAACATGAATTTTTACTCAACAGAACCTCTATAGCACGAATTTGACCTCTATAAGATGAATTACCCACAGTAGCGAGCTCAGTAAGCCAAATGTTATGAAGCAGGACCTTGATAACCCAAACTTTTTATAATCTCCTTGAGATTCGTGTTATCAAGGTTCATTTGAAACACGTTAAAAAAAAAGTAATTACAACTTTTTATCCTATGTATCCTGATGCTGCTATTTAAGAAAACCATAATTTAAGACACTGTCATTTTTGCAAGTTTTCCCACATAGTCCCTTCAATTTTAGTCCTTTAGTGATATAAAAAATAAAACTGTCAAGAAATAAATAACCTTCTGATTTTATGTATGATATTTTGTCTCTTGTTTTGGGGTAAAAGGAGAAAAAAGCTATTTAATGAATTCTCAAAAATAGCAAAAAATGCACGTGACAAACATTTTCTCATCGCTTTAAAAGAAGGACTATGCCAAACATCTCTTCAAATAGTGTAACTATTCTGTGATCATGTCTGTCAGGTGGCCCATATGATTATCCTAAATAAAGCTCATTGACTTTAGGCCTCCTTGTACGACGGACTTTTACTTGTTGAATACACAACGCAAGACACATAAACTCACACGAACACACACCGTTTGCAGGTGACCTTGAGGCATGCATGTTCATGTGAGTTTGTGCATCTTGTGTTGTGTAGTCAGTGTGTGTGTGGTGACTTATAGATTTCATGGTTGGTAAGTTTTATTTATTTACTTTTGTTTGTCAGCTATATATTATATAAATACTTTAGTGTGTTCTGACTCTCTGTTGGTTGTGGGACAGAGTATTGTTTATCTTTTATTTTTGTTTTTTCTAGAAGACGGCTACCAATTTGTTGTGTATCCAAAATGCTGCTTTTTAATAAAAAAGCAGTGATGGGAAAAGTCTGTCTTACTGGTACGCCTAACATCAGTAACAGATCACCAACATTTTTTAAAGAAATTCTCATTTACCTGTTATGGGGTGATCTAAAGTGTTGAGTAAGTGAATGTTTGTCTGAATATTTATAATATAAAAGTGAATTTTGCAAACTGTTATCCTCTAACTTCTCAGTTAGCAAGTGAAAACAAATATGCAGATAAAACTGAAGATAACTACTAACTGAAAGACACAGGAAGAACTGATGGAAAATTTTATTATTCCCCCAGAAGTGAAAGCAATAATCTGATTCTGATACGGAAATTATGTCAGATGAGGGCAGTAACTGACAGTTCACGATTAATTAAAATCTTTTAAAAATAAATCTAATAGTTTTATACATACAATTCTATGTACACTGGACAATTCTTTGTGTTCATGAGCATCTTTAGATCGTGTTTATGTTTAGTGACAAACAGTATGATAACCAGTGAAAGTTGGCAGCAGATTCACATTTACTAACTACATGACACACAATTTTAAAACTTTTATAGTGTATTACATCAGTTTTTCTCTCATCATGCAACTCTTCGCTATTAAGTAATGTATTGCTATGAAGGAGGGCAAAAAAAAAGATGGCAGGATGTTGTTGCAGATATGAAGATGTGCTGGGAGTGCAAGGATGGAAGTCCTTTACTCCCAATGTACTGAGAAGGAGGAGGTGGTGGAGGAATATAATCATGAAAATCCCTTACTTGAAAAAACTCATAAACTTAACTAAATGACTAATTATTTGGTCTGTACTGTAACTTCTACATACTGATATTGTAATGGTACATATCTTCAACAAACAATAACGAAGAAACATGATAAGAATAAATTATTAAATACTTAACACTATGATTAAAAGGGATGGGTCAGAGATAAAAGAATGGGTAATTAAAATAATAATACGATCAAGCATATGAAAGTAATCATAAAAGTAACCTCTGAAAAAAAAGTAACAAGCAATGGACAGAAATGTTGAAAACAATGATACATGGCGATTTAACCATAATAACCCAATAGATGGTAAGTGAGAAAGTAGAACCAACCCCAACACTAAAAGAAAGGATATATAAATAATAACAAATGAAGATGAAAGTAGAAACAGCCACAACACTAAAATAAGGATGTATGAATTGTAACAAGATAAATGGATAACTAGAACCAGCCCTAACACCTATGAAAGGATATATGGATCATCACCAAATGAAGTAAAAGCAGTAAAAGTGCACAACACCAGTGATAGACCAAGTGAAAAAGAGACCAATCAATAATAATTGTAAATAATGATGATAAATGTAAACCCAGACAAACAATGTAAAATGAGAAGCGTTAAATCTCAATAACTTAAATTTTAGAAGGGTACACTAACCCAAATGAATAGAGATAACTATGACAAATCAATCTGATACAACATAAACTTGTTAACGGTATAATTGAACCTAGTAAAGTGAGAGATAGTGAATTAGAGTAATAATGAACATTTTGTAAAATGAGAAAGAGAATTTAAGTAAGCAATACCCACCAGTAACACTTAAATCAAATATAGAGTGCAAGGTGATAGTATTAAAATACCCAATTTATATAGAACCTCATTGATAGTGATAGACACTAATAAATCAGTGTAAAAGATTTAAGAGTGAATAGTGAAGGTGAGTGAAAGCTAATAATTGCTAAACACAGAAAGGACTGTGGCAATTAAAAGCAATTATCAGTGAACACCAGTGTACACGACAAACTAAACCAAAGTGTAGTAGGTTAAGTAATTAATGGAGTTCAGGTAGTAGCAGTATTGGCTACTTATCATATTTTAATTTAAAGCCAGTAGTATTCTAAGTTGGCAAATAATATTATTACCAATGTATTTCAGAAAAAAATTACTATTAGATACACTCTATAGAAGAAAATACACAGTATAGATGATTGCTGAGGTACAGAGGTAAAACCAAATACTATTAATATAAAATGATAGGAAAAGGATTTAAATATAATATGGTAAAATGTTATTAAAGTTCCATGTTAATGACCTAATGTCATTTGAATTTAGTTATAAGGAAATATCATTGTGTTCA
Source organism: Magicicada septendecula (assembly GCA_034769895.1). Lineage (NCBI taxonomy): Eukaryota > Metazoa > Arthropoda > Insecta > Hemiptera > Cicadidae > Magicicada > Magicicada septendecula. The sequence continues at coordinate 1,206,784,017 of CM068367.1, forward strand.
AATACAGTATTTAATTGATGTTTATGTTTTTATCTGTTATAATATGTAATAATGATAACTCGCCAAAGAGTATGAAGAGATGAAGAGAATGAACATTGTGAGTAATGACATGCAAATAATTATGTTTAATGAATAGAAATGTGTCTGTGGGAGTTATGTAGACCATAAGACTAAATGCTATACTGTATTTTAAATAATAGGGAATAAGAAATAATAATTCCATTACAAACAAAAGCAGTAATAAGAAACAAAATAAATTCAGACAAATCCAATGACATTGAAAAAGCAGTTATAACAATAGACAAGCCAGAATATGGAACTAATAAAGTAACATACAATTACAATAGAACAGACATAAAACCATTCAACAAATGAATAAATCATGTATTAAACACATCAGAACCTATACAAGGGGAAATAAAATGTAATCTCTCTAATTTAAGAAAAATAGCCAATTGCTGTTTAGGCCTAGGCAAATGCCTAACTGTAAAACAACAAAAACTGCAATTTTTAAGAATTACACTATAACATTAGCAAAACTAATGCAAGTAAACAATAAAAGACGATTAGGCAATCATATTAAGAAAGAAATGTTAAAGTAATCATGTAAATTAAGAAAACAGTGTAATTAAACAATATCAACATAACTGTCAAAATGTTAATACATCAGTAAACCCAACCTTATTGGATGTTAAATTAATCCTTGAAACAAAATACGAACAGTGGTGATGATATTTAATAATTAAAATTTAATACCGAAGATTAATTGCATTCAGAAGATCTGTAACCATTTTAAATAAAAATTCAAATCTCCTAACAATGGTCTTAAGTCAAATTTAACCAATCAGAATCTTTGAGTTACCATGACAACATGAGAATATTGATGATTTTCAGTTAGGAACGAGAGAATCTATAGTGACGCTTACGAGGAGAGATGCCACGTAAAGGGCCCAAAATTTTATTATAAAACAGTAAAAGTGCCCATATTTTATGAAGAGAAGGACCATACTAACTGACGAGGAGATGACCCATTCAACCCAGACCAAGGACCAGCTTAATTAAATCCAGATGTATTGAAAATAAGTAATTTAACAAGAAGAAGACGCAAGGCGTACCTGAAGCCCAAGATTTGAAGAAAGAAGTATCGACATCGATGAACCCAACCTACATTAACTATTGACACTACACTTCCTAGCAACTGACAATAAGTATTGCTGAATTGATTAAATATCTGAAATAAATTCTCTTTCAAAATTCTCACTAAACTGTGAACTCTCACTATCACTGATGGTATTATTTTTCAAAGATTGATAAATAAAACATAATTTACGAATACTAACTAACAGTTATAACCTAAGTATTATACGAATGACACCGTCATACACTTTGACACCCCACAACATTGAATCTATTGTAAACCTTGTTCAATTTTAATTCTCACGATTATAAAGTGATATATTGAAATTTATTATCTTGTTTTAAAACTTCTTTGTCGTACTTAAAAGGACTCAATTGGTAAATTTATTGTGTATAAATAATCAACGCCGTATCGTGGTGACAGAAAAACATTGTATTACCAACCCAGCCTTCCGCTGAGTGAACGATTATTATTTGCCGAGGCTAAAAATATTATATTAATCACAATTGTGTATAAGCGTTAATGAAGAGTAACAAGTTCTGAGCCAAATAAAAAAGTTTGTATCATTAATAACTGTCCAATAAATATTTACAAAATATTATGTATGTTATGTTATGTAGCAGCGAGTAAAACTAACCAACATTGTTTTACGTTGGTAACACGTTCAGGCGAGATTCGAGTTCCAGCCAGTTGGCGAACAATTCGAATCAACTCTACCATACTGTAAAACAACCCAGATAAAAACTTTTAATTGTTTTCTAGCAAAACAATTTGGCGCCTATCGGGAAGAAATAAAGAGAGAAAAAGGGACAGGTAAGGACACACCAGCTACACGACGCTTTTATCACACAGAACGAGACTTAATAATGTTTGCAAATAAAACACTAAAACTCAATATTTAAAATTATAAATACATTAAACACGACACATCCCGTTTACTACAATATTAATTTTTTGAAGTATTTACCAATCTATAAATTTGGAGCTTAAAAGTGATTAGGTAAATTTAAATTGAGCAAAATGAAATATACAAACATGGAGCAATAAGGTCTTGAATATTGCAGCAAATTGCCAGAAGTGTATTAAACCTATATTACACTATGCAACTGATTTCAATCGGAAATCACTACTTTAGTTAATAGTATAGTATTACAGTAACTGCAATCATCTCGTCAAGTAATGAGGAGCTGTTTCTACTCACCTTGAGTAGAATGAATTAATTAATAAAATGTGAACGAGAAGGTGATGAAAATTCTATCTTCGTCCCACGTTATCCACAAGAAAGGATACAGAAATGTACTATTCATTATTTGATGAACTTTGTGTGGATGAAAGCACGTTTTCTAGTTTTTTACATCCACATGTCCAAATCTTCTTTTGATGAATGGCTCAGTTACATAAGTCAAGATTCTACTTGTATAGATGCTAAACTGAGAAGAAGTATGCTGTGTCTATTTTTGTCTTAAAACAGTTCGTTAAGATTCATTGGCAAATAATTTTTTTGCCAAATTATCCTTCTTTATATTGTTCTCTGTGGTTTGCACTTTTTCTTCCATGTTGACAAACACCAAAGAGCACAAACAATCAACCAACACAAGCAAACTTCACAATACTTACTGATGTTATATCAACAAGCAAGTCTCCTGAGCTGTCTGCAGTACATGCAGAATGGGGAAGTTGCACACAATTGGTTGCCTAGTGTATACTGCATTTGAATCAATGTTCCCCATCAAGTGTGTGAGACTAATAGTTGTATGAGGAGTTGCATGGCTTGCACCTGTCTTGTAATTGACTGCAGACTGTACGAACTGACTGCACTAAGTGCAATACATCTCATTTAAACCAATACCCGACAAATATTTCTGCAATCAGGTACATAGTGTAATAGAGGCCTTGGTGGTCATGCTGTTCAGGAGGGGAGTGAATTGAGTTGTGGCAGTTAGCTGACTGTGCAGATAAAATTCAGCTAAGTTTTTTTTGTTTGTTGCCAATTTATAATTACATATACAGACTTTAGATACTTTAGTAATGTTCTTTACAATCCTCTTTATATTTTTTACCAAGATAAAGTGAATAGTACAGAACAACTATAACACCAATATAGTGGATAAAGTTATGGAAAATATTAACAGGAACAAAGCTAAAAATGAACCAAAACAAAATAACTGTGTATGGTTATTGACACACACAGGAACACATATAATAAAAATTATACTAAGTTTTAAAAAATATCGAGTAGATATAGCAGTTAAAAAAATGTGAAACACTATTTAATAAGATAAGGAATAAAAATATAGAAGAAATCCCAATATTACAGAAAAATGGGGTTTATAAATTAAAATGCAGGTTGTCTGACCATAAACAAGGAGAAGGTAATAGAATAACAAATTCTTTATATGCAAGACATTTGTAGACGAGAATCATAAATTTGTTAATCCACTTGAAAACTATGAAATTTTTAAAGTAGTTAATACTATGGTTGAATGAAAACTTATAGAGGAGTTAGAAATATTGAATGAAAGGGAGAAATTATTAGATAATTTAATGAATATTAAAACTAATTTTGAAAATTTAAGAAATATTTTATAATGTAATTAAAAAGTAAAAGGTAGTAGGCGGATATAGAGCATTAGGGATAGAGAAAGCAAACAGCACTCATGGTATGTTTTTGAAATAAAGGTAAGTAATTAAAAAGGGTGAGTGACCAGGCTCAGTCACTAGGTTCATACGTGGTGATAGGACTAGATGAAAAGGGTGTTTACCTACGTTGTTGTTTATGTTAGAATTATTGAATGAAAGAGGCAATGTTTTTGACAATATAATGTATGTCTAACCTATACCGGAAAGGAAGCTATAACATAGTTACAAGTAAATGAATGAGAGAGGTTTTAAAGTGTTAGGTATAGAAAGTGACACACACACAGAAAATATATTAGAAATAAATGTAAAAATACTGACACGGGTGACTGAACTCACCCATAAGTTAACAGCCAAAAGGTAAGGGCGTTTACTTCAAGACTTGTTTATGAAAATGTGTATGCCCTGTAGGGTAAGTAGAGGTATAAAGGATTTGTCTAGTTCTGTTATTGTATATTTCTGATCTGATGATGAGCTGTGAAGCTTGAAAGCACTAATCGGGAATTTTTATTTATAGTGGTGTTCAACAGTGTTATTTCTGATTGTTATTATAACCACTAATGCAATTATATTAAATAAACAATTTCAGTTGTAAGCAGCATTTTCTTCAGGCCTATTCAAAATTTGTTGAAATTGTTGTCACTTTCACACTTTAGAGTATCATTATTGTACTATGAGTTATTGTTTTGTGTATTCTGTTGCTGTTTGTTATGTCTGCTACTTAATATCTGTGTGTTTGAATAGTTTTGTAATTTTCTTTGTACTGTTGTTTATCAATATGAATGTTGCCTATTTATTTATACACAGTAAACTCACGATTTAACGGACTTCGGATTTAACGGACAGAATTTGACAGACAAAAAGATTAAAAAAATAAATCATTTTGAGACGAAAAATCATGATTAAGTTTTTGAAGTCCATGGTTGTGATTTAAGTTTGGCGGTAGTTCGTAACCATAGCAACAGATGCGGATTTTTACTCTTGAATATTCGGCTATCTTCGTGATAATTCATATGCATGCACGGTTCACGTTCGTACAGTGTCGCATCAGTTTATTCAGAATTCAGAGAATGCAGCGTGTACACTACATGTGTTCCTATAGTACAAACCTTGCACGTGTTAAATAGAGAGTGTTAACGAATTTATACTTGCGTTTGTGAAGGTTAAATCATTATCATTAAATCATAATCATTACATTTATTATCACACACTAACCTTTTACCATTTATAAAATAATAATATAATAATACTAACACTCACTGCTGCCAGAATATTACTTACCGTCATAATACTTTGAACTTACCTTTTAAACTGCCCAGGTTGCCACGATATTTTATGGTTTAATATCGAAACCTTTACACTCTTCCTTAATTAAAACTGAACAATTTTGCAATCTGACTTCCCCCCAATTCAGAAAATTCCACGGAGCATTTAGACGGATTTTTCAGCACAGAACACTAGGAAATGGTAACGGCGAAATAACTACGCTAACACATATTTAGGTTAGTAATAATCGTCTGATTTATTGTTATTAAAATGAACTTATCTTTTCCTTATAACATATTATTTCATCTTATTTCTACCATGTAACATTTTCTTTTTATACTAATTTCTTTTCGTTAACCAGTACTATTTTTTGCTACTTGGATATTTTTCCCATTCACACACACTCTTACTCTGTACAATTCCTTAATACCCCCCATTTCATTAAAGAGCTCTTTATTATTTGAGATATACCAAACTGTTAATCAGACTGATTGTTTTTAGAATACTTGCACGTGCGATTCGCATATTCCCACCATCTTTCTCACTTCACTTCCACTTTTGTCCTCACTCAACACTGTTCTAATTCTTTTCACTCGCCGATTTCATTTTGTTTCACACTCACTAATTCGTTACTATTGTAATACATTTCGGAAATTTCCGAGGCCACTGTGAAATTACGTTTGTACTGTTCAAGTAATGGTGTCCAACTCACTGGCTACAACTGCCGACTGTGTGCGCTTGGTTGCCTACTCGCCAAGCGTAAGGCGTTGGCGTTCACTCGTTCCGTGATTGGTTTAACGGCGGTCAGCGGGAACAATTCGTCTTCCTTCCGTTATGAATTTTGGGTCGGGGACTACATATTTTCTCATGCCCTTTTGTCCTCTGAGCACATGTCACCAAAAAAGTGGCACACACGCACGCTCTTACACATTCCCAGACGTTAAATTGCTTTTGTGCCTCGCACGGTTTGGTATCGCACTGACTACAAGGTGTTCAACAAGTCAAGATTTCGTGATCACGACTGTTGCCTAGCATGGTTGGTTACAAATTTGTACAATTGTTAGGAAATTAAAATAGACCTCTTGGTTTGTACCGTTACAATACCCCCCAATGAGAGGTTTTCTGCCGAAACAGAAAAACTCTCATTGCCTAAAAACCTAAGGGGACCAGCAAGGATAAGGCACCAACAACCCCCCTTAAATCCTTACTAAAATCATGGGTAACTTACCCCCCTAGTCTGGTGACTGCGGCCGCACCTGCAATACTCTACTGGACTTCCCTCTTGAGATCCCAACACCGCAAAGTCAGACAGGCACCCGCCACAATATCACCAAACTCTGTAACATTCAATAAAAAATATCAATTACTGGCTTTTCAACATACCACATACTTAACTGACTTGTTTCCCCTTAGTCGTACTGGTTTGCCTTTAGCAAAGTACTGGTTGCATATACATATATACCTTCTTAACATAAACATATTACACTTGTTATTTATTACAATTTATTACTTTCCTAATCAAGTAGACATTTATATTTCACAAAAACCTATATTCAAAATAAACATTGCTAATCTTTCAGTTTTTAATAATTAAACATTTTAACTATTTATCTTGCATTATCATTTCAATTTTGGATTTTTCTCAAATATTTTAATCATTTAAATTTATTCTTCGTATTGTTTAAATTAGCAGCCATCGTTACTATTTCTTTTATAAAATTGCTAAACTGCTATAATTTTTATTGTTTAGACAAAGCTTTACGTCATCACTGACATCTTCAGGTCTTAAACAACGTCTGTCAACTGTAGAAAAAAAAGAAGATAAGAATAAATTAATGAATATAAAAGTGGATTTTACAAATGAAGAAATATTTTATTATATACTAAACAATAAACAAAAATAAATTAAAATAATAAGAATAACACACTAAAAATGACGAAATGTAAAAGGTTATAAGTTAGAAAGTAAAATATTACATGAAGAAATTAACGGGAGATTTTTAAAATAATTTGACGGATGTTAGTAAAATGCCTAACGGAAAATGTAGACAAAGTTCCCGTGAAGAGCAGCAGCAGCTAGAACCAATAGGAGGGGCGATGACATAAGGGTAGGGGCCTAAAGTATAAAAGCCTACAACGTACAGTTGACAGACATTGTTTAAGACCTGAAGATGTCAGTGATGACGAAAAGCTTTGTCTAAACAACACAAATTATAGCAGTTTAGCATTTAAATTTAATTGTCTACTATTTATTATCCATTTCAAGTCAAAAAATAAACTATTCCAATCCATTACACATATTTCCAACTTTTAAATTTACTGCCAAAATTTCTATCTTTTAAATGAATTTAATTTTTATTCTAAACATTCATAATTATATATTGACAATTATTAAAAAATAAAAAACTTATTACTATCATAAAATCGATTGCAACTATAAACTGATTACAAAAATATAATATACACAGAACACTATGAATCAGCTTATATCTTATCAAAGTAGTATAACCTTAAATAGAGAACATGAAAACATAATATACTTTAATTCAATTTTTTAATTAAATTTTCCAACTGTTATATTATAATTTCTACTTAGATTTTTTTTTCAATATTTACCTCTTCTATTTCCATAAAGATTTATAGTTATTATCTACATTATAAGGCATACTACTTCGGTTATTTTTTTATACAATACAAAATGTGATTAGATACTACACAGAAAATTATTCAATACAATAGGTACATAAGTCATCACAACAATCTCCTCCAATACTTCTTTACTATTGGCACTATTACAATAATCATCAATTTCTTCTCTTTATTCAATCAGAGCTTATTTAGTAACAATTTAAAAACCTTCTTCTACACACACTATGGCCCCCCCTGGACTGTAGCGCCCAGTTGCCTCCACAAGAACTGAAGTGTTAAGGAGGAATTTTGTCATCTCCTGTCCTTGCTTCGGCGTTACAAAACATTCGGTAGTAGTGATATGCTCTTATACGGTCTACCATCCCATTCGATGGTAGCCGCTGTTCCATAGTTATGGTGATTCCCCTGATTTACTCCCCGGTTAATTTCTAAATTCACCTCTTACAACGATAACAAGCTATGGCCAGACTTAGGCAGAACGAGACGTAATGTGCCCTGACCATAGCTAGTCAAAGCTGAGCCAATTCCACGGTCAGGGTTCGGTGAGGCTGTGACTGCCCGAAAATGGGGAATCACTTTAGTTTATATTACACACAATACAATTACATGTTTAGATTCCTACACACATACATAATCAACATAATATACATTAACCTTGAACATTAACATTGCTACATTAAACTAAACAATTCACCTTTAAATAATTTGTATAGAAAATTATAAACATTACAACTTGAACTTTCTATTAACTCTTTTTATATCCACCTTTAATTATTTATCATTTATTGTACCATTAAATTCTCCACAAATTCAAATCTATTATCAACATTCACTTTACATAACATTTCAAATTCAAATTTGACCAAAATTTACACAACTTACAGCTTTATTTTATCTTTAAATTCTATTAACTCTTTCACTTGTTGCATTTATTATTACATTTCAATCATGAATTTCTATTAAGTATTTTTTATCATTAATTTGTTCGGGTGATTCTCAGTCATTCACAAAGATTTGATTTATTGAATGGGCATATAGATAAAACCTTACCCCCCTTCTTCCTTCTAACAACCACTAATGGACTTGCATAGGGTGACACCGATCTCTCAATAATATTTCTCTCCACCAAATTCTCTAACTCAACTTAAATCATTCTCCTCTTATTACAAAATATCTGATACCCTCTTTGTACCTAGCATGTGTGTTCCCGCACTACCAGCTCATTCCCTTATCGGTTCCTGGCCCTTCCAGGTAACCCATAACCCTCTTTAATACGTTTCCTCCCGCCATAACGCCTGTCGTTGATGACTCCTTACACTTCCACCCTCACTACAAAATTTCACCACCACCTATTTACTCTCCATTTACATCACTCTCACTTTCTCTACATACATGCACTCCCGCTACTGTGTCCCTATTACTACCCCGTTTCTGTATTATGTATATTCCAAAAATTCTTATTTTGTCTAACACCCATTTAAAATTAACTCTGACTGACACAATGCCTTATTGAAATATTTATCACCCAAACTCCAACTTTTACAACATTTTACATTAACATGATCATTGAAAATTACACTAGAAATTCATAACTACCTCAAATTAATTTAATCACCTAATTTAGAACCTTTTAAACTCATTTAACATTTATTATTCAAACATTTTACTTTACTTCAAAGTTATTATCAAATGTATACTTACATATGATCAATGACTCCATCAAATGAACACATAATCACTTGTCATAGACTCAAACTATAAACAATTCTCACCACAAATATAACGTACAACCATATGTACCTTCTGAAACATTATAACAACCATATGACTCCACAACTAAACACATTTTACTTTTACTCATTTACTGTTTATTATACAGTTCAAATCATATAAAATCATTTAAATTCATTATCAAAATCTATTTATACAACATTTCAAATTATTTAATTCCATCAGTTTAAAAAAAAACACTAACTTACTTTAATCACCTTACTTCAAAACAATTACAATTCATTTGCATTATAAACTCTCGTTATTTATTTAGTCTGATAATATTATTATTATTAAATCCATTCGTATTGTACACATACATTGTTTACATGAAATACATAGTACAACCTAACCTATTATACAAACACAATTAACCTCACTATAAATTTATCTACAATTTTTCGTCATATCATTATTGTTTACCATTTCTCATTTCATAATTTAGCCACGTTATCACCATAAACTAAAATAATTAAATGTTCATTCACTGTTTCTAACCACCATCATCGTAAATCCATCTTATTTTCACATAATAATTCTCATCTTTACTTACTCTTATTACATTATTATTATTTACATAATAACCCGTTAACTCTGTGTCATTCGTTATACCATAATAATCTATAGGATTATTCCTTATTATTATCTCATAAACCTTGTCAACATTAGTTATTTTTGTCCAGTCTCCCTTAATATTATTCGTTATCCCCAGGTAAGTTATATCATCATACTCGTCTACTATCTCCATCACCTCACAAGGTAAGTGCTCATCATCTACAGTGGTATCATCAAAACAATCATCAATATCTACTACAACCGGTAAGTATTTCATATATCGTCTATTTTCTCCAATTCTAACCTCTCTATCAACTCTTTATAACTTCTACTTAACTTAAACATCTCTATCATCCTCTCTCTCTCAAAATATTTCTCATCATCACATCGGACACAACACCTCTGACCTACTTCACTCCACGCAAAGGGTACAACAAACTTACTATTACACTTCCTGGCTTTTCCAGGATTACACCAAATTATGGGACTACTTGAAGACACCTCGTCTTCCACATAACCTCTTGAGGAACCTTTGTCCTAAAAAATCACTACTAGTGGAGTCCTTACTCCACTTACATCACGGGGAAAATTTTCCCTTTGCCACCCTAACCTCTCATCACACTTTCTCATAATTTCATCAACACTCGCTAACACTTCATTATTAAACTCTACTCCCACTAAAACTTCATCAGCATTCTCAATATTCACAACCTTACTCTCTAGCACCATATTTTTAATTATATCATTGTTATCCTCACTTACCTTTTCAACTACAGTACTACTATATTCTCATCACCACTACTTTCAACCTATTTTTATAACTATCATCTACCTCGTTAATTATTTCTTCGTTATTTTTGTTTATGCTGCACTTACCTGTATTTATTGATTCTATTATTTGTTCTTTAATAGTATGGAAACGCTCATTAATTTCATATATTATATCACTCTTTACTCCATTGAATCGAGTATTTACCTCATTAATTTCACTACTTATTTCATTGAATCTGGTATTAAGTTTCTCATTGCTATTGTCAAAATGGTTATTTATGTCATTTAGTTTCACATTCTGTTCAGCAAATTTATTACTTTGTTCATTTAGTTTGACATTTACTTCATCGAACTTACTGTTTTGTTCATTAAACTTCATGTCATTAATATCAAAGCGTTTGTTGATGTCGCTACTTATTTCATTAAATTTAGTGTCAAAACGATTAGACATTTGATTAGACATCAGTTTAATCTCCCCCATTATCTCACGAAACCAATTTCTCGTTTCGTCATCAGTTTTATTACTTTCCCTAGTCGAGACGGGAGTTGAATGAACTCTCACCTCGTCCATAACAGCTGACTCTGTCCAGCTTTCTTTATCTACTATAGGAGTTTCTGACTGAATTTCTGATTCACTTATAACAGCTGAGTCAGACAAACTGACTTCGTTTTCCGTATTTTCCATTGAATTAAATTTAATTCAACAGTTAATACAATGAAATATTTAATTCAGCGTAATTTTGTATTTAAAACTTACTTTTCCACTCAATGTGCCATGTGCTACTATGAACACTTTCAATTACACTAGAACATTATACTACTCAACATAACCACACTTATATGCAACGTAATTGTTTATGACAATTTTATATAAAACGCCGTTTACCACCACCTACCCTCTGTGCCACAAATAGGTCTCTTTCATATAATATTCTTATATAAAAATCCTGGCAGGGTCGCCAATTGTGAAGGTATTAACCTTTTACCATTTATAAAATAATAATATAATAATACTAACACTCACTGCTGCCAGAATATTACTTACCGTCATAATACTTTGAACTTACCTTTTAAACTGCCCAGGTTGCCACGATATTTTATGGTTTAATATCGAAACCTTTACACTCTTCCTTAATTAAAACTGGATAATTTTGCAATCTGACTTCCCCCCAATTCAGAAAATTCCACGGAGCGTTTAGACGAATTTTTCAGCACAGAACACTAGGAAATGGTAACGGCGAAATAACTACGCTAACACATATTTAGGATAGTAATAATCGTCTGATTTATTGTTATTAAAATGAACTTATCTTTTCCTTATAACATATTATTTCATCTTATTTCTACCATGTAACATTTTTTTTTTATACTAATTTCTTTCCGTTAACCAGTACTATTTTTCGCTACTTGGATATTTTTCCCATTCACACACACTCTTACTCTGTACAATTCCTTAATACCCCCCGTTTCATTAAAGAGCTCTTTATTATTTGAGATATACCAAACTGTTAATCAGACTGATTGTTTTTAGAATACCTGCACGTGCGATTCGCCACCATCTTTCTCACTTCACTTCCACTTTTGTCCTCGATCAACACTGTTCTAATTCTTTTCACTCGCCGATTTCATTTTGTTTCACACTCACTAATTCGTTACTATTGTAATACGTTTCGGCAGGTCTAGGCTACTATTATTGCTTCGACCTACCGAAATTTCCGAGGCCACTGTGAAATTATGTTTGTACTGTTCAAGTAATGGTGTCCAACTCACTGACTACAACTGCTGACTGTGTGCCCTTAGTTGCCTACCTGCCAAGCGTAAGGCGTTGGCGTCCACTCGTTCTGTGATTGGTTTAACGGCGGTCAGCGGGAACAATTCGTCTTCCTTCCGTTATGAATTTTGGGTCGGAGACTACATATTTTCTCATGCCCTTTTGTCCTCTGAGCACACTCACCAAAAAAGCGGCACACACGCGCGCTGTTGCGTCTTAGAAGCTCTTGAGTTGTTCTTAGGAACGCTATTGGAGTTGGCTGGTTTGTGATGAAATAATTGTGTGGACTGTATAATGTTTCAGAAAATGATGGTTTATTGAGTCAAAGCGACATATTTGATTTCTTATTAAAATTTAGACTGATATAATTGATTGCTGAAGCGTGCAGATTTTAACACGGCATGAGTGCCTGAGAATTGAATAGAAATAAAGCGGGGGCTTGCATTGCAACCCGTAAGCCTAGATGGCCTAAATAAATAGTCACATGGTGTCCATGCTAATAGAATTAAATACTGAAAAAAGAACTGTAAGTAGCCGCTGCGGCGAGTGAGAACGAGTGATCAGCTCGGAGTCTTTAGTAGAACTAACGTAATTTTGTCTGTAGTCAGCCAGTCTGAATCTCGGCTGGCGATAACAAGAACAAACGTGACGTCATCTACACGCTTCGCAACATAGTATTTAGATTACAAAGTACACATGAGTACAAAGTTTAACCATACTGCCCGCACAAAATCGGGGCGATTTTGTAACTTAATTAACTGTGAAAGGTACATAACAAATTATTATGAAATGGTATATACAAAAACCTTATATACTTAAAAGCCTTATACATCAAATTGACCCTTGAATTAAAGTAAATCACTTTTAACATAAAAATCTGTAAATAACAAAATTCATTAAGTTATCAGAAAAGCTCAGAGGCAAAACAAAACAATTTCTGTGCTAGAAAATGTACAAAATAAAAAATCATGATAAAAACAAGCCTTTACATAACTAAACATGATCTCTCTTGAAGCATGAACATATGGACATTAAATACATATATTTAATTTTTAACAAAACGTAAGTGACAACCCTAATTTATATAAAAGAAAGCTTCCTCAACACTGATTCAATATAGTAATACAAATAATAAAGACATAATAATGTACATGTATAGTATTAGTATAATGATATCAAAGTTCAATAGTACATGGAGATATGGTAGACATATCCAATTGATGTAAAAATGCATTACATGAGTGTATGAGTATACATAATACATAAGGACTGACATAATAGTTAAAAGTACATAATAGTATAATAAAGATCACAAAATTCAATAATATGTAACAATTAACAATGCTATGACAAGACAATAATTTACATGCATAATGTTGGAATAACAATTCCCAAAAAATTCAAAATATAATAACATGATAATGAGACATAGGAATAAACTAATAAAAACTTGGTAATAATACAAACAAAAATCGAAAGCATGATAAATGTTACAATGATGCATGTAGCATGAATGCACGCAATTAGTCGGAGTCCACTGGAAGTGGACACAATTTATGGATGGGTCGACGCAGAACACCAAGTGATGTGCGAACGTCCGCGACGCGCACTATTGAGTCCTGACCCGAGTAAACATTCGTGACTACCCCGCGTTTCCACTGAAGGGGGGGGGAATTTTCATCTAGAATAAGGACTAGTTGTCCGGGAGTCAAATTTTTTGACGTAACGCGCCATTTGTTGCGCTGTTGCAACTGGTGCAAGTAGTCCTTTGACCACCTGTTCCAAATGGATTGGGTGAATCTTTGGAGCAGTTGCCATCTGCCCAAACGAGTAATATTGATTTGTGAATAGTCAGGTACAGGGAGAGCAGTGAGCGGAGAACCAACCAGGAAATGAGCTGGACTTAAAGGTTCGGGGTCCCTAGAGTAATTGGATATGGCGAACAAGGGGCGTGAGTTAAGGCAAGCCTCTATCTGGGTTAAAATGGTGTAATATTCCTCGAAGGTTAGAATGGTTGCGCCTACCATGCGTCGCAAGTGAAAATTTACACTCTTGACTCCGCTTTCCCACAGGCCGCCAAAATGCGGTGCTGAGGGAGGAATAAAGGACCAATTAATGCCTTGGGCACTGGTAAAACCCTGGACGGACTGCTCAAAACCCTTAGACTGCAAAAGTTTATATAATTCCTGAAACGTGCTATTCGCACGACGAAAATTTGTTCCGTTGTCGGAAAATATCTGATCAGGGATACATCTACGTGCAATAAACCTTTTTAAGGCAGCTATAAAGGCATCCGATGTCAGATCTGAGACAAGTTCCAAGTGAATGGCCTTAGTAGTCATGCATATAAATAAGGCAATATAAGCCTTGGAAGTTGATTTTGAACGCTGCCCGCCGTGACGTACAAATATCGGACCGGCATAGTCGACCGCCGATTGGGAAAACGGTTTAGCAGGCGTAACACGGGAGGGGGGTAATTGTCCTAGTAGTTGGTTTGCGCCCCTAGCACGGAATCTAAAACAGGTGATACATTTATGTATTACCGAACGTATATAAGATTTGTCATTAAGTATCCAATATTTCCGTCGTAGAGAGAACTGAGTCAATTGTACACCAGCATGTAATAAACGAAGGTGCTCGCTTTGTATAATCAATTTACTGAGATGAGAGTGTGGGTGCAGTATAATTTGGTGTTTGCTCTCGTAATTGAGCTGAGAGTGCTGAAGACGTCCCCCTACACGTAGTATTCCTGACTTGTCCAGAAGGGGGTGAAGAGAGAGAATTTTACTGTTATTAGGGATGCAGCGTTATTCCTCAAGTTTGTTAATTTCGACTTCAAAATGCGACTTCTGGGACTGGCGAATAAAAACCAAAACTGTACCATGTAACTCATGGGAGGTTAAAAAGGAAAGGTTCCTATCCTCTGTGGGAATCCTAGAGTTACGGATGAATTGACGACAATACGAAAAAACGCGAATGAGCTTTGAGAGCGATGAGTAGTTCTCATCATAATTAGATGCGGATAATGCAACAATCGATGTAGTTTGGACCTGTTTACGTTGTTCCTGCTCAAGCTCATGATGAGTGCATGTAGAATGGGTATCGAAGGCACAGATAGGCCATGATGATGACTCATGGGATAACCAGGATGGACCATGTGAAAAACGGTTACGTTTACGGTTCTGCTTGAACTTGGGTTCCCGTGATTGAGACCTACGGATAGCGCCGGAGAGAGAATCCCCTAAATGACAATTATGTAACCTGCGTGGTAAGGATACCACAAATCTGCCATCCTTATTACGGACAGTATTCGATACAAAATGATTCTCACAATCTGAATCCTCAACGGAGGGAGTACGAATAGCAAGATCCTCTAACTTCCAAAAGTCCTTTAGTTGTGAGGAAATGGCGTTATCATCTTCACATACCATGAATGATGAAACCGGTTTTGTCATATCGACACTAAATGGTAAGTTACCTGCAAGAATGAATCCCAACTTAGTCTCCTGTATTATGGGGAAATGTGGGCTACGAATAAATTTGACAGGTTCAATTAATTGCAAGTAATACTGAGCACCGAGCAATATATCGATTTGCGACGAAAAGTTCAGCTACGGGTCAGCTAGAAATATGCCCTTTGGTAAGTTTAGAGAGGAGAGGTCAAATGATTCAGCAGGGAGATTATTAGTGATACTGGGAAGCACAGCGCAATGTATGTTCAAATTAAAATTTTTATAACGTGAATGCAATCTTACTCTGGTACTGAAATCAGCTTGAGATAGTGAGTTATTTATACCCGTGATGGGTAATTGAGATTTGATCAGTTTTAAACCCATGCGGCGAGCGAAACTCATGGTGCAGAAATTAGCTTGCGATCCTGAGTCCAACAAAATCCTAACTGGGTGCATCCTACCTGCTTGGTCAGTTGTCATGCAGACTGCGGTGGACAATAATATCGATCTGTTTGTTTGTAATTTTAACGAACACTGATTGTTACTTGATGAAGCGTTATTGCTAGGTATATGGACCATTGTGTGATGGCGTTTAGCGCACGTTCTGCAAGAGAATTTGGAGGGACAGTGTGCAAAGTCGTGGCCTGTGCGTATGCAGTTTAGGCAAAGTTTATTTTTAATTAGGATATTTTTTCTCTCAAGAGGAGTGATCGCTACAAATTGCGGACACTCAATAAGACGATGTTTCGCTTTGCACAGCTGACATATGTTATTGCCGATACGAGCATGGAATGCAGTCCTATTGACATTAATCGGTTTAATTGCCTTGCGATATGGACTCTTATCGCTAACGTTTACCTTGTTTACGGAACTGGGCACGCTATCTAAGTTTTGCAATACCTGCCTGCGGTTATTTAAAAATTTTGTAAAATTGCTAAAATTGGGAAGTCGTTCGTCCGACAAGCCTTCTTTCCAGAGCCTACACGTTTGAGTATCGAGTTTCTGCATCAAGTGTTGAACTAAAATCATTTCAAATGTATTTACGGGTAAATTTAATGAATTTAGGGCATTTATATTTGCCGTAATCTCGTCAATGAACCTAGAAATGCTGACCCTGGAATCTGGTTGTACGGACTTGACGCCCAATACATTCCCAATGTGATGGGCTGACACAATTAATTTACTGTCGTATCTGTTTTTTAATACATCAATGGCTACTGCATAGTTTTCATGAGTTATTGGAATAGATTTAATTACATTTAATGCCTCGCCACTCAATGAAGAGTGTAAGTAGTGTCATTTTTTAATATCTGTCAGATCAGTTCTGACGTGTATTAACTCGACAAATATATTGTAATAGTGTCGCCAATCAATAATGTTTCCTGAAAAGGAAGGCAATTTAATCGGTTCTAATTGTATCGGGGGGGGGGGTTCATTGGCATAATTTCGGTTTGAATTAACGGTTTTTGGTTCACCTCCTCTACTTGTTTCAATAGATGGTGTAATTTGCATTCGATACTGCAGAGATCATCCTCGGTTTGAACTCTGTCACTGACTGGAGCGAAATCTGAATCGTCAGCCTCGATTTGAGTCTGAATATCGTCATATTTAGCGGACAGTTCCATTAAATGGCCGAGCTTTATTTTTAACGCATGATGATCACTTATGTCTGGATCAAAGTTATCCGCGAAAGTATTCACGCGAGATATGGAGGCCTTAATTGTGCCGCTTTTCTTTATCAAGGCCTTCACATCAGCCATGACCAAAATTTTAAAATGCAAATTGAAACCAAAAACTAGAAATAGGGAAGGTGAACAGTTTTGCAATTTATACTAATTTACTACAATTTGATATATTGCGGGAGCCAGTGATCTATGTACCCTTAATATATAACTGATTATAATAGGTACTTAATTTGCTTAAAACTAGTTGTGAATGTTATCGACAATATAAATCATTCGACATGATAATAAGTTTATGGCCACTTAACAATGATATCTGTTTCTGTAAAGCTTATTAATAATGTTGTATTAAATGTTATTAACTGTGTACCAAAAAAGTTACTTAGATTGTTATAATTATATGAAAAGATTATAAAAAATAAAAGTTCATAATCGCGTGGACGTTGATCCAGGCGTGCTGAAGCTGGCTTCGATCCCGCTGCTCGATCCTGTTAGGAGTTGTTGCACCTCTTGTCTCTACCGGTCAGATGATGCCTGATGTTGCAGCTCTCCATAATTTTAAAGCTGTGGAACGTTTTCAATGTAGAATAAGTAATGCTGTCCTGCCGTGTCCCGTCATCTCTGGATTACTGCTTTGTAGAATCTTGTAGTGTTAATTGTGACGTAATTTTTGAATAATAGAGGCACGCAACTGTCATCAATCCAAGTTGAAAATGTTGGGGCTTTAACCAAACGCTGTTTGGGCCCATTAAATGAAATATTAATGTTGTCCCGTGGGGACCAAAAATGTTGGACGAAAATCCGGATCCAGGAGAACCAAATGTGTTGTCGCTGTGCACAAAATGCGGTCGCTTGGACCAAGAAATGCGGTCGCTTGTGGACCATAAAATGCGAAATCATGCCCGTGAGGGCCAAATCTTGCGTCTTAGAAGCTCTTGAGTTGTTCTTGAGTTGTTCTTAGGAACGCTATTGGAGTTGGCTGGTTTGTGATGAAATAATTGAGTGGACTGTATAATGTTTCAGAAAATGATGGTTTATTGAGTCAAAGCGACATATTTGATTTCTTATTAAAATTTAGACTGACATAATTGATTTCTGAAGAGTGCAGATTTTAACACGGCATGAGTGCCGGAGAATTGAATAGGAATAAAGCAGGGGCTTGCATTGCAACCCGTAAGCCTAGATGGCCTAAATAAATAGTCGCATGGTGTCCATGCTAATAGAATTAAATACTGAAAAAAGAACTGTAAGTAGCCGCTGCGGCGAGTGAGAACGAGTGATCAGCTCGGAGTCTTTAGTAGAACTAACGTAATTTTGTCTGTAGTCAGCCGATCTGAATCTCGGCTGGCGATAACAAGAACAAACGTGACGTCATCTACACGCTTCGCAACATAGTATTTAGATTACAAAGTACACATGGGTGCAAAGTTTGACCACGCGCTCTTACACATTCCCAGACGCTGAATTGCTTTTGTGCCTAGCACGGCATGGTATCGCACTGACTACAAGGTGTTCAACAAGTCAAGATTTCGTGATCACAACTGTTGCCTAGCATGGTTGGTTACAAATTTTTACAATTGTTAGGAAATTAAAATAGACCTCTTTGTTTGTACCGTTACACGTTGTTACAGCAAGGTCCATTATTTTATTAGTGAACTACAGTGACAATAAGTATGTCTGGCGTTAAGAGAAAAAACGTGTGAACTTGAGTATAAAGCAAAAGCTTGAACTAATAAGTAAACTGGAAGGTGGCGCATCTGTTGCACATGTTTGTGAACTGTACGGCATAAAGAATCAAACAGTTTCAGACATTCAAAAGAATAAAGATAAACTTATTCAGTTTTCGCTAAAGTACAGTGTTGATAGTTCAAAGAATGAGGGAGAAAGAAAACACATTAAATTAGCCAAACACAAACAATTAGAGGATGCTGTTTACAAATGGTTTATTCAACAATGTTCTAGTGGCGTCATTGTTTGTAGTGTTGAGTTGCGGGCTGCTGCTGATAAACTGCCGAAACATATGGGCATCCAGTTTCAGGCGAGTGATGGGTGGCTTTGGCGTTTTTGTAAACGGCATGGCATCACAAATAGATCAACATGTGGTGAAGCGCTGAGTGCAGACACTGAACAAGTTGAGCCTTTTCGTCAAAATATAAAGGAAATGATTGAATCTGAGGGTCTCAATTTGTCTCAG
The DNA here is from genome assembly GCA_034769895.1 of Magicicada septendecula. Lineage (NCBI taxonomy): Eukaryota > Metazoa > Arthropoda > Insecta > Hemiptera > Cicadidae > Magicicada > Magicicada septendecula. Next base: position 1,206,803,902 of record CM068367.1, read on the forward strand.
GTCTACAATGCTGATAAGACTGGTCTCTACTTTCGTGCTGTGCCTGAAAATATTCTGGCGCACAAACATGAAACTAGCACACCAGGCCGAAAACTCAACAAGGAGCACATTTCTGCCCTGTGTGCGAATGCTGATGGTTCGCATCGACTTACTCCAGTCATAGTCGGAAACGCAAAGAAACCTCATGTGATAAAGAACCTAATGACCCAGGTGCCAGTCATTTATGAAAGTTCAAAAAATGCTTGGTTTACCTCCAGTATTTTTTCAGACTGGTTTTTAATCTTTTTGTGCCAGAAGTGCGACGTTTTCAAGAAGAGACTATGAAAATTCCATCGCATGCAGTGAAAGCAAAGCCGTCTTACTACTGGACAATGCACTGGCCCATCCCAAAGCCGAGAAGTTAGTTAGCAACGAGGGAAAAATAAAATGCGTCTTCCTCCCTCCGAACACCACTTCAATTTTACAGCCAATGGACCAAGGAGTCATTGTTGCCTGCAAAAGGCTGTACAAGAAGAAGTTTCTTGAAGAGGTGATGGTTGTCTTGGAGGATGAACAAGACAGTGAAAACGACACGAGAGGAACTAGAACGCTCTGCAAAATCTGTGTGCATACATCATCAAGTCCACCATCTTTAATTTTGCTGCCGCATGAAAGGAGATGAAGGAAACAACATTGGCTAATGGGTGGACACAGTTACTGAATGGGACTGAAGCGGAGTATGATTTCAGAGGATCTGAAACATTCGATTTCTGCGAAACCGTAAAGAAGGCTGGTGAAGAAATAAACGAGAATGACACAGAACAGTGGCTGAACTTGGACGAGGGTGATCCAGGCTACCAAATCCTGAGTCAGGAAGAGATCACGGAATCTGTTCTATATGATGATCAAGAAGATGGAGATGATGATGATGATGATGATGAAGAAACATCTGTTACAGGAGGTCCTAAATTATCATCAATAAAAAACAGCAAGGATGAAATTATTGCGTACATAGGGGAGTCTTCAGATCCGGAAGTGTGTGCTTACTATGATAGTTTTAGAGAGTTTAGATCTTTAATAATAAAGAAGCAACATTCTGGTGGAAAACAACTGACTCTTGATGCTTTTATCTAACATAAATAAACAAAGGTGTGTACATAAAATATTTGCCTCATATTAAAAGTATTAAAATTTCAAGTGTTATAGGCCTATTTTGATTTAAATATATCCTCAAAAAACAAAATTCGCGATTTAACAGACTTTCGATTTTATGGACACCCCTCAGCCCCAATTAGTCCGTTAAATAGAGGGTTTACTGTATTACTGATCATGTCATTATCATTTGGGTTTATTTTGTATTAAGTTCTTGAATTTGCTGTTTTAATTTATTTAAATTTCTGTTTTGTTTCATTTGTAATGTTGTATTGTATCCAATTTCTTCAGTGATTTGATAATTATGTACTTTCCTTTAATATTTTTTGGAATTTAGAAGTATTTTTTACTTAATAATGCATAGAAACTAGTTGCCATTTTGTATTGTGATGGACGGTTTGAATCATTATGAATAGTTAGACTAATGCTGGTGGCTTTTCAACATTTCTTATCCAACTGTTATTGGGGTATAATGATTTTACGAATTTTGGTACTCAAAGTTTGTAAAATATTTCTGCTATTATGTAGGCAAAGATTATGCCGTAGACAGATAGAAAAATATTAATTATGTATTAAATAATGTACATTACCATAAAAAATAATACTACTTATGGTCAAGATGTAAAAACAAGAGTCTTGTCATGTTTCAGGCATTAAGTTTATGCTCACCGTGTACACAATCATTGTGGAAGAACTCTTTGTCATTAAGCTTACTACTAAAAAATAGCTTAATTTCATAGCTCAGAGGTGTGATGCAGAGATAGTAAAGTATATTTTTTGTGCTTTGAAAAGAACACAAAATTTTTGTCTACTAAACTGATGCTGTTACATTATCTTGTAAACTACATACTGTCGTATGTTAAGCTTTGCAACTCAAGAAGGAATGCGGTGACGTATGCCATTCCACTGCACGTATCAAGGTACTACTACACATTTAAAATACGTTTAACACTGCCTCTCGCACTGTATTTTTAACTGCATATAGGGAGAGCCATTATGTTTTATCTATGCCTGTTTCATTTATTGCTTACACTTTTCAGATCAATATTAACTACCAATAAAAATGTTACTTTAGGAAATGTAATTATATAGATACCTAAACTGATTTAATGGCAATATAAAGCATAGTCAACTAATAACAGAAATTATAATTAACAGGTAAGATGGTTGAGTAAGTTGTGACTTACCTCATGTAAGTGGTTGGGCCAATTCCGAATCTGTTTCAGAGTCCTCGCTATCACTGTTATCACTGGCACTTTCACTGTCATCACTGATACCTGATGAAAAGAAAATATATTTTTTCTTTCACCACGGGTAGAAGTTTTGCCACTGTCGGCACTTTTTTCTGCACTGTATAAAAATCATTAATAATTCTTCTGATTACACACCTGTCAAACTTGTCCACACTTACCACGGTGTGATTCGGTCTAGTTTTTCTCCGTTTCCCTGGGGTACTTAAACGCTGATCTGGGCAATTTTCTAGACACGTATTGTGTTCTTTCCGGATTTTTTAAATTGTAAATTCTGAAACGCCAGTGTAATACGCTGCTCTTGCTGTAGCGTTTTTAACTGTGAAGGAATATGCCCCTTTCCTTGATTCTTCATCGCACTTTTCAATAACAGACGATATAATTTCACGTCCTTCCGAATGAATTGTTTTGTTACTTTTTTGCGAAGTCATTTAAATATTATTTTTTAAAGGAACTACTCATAAAATATAATTATTAATGTCAAATTCACTGCTTAGTAATTGACAACGAACAATAAAATAATTAAACGATAGGCTAATAGTTAATTTGTACCGATTAAGAAAACACAAACAAAATATTCAATAGATTACACTGACGTATAATGTATGAACACTCAATCTAATATGCACACGAAATATCAACTGAATACGTCTTCTGAACAATTCCGTACAGAACAAATACGTACTGAACAATGTTTACAGAACCAGTAATACCGCACCAACACAAGCACGCGTTATGATTAAGTACTAAGAAGTAGACCCCCCGCTCTTCAGACGTCTCGGCAGCACAGCTTGTACGAACACAGTACCACAATTTGTCCGTGAAGAGTCAGTTCCCATTATATCCCAGAGCCTGTGTAACGGGGCAATTGAAGGGGAGTATCTATTTTAAATCTTATAATAATTTGGGGAAAATCTGTTTGGGCACCATTTATTGCCACGAAAACTTGACTTATGTAACACCCTATATTTAACTCGGTACCAGTCAGAGCCAGGTACGAGATGATGATAACATTGAAATGTGGATGTGAGCGCGCGCGTGTGCCACTTTCTGTACTCTCCAGCTCAAAGTCGATAACGGAAGGAACACGAAAATATAACTAATTGTCGTATGACGTGTGCCTTTTAAGCCAATGAGAGAACGAGTTATGGAAAAGACATCCGGTTAGCGGCCACGTGGTGATTTACATACAAAGAACGAAGAGCGTCACCCCGGCAGCTTGCTGCTGCAGTCGACTAGAAAATCTACATCCGGCCGGATGAACAAAATAGGCTCACGGGCCTAAAACACTTTTCAGACTTCAACATGTGGTAAAATGGTACCTTTCAAAGTAATTTAAAGTGCAAACATCAAAACAACATTAAATAAACAAGTAAATTCTCAAGTACAGTGAGTGATATGGTGAACATACAATAAACCGTTCGGAGTGCGGCACGTGTTAGAGGAGACGCCGACGACCACGTAAAGTTATTATCAACCAAAATTTTAATATAAAGAGCTCTAGTTTTTAAAAGGGAATAATCTAAATCATGTATGAGAGAGTGAGCGAGCAAGCTGGGTTGTTTTTCTTTATAGATTAATTAGTTAAGTTGATTATTTACTCACTTTAGAGTGTGAAGCTAGCAATGAAAATATGTGTTATGTAACAATAGCCTAAATGTTTTGATAATTTCTGAAGCAAAGTAATAGAAATAAACAGTAGTATTTATCAATGAATAATAAATAAATTAAAGTTGAAAGAAAAGTAAAAGAAATGTTGAAGTTTAAAATAAACAGAGATGATTAATGTAGATAATGAGAGTAGTTATTGAGATACGTTAACCCTGAGTCACGTTTATATTTCACAGTTCGTGTGCCGTAACCCTGGGCTAAATCAAGGTGAGTTTGAATTATATATTGATTTATAAAGATGGTAAAGGTGAGTAACATCACAATTGGCGCCTTGAACAGTGACTATTTATAAAGTAATTTATAAATCACACCTACAAGTGAATATAAGCGTGATTTGGAGGTTAAGCAATAATACGTATAAACTACATAACCTACATAAAATAGGTTACTGATACGTCACTGTTACGTCAAGTGAGTGATAAAATGATTTTGAGTTAAGTGTAAGATGTTTTATATGTAAATTAAGAGAGTCAGTAAATTTATAAAAAATGGCAGGAAATAACGAAAATGAAATTGACGTAATTGCAGGCGACGAAGCCGAAAGTAAATCGATGTTTGAAAGTAAAGAAAATATGTCAACTGAGTCGGCTAATAGAAGCGACTCAGGAATTCAAACAAGTGAAAGTAATGTTGACGAGTCAAAAATAATGAATGAAGTGGAGATTCATTCAACACCTATTTCAATTAATCAAAGTAAGAAATCCGATGACGATAATACGTTAACACGGTTGTATAATATGATGTATAACAGTTTAGAAAAACAAGATAGCAATTTTAGTGAATTAAGAAGGGATATTAACATAAAATTTGAGGAACAAAATATTAAATTCGATGTTCAGAATAGTAAATTCAATGAAATAAATTGCAATTTTAACGAAATTAAACAACAGAATTTTGAGCTTAACAAACATATCAATGAGGTAAAAAATAAATGTGAGACTAATTTTAACAAATTAAAATGAGATATTGAGAAAATGGGAGAGTGGAGAACAGATACAGGTAAGTACAATACAAACGAAAATAATGAAGAAATAAAAGACAAGAGTAATGAGTTAACAAGTAATAGCGAAATAAAAAGTGATAACGAGATAATTAAAAATGTGTTAGAAAATAAAGTGAATAATAATAATGGAAATAAAGTTTTAGTGGAAACAGAGAGTAGTTATAAGATAGTGGTTGAAGAGAGGTTGGGTTTACAAAGGGCAAAGTTTCCCCGTGATTTAAATGGAGTAAAGACTCCAATAGTGTTTTATGAGGACAGAGTTTCCTCCTGTAGTTATAGAGATGAGGTGTCTCTAAGTAAGTCTCCTTTTGTATATCATGAGTTCCCTGAAAGAATCAGGATGGGTCATGATAACGTTATGTTGCCTTTTGTGTGGAGTGATAGAGACAAAGTGAGATGGTGTTATGATGAGAGGTATTGTGAGGGCTACGTGCTCAGAGCGCCAACATTAAAATCGTGCTCTGAGCGCCGATATTGATAAGCCCGTGTTCTGTGCGCCGAGCTTATCTGTCCATAATTAGATGCGGTAACACGTGGTTGCATATCTGTCTGTCCGTTCTTCTTCAACTCCGTAGTCAACATTAGCGGTCCTATGTACAATTCATTGGTAAAACGAATTATTATGCCACTAGTAAACTCCCGAAGATGGAGAACTATCTAACCGTTTTGAACGAAATACGTTTATTATTAAGTTTGTTAAATTTCAATATTAGAAAGATTCTTATATTATCAGAAAAATTATGAAAACGCAACTACTCTACTATTTTATTAGTAACACAACAATTTAAATCAGACAATTTTAAGATAAATAATAAAATTTCCGAACTTCAGTATTAGATTTTTAGTTAAATTTTTAACCACAATACCTCAATGATAAATAATTTAGTCATATATTTTCAGTTTATGTATGTTTCTATAGATATCTATAGGTCTACCTCTAACGTTATTCACAGATACTTGTAACCGATAACAAAATATGAGGTTTTTGAGACTTAGTTCACAAATCGTTTTGAAAGCGATTCAAAACGAGTGTTGAGACATGCTAATTCTGTCAAATTACTACACATGGAAAATACAGACTACAGATAGAGATTTTGTATTTTAACTAAAATTTCTCATAACTTTAACCCCAAATAAACTTTTATAATTTTTTAAACTTTGAGTTCTATTTTCGGCCCTTGGTGCTTCTAAAATTAGTTTTTTGTTTCCATGTACCCTTGACACGCTCAGAATGTAATATACTCATTTGAACCCAGTAGACTGATATTCCTCGTGAAAAAGTAGACTCCATCTAGATCAAAATTCACGACTTTAATACTACTGTGTCACAACGATTGTCAAACCACAACTAAGGAAAGGTGCGAGTAACAAGCTCATCTACAAATCGTATGGTCACCGGATTTAAGGTATGCGGGTAGATAACCATACAAGTGAATTTTGCCTTCCTAATCAATCCGCTTACATTGCACATCCTGTGTTTATGCATATATAAAGCTCAGCTCTCTGTCTCATTATTGTATTTTCAATTTCTTAATTACAGTTGTATTTAATCACTTTCTTTTATTATACTATCTGAGTGTCCGATCGGCTTCGTCGTGGTGTGCACCATTTAGGAAGCAAGTGAATTACATATTGGACAATTATGTGTAACATGTGTTTTTAACGTTTAACGACCTCAATAGAGCGATTTTATCTGATGATGGAACAGATGTTCCGAAACGCATCATTTTAATCGACGTAACGAAGTCACACGACGGATATAAGGTGATTTATTTATAATAATTTACTGTTCATACGTGACTTGGATACCAAGAACTAATATGCATTTTAAATTTTCTTTTATTGTCTCCTCAGATTTGTTCGTCCCAACCAAATGAGAAATCCTGAAATAATAAGTAGGATTATTCGCTAATGATCGATGTCCAATGGCACCAATACATACATAATAAAAATTTTCAAAATGAAAGTTGCAGGCTTCTGAAAAATGTGTAAGGCATATTCACTCTTTACCGTTAAACAGCAGCAGTCCTGAAATACTCAACTTCGGCGGATGTAAGTTATTTTATTTCTCATTGACAGGTACAAACACAAAAAACACACACACACACACACACACACACATCTCTGTAGTTAAGTGTTATTTATAATTATTAAATAATATTAAAAATACTAAATAAAAATAATAATAAAATTCTTAATTTTAGTGGTGACTGTCGGTCAATAAATTTTAACGATGGGAGGTGAAGATCAGTCAGTTAATATTACACAAATTTTACATTGTTTGTATCAACGTTTCGACAATATTTATTGTCATCATCAGAACCTGTGTACGGACAATAGAGAAAAATCAAACACATAACATAACTACCAACCAGAACACCCTACTGCCTTCTAAACATATGTTCTTTTAATTACCTTTAGAGGTCAAAATGACGCTGTACTTCTGGTTTGTGTTTATAAATAGAGTGTGTATTGTAGGCACCTTACAGTAGTAGACAGTCATAATATTGTCTAGTATCAGTTAGTTTCAAAGTAGGTATGAGTAATTAATAATGACACATATTCGATTAGTTTTAAACTCGTTGCAGTTGTCAATCCGCTTCTGTCATATTTTACGCTTACGCAGAGAGTTTATACCTGTGTGTGTGTGTGTGTGTGTTGGGGGAGGGGCTAAGACAGTTTTGTTTTACATCGGCAAAATAATAACCCTTCTTACACATTATTTTACTTAAATAGTTACAATATTCCAAAACCTAATTAATATAGTATTACAATTTTAATTATTGATAATATAATAATCCCTTAATTACGTCTGTAAATAATTATAGATCCAGTAGTCATTGAATGTTTATTGGAATTGGTACAAATAGCAATACATGTCTAAAAATATGTTATAGCTGAATGCAGATTGTAAGATGTTCAATAATGTATATTATTACTACTAGCACTGAACACACTTATCCAAAATTAGAGAATTATGTACAAAATAAAAGAACTACTGATATTACAAACACAACATTATGGTAAACAAATTAATCATGTGGCAATGGTTATTACTTATTATTTATATTGTTGTAAAATAATATTTACCAAGTACATCATCTATACAGAGTAATATAGTCTATTGTTAAATTATGCAGACGTCGACATTCACACTCTTCCTCCCTCTTACTGGCTCTCTCTCTCTCTCTCTCTCTCTCTCTCTCTCTCTCTCTCTCTCTCTCTCTCTCTCTCTCTCTCTCTCAAAAACAAAAAACACATAAAGATTCCCCCTCCAACACACTCAAATCACAATTACGCATATTCCACATATCGTAGGTACAGATAATATTCATGTAGAGTTCTTTACGTTTTAGCAGCCAGGTGGGCCTATACGAATACATCTGCTTCACATATACTAGAACCGACTCTATACTCGTATACACATGAGTTTGTGTTTGTGTGTGTGTGTGTGTGTGTGTGTGTGTGTGTGTGCACTAGTCAAAGAGAAATAAAATAACTTATTTCCGCGGAAGTCTTAAAAGTAGTTGAATACTTCAGGTCTACTGCTGTTTAAAGGAAACGGATAAATATTATTATCTTATTCCTTTACTTTTTTCAGAAGTCTGCAAATTTCACTTTGCAATTTTTTATTATGCCTGTAATAGTGCCTCTGCACATGTATCTTTGGCGAATAATCCTCTTTATTATCTCATAATTTCTCATTTGGTTGGGACGAAAACATTTGAGAAGAAATAAAAGAATTTGGTTAAACACAACTCTAAATAATAAAGGAGAATACGATTATGAGATGGAGACCTGAGCTGTATATATGCGTAAACATGGGATGTGCAATGGAAGCGGGTTGATAAGAGCGCAAAACTTGCTAGTATGGTCGTCTATAAGGCTTAGATAGCCGCGTACCTTACATTTGCTGACCATATGATTCGTAAATAAGCTTGTTACTTGCATCTTTCCTTAGTTGTAGTTTGACAATCGTTGTGACACTGTAGTATGACTAAATTATTTGTCATTTAGGTATTATGGTTGCAAATTTAACTAAAACCAACACAGTAGTCCAAAACGTTTAGTATTTATTTTTTGATTGTCTGCTCTACAGTTATGTTACTAATAAAATGGTAGAATAGTTGGGTTTTTGTAATTTTTCTGATAATATGAATAATTGTCCAATATTGGAATTAACTAACTTAATAAAAAATGTATTTTGTTCTGGGACCTTACTAGTGCTGTGATAATGGTTTTAGTAATGACGTGTACAAATTTTCATTGGACCGCTAGTGTTGACTACGAAGTTGGTGAACAGCGGATATACAGATATGCAGCCAGGTGTCTAATGATGCATAGATAAGGTCGGCGCACAGAACACGGGTTTATCAGTATCGGCGCTCAGAGATCGATTTCATCATTGGCGCTCTGAGCACGCTATGATTGTGAGAGAGTGGTAGAATTATTCACATTGAGAGAGAGAGAGAGATAGTATTATTTGATGTTGTTGGAAGTTATGAAGAGCTACTAGAGAAAATAAAGAGAGAGAATTAGTAATATTGTTGACTTACCTTGTTGTGAAGATAGTGCAGAAATAAATTATGATAAAGTTGATAATTATATGGGAAGCTTACCTGTGCATAGACGTGGAGTATTAATAATAGATGATTCAGAAATCGAGAGGTTAAAATGCTTAAGGGTGATAGATAATAATACAGACGGTGACAAGACCAAAACTAATGATGTAGACAGGTTATATGATTTAATAATAATGTGGGATAATCCAGTAGATTATTATGTGGGTTTTACGGAACAATTTGAAATATTAGAGAATTATGATATAAATAATAATAATGAAATGAGTGTGAGTAAAGATGATAATTGTTATGTAAAAGTCAGGCTAATATACGATGATGGGGGTTAAATAAAAAAAATCAGTGAATGAACGTTTTAAATATTTTAGTTTATGGTTATGACCTTGCTAACTTATGAAATAAGGTGTGGTAAACAGAAAAATAATGTCAAAGAATTGTAAATAAATTTATAGTGAAATTAATTGTGTTTGTGTTGTGAAATATATTTTAAGTAAACAATGTGTGTGGGTAGTAGAAATTTATTTAATAATAATTATAACATTATCTGACTAAATAAAAAATGAGAGTTTGTAACAAATGAATTGTAATTGTTTTGGAAGAAGGTAATTAAAATAATTTGTGTTTTAAATAATTGATTGAATTAAAATAATTTGAGATGAATTAATTAATTAATTTAAATGTTATATAAATGATTTTGGATAATGAATTTAAAGGATGTTTCTGAGATTTGAACTTGATAATAAATAGTAAATGAATAAATGTAAAATGTATTTAGTTGTGGAATCATATGATTGTTATAATGTTTCAGAAGATACATGGAGTTATGCCCGTGATATTTGTGGTAATGAATGTTCATAATTTTGTGTATATGACAAGCATCATGTGTTTTTTCAATTGAGTGATGTACTGTAAGTATGAAGTTTATAATGCAATTTAAACAAAGTAAAATGTTTAATGTTTGAATAATAATTTTTAAAAGTGTTTAAGAGGTTTTAAATACGGTGATTAAATTAATTGGAGGTAGTTAGGAGTTTCTAATGTAATTTTCAATGGTTAACTTAATGTAAAATGTTTGGGTGATAATAATTATTTTAATAAGGCATTTGAATCAGTCAAGTTAATTTGTAATGGGTGTTAGAGAAAATAAGTGTTTTGGAATATAAATAATACAGAAACGGGGTATTAGTAGGGACACAGTGGTGAGAGTGATTATATGTAGAGTAATGGGAGTAATGTAAATGGAGAGTAAATAAATGATGGTGAAATTTTGTAAAGAGGGTGGTGTGGTAAGGAGTCATCAACGACAGGCGTTATGGCGGGAGGTGAACGATTTAAAGAGGGTTATGGGTTACCTGGAAGGGTCAGGAACTGATAAGGGAATGAGCTGGTAGGTCGGGTACACACATCCTAGGTACGAAGGGGGTATATAATTAGATAATGATTTAAGTGAAGTTAGAGAATTAGTGGAGGTAAATATTTTGAGAGATTGGTATCACCCTATGTAAATCTGTTAATGGCGGTTGGTAGAAAGAAGGAGGGTAAGGTTATATTTAAACACCCATTTGTAAATTGAATTATTATGAATAACTAAGAATCGCCCAAACCCATTAATGACCAAAATGTTAAATAAAAGAAAATTCATAGTTAAAATGTAATAATAAATGAAATGTGATGTAACATGAAGGTTGATAATAGATTTGAAAGTGTTTTTGGATAATTAAATGATAATATAGCCAAACATATAATGGTTTACCTTCTGTGAACTGTAGTAGCAGTGTGAGTGTAAACGAATTGTATGTCTTTTTTAGTAGTTTCCCCAACTTTCGGGCGGTCATGGCTTCACCGAACCCTGACCGTGGATTTGGCTTAATATTCTAAATTGGTGAACTTAGAAATTAACCGGGGGTTAACTCAGGGGAATCTACATAACTATGGAACAGCGGCTATCATCGAAGGTGGTGGTAGTGCCGTATTAAGGGTGTGTGAATCATTATAGTAGGATTACTAGTGTCCTCGGACATCAGTAATGCCGAATTTTTATATAACGCTGAAGCAAGGACGGGGTAGGCAGCGTCTACCCCTAAATAACAATTCCGTTCTTGTGGAAGCAACTGGATGCCACAGTCCAGGGGGGTCATAGTATGTGTGGTAAGGAGGTTACTCAGGGGAGTAACGAATTAAAATCTTAAAGTGACATAAACTAAATGAGCTAATAAGCTAATTAAATTATTTTATTTTGATTCACGAGATACTATTGTAGTAGATAGTTTGTTCAGAAGTAATGGATTTAAATATGTTATGCTCTGTATAATAATTTTATAAATGACTTTACTGATTTTGCAAAAGATTAGTTCGAGGCGAGGAGGTGTTTGTTCTATTTTGTTTATTATGTTTTATTATATGGTACTATGTTAGGGTGTAAGAATTATAAACATGTGTCATGCATTTTACATTGTATAATTCTGAAGTGTATCTAGGGTAAGGTCATTCACCTGACCCAGAGATATCAGCTGATGACTGGTGTTAGATATGTAATATGTGACTTATAATTGATTTGTAGATTTTTTGTTAATCAATATAATTAAATGGTTAAATAATAAATTTTATTGATAAAATAATTTTTTTGGAAATAAACATTTTGAAAAAAAAAATTGAAAAAAAATTTTTTTTTTTGTTATTTGCAGTAAAGAATTCTATTTCAATATTTTATGTTCACTATATATAGAAGAAGGTGTCAGGTGATCGACGATGTTTATATTATGATGCATTTTATAATCATGTGTAATTGTATTTGAATAAGTGAATAGGGACAAAGTGTTTAACCGGTAAATTGAGAGGAGTTGTAAAGGAAAAATAAATGCATAAAGACTTTGAGTTTTAAAATTATGCTTAAATTAATTGAAACAAGTAATATAAAGTAACCCCCAAGTAGATTTTGGGATAGGGTACGTGAATTTATTTGACTATTTGAATCAAATTTGAATTTTATATTAATTTATACTATAATAATTAAGGTGCAGATAGCGTATAACCTAGTAACATAATTAATACAACATTATAAGCAAACATAATATAATTAACATAATAATGTTTTATTTTTATTTAATAATGAGTATGTTTACGCACCCAGGATTTGCTAAAGACAACCCAGTATGTATGTAAGGGGAGACATATCGGTTGAGGATCTGGTATGGTATAAGGCCAGTTTTTGATTTTTTTGGTGAAATGACAAAGGGTTAGGTAGTACTGTGGTGAATACCTGGCCGATTTTATGGTGTTGGGATCTCGCACAGAGAAGTCCTGTAATCTCGTTCAGGTGTAGCCATAGTCGCCGAGCTAGGGGGTAGTTTACCCATGATGTGTTAGGAATTAAAGGGGGGTTGTTGGCGCCATATCCTCACTGATTCTCTTAAGGGTTTAGCAATGAGAGTTTTTCTGTTTCGGCAGAAAACCTCTCATTGGGGGGGTATTGTAACGGGGCAATTGAAGGGGAGTATCTATTTTAAATCTTATAATAATTTGGGGCCAATCTGTTTGGGCACCATTTATTGCCATGAAAACTTGACTTATGTAACACCCTATATTTAACTCGGTACCAGTCAGAGCCAGGTATGAGATGATGATAACATTGGAATGTGGATGTGAGCGTGCGCGTGTGCCGCTTTCTGTACTCTCCAACTCAAAGTCGATAACGGAAGGAACACGAAAATATATCTAATTATCGTGTGACGTGTGCCTCTAAAGCCAATGAGAGAATGAGTTATGGAAAAGACATCCGGTTAGCGGCCACATGGTGATTTACATACAAAGAACGAAGAGCGTCACCCCGGCAGCTTGCTGCCGCAGTCGACTAAAAAATCTACATCCGGCCGGATGAACAAAATAGGCTCACGGGCCTAAAACACTTTTAAGGCTTCAACATGTGGTAAAACGGTACCTTTCAAAGTAATTTAAAGTGCAAACATCAAAACAACATTAAATAAACAAGTAAATTCTCAAGTACAGTGAGTAATATGGTGAACATACAATAAACCGTTCGGAGTGCGGCACGTGTTAGAGGAGACGCCGACGACCACGTAAAGTTATTATCAACCAAAATTTTAATCTAAAGAGCTCTAGTTTTTAAAAGGGAATACTCTAAATCATGTATGAGAGAGTGAGCGAGCAAGCTGTGTAACGGTACAGAAGTGTGTGATCCAGTTTTAATTTTAATTCAGTAATTAATAAATTCACTTTCACCTGTAACGAGCCCCAACCAGCAATGCACATACAGCTAGTCTAAACAATTGCCCAGACGTATTGCATAACCGCCCAGCAGCAGGCTCTTTGTGAATCACAGTCTGCAGTTTGGTATCAGAGAGTGAACAGTAGTAAGCAGTATCAGACAGTAAAGTTTGTTAATTAAAAAACAGTGGCCTCGGGTTTACAAGATAGGCCGTTAAAATAAATCCGGCCTATCTAAGAAAGTGTGTAAACATTCAAAAGTATTAAAAGTGTACAAATAGTAACGTGCGGCCAGTTCCACTACAACTCATCAAACAGTGAAGACGTAATTTCACAGTAGCCTCGGAAAAACGTTGGTAGACCGAAAAAATTAACAGTAGGTCTACCAAAGAGTGTATTGTAATAAAACAACAGTAAACAGTGGTTCAACCGGAGGAACAGTGTATAAAAAAGTGGAGTGAATGAAAACTGGGAGTTAAGTGAAGAAGATGGAGTAGACATAGTGTGCAATACCGGGGACTAAACACAGTTAAGTAAAAGTGAAATTTATAATAATTGGCCAAAAGTTTATAGTAAACAGTAAATTCATAATGAGCTCAAGAACGGAGATTTATTATTATTATTATTATTATTATGGTAAATAAAACAATGCTTAAATCGTCATAAATATGTGTTAGTTGTAAGTTATTATGTCATTACCATTTTCTAGTTTTCTGTGCTGACAACTCGTTTAACGTAATTGGGATTCTTCTGATATATAAGGGTAGTCAGATAGCGGGATTTTTATAAGGGCAAGTGTGTAGAATGGTTTCGATATTAAACCTAAAATATCGTGGCGACCTGGGTAATTTTTAAAGGTAAGTTTTACGGGGACTATGACGGTAAGTAAAATTCTGGCAGCGGTAAGTATTGTTTTATGATGAGTGTATTATTAATTATAAAAAGGTAGAAGGCGAGGACCTTCATAGCTGGGTTGTTTTTCTTTATAGATTAATTAGTTAAGTTGATTATTTACTCACTTTAGAGTGTGAAGCTAGCAATGAAAATATGTGTTATGTAACAATAGCCTATATGTTTTGATAATTTCTGAAGCAAAGTAATGGAAATAAACAGTAGTATTTATCAATGAATAATAAATAAATTAAAGTTGAAAGAAAAGTAAAAGAAATGTTGAAGTTTAAAATAAACAGAGATGATTAATGTAGATAATGAGAGTAGTTATTGAGATACGTTAACCCTGAGTCATGTTTATATTTCACAGTTCATGTGCCGTAACCCTGGGCTAAATCAAGATAAGTTTGAATTATATATTGATTTATAAAGATGGTAAAGGTGAGTAACATCACACCTGGTCATTTATCATTATAAGGAATCATATCTTCTGATACAGCTTGTTTGTTAATGATATATCATGGCTACTCACATCTCCCACAGAAATATTGCAACAATTTTATTGTGAAACACTCGTCTGTGTTTTTATCCGGCGCCAGTCTGACGAGACGAGTTACCTAATCACCTACAACTCAGGACGTCCGTAAATCATGGAAAATGCGAATGTGAAACCCCAATTTCATCAGATGGCTAGTTCATAGAATTTGTTGGCTGAGCTTCTAGAAGTTTCAATAGAACTCGCCAATGAGAGAAAGCATTATAAACTCTGAACGTTTCGCAGCCATCGCCCGACGCCTTGTGCGTATGCAACCCGGGGGAAAAACTGATAGAATAGGTCTCAGTCGACATCCAACTCTAAACCACGCACCACCACCACGCCGTCCACCACGCGCGTGAACGTGTGACCACGCAGTTCATTAAATCAGTGCTCGCGAGCAATTTAAGTCGGCCGACTAAAAAGAATGGCGATGTTATTTTGAAACAACAATAAAGTATGTAATTGACAAAAGAATCAAAATTAAACAGCATAAAATCAGTTTTCAGAGTGTTCTACAAACGAAAAGTGCGTAACACGTGGTGGCGTAAACCTCTGAATTGCAATGACCAGATGAGTAAAAAACGAAAGAACATAATCAACTGAGTAAAATTAAATATCATTTTTATCAATTTCCTTTTTCATGAATAACGTATTAAATTTGAAATGAGATCTCTAATTTGGGTTGGTGTCAAGAATGAGTGAGGGAGTGTGCGAAATAAAGAGAAATAAGAAATTCAAAGTACTGGTTTGTTTAATAAAATATAAGAAAAATTTAGTTAAGTAAGATTTTTTCCTTTTTATAACTATTTGTAAAGAAAGAAATGTCGAAGAATTGAGTATATGACTTTATGTGATGTGAACGTAGATTGGCAGAGAAAATGAAAGATATGGTAATAGAAAGTAGCAAAAAGTAAAGAAAATTAAACTTCGAAAACTTAATGAATCAAATTGTTGAAATTTTGAACTAAAACTGGGTTAGACTAATTATTTATTTCGAATGACCTCATTCTGCTCTTTCTAGTTCGCCCAAAGAACCTTGGACCATGATAAGTAAGTTGGTAACAATCAAAATGGCGTCCGAATAAGTAGACGCAAGCACAGCTGTTTTAGTAAGACAAGTAAAGGAAAAGAAACTTTACAATTGGCGTCGCGAACAGGGATATTTACATAAAATTTATGTAAATGGGGCCTACCGTGGAGAGCAGAGTGTGTTATTTGAGGTAAATGATTAAAATATAAATAGACAGGTTATAAGGTTATTTTATGATAGCGTAAAGTACAGCTAAGGGGAGGTTATAATTTGTTTATGTGTATAGTATAAGAGATAATTAAGTAATAACAAATAATAAAAATGGAAAGTAATGAAGTAAATCAAGAAAACACTCTGACCGAGTCAATTATTATGAGCGGAATAAATGCTGAATCAACACCCACGGTCAGTAAGGTAGAGAAAGTGTCAAATGATGACCTGTTTAATTTTATGAAAGCCAATTTCAGCTAAGTCAAGAGTAATTTTAATGAACAGAACGCTAAATTCAAAAGTAATTTCGATAAAATAAATAGTCGTTTTGATGCAAATGACACTAAAATGAATGAACTGAATGATAAATTAAATGAACACAATACAAAAAATGAAAGTAATTTTAATGAGATGAACGAACATCTAAAAGAAATTGATGAACACTGTAGTACTATTGTAAAACAATTACAAGACGAAGTAGATGAAACCCGAAAAAGACGAGAGAGTAGGGAAAGTGAATTTTAATAGGTAAGCGATTTTAATAGTGAGACGAATAATAAGGTGGACAAGTTAAGTGAAAATGAAAATATGAATAATGAAGAAATAATTAACGAGGTAAGTGGTAATTATAATAACGAGTATAATAGTGAAATAATGTTAAATAAGAATAAGGGTGATATAGTTGAAAATGGGGTATCTAAGAATGATACGGTAAATAGTGGTAGTGAGAATGAGAGTGCAAAATCAGTTGAGGTTACTCATGGAGTGTTAGTGAGTGTTATTGAGCTTGAAAGAGAATGGAGGGAAAGTACAAGTAAGTTTTGGGTACAGGGGGCAAATTTTTCTAAGGTTAAATGTGGAGAAAAGGCTTCACAAGTGTTGTTAGAGGATAAGATTTCCTCAATAGGATATTTGGGTGACAATGGGTCGGCAAATAGTCCAATAAGTTGTTTTTGTGTATCTGGTAAGGCCAGATGCTGTTTTAGTAATGTTGTATTGCCCTCTGCATGGAATGAGAGAAAGAAATGGGGATGGGAGAGTGAAAATATTAATGAGAGAGAGAGAGAGAGAGTGATAGAGTGGTTCAAGTTAAATAGAGGTTATGAAGGGTTGGTAAAGAGGATAAATATTGAGAGAAATAATGATTATATTATTAGCAGTGTAGACTTACCTTGTGTAGCAATGAGTACAGTAGCAAATGATGATTTTCTTGTTGAGAAAAAATACTTGCCTGTTGATAGAATTAGTGTACTAATAACTAATAACAGCTGACTACTATGATGAGGAAATTATAAATTACTTAATGGTAATAAAAATACTAATGGAGACTGGACCAAAAATACTAATGTAGACATGGCATATGATAAAATAATAATGGGGGATAACCCTGGGAATTATTATTACGGTAAAATGGATAAAAAGGATTCAAATGGTTATTATATTAATGGTAATCATATAATGTATGTAAATAAAACTGAAATATGTAATGTGGGTATAAGACTAATTTTCGATGATGGTGGTTAGACAGTTATTACTAATGAACATTTAATTATAAGAGTGCAGTGGTTTCAATTACTGGACTGAATAAAGTAACGATTTTTGGTTAACAAGAACATTTAATGACGTATATTTTAGATAATTTTATATTTGGTTTACATGTGTTAAAGGTACTTATATAGTAAGGTTATGTTGATATTCCGATAGTATATTAGCTGATATGTGGTTGACATGTACATTGTATTTTGTGTGATCAATGTTTACAGTGATGATGGAGTTGATAACAATAATAATATTTTAGTTTGAATTGAATAATTAACAGTATGTAACCATGAATCTTTATAATGAAAATTAAATTAATGTAAAATGTTTAAAAGATACAAATCTTGGTAGTCAATTTGAAAGTTTTTGATTTAAGGTTATAAAAATGATAAATGAATTTTATTATGAAATTAAATAAATGCAAGATGAAGTCAAATGAATTGAAAGTGTTTTGATAATGAAAATTAAAGTAACTTAGAGTGTTTTGAGAAAGATGGAATTTAATTAATTCATTATGATTTAGTTAACTTAAAGTGTTGTAATAGATGAATTTTGGTAATGAATTTAAATTTTGGTTGAGATTTGCATTGAATAATCAATGATAGATGATTAAAATGTTTAATAGAAATGCAGAGTTGAAATAATGATATTAACAATTGGAAGATTTAAGTTAAAATTGAAAGTAAAGTCGTAATGTTGGTAATTTTTATGCAAATTCAGTGTTGAGATGTTTATTTCAATGTAATATTAG
This sequence comes from Magicicada septendecula, assembly GCA_034769895.1. Classification (NCBI taxonomy): domain Eukaryota; kingdom Metazoa; phylum Arthropoda; class Insecta; order Hemiptera; family Cicadidae; genus Magicicada; species Magicicada septendecula. The sequence continues at coordinate 1,206,822,720 of CM068367.1, forward strand.
TAATGCTTATTTTGAGTTAAGGTATTGGCGAAACAAGGTGTTCATTTAAAACGTGATGTAAAGATGTAAAACCCATGTATGTGTTTAACTGTAGATTCCCCATTTTGATGCGGTCACGATCTCACCGAACCGTGACCATGGATGTAATTAATCTATAGCAAGTCATGAACAGAATTATTGTAACCGGACCATGGTTTGTCTTTTGCCAACCCGGTGAATTGTGAAACTTAATTGGGGAATCTACTAAAATTTTGGAGCAAAGGCTATGCACCGAAAGAGGTGATAGACCGCTTAAGGGCTTATGAATATTAATGCAGTAGGATTACTGGTATCAGGTATACCAATCATACCGAATTTTATTGTAACGCCAAAGCAAGGACGGGGTGAAATAAAAGAAAAAAATGTTCACCCCTTCTGCCTCAGTCCTTGTGGAGGCAACTGGGCGCTACAGTCCAGCAGGGAGTAATAGAGTGTGTGGAAGGGTGCTGGCCAAGTTACAAGCCAGGGCATTAATATAGCATTTTTGCAAATGAGTAAATACCGAAATCGGTTTACCCGTGAGGTCATTTACACCAATTGTAATGCGGGGTATGAGGGGTTAAGATCAGGGGGGTTGGGGGTATTTAAAAAAAAAAAGAGAGGAGGAGTTTAACTGAGTACGAGTGAGTAGTCAGTTGGTGATTATTATTGTGAACATAATCATAAGGAATTATTGAAGGAGATTGTTCTGATTATTCATGTATCTGTTGTGTTAAATAATTTGCCATTGTGTATTAATTATGTTTTGCATTGTATAAAAATAACAGTAGTAGTCGGCATTGCAATGAGGAAATTGAGATAGTAAATGTAAATTTTTTATGGAAATGTAAGAAAGAAGGATTGTTCAATCAAATACAGACTTGAACAAGCAAATCACTTTAAAGTTGAAATTACAACTGTCAAGAGTTTGTTAATGGTAGATACAGGAACAAAATGTATTATGTTAGTTTAAGGATACATGTGTTAAGCAACATTATTTGTTCAAGTAGATAATTGAGATAAAAACCAGTACTTTGCTAAAGGCAGACCAGTACGACTAAGAGGGAATCAAATCAGTTAAGGATATGGAATACTGAAAGGCCAATTATTGATATTTTGAATGTTACAGAGTCTGGTGGTACTGGTGCGTCAGGGCAGGGGCGTTGTGTGCCTGAGTGGTTTTATGGTGTTGGGATCCTGAGAAGGAAGTCCAGTAAAGTCATGCAGGTGCGACCGCAGTCACCGGACTAGGGAGGTAAGTTACCCATGATTTTGTAAGGTAAGGGGGGTCGTGGCGCCATATCCTTGCTGATCCTCTTAGGTTTAGACAATGAGAGTTTTTATGCTTCGGCATAAAACCTCACATTGGGGGGGGGGGTATTGTAACGGGACGATTTCAGGGGAACAAATATTTTAATAACTGTAAAAAGCTTTAAAACACCCAGTGTTCAACCTTTGGGGAACCTCTTTTTTAACCAAAATGCATACAATTTTATTGTGAAACACCCGTCTGTGTTTGTGTCCGGCGCCAGTCTGATGAGACGAGTTACCTAATCACCTACAACTCAGGACGTCCGTAAATCACGGAAAATGTGAATGTGAAACCCCAATTTCATCAGATGGCTAGTTCACAGAATTCGTTGGCTGAGCTTCTAGAAGCTTCGATAGAACCCGCCAATGAGAGAAGGCGTTATAAACTCTGAACGTTTCGCGGCCATCGCCCGACGCCTTGTGCGTATGCAACCCGGGGGAAAAACTGATAGTATAGCTCTCAGTCGACATCCAACTGCAGAACCGCGCGGTTCATTAAATCAGTGCTCGCGAGCAATTTAAGTTGGCCGACTAAAAAGAATGGTGACGTTACTTTGAAACAACAATAAAGTATGTGATTGACAAAAGAATCAAAATTAAACAACATATAGTCAGTTTTCGGAGTGTTCTACAAACAAAAAGTGCGTAACATGTGGTGGCGTAAACCGTTGGATTGAAATGACCAGATGAGTAAAAAATGAAAGAACATAGTCAACTGAGTAAAATTAAACATAATTTTTATCAATTTCCTTTTTCATGAATAACGTATTATATTCGAAATGAGATCTCTAATTTGGGTTGGTGTCAAGAATGAGCGAGAGAGTGTGCGAAATAAGAAATTCAAAGTACTGGTTTGTTTAATAAAATGTAAGAAAAATTTAGTTAAGTAAGATTTTTTTCCTTTTTATAACTATTTGTAAAGAAAGAAATGTCGAAGAATTGAGTATATGACTTTATGTGATGTGAACGTAGATTGGTAGAGAAAATGAAAGATAGAAAGAAATAAGCGAAAAGTAATAGAATAAATAATACAAAGTAGCGAAAAGTAAAGAAAATTAAACTTCGAAAACTTAATGAATCAAATTGTTGAAATTTTGAACTAAAACTGGGTTAGACTAATTATTTATTTCGAATGACCTCATTCTGCTCTTTCTAGTTCACCCAAAAGAACCTTGGACCACGATAAGTAAGTTGGTAACAGTCAAAATGGCATCCGAATAAGTAGACCGAAGCACAGCTGTTTTAGTAAGAAAAGTAAAGGAAAAGAAACTTTACAATATGGTAGGATGGCATCACACAAATGCTATTATTCTTAAAGCATTTCAGTCTCGAACAGTTTGTACAGGCTAATGTAAACCAGTGTAATTAGCAGCTTCATTTACTTAACCATATTTGAAGTTTAAAAATAATCTCTTTCTTCCTATAGCCACTGATACAATGAGCTTTTCCACCATCTGTTACTAACATAATTCAGATTTCTCATTATACTTCCATGTTCCATAAGGAAATGGAAGTATGGTGATGGCAAAAACAATCGTGATCGAGATTATTGCAGATTCTGATTGTACTACCCTCAAAACATGAAAATATCGGTATGGAGAACCATACATGACTTCCATGTTCTAAGATTTATATTTAAAATCATATTCAAAATGAAATATTTCCATAGAAACTACTTTTTTCTATTGCTTCAGCCTTAACCACAGTACTGTGGTCACTAATGTATACCACCTCACGTTTTCGCACTCGATTTTCACTGATGATGGCAGTCGATGACACTGCCGAAATGTCTGGTTTTGTAGACAACATTGGACTACGGCTAAACAGCCCGGGAAGGAATTTTAACAAAAAACTACTTCTTTGCTGCCGATAACGTAGTACACATATAAAAAATTCTCCCCTCCCTCTTCAACTATAATTTTCATTAATAGAAAATTACCCCCACCCCGTTCAACTAGCCTCTTCATTTATAGATATTTCATCTACGTTTCTACAGTGGATTATTATGAGCTTCTTATCAGGATACTTTGTTTATCAAAATTAAGTACTTTACTCTTGTTAAAACATAAAACGTTGCAAGTAAACTACCACTTTCTCTTAACCGATCTTCACCAAAATCAATAGGCCTTCAGTCCTCTACAATTCAGGGATGCATGCAAAAAAATATTTGATTCTGTTTGAATGTGCGTCAGTTATCGTTCGTCATGTAAACATTTCCCTTGTTACAACATAAAATGTTGCAGGTAAACTACCTCTTTCCCTTAACCGATCTTCACCAAAATCAACAGGCCTTGAGTCCTCCACAATTCAGGCACCCTATGCAAAACATTATTTGATTCTGGTTGAATGTGCGGCAGTTATCATTCGTCATAGAAACAATTACTCTTGTTAAAACATGAAAAGTGGCAGGTACACTACCCCTTTCGCTTTAACCGATCTTCACCAAAATCAACAGGCCTTCAGATCTTTACAATTCAGGACCGTATGCAAAAAATTATTTGATTCTCTTTGAATTTACGGCAGTTATCGTTCGTTAAAAAAAAAATTACCCTTGTTAAAACATAAAACGTTGCAGGTAAACTACCACTTTCTCTTAACCGATCTTCAAAAAAATCAACAGACCTTGAGAACTCTACAATTCAGGGCTGTATGCAAAAAAATTATTTGATTCTGTTTGAATTTGCAGCTGTTATCGTTTGCCATAGAAAATACCCTTGTTAAAACATAAAACATTGCAGGTAAACTACCCCTTTCCCTTAACCGATCTTCACAAAAAACAATAGGCCTTGAGAACTCTACAATTCAGGCCTGTATGCAAAACATTATTTGATTCTGTTTGAATTTGCGGCTGTTATCGTTTACCATAGAAAAAAATCTACAGACACACACACAGACACTTTTCGAAAATATCGGTATGGAGAACCATACATGACTTCCATGTTCTAAGATTTATATTTAAAATCATGTTCGAAATGAAATATTTCCATAGAAACTACTTCTTTCTACTTATTGCTTCAGCCTTAACCACAGTACTGTGGTCACTAATGTATACCACCTCACGTTTTCGCACTCGATTTTCACTGATGATGGAAGTCGATGGACTGCCGAAAGTCTGGTTTTGCAGAAAACATTGGACTATGGCTAAACAGCCCGGGAAGGAATTTTAACAAAGAACTACTTCTTTGTTGACGATAGCGTAGTACACATATAAAAAATTCTTCCCTCCCCTTTCAACTATAATTTTCATTAATTGACAATTACCCCACCCCGTTCACCTAACCTCTTCATTTATAGATATTTCATCTATGTTTCTACAGCGGACTATTATGAGCTTCTTATCAGGATACTTTATTTATCAAAATTAAGTACTTTACTCTTGTTAAAACATAAAACGTTGCAGGTACTCTACCCCTTTCTCTTAACCGATCTTCACCAAAATCAATAGTCCTCTACAATTCAGGGATGCATGCAAAAAAATATTTGATTCTGTTTGAATGTGCGGCAGTTATCGTTCGTCATGAAAACATTTCTCTTGTTACAACATAACATGTTGCAGGTAAACTACCCCTTTCCCTTAACCGATCTTCACCAAAATCAACAGGCCTTGAGTTCTCTACAATTCAGGAACGTATGCAAAAAATTATTTGATTTTCTTTGAATTTACGGCAGTTACCGTTCGTCATAGAAAAAATTACCCTTGTTAAAACATAAAATGTTACCCAGTAAACTACCCTATTCCCTTAACCGATCTTCACCAAAACCAACAGGTCTTGAGAACTCTACAATTCAGGGCTGTATGCAAAACAATATTTGATTCTGTTTGAATTTGCGGCAGTTATCGTTCGTCATGAAAACATTTCTCTTGTTACAACATAACATGTTGCAGGTAAACTACCCCTTTCCCTTAACCGATCTTCACCAAAATCAACAGTCCTTGAGTTCTCTACAATTCAGGAATGTATGCAAAAAATTATTTGATTTTCTTTGAATTTACGGCAGTTACCGTTCGTCATAGAAAAAATTACCCTTGTTAAAACATAAAATGTTACCCAGTAAACTACCCTATTCCCTTAACCGATCTTCACCAAAACCAACAGGTCTTGAGAACTCTACAATTCAGGGCTGTATGCAAAACAATATTTGATTCTGTTTGAATTTGCGGCTGTTATCGTTGGCAAAAAAAAATACACTTGATAAAAAAACGTTGCTTGTAAACTACCCCTTTCCCTTAACCGACCTTCACCAAAAACAATAAGTCTTGAGAACTCTACAATTCAGGGATGTATGCAAAACATTATTTGATTCTCTTTGAATGTACGGCAGTTATCGTTCGTCATACAAAAAATTACCCTTGTTAAAAATAAAATGTTGCAGGTAAACTACCCCTATCCCTTAACCGATCTTCACCAAAAACAATAAGTCTTGAGAACTCTACTATTTAGAGTGGTATGCAAATAATCATTTTATTCTGTTTGAATTTGCGGCTGTTATCGTTTGCCATAGAAAATACCCTTGTTAAAACATAAAACGTTGCAGGTAAACTACCCCTTTCCTTTAACCGATCTTATCCAAAAACAATAGGTCTTGAGAACTCTACAATTCTGGGCTGTATGCAAAAGAGTAGTTGATTCTGTTTGAATTTGCGGCTGTTATCGTTTAGCATAGAAAAAAATGACCCTTGATTTTAAAAAAACCGTTGCAGGTAAACTACCCCTTTCCCTTAACCGAGCTTCACCAAAAACAATAGGTCTTGAGACCTCAAGGTCTGTTGATTTTGTTTACCAGCAACATTTTATGTTTTATCAAGGCTATTTTTTTATGACGAAAAATAACTGCCGTAAATTCAAAGAGAATCAAATAATGTTTTGCATACGTTCCTAATTTGTAGAGTACTCAAGGCTTGTTGATTTTGGTGAAGATCGGTTGAAGGAAAGGGGTAGTTTACCAGCAACATTTTATGTTGTAATAAGAGAAATGTTTTCATGACGAACGATAACTGCCGCACATTCAAACAGAATCAAATATTTTTTTGCATGCATCTATGAATTGTAGAGAACTGAAGGTCTTTTGATTTTGGTGAAGATCGGTTAAGAGAAAGGGGTAGTTTACCAGCAACGTTTTGTATTTTAACAAGAGTAAAGCAATTAATTTTGATAAAGTAACCTGATAAGAAGCTCATAATAATCCACATTAGAAACGTAGATGAAATATCTATAAATGAAGAGGTTAGGTGAACGGGGTGGGTGTAATTTTCTATTAATGAAAATTATAGTTGAAGGCGGAGGGGAGAATTTTTTATATGTGTACTACGTTATCGGCAACAAAGAAGTAGTTCTTTGTTAAAATTCCTTCCCGGGCTGTTTAGCCGTAGTCCAATGTTTTCTGCAAAACCAGACTTTTCGGCAGTGCCTTCGACTGCCATCATCAGTGATAATCGAGTGCGAAAACGTGAGGTGGTATACGTTAGTGACTACAATACTGTGGTTAAGGCTGAATCAATAAGTAGAAAGAAGTAGTTTCTATGGAAATATTTCATTTCGAATATGATTTTAAATATAAATCTTAGAACATGGAAGTCATGTATGGTTCTCCATATCGATATTTATTTAAATTATAGGGCATAAAATTTGGATTTAGTATTGAGTATTGATTTAGTAATCTGATAAACTATCTTTGCAAAATGTCTAAATATTTGACTGAAGACAAAATTCGTGAATATATAACAAACTGTGAATCGGGTTATGAAGTGTCTATTTTTGACGAATCGGAGAGCGGAGATACTTTTAATGTAAGTAGAAAATTTTAATTTAACACTGTTTATACATTTTTAATCAATTTGCCTATAATTGAAGTTGACAATTTTGCATTAAAATACATTTTACAAAATTTCAAAAAATTCCACTTTCAGGGGCCCGGCATACTGACAGAGTTGTCACTGTTCAAAGGGTTAAGGAAATGGAAGTATGGTGAAAGTCATTTTTCGAAAAGTGTAGGTGTGTGTGTCTGTAGATTATTTTTCTATGGCAAACGATAACAGCCGCAAATTCAAACAGAATCAAATAATATTTTGCATACAGCCCTGATTTGTAGATTACTCAAGACCTATTTTTTTTGGTGAAGATCGGTTAAGGGAAAGGGGTAGTTTACCTGTAACATTTTTTTAAATCAAGGGTAATTTTTTCTCTGGCAAACGATAAAGCCGCAAATTCAAACAGAATCAAATAATGTTTTGCATACAGCCCTGATTTGTGGAGTACTCAAGACCTATTGTATTTGGTGAAGATCGGTTAAGGGAAAGGGGTAGTTTACCTGCAACATTTTATGTTTTAACAAGGGTATTTTCTATGGCAAACGATAAGAGCCGCAAATTCAAACAGAATGAAATAATTTTTTGCATACAGCATTGATTTGTAGAGTACTCAAGACCTATTGTTTTTGGTGAAGATCGGTTAAGGGAAAGGGGTAGTTTACCATGTAATGGGACAGAATTGGGAAATTGTAATCTAAAGTTTTTTTCATGACCCGAGTATATTTTGTGAACGAACTATAGCTTCGAGACTGGTAGGACTTGGTACAGGAATGTAAAGTTATCAACAAGGGTGCGCATTCACGCCTACGCGCGCACCGGTCGGCCAGGTTTCCCACGATAATGTCACGTACAAGGCTCGCTAGTCAACCAGAGGGAATATACAGTACCTCGTGGTCGCTAATTACTGTGTCACGTGATTCCTTTTGAGCCTATCCCGAAGCAAGTTGGTGAGCATGCGAACGTTTTTGGCCATCTTGGAAGCGTCGTTTTTGGCGTCTGTTGTTCTACAGCTGCGGCTTCGGCCGGTTCAACGTAAAAGGCTCGTGAGCACAAAATCATTTAAAAAGTACAAAATGTGACTTAACTAAAAATTTTAAGTGGTCAAAAAAATGTGTGACATCTATTAATCATTAGTGAACGGGTGAGAACATAATTTCGGCAGTGACCAAAATTTTAACCAGCAGAAACTTTTTCGGACTAAAACAGCGCACAAACAAAACGGACGAATTACAACATCTGGTATTCAGGGCGGCAAAAAGAAAGTAACTGTTTTAAACTGATTTTAAATAAATATAAAAAAAAAATTTTTATAAGAAGAGCTCTAAATAGAATAAATGGGGTAAAAGTATGGATGAAGCATGTGCGCAAATACTGGGTTGTCTTAGAATAGCTATAAAATAGTTTAAGTTGTCTTTCCAAGATGTGTTTTTTTTTTTTTTTGAATGTTCCTCATAAACAATGTTTTGTATGTTTAAAGAAACAGTAATAGTTTTTTTTTGTTTGAGAAGGAAAATGAATAACAAGTAAAGCTAAAAAAGAATATAAAATAAATGTGGTATTTGTTGAATAAAAGTTGAGTAAATGAGAGTCGAGTTTCTTGATAACAAAAAACCCCAAATCACGTTTATAGATCACGAGTTCGTGTGCAGGACCCTGGCCGACACAAGGTAAGAGAAGTTTTTATTAATTAAAATGTGGTAGAGGGTTTCTATAAGAACAATTGGCCCCCCCGAACTTGGACTGTTTATAAAAGCAATTTTATATAAACCACACCTACAAGTAGATATAAGCGTGATTGAGAGTACGTAGAAATTACGTGCAGTTTATGTGAGGCTGTTACGAAGTAGTATGTAGTATAGTAGTAAGTGTTACCGAGTATATGTAAGGTTACAATTTTTTAGATTTAATCTAATAACTAAAATAGAAATGGAAGATAATGAAAATAAAGCCAGTATGATTGATGTAACTGTCACGGGGGAGGTAGAAATGAATTTAGACCCTAATGCGGTCAAAGAAAACGTTTTAACGAATCAGATGATATAAATGATTCAGGAATGGAGACAACTCCAAGCCAAATAGACGAGAATAATTTAACACAATCTGTAATAATTAGTGAGGCGGGAGCAAATTCCACTCCCGGGGGAAAAGAGTTGTCAATAAATGACTTATTTAATCTTATCAATAAACGTTTCGATGTTAACGATATTAAATTTGACATTCAAAATAGTAATTTTAATGCGAAATTTGATGAACAAAAGAATGAAATTAAAGAAATAAAGAGTAGTTTCAATGTACAGAATAACAAATATGATGAATTAAAAAAATGAGATACACGAACAAAGAAAAAAAATGCGAGAGTAATTTCAATGAACTAAAAAAACAAAATAGTGATTTGAAAAACAATGTTAATGAAATCAATAAGCGTTTTGAAGATACAAACAAGATATTTGAAAGTAAATTTAACGAATTAGAACAGAGTATTGAGACAATGGGAGTGTGGGAAATAAATACAGGTAAGTGCAATGTAAAAGAAAATAACGAAGAAATAAATGATAAGGTAAGAAATGTGGTTAATACAAGCGAAAATAATGGAGATATATGTGTTAATAGTAATGGTGTTAGTTTAAATGCAAAACAGGTGACGGTAGACAAGGTGAGTAATAATGATGATTCTAATAATGAGTTAACAAGTGATAGCAAAATAAAGAGTGATAACAGTGATATAATTAAAAATGTGGTGTTAGAAAGTAAAGTGGATAGTAGCAACGAAGTTTTAGAGAGAATAAAAAGTAGTGATGGGAGAGTGTGTGAAGAGAGGTTAGGTGGGCAAAGGGCAGATTTTCCCCGAGTATATTGTGAAATGGAATTTTCACAAATGTTGTATGAGGACAAAGGTTCCTCCAGAAATTATGTGGAAGACAAGATGTCTTCAAATAGTCCCCTAATTTTTTGTAAACCTGGAAAAGCCAGGAAGTGGTATAGTAAGTTTGTTGTGCCCTTTGCATGGAGTGAAGTAGGTCAGTGGTGTTGTGACAGGTATTGTGATGAAAGTGATTATGAGAGAGAGAGAGAATGATAGAGGTATTTAAGTTAAGTAGAAGTTATAAAGAGTTGATAGAGAGGTTAGAATTGGAGAAAATAGACGATATGAAATACTTACCGGTTGTAATAGATATTGATGATTATTTTGATGATACCGCTGTAGATGATAAATACTTACCTTATGATGTGATTGATATAGTAAATGAATATGATGATATAAATTACATGGGGATAATGAATAATTATAAGGGAGACTGGACAAAAATAACTAATGTAGACAAGGTTTATGAAATAATCCTTATAAACAAAAGGAATAATCCTATTAATTATTATGGTATAACGAATGACATGGGTTATTATCTAAATAATAATAATGTAATGTATGTAGACAAAGATGAGTTGTGTTATAAATACATCAGGCTAATTTATGATGATGGTGGTTAAATAAACAGTGAACGATGTTACTAATCGCTTGCCATCGCCTTACTGGCACCTCTGTAAAATGTTGAAGTGTGTCAGAGTGTAACTTGTGTATGTGTGTCTTACCAATTCGTCCTCGCACGGTAATGTAACTCACGATGTTTGAGTCCGTAGCGAATGTACGGATAACCAGGTATCGTAGTCCCCGATCTGAGGTTCACTAGTAGTGTACAATTCCCGGGTGGCGCCAAATTGTTTATTTAAAACAATTAAAACTGTCTTCTCATCAGCGATTTACTCAAACGGTGTGAAGGATTCAATTCGTCCCGCCTTTTCTCGATTTGTATAATCGAGCTGGCAGTTACAGTATTCGCTGCTTGAGCGCTACTTATCACGTCAGAGACATTCGCTGTAAATTATAATTTTAAGAATACACTTTCCTACTGAAAATAAAACACATTTTAACATACACAGTATTGATTTATTAGCGATTTGATATTACTGTTTCATAGACACAAGCTATAATTGATTTTTTATATAATTTTGCACCGGTTATTTCTTTATGAGACGTTCTCTCACAGGGTTTCACAATCGATTTTGAACGTAACTAAACATACAGTATGGCGTTCTATCAAACAAGTCAACAAATATTTTCGTTCAAATTTTGTGGGATCTTTTGATCACGTTAAAAGGCTCAGATGGAATTACAATAATAAAAATACACAACCTTACAATGTTTCTACTTAAGTATTGTAACGTGTAACTATAAATGGTTTGTTGAAGTGTAGTACAAGTGTTTTAAAGGTTCGTACATTAATACTAGGTTAGCTTTCTAATTTAACAAATTTTCAGTGTCTTAATATTTTTATTTAATCTTTGAAAGAGAATAAAATTGATTCAGTGGTATTCCAAATATAGTGAGAAATATTCAAAGTGCGTTAATTCGGAAGTTTATATAATTTATTGGATACTTAACAGCTTTGTAGCATGTGATTACTCTGTTGGTCAGGAATGAAGGAATGCGGCTGCAATATAATTCAGTTTTCATTTATTCGGGCTTCGGGCATCTTTTTCAAAGTATTTTGATTCATTTATTCACTTTGTCTTGAAATAAAACGTCTTCTCCATCAGGTAATAGTGTTCAGTGATAGTCAGACTCCTCGTTCAATTTTGATAAGTTAATTTACTTTTAAAACATTTTAAATATGAAAATAGGTTGTTCTGAATTCTGGCGTCTGTTTTACTTGAGCGTCACTTTCTGAGTAATCTTATTCAATGGTAATTTCGTCTTCAACCGTTGTTTCCATGGTTACCCCATTATTCTGATTGGGCTAGCTTGACATCAAACCATTGTTATCAAAATTTGAATTCTTTTCAAATTTTCCTATATCTTCTGACTTCCTTCCTTCTCTTATCTTCCTTCTTAATTATTAACTATTAGCACTGTCATTTGTATTTTCTCACAAAGTTATTTTGGTATCCCACAATATTGTGTTTTTCATGTTTTATAAGTTTACAATTAATTTAATACTTACTAATTACATTTCTCTGTTTATATAATTCCTTATTTTAATCTTTCGTTTTTAATAACATTTACCATTCATCCTTGGTTAATTAGTCACCTTGGATTTGTTAGTTACTTGGCTATTTTCATATAATTAGTATTTGTTTATGTTTGACCGTTAGGCCTGTTTCAAGTCTAAGTAGCCATTACTGGTTTTTGATTTCATACACATTATATTTAATTTAGTCCTAGATCGTTATTTTGTTTTTATAATTAGGTTTATTATCTATGGAGGTGTTTTGGTTCAGTCTTTGTGTGATTTTTGTGTGTAACAACTGTGTTATTCCATATTTCTTGCTAATTATTTACTAACAGTTTTCTCTTTTATAACTCAAACATTGTTTTCTTTACTTATTTTAATTACTCTGCCAAAGTCAACAATATGGCTATTAATTACTATTTATTTATCATATAACATATAATAATTTGGTCTATGTTTGGGATAATTACACAATCCATCTCTGTTCAAACTTTGTACTTTATTTATCAGCTGTGCGCCGTACCACTGCAATGCGACACGCACGGATGACGTCACTTGCTTATCAAGCGCTGCCGGCAGTCAGCTTTACTGACGGTAGACAAGTTAGTTTTAGTTTCTAACCAGACTCCGAGCTGTACTCTCGTTAAAAATCTCTCTTCCAGTCGTGGCTTCTGGATCATTCTTAATTATTTTCATGTATCGTACTCACTAATTTATTCAGACAACCTTCGTCCATTTACTATGGACGGCGACTTCTTTCAAAGCTAATTTTACGGGCGTTACGGCCTCAAAACATCCGCACGTGTCGACAATGGTCTATAAAAGTTAACGTTTCAATAAATGCATATCATACAACAGAATTACAGTCCACTTCTTTTCGTCTAAAACCCAGCCTTTTCTACATAGAGTTTTTGGAACAACTCAAGATTTTCAAGAGCTTCCAATGCGCAACATTTTTGGTCCTCACGGGCAGGATTTCTTATTTTTGGTCCACAAGCGACCGCATTTCTTTGTCCGCAGCGACAGCATTTTTGGTCCCATGGGACGGATATCATATTTTTGGCCCAAAAACGGCAACATTTTTGGTCCAACCGAACCGGATTTATTCTCGCCCTACGGGCAACATTTCTTGGTCCACAAGCGACCGCATATTACTTTGGCCTTACAGGCTTTTCTTGGTCCTGAGCGACCACATTTTCGTCCACAAGCGACACCATTTTCGTCCTGAGCGACACCATTTTTGTAAATTACATCACAATCAACACAACAAGATTCGGCGGAGCAGTAGACCAGAGACGACGGGACACGGCAGGACAGCATTTGTGATTTCACGTAAAAAAGTTCCACAGCTTTAAATTATGGAGGGCTATAACATAAGGCGTCATCTGACCAGTAGAAACAGGAGGTGCAACAGCTCCTAACAGGATCGAGCAACGGGATCGAAGCCAGCTTCATCACGTCTGGAGCAACGTCCACGTGACTATGAACTTTTACTCATACTTAGCATTTTAAGCAATATTTTACATTTAGCAGTTATTTTTTAACACCCTTGTATAAACACACACCATCATTACAAAATACAAGTTAGTAAGTGGTTGGCAGTTCATTGTGAGTTCAAACATTAAAGATAAAAATATATGTTACTATCATTTAAATTCATGATTTTAATAATTTTTAATTGCCAACAAAGTTTGATTAATAGAGAGAGTAAGCATATATTCTAGCAAGTATTATGTTCATATAGATAACGATCGCTAGCTACCGCAACGTATTCAGATTATCAAAACTTGGGTTTATGGTTCACATGCTCTATGCTCAAATTCTTCCAAAGTATTTTTCTTTTTTCTTAAATTGTAATAATGGCAGATGTAAAGGCTCTAATAAAAAAAAACGAGGCACAATTAAAGCCTCAATATCCCGCGTAAATACTTTCGCGGATAACTTTGATTTGGAAACCAGCGATCATTATGCGCTAAAAATAAAACTTCGACATTTGATGGAATTATCCACCAAATACGATGAGATTCAATCCCAAATCGAATCCGAGGAAGCGGACTTTGCTTTAGCGAGTGATAGGGTACAAACGGAAGACGATCTTTGTAACATAGAGTGTAAATTGCAACACCTGCTGGAGCAAGTTGAGCATATGAACCAGAAACCATTAATTAATGCTGAAAGTAAACATCTTAAAACACCCCCATTCAGTTGGAACCGATCAAATTACCACGGTTTGCGGGTAATATTATTGAGTGGCAGCATTATTATCACATTTTTCTTGAACTAATTCACGTCAGAGCCGATCTGACGGACATACAGAAACTTCACTATTTGCACTCGTCATTATATGGCGAGGCGCTCAACGTAATAAAGTCATTACCAATCACTCATGAGAATTACGCGGTGGCTATCGATCTGTTGAAGAATAGATATGACAGTAAGCTAATTGTCTCCGCCCACCATGTCGGGAATGTCCTGGACGTACCATTGGTTAAACAAGAATCCCAAGTCAGCATATCTAAATTCATTGATGAAATCTCAGCCAATATAAATGCTTTAAACAATCTCAACCTGCCAGTTAACACATTCGAAATTATTGTCATACATTACTTAGTTAAAAAGCTTGACAGTTACACTCTCCGGTTGTGGAAAGAGAGTTTGTCGGAACATAAATTCCCTGACTTTAATAATTTTATGAATTTTTTAAATTCACGCAGAAAATTGTTACAGAATATTGATAACGCGACTACCTCAACGAGCAAGTTAAATAACAGCGATAAGTCTCCTTATCGCAAGGCAGTTAAACAGATAAGCGCTCCTAGGGGGGCATTTCATTCTCATATCAGAAACAATTTATGTAGACTATGTAACGGCGAACATAGAATTATCGACTGCTTACAATTCACATCGCTTTCTGTCCCTGACAGAAGAAACGTCATAGTAAAAAACAAACTTTGTTTAAATTGCCTTCGTCCGGGTCACGAAAGTTCAAAATGCTCATCAAAATTTTCTTGTAAAAAATGTGCTAAGCGTCACCACACCACAATTCATGTCCCCAACAAGGACGGATCTTCCATCAATAACCAATGCTCACTAAAGTTACAAACAATAAATCAATATTGTTATCCACCGCCGTCTGTATGACCACTAATAAGGCCGGTAGAAAATTACCCGTTAGAATTTTACTGGATTCTGGCTCGCAAGCAAACTTTTGCACAATGGATTTCGCCCGCAGAATGGGCCTTCAATTGGTTAAATCGCAACTGCCCATCACGGGTATAAACAACTCGCTTTCCCAGGCTGACTTTAGTACAAAGGTAAAGCTACATTCTCGCTATAAACCCTTTACGTTAAACGTACATTGTGCCGTACTACCCAGTATAACTAATGATTTACCGGCGGAGTCGTTCGATCTTGCCTCTTTGAATTTACCCAAGCACATATTCTTGGCTGATCCACACCTACACTGCTCGTCGCAAGTCGATGTACTACTCGGCGCTCAATATTATCTCCAACTAATTGAACCCATTAAATTTATGCGCGGACCGCACTTTCCTATAATTCAGGAGACTAAGTTAGGATTTATTTTGGCCGGTAATTTACCCTTCAACGTCGACATAACTAAAACAGTTTCGTCCTTTATGGTCTGCAAGGATGATAGTCAGATTTCCTCGCAACTAAAAGAATTCTGGAAGTTGGAGGAGGTCTCTAGTCGCGAACCCTGCTCTGAGGACTCGCCGTGTGAAAAACATTTTGTGAAAAACACTATCCGCAACCGCGAAGGGAGATTCGTGGTATCCCTGCCCCGCAGGTCTGATAAATCTCATTTGGGAGATTCTCTCCGCGGAGCTATCCGCAGGTTCCAATCGCTAGAGTTCAAGTTCAAGCAGAACCCTATCCTTTACAAGGATTATAGCGAGTTCATGAGTGAATACTTGAAACTTGGTCACATGTCTCCACTTAATGATTACGATTTGTCGCTTGACAACTCAGATATTTTTTATTTGCCCCATCACGCAGTCTTCAAGGACTCCAGCCTAACCACTAAATTGCGCGTGGTATTTGACGCCTCCGCTAAAACCACAAATAATCTGTCCCTCAACGATACTCTAATGGTCGGTCCTACGATCCAGCAGGATCTGTTCTCGATAATGGTTCGGTTCCGTACCCACCGATATGTACTTATTGCAGACATAGAAAAGATGTATCGTCAAATAATAGTTAACCCAAAGGATTCAAACTTGCAACGCATCGTTTGGCATGACGCGCCGCATAAGGAATTACAACATTACGCTTTAAGGACGGTTACGTATGGCACTGCTAGTGCTTCCTTCCTTGATACACGTTGTCTGGCTCAGATAGCCTACGAAAATAAATCCGACTACCCTATAGCTTCTAGGGCCATAGCCAATGATTTTTACGTAGATGATCTTATAACGGGTTCGGATGATCCGAACGTGTTAGCTAAAATGAAATGCGAGATCGTGAATTTGCTAAATAGGTATGGTTTCACGTTACATAAGTGGTTTTCTAACCACCATAAGATTATGGCCCGTCGCGCCCAAGTATCCAATGACTTCAACAAAGGTCAAAACGTGCGTACAGTGGGAATCCAATGGAACGTTGATAAGGATAATTTTTTATATACCATTCGGGGTGATGATAATTCGACCGTGTTCAACAAAAGAAGCGTGTTGTCGGTCATTGCTGGGATTTACGACCCACTGGGTCTTATTGCCCCCATCACATTTTGCTGCAAACATTTCGTACAACAGTTGTGGTTGGCGGGCACAAATTTGGACGAACCCCTATCTGGGTCATTAGCCAATCAATGGCTAGAACTATACTCTCAATTAGTTTCCGACACTCATTTTAAGATTACGAGGTCGGTTAAGAGTTCGAACAATTATCCAATTAGTTCATTACAGCTTCATGGATTCGCCGACGCTTCGGCTAAAGGTTACGCGTGTTGCATTTATGTGCGGGCGGTCTATTCGAACGGCGCCATATTGTCAAAGTTGTTGTGTGCTAAATCTAGGGTCGCTCCGCTGAAACAGATAACGCTACCACGCCTTGAACTTTGTGCTTGTTTATTGCTGGTGCAATTAACTTCCAAGGTTTTAAACGCCATCAACTACGATTTTGACGGACTATATCTCTATTCGGACTCGATGATAGCGTTGCATTGGATACATCAACAATCTTCCCGCTGGAAGGTATTTGTGGCCAACCGTGTCGCGGAAATACAGCGTCTTGTTAGCAGCAGGGCAACTTGGCATCATGTAGTATCAACTGACAACCCTGCCGACATTTTATCACGCGGTTGCCTCCCTCGTAGTTTGCACTGCCATACTCAATGGTGGCATGGTCCGTCCTGGTTAGCCCTGAGTCAGCATCATGGCCCGTTAGCGCCTTCAACATTCATGCTCCCTGTACTTACCCCGACCTTGAGCAGGAACGTCGCAAGCAGGTTCAAACCTCACTAATTGTCGCATCATCAACACATAGCTATGTTGAAAATTATTCATCCCTTACTAGGCTCATTCGCGTCTTCGCATATTGCCGCAGATTTATTCGCAACTCTAGGCTCCCCGTTGTTGACAGGGCCACGTCCTTTTTGTCTGCTCAAGAATTGTATGACACACTTTTGTTTTTTGTCCGGCAATCTCAGCAGTTGCACTTCGGCATAGAAGTTAAGGAACTTGAGGCACATCGTTGCCTTCCTCGCAGCAGTAAAATTCTTGCACTCAACCCCTTCCTGGATGACTCAGGCATTTTAAGAGGGGGTGGACGCTTACAATTCTCCCACTTAACTACGCGAGTAAACACCAAATAATTTTGCACCCGCACTCTCGTCTCACGAGATTAATAATTGAGTATGAACATATCCGTTTGTTGCTCGCTGGGGTGCAATCAACTCAAGCTTCGCTCAGGCACAAATATTGGATCATTCACGACAAATCTTATATCCGCTCAGTAATACATAAGTGTGTCACTTGTTTTCGTTTCCGGGCTAGAGGCGCGAATCAACTATTAGGTCAGTTACCCCCTTCTAGGGTCACGCCTGCTAGGCCATTTTCCCAGTCGGCCGTGGACTACGCCGGTCCTGTACTTTTACGCCATGGCGGGCAGCGCTCAAAGTCCACGTCCAAGGCATACATCGCATTATTCATGTGCATGTGCACAAAGGCCATCCATTTAGAATTGGTGTCGGATCTCACTTCCAACGCCTTTATAGCGGCTTTAAAAAGGTTCATCGCGCGCAGAGGTATTCCCGCGCAGATATTTTCAGATAATGGTACGAATTTTCGTCGTGCCAACCACACCTTATATGATTGGTACAAATTTTTAAACTCAAAGGAAGTTGAGCAATCTTCTCAGGAGTTTTGCGGTCTCCGTGGTATCAAGTGGTCCTTCATCCCTCCTTCAGCCCCTCATTTCGGTGGTTTGTGGGAAAGTGGTGTAAGGAGTGTTAAATATCATTTGCGTCGCGTAATAGGCGGTACGATCTTGAATTTTGAGGAATACTCTACTCTTCTCTCTCAAATTGAGGCTTGCCTTAATTCACACCCTTTATGTGCTGTGTCCGACGATGCTAGAGACCCTGAACCCTTAACTCCTGCTCATTTCCTGGTCGGTGCTCTACTGACTGCACTTCCGGAACCCGACTATACCCAAAGCAATGCTAGTCATTTGGGCAGATGGCTTCTGCTCCAAAAATTTACACAGACCATCTGGAAACGGTGGTCTAGAGATTATCTGCACCAGTTGCAGCAGCGCAACAAATGGCGCACCCCGTTAAGGAATTTGAATGTCGGACAGCTTGTCCTCATTTTGGATGATAATTCCCCCCCACTACAGTGGAAGCGTGGGGTAATTACAGTTTTTCCGGGTCAAGATTCCTTAGTACGCGTCGCAGAAGTTTGCACCGCGCTAGGTATCTTACGCCGACCCATCCACAAATTATGTACCCCTTCCGGTGGCAACAAACTAGTCGTATGCGTGCCATACGAGACGCACTAGGATTGTGAACTTGTCACATTGCCTGGACTACGCCCGGGACATTCCCCGGGGCGAGCATACAAGTCAATTGTATCATTAACGTTGTAAGTATTATTATTACGTGCCGATAGCTATTATTGCAATAGTGACTGTGTTTTCATTGTACTATCAATTATTTATGGATGTTGTTGTATTGTCGTATGTTTATATATTCAAAGTTCCGAGAACTACAAGTGTTACTTATGGTATCAATTATTCTATGTATGTATTGTATTTTCTAATGGTCATATATTATGAAATTTATTGGGGTTTGTTGTGTCAATATCATGGTGCAATTATTATATTTTTTATGGTGTTATCACTTGTTATTATAATGCTTTGCAAATGTCAATGGGTATTATTTGGGAAAGATCAACGTCTACTTAATCATTGTATTATTATGTGTACTGTGTTACTATTATGTTTTGGGTAATTTTACTGTCAGTTTGCCCTTGCTATTTGCATAAGGGTTGATTTCTTATGTACCTTATAATTATTAATTGAATTTATCATGTTAATCATATTATTGTTATTATGTCATTGCGCTGTAGCCAATACGCCAATTGTTGTATTATTTTTGCCATGTAAATCTAACTATTATATTATTAATTTAATGTTTAATTTACAAAATCGTCCCGATTTTGAGCGGGCAGTATGTTCAAACTTTGTACTTTATTTATCAGCCGTGCGCCGTACCACTGCAATGCGACACGCGCGGATGACGTCACTTGCTTATCAAGCGCTGCCGGCAGTCAGCTTTACTGACGGTAGACAAGTTAGTTTTAGTTTCTAACCAGACTCCGAGCTGTACTCTCGTTAAAAATCTCTCTTCCAGTCGCGGCTTCTGGATCATTCTTAATTATTTTCATGTATCGTACTCACTAATTTATTCAGACAACCTGCGTCCACTTACTATGGACTGCGACTTCTTTCAAAGCTAATTTTACGGGCGTTATGGCCTCAAAACATCCGCACATGTCGACAATGGTCTATAAAAGTTAACGTTTCAATAAATGCATATCATGCAACAGAATTACAGTCCACTTCTTTTCGTCTAAAACCCAGCCTTTTCTACATAGCGTTTTTGGAACAACTCAAGATTTTCAAGAGCTTCCAATGCGCAACAATCTCCTATTCATAAACAATTGTTTATACAATTAATTAACACTTATTATTTAATATGGGTGTACAATTCATTACTTCTTATTTATTGTTCAGGTGATAAACAATCTCACCTCTATTGAACTTGTTTCATTACTTTCCCCTTATAACATGGGTATTTACTTATGGTTATTACATACTTATTTTCTAAAACTCTTTGCTTTTCTTTCCATGTTAACATCATCTTATTACTTTTTCTTGTGATTCTCACCTTTGAATTCTACAATACATTCTTAAGTCCTATAACAATATTATTTCATAATTACTACAGTTAATATCACTCTTCAATGTTCATTATTACTGAATTAATGTTTTATTTTAAATATTATTCATAATAACTTTCTTAAATGTTATTGTTCACTATTAAATCTTAAACATTGGTTATTTTACTAAGTCTTTATCTTAGCCTTCTCTATTCACCCTATTTTTATTACTGACAATATTTTTATTTATTTATCACTTGCACTTTTTAAATTATTTGGTGTTCATTATAATTTACTTAGTGTTTCTTTTTCTATCATATCACTTTAGGGTAAGTTCACTTTCATTAGGTTAACTTCCGTTTACTTCTCACTATTTTACTCTCTTTCTGTACACATATTATATATAATTATTAATATCATGTCTTTCTTTATTAACAACTTACATGTATTCCTAACTCTTTGGCTAGTGTATTTTTAGCTATCGTTTTTTATTACTGACTATTTACAATTGTCATTCAATCAATACTAACATTCATTAATTATTTTGGTTCTTAACCGGTTTCATTTTCTTTATTATATTTGATTACATTATTTCTCCCTTCTCTATTCTTTATTCCTTGTCTGGGTTTTCTTGACGTGTTTCATTTTGTTTTCTTCATCGTGGGTTTGTTCCCTCTTTGTTCGCTTTTTCTTCTCATCTTGTTTATTTTCTTTTGTTTCTTAACTGGCCAATCTCTGGGGTTAGGTCAATGTCGTTAGTCTGTCAGTCTAGTCGTTGAGTTTCTTTATTAATCACTTTTGGTTTATTACTCTTTCTCCTTCTTTCTTAATTACATTTTATATTTTTTTCCACATTATTTATTTCTTAAAATATAGTATTATTTATCATTTTTTATACATACTTATTGTTATCAAAACTGATCTGATTTTGGCGATGTTATAACGAACATTTTATTATTTTAGTTTATGGTGATGACTTGGCTAATTTATGTAATGAGGTGTAGTAAACAATAAAATAATATGACGAAAAATTGTAAATAAATTTGTAGTGAGGTTAATTATGTTTGTGTAAGAGGTTATGTCGTATTAGGTAGGTAAGGTAAAAAATGTGTGTATGTAGTAGGAACCGATTTTAATAATGATAATAATTATTATATTTTATTAAACTAAACAAATAATGGGAATAATTATGAAGGTGATAATAAATCAATTTTAATTGTTTTGACTATTGTAATTAAAGTAACTTGGTGTTTTAAAAAACTGAAAGAATTAAATAATTAGAGATGAATTAATTAATTAATTCATGTTGTATAAATGTCCTTTGGTAATCAATTTAAATGATTTTTCTGAGATTTGAACTTTATAATAAATAGTAAATGAGTAAACGTAGAAGGTGTCTAGTTGTGGAGCCATATGGTTTATTATGATCAGAAAGTATATATGGTTTTGTGCATTATCTTTGTTGTAATGAATGTTTATATTTTTGAATTAATGACAGTAATCATGTGTTTATTAGATGGAGTGACTGACCATATGTAAGTATGATTTTGATGATGACACTGAAGTAAAGTATAAGAGTCTTATAATGGCATTAAATGAGTTTGAAGGAAGTTAACTTAGGTAAGATGTTACTTTGAAATGTTATCTTAAAATCTGAATTTGAAATGTTATATATAATGAATGTTAATAATAAATTTGAATTTTGTGAATAATTTAATGGTACAACAAATGATAAATAATTAAAGGTTCAATTAAAATTAAAATTGCAATGTCTGTAAATTTTATTCAGATGCAAATGAGATGTTTATTTTAAATGGAATGTTTATTTTCTTTATGAATGTTTATGTTGTATTATATTAGTGGGTAGGAATCTTAAATATGGAAAACATATATATATTTTACTTGTGATTCCCCACTTTCGGGCGGTCACGGAGTCACCGAACCCTGACCGTGGATTTGGATTATTGGTAGCAAGTGTGGTTAGGCAGGTTGTATCCTAGCCATACTTGTTATTATTTTCAAAATTGGTGAATTTATAAATCAACCGGGGGGGGGGGGGGTAAATTCAGGGGAATCACCAACCTATGGAACAGCAGCTACCTTCGTAGGGGTTGGTAGTGCCGTGTTAAGGGTTTATAAATAATATTTAGTAGGATTACTGGTGTCCACGGACATCAGTAATGCCGAATTTTGTATAACGCTGAAGCAAGAACGGGGTAGGCAGCGTCTACGCCCTAATAAACTTCAGTTCTTGTGGATCCAAGTGGGCGCTACAGTCCACCATCAGGAAAAAATAGTGTGTGTGGAAAAGGAGCTGGCCGTTACAAGCCAGGGGCACAGATAACGCATCTGTGCATAAGGTAAACGCTCGATCCGGATTATCCGGTGGGTGGTTACCTAATTGTAACTGGGTAAAAGGGGGGAAATAATAAAATGATGAAGTAGCAGAAGTAGCTGAGAAATCAGTGAGAGGTAACGACCACTGTAACAGCGGGACAGTCAAATTTACTTACTCTAAAGAGAGAGTTGGTGGTTGATGACCCAGTTCCTGTTCAGTAATGTTTACTATAAGTTATGATTCAATGATTAGTGATGAATATTTACTTATGAGAACAAATGATTTTAAGTACTAGACTCTATGTTGTAATGATTGTATAATCATCAAGGACATGTTATGAGTTAAATTGAATCATGTTGTGTATTTGTGTTATTTGTATTTGGTGTGCCTAGGGTAAGGTCATTCACCTGGGAATAAGACATCAGCTGATTACTGGTGTGGACTGTATAATGTTTAATGTAATCAATTCATACGTTCTTTTAGTAATTAATTTAATTTAATAATTTGTTTCTTTTTATTAATTGTCAGAATATATGTTTCTGGAATTAAAATTCATTTAATTAAAAAAAAAAAATTTTTAATTTTCTTGTGAGGTACAGATTGTGTTGTTTTCATGTCCACTATATAAAGTGAGGTGGTGTGGATAATGTATCAGCTGATTAATAGTGTTTATATGATATGTTTTATAACCAAATGTAGTGATGATGTAGTTGATGCTAGAGATAAGTTGTTTATTTTATTTTGATTATAATGATTGTTAACATGTAAATTAAGAGGATTTTTAAGGAAAAGTAAATTCATTTAAAGGCTTGGAATTTTGAAAATTGCGATTAAATTAACTAACTAAAAGAGATGATGTACATTAACTTCAATGTGAATCTTTGGTAAGGGATTTAGATTTATTTCACTAATTGAACGAAATTTAAATAATTTAATTTGATTTGAAACAGTAATGTCAAGCAAACAATTAAAGGTTGAGAAATGGGAGTGAAGTTTATTTAAAAGCAAATATAAAATGTTTATGTGAATGTTATATTAATGATGAATATTTAGAGATCTTGTATTTAAGCTAGTAATGAACATGTGTACGCACCCAGTACTTTGCTA
The DNA here is from genome assembly GCA_034769895.1 of Magicicada septendecula. Taxonomy (NCBI): domain Eukaryota; kingdom Metazoa; phylum Arthropoda; class Insecta; order Hemiptera; family Cicadidae; genus Magicicada; species Magicicada septendecula. The sequence continues at coordinate 1,206,846,711 of CM068367.1, forward strand.
AAGGCAATTCAGTATATATATATATTGTAATGAACCGAATGTTTATTATTTATGTTTATATTTAAAATATTAAATGTTGTAGTGGTTGAAAATTGAAAGTTACTAATTTTATAAAGTAATTAAAATGTAGCATTAGATGTTATTAAAAGTGTGTTTACAATTGCAAAATTATAAGTGTCTGAAAAGAACTCTTTTAGATAAAAAATAAGATAATTGCATTAATATTATTTGAACAATAACGTTGCTTAAATTTAAAAATAAAGTGTACTAGCTGGTCGCTTGACGATGGTGACCGTCGTGCTGATACTAGCAGCGAAACTCCTCCTCCAGGTTGATAGTCGTCTAAGTACGTAAAGTCTAGTAACGTCTGGACAATAGAATTAATAAAATACACTTCCACGTACCTGTTCGTGTTTTCTGGAAGTTCAGAAGTTCAATAAGTCAATAAGCTGCCAAGACGGTTTACAAAACCAACTCACTTTATCTACAAGGTTAGGTTGCCTTGTTTAATAATGGGCGCCACACAGGTTTATTTCGGGAAAATCCCGTGGAAAACCCATTAATAGAATCAAATAATAATTTTAAAAAATTGAAATCGTGTTTATTGTCCTTATGGCAATGCAATTCAACAATATTTAATCGCAACTAAAAGTTGTTTTGATTCTTCTGAATGAATTATTTATCTGTTTTGTAGAAATAAATTAAGTCAAGTTATGCTGCTAATAATTGGGTTTTATTTGTACCCTTGATAGTGAATTCAAACAAATATAATTAAAACAATACATTGATGTACAATTGCAAATATTTTGTTACATACCCTATGCAGAAACATGTATATATGTATATACATACATATGCTCAGAGCATAAACAATAATTCTGGTTAAGTCCAGATGCTCTTTACTTTAAACATTAATATTATTTATATCTCAGGCGTAAGTTCTTTGAAACACAAAAAAGAATGCTCATGCCTACACAATAGCTAATTATTTCATAATATAATATCGACTAGTAATGCCTTTTAGTTTACTAATATAAAAATCAAACCTATTTTAAAGGTTAGGCGTTCGTCACACTTGATTAATTATTCACAAAGTTATATGGTGAGATCACTTATGACTAACATCCAACTTAAATAGGATTGACAAATCCCTTAAATAAATTCAGACATGGTGTAATACAGAAAATGTTTCAGTGTTATGCGTCAGTACAGGTTTGTTTACCAAAACATATAGGTTATTGCACTCAGTGTAATGGAATAAATTGTCACAGTTACCTTTGTGTTTTTAACCTTTCGATTAAAATTCAATTAAACACATCAATGGTCGGATTGTAATGACCATTGTTATTCACTACACACGCACTTGAACAGAGAATATTGGTCCGCTTCTGACTAAAAAGGACCTTATGTGATACTATTTAATTATTTCTTCTGTTCGTTATTTTCCCGCACTAAATAAAATAATACTGCACTTCGACGCACTGATTCTATGTAGAGTATCTTGTAGTTACTTTTTGTTGTTGCCGAAATGATTCCATAGATGCACTATTACAATGAAGCCATCAGTTAGTAGAAATTTTGATGAGACGAGCGTACCTGCCGCTCCGGATGAACGTTAAAAGTGTCTAACGGTAATTAGCCGCTCTTCTTTATATACCCTATGTTTTGATCAGCCTTAGGCAATTGTTTTACTTATTAAGCTATTTTCTGATTGGCTTAGCCAGGCGTTACGAAAGTGACGTATTGTCTTTCCAACTGTCACTAACGGTTTTTTAACCGACTTTCGCCAGAATGATTGACAGCCGTCGTTGTTGTTAGTGTTGATAAACAGATTTCTTATTTATTATGTACAAATGATGCTAACGCCTGTCACGCACTTATTATAGTTGCGATCGGGGTCGTATCACTATCAAATTAAAGGATATTTTTTCCTCTTCAATTTGATATAGTTTGACACTGGTTTATTTACACTTTCACTGACATTTTTTAATAAACAATGTTCAGGTATATGGCTTCGCGCTGTCGTCTGCTAATCAAAGCCGGCGATTACTCTCTCTTATCAATATTGTTTGTGTTCCACATCGCGTTTTTTCACTTAAACGTCTATGTTAGAACACTATTATATCCGTCCTGATATTTATTTACTGAATATTATGATTAAACCTTAACTTATACATTGCTATGAACTATACTTACTCACTATGACATTTTGTTTCACATTATTTTGCTCCATGCTATTAATTAACAATTGAACTATTAATTGTATAACATATTAATAATGCTTATCGCTAAGTTTGGCACAAAGATTGTTCAGTGTATGTGATTTACACTCATAGTACTTTCTACTAATCACCTTACTGATGATTGTTTGTTTTAGGCATTGCCGAGGCATACCGTTTGTATCGGATTTATGCCTTAATAACGTTTATTAGTTTATATTTCGGTACCTTGATGAGGTCGCTTATTTATATAAGGTTCCCTCTTACAAACATTTTTACTTGTCATAAGCACATTTGAGACTGTAATACAGCTTCAATCTCATATTGTGGCCATAGCTAATCTTAGTCATTGGCATTAATAGTTACTAGTCATAGTTGATTTATTCTCAGCCAAATGCTGATGCTGATATCCCATTATTCGGATTCTTATTTAATGGTTTTTATTAGCATGTCACATTCCATTTAAGTTATTCACTGACTCGCTTGACAGGTTAAAGTGAATTTAATTTGTCCATTAGTTTGTGTCAGTTATAGTATGGTTGTAGTGTCAAGCAGTGTTTAGGTTTACTGCTTCTTGTGGCACTTCTTCTCCTTTCTTCTTCAATGGTTCCTCTCTTCTTGGCTACTCTTATCATTATATTATCTATTTACATTACTGTTATGTATTTATTAAATCTAAGGGCATATGTCTAGGTTATGTAACACCTGGTCATGTTACATATACTCCCCCCTCAAAATTGATAATTTGAGAGAAAATTTGATTTTTTGATAAAATTATCATTTCATTTCAGTTTTTAGTATACTACTACTGTTTTTTCGTCTTGTACTCTTTACATTGACCTTTGACATACTATTAGTGTGTTACACTAGTTTGAGTTCTTGGCTAGTGATATAATTCTTAGCTTACTAGTATTTTTTCAAGTTTCTCATATTCTAAGTTATTTAATTACAATAGATTTCACTTCTTAAATTAACATTTCCTGTCTTACAATAATACATTTTTCTTTCTCATTACATATCTTTATTTTTGTGATAATCTCAATGGTTCTTTCCTTTTTTACCTCACAGATTCTTTATTAATAGTCCTTGATACATTACTATATAATTCCCTAACATTTGTAGTGGGTTCGGAATCAGAGTGGCTCACTGTGGCATACATTCTCCGCCATTCCTCATTACACATACTCAGAATCAGAGGCATCCTCATCTCTGTCTGAGACAAAATAAAAATTGCACATAGCAATAGTTGCACTATCACAACACATAAAATATAACATATCATTCATTTTTCAATAATATAACAAATTCAATATAATATTCAAGGTATTAGAGGTTTCATTTGTATCACATTTCCTTCTTTTATACTTTCTAACATACTTCCTTTTCACAGGTAATCATTTCTTTTCAGACTTGACATTCTCGGCCATGCTTTTTATTAGCCGTATTGTTACCTTTTTATACTAGTTGACAATTTGTTTTGGTTTATTTGAGTATTCTTAAAATTACACACTTACATTGATCCTTATATAATTATGCAGTTGTTTCTTACATATAGAGTTTACCATATTTCATTCTTACAATAGTTTACTAGTTTTTCTCTCGTCAATAATTTACACTTATCCTGAATTATCAGGGTTTACAGTATCCATATACTAAATGTTTTTGTTAGATGTTCTCTGACATATCTTGTTACATACAATATTTGGTAATTAAATAACATTTTTCTTTCTCTTCATTCCACAATAATAATAGCCATCTTTATAATCAACTCTCTTTGGTATTCTGCCTCTCTACTCCTTCAAGTGTCTGATAATTTACACTTATTCTGGATGATTTTATATAATATCTTAGTTTTGTGAGAGGTATACAATATTTGACATTTAGATTCTTGTTACATACAATATTTGGTAATTAAATAACATTTTTCTTTCTCTTCATTAAATATAGCATAGTAATTTTAGTTATAAGATAATAGTATTTCTTCTTTAAATTAATCTAACATAGGAGTATTAGAGTAATTTTATGTTATTATCCTAGGTATATTTTTGTTATATGCCACTTTTGGTCCTCTATGATATAATAGATATCTTTCTCCTCATTAAATTATTGGGTTTACTATACACCTTTTTCTACCATTTAATATGATAACTCTGGCTCTTATTTAATAGGTAACGAATAGTTTGGCCTATACACTAATACTACACACTTTTTATAACACAATATGGCAAATAGGTTTGCTACAGGCAATTAGTCACTTTCAATACCTTGGGCATAATACATGATCCTTCCAATCACTAAATGAATCCGTTTATGGTAGTTATTTTTAAAATTTTCTATACACTAAATATTCCAGTGGTAAATGTTGTATACCACTATAATTTATCTGTTTTTAACAATAATCACATGTATGGTCTACATATTTGGGGTTATATTGTGCTTTTCCACTCTATTGGGTTCATTGTTTGGGACAATTACGTTTCACAGGTATCCTTTTTCATAGCTGTCTCTATTATTATGGGTATTGTATCCTGGCGTCTTGGGAGGTGCTGGGTCGGCTGCCATCTCTGGGTCTGGACTCTCGAGAGCTGCCTGCTCGGTTGTGTAATATTGTAAAACCAGGCCTCTCACAGACTGGCACCCAATCCCCTTCGTCATCATTATTCGTGGTGTTTGGCTGCGGTCGGGTATCAGGTCTCCCTGGGTCGGACTGGTCATGGGCTTGCACAAAATTCACTTGTGGCCGGTAGTCATAGTTGCGGCTGTCGCCCTCAACGCTGTTACTCCTCCACCGTCCTCCTCTTACATTTCCTCTATCTCCACTAAAACTGTTTCGTCGCTGGTAGTACCACCTTCTACTGGGGTCGTAGTTAGCCTGCACATAATTAGCTCTACGATATTGTTGCGGTGGATTATTCCCGCCTTGGTTTTGTGGTCGGTTTGGGTTATTATTGTAATTTTGTCGCCTATTGTTATTATTATTATTATAGTTACCATTATTATTATTATGGTTATTACCTTGGTTATTAGGCGTACTGTTATTGTCATTATTATTGTTATTATTGTAATTTTGATTTGGGTGGTTATTATTATTATTAAAATTACCTCTGTAATTTCTGAAATTATGACTATTATTATTTAGGTTACCGCCCCTATCATTGAAATTGTCATTCCTCCGGCGACTTCTTCTGTAATACCCTTCGTGTTCTTGATTTTCGAGCAATGCTGACATAGCTTGTATGGTTTTAATTTGTCCCCACTGGTGTGCTTTTGGCGACACCCTCTTCAAAGTGGTACGAAAGCTTAGTAACGAGGCATTCCTCTAGTATTTTTGGTTCTAAGTTGCGTGCTAAACACACCTGACCTAAGAAATAGGATGTCATTGTACTTCCTCTGCCTGCATCATATTTACCGTGGCATATGTGATCGCGCACTATATTTTGTGTGGCCTCTGACCAATATTTCGCGCGGAATTGGGTTTTGAATTCGTCATAATTGTTGACTTCATGGCGCGTGGCAGTCCACCAATTATCATAAATCTCCTTGAAATATTCATCAATCAGGTTTTTTATTACATTCCACCTGGTTTCTCAGATTCTTGCCAAGTTTTCATCGATGCGTGCTAAAAATTCAATCAGGTTTTTCCGATAGTTTTTGAAATTAATAGCGTCACGGTTGTCAGTCGGTTGTATATACTGACCTTGGATAGGGCGGTTGCGAATGATTTCAATTTCCTCCCGCATTTGCACGATTTCTCGTTGTCTTAATTCTTCAATTTTTTCCCGATTAGCGACGGTTAAAGTTTTTACCGTGTCTACTGATGCACTTATCTCCTCACAGCGCTCACCTACGTCGGTTCTCACCCGCTTGATTTCATCTTGGCTCATTCTTTTCAATGATTCTATCCGGAATTCAGTCACCTCCTCTATGTTGTCGATCCTCCCGTCGACCTCTTCTCTCGTTCGTTTTAAATTCTGGTCATGCTGTTCACATCTTTTGTTCACTTCTATAATTTCTTCTCTCACGACCGCTATCTCCACGTCTACCCGGGTATTAATTTTTTTGTTACCTTCCTCCATCTTCCGGCTAATCTCATTTAACGTGGTGTTCAACTCTTCTTTTAAGGCCCTGCCACTGTCTTCTATTTTATCGTTTAACGCGTCCATGGCTCTAAGGGTATTGTCTATCCTTTTATTCAAGTCTTCTTTTAATAATTCTAAGATCTTGTTATTGTCGTCTAACCTTGCGTGTAGGTCTTCCTTCAGTGACTCCATGTTTTTATTAATAGACTCCATCTTTTTCTGGCTGTCATCCATTTTCCTGTTAATCGATTCCATATTTTTATTGATTGACTCCATATTTTTATTCATCGAGTCATTATTTCTAGTCATCTGTTCCATCACCCTCATCATCATATTCTCTATTCTTGCCCCTTCGGTTGTTTTGTCTGGTTGGTCGCTGACCATCACTTCCACTTCCGGTTCTACAGGGGGTGTTTCTTCTGGTCGAGTTTCTATGTTATTAATGGTAATGACTTCCATCTCGTGTGTTGGTTGTGTTTCCGGTGTCTCAGTATTCATCTGTATTTCTTCTATTCGACTGTCCTTGTATCTAGTGTCGTATTGATGTGTGTGTGGCATGTTTGTTCTTTTGTGTTTGCCGGGCTGATTATCAATATAAAAAATATTTTTATCTAATATTTTTTCAGCCTCACGTTGCTGTGAGATGTTATTAATTAATGACATAATAAAAATACAAAATAAAAGTGAAGAAACTTCTACTTACCATCACTCAGTAACCTCGGCTTCAGGGTTGCGTCATACGAACGTTCGGATACAGGCGTAATTTTCAAGGTTGTGTGAATGATTTATACAACACATTTTTTATGAAGAGAATTACATTTTAATTTAATTTGAATCATTTAAAACTTTGTTTATAAACTTTACATCTGAAATAATTTTGTGAGAATATATATTGCTTGTTACAATGAAGGTAATCCTTAATCTATCTTACTCTATGGCTTACCTTAATTTTTGACACACTCTCACACACACAAGACTGCCCAGCCTGCATATTTTGAATACACCCAAACACACAAAATTTATTTAGCCCTTAACATTTTAGAATAATCAAATTCCCCCCCCATACCGGCCACGCGGTCTCCGCGCACACTCATTGTTCGGTCATATTGCTTTTATTTGGTGTCCGAAAAAGAATCTCTGGTTGGGTTTCGCACTTTCACCTAACCACGGTCAGAAAGATCTTTGTGGTGCTATCACTTAATTACTGGAAAAATAAAAAATTTTGTAGAGAGCCTACTTGGCTCCGTGTTGGCCAACACGTATAGCTTAACTGGGAAGCGTGCTTGGTTGAGCGGGAGGAAATGCGTATTCACTGCCAACAGATTTTCGTCGTCGTATAATGTTGATTTGCTGTGACTTCTGAGTTCTATGCATGGCACATAGTCGTTATATCAGCCCAGTGTATAGACGATATTTGCTTCTGCTATACTGATGTCACTAGCAGTAGGCGTGGCTTAAATACATTTCCTGTAGCTGGCTGGTTGGTGTTACAAACTTCTCGTTCATGCGCCATTTTTTCAGCACCGGTTGAGTTTTCACGGCGTCACTAACAGCGCGCATGCTTGAGATTTTGTGTACGCGCGTCGCCACACATATACAGAGTTCTGAGAAAAATTAGGGTGGCGCGAATTCCTTGCCGCGTTACTCGACAACAACTGCGTCTTACTGCTTTGTTTCAACACTGTTTCTTACCACATGTTCTGTTGTAATGGAAATAACGTTGGCCGTATAATAAAACTTTCACAATAAATTTATAAAATCCCGCAAAAAATGAAATAAATAAAACTGTAAATACCCCATACTGTAATAAATAAAATGACCCAATTTAGACACGTTACAATACCCCCTCAATGAGAATTCTGCTGTCCAAAACAGAAGAAATCTCATTGATAAACCCTGAAGAGGACCGGTGAGGAACTGGTGCCAACAACCCCCTCTTGTTCTTACTCCTCATGGGTACACGACCCCCCTGGCTCGGCGACCATGGACGCATCTGAACGAGATCACTGGACTTCTCCGTAAGAGATCCCAACACCGAGAAATCGAACAGACAAGTACCACAGCACACCTCACCTTCTAACATGCTACCCCCAAAAAATCCTCAATCCCTGGCTTAGATTATGCCAGATCCTCCACCTATATGTTTCCCCTTGTATGCAAGCTGGGCTGCCTTTAGCAGATACTGGGCTCACACAAACTCACATTACATATTATACATTGAAAAATTCCCTAAAATTTACTATTTCATCAAAAAAATTCAGAATTCAAAATAAAATATTATATCAAAAAATTCTCTTCCTTATTTTCGGTTTTATTTAAAATGAATTAATTTAAACATTTCTCCTAATTAAACATATCCTTAACCTAACATGTAATCACTTAGAATCTAACAATACAAGTCAATACAAAATAAATCAATAAAATAAACATGGTTAGCACACAAATAATAAAATAATCAATACTTAAAATATTCATTAACTGGCAGGCGAAAAGTCAAGATTTTTTTTTTCCAAAAAAATAATTTTTCAAAAAATTTTAAAACTCAAAAAAATTTAAATTTATTAAATGTTTCCTTTACATTTAGACATTAATTAAAACTTGGTTAAATTGATTAAAAAACACAAGCTGAATTGACTTCCATACTATGAAATTATATGACCTTACCATCAGCTGATCGAAACTAGGTCAAGTCCACAACCTTGACCTACATACGTTATGTATACTTTCTATCTGAAAATACATCCAACATCTGTAACATCCTAACTTGAAACACAAAACATAATAAAATAAAATATTTAAAACAACAAAATATTATTATAAATAATAAGCAAATTGACATTTAAATTATTTAAAATAAACACCTTAATTTTACATTACTTTCCAATTCTATCAAAATTTTGTCACTGGTTTAAAAATAAAAATTTTATATTCTTTATTATAAATCTCTTTCTATTTAACCATCTTATTCTCCATTATTTTGGGTGATTTAAACATTTATCTCATTTAATCTACTACTTGATCGGTATACATATATAATCTTTACCTCTCTGGCTCTAACCTCTAACAACTGTAACTCACATGACACCCATCTCTATCAAAATCTCTACTAATCAAGACACTCTCTAACCCCAACTTATCATTAAACTCGATTCGCCACCTTCTCTCTACATATAAAAAAAATACTCTCTAACCCTTTGTACATAGGATACATGTTTCCCCCCCCAAAAACTCAATTCCCTTATCTGGCCCCTGGATTCTACCTAAGGCGGCCCCTTCGCACTAAAATCGATTCCAATCCCGTCCCAACTTATCATTATGTTGCGGATTCCCACATTACACTACCCCTACTACAAAATTGCCATCCCCAAAATCTCAATCTCATTACCTTCCTACAACTACAACAAAATAACATCATTACTTATAAATATCAATATATCACTCAAAACTCTACATAAATTCTCCACAACTACTGTGTCAACATCACTACTTCTCAAAATTCTATAACATACGTTAATTCAAAACAACATTACATTACTTCAAAACAATATTTCGATCTTTACTACTTCAACTCTAACTTCAACTTGGACAGATCTATATGTCCCCTAAAATATTCATCACCCAAAAACTATCTCTTGTTAACTTGCATAAATTATTACTTTACTTCTCACTTTATCAAATTAATTTTTTTTTCATTACTTTAAAACATCTGTAATACATTAAAACATTACATTGAACATTAATTACTGGGAACATTTATACACCATTTTACCAGTGACATGTTATTGCTGATCAGCTGATCTTACTAACACTGTGAAAACACATCTCATACTTGAACAAATTACATGAAATAGATATATTTTTATTTATCATTACTTCTCACTTCTATTACGTTAACTGCCTGCCAGCCAGTTTAATTATCTGCTTAGTTTAAAATACACACATAATGAAGACACATATTGTTATCAAAGCTTATATCTAACCTATGATAATAAAATAATACATTTAAAATTATAGTATGAACACCTCATATTGAATGTATGAGTAGCTACTTACTTAAACAGAGCACAAGCATTTTTGATTGGATCAAATTTGAATTAGCAAACTTTTTATGTTGTAAAATTGAAATTCGTGGCTCCTCTGAGCCACCTCCCATCCACACACACTATTTCAAGTTATGTAAGGCTGTGGCGCCCCCTCGCTTTCACAAAGACGGCATATTTTGGAGTAGGTTTACCTCTCCGTGTCTTTGCTTCGGCTGTTACATTTTAAAATTATCGAATATCAACATATTCGTGTCTATAATTATACGCCCTTAATGCGGGTCTACCACCTGGCTTTGCTGCCCCCAAGCGGGCAGAGTGGTAGCCGCTGTTCCATAGTGCTTGGATTTCCCCTAATTGTCCCCCCCATTTAATTTCCACTATATACCAATTTCAAGTCAGCTATGGTCAAGGGACTTGGTATGACCATAGCTGGCCGCTAGCCAAATCCACGATTAGTGCTGGTAAGGCAGTAATCGCCCGAAAAGTCGGGGAAATCTAACTTCATTTCACTGCCTGTTACACTCATCATTGATATGTGCCACACGGTCGTCTATCAGTGTGTAAATTTTAATTTACACGAAAAAGGTGTGTCGCACATTTTCGCCATTTTCGCCTCCGATGGAGGTAACACTCTCTGTTACCCCCAGCCCATTTCGCTATCTACGAGGGCACAGGCCACCCCCGCAATAGCAACTTAATAGCTAACTAATTATAAATTTTATATACATTATCATATAATATTTTCATCAATAATCATGTAACTCATTCATAACCTTTTACCATTTGACTTTCTTAAAATTTTCAAAATTTATTATTAATAATCATTATATATCATTTTTCATTTATTATTAAATTTTTTTTTTTAATTATCATTTTTATTTAACACAATTATTTCAAAACATCTCATTACTGAATTAAAATCTTAGTTACACCTTTAAACGTTTTTATTATACATGATTCATATTGTAAAAGTTCTATACTTACAGTCCATTTAACATGATCTACACAAAACATATTCACCATACCACATTACTTTCACCTCACCTCTGAAACATTTTACACAAAAATTAGTTTATATCAAACAATTTAGCCATCTACTACCAAATTCCAAATCTCGTAAAATAATTTATATTCATCAAAAAATTTTAATTACACAACATTTAAATAATCCATCAAAATATTTAACATGTATCAAATCGTTTTAATTAAATTAATTACCAAAAATATAAATTATATAGTTATCGAAACAATTCCAATTAATCAATTACTTTTTTCAAAATTAATTCTGATATTTATTTATTTAAATTACAAAATATTATTATTATTATTGCAACATTTACACACACTTGTTTACTTAACATCCTACAATGCACTCAAATAAATTTACTACATTTTATTTACAAATTTTTGTTATTAACTGTTCAGTTTTTTCCACACTTCATTGTCCAAATCTGCCATGTCAAAGCCCATAAAACATAATGTTTATCACTGTCTTTTATTGTGTTATATTTTAACCTCCATCGTCCCAGATAAGTCTTGGTGTTATATAACATTTTTCAATCTCATTAACATACAAATCACTGTTTTGTGTGTTATAACCATAAAGACTAAATTCATTCATCTTACTCAAATACTCATTAAACCAGTCAACGTTAGGCATTTTTGTTATATCTCCATAAGTAAATACATTCATGATCGGGTTAATTACTTTAGTCAAATCATTATGATCATTATTCTTCAAATATACTTTTAAACTTTCCTTCCATTCGTCATACTTCCTATGCAAATTATACAATTCTGTTACATACCATTCTCTACTTACCTCTCTCTCTTCATAACACCACATCACACTCTCACAATTATTCTGGACAGAGGGTATAAAATTACACAACAAAAATAAACACCTCAATTCATCTATCAATACGGGACTCTTGCCCTTCAACAACAACACTTGTGAACTCACTAAATCATCATAAACGTTATCAATAATAAAAGGAAAATTTCCCCTCTGTCCCCACTCTGCCACAACATTAGTTTTCCACTCTCTCTCTAACTCATTAACACACATTAACATCTCATAATCACTACATTCCACCAACTCATCAGTACTCTCATTCTTTATTTTTACCGTATCAGTCTCCGATACTAATTCTTCAAATACATTATTATTATTCTCATTATTTTCAACATTATTGTTATCATTTATTAACTCTTTCTCTGGTATCATATTATTACATTTGTCATTACAATTTTCATTTGTTTTATTTTTCTCTGTCCTCATCACATGTACTCCCATTCGCTCCACACTCTGTTCTAACTTATTCAAATTAGTTCTTATCGTTTCATCAGTACTTTCTACACATTTATTCATTTCTTGTATTTCATTTTTTAACTCGTCAAACTTGTCATTCATTTTATTGTATTTGACATTGGAATCAATTTGTTGTTCTTTATATTTTGTATTTACGTTGCTATTTATATTTTCAGACATGGTTTTTATTAGATTAAACAGATCGTTCATCGACAACTCTTTGGTTCGTGTTGTCGATGGAGTAGATTGTGCTGCTACGTTTTCGTCAGTGAAGTTGACTTCGTTATTATTATTTTTATTTTCTCTATTTGATTTTGGGGTCGTTTGGATCCCCGAATCATCTGTATTATTTGGTTCGTTCGTTTTGGTTACATTCGTAATTTTGTCGTCTTGACCTACATTCGGTGTTGAGTGTATTTCAAGACTATTCATAACAGCTGATTCATCTAATTCAGCTACTTCGCTTGTAACATTTAAGTCGGACAAAACGACTTCACTCTCTGTATTTTCCATTGTTATACTTTTATATATGTAATTTATTTACTATCTGAACAAGTATTATTTTATGTAACTTTACGTATTTTCACTCTAACCTCTAAATTACGCTTGTATCTTATTTGTAGGTATGGAATTTCATTTTATTAAATTCGTTCCGGTTCGTGGCGCCATTGAGATGTTATTAATTAATGACATAATAAAAATACAAAATAAAAGTGAAGAAACTTCTACTTACCATCACTCAGTAACCTCGGCTTCAGGGTTGCATCATACGAACGTTCGGATACAGGCGTAATTTTCAAGGTTGTGTGAATGATTTACACAACACATTTTTTATGAAGAGAATTACATTTTAATTTAATTTGAATCATTTAAAACTTTGTTTATAAACTTTACATCTGAAATAATTTTGTGAGAATATATATTGCTTGTTACAATGAAGGTAATCCTTAATCTATCTTACTCTACGGCTTACCTTAATTTTTGACACACTCTCACACACACAAGACTGCCCAGCCTGCATATTTTGAATACACCCAAACACACAAAATTTATTTAGCCCTTAACATTTTAGAATAATCAAATTCCCCCCCCCCACACCGGCCACGCGGTCTCCGCACACACTCATTGTTCGGTCATATTGCTTTTATTTGGTGTCCGAAAAAGAATCTCTGGTTGGGTTTCGCACTTTCACCTAACCACGGTCAGAAAGATCTTTGTGGTGCTATCACTTAATTACTGGAAAAATAAAAAATTTTGTAGAGAGCCTACTTGGCTCCGTGTTGGCCAACACGTATAGCTTAACTGGGAAGCGTGCTTGGTTGAGCGGGAGGAAATGCGTATTCACTGCCAACAGATTTTCGTCGTCGTATAATGTTGATTTGCTGTGACTTCTGAGTTCTATGCATGGCACATAGTCGTTATATCAGCCCAGTGTATAGACGATATTTGCCTCTGCTATACTGATGTCACTAGCAGTAGGCGTGGCTTAAATACATTTCCTGTAGCTGGCTGGTTGGTGTTACAAACTTCTCGTTCATGCGCCATTTTTTCAGCACCGGTCGAGTTTTCACGGCGTCACTAACAGCGCGCATGCTTGAGATTTTGTGTACGCCCGTCGCCACACATATACAGAGTTCTGAGAAAAATTAGGGTGGCGCGAATTCCTTGCCGCGTTACTCGACAACAACTGCGTCTTACTGCTTTGTTTCAACACTGTTTCTTACCACGTGTTCTGTTGTAATGGAAATAACGTTGGCCGTATAATAAAACTTTCACAATAAATTTATAAAATCCCGCAAAAAATGAAATAAATAAAACTGTAAATACCCCATACTGTAATAAATAAAATGACCCAATTTAGACACGTTACAGCTGGTCGCCAATTTGTAATGAACCGAATGTTTATTATTTATGTTTATATTTAAAATATTAAATGTTGTAGTGGTTGAAAATTGAAAGTTACTAATTTTATAAAGTAATTAAAATGTAGCATTAGATGTTATTAAAAGTGTGTTTACAATTGCAAAATTATAAGTGTCTGAAAAGAACTCTTTTAGATAAAAAATAAGATAATTTCATTATTATTATTTGAACAATAACGTTGCTTAAATTTAAAAATAAAGTGTACTAGCTGGTCGCTTGATGATGGTGACTGTCGTGCTGATACTAGCAGCGAAACTCCTCCTCCAGGTTGATAGTCGTCTAAGTACGTAAAGTCTAGTAACGTCTGGACAATAGAATTAATAAAATACACTTCCACGTACCTGTTCGTGTTTTCTGGAAGTTCAGAAGTTCAATAAGTCAATAAGCTGCCAAGACGGTTTACAAAACCAACTCACTTTATCTACAAGGTTAGGTTGCCTTGTTTAATAATGGGCGCCACACAGGTTTATTTCGGGAAAATCCCGTGGAAAACCCATTAATAGAATCAAATAATAATTAAAAAAAATTGAAATCGTGTTTATTGCCCTTATGGCAATGCAATTCAACGATATTTAATCGCAACTAAAAGTTGTTTTGATTCTTCTGAGTGAATTATTTATCTGTTTTGTAGAAATAAATTAAGTCAAGTTATGCTGCTAATAATTGGGTTTTATTTGTACCCTTGATAGTGAATTCAAACAAATATAATTAAAACAATACATTGATGTACAATTGCAAATATTTTGCTACATACCCTATATGACTGGCTCAGAGCATAAACAATAATTCTGGTTAAGTCCAGATGCTCTTTACTTTAAACATTAATATTCTTTATATCTCAGGCGTAAGTTCTTTGAAACACAAAAAAGAATGCTCATGCCTACACAATAGCTAATTATTTCATAATATAATATCGACTAGTAATGCCTTTTAGTTTACTAATATAAAAATCAAACCTATTTTAAAGGTTAGGCGTTCGTCACGCTTGATTAATTATTCACAAAGTTATATGGTGAGATCACTTATGACTAACATCCAACTTAAATAGGATTGACAAATCCCTTAAATAAATTCAGACATGGTGTAATACAGAAAATGTTTCAGTGTTATGCGTCAGTACAGGTTTGTTTACCAAAACATATAGGTTATTGCACTCAGTGTAATGGAATAAATTGTCACAGTTACCTTTGTGTTTTTAACCTTTCGATTAAAATTCAATTAAACACATCAATGGTCGGATTGTAATGACCATTGTTATTCACTACACACGCACTTGAACAGAGAATATTGGTCCGCTTCTGACTAAAAAGGACCTTATATGATACTATTTAATTATTTCTTCTGTTCGTTATTTTCCCGCACTAAATAAAATAATACTGCACTTCGACGCACTGATTCTATGTAGAGTATCTTGTAGTTACTTTTTGTTGTTGCCGAAATGATTCCATAGATGCACTATTACAATGAAGCTATCAGTTAGTAAAAATTTTGATGAGACGAGCGTACCTGCCGCTCCGGATGAACGTTAAAAGTGTCTAACGGTAATTAGCCGCTCTTCTTTATATACCCTATGTTTTGATCAGCCTTAGGCAATTGTTTTACTTATTAAGCTATTTTCTGATTGGCTTAGCCAGGCGTTACGAAAGTGACGTATTGTCTTTCCAACTGTCACTAACGGTTTTTTAACCGACTTTCGCCAGAATGATTGACAGCCGTCGTTGTTGTTAGTGTCGATAAACAGATTTCTTATTTATTATGTACAAATGATGATAACGCCTGTCATGCACTTATTATAGTTGCGATCGGGGTCGTATCACTATCAAATTAAAGGATATTTTTTCCTCTTCAATTTGATATAGTTTGACACTGGTTTATTTACACTTTCACTGACATTTTTTAATAAACAATGTTCAGGTATATGGCTTCGCGCTGTCGTCTGCTAATCAAAGCCGGCGATTACTCTCTCTTATCAATATTGTTTGTGTTCCACATCGCGTTTTTTCACTTAAACGTCTATGTTAGAACACTATTATATCCGTCCTGATATTTATTTACTGAATATTATGATTAAACCTTAACTTATACATTGCTATGAACTATACTTACTCACTATGACATTTTGTTTCACATTATTTTGCTCCATGCTATTAATTAACAATTGAACTATTAATTGTATAACATATTAATAATGCTTATCGCTAAGTTTGGCACAAAGATTGTTCAGTGTATGTGATTTACACTCATAGTACTTTCTACTAATCACCTTACTGATGATTGTTTGTTTTAGGCATTGCCGAGGCATACCGTTTGTATCGGATTTATGCCTTAATAACGTTTATTAGTTTACATTTCGGTACCTTGATGATGTCGCTTATTTATATAAGGTTCCCTCTTACAAACATTTTTACTTGTCATAAGCACATTTGAGACTGTAATACAGCTTCAATCTCATATTGTGGCCATAGCTAATCTTAGTCATTGGTATTAATAGTTACTAGTCATAGTTGATTTATTCTCAGCCAAATGCTGATGCTGATATCCCATTATTCGGATTCTTATTTAATGGTTTTTATTAGCATGTCACATTCCATTTAAGTTATTCACTGACTCGCTTGACAGGTTAAAGTGAATTTAATTTGTCCATTAGTTTGTGTCAGTTATAGTATGGTTGTAGTGTCAAGCAGTGTTTAGGTTTACTGCTTCTTGTGGCACTTCTTCTTTCTTCTTCAATGGTTCCTCTCTTCTTGGCTACTCTTATCATTATATTATCTATTTACATTACTGTTATGTATTTATTAAATCTAAGGGCATATGTCTAGGTTATGTAACACCTGGTCATGTTACAATATATATATATATATATTACTTTAATATTTATACTAAATTTCCTCAAGATGTTTTTTATATAATATGTATATATATATATATTGTTACAATACGGGTTACCTCTCCTTAAAACCCCTCTGTTGTATTCGTCAATTGTATTGTATTAATTTAATTGTATAAATTCTCGGAAATATTTGGAGTTGTGGAATATATGGATGTACTTAATTAATGTTAACTTAATTCTTTAATAATTATCAGTGTTAGTGTGCCTAGAACTTAAATAACTTAAGATTTATTCTACAATTTCATCCAACCCTATTATGCCTTGAAGAGAGTTCTGTCTAATTTTATATTTTTACGCTCCCTCTTTGGTGTCAAATAATTCCGCTATAAGCGCTGTAGTATCGGCTCAATGAAACTTATAGGTTTTTCGATGTTTATATTAACCATTTATTCTCTACTTATTCAGTTACTTTTGTTCCAGTTCACTAAACCATACTCCAAATAACAAGGTGTGACAAATATATAAAGGTTCTTTATTTGTTTATTCAATTCACATTAACTAAGATATATTCTAATTAATATATGTTGGGACTATAGATTCAGGTATCGATTGTTGATTATTTGATCCTTTGTTTATATTTGGTTATATATTATATTTGATTTGTATTTTATTTATTTCAGGGTGTGAAGGTTCTTGTAACTGTGGGGAAGACTAAAAATACATAATAAGAATGCAAGATTTACAAAAATTATGTGTTGTGTATTTAGTATGATTAATATAATATAATTTTACCAGACTCTAACGAAGCCAATCACGTAGGCGGTTGATCGCTAAATTCGTTGTTCTGGTCAATTATGAAGTACAGTTTTCTTTCTTCAGTTTAATAAAAGTAATTCTTGTCCTGTCCACTTCGGAATACAGCTTCTGAATTGTTTTACAGCACGATTGATGTTTCTTCTGCACCGCCAGGATCCAAATAGGTTCTTCCTTCGGTTGAAGCAGTTAGTGTTGTTCCGTGTATTTGCAAGGTTATAATTTCTGGTGTTGTGAATATTATGAGTTGTGTTACTATTAATTCTTTATATTTGATTAATTTTTCATCAATTCCCTTCGGACATGGGACAGTCCAAGTTCCTTCTTGTAGAATTCAGTTGTTTATTCTCGATTATTATTTCATAATGTATCGTTATCTTATTAATCTGTGTTAGTGATAGATGTAAGTATTGTCATTGGAATTTTATCTTTTTTATAATCGTATCTCTTGATTTCGAATATTACGATTCTTCTTGGGTTTTTTAAATCATCACGTTCAGTTTATCTCAAGCAATTTTTGTTATTTTATAAATCAACAACCTTCTTCTTAATTTTTTCCCTAGCAACCTATATTAATTTCCGCTTCCACATGTTTTGACTATATAGTGTTTCTTTCATATATTTTTTTGTCTATTCTTTGTCAATTTGCTGTCCTATCGGAATGTAATTTTACCGATAGCTGGTTTATTATTTTATACACATCTTCTACTGGTTTTTTGATAAAATTCCATTTTTCCCTTTTTTATTATATTTAATCCACCTTCGATATTATTTTTTACCAATCGATATTATGGCATTATGGTATTATTATAATTTGTATAAATTTTATTAAATATTATTATTAACTTAATGTTTTTTCTTCTTTCTAGCTCTTCATAGTGCATTTATTAATTATTATTAATTGATGCATCTAACCTTTAAGTTATAAGTGTTTATTTAGTATTTTTGGCTGTTAGGCCTTTTATTGTAAATTGATCTACCTCTGGTTATGTCTGTTAGGCATCTATAGTCCCTTTTATATAAATTCGTACATACAATCAAAACTTAATTATTAACATTTGTATAAACAATTATTTTTCTACATCTAATAACAAATTTATCTTGATCTCTTGATCACATACAACAAAATTCGAACTTATGAACATTGGTTAACTGCCTCACACTTCATTCTATGACAGTCATTGAATAACACTATTTGTTTCATTATTTTTCATGAACTCAACACATATTTGATATAACATCACATACACTTTATCATAACATTTTTGTCATAATATAATACTTTTTTAACACAAAATTCTTATCTGTTATTACCATAAATTAAGTCATTGTTTCATTTTTCTGTTTTGTTTTTTTATTAAACATATATCATTAGCTATTATTTATTTTACAGGTTCGTTTATTCTATTCAACACTACCTTGCATTCTTATTTAATTTTGTCTATGACTATAATTGTCATAATTGGGTCTCTGTTCTATTATGGGATTAAGTATCAATTTATTTATCAATCTGTGAATCTTCTTTTATGTAACATAAATGCTATCATTTTTGTTGCGCTACATATGCTTCCCCTCCTAAAAAAGTTTAGTTTACCTGAATGAAGTTTAGGTCAAATAAACTTGCCTTTTTCACATGCCTTTTCTTAATTTCATTGTTAATGGTTGACGATGGTCTTCTCAATGTAACTTCATTAGACTAGTACTAGTACCTTTTTTATTTAATAACATTTCATCATTTTATTTAACATTCTTGATTCTTGATATTTTTTTATTTCTGTACACATTATTTGTTGGTAACTGGCTACACTATTCACTGATACATTAGTTTTACATCTCTCCTATTTATAATTACTATAATTACTGCATTTTTCAATTATTCTTCTGTCAACACGCTTCTTTCTGTTTTCTTCGTCCTATTCCTTTGGAAACTGAATTTATTTTTGCACCTATTCTAATATTCCTTAAATATTTAATTTCCCTAACAATCCCTAACACATGCGTTGGTACAGTTCAGAGAGGCACTGTTTGGCTTCATACTCTGCTGCCCACACTACATCTTAATATAGTACTGCTGGAATTCATCTACAGTCAGCTATAAAATATAATAATAATCTCCTAATAATCTCTTTAATCATTTAATAATAAATATTTGCGAAAAGATTTTTTCTTTGTTGCATTTATATTTTTTCATTACTATTCTTCATATTTCGTAGTTCCATTTTAATTCCTTAAACATTCGTTAATATTGACTTTGACAGTTATCAATTGTAATCATTTTTGTTTTCATTTTTGTTGAGATTGTAATGTTAAGTATCTTCTTCGTTTGTTTTTTTTTTCTCTGATCTCAATATTTTTTAATCAGTTGTTGTGTGTTGATCATTATAATTGTATTTCTTACTGAATATATTCCTTATACTTAATTATTCTTCTTCTCATCGTATTTCACTATTTTGGCTGTTTATTTTTTAATGAATTATGTTCATAAATACTCTTTCCTTCTTGTCTTCTTTAACATTATATTAGTTACATTCAATCGTTTACTGAGATTGTTCCATCATGTGGCAATGTAGTATGTATTTTAGGTCATATGATTTTTTTTTCTTCTTTATTTTGGATAAGTAGGTTTGAGGTAATAACTTTTATCTTGGGGTTCATTCTTCACACTATTTCTTTATAAACATTTAATAATAATTCTCATTTTATTCTGTAATCTTGGGGTTTGTTATTCGTTATTCACATTATTTCTTTATACACATAATAATAATAATTATCGTTTTCTTCTGTAATCTTGGGGTTTGTTATTCATTATACACATTATTTCTTTATACACATAATAATAATAATTATCGTTTTCTTCTGTAATCTTGGGGTTTGTTATTCACACTATTTCTTTATAAACATTTAATAATAATTCTTGTTTTCTTCAAAATCGATAATACGTTGTTCTTATTGTATTTCAGAATTTAGTGGTAGTATTCAACTCAAATTATTTTTAAATTCCAAGTATTTTTCTTCAAGATTGGTAATAAGTTGTTCTTATTATTTTTTTAGAATTTATTCATTATATTTCTTTATGGACTCTTGGTTGTATGTTCCCTTAATCCTTTTCGTGGTAGGGTTCATTATTTCATACGTATTGTTATTATTATTTTTTGTTATCACATAGGGCCCAGTATATAATAATAATAATTTTTTAGTTATTCCTTCTAGAGTACTTGGTAGCTCCCTGTTTTTTATTAATATTTTCTCACCCACTTGGTACTTAATTGGTTTTGGGTTATTCTTTTCATATTTTCTTCTCTTCATTTCCGTCTTTTCCATAACTCGGTTATAAAATTTAATTGTTTCAAATTGATATTCTGGATTATTTGGAAAGTTTATAATATCTTGGATTTCTCTAGGTGGAAGCCTTTCAAACATAACAGTATATGGGGTATTTTCAATAGACTGGTGGTAAGATATATTTAAAAATTCTTCGGTTACTGACAAGTATTCGTACCACCTTCTCTGTTGGTCATGACAGTAAGTTCGTAGTATTCTGCCAACTTCCCTCAATACACGTTCTGCCGGATTACTGCTGGGGTGATAAACTGAAGTCTTATATGTTCTAATGTTGTGTTTTAACAGATTATTTCTCCATTTATAGCCCTTAAATTGCGTACCATGATCAGTGATAATAGATGACGGTTTGCCAACCTCTGTTATGTACCGTCCGATGACTATTTCTAGAATTTTCTTGGTAGTGGCTCTGCTAATAGCATAAAGTTTAGTGTATTTGGAAAAATGATCAAAAATAATTATTATGAATTTGTATCTGTGATTTCCTCCACTGCGTGGGAAGGGCCCACATATATCTAGAAATACCTTCTCCAGCTTATATTTGGATGTTATTGGGATCATGACTCCCTCCTTCTTCTCATTATTATGTTTAACCATCTGGCAGATGTGACATGTTTGTATAGATTTTTGTACCTTTCTGGTCAAATTTTTTATGTACATTTGTTCTTCTAGGGCTTTGACGATTTTCATGGCTCCCATGTGTCCATATCGTTCATGGTAATCCAATATTAATTTGTTTTCCACAGCTGTGGGAATTACTAGTTTCCAGTTTATTTGTTTAAGAGTAACCTTAATAAATAATCGGTCATCATGTATACAGTAATATTTAGTAATAACTTCATCAGCATTTTGTATCTTCTGGCGTATGTTTATTAATTTGGGATCCGATTTTTGGTGTTGACTAATTTCATTGACAATCATCTCCAGATCCTTCCGACTCTTAATGACATGGTACACCTTCGCGATCTCTTCCTTTTCTCCTTCAAATGATTGATCTTGTATGTTTATTCGGGACAAGATATTGGCTGCTATATTCTTTCTTCCAGGTATATATTCCCAATCAATGCAATACTCTTGCAAGGCAAGGACCCATCTAGTTAGCCGGCCGTGACTAAGTTTACATCTTTTTAGAAAGGAAATTGATTTATGGTCACTTCTTACGGTCACTGGGTACCCGAGTATATAGGTTCTAAATTTATTGCATGCGTACACTACGCTTAGCAGCTCTTTCTCGGTAACGTTGTAATTGCGTTCGCAGCTGTTAAGCACTCTGCTGGCGAAGCTGATTACCATATGATGTCCTTCTTTATCTTCTTGATATAGGGTAGCCCCTAAGCTAACATTGCTTGCATCACAATTTAAATAAAAGCGTTTGTGAAAATCAGGGTGGTACAACATAACTGTTTCTAAAAATTTCTTCTTGATCAATTGCAGAATTTTATCTTGTTCTGGTCCCCATGCCCACTTGTCTTTAGATGATAATTGTTTCTGAAACTTGGCAGTCACTTCTGAATAGTTATCTTGGAATTTACGGTAATAGTTGCAAATTCCAAGAAAAGATTGTAGCTGTTTTCTATTTTTTGGAGTAGGGAACATTTGGATTGCTTCTACTTTTTCTGTTGAAGGTGTGATACCCTCCTCAGACAAATTGAAACCTAAAAACTTTATTGATTGGCGATAAATTTAGATTTATTTAGCTTAAGTGTTATGTTGTTCTCAGATAATTTTCTTAGTACCTGTTCCACCCGCTCGCAATGTTCATCCCAATGTGAAGAAGTTATAAGTAAATCATCTACATAGACCGTAGTGAACTGCAGTGTTTCTTGTCCCAATACCTTGTCCATACATTTCACAAATATTGCAACCGAATTAATTAGTCCGAAAGGTAGCCTTTTAAATTGATAGTTCCTTCCGTCAAAAAGGAACGCCATGTATTTTCTACTGTCTGGGTGTAGTTCGACCTGCCAGTACCCACATACCGTATCCCAAGTGCTAATGTATTTAATACCGTGGAATTTCTTTAAAATTTCTTCTATTTCGCCTGGTGAAGTCCTATCATTGACGATCATTTTATTTATTTCCCTAGCGTCCAGGCAAATTCTCACCTTTCCGTTCTTTTTCGGGACTGCTACTATGGGACTGGTATATGGTGATTGACTATATTCTATTACGTCATCTTGCATCATACGGTTAATCTCGTTCCGGACCTCATTTTTTATAGAGTAAGCAATTGGGTATGACTTTCTGCGAAAGTTCACCGGTTCTTTAAAATTTATTATACATTGATATCCTTTTACTTTACCTGGAGCATTGGAGAACACATGTCTGTTTTTATTATATATTTGAATTAAATTTTCGGCCTGTACCTTACTTATTTGTTTATAAGTTTTTTCCCTTTGGAATTCTCGAATCTCTTCCAACTTACTCTGCCATAGGTTAGGATCATCGTCTTCATATTGAATGATCTCTGGTAATTTATTCTTCTTACAGAAATAGCTTTTTATGGCTCCACATTTGGTGTTAACTGGACCGGTTTGATTAGTGTTGATTAACTCGGCTGTCCATAATCCTCCTTCGGATGTTAAAGATATTGTACCTTTATGCAAGTCAATTATTGCGGAATGCTGGCGCAACACATCGCATCCAATCAATACATTAAATGGTAGTCCCGTTGCGACCAAGAATCCTATTGGTAGGGTCATATTGTTATTGGTAAGATCGAGTGATACTTGTTTTTTGACTGTTTTATTTTGTCTCCCAGTGGCTCCGATAATTATCACATTATTGACAGGTAAAGTCGGTATGGGTAACTGGACTTCTCGCTGGATTCTTTCAAGTTCAATATTGTCTATCAATGATATGTTAGATCCAGTGTCTATCATTATGGTAGATTTTACCCCATTTAAATTTGCTGATATATATATGATTTCGTTATTACTATTACTGTTTACATGTTTCTGATCCTCTTCTAACAAATCTTCCCTGATATTCTTTAAATAGTGGTTATTAATTATGGTTATTTTATGATTACACTTAATTTTATTTATTAATCGTTGTTCCCCAAGATTACGGTTCAGTGACGGGTATTCATTAATTTTCACTGCCTCTATTAGTTTAAATGAGGGCTTACTCCCTCTTCTCTATTTTCATTCTGATTACTGTGTTGGTTTTGTACTGGTTCCATGCGATCCTCCGTATTATGTTCTGCTATCCTATAATTTCCATCATGTGGGTAGTTGTCTTCATGCCGAGATTGGTCATAATGGTTGTCATATCGGTGACTCCTTGGGTAGTATCGTCGCTGATTACCTTGAGGTCTGGAGTAAATATAATTGAAGTTATGTCTATAATTATTGGGTCGTCTGTCCCCATCACCTCTATTATTGCGACTATCACGATAATTGTAATTGTTATTGCCGCGATAATTATAGTTTCTGGAATTATTATTCGTGTTTTCATTTTGTGTTCTATTAGTATTAACGTTATGCGCAGGTCGATTGCGATCGTTATTATGAGAATTGGCTGGTGGCGCGTTATTATCATACTTCTGATATTTATGATTTAGCATTCTATTTCTTTGGTATTGGTTCTCGTGCTCATAATTCTCCAAGAATTTGGCCATGGCTGGAATCGTTTTGATTTGACTACACATACGCGCATTTTTTATTCCTTCCTCGTAATGATAGGGTAGTTGTATTACCAAACATTCTTCGGGAATTCGGGGCTCTAAGTTCCGCGCCATACATACTTTTCCTAAAAAGTATGAAGTAGGGGACTGGCCTACATTTGTTTCGTATCGACCGTTACTCAAATTATTCCTAATCATATTCTGGGTCAATTCCGACCAATACTTCTCCTTAAATTGTTTTTTGAACTCAGTCATGTCCAGTATATCCGGCGCACCGCTGTCCACCAATTATCATAAGTATCTTTAAACGTTTCATCAATCATGCTTCGTATAATACTCCAGCGATTCTCTCTATTTCTTATGATCACCTCTTCCAATCTCTTTAAAAATTCCATAGGATTGCGCTTATAATTACGAAAATTAATCGATTCTCTGTTCTCATGGTTATTTGTATGACTATTTTGGCATGTCCTATCCCGCTATGAATCTACTTCCTCCTGTAATTGTAACTCACGCCTACTAATCTCTTCTATTTTATTTTTATTGGTATTGATTTGACCTTCCATATTATTTAAATTGCCATAGACCCTTTCGAGTCGTTCGCCCATGTCTCTCTGTATTTGCTTAATACCTTCCTTATTCTCTTCCCGTACCTGATGTACTTCGTTTTTAATTTGCTCACATTTTTCGACAGTTTCCTGTTGGATTTCTTCGCCCAATGTTTTATTCTCCATTTTTGTGTCATTAATTTTATTCTGTAATTCTTCACGAACCTGTACTATTGTTTCGTTAGTTTTTTCTAATCCTTCATTTGTTTTGGCTATTTCTAATTTCCTTTCCTCATTATTTTGGTCCACCTTCTGGTTAACTGTCACATGAAGATTCTCAATTTTTTCATTAATCTGCCTTAAATTCTCTTCATGTATTTGTAGGATGTCTTCCTTCATTTGTTTTACACCCTCATCATTCCTATCTAACCTTTCGTGAATTTGGTTTAACCTTTCGTTCATTCGTTTTGAGGTTTCTTTAATTTCCTCATGGGTTTTATCGTATTTTTCCTCCAGTCTCTTTGAGTTTTCCTCCTGTCTCTTTGAGTTTTCCTCATTCATTTGTTTATTGCTTTCCTTATTCTCCTTAATTTCCTCATTTATTTTCCTCAAATTTTCGTTAGTTAGTCTATTCTGTTCTGCCATAAAATTCATCAATTCCTGCCAACTTGGTATTTCTCTGACTCCCACTTTATCTATTTGGTCCCCTTGGGCCTCTTCTCCAACTGGTTCCTTTTCCTTGTCCATAATAATTTCAGTTTCCACTATTTCGTCTGTCTGTTGTTCCATTTCAGTATCCGTTATTAGTTCTATTTCCTGTTCTTGTTCATCTATTTCCTTCTCCGTTTCTCCTGCCCTAATCCTTGATCTACCTCTGGTATGCATGTTTACTCTCCCACAGTTGCCTGCTCTTGTTAAGTAATATTAATATGGTTACAGTTACTTAACTTAAGCCCTACACAAGTTGAGCGCCAATTTGTAATCTATCCGTGTGTGGCCACTACTGTTCAAGCCCCACGTTGGGCGCCAATTTGTTACAATACGGGTTACCTCTCCTTAAAACCCCTCTGTTGTATTCGTCAATTGTATTGTATTAATTTAATTGTATAAATTCTCGGAAATATTTGGAGTTGTGGAATATATGGATGTACTTAATTAATGTTAACTTAATTCTTTAATAATTATCAGTGTTAGTGTGCCTAGAACTTAAATAACTTAAGATTTATTCTACAATTTCATCCAACCCTATTATGCCTTGAAGAGAGTTCTGTCTAATTTTATATTTTTACGCTCCCTCTTTGGTGTCAAATAATTCCGCTATAAGCGCTGTAGTATCGGCTCAACGAAACTTATAGGTTATTCGATGTTTATATTAACCATTTATTCTCTACTTATTCAGTTACTTTTGTTCCAGTTCACTAAACCATACTCCAAATAACAAGGTGTGACAAATATATAAAGGTTCTTTATTTGTTTATTCAATTCACATTAACTAAGATATATTCTAATTAATATATGTTGGGACTATAGATTCAGGTATCGATTGTTGATTATTTGATCCTTTGTTTATATTTGGTTATATATTATATTTGATTTGTATTTTATTTATTTCAGGGTGTGAAGGTTCTTGTAACTGTGGGGAAGACTAAAAATACATAATAAGAATGCAAGATTTACAAAAATTATGTGTTGTGTATTTAGTATGATTAATATAATATAATTTTACCAGACTCTAACGAAGCCAATCACTTAGGCGGTTGATCGCTAAATTCGTTGTTCTGGTCAATTATGAAGTACAGTTTTCTTTCTTCAGTTTAATAAAAGTAATTCTTGTCCTGTCCACTTCGGAATACAGCTTCTGAATTGTTTTACAGCACGATTGATGTTTCTTCTGCACCGCCAGGATCCAAATAGGTTCTTCCTTCGGTTGAAGCAGTTAGTGTTGTTCCGTGTATTTGCAAGGTTATAATTTCTGGTGTTGTGAATATTATGAGTTGTGTTACTATTAATTCTTTATATTTGATTAATTTTTCATCAATTCCCTTCGGACATGGGACAGTCCAAGTTCCTTCTTGTAGAATTCAGTTGTTTATTCTCGATTATTATTTCATAATGTATCGTTATCTTATTAATCTGTGTTAGTGATAGATGTAAGTATTGTCATTGGAATTTTATCTTTTTTATAATCGTATCTCTTGATTTCGAATATTACGATTCAATATATTCTTCTTGGGTTTTTTAAATCATCACGTTCAGTTTATCTCAAGCAATTTTTGTTATTTTATAAATCAACAACCTTCTTCTTAATTTTTTCCCTAGCAACCTATATTAATTTCCGCTTCCACATGTTTTGACTATATAGTGTTTCTTTCATATATTTTTTTGTCTATTCTTTGTCAATTTGCTGTCCTATCGGAATGTAATTTTACCGATAGCTGGTTTATTATTTTATACACATCTTCTACTGGTTTTTTGATAAAATTCCGTTTTTTCCTTTTTTATTATATTTAATCCACCTTCGATATTATTTTTTACCAATCGATATTATGGCATTATGGTATTATTATAATTTGTATAAATTTTATTAAATATTATTATTAACTTAATGTTTTTTCTTCTTTCTAGCTCTTCATAGTGCATTTATTAATTATTATTAATTGATGCATCTAACCTTTAAGTTATAAGTGTTTATTTAGTATTTTTGGCTGTTAGGCCTTTTATTGTAAATTGATCTACCTCTGGTTATGTCTGTTAGGCATCTATAGTCCCTTTTATATAAATTCGTACATACAATCAAAACTTAATTATTAACATTTGTATAACAATTATTTTTCTACATCTAATAACAAATTTATCTTGATCTCTTGATCACATACAACAAAATTCGAACTTATGAACATTGGTTAACTGCCTCACACTTCATTCTATGACAGTCATTGAATAACACTATTTGTTTCATTATTTTTCATGAACTCAACACTATATTTGATATAACATCACATACACTTATCATAACATTTTTGTCATAATATAATACTTTTTAACACAAAATTCTTATCTGTTATTACCATAAATTAAGTCATGTTTCATTTTCTGTTTTGTTTTTTTATTAAACATATATCATTAGCTATTATTTATTTTACAGGTTCGTTTATTCTATTCAACACTACCTTGCATTCTTATTTAATTTTGTCTATGACTATAATTGTCATAATTGGGTCTCTGTTCTATTATGGGATTAAGTATCAATTTATTTATCAATCTGTGAATCTTCTTTTATGTAACATAAATGCTATCATTTTTGTTGCGCTACAATATATATATATTCAATCACTTTCTGCTACAGTTCGTTTCTTGATATATATATAAAGTATTTAAAATTTATAATTATATTACCTCAAGATGTTCTTTTCCTTATTTGAACATGTTCGAGAGTTCCTGTTCTCTCATCTTCAGCCTTCGCCATCTTGTTTCTGGTGAAGTATTTGTGTGTTGGCTTCTGGATGTTATTAAGGTAGTTTGTTATGTATCACTAATAAAACATATACCACACAAAGGCACCATAATGAACATTTGGGAAAATTTACAAATATACAAACATAAAACACAAAACAAACTAATACCAGAACAAATACAAATCAATACAAAACATGACACAATATTCAAAGTACTCAACATCGAAAATACACAAAATACAAAAACATATACCACAACCACACACAATAATACAACTTTAAAAGACCAAAGACCAACAAACTACCTTAATAACATCCAGAAGCCAACACACAAATACTTCACCAGAAACAAGATGGCGAAGGCTGAAGATGAGAGAACAGGAACTCTCGAAACATGTTCCAAATAAGGAAAAGACATCTTGAGGTAATATAATTATAAATTTTAAATACTATATATATTGTAAAGAAACAGTTAATGTGTGATTACGTTCCCTTGTAATATGTTATGCCCCACGTTATGAGCATCAATTTGTAAAGAAACTCTGTTTATAAGGAAAATATTTATTATGTTGTTGCAGATGAGACCTCCTGAACCTCAATATTAATTTATATAAAAAAAAACAATTATTTATTATATAGTTGCTACGACTCGTATGTTGAACATAAATCTGTGTTAGTTAATTACCATGTGTTTTACCATAGAATAACGCTATATTACAGGTATTATTGTTAATAATTCGGGAATTCTCTCCAACCTATTCGGTCTGTATCATTTAAATTGACCCAAGTTTGGCGAAGAGAATACGTTAGTTCTGCGGTCTCCCGTATTCACCAGCTGTCTGCAACGAGCGCTGTTATTAGTAATTGACTCGTTCTTATAGGTTAGTTTGCTTCACTTGACGGTTTTATCACTTTCTTTCTCTGTAAGTTACTCCACAATCAAAATACAATACCTATTCTACAATAACACAGAACATCATCACATACAAGAAGGATTCTTTATTTATATTATTTTTTAAATTTCAACATTCGTCTTCATAGGTTATTGGATCGTAATATCGATCGTACAATGCTGAATCGATTTGTTAGTGGACTAATGATGTATAATACAATTTAAATATAATTTTCTATTTATCTCTTATCCCAGGGTACATGTGATTCTTTTAACGATTAGTAAGGCCAGGTAATGCAAAATTAAGGTTACTAAGTATTACAAATGGTTATTAATTCTTAATGTATAAAATTAAAATAAGCTGGTTTGTTACCGTACAATGCGATACTCAAGGTAGCCACGTCTGTTTATAACCGACTGAAGATGTACTGATGAGATTACTCTTGACCAAAAAATACGTCCAGATTATCAATAAAAGTTGAAAGGTGATGTCCGGAGTGTAACAGGAGTTCGGTTCTGTTCTTCGTTCTTCTTCGCGATCCTAGTGGTTGCCGTCCCAGTGGAATTGGTGTAGTATTACAACTTCTTCAATCTCTTGAAAGTGAGGTTTAGTACTTCAATACCAAAAGTTCTATGTGCATGTTTGGTTTAGATTTGCATTAATTTTGACTTCTTGTCCATTCAAGAGAATCTTGGTTTAATTGTAAGTCAGGTTCATCATCATTCCTTTAATGGAATTAGTTTGAAGAAGGATTTATTAATTCCGCAACTTTGAGGATGTGTAGAATTATATTTCCCGAAATCTAGTTCAGTAATTATTACTCAGTTCTTTTTTAATGGATTGGCTTTAAGACATTGGATTTATTAAGGTTTATTCATTTTTATTTTAGTTTATTTTTAAATTTGTCTACTGAACTGTTCCCAATAGCATATAACAATCGAATGTTGAAATCAACAAAATTTCTTGCATTTTAGTTACCCTAACAACCATTACTTTCTGTCATTGGATAATATGTGATATCCTAGAGCCAGAATTAGAAAATATTACTACTCTTATTTAATAAAATACTCCATGCTTGGAATTACACCAAATCACATAAAACTCTCACTTAATCTGCCTTATTAAACCATATACATTTTACTACAATTTCATCTGACTGGACTTATTAAAAAGGTATTAATTTCCTTTTCCATATTAAATTTAGGCCTATTGGTTTTATTACACCTGTTATAATTTTGTTTTGTTTTTAACTTAATTTTTCTTTACCTGACCTACTGTACAAATAGTCACTGGCTTATGGCCACTTATATCAATTTTAATTTCCTGGTTTCAATTCATTATATTATTTAGTTCATAATTGAACCCTTCATTGGTTTTTAACATAATTATAAGAACTACTTGCCAACTTATTAACACTTATTGTCTTTCTGGCCAAGTTTACAAATATTCTTTTAACCATCTTCATTAAGCAATTAAAGTAAATACATTTAACATAATATCATACCTAATAAGTGTACTGGTACTTAATTATTTTAAATACAATTTTAACATGAATAAAATGAGTACCTATGACTTAGTACTTCCTTAAAGCAACAGCTCCACACTTACTACACCCAAAACATAAAATAAATATCCTGTAAACACTATATTATGATACAGTACAACACCAAGTACATTTTATAACACATTAAATATTAATTGAACAGTATTTTATACTTAACTCCTACACATTAAACTCATCCCACTAGACACAATGTTTATGTTTTACATCTCATACTACTCATTACATATTTTAGATTTAGGTACACTTTTGGTGTTTTATTACTTAGTAACCTTACTAGGTACCTTTAATGCATTCTTCAGGTGAGATGGACCCTCTTGTATTTAATTATAACATACTTTGGGCATTGTTTTAAGTCAGGTTTACAAAGTTTTTTTATGTAACGTCGGGAACCTCAACTCTGTTACGTTACAATATATATCATTTTCTATATAAGTAACTCGATGTATATATATATATATATATATATATATATATATATTGTAACGTAACGAAAATATGATCCCCTAGGTTACATAAAAAATTTACAATTCTCAAACTAAAAAATAAAAAAATAATAATTGTCCGTAGTAATAAAAGGTCAGAAAAATAAACCATTATTAAATAAATAAATAATCCCCAAATAAGAATACAAGATAAAAGAAAAAATAAGAATGTTTATAAATACAAACTATTAAGTGTTCAGTGAAAAGGGTAAACGATAAACATAGTGACAAGTAATGTGAAACATAACATAGACAGTTTTAGAATAATTAATGAATTAACTGAGAGGAGACTAATTAATTAGTGCATAATTTATTTTATAAAAATGTGCATGTTATTATGTTTTATCATGTTGTTTTATTATCATGGTATTTATGTTGTTTTTTGTATGTAGCAGGTGAAGCAATTGTTTTAAGAGAATATCAATTAACTGATGTTAATTTCATTTTTATGTTAACAAATATATCACCATAGAACTGGTGTTAAACTTTCTAAGATTAAATATTTTGTATACATGTACTTATTTAGTATGTAGATTATAATTGTAAACTTGGCCAGAAAGGCAATAATTGTTAATAAGATACCAAAGGGTTTATTGTAATAACGTTATAAACAAATGAAGGGTTCTATACTAATATAGGTAATAATAAATTAAAATCAGAATGAGATAAAAATGTAATCATAGGCCATAAACCAGTGACATTGTATAGGAAGTCAGGTCAGAAAAGTTAGGTAACAAAATTTGTAAAAACACTAAGTGTAATGTAATGAGTTAGGAGAAATCAATAGTAGTTATTGATAGCAGATAAGTAACTTCAATTAAAATAAAATCTTAAAATGTAATAGAACAATTATGCCTAAAATTAATATTTTGTAATGAGAAAATAGTACTTGTTAGACTAAGTAGATTAAGAGGAAACGATAGCAAAATGTATATAATTTAATAACAAAAAATATGTAAAGGTTTAATATGATATAATGTAACTTTAGTAAGGGAGTATTTTATTAAGTGCAAGAACATTGTTTAATTATGGTTCTAGGATTATAAATATTATCCAATAAGAGAACAAAGACTGGTTGTCAAGGACGACAAAATGGAATAAATTTTGTTTATTCGATTATTGAATTGTTATCCATGAATGAGGACAGTTCAGTTTTTATGAACCTAGAAAAAATGAGAAAATTATATAGAATAAATTAATGAGTCAACAAAATTAAATAATAACTAACAAAAGGAGAGCTCGCTGACTTTTGACGGTCGTATATAAAAGAGTACAATTAAGCCTATCAATTAAAATTGACGAAAGTCTAAAGGAAGAACTTTATCAATTAAACCCAGTAAAAGGAGTAGTCATTAAAATTAAATAATAGACAAATGAAGATAAATAACTACCTGAATGAATTAAAGTAATCCAGTATTCTAAAGGACGAAAGAAGAAATTAATATTGTACTTGAACCTCACTTTTCATGACTCGATAGAGAAAACATATTCCAACACAAAATACAGTGGAACCAGTAACCACAAGAACTGGACATTGGCAAAGAGTAAGGATTGGCATTTCTGCATCATCCCAGGACCAAGACACCAAACTTTATTTCGAAACTGGAGTGAAAAGACTGGCGAGGATTTATACATCTGTATCTTGGCATTGATCAACCATCTCGAAGCACGAGGTTATCTGGGCACGGCCATTACAAGTAACTGTGTCATCGGACGGTAAACTCTACTTATTTTAAATATTAATTAATAAGAATTTATTAATAGATTGTAATACCTTGTAGTCCTATTTTTGCATTTTCTGACCTTACTAATAGTCAAAAGAACCTTCTTTAAGAATACTTGACTCAAGTATGACAACAACAAATATTTTTGGTTATTAGAAATGCATAAAAATTGTTAAAATCGTTTAATTAGTTTTGTACTCCCTTTCTATTTCACATATCATGCCGATATTATACGCTGGCATGATTATCATTGTTCACCACACTGTATTCACTCACTCGAAGGATCATAACCTTGATTCAGTTTTATGGTTATGTTTACTTGCGATGCTTAACTAGGAGGGTCGCGCACAAATTATAACAATACTCTGCTGCGACGGTCCGTAACCTTTCACTCTGAATGACAAAAACTAAGTGTTGCCGCTCCGGACAAATTCTACTTTGAATCTGTCGGGATTAGCTCTTCTGATTGGCTGATAAATCTATACTCTCGTTCTCCAAACACCTTTTCAGAAATTAATTTTCTAAAATTTTACAATTCGACTTTGGGTCGGAGAGTATTTATGACGTCAGCAATTTGTTTGCAATTGATGCATATAATTTATTTTGCTGATAACTTTTTTAATACTGTTTTAGTTGGAAAACTAACAATTTTATTAACTCTCGGATGCTCAGCTCTACAATTAAAGTTCAAACAAGCCATAAATCCGTCCATTGATAAATAAGTTAGCTCCTTCACTATGCACTTATTGTGGATCTTATTTATAATATAAGTCCTTCCACTTTTTTTTTCAATAAATAATTATTACTAACACTGTTTTATAGCAATTAGAGTCATTTCCTCTTATTATCTAATCACAGATTATTGTTTGTTAGCAAAGTTATATTCATGCACTGTTCCAAACGATTAGGCATGGTATGCCGGTGCATTAATTCTTATTATTATACAAAATGATTTATCCTAATACAATTATTCCTATGGTACATTGTTCCTTAATAATTAATACACATTTATTCAAAGTTTTACTTCTCAAACTGGTTTCGTTCATGTGTACTGTTTGTTTATAATATTACATGTTTGGGCTTTTGATATCTTGATACTTATTTTATATGATTATTGATTAATTAACAATGTATTCCTTTCTTGTAATTTGACTGTTGGTGAGGTTTATTGTGTGTCTTGTTGCTATTATTCTCACTGTTGTGTTATATGTCCTGAATTAATTGTAATTATGGTGCTTGCAGCTACTTTCGGTTGACATGTATAATTGGTTTACATTATAATTCAATAATTTTATGTTTTTAAATACAGTAAATGGTTCTCCAAGTAGTATTGGCTATTTGTCTCACTACTGGTATACTCCTTTGTTCTTAAGAATCTGTTTTAATAGAGATTTTTGTGTAATTATGAGGTGTCACCTCTGCCTTGTTGTTCTGGCCATTCTTTGTTTACTAATTATTAAGTAAATCTTGGTGCTGTCTACTTCTTATTGGTGTTAGTTTGTTCCTTATAAACTCTATTTTGATTGGTGTATAATAGAAATATTCTTGTGTGTTTTTATTATAGTTACTTTTGATTTTACATTGTATATGTTGATCAGTTGAGGTTATGTTAATCCATTGTTGGCTTGGTATAAATATATGCCTTTGAATGTCTTTCATTCGCAATTTCTACTTACATATTCTACTAACAAATCTCATTACTATATCTTCAACACAGTATTATCCTTATTTTACTAATATTATATTTTAACTGATACACATTATTAATTATTTATTTATCATCAACATGTACTATGTGATTACTTTTTGTAATGCACATTAGGACTGAGTTACTTACTCTAAATTGTCATAATTACTTTCATTTATACACATAAATAACTATGTTATGTGTTGTTTCATGTTATTGGTATAAAAACTTGTTCATTTCATAATCATTATCTTTCATAATCAGTCAGAAACAATTATTCTGAAACAATCTTATTTCTCTAGCTATTTTGAGCAGTTATTTTGTTTCTATCAGAAATTCTGGTGTGGTCTTGTTTTATACAGTCTTATCTGTGTTTCACAGATCACACACTAAATGTTTGTGTTTTTTACATGAAGATTACTGTTTATTCTACTTATCACTGGTTCCAAAAATATGACACTTTATATTGTTAGTGTTCATTGGGTTTGGGGCGTGTGATAGTATTTTATGCACTTATAACGACGCAGTTATTGTTTGTGTTTGTTTATCATTAGTAAAATTTCCTTCTCCATGTTATCCACTCTTCTTAAACGTCTCTTCCTCTTCTTATCTTGACATTAAAATGTTCATGGGTTTCTGCTATCATATGTGTCCTCTTCTTGGGAATCCATTCTTCATTCATGGGTATGTCCCCTCGTTCATTTTGTATGGGTCTGGTCCTTGTGTATTTTTCTTCTCATTACATATATTTTCTCTCACTTATTGTATGTGTATCCTCTTCTCCTCAGTTTATATTCTTCTTTGTAGAAATACCCTACTCATTCATAGGTTTGTATTGTATGTTTTCTTCTTATGGTAGTTTATTCCTCACTCATAGATATGGTTTCCTCTTCTTTTAGTTATGTTTCCCTCACTCATAGGTCCTATTGGGTCTTGTTTTCCGACTTAGTATTTTAATTCATTTTTCTTCTTTTTCATTATATTTGATGATCCATTTAGTCTTAACTTCTTTCTTTTCTGGTGCTTCCCCCCCTTTTTTTCTCTCTTATTAGCTTTTAATTATATTAGTCAAGACATGCATATGTTATATTCTTAGGTTTTGGGGTGTTAGTTATATTTTCTATGTAACGATGATTTTGTTACGTTACAATATATATATATATATATATATATATATATATATATATATATATATATATATATTGTTACAACACAAATAAGCCACCCCAATACCAGGGATGAAAAAGATGATACTAAATATAAAATAATTAAAATAATACTTCATATAAAATAAAATGTTTAATATAAATAAAATATAAAGACAATGACTCGACAAACGACGACATGACCTAACCCAAGTGATTGGACCAACAAAAGGAAACAACCAAACCAAAAGAAGAAGGGAACCACAAAAAAACAAACAAGAATAAAACCAAAGAAGAGAAGAAAGTGATCAACCAAACCAAAAGAAGAAGGGAAAAAACCAAAACCAAACAAAAATGAAACAAGTTCATGGAATTGAATGACTCAATGTAACATGTTAAAATGAACCCAAAGGAGAAGGTGGAAAACCAAAGTATCAAACAAATACAATGAAAATGAAGAAGGAGGGAAATGAAAAAGAAACAAACCCAAGATGAAGGGAAATAAATAAAAATGAAAACCAATGATGATACACAAACAAGTAATAAAGAATATGAGCAGGAGAAATAATGCACTCAAATGTAATATTGGAAAAAAGACCAATAATTAACCTATGAGAAAAAAAAGTAAATGTTATTATCCATTAATGGACAAAAAGTAAATAAGTGAAAGAAACCCAATTAAACAATGTTAAATATAAATACAAAAAAAGCAAACTAACCCACAATTTAGAGTTAGATGTAATGATAGAAATATAAAGACAAAAAATTGTTAATATTATTAATGATATATTGTAATGAAAGAGATAGTACGTGTGAGATAATAGTTTAAAAAGATGGAAAGTAAGACGGCTTTCACACTTGATAATTTAATAGCCTCTGGTGAGCTCGAAAGCAGCAGCATGCAGAATTGCTAATCAGACATAAATAATATAAAAAAATGACTTACCGTATCTCACGACTGGGTGATCCTGACACTCAAGGCAGGATAGACTGGTTGGGAAAAGGATGGGTGAAATGCATGGATTTCTACCTGCTGAGAAGGGCCCGACTCGTGGATGATGACACTGAAATGGCTGGCGTACGACAGAGCTAAAAGTTCACGTGCAGGTATGAGCTCTACAAAGCCATAGTGCCAACCTCGGAAAATGAAAAGAATGACCGGTTCGATCCGAAATATCGAACACTGGCCCCCGTTGACCACAATGGGTCAACCACCAACTACACCAAAAGACATGGCCAAAAATGCAGTACAAAAATTTGGCTTTTGGTGAACAGGAACGTTCTCTGAAAATTACCCTCCAACATAGGAGGGGGTCACACGCAAACACAAGAAAATACAAACATACAGAAAACATGCAATGAATCAGAAAACCATGCCGAATAACTCTGCCGCGGGCGCATCGTCCAGGCGAGCAATCCGAAAGGTTCGGGTAGAGCAGACAAAACCCAATAACATACAATAAACAATGGCCCAGCCAAACACAATGTAAAACTCAGCAAATCAACTTAGTTTGTTCCCTAGTTTTTTACATTTTTTTTATTTATTATTTTTTTTTGTTCTCTTTATTCCCCCTTTTTTTTTTTTTTTTTTTTTTTTTTGAGCATCCATAACTCCCAATGAACTGGCACAACGCCATGCCAGAAACATTCCACAATGTAAAATTCACTGCGGACAACAGCTGGAAGGAGTCAC
Source organism: Magicicada septendecula (assembly GCA_034769895.1). Classification (NCBI taxonomy): domain Eukaryota; kingdom Metazoa; phylum Arthropoda; class Insecta; order Hemiptera; family Cicadidae; genus Magicicada; species Magicicada septendecula. Next base: position 1,206,885,087 of record CM068367.1, read on the forward strand.
CTGGGAAATCCCAGCAAAGTGTCCAGTAAGTCCACAACAATCATTGAAACTAATTCTGCTCACCCGAAAAAACAAGATAAACCCAATCAAGAAGATATGGGCAACCGGTATAATTTAATAGCCGGTCGTTCAAAAGAACCTGTGGATGTTTTAACTGAAGCGCGACGAACAACCCCGTCGCTCCCCGGAAACACAGCTGAAACTCGGCCAAGAGGCCACATCAGGGGGGAGAATTCTGTTCCTCCATAACCACCAGGTCCCCAACCATTAAATTTCTTGACTTAGACGACCACTTCGATCGGGCATGAAGTTCCGTCAAGTATTCCAAACGCCACCTTTTCCAAAAGGCTTGGAGCAAAGCGGCAATTTGTTTGTAATGACGGACGGTCCCTTCATTTAATGACTTCAAGTTCCGGGGGCGCGGTAATGGGGCGGCCAACCAAAAAATGACCAGGCGTTAGAGCCTGGTAATCACTCGGATCTGAGGATAGAGCAGTCAAAGGACGAGAATTTAAGATTCCCTCAATGCGAATGCATAACGACGAAAATTCTGCTATGGTCAGCGACCTGGTCCCAATCATACATTTCATGTGAAACTTGGCCGACTGGACAGCCCGTTCCCACAAGCCACCCTGATGAGGGGCAGACGGAGAGATAAATTTAAATTCAATGTTATTGTCAACAGCAAAAGCTGTTATCTGAGCTGACTGGTCAGGATTGGAAAGCACATTTTGGAGCTCCCGTTTCAGTTCGGAGCGCGACCCCACAAAATTCCTACCACAATCCGAATACAGTGTTTTCGGAGCCCCATGGCGACTAATAAACCGTCTCAACACATCAATAAACTGGGGCGTTGAAAGATCCATAGTCACTTCAAAGTGAACTGCTTTAGTGGCTAAGCAGATGAAAATGCAGAGATACGCTTTGACTATAGGTGCCTTCCGAACAGCGTAGGCCCGTACCAAAAAGGGGCCAGCATAATCCATGCCGGAATAATAAAATGGAGGTGCCGGATTAACCCTAGGAACTGCCAGATCCCCCATTAACGGGTTGGTGGGGCGAGGACGCGCCCTGAAACAAGGAAGACATTTCCAAATTATAGTTCTTATTGCCTGACGTGCGGACAAAATCCAATAATTTTGGGCAAGCTGAAATTGAACTTGCAAGGGCCCAGCATGACCTAACCACACATGGGTGTGATGAATTAGCAACCCTACTAGATGGTGATGCTTGGGCAGTAAAATCGGAAAACGATTTCTAGAAACCGCAGAGTTGGTCAAGCGACCGCGTACTCGAATGAGGCCAAAATCATCTATACACGGGACCAGGCGCTGAATGCGGACCGGGAGCCGCTTACCTAAACGAAGAGCCGCGAGCTCCTGTCCATACACGCTGCGCTGAATGTAGCGTAAAATATACTTAACAGCCAACTTCTTCCAATCCATGGCTGTGGAAGCTTCAATCCGTGAAGGCATAGCCCACCTTAAGATGACTGAGGTAACCCCCACCACTAAGGGCCACGAGGACAAGTGCTCAAACAATTCCACCCGGGGCTCCTGAGTGAGAAACGAAGAGACCTTGGTTTCCAAGGCAACATCTTGCACATCGTGATTCGGGCGATAATTAATAGGGGGCCAGCATAGAGCATCAAGCTTTAACCAATCTGGCCCTGACCACCACAATGTCGACGACCGGAGGCTAGAGAGTGACGTACCTCTAGAGGCTAAATCAGCGGGGTTAGAAACACCATGAACATGACGCCAAGATTTAGTATCGGTCCACTCGGTAATGGCAGCCACCCGATTAGCACTAAATGTCTTCAATTTAAAAGTAGGCATATTCAGCCAATCCAAGACAATCGTCGAGTCCGTCCATAAGAAAACTTGACTCAATTGAATACATGATGAGAATAAACCAACATAATGACGAACAAGTTTGGCTAAAAGATAAGCTCCCAACAACTCCAAACGTGGGATTGATAAAGTTTTAAGAGGTGCCACTTTAGTTTTAGACGACACCAACGAAACCACCGGAGGACCAGAGTCAGTATAAATGGACAGATAGAGGACGGCCGCGTAACCTAACTGGGAAGCATCACAGAAACCATGCAGTATTACCCTTTCAATATGCCCACCTTTAGGGAAGAATGGCCAGGAAATAGTAATTACCGGAAGATGATTCAAAGAGGACAGGAATTGACTCCAATAGTCGTTTAAGTCATCCCTTAGAGGAGCATCCTAGTCCAAGCCCTCAGCCCAGAGTTTTTGGAAAAAAGCCTTGGCCCTGAAAATCACTGGCGAAAGCCAACCACATGGGTCAAATAATTGTGCCATCTGAGATAACACGACACGTTTGGTAAATTGCACCTGAGCATTGCTGCAACAGGCCAAAGGAGGAAAGGAGAAGCAATCGGTAAAATGGTCCCAACTTAAACCCAGAATATCCTTATCCTTAGCAACGACGGAATCACTTGGAGCGGCTGATTCAGGTAGGCAGTCGGGTTGATTAGTGCACCATTTTTTCAAATTGAACCCTCCTGAAGACAACAACAGAATTAATTCCCGTTGTAGTTTGCAAAGCTCTGATTTTGAATCAGCGCCAGCAGCAATATCATCCACAAAAATATTACGGCTAAGTACCGCCGCTCCCGCAGCAAAATTAACTGGCTCATCCTGAGCCAGCCGCTGCAAGGTTCGCAACGCCTGAAAAGGGGCGCAAGCCAGCCCGTAAGTAACGGTACGCAAAGCGAAAACCCTTAGTGGGGTGGTAACCTCCTCACGCCATAAAATACACAGGTACGCCGAGTCATCAGGATGCATAGCAATTTGGCGGTACATCTGTTCGATGTCACACGTAAAAACATGGCTAAACCGCCGAAACAAAGTCAAAACGTCGGACAGTAAGGTCTGCAACTTAGGGCCGACACATAACACATCATTTAAGGAAATCCCAGAGGACGTCTTCATACTGGCGTCAAACACCACCCTGATTTTTGAAGTATCACCTCTAACTTTAAAGATACCATGATGAGGGATGAAATATTTTGGAAAATTGGGGTCAGACACCAATGACATATGCCCCTGAGCGACATAATCCGTTATAAATTGTACATACTGGCTCTTAAACTGACTGTTCGCCGCAAATTTCCTCTCTAACGCAAAAAACCGAGACATGGCTCCCTTAAGGGAATTTCCCAAAATGTGAGAAGAGTTTTTGAAGAACGGCAAGCGCACCTGGTAACGACCCGACGGCAACTGACTTGTTGACTCCATGTAAAACCTTTCAGCAAAGTGATCCTCTTCAGATAATTGGTGGGGTACAGCTGGAGGCTCTTCGACCTCCCTAAAACGATGAACTTGCTCAATTAGGTTTGTTGTATCCGTAGATAACGTTGTGACGGAAGGATAAAAGTGGTGGAAATGACTGTGAAGCTGATGTGCAGATACCAGATCCAAAGGAAGGCCAGTGAGACCGCTAGCACAAGTCAATGCACAATTAAGTGAAATTGGGGCTCTACCCATAATCACAAACCCAAAACGTGTCCTAACTGCAACAGGCAAACCTGCACCCAAAGGAATAGTCTCTCTCATAAGAATAGCCGCTACAATATCGGCTCCAAACAACGCATCAATTGGGGCTGCTACATCGAAGGTAGGGTCAGCTAACAAAAGATCTTTTGTAGCCTGCTTAACTTCAGGCAACACCTGGAACCTAGGTGAGTCCGACGAGATCTTAGAAAGAATTATAAAGGCATGGTTAGATGCCACAACCTCGCGTTTTAAAGTTTCCAAGGACAGATGGCACACCTTTTTTGCTTTGGTGGCAATATCACCTACCCCATTGACACTTACCGAAGCGTCAAAACAAGCACATTTTAAGCGCGATGCACATGCTTCAGTGATGAAAGAAGCATGGGACGCGCTATCCAGGATGGCCCTAACTACAATATAACCACCATTCGGAGACGACAAGACTGCTAGACAGGTGGCTAACAGAACCCCTGCAGGATGGGGCAGAGACACGGTCAGAGTAGTGCTCGACAGATCAACAAGCGATGACTCCGCTGCCTTAAGTTCAGCTGTGTCAGAAATCTGTGAACGAGACGGAGACGGACGGGCACTTTTGAAATGAAGTAAAGTGTGGTGGTACTTAGAGCCACACGTTTTGCACCTATTTTTGCACCAGCCCGAATGTTTATGTTGGAGGCACGAAAGACAACATTTTTTATTTTTAAGACTCTGAAATCGAGCCCTAGGGTCCTTACTCAGCCACGCCGGACACTTGAGAAGCAAATGGGTCCGGGAATCGCAATGAAGGCAACGTGAACCAGATGCATCCCGTTGCGTAACCTCTGCAGATAACGTAGACACAGCAAGAGGAGTAGCCTTAGAAGAAGAAACCTTCTGGGTTTTCTGGTGGCTAGTGCTGGGAAGAGCAGGTAAAGACGATTCCAAAGATGCCTGTTCTTTCTGTTCCGCCATAGCAGTTAAAAATGTCATAATTTCTGTTAGGGCAGGGAGATTCTCTTTGTCCGTAACAGACGCCTCAAAGCGTTCACGCAATGATAGATCCAGCCTAGACAATACAAAAGACGCATATATCGCTTGATATATATCAGCAATGTTTAGAGCTGACAACGCTGAAAAGTTAGCATTGAAGCTGTCCACCAACTTTCTAATAGACGCAGCTGATCGCATAGAAGCGGCTGGTAACTGAAGCAGATTGGTACAATAAACCCGAGCGGCCAAACGAGGATTGTGATAACGACTTTTAAGAGTTGACAGTGCAAGTGAATAACTATCATCAACTATGGGAAGCGCGGCAACCTTCTCATAAGCCTCACCCTTAAGATGAGTCAGTAAATATAACAATTTTTGCTTCAGAGTGAGGGCAGGACTTTCGTCCACCAATGTGGTGAACTTTGACCAAAACTCGGACCAACATTTGGCCTGGCCATCAAAACAAGGTAACGAAAGCTTCGGCAACTCATGAACAAGCACACCTGAGTGCCCGCCACTTGCCGATGAAAATCGACCGGAACCAACCGGTATCTCTGGTTTTGTTAGTTTGGACGCTAAAATGCTACCCCGGACATAAATATCCTTAATTTGAGCTACCACCGCAAAAATGTGGTCCTCGTCCAATCCCTGGGGCAATGACTCGGCCGATAGGTATGGATCGACCTTACCTAGAAGGTCCTGATATTCTTCGGACAACCTGGAGGCCAAAATACCGGCTTCATGTTGATCCACGGCTCTCAATTGCGGCAACCCTTCCAACTTATTTATCAAATGCTGCAACGCAAGTATTCCCACCGAAGTGGTCCGGTCAAAAGCTGCCAACGACAATTTAGCAGGCATATTGAATTAAAAAAATATTGCGCAACCGACAACCACCCTTAATAAGAGAATTAGAAACTGAACAATAATCACGCACCGACTTAGCCCAACAGTGCTCGAGATAACTAGGCGTCTCACACAACTACTTTGCATAAACAATACCGAGCAAGATAAATACAAAAGTAAATTAGTGCACGGCAAAATACAACTTACACAATCCAACAGGCAAATAATGCCAAACACAATAAATTAAACACGCAACAAATTGATTTACACAGCGCAAAAGCACGACAACAAAAACACAAGTTACACAAGATTACAGCACATACGGTGCAAAATAATGGTACACAAAAGTGCACCCAAAAACAAACACGTATAATACCAAATAGAATAAATACACACAAAACACAGCAAAGTACAATGCACAACAATTCACCAGTTACCGAACCAAACACAATAACTGGGACCCAATAAATGCCAAAGTTGATGGTCAACGCGTCGTGCATGGACAGGATATCGCATATGCAAAATATAAATCGCACCTAAAGGTAATAGTCATGCCAAAAAATTAAATTAAATACAAAGGCAGGCTACTCCGAAATCCGGATAACCTAAAACCGTTCCCTTTGCGCCTGACAGTCACAAACACGTAGTGCACAATTTCACGTGGGACGCAAACCGTAACAGGCCGGAAACAAACTTTACCAGACTTGACCCAGTAATTAAACGACTACCCCAAAAAACAAGGTGCAAAATTTTTATACAAAATTTGCCCACCTGGCGATGCACACACAACGACACTGCTGATCACAAGCAATAGCCATAAATGCAAACTCGTAGTTCACATGCCTACGTATTATACCAACGTGCTTCCGTGCAAGCATGCAAATGACAAACATTCATGAAATTTAAAAAATTAACCGCATGCAAAAACACCCACGAGCAGGCACAAAAAACGAAACGGCACGGCACGTTGGTAATTAAAATAAAAATCACGCAGCCAAACCTGACTTACAACCCAATTACTGAAACTCAACCCACCAGCAGTATCATGCACCAAATTACGAAGCACGTGCTCCCAGTCGTGACGGCAAAATATTTAATTGAAAAGCTAGCAACCTCATGAAACCTCTGGTAGTAAATATATGTGAGATAATAGTTTAAAAAGATGGAAAAGTAAGACGGCTTTCACACTTGATAATTTAATAGCCTCTGGTGAGCTCGAAAGCAGCAGCCTGCAGAATTGCTAATCAGACATAAATAATATAAAAAAATGACTTACCGTATCTCACGACTGGGTGATCCTGACACTCAAGGCAGGATAGACTGGTTGGGAAAAGGATGGGTGAAATGCATGGATTTCTACCTGCCGAGAAGGGCCTGACTCGTGGATGATGACACTGAAATGGCTGGCGTACGACAGAGCTAAAAGTTCACGTGCAGGTATGAGCTCTACAAAGCCATAGTGCCAACCTCGGAAAATGAAAAGAATGACCGGTTCGATCCGAAATATCGAACAGTATGGTAGTGAGATAGTAATTAGAGGGATTACCCATTTAGAAACACTTAAAAAACAAAAACATTTGTGAAGTGCAAAATGAAAGTGTAAAAACCCCAAAGTGTAGTGATAAAGAAAGTAAACTAATTAAATTATAATAAACTATAAATAATTTAAAATTGAAGGTGATGATTGAATGAGAATAGTGTAAAATAAAGAATGTTAATATAGTGAAAAATAGTGAATGATAAAAGCACAAACAATTAATAAATCCAAAGGAAACACTAAATGATAAAAAGTGAAGAATATTAGTAATTGAGAATAGCAGTAAGTATAAACAGATAAGTAAGGTATAATGAACACTGAAAAGTGATGAAGACAGTATTTAGTTAAGAAAGAATGTTGTTATTTAATTTAAGCGAATGCAATTATAGTTGAAAGGGAGAATGCCCTGAAAGGAAAAACAGATAGTGTTGACATGGAGGGAAAGTAAAGATTGTTTAAAAAATTAAGGAGTTAAAACAACTCCATAAACACCCATGTTATAAGGGATCGTTATAAAGTTCATAAAAAGTGATGTTATCACACTAAAAATGATATAAAATAAGATGAATTGTAAACAAAGATTAGCAAATAATAGTTAAATAATTATTTAAGCAAGTTTATGAATTGGATATGGCTGGTAGAGTTATACAGACCATAGGCCTAAATATTGTGTTTAATAAGATCAAAAAAATAGTAAATAATAGCCACATTGTTATTATTGGCAAAGTAAATAAGTAAAAAAGTTAAAAAAAAGGTATGACTAGAAAACGAGGAAACCAAATAGTAAACAATTATGTACAAAATAATACTGACATAATAATAACACATAAACAGACCTGAAACACAACAATAAATGATACAACCAATTATAATAACAAAATAAAACCCATTAGGCTAAAAGGAAATGTAATTTGAATGAAATAAGTCAAATACCATAATGGCTACTTAGGCCTATGAAAATGCCTAACTGTCAAAAACAAACAACTACAAATTGTAATAAGTTAACTAAGAAATTAGCAAATCCGAGGCGAAGGACTCACCAAGGATAAGTGTAAATCATTTTTAAGACAAAATATTATAATAAGCATTTGAATTCAAAAGAAATGTAATTAACAAGTATTAAAATAATTGTAAAACATAAAACCTAAAATAACCCAAACTTGTGGGGTATCAAAATAATCTATGAAAGGAAATACATACTATAGTGACAATATTTAATAATTAGGAAGGAAGATAGAGGAATAACAGCAATAAGAAGATATACTAGGATTTTGAAAAGAATTCAAATTTTGATAACAGTGGATTTATATCAATCTCAGCCAATCAGAATTCTTTGGTTACCATGGAAACCGACGTTGGTGGCTAAAATTACCGTTGAATACCGTTACTCGTAAAGCGTCATTCTACCAGGACAGAAGCCAAAGTTTGGAAGACCAATTTTTAATTAAATAATGTAAAACAGTGAACGAAATTCAAAACCATGACTGGATAAGAAGCAGACGAACCATTAGAGCAGTCAACTAAAGACCAAGGACCATAAAACAGAAAAATAAAAGAAAATTATGACCACATCCTATATGAAAAGGACGCCACACCTACTTAAGTCCAAAGATCAATGAAAATAGAACTTATTGCAGCCCAATCCTCTTCCGATCCAATGAATGAAAACACCAAGTCATGCTGATGTGTTAAGTACCATTGAATTACCTTATTTCCAAAAAATAAAATCACTCTAAATTTTACTAAAAGTAATTTGATCTCACTATAAGCCGAATATTCTCTTTCAAAGATTAATTAAGAAAAATAAACACACTGAAAATTTTGTTAACATAAAACATAACCTATTGTCTCAATACGAACTTTCGAAACACATTTAACGACACTACAGAACAGATTGTAAACACACACCTTATTATTTATGTACACTTAGAGTAAGGTAAAGTACTTTTATTGTAATCATAGGAATTCTTTGCCTCGTAATCAAAAGAATCCCACGATTTTGGAACGAAAATTATTATAATAGCTAAACACCTCAGCTGCCATGCTGATGCGAGCACATCGTTCCCCAATCGATTCGTCATCCTGAGTATAATTGTTTCATGTAAAAAGTCGGTGCAAAGTTGTTACTCAACTAATATAATTTAATTGTCAACATTGAAAATATTAATTACCAAACATTAAAATAACTAGTACAGGGAGTAACCATTGTTATTATTCATAGGGAGTGCATTATATTACTTGTGTTCATTTACGAAAACTAGGTTTGACGATCAGCGCTCAAGTTGCCATTTGTACAACTACCTACACGATTCAGAAGGCGGCACAAGCGGGAATTATTTGAACGCCTCGACCGTTATAGCTGAGAACACCATATTAAGATAATAATTGATAAGTTTAATTGTTTTAATAAATAATTTGGCGCCACCCGGGATTAACACACCCCTATATAAGAACAGGTAAGGTTACTGCTGTGTTGTACTGGTAATTACCGCAACGCTACGGACATCATTAGCGTAAAATTGATGTAACGACCCCAGTGCGAGACGAACGTACTAACACATACAACAAAAGTGTACACACACATTTTTCAGAGACGACTCGAATTCGTCGTTACAATATATACATATATATAAGGGGAGATATATCGGTTGAGGATCTGGTATGGTATAAGGCTAGTTATTGATTTTGTTGAAATGTTACACGTTTAGGTGAGACTGTGGTGAGTGCCTGTCTGACTTTATGGTGTTGGGATCTCGAACAGAGAAGTCCAGTAATGTCGTTCAGGCGCAGCCATAGTCGCCGAGCTAGGGGGGTAGTTTACCCATGATGTATTAAGGATTAAAGGGGGGTTGTTGGCGCCATATCCTCGCTGATCCTCTTAGGGTTTAGTAATGAGAGTTTTTCTGTTTCGGCAGAAAACCTCTCATTGGGGGGGTATTGTAACAGGACAGAATTGGGAAATTGTAATCTAAAGTTTTTTTCATGACCCGAGTATATTTTGTGAACGAACTATAGCTTCGAGACTGGTAGGACTTGGTACAGGAATGTAAAGTTATCAACAAGGGTGCGCATTCACACCTACGCGCGCACCGGTCAGCCAGGTTTCTCACAATAATGTCACGTACAAGGCTCGCTAGTCAACCAGAGGGAGTATACAGTACCTCGTGGTCGCTAATTACTGTGTCACGTGATTCCTTTTGAGCCTATCCCGAAGCAAGTTGGTGAGCATGCGAACATTTTTGGCCATCTTGGAAGCGTCGTTTTTGGCATCTGTCGTTCTACAGCTGTGGCTTCGGCCGGTTCAACGTAAAAGGCTCGCGAGCCGAAAATCATTTAAAAAGTACAAAATGTGACTTAACTAAAAATTTTAAGTGGTCAAAAAAATGTGTGACATCTATTAATCGTTAGTGAACGAGTGAGAACATAATTTCGGCAGTGACCAAAATTTTAACCAGCAGAAACTTTTTCGGACTAAAACAGTGCACAAACAAAACGGACGAATTACAATATCTGGTATTCAGGGCGGCAAAAGGAAAGTAACTGTTTTAAACTGATTTTAAATAAATATAAAAAAAAATTTTTATAAGAAGAGCTCTAAATAGAATAAATGGGGTAAAAGTATGGATGAAGCGTGTGCGCAAATACTGGGTTGTCTTAGAATAGCTATAAAATAGTTTAAGTTGTCTTTCCAAGATGTGTTTTTTTTTTCCTCATAAACAATGTTTTGTATGTTTAAAGAAACAGTAATAGTTTTTTTTTTGTTTGAGAAGGAAAATGAATAACAAGTAAAGCTAAAAAAGAATATAAAATAAATGTGGTATTTGTTGAATAAAAGTTGAGTAAATTAACAATTAAATGAGAGTCGAGTTTCTTGATAACAAAAAACCCCAAATCACGTTTATAGATCACGAGTTCATGTGCAGGACCCTGGCCGACACAAGGTAAGAGAAGTTTTTATTAAATAAAACGTGGTAAAGGGTTAGTATAATAACAACCAGCAATGTTTTTTTTTATCAAGGGTAATTTTTACTTCCATGTTCCTTAAGGAAATGGAAGTATGGTGATGGCAAAAAAAAAGTGTTCGAGATTATTGCAGATTCTGATTGTACTACACTCAACACATGAAAAAAGTCATTTTTCAAAGTGTCTTTGTGTGTGTGTGTGTGTGTAGATTTTTTCTATGGCAAACGATAACAGCCGCAAATACAAACAGATCAAATAATTTTTTGCATACAACTCCGAATTGTAGAGTACTCAAGACCTATTGTTTTTGGTGAAGATCGGTAAAGGGAAAGGGGTAGTTTATCTGCAATGTTTTACGTTTTAACAAGGGTATTTTCTATGGTAAACGATAACAGTCACAAATTCAAACAGAATCAAATAATTTTTTGCATACAGCCCTGAATTGTAGAGTTCTCAAGACCTATTGTTTTTGTTGAAGATCGGGTTAGGGAAAGGGGTAGTTTACCAGCAACGTTTTATGTTTTAACATGGGTAATTTTTTCTATGACGAATGATAACTGCCGTAAATTCAAACAGAATCAAATAATTTTTTGCATACAGCCCTGAAATGTAGAGTACTCAAGCCTTATTGATTTTGGTGAAGATCAGTTAAGAGAAAGGGGCAGTTTACCTGTAACTTTTTATGTTTTAACAAGGGTAAAGTACTTAATTTTGATAAATAAAGTATCCTGAAAAGCAGATCATAATAATCCACTGTAGAAACGTAGATGAAATATCTATAAATGAAGAGGTGGGGGTAATTTTAATAAATGAAGGGAGGTAATTCTCTATAAATGAAATTGATTGTTGAAAGGGGAGGAGATAATTTTTATTTATATGTCATGGGTACTGTTGTTAAAATTCCATCCTGGGCTGTTTGGCATGGTCCAATGTTTTCTACAAAACCAAACGTTTCGGCAGTACTACGGACTGTCATCATCAGTAAAAATCGAATGCGCTAATGTGAGGTGATATACGATAGTGACCACAGTACTGTGGTTAAGGCTGAAGAAAGAAGTAGTTTCTATAAAAATATTTCATTTCGAAAATGATTTTAAATATAAATCTTAGAACATGGAAGTAATGTATGGTTCTCCATACCGATATTTTTTCTATGGCAAACGATAACAGCCACAAATTCAAACAGAATCACATAATGTTTTGCATACAGCCCTGAATTGTAGAGTTCTCAAGACATATTGTTGTTGTTGAAGATCGGTTTAGGGAATGGGGTAGTTTACCTGCAACATTTTATATTTGAACATGGGTAATTTTTTCTATGACGAATGATAACTGCCGTAAATTCAATCAGAATTAAATAATGTTTAGCATACCTTCCTGAGCTATAGAGAACTCAATGTCTGTTGATTCTGGTGAAGATCAGTAAGGGAAAAGGGTAGTTTACCTGCCACTTTTAATGTTTTACGAAGAGTAATTGTTTCTATGGCAAACGATAATTGCCGCACATTCAAACAGAATCAAATAATAATTAATTAAAACTTCCGGGCTGAAAGGTCGTGGTCAAATGCTTGATGTAAAATCGCTAAACGTTTCGGCCACACCACCGGTGGCCATTTTCAGTAGTTGTTCCCATTTCACTGGGCGAATTGTTCGGCATACCATCTATCACGAACATTCTTTGCTACTGAAGATTGCCACCAGTGGTGTGGCCGAACCGTCTAGCGATTTTATATCAAGCATTCGACCACGGCCTTTCAGCCCGGAAGTTTCAATTAATTATAGTGACACCGGCCGTGAAAGCCTACGTACTAAAAGAATCAAATAATGTTTCGCATACAGCCCTGAATTGTAGAGTTCTCAAGACCTTTTGTTTTTGGTGAAGATCAGTTAAGGGAAAGGGGTAGTTTACCTGCAACTTTTTTTATCAAGGGTAATTTTTTGTCTATGGCAAACGATAACAGCCGCAAATTCAAACAGAATCAAATAATTTTTTACATATGTACCTGAGTTGTAGAGTACTCAAGGCCTATTGATTTTGGTGAAGGTCGGTTACGGGGAAAGGGCAGTTTACCTGAAACATGTTTTGTTGTAACAAGAGTAAAGTACTTAATTTTGATAAATAAAGTATCCTGATAAGAAGATCTTAATAATCCACTGTAGAAACGTAGATGAAATATCTATAAATGAAGAGGCTAGTTGAATGGGCTGGGGGTAATTTTCTATAAATGAAAATTATAGTTGAAGCGGGAGGTAATAATTTTTATATGTGTACTACGTTATCGGCAACAAAGTAGTAGTTTGTTGTTAAAATTCCTTCCCGGGCTGTTTGGCCATAGTCCAATGTTTTCTGCAAAACCAGATGTTTCGGCAGTGACATCGACTGCCATCATCAGTGAAAATCGAGTGTGATAACGTGTGGTGGTATATGTTAGTGACCACAGTACTGTGGTTAAGGCCGAAGCAATAAGTGGAAAGAAGTAGTTTCTATGGAAACATTTCATTTCGTAAATGATTTTAAACATAAATCTTAGAACATGGAAGTCATGTATGGTTCTCCATACCGATATTTTTCTATGACAAACGATAACTGCCGTACATTTAAACATAATCAAATTATTTTTGCATACATCCCTAAATTATAGAGAACTCAAGGCCTGTTGAGTTTGGTGAAGATCGGTTAAGGGAAAGGGGTAGTTTACCTGCAACATTTTATGTTGTAACAAGAGAAATTTTTTCATGACGAACGATAACTGCCGTAAATTCAAACAGAATCAAAATTTTTTTTACATATGTTCCTGAGTTGTAGAATATTCAAGGCCTATTGATTTTGGTGAAGATCAGTTACGGGGAAAGGGTAGTTTACCTGAAACATTTCTTGTTGTAACAAGAGTAAAGTACTTAATTTTGATAAATAAAGTATCCTGATAAGAAGATCTTAATAATCCACTGTAGACACGTACACAAAATATCTATAAATGAAGAGGCTAGTTGAACGGTGTGGGGGTAATTTTCTATAAATGAAAATTATAGTTGAAGGGGGAGGGGATAATTTTTATGTGTACTACGTTATCGGCAACAAAGTAGTAGTTTGTTGTTAAAATTCCTTCCCGGGCTGTTTGGCTGTAGTCCAATGTTTTCTGCAAAACCAGACTTTTCAGCAGTGCCGTCGACTGCCATCATCAGTGAAAATCGAGTGCGATAACGTGTGGTGGTATACGTTAGTGACCACAGTACTGTGGTTAAGGCTGAAGCAATAAGTGGAAAGAAGTAGTTTCTATGGAAACATTTCATTTCGTAAATGATTCAAAATATAAATCTTAGAACATGGAAGTATGTATGGTTCTCCATACCGATATTTTTATACGTGACAGCCAGTTTTTTATATTGAAACTGCTTTAAGAATGAACCTACTTAGTTTAAAATTAGTATCTTAATCCAGACTATTATTAGAAGACAGAATTCTCAGTTTCAAGTAAAAATCTGTTATGGAGTTACAGTGTTCCACAAGTACACCCACTCAGACGTCAATTCTAAAATGGTTATTTTCAATCCTAAGGACTTCGAAAACTAACATCTGGCGAAAAAGAGAAATTCACAATTTACACATGTCTAGTACTTTCCTTGCTGTTTGGAAAGTAAAAGTAGTAACAAAAGTACCGAATAGCAACAGGAAAAATATTTACAGCTGATTACTTTTAAAACACTCTTTTTGGTTTTGAATAATTAATACTATATCCAAATCTGGATATGATGCCAGTAACTCGTTTCTTCTCGCAACAGAGATCATTTACTATGATAAAGTAGAATTATAACAGACAATGGAGTTTAGGGATTGCAATTGCTGGATCCCTCATCCAGCAATCCAGCGCATTTTTCGGCCTGCTGGATCCAGCACTGCGGATCCGCAAGTAATTAACTTTCCAAATAATGGCGCAAAAGTCTATGTTGCCAGCATTGCCGCTTTGCTAGGTGCGCTACCGCTCGGCGGGAGTGACGTTGCCGTTCTGTCACACTTGCGGCACGTGCTACACCCCCTCTCTACAACACACCGCCCGCCCTTTGACCTCTGCTGCTGATCTGATCGCCAGTTGACTTTCCGCTCTCGCTAGATAAAGTGTCCTCGCACTAAATAAGTGTCTTCTTCGCTCCGCCGTGGCCCATGTTTGTTGTGAGAATTGTGAGTAATTTGACTGAATTTTCATTTTTATTTATTTATAAACATTACATTACATTACAGTATTTACAGTTTCGTAAATTAGTGCCACCTTTCCCTCAAACTTCAACTTCGATTGGTGAATTTGTGTTCTATATCATTAGTAATTTAGTACATACCGATAAACGATATCTGTCAAAAGCATCTGTCCGTCCGTCCGTCGCACAGCGGGGCAGTTAGCCTCCAAAGCTGGCCATAATTCAATCAGTCATCTGATTTGCCTAAAAATTTGCATATAACTTTTTGGGTTGCGGATTTTGAAAATGGTATTAAAAGCGTAAAAATTTTAAACGACTGATCCAATAGCAGCAGAATGTCATATAGCCGCTCACTTTTCATGTGTCTTGGATGAAGTAGCAAAAAATTAAAAAAAAATTTATGTAGCCTATAATTCTTTTATTAATGTTTATTATTGAAACGTTGTTGAAATGCGCAGCTTTTTTTTGATGTTTTGTTAAGAAGAACTATTATAGAGACGTGCAAATATAATTTCAAGCACACGATATGCCCTGACATTTATTAAATGTTTACGCACACTCACTAAAAACTCGGAAATCGTTCAAAAACAGCGTGTCATTATTCAACACGTTATTAAGTACACATATAAACCGTCAATTATAAATATGAGGATATTATATACTAACCTGATGGTAGAGACGACATTCTATGTACACTTTTTTATAACAAAATGAAACCAACACAATCAACGCACAACTTAATGTTTCATTACACTTGACTCGGTGGACTACACCAGACGTGATACCGCGTTGCGGACTAGCCCATTCAAGCAACTAGTGGGGGGATTTACGACTTCTCCCCACCCTAACTCAGCCAGTACAGCATTCGGGGAATCATTGACTGTCGATTTCATGTAGAATTGGCGGGATATTACCAACTTAGTTTTGGGAATTTTTGCCAGGTTTTCTCGTGTTTGGCCCCACTGTGCGTCGGTCGGTCGGCGATTTATGTATATTGTAACGTTACATAACCCGGTCCCAATAAATTAACTCATGATAATATAAAGGTCAGAAATGGGTAACCTGTAACTAGCTCTAAATTAAAGTATATCATTAAAAATCATAAACAGTTCGAGTGATATATGGTGCAAAGTGAGTTATAGTGTACCCATTGAGGGAAAAAATAAAAGTGAAGGTAACTTATTACAGAACTGTGCTGTTTGGAAATTATAAAACTATGAGAGTAGGCTATAATACTACTAACTGATTTTGTATTTTTATTTATTTATTGTAATATTTATATTGTATGGACAACCAATTGTTATACATAAGTTAATGTTATATTTTTTTTAAATATTTATGTTATAATATAGGATAACCCAGGGTTAGTTTTAAAAAACATAAAAACTTTTAAATATCAAAGGATAATAACAAATTAAAATAATACTATGAGGGAGATGGCAGCAGGAAGTAGTGCAGTGTAGGAATACTATGAGAGACTAATAAATAATATATATAAATTTATTTAAAGATAATAAAATTATCAAATATTTATATACAAGGTCATAAGAAAATGAATAAAAACTTATTATGTAAACAAATTAATAAAGAAACCGGAATGGAAGAGAATTATTTTTCGGTAAATAAAATATAAATTTATAATAATTACAAACTGCCTGTATAATAAAAATACTATGGGTTACTAAGAGTGACGGAAATAACAAGTATTGTTAATAATAAATTTTGAAATAAAACCATAGAGTTGAAGAAATGATGCTACTACAATTATAATAAAAATAACCTTTTTTGGAACTTTGAAGAAGGAAAATTAATACTAAATTAACAAGCAACATGACCACTATATAATCATCCATGATTTATCAAAATTAAATGGTTACATTCCTTACAAAACAGTGAAAGAAAATCTTCGGATGATTCAACCTGGTCTCGCCATAGTTCTATTTGACTATCGGAAAATGCGCCAGACGGTAAGGAAATTATAACGCAAGACGGACCTCACCAGCGAAAAAGCTTCATTCCAGTAAGAACCATACGGAGCGAGGTAATATAAACATTTCGTTTAATAGTTCAAGAAGAAAACGCATTCCAAACGTGGATATAGAACACAAAATAGTCATTTAATCATATGTTTTTTTTAAGTAAACAAAAGCACGCTGCACTCTTACGGACATTCCTGGAACTACATACTACACGAAAAAATAAACAAAGTTATTTAATATTTTTTTCGGTATTTGTAAAGCTTAGTAATTATCCATTTCTGACACTCTCGTAACAAAAAGAACTTACCCTGAACCCTGGGGAATTATTAAGAATTATATATTAATTGATGTTTTTTTTAAATAGAGTAAAATTTGGTAAATAAAAACCATATATGTTTTTCTCTTTAGATTATTCCATGTTTGCTCTGTGAAGTCGAGATTATGTTTTATTTAAGGAAAGATCAAATGTAATACTTGTATTTTGGTGGCAGGAAACAAAAACCCAATAATATTAATAAATAATATTATGGAAAAATAATATTGAATAATAAAGTGTTGTAATCATATACATTTATTGTTTTATTACTCAGGTTGAAAATATAAATTTTGTCTATACGTAAATAATAAGTTTTGGGCGCCATGTTTGTTATAAAGCAACCTGATCGAAATTTATTGTTAGGGCCAGAAATTCGTGTTAACACGTACCAGTTTAGTGTAACCAATTACCTGAAATAAAGACACATCAAATAACATATAAAAGTATTTATTAAGAGTAAACATTGAGTATAAAGTATTACATAGACATAGGTCTCTGATCGATATATTGCGCCATGGGCGTTGTCCACATGAAGTTACATTATACAAAGAATATACGCTGCATTAATACATGTTATAGGATAAGACATACATTTATTGATTAATTAATTATTTATTCAAATTAACTTTCATATTTTCAACAAAGATATATATATATAGTTATAGGTGTTGCTCAACCCAGCACTTGGAAATAATTACGCACGCACACAACCACTCACCCTCTCATTCCCATGGTACAAATTTATGCATAGTGGAGCTCCTTTTAAATATAATGAAAAATTACATGATTTTTTAAATACTTGATTTAAAATTTTGTATTATTTCCAAAGGATTGAAAATGTAAAAAGAACGTTCTCACCAATGTAGTGTTGCTGGTTGTTGTAGCTGGCGGTAAAACTTAGCGTCCAGTACCGCGAGTTTTACGTGTACCCGTAACGGTCACATTTTTGTCGTCGACGCACTGTACGGTGTTTTACACAGTTTATTAACCACCTGCAGTGGTCTAAAAAGTTAAAATTCACTCGTAAGTGAATGGGCAGCCGGCCGGCGCTGCTTAGTTGTTGCAACAGAATGACGGCAATTCCTGGTTGAAATCTGCGGAAGTGGGGTGTACTGACGTCACAGTCCTTTTGTTTAATTTGTTGACAGCGTGAATTTGTAGTTGTCAACACATTCTCAGCCTCTGACGTAACGAAGGCTTGGCTCTGCTTATCGCAATAACTGCACACTGTTTTTGTGATGTGACACCGTTTTTTTGTCATGAATTAGTTCAAATCCTGGCAAATACTGTAATATAGTCCACTCACTGTAAAGTCGATATCGGGTGTTTGAGGTTGGGTTGGGTATGTCAAAAAATAGAAAAATACAATATTTATGATCTCTTTACCATATTTTAGGTAATTATACAATGTACCATGATTGTACCATCACAAAACCCCCTCAATGAAAGATGGTGTGACGAAGCACACAAACTTTCATTGACCCTTTCATACTTCCTAAAGGGATCAGTCAGGACAAGTCGCCACAACCCCCTTACAATTTTACATAAAAATACCAACAACTCACCCTTGGTCTGGTGATGAGGACCGTACCTAGATGACCTTACTGGACTTCTCCTGCGAGATCCCAACACCATAAGGCCACTTAGGCTCTTAACGCCCCTGCTCTGACGCGTTGGCCAGCTCAGGACCGCTGTCACACCACCAAACACTGAAACAATTTATAAAAAATATTAATATAGTGGCTTATTGAATCACTCCATCCTCAACTGATATGGTTCCCCTTAGCTAAGTGCTGGTTTGTGCCAATAAGCACTGGGTTGGCTTAATATATTTTAATATGCTTAATAAAATTATAAGATTATATATTATAATCTTCAAGAATTAAAAAGAATATTATACCAAAATTGAATAAGATATAATTGAAAATATAATAAGAAAATTACACATTATAATCTCCCAAATCTGGAGAAAAACAAATTATAAAAAAAATTAATAACTCTATATATTTATTTATTGAATACTCTTAGTGCATGATAAAACAAAACAAAAAATTATTATTGTTATTATTCTTATTATTAACAGGTAATTATTTGGCTGATAAATATTATTAACAGCGCCATTTAAAATTTTTTTTTTTTTTCTCTTCCGACACATATTATAACATCAAATAAATACATAATACATTAATAATTAATACTGATATATTAATAATACAGTTAATACATTTTAAATACTCAATCCTATTTAATCATATCTAAGATATGCATTAACATTTGTATAATTTACTTAAAAGTTGTATTTAAATTAAAATTTACCATTGCAGTTATTAATTAAACATCAAATTTATTTATTTATAATAATAAAATACATTTTGAACTTATTGTTACTATTCATATTACATTATTATTTCATTATTCATTTTCTACTA
This sequence comes from Magicicada septendecula, assembly GCA_034769895.1. Lineage (NCBI taxonomy): Eukaryota > Metazoa > Arthropoda > Insecta > Hemiptera > Cicadidae > Magicicada > Magicicada septendecula. The sequence goes on from CM068367.1 coordinate 1,206,904,847, forward strand.
CCTCTCTCCTCTGAACTTTCTACCTCCTTAACTACCTAACCTCTCACCTTCTATCTCTGTTTAGTCTGGATAACTCCTATATTCACTATACTTCATTATATAATTTTACTCACCTTCTTCTAACTGACCATCAAATTTACCTATCATTGACACCAATATCTCAATTATATACTCCATTACTAATTCCCTTTAAATCCTATGGCACCGCTCGTCTTTGCAATGGGTTGGGTGTTCCCTAACTGGCTATATACATCTCTAATATTTTGCCCTTCCAAATAATTCGGCAAACACTCCCTTAAACTACGCTATTACCTGCCACAACACTATTGGTTGGCTACTCTTTATCATCTCACCCCCACTACAGAATTCATCAACAATAAATATATGTATGTACCTTTACTTAAACACCTTCTCTACAAATAATCACTACCTACTGTGTCCCTAACTATCTAATAATTCTCTTTATATTTTCTTAAAAATCTTATCTTTCTAACTCCATTTACATTAATTGCATTACTCACCTGCATTTTATCTATACCCAGTTTATATTCCTGTTTAAACACTTACCTTACTGTAATCATTTACCATTGTCTTATAAAATTCCTCTCCTACCTCTTTATAACAATACCTCTTTTCAAAATTCAAATATAATTATTTATTTAAACATTCATTATTATTCATTAGTAATTAATTAAAATATTATTATTAAACATGTTACATATATAGAATATATAATAATACACACTGGGGTACCTGTAATACATAATACACATCAAAATACATGGATAAATACAGTTAATACAATAAAATATACACTCCAACTTCATTATTGTGTCATTAATCGAAATCAGTCCATAACAGTCCAATTCAAAACCACTTTTCATATTATTATTTAATGTTCATTTCACAATATAACAGTCTATCCACCATCATTAAACAACAAACGAATCTTAGGTCTATATAAATTCTTATTTAATACATAGATTTTATTAGATACATTATATTCATATGTTATTGAACGGTCATTAAACAAATATTCCCAGTCACGATCAAGTAGAGTTCCGTTTGTCTTAGTATCATATGTCATTAATCGGTTTATACTATAATTATCCCCATAATATTCCACCACAGGTAAGTACCTAATGTCTTTATTCTCATTTCTTGTTATTTTCAATTTATTGTTATTATCAGGTAAGTATTCATCATTTTCATATACCACATCTAACCCTAACCTTTCTAACAGTTGTCTGTAATTTCTGTTTACTTTAAATATTTTTATTACTCTCTTACTCTCACAATATCTCTCTATACTTTCTCTCTTAATACATTTCTCTCCATAACACCAAAATACACTTTCTCTCTCCAAATATGCAGGGGTCCCTATCATAAAATCGTTGCACCTCTTAGGTACACAAAAACTAAAAGAAACTTTATTTGTAGAACTATCGTCTATCAAATATAAATTAAAGGCATTCTTATCCTTATAACAATAACATGAAGACTTGTCTTCACCCCCTAATACAACATTAAAAGAAAATTCTACCCCCTGCACTCCTTGTACTAAAATACTTTCTCTCAACTTTCTTTCTGCCTTCAAAAATTCAAATATTTCATTATCATTCATTATAATTTCATTATCATGTTTATCCGTTTCCAACACCACAATCTTACTACCTGTATTATTTGAATTATCTAGAGTACATTCATTTTTGGAATTATCAGTTTTAAATATGTTATCCAGTACAGCATTTTGCTGGGTACTACTATCTAGTACTTTCTGACTTTCTACTTGGTTTTCTACCCCATTTAAATTATCTAATTTTGTGATAAGCTGGTCACATTTCTTAATAAGTTTATTGTGACTCACTTTTATTTCATTTTTTAATTCATTGAATTTAATATCAGAATCAATTTTCTGTTCATCCAGTTTTTTATCAAAACTGGCAAATTTATTTAATAAAAGTTGCATCATTGCATTAGTTTCATCCTGCTTACTATCTAAACTAGCTGAAATGGATGAATTGACTTTCGTTATTTCTACAGATACAGGCGCTGACACCTCGTCAATCTGACTAGTTTGAGGTGTTTGTACATCCATCTCGCTAGTCAAATCTACATTAGTTGTACCTATTTCTAACGTAATATTGTCATTAGTACTCATATTGTTATTTTATCTTGCCAAAACAGGTATGTTTATAACCTAGGAATTTAACCCTATTCTACGCACGTGTGCATGTACTTACGCGATTACTTCAGGTAACTATTCCACTTTCCTGGTAGGTATTACTCCACATAAAATTAAGTTTTATGTCGAGTCCCTGTTCGGGCGCCAAATGTAATCATATACATTTATTGTTTTATTACTCAGGTTGAAAATATAAATTTTGTCTATACGTAAATAATAAGTTTCGGGCTCCATGTTTGTTATAAAGCAACCTGATCGAAATTTATTGTTAGGGCCAGAAATTCGTGTTAACACGTACCAGTTTAGTGTAACCAATTACCTGAAATAAAGACACATCAAATAACATATAAAAGTATTTATTAAGAGTAAACATTGAGTATAAAGTATTACATAGACATAGGTCTCTGATCGATATATTGCGCCATGGGCGTTGTCCACATGAAGTTACATTATACAAAGAATATACGCTGCATTAATACATGTTATAGGATAAGACATACATTTATTGATTAATTAATTATTTATTCAAATTAACTTTCATATTTTCAACAAAGATATATATATATAGTTATAGGTGTTGCTCAACCCAGCACTTGGAAATAATTACGCACGCACACAACCACTCACCCTCTCATTCCCATGGTACAGATTTATGCATAGTGGAGCTCCTTTTAAATATAATGAAAAATTACATGATTTTTTAAATACTTGATTTAAAATTTTGTATTATTTCCAAAGGATTGAAAATGTAAAAAGAACGTTCTCACCAATGTAGTGTTGCTGGTTGTTGTAGCTGGCGGTAAAACTTAGCGTCCAGTACCGCGAGTTTTACGTGTACCCGTAACGGTCACATTTTTGTCGTCGACGCACTGTACGGTGTTTTACACAGTTTATTAACCACCTGCAGTGGTCTAAAAAGTTAAAATTCACTCGTAAGTGAATGGGCAGCCGGCCGGCGCTGCTTAGTTGTTGCAACAGAATGACGGCAATTCCTGGTTGAAATCTGCGGAAGTGGGGTGTACTGACGTCACAGTCCTTTTGTTTAATTTGTTGACAGCGTGAATTTGTAGTTGTCAACACATTCTCAGCCTCTGACGTAACGAAGGCTTGGCTCTGCTTATCGCAATAACTGCACACTGTTTTTGTGATGTGACACCGTTTTTTGTCATGAATTAGTTCAAATCCTGGCAAATACTGTAATATAGTCCACTCACTGTAAAGTCGATATCGGGTGTTTGAGGTTGGGTTGGGTATGTCAAAAAATAGAAAAATACAATATTTATGATCTCTTTACCATATTTTAGGTAATTATACAATGTACCATGATTGTACCATCACAGTGTGTTATAATTTTTGTAGTGGGTAGTTGTAATAGGTCTCAGCACTAAAACAGAAGAAATCAACACATCGGCTCAGATTTTGCTATAGTGTAGGCTGGTTGAACTAAGCGTAGAAACTTATCTCACCATCAGCTGATTTAAATCACAGCGAACAATTTGAAAAAATCCGGAATCGTCTAAACCAAGTGTAAATAATTGGTATTTACTCTCTCTTCTTCATAAGGCTGAACAACTTCCCTCTTTGACCCCAAATCACACACTCTCGATTTCTGTTTAGATTGAGTAATATATATAAAAAAATCCTTTATTTATTTTTATAAAAAAAAAAGAAAAGTCAGTTATTATAATTCAGAAGTGACGCATACTACGTGAGGCATATAATATAACTCTACTGTACCTCACAGAGTACGTTACAGAATTGGCGCTCAACGTAAAAGGGCGGTAATTAGAAAAGAATTTTGAAATTTAATAAAAATATATATCAAAAAATCTAATTATCGTTGGCAGTTATGAGAAAACAAGAAATGCATAATACCCGAGGCAAATCGAAGAAGAGGGCAGAAGAAAAGGAGATTGAAGAAGGTGGACAGGAACAAGAAATAGAATTGTCACGGACAGTGAAATGGACCAACTGACAGGTGATAAAGAAGAAACCGAAGTAGTTAGGGACCCGGAAACGGAAATAATTGAAGAGGATGCCCAAGGGGACCAACCAGAAAAAGCGGAAGCCAGAAGAGAACCAGATTGGCAAGAAATTATGAGGATGATGATGGAGAAAATTGATAGCATTAAGGAAAGCAATAAACAAACAATAGATGAAAACTCAAGGAAACAAAATGAAACCTTGAGCGAAAAATTTAATAAAATAGATGAAAACTTGAAGCAAACCAAGGAGGAAAATAAGGAGAATTTTAAGAAACAGGAGGAACAAAATAGACAGACTGTAATCATTAACATTTATTGTTTTATTACTCAGGTTGAAAATATAAATTTTGTCTATACGTAAATAATAAGTTTCGGGCGCCATGTTTGTTATAAAGCAACCTGATCGAAATTTATTGTTAGGGCCAGAAATTCGTGTTAACACGTACCAGTTTAGTGTAACCAATTACCTGAAATAAAGACACATCAAATAACATATAAAAGTATTTATTAAGAGTAAACATTGAGTATAAAGTATTACATAGACATAGGTCTCTGATCGATATATTGCGCCATGGGCGTTGTCCACATGAAGTTACATTATACCAAAAAATATACGCTGCATTAATACATGTTATGGGATAAGACATAGATTTATTGATTAATTAATTATTTATTCAAATTAACTTTCATATTTTCAACAAAGATATATATATATAGTTATAGGTGTTGCTCAACCCAGCACTTAGAAATAATTACGCACGCACACAACCACTCACCCTCTCATTCTCATGGTACAAATTTATGCATAGTGGAGCTCCTTTTAAATATAATGAAAAATTACATGATTTTTTAAATACTTGATTTAAAATTTTGTATTATTTCCAAAGGATTGAAAATGTAAAAAGAACGTTCTCACCAATGTAGTTTTGCTGGTTGTTGTAGCTGGCGGTAAAACTTAGCGTCCAGTACCGCGAGTTTTACGTGTACCCGTAACGGTCACATTTTTGTCGTCAACGCACTGTACGGTGTTTTACACAGTTTATTAACCACCTGCAGTGGTCTAAAAAGTTAAAATTCACTCGTAAGTGAATGGGCAGCCGGCTGGCGCTGCTTAGTTGTTGCAACAGAATGACGGCAATTCCTGGTTGAAATCTGCGGAAGTGGGGTGTACTGACGTCACATTTTCTTTGTCTAACGTGTTGACATCGCCGTTTGTAGTTGTCAACACATTCTCAGCCTCTGACGTAACGAAGGCTTGGCTCTGCTTATCTCAATAACTGCACACTGTTTTTGTGATGTGACACCGTTTTTTGTCATGAATTAGTTCAAATCCTGGCAAATACTGTAATATAGTCCACTCACTGTAAATTCGATATTGGGTGTTTGAGGTTGGGTTGGGTATGTCAAAAAATAGAAAAATACAATATTTATGATCTCTTTACCATATTTTAGGTAATTATAAAATGTACCATGATTGTACCATCACAAAACCCCCTAATGAAAGATGGTGTGACGAAGCACACAAACTTTCATTGACCCTTTCATACTTCCTAAAGGGATCAGTCAGGACAAGTCGCCACAACCCCCTTACAATTTTACATAAAAATACCAACAACTCACCCTTGGTCTGGTGATGAGGACCGTACCTAGATGACCTTACTGGACTTCTCCTGCGAGATCCCAACACCATAAGGCCACTTAGGCTCTTAACGCCCCTGCTCTGACGCGTTGGCCAGCTCAGGACCGCTGTCACACCACCAAACACTGAAACAATTTATAAAAAATATTAATATAGTGGCTTATTGAATCACTCCATCCTCAACTGATCTGGTTCCCCTTAGCTAAGTGCTGGTTTGTGCCAATAAGCACTGGGTTGGCTTAATATATTTTAATATGCTTAATAAAATTATAAGATTATATATTATAATTTTCAAGAATTAAAAAGAATATTATACCAAAATTGAATAAGATATAATTGAAAATATAATAAGAAAATTACACATTATAATCTCCCAAATCTGGAGAAAAACAAATTATAAAAGAATTAATAACTCTATATATTTATTTATTGAATACTCTTAGTGCATGATAAAACAAAACAAAAAATTATTATTATTATTCTTATTATTAACAGGTAATTATTTGGCTGATAAATATTATTAACGCTATTTAAAAAAAAAATTTATTTATTTATTTTTTTTTCTACACATATAAAATCATGTTAAAAAGTTTTCAAATAAATACATAATACATTAATAATTAACACTGATATATTAATAATACAGTTAATACATTTTAAATACTCAATCATATTTAATCATATCTAAGATATGCATTAACATTTGTATAATTTACTTAAAAGTTGTATTTAAATTAAAATTTACCATTGCAGTTATTAATTAAACATCAAATTTATTTATTTATAATAATAAAATACATTTTGAACTTATTGTTACTATTCATATTACATTATTATTTCATTATTCATAATTCACTTCTTACTTTCTCTATACTCTGAACTTTCTATCTACCTAACTACCTAACCTCTCACCTTCTATCACTGTTTAGTCTGGATAAATCCTATATTCACTATACTTCATTATATAATTTTACTCACCTTCTTCTAACTGACCATCAAATTTACCTATCATTGACACCAATATCTCAATTATATACTCCATTACTACTTTCCTTTAAATTCTATTGCACCGCTCGTCTTTGCACTGGGTTGGGTGTTCCCTAACTGGCTATATACATCTCTAATATTTTGCCCTTCCAAATAATTCGGCAATCACTCCCTTAAACTACTCTATTAACTGCCACAACACTATTGGTTGGCTACTCTTTATCACCTCACCCCCACTACAGAATTCATCAACAACAAATATATGTATGTACCTTTACTTACACCTTCTTTACAAATAATAACTAACTACTGTGTCCCTAAATATTTAATAATTCTCTTTATATTTTCTTAAAAATTCTTATCTTTCTAACTCCATTTACATTAATTGCATAACTCACCTGCATTTTATCTATACCCAGTCTCTATACCTGTTTAAACACTTACCTTACTGTAATCATTTACAATTCTCTTATAAAATTTCTCTCCTACCTACTTATAACAATACCTCTTTTCAAAATTCCAATATAATTATTTATTTAAACATTCATTATTATTCATTAGTAATTAATTAAAATATTATTATTAAACATGTTACATATATAGAATATATAATAATACACACTGGGTTACCTGTAATACATAATACACATCAAAATACATGGATATATAAATACAGTTAATACAATAAAATATACACTCCAACTTCATTATTGTGTCATTAATCGAAATCAGTCCATAACAGTCCAATTCAAAACCACTTTTCATATTATTATTTAATGTTCATTTCACAATATAACAGTCTATCCACCATCGTTAAACAACAAACGAATCTTAGGTCTATATAAATTCTTATTTAACAAATAGATTATATTAGATACATTATATTCATATGTTATTGAACGGTTATTAAACAAATATTCCCAGTCACGATCAAGTAGAGTTCCGTTTGTCTTAGTATCATATGTCATTAATCGGTTTATATTATAATTATCCCCATAATATTCCACCACAGGTAAGTACCTAAGGTCTTTATTCTCATTTCTTGTTATTTCCAATTTATTATTATTATCAGGCAAGTATTCATCATTTTCATATACCACATATAACCCTAACCTTTCTAACAGTTGTCTGTAATTTCTGTTTACTTTAAATACTTCTATTACTCTCTTACTCTCACAATATCTCTCTATACTTTCTCTCTTAATACATTTCTCTCCATAACACCAAAATACACTTTCTCTCTCCAAATATGCAGGGGTCCCTATCATAAAATCGTTGCACCTCTTAGGTACACAAAAACTAAAAGAAACTTTATTTGTAGAACTATCGTCTATCAAATATAAATTAAAGGCATTCTTATCCTTATAACAATAACATGAAGACTTGTCTTCACCCCCTAATACAACATTAAAAGAAAATTCTACCCCCTGCACTCCTTGTACTAAAATACTTTCTCTCAACTTTCTTTCTGACTTCATAAATTCAAATATTTCATTATCATTCATTATACTTTCATTATCATGTTTATCCTCTTCTACCACCACAATCTTACTACCTATATTATTTGAATTATCTAGAGTACATTCATTTTTGGAATTATCAGTTTTAAATATGTTATCCAGTACAGCATTTTGCTGGGTACTACTATCTAGTACTTTCTGACTTTCTACTTGGTTTTCTACCCCATTTAAATTATCTAATTTTGTGATAAGCTGGTCACATTTCTTAATAAGTTTATTGTGACTCACTTTTATTTCATTTTTTAATTCATTGAATTTAATATCAGAATCAATTTTCTGTTCATCTAGTTTTTTATCAAAACTGGCAAATTTATTTAATAAAAGTTGCATCATTGCATTAGTTTCATCCTGCTTACTATCTAAACTAGTTGAAATGGATGTATTGACTTTCGTTATTTCTACAGATACAGGCGCTGACACCTCGTCAATCTGACTAGTTTGAGGTATTTGTACATCCATCTCGCCAGTCGAATTTACATTAGTTGTACCTATTTCTAACGTAATATTGTCATTAGTACTCATATTGTTATTTTATCTTGCCAAAACAGGTATGTTTATAACCTAGGAATTTAACCCTATTCTACGCACGTGTGCATGTACTTATGCGATTACTTCAGGTAACTATTCCACTTTCCTGGTAGGTATTACTCCACATAAAATTAAGTTTTATGTCGAGTCCCTGTTCGGGCACCAAATGTAATCATTAACATTTATTGTTTTATTACTCAGGTTGAAAATATAAATTTTGTCTATACGTAAATAATAAGTTTCGGGCGCCATGTTTGTTATAAAGCAACCTGATCGAAATTTATTGTTAGGGCCAGAAATTCGTGTTAACACGTACCAGTTTAGTGTAACCAATTACCTGAAATAAAGACACATCAAATAACATATAAAAGTATTTATTAAGAGTAAACATTGAGTATAAAGTATTACATAGACATAGGTCTCTGATCGATATATTGCGCCATGGGCGTTGTCCACATGAAGTTACATTATACCAAAAAATATACGCTGCATTAATACATGTTATGGGATAAGACATACATTTATTGATTAATTAATTATTTATTCAAATTAACTTTCATATTTTCAACAAAGATATATATATATATAGTTATAGGTGTTGCTCAACCCAGCACTTAGAAATAATTACGCACGCACACAACCACTCACCCTCTCATTCTCATGGTACAAATTTATGCATAGTGGAGCTCCTTTTAAATATAATGAAAAATTACACGATTTTTTAAATACTTGATTTAAAATTTTGTATTATTTCCAAAGGATTGAAAATGTAAAAAGAACGTTCTCACCAATGTAGTGTTGCTGGTTGTTGTAGCTGGCGGTAAAACTTAGCGTCCAGTACCGCGAGTTTTACGTGTACCCGTAACGGTCACATTTTTGTCGTCGACGCACTGTACGGTGTTTTACACAGTTTATTAACCACCTGCAGTGGTCTAAAAAGTTAAAATTCACTCGTAAGTGAATGGGCAGCCGGCCGGCGCTGCTTAGTTGTTGCAACAGAATGACGGCAATTCCTGGTTGAAATCTGCGGAAGTGGGGTGTACTGACGTCACATTTTCTTTGTCTAACGTGTTGACATCGCCGTTTGTAGTTGTCAACACATTCTCAGCCTCTGACGTAACGAAGGCTTGGCTCTGCTTATCTCAATAACTGCACACTGTTTTTGTGATGTGACACCGTTTTTTGTCATGAATTAGTTCAAATCCTGGCAAATACTGTAATATAGTCCACTCACTGTAAATTCGATATCGGGTGTTTGAGGTTGGGTTGGGTATGTCAAAAAATAGAAAAATACAATATTTATGATCTCTTTACCATATTTTAGGTAATTATACAATGTACCATGATTGTACCATCACAAGACCAATGAGAAAATAGAGACCATTCATGGAAATATCAAACAATCCATGAATGAACAATACCATGAACTAAAGGAAACGGTTGAAGGGCAAAGAGAAGAGATGAATGCAAAATTTGAAGAGAATAATGAGAATTTAAAACAAATTGAGGGTAAGATGGAGAATTTCAACAAGGAATTAAGAGAAAATCTAGAAGGTAAAATTGAACTGGTCAATAATACGTTAAGCCAAAGAGTAGATGAATATAAGGAAGAGGCAGAGAAGAAATTAATGGAAACTAACCAAAGATTAGATAAAACTGAAGAGAAGATGGAACTAATTAAAACTGGAGTCGAGGCACAAATGGAAAAAGAAGAACAAGATAATCAAGTTCGTGTAATGGCCATACGACAAGAAAACAATGACCAGTTAGATAGTATCAAAAGCAGTCTAAACTGTAAATTTTCAGAGTTTCATAAAACAGTAGAGAATGTAAAAAATCAGTGTGATAGCCAAGCAGAGAAATTAGATAGTTTGCAACAAATACAAACCAATTTTCAATGTGATGTAGATAGAATAAGTGCTAGATCCGCATGCAGCAGTCATCAGGTTTATCCAGATAGTAAGGAAAGTGTAAACTTTCGGGATTATCGCAGAAACCCACTTGAATTTTTAGGGAGAGTAGACGAAATTTTGAACAGATCAAAGGAGAATCGATGGAATATGATAAAAGGTCTATTAGACGAATCGTTCAAAAATATCAATGATAATTGGTGGACAGCAATTAGGAACGAGGTGTGTGATTATGGGGGTTTCAAAACTATGTTCAAACGTAAGTACTGGTCAGAATCAGTACAAAACATTATTAGGGACGATATCTGTCATGGTAGGTATGACCGTACAGTGGGACAAACACCTACTGCTTACTTTTTAGGGAAGGTGTGTATCGCAAAGTATTTAGACCCTAAGATACCTGAAGAGTGTCTAGTGACCAAAATGGCGTATCATTTCGAAGAGAAGATCATTAGTGCACGCTTAAGTGGACAAATAAAAACTATTGGAGGCATGGAAACGCTGCTAGAAAATTATGAACAGGAATCTTATTATAGGAGAAGTAGATGGAGATCAGGGAATACCGAGGAGCGTAGGAATGAACCACCAAGAGAGAATCGGCCCAGAGTTAATTATGTGCATGCTAATAACAATTATTTCAATAATAGATATCGAGGAAGATGGCCTAATAATAATCGACAGAATTACAGACATGATTCTTATCATCGAGACGAAGGTCCACAAAGGAGTATGAACGTCGAGCAACCTAGATTCAGAGAGAGTGATGAAGAAAGGATACCGATAAACAATATTCAACATCATGAAAATGTTGAATCAAACAATAATAATGATGGAAATAGGGGAAACGGGTACCAGCAGTGAGAAGATGTGATGGCCCGTCACTGCTAGACACAACAGGGCACAGAATTTACCATACACCCAATTATAATACTAATTTGAATCAACCAATAACCATTATCAGAAATAATTTTCTAAAAAATATACAGTCCGAGTTAATGGAAGAAAGAGCAATTAAAGAGTCATCACCAAACAATGACATAGTCTATATACAAATAAAATTAAATGGAGTGTCAGCAGAGGCCATGATTGATACAGGAGCCAATATTTCAATTATTGATCAATTAGAAATAGATCGTATTACTGAGTTAACTACTGAGAGAATACCTACTTTACCAATTAACAATTTAACAATTGTTGGTGCTACCGGGAAACAAAATAAAACAATAAAAAAACAAGTGTCTTTGAATGTTACCACTAATGGAATAGGAATACCTATGGGATTTTTAGTAGCGAAAGGGCTACCGTTTAGGGTGTTAATAGGGTGTGATATGCTACGGCGACACACTGCAATTATAAATCTAGCCAGGGGTATAGTAACCTTGAGCACAGAAAATGGTGAGTTAACGGCTGAGATAATTGGTAGCCAAAGTGCCCCTCAGTGTCCGAGCTCATTTTTTGTTAGGGAGGATAACAGATTAACCCTAGGTAACAATATAGAAGTAACAGAATCAAAGATTTGGAAAGAGAAGATAGAAGAAATAATGGAGTTTCAGAATAGGCAGGCACCGGAAATAATTAGTGTAGAACAGAAACAACAAGTTATAAAAATTTATAATAAATATAAATCAGTATTCTCAGAATCACCAGGAAAAGCAAAAAACTTCTTGTGTGAACTAAAGTTCAAGGAAAATGTAAATTTTAATAAACGATCGTACCCTATTGCTCAAGCTTTGAAAGAGGCAGCAAGGAAAGAAATTCAAAGAATGATATTAGAAGACATAATTGAAAGAAGTAGTTCTCCGTATACCAGCCCATTGGTAGCTATACCGAAGAAAGATGGTCAAGTCAGACTATGTCTCGATGCTCGGGAGTTGAATAAAATGCTCATTAATGATCGCACGTCTCCAGGTGAGATTGAAGAGATAATGAAAAAATTCTATGGATGCAAGTACATGAGTACTTGGGATGCAGTCTGTGGATACTGGCAAATAGAGTTGCACCCTAACAGCAGACAATATGTTGCTTTCATATTCGAAGGACGAAATTATCATTTTAAGCGTTTGCCTTTTGGATTGGTAAATTCTGTGGCCGTGTTCATCCAGTGCATGGACCAAATTTTGGGTAATGAAGTTTTAGATTTTACTACCATATATGTGGATGACATACTAATTACGTCTTGTACTTGGGAGGAGCATTGTAACCGAGTGGAAACAGTGTTAAATAAACTTTTGCAACACAATATAACTTTAAAACTGGATAAATCTAAATTTATCACACATGAACTACCATTTTTAGGGTTCATTTTATCTGCTACTGGAATTAAACCATCTCCTGAAAAAGTAAAGGCTATTCAAGATTTTCCTAAACCAAGTAACTTGAAACAATTACAATCCTTTTTGGGGATATGCAACTATTATAGAAAATTTCAACAGAATTATTCAGAAGTAACAGCTAAATTTCAATGTTTACTTTCAAAGAAAAACAAGTGGAAATGGGAAGAAAATGAAGATCATAATTTCCAGATAGTAAAAAATAAATTTCTTGACAGCATCATGTTACATCACCCAAATTTTAATAAACGTTTTTTCATAAATTGTGATGCTAGTAACATTAGCCTTGGAAGTGAGCTATATCAGGAAGATAAAGAAGGAAATCATGGAGTTATCAGTTTTGCAAGCAGAGTACTGAGTAGTTGTGAGAGAAATTATACAGTAACTGAAAAAGAACTGCTGAGTGTTGTGTTTTCATGTATAAAATTTCGAACATTTATTTTGGGATACCCAGTGACCATCAGAACTGATCACAGATCAATTTCGTTTTTAAAAAATTGTAAACTTAACCACGGCAGACTTACTAGATGGGCATTAATACTTCAAGAATATAATTTAGACTGGGAATATATTCCGGGTAAGAAGAATGTAATAGCAGACCGATTATCCCGGATTAACCTTGAAAAAGGAACTTGTGAAATAGAACCAGAAAGTATTGGAAAAATATATTACATCATTAAGATGGCAAAGGAGTTACAAGATATAATTAATAAAATAAAAGTCGATCAACAAAGGGACACTAAATTAACAAAAATTAAGGAACGAATATTACAACATGACCCTATAATAATGAAATTTTTGTGTGTTTATGAAGAGGTCCTTTTTATTCGTCCTACCATTAAGGGTCATGTCTGGAAGATGTATGTGCCAGCAGCAACAGAAGTAGCATTGATTCAGGATTATCGTGAAAGGTATGGCCATATGGGATCACTCAAAGTTATTAAAGCTTTATCTGAACATTGTTACGTGAAAGCTATAAATAAAAGAGTAAGGGAGATAGTGAAAACCTGTAACATATGTCAGCTAGTAAAAGTAAATAATGGGAAGAGAAAGGGCAACATGATTACAATAAAATCTAATAATAAACTTGAAAAGACTTTCTTGGATATCTGTGGACCTTTTCCCAGAAGTGGAGGAAGACATAAATATAAATATATCATCATATTATTTGATCATTATACGAAATATACAAAACTCTACGCTATTAGTAGAGCCACAACGAAGAAAATTCTAGAAGTAATTATAAAAAAATACTTACCTGAGGTGGGAAAACCGGAAATGATTATAACGGATCATGGAACGCAATTTCGGGGAAAAAGGTGGAAAGAAGAATTAAGAAATTGGCAAATAAGAACATACAAGACATCAGTGTACCACCCTAGTAGCAATCCTGCTGAACGTGTATTAAGGGAAGTTGGCAGAATTCTTCGTACCTACTGTCATCAAGAACATAAAAACTGGAGTCAGTATATTGAACCAGCAGAGACTTTCCTTAATTGGTCATACCATGACACTATCGGTACTAGCCCTTATCAGGTAATGTTTGATAAACCACCACCAAGAGAAATTACATCATTGATAAATTTCCCTCCAGGAGAGAGAGTAGAGTTCGACCAAGTGGAAATGCACAACAGAGTGTTGCATAAAGTGGAACTTCAACAAAAAAGGGATCAAGGAAAAAGGAGAAGATTGGATACATACCACAGATGGGAGATAAAGTACTAATCAAAAATAGACAACTACCCAGTTCTATAGAGGGTATTGCTCGGAAGCTACTGCTACTTTATACCGGCCCTTACCTCATAACCCAGGTGAAGGGGAATAATACTTACGAAATTAAAACAATTAATAATAATAGAATAAAGGGAGTTTATAATCAGTCAGAGATGAAACACTATTATGAAGATAAAGCCAAGACTATTAAGAGAATGGAAATAATCAACAATTTATTTTTAATAAACGAGTTAAACTAAAATAAATTTGTTCTAGTGGGGGGGCTTTATGTAACGTTACATAACCCGGTCCCAATAAATTAACTCATGATAATATAAAGGTCAGAAATGGGTAACCTGTAACTAGCTCTAAATTAAAGTATATCATTAAAAATGATAAACAGTTCGAGTGATATACGGTGCAAAGTGAGTTATAGTGTACCCATTGAGGTAAAAAATAAAAGTGAAGGTAACTTATTACAGAACTGTGCTATAGGTTTGGAAATTATAAAACTATGAGAGTAGGCTATAATACTACTAACTGATTTTGTATTTTTATTTATTTATTGTAATATTTATATTGTATGGACAACCAATTGTTATACATAAGTTGATGTTATATTTTTTTAAAAATATTTGTGTTATAATATAGGATAACCCAGGGTTAGTTTTAAAAAACATAAAAACTTTTAAATATCAAAGGATAATAACAAATTAAAATAATACTATGAGGGAGATGGCAGCAGGAAGTAGTGCAGTGTAGGAATACTATGAGAGACTAATAAATAATATACATAAATTTATTTAAAGATAATAAAATTATCAAATATTTATATACAAGGTCATAAGAAAATGAATAAAAACTTATTATGTAAAACAAATTAATAAAGAAACCGGAATGGAAAAGAATTATTTTTCGGTAAATAAAATATAAATTTATAATAATTACAAACTGCCTGTATAATAAAAATACTATGGGTTACTAAGAGTGACGGAAATAACAAGTATTGTTAATAATAAATTTTGAAATAAAACCATAGAGTTGAAGAAATGATGCTACTACAATTATAATAAAAATAACCTTTTTTGGAACTTTGAAGAAGGAAAATTAATACTAAATTAACAAGCAACATGACCACTATATAATCATCCATGATTTATCAAAATTAAATGGTTACATTCCTTACAAAACAGTGAAAGAAAATTTTCGGATGATTCAACCTGGTCTCGCCATAGTTTTATTTGACTATCGGAAAATGCGCCATACGGTAAGGAAATTATAACGCAAGACGGACCTCACCAGCGAAAAAGCTTCATTCCAGTAAGAACCATATGGAGCGAGGTAATATAAACATTTCGTTTAATAGTTCAAGAAGAAAACGCATTCCAAACGTGGATATAGAACACAAAATAGTCATTTAATCATATGTTTTTTTTAAGTAAACAAAAGCACGCTGCACTCTTACGGACATTCCTGGAACTACATACTACACGAAAAAATAAACAAAGTTATTTAATATTTTTTTTGGTATTTGTAAAGCTTAGTAATTATCCATTTCTGACACTCTCGTAACAAAAAGAACTTACCCTGAACCCTGGGGAATTATTAAGAATTATATATTAATTGATGTTTTTTTTAAATAGAGTAAAATTTGGTAAATAAAAACCATATATGTTTTTCTCTTTAGATTATTCCATGTTTGCTCTGTGAAGTCGAGATTATGTTTTATTTAAGGAAAGATCAAATGTAATACTTGTATTTTGGTGGCAGCAAACAAAAACCCAATAATATTAATAAATAATATTATGGAAAAATAATATTGAATAATAAAGTGTGTTATAATTTTTGTAGTGGGTAGTTGTAATAGGTCTCAGCACTAAAACAGAAGAAATCAACACATCGGATCAGATTTTGCTATAGTGTAGGCTGGTTGAACTAAGCGTAGAAACTTATCTCACCATCAGCTGATTTAAATCACAGCGAACAATTTGAAAAAATCCGGAATCGTCTAAACCAAGTGTAAATAATTGGTATTTACTCTCTCTTCTTCATAAGGCTGAACAACTTCCCTCTTTGACTCCAAATCACACACTCTCGATTTCTGTTTAGATTGAGTAATATATATAAAAAAATCCTTTATTTATTTTTATAAAAAAAAAAAAAAAAGTCAGTTATTATAATTCAGAAGTGAGGCATATAATATAACTCTACTGTACCTCACAGAGTACGTTACAATATTTATGAATCAAATATTTCTTATTTTCAGATTTCAAGCCAGTTCAGTTCAGTCAGTTCACAGTACATATATAATAATAATATAACTGCACATTCGTATTCGTACAGAATAATGAATAATGTCTCTTTCAAAGCCAAGTCAGCAAGAGAAATGTGGTGAGGATGATGATAAAAAAAAACTTATGGGACTATTTTAAAAAATTGGATAATGGTCGAAGTGCAAAATGTTTATTATGTTCAAAAACTTTGCTGATCAGTAACCGTTCAACGACAGGCTTAAAAGGCCATCTACATAAGATACACTGCGTCAATCTTACTTCTGCAAACAGCAAATTACCACTTCATAATACAGATACAGTAGTTCCCACAGCAATAGCAACCACATCAAAAAATGACGATGATCAGGAAGTAGTTATTATACCGAACAAAAAGGCTAAGAAGACTATTGATGCCTATTTTGTAAAAGAAAATTTGATGGAAGCCATGGTTACCAGGATGGTGTGCAAAGATGGTTTTACACTGAGTTCATTTTGTACATCTTCCGATTTAAGACGTTTGTTCGCAAAAAGTGGATTCCAATTGCCGACTTCTCCCAACACCATAAGATGATTACCAATTATGCGAATAATATCGAAGCAAAAAAGGGACACAGATTTTCGTTAACCTTTGATGAGTGGACATCTCAAAAAAATCACAGATAAAGCTCAACCTCAATGTGCACCATAAAGAGACTCATTTTAATCTTGGCCTGATCAGAATTTACGGATCCTGCACTGCTGAACATTGCATTGAATTAGTGTCAGAACGGTTGAAGAAATTTGGCTTAAACTTTGAAACCGACATCATTGGTATCACTACTGATGGCGAAAGCGTTATGGTGAAAGTTGGTAAGCTTTTGCCTTGCTATCAGCAACTGTGCTTTGCACATGGAATCCAGTTAGCTGTGGTAGACGTTCTGTATAAAAAGAAAGCTCAAAAAGAAGTAGAACAGACAGAGATAGACGAAAGTGACGAACATGATGACGACGACACGGAGACCAATGAAGGCTTAGAAGTAGTAATTGAACCAACACCGGCTGAACCTGAAGTGATTCCACGATACAGCGAACTTCTTAAAAAAGTACGAAAAGTTGTTAAGACTTTTAAAAAATCACCTACCAAAGATGATATGTTTTTGCAAAAATATGTAAAGGAAGCGAAGGGCAAAGAATTGAGTTTGATTCTTGACTGCTGCACTAGGTGGAACAGTTTGCTCAGCATGCTGGAACGTTTCTACAGTGTAAAAGTTTGCATCGATAAAGCCTTAATAGACACTGGCTCAGACACTAAATTCTCCGCTGACGAGTGGTCACTAATCAATGAGTTGATCGCCAGTCTTCAACCGGTTAAACTGGCCGTAGAAGCTCTCTGTAGAAGAGAGTCGAGTTTGATAACTGCTGACACAACCCTAACATTTGTCTTAGACAAACTAAAAAGCCAGGACACAATCTTGAGTGCCGAGCTTTCTGAGGCACTCCGCAAAAGAATCGGAGAACGGCGTCTTACTGAGGTCACAGGGATGCTGATTTACCTACAGAACCCGAAGAAGTATGAACAAGAAGTTAGAAGTATAACGCCCGATTATACTTTCACAATGCCGAAAAAATATGTAATGTGCCAGGAGATGAAAAATATGCTGAATCGTGTAAATACATATGTAGTGGAACCAGCAGCAGTGGAAGAGGATATAATGGAAGTAGAATACGATGGCCCGGATAACCCGGATTCCCTGAATTTCACATTGGAACAAGAACTGGAGATCCAACTAAAGCGTAAGAAAGAAAACTTCATGAAACGGAAAGAAACGAGAACTGAGAAGGATTATGATAAGATATTAAAAAAGGAAATGACTGTTTATGAAAGTGAGGGAGTCAGAGGTGAAAACCTAACTTTAATTTATGATTATTTGATGACCCTGAAACCAACTAGCGTAGAGGCAGAAAGAGCCTTCTCTGCAGCCGGATATACAGTGGAACTTGGTTATTACGGCCTCGGCTGTTACGTCAACTCGGGTGTAGCGTTATTTTGTCATAAGTCCGGTCAAACTGATATCTTTAACATTATAAAAATTCCCGGTTTTAACGTCACTAAATATTGTACTACTCTGTTATAGCGTCAAAAATTTCTCAGATATTTTACTCTAAATTTCATATAAACGTATATATGTGCGCAAGCTACGCCCATGGCTACAGACATACATTGTATGCAAGCGATAAGCACTGTAACAGGACCGCCGACGCCAGCGCCAGATGGAGAAAAAATTAAAAAAATTAGGAAATACGAACATGGTGATGTGGATGCAGCATTATTGAAATGGTTCAAACAGTGTCGATGTTCAGATATTCCTGTGAGTGGACCAATTCTGAAAGAGAAAGCTACAGAATTCGGAAAATTGTTTGGTATTGATTTTACGTGCTCCAACGGATGCTTAGATCGATTTAAGGCCCGACACTCGATTTCCTTTGCAAAAATTTGTGGTGAGGCAAAATGCGTAGATCTGAACATTACAGGCGATTGGGTGCATAACACTTGGCCAGAAATTAGACGATCATATAAAGATGAAGACATCTTTAATGGAGATGAAGCCGGAATTTTTTATAAATTAACTCCAGATAAGACTTTCAAATTTAAAAATGAAAAGTGCGTTGGTGGGAAGCTCTCTAAACAAAGAGTTACAGTTTTTGTTTGTGCGAACATGACGGGAACCAAAAAAAGGAAACTTTTAGTTATCGGGAAAAGTTTGCATCCTAAATGTTTTAAAAACATCAAAAAACTTCCTGTAAGTTACACTGCCAACAAAAAAGCGTGGATGACTTCTAGTATTTTTGAAGATGAACAAAGAAAGTGGGATAAAGAACTGTCATCGAAAAACAGAAAAATTCTACTTCTAGTTGACAACTGTGCAGCCCATCCAAAGTTAAATTTGACAAACATTAATCTGGTCTTCTTACCGGCCAACTGTACGAGTGTCCTGCAACCTATGGACCAAGGCGTCATTAGAAGCCTAAAGTGTCACTACCGCAAGCAACTTAAAAAAAAAATTATTTTCTGTATGGACACGGTGCAACCTGCCACAATTTCACTCTTAGATGCAATACAATTCCTAGACGACTCTTGGAAGAGAGTAACAGAAGACGATAGCAAAATGCATTAGTAAAGCACAACTCGTACATGAAAATTTACCCGATGATGACGAAGACGAGACGAGACGAGATGACGATGTGGACCGGACTCTTGCCGCTCTCGGAGTGGATTAAGAAATTCGACGTAAATGAATTTGGAAATGAACTTGATTCCTATGCATCAGTGGATGACCAAGTAGAAACATTCCAAGTGTTGAGTGACGCAGAAATTATCGCGGAAGTAAAAAACATAGAAGCAGAAGATAGTGTTGAAGAAGATGCTGAGCAAGAGGTGGATGCCGACATCGTTTGTCCGACAGTACAGGAAGCAATGAGAGCCGCCGAAACTCTTTCACGATTTTTCTGCTTTATAGAGACGTCTGACGACACGTTCAATGCAGCGCAGCATCTCCACAGCACAACAGAAAGAATTTATTTTTCAGAAAGGAGCGTTCAAAAGAAAATTACGGATTACTTTCGACAGTAAGCCTAAATGTAAGTTACATGTACTTTTTTTTTGATCTTTTAAAATATTCTTCATGCTGTTTGTATAAATGAAATGCAGTTTGTAAACTTTAGAATAAATATCACGAATAATGTTAATAATGCAAAGATCTTTTTTTTTATTTCTCCTTCCTTACTAGTGATTAAAAAGGGTCTTTTATAACGACTCTTTTATAATAGTAAGTGATTACCTGTATGCGGTCCGCCGTGTGACTTCTCAAACTTGGTTACGTTACGCGTTTCAAGGCGTATGCCTCATCATCAGACGTTTAAAAACCAAAAACACACATATCACACAAAACTGCGTTTGTCAAGAAATAAAATTGCAGAAACAAGCATATTATGTGCACGTGATGTAGGGTGCGCACCCATTCAAGTATTGTCTGCTACTGATTGGAATTCGTTGAGCAGTCTCAAAGCAGTATCATACAGGCAGTTAGATACAAAGTTCAATTGTTCATTCAGAACACAATCACGACTGCTATCATTATTATATGCATTATAAATTTCCAGCTCCTCCAAGGCATTCATAAATCGGCCCTTGTTGCATATATGCAAAGGCATTAGATTGGACTTAAAATCTGTATAATTGTGATTGTGTTGGGTCAGATGACGAGTGTAATTAGATTTTATAACGTCACTCGTTAGATTAGACTCAATTAGATTTTAGACTCTTTTATAACGTCATTATTTTTTTGGTCCCTTCAATGACATTATAACCAAGTTCCACTGTATATGCAGTTCATTAAGAAGTAGGTTGGGAGACAACACCATCAATACCATCTGTTTCTTGAGATCCTACTTCCAGAAAAGTCAAAAAAATTAAATTTTATTTTATTTAATCCTTTAAGTCAAGACAAGACTAATATTTTATAACTTCTACTCTACTCTACTTCTAATAAGTAAGAGTTTATAACTTTAATTTTATAAGTGGTTAGTGGGCTAGGCTAGACAATTTATTGTGAAAATTATATATTAATATAAATTAATTAGTAGAATTACATTTGATATTATATAATTTATAGATTACATTATATATAATTATAATACTAACTAAACATTTAAAGTTAATTATCTCAAGTGTTAAACCGAACCAAAGTTACGTTTACTACCTAAATGTGTAAGATGTTTTACTGATTTGTAGTGACCAGTCGAAATAATAAAAGTTTCTTAAGTATTTTTAAAAAAAAAGTTTAATTTCTTTAAAAAATCGATAAATTGCTGGATCCAGCTGGAATGATGTTGGTCCAGCAAAAATCCAGCTGGATTGAAAACGCTGCTGGATTGCAATCCCTAATGGAGTTATAACAGATAAATCTGTTATGGAGTTACAGTGTTCCACAAGTACACCCACTCAGACGTCAATTCTAAAATGGTTATTTTCAATCCTAAGGACTTCAAAAACTAACATCTGTCGAAAAAGAGAAATTCACAATTTACACATTTCTGATACTTTCCTTGCTGTTTGGAAAGTAAAAGTAGTAACAAAAGTACCGAATAACAACAGGAAAAATATTTACAGCTGCTTACTTTTAAAACACTCTGGAAATGATGGGAGTAACTGGTTTCTTCTCACAGTAGAGATCATTTACTATGATAAAGTAGAGTTATAACAGACAATGGTGCTAATACTTTTATTACAGTAATTACTTTCATACACATATACAACAACCAGACAACATAAAACACATTTTACGATAAATATGAAGTATATACTTTTAAAAAAATATAACAAAATATAAAGAGTAAATTGAGCTAGTTCTCAATATGAGTTCACAACCACCTTCAACAATGCTCACTGTAAAGGCTTATCACATAGCTGGAATGCTGTTACTGTACTTTCATCTGATATCAGTAGTTTCTTCTGGTTTCACTATCTGATATGTTATCAAATATTCTGGATAGGCCTGTGATAAAATTAAAAAAAGACATTAAACCTTCATGATTACATAATTTAAGAATCATAAACCTTACATTACTATTCAAAATAACGGACTGTATTAATGAAGAGGTCTATAAGACAACATTTTCCTACTAATAAATTCTGATTAACACATTTTCTCCAAATTTTTGAATACATAATCATGTATCTATAAAATTTAAATGTTTTTTTTAAATACAGAAAATACGAGGGTTATTCGGAAAGTAAGGTCCGAATTGCCGTAGCTAATCGAATGACGCGCGAACATTGAAACGCGCATGCGCACCGACTCCCGGAATGCCTTGCGCGTCAAACGACGTGATTTGCATTGGTATTGTTGCAGTGTGCTGTTTACAGTGTCAGTTCAAAATGTTTAAAACAACTGATCAGCCCGCCGACTGTGAAATATGTTCAGTGATTCGGTTTTTGACAGCAAGGAACGTTTCATCAGCGGAAATTCATCGACAGATAAGTGAAGTGTACGGCCCCAATGCGATGAGTGACAGCAAAGTGCGTAAGTGGGTGAGAGCTTTCAAGGACGGACGGGAAAATGTCCATGATGAACTGCGATCAGGCCGACCATCAGTGATCACAGAAGATTTGGTCAATGCCATGGACGAAAAAATTCGTGAAGACCGGCGATTCACAATTTCAACTTTAGCATTGGAATTTCCGAATGTGGGTAGAACAACTTTGCACAAAATTGTCTCTGAAAATTTGCAATTTCGCAAATTGTGCTCACGTTGGGTTCCCAGGCTGCTTACTGAGGAACACCAAATGAAAAGAATGGCTTGTGCTCTTGATTTTTTGGACCGATATCATAAGGAAGGTGATCAACTTTTAGAGAACATTGTCACAGGGGACGAGACGTGGGTTTCTCACATGACCCCAGAGTCTAAACGAACGTCAGTCAATGGAATGGCATCACACGACATCACCAGTCAAAGTCAAGGCCAAGCAGACAATCTCAACACGCAAGGTTATGGCAACCGTGTTTTGGGATAGACATGGAGTCTTGTTAGTCGAGTTTATGCAGCAAGGGACAACAATAAATGCAGCCGCTTACTGCGCTGCCCTGACTAAACTTCGACGTGCAATACAGAATAAGCGACGTGGCCTTCTGTTGTCTGGAGTTTTGTTGCTGCATGACAATGCCAGACCCCATTCTGCCATTCAAACCCAAAATCTGATCAGATCTTTTGGATGGGAACAGATTGACCACCCACCGTACAGTCCAGACTTGGCGCCGAGCGATTTTCACTTGTTCCGCTACCTAAAGGAGTTTCTCGGCGGCAAGCGCTTCGCCACAGATGACGAGGTGAAAGAAGCAGTTAAAGACTGGTTATCCTCACAGGCGGCAGACTTCTATGACTTCGGCATACAAAAGCTTGTAGAACGTTATGACAAATGTTTAAACAAAAATGGAAACTATGTAGAAAAATAGAGAAAGATGTAAGGAATTAAATAAAAAAAGTTTTTTGTAAAAATCTGTGATGGTTTATTTTTTATAAGAAATCCCTGAATAACCCTCGTATATATAACAACACATATTCTGTAACTTAATGTAAAAGGCAGAAGTACAGAGAGCAATAAGAAAACAACAAAAGTAAGTTGTTAAGAACACTTTAATATTGTTTTGAAGATGAGTTTTCCATCAGTTGATCAACTACATATCATATTATCAAATTCCAATTTCTCTATGTATGATCAATTTAATAACTGAGTCTACTTTAAACTTAAAACTGTTATTACAAAATATTACTAACAAGGAAACTGATAAATTATGAACTGTACTACTGGTACAGAATAATGTAAGAAACTATTTTAAATAGGTTTTGTTCGCAGAATTGATTATTATTATTATTATTTTTTTTTTTTTAACTTACTTGTTCTCCTCTGTACACCACAAATTCAGGAAAATTAAGTCCTCCACAACTTGGCTTACCCATTACAGAATGGTGACCTGGTGGGGCATGTGCCATTTTCATTGCATTAAACTGTACAAACGATTTGCCAAGCGTTACTCTGCACAATAAGAGATGCCTAAAAAATAAAAGTAAAAACTGATACATTACCAGACTCATGGTAAATTGCTGAAATCTTTACTTTACTTTAAATATATACAGTATAATCTCCAAAGTGGAAAAATAGGTACGGTGGGAGAGAGGGAGAGGGAGAGGGAGAGGGAGAGGGAGAGAGAGAGAGAGAGAGAGAGAGAGAGAGAGAGAGAGAGAGAGAGAGAGAGAGAGAGAGAGAGAGAGAGAGAGAGAGAGAGAGAGAGAGAGATTTCCTTATAAACACTTTTACAAACTACAGTAGACATTAGTGCCTGAACTGATCGCAACACAGTTCCCTATCGTGGACTATTCTCCACTTCAAATGTGTGAGTAAATGACATCTCACATATCCAGTGTTTGTATGCTGTAAACATTGATACTTCAACAAGGAAACATTAACAGACCATATATAAATTGTTATGCACAAAAAATGTATTAGTTAACTACAGCATTCACACTACTGCTACCAGTCTGCTAAACTCACCTGTGACATACATAACAAGACCTATCCTTGTGCATTGCACAGCCTGTTCCTCCTCCAATTCCATAAACATACTGGTTACTCTTGGACGAATTTTCAGCAAAATATATACCTGTTATTGAAAACAATATATTTTTTTATAACTTTGGTAAGAACACAACACTGTAATGACATACTAATTAAAACGTTTAAAACTTTGCATTCATGTTCACAATAACCTAGTACAGAGGTGTACAGATTATTATTAGACTCAAACAAGGAATTTAAAATAAACATAAATTTTTTTCTATAAATCTGTTTTACTGAGGTGTTGTTGATTACCATTTAGAGGTATATTCTTTATAATCATTGTGGTGTGGTTTGGTATGTTTTCATAAAGTTTCAGTCTCTCTTGATGTCTTTACCTGTGTGACACATTCATCCAAGTTCAGCTATATGGTGAGTCTTTGTGGAGATGCTTGACTTTTTTTTAACAACTACTAAAAGTTCTACAGTTCTAAAGTTTTTATCTGGCCAGAATAACTGGTATATGAGTTACTGACATTGCCAGAAAAGTTGTGACTAATTGGGCTTTGTGGCAACGTACCACATCTTGCATAAAACAAGTCTCCATTAGGAAAACAGTCCTTAAATTGTGGAGAAAGTTGGATTTTAAGGATTTTTTATACTCGTTCAGCATTATAATCACTTATACAATATTTATTCGCCTAGTTCCTTTAGAAGAGATGGAGCTCCAAATCATTATTGAGGTTGGATGTTTCACTGTCTGTGCGATCTTTTAATCACCATATGTATGGCCACTCTCATCACCTGTTTAGCATATGGATTTATCAGAAAATACAAAAGAATAAATAAAAACTCTATTTATCTGTCTAACTGGGTCTAAATTGTCAGCATATTCTCAGTTTTCTCTCAACTTTCATTAAGAAGAATTATGAAAAACATAAGGTTAGCCTAGGGCCTTAATTATTTATATTGTTACGACGGTCTACTCGATCGTCGTAGGTACAGTGGAAACAAAATAAGTACAAGACACCAATTAAGTCACTAATCACACCTTTAATTGTTACAGTAAAACAGTTCGTAATTAACAACACAGTCTCTACAATAAATCAAATGAAAATTGTTCACACGCAATAAAATGTCCACCAATATTAAAACTCGTATTACAATTATACAGTCCGATTATATAAAACGCTACACTTCACTAATAACTACTTGAATGTTGTAACATACACGTATTTTAGTGTGTTGTATTTGTTTTCTAAGTTACAAAAACTTATGATATAATAAAAAAAAAAATTATTGTTGAACAATTTTTTAATAATTTTTTTTATTTATTTATTAATTTATTAATTATTTAATTATTTGTTATGTAATTATGTATTTTTATTTCTTTTAATTAGTAATTTAATCAGTTTATTCGCTTAGAATGACCAGAATTGTTTTTCAGCTTTAATAAGATTATCTCCTGTAATAATCGATTAGCGGTCCTTCGTTATTCTAAGTGTGTACTCTTTTAGCGAGGTTAATTTCTGCTTTTCTTGTAGTCCAGGTATCAAATATTATTTAATATGCTTCCACTTACACAATTACAAATAAATAGAACACCAAAATTATAAGATTCAACTACTTTATTAACATAATAATAAATCGATTTTGAATCGATTAGTCAATCGACAATTACAGACTCGTTCTCAGGCCGATTAAATTACATATATAAAATAATAATATTAATTTGTGGATTCTTTGAACTGTTATTAGAATAGTCAGAGAAAAAGGGCAAAGCTGGAAAGTATAATGCGTACAATAAAAAACTGCTTAAATGTCTAAAAATACAAAATATTATTGAATAGTCAATGTTAGTAATATAAATTTATCGAACCCAAACTGGTGATGCTGTTCTGTCGACACCGCTTGGAATTGTGGGACTAGTCCAAAATGGCCGCCTCATGCTGAACGTAAACGAGATGCCATCACTGCAGAATTTTCCCAAATAAAAGTTGGTTATTGGTGTATTCCTCTTCCAATTAGTAGTGGTTAATTACTCTTCATCACCGTGGAATTATTCAGGAGTAGTGGTCAGTTGTTTGGCGCTGCAATCAGTGTTTCAATGTGTTTTTGTTCCAATGGAGGTGAAACGTTACAATGTCCAATTCTGTGTCGATATTATTTTTTGTTCATGTTCATATATTGTTCGATTATTTGGATTACGTGATCAAATCTTCATAAATCACTTAGTTTGGTTGATTCCAGGTTAACTTGGTGCTCATTAATTATATTTTTACACTTCTCTGTGTCAACTTTTATAGGTTTGGTTAACTCAAAAAATATCTTCTCTTTTTATTAATGAATTGGTTTGTCTGAGCTCGTTCGAAGTGTCCGTCGCAACGTATAACAATCAACTAACTCCTTCTTCCTCTATACCATCAGTCCTGGCTGAATTAATATTAAATCTACATAGTTTTTAAACAGATGGCATTTCCGCCTAAATAATTGACTTTTACATTATATGATTAATTACATTTTTACTATTATTTAATTTTATTAAATACTAATTACATGATTACTTTCCTTAGTTAATTCTACGTTATTTAACCCTTTCAGTGCTACTGACGCATCGTTGACAGTTCGTGCCTGCTGTGCTACTGACACATTAACACGCAACAGAGTTAACTTGAGTCTGCAGACTGACAGCGTGAAGCCACTTGGGCAACTTCGTTACTGTTCGTCCGCCGCTATTGTCTACTCTCTCGTCAACCCACACTCCACACTTACGTGTATAATGAAATCCACGTATTTTTATTCAAATCGGGGGTTCCTGTGTGCATAGCGGATGAATTGAATATTAAAATGAATATTGTTACAACACAAATAAGCCACCCCAATACCAGGGATGAAAAAGACGATACTAAATATAAATATACTTCATATAAAATAAAATATTAAATATAAATAAAATATAAAGACGGTGACACGACAAACGACGACATGACCTAACCCAAGTGATTGACCAAACAAACAGGAAAACAACAAAGAAGGGAAAAAACCGAAACCAAATAAGAATAAAGACAATTGGAGGAAGTGAACGAATTCATACAACCAAATAAAATAAAACCAAACGAGAAGGAGAGAACCAAACTAAAATGAAGCCAATGGAAATCGAAGGAGAAGAAGAAGAAAAAGGAAAATGAAACTAATTAAGTGTAAAGGAAATGAAGTGAAACCAAGGGATAAGAAGCACCACAAATGTGTAAGGGAGAAATGGTACACTCAAGTATAATATTGGGAATAAAACCAATAATTATCCAATACCAGAAATAAATATTATTATCAATTAAATAATTAATGTAATTGTTTTAACCAAAACCCAGTAAAGTAATATTATAAAAAGAAAAGTACACTAACCCAAGAATTAGAGTTAGATATAGTAAAAATCTATAGAAAAATAACATTAATAATACTGTGTATAATTTGTAAAGAAAGAAATAGTGAGAAAGTGACAAAGAGAAATAATTATAGGGATTACCCACTAAGAAACACTTAATGTAAACAGTTAAAAAGTGCAATAGTGAAAGTGTGAAACCCCAAAATGGTTAGAAACCACATTTATGATAATAAACAATAATTGATTAATAGTGAATCCAATAATAATTAAGAATAAGGTTTTAATGATAGCATTAGATGTAAGCAAAGCACTTCATAATGTGGAATAAACACTGAAGAGTGATGAGGAAACACTATGTGATTAAAAGTGAAACAAAATAGTAATAAAAAATATAAGGTTTTAATAATAATAGTAAATGTCAACAATTAGTAATATGAAACGAACACTGGAAAGTGATAATAACGTTGTTAATTAAGAGATTTAAGATTAATTGTAAACGATTGTAATTAAAAGGGGAGTATCCCATGAAAAGATAAACAGCTAGTGTTAACATGGATTGAGAGTAGAGTTTAATTAGGAAATAAGCAATAAATAATGTAATAAATAAACACCCCGATTGTAAGGGAAAACCAATTATTCAAAAGGTGATGTTAGTTAACACCCAAAAAATAGTAATTAATGAAATGAACTGTAAACAAACTTTACTTAATAATTGTAAAATAATCGTGTAATTATATTTATGAATAGGGTATGACTGAAGAATTTGTACAGAGCATACGCCTAGATGTTATGTTTTTAATTGAGGAAGAATAGGGAGTGGTAGCCATATTATTAACAAAGGCAAAATAGATGATTAAGAAGTTAAGACAATACAAATCTAATTACACTAGAAAATCAATAAATGTAGAAAATAACAGAACCATTAACAAAACAAAATACATTAGAATAAAATGAGACATCATTTGTATAAATTCAGTAAATATAGTTAATGGCTACTAGTGCATCTGAAATGCCTAACTGTCAAAACCAATAATTACAAATTGTATAAAATCCACAAGGAAATTAACAAATCTAAGGCAAGTAACTAGCCAAGAATAAGGTGTAAATCATTTTAAAAGAAAAATGTTACAATAAGAACTTAAATTAAAAGAAATATGTAATTAACAAATGTTAACATAAATGTACAAAAGTTAATATTTAATAGAACATGACCTTATGATTATTATTTTAATCTTTGAAAGGAAATACATACAATAGTGATAATATATAGTACTCAGGAAGGAAGATGGAAGAATAAAATCAATCAGAAGGTATATAGTAAATTTAAATAAAAATTCAAATATGATAACAATGGTAATAAACCATGCCTTAGCCAATCAAAGGGTTTAGGTAACCATAGAAACGGGCCACCGTTGGTTACTAATTTTCCGTTAATTTTGATTACTCGTATAATGACGCTTGTGTAGTAGGGACGCAAGATTTTGTATGACAGAAATTTTACTTTAAAAAGTTTAAAAAATATTCAAAAGTCAAAAACATGTACCAGTGAGAAGGAGATGAAGAGGAATAACATGTAACTGATATCCAGGAACAATATAAACGAAAATTAAAAGCAGAAATTCCCAAGACTAATTAGAAAAGGACGTCAGCAGCCTAAGTCATTCAAAATTGATGAATTTTCCATATCCAAAGAACAACAGTCTATCACAAACCTTCTGAACTGATAAGTATCGTTTAAATACCCTAATCCCAGAATAAAAGCACTTTAAATATTTCTCATATCTATACAAATTCTCACTAATAATTAAAAATAATTTTCTTTCAAGGATTAAATAAAACAAACTTACGTAGAAAAACTTGTTAACTAAAAAAATAACCTCGCACAAAGTGGCAAACTTTTGTAACTCCTATTACTACACTGTAGAACAAATTGTAGACACACTGTATATTATATAAGTACGGAGAATGTACGGTAGTGTATTTTTTTATTGTAATCATATTTAATGTTTTCTTTATAATCTAAAGAACTCCAGATTTTGGACGAGTTGACATATAATGTACAAACAGTAGCCATAATGGCGTCAGTATAGCTCGTTTAGAACCAATTTCGTCAGCTTGAGATAATGTGTTTCATGTTTTATGTCGAGGCAAATTTATTGAATACTAAATTATAATATTATTGTCTCAAGAATTAATTACCAAACTATCATTAAAGAAGCAGTACAGAGTGTAACTATTGTTTTATTTCATAGGAAATTGTATGATATATGTGTGTGTTAGCGGAATTAAAGATAAAAAAACTAGCGCTTTCGCTATCTGTGCAATACAGTAAGCTGTGCAAAGGCTGGTACCGATTCGAACGCTCCAGCCGTCACCGCTGAAAACACCATACTAAAATATTAACTCATAAATTTAATTGTTTTCAATAAACAATTTGGCGCCGCCCGGGATTCACAAACCCCTATGAAATTACAGGTAAGGTTTCCACTAGGTTGTACTGATAATTGTGACAACGCTACGGACTTCGTTAGCAACAACCATTGATGTAACGACAGGTGTGAGACGAACACACCACACTAACACTTTATACACATAAAAATCTGGTGTACATTTTACGGATACAGATACGCACCAGTCTTCTCGTTACAGGTTTGGCTTCCATCGCGGGGCTTAAACGAAGACGAGGACGTCCCCTTATCTCGTTACAGATTGGCAACCAACGTAGTGAGGCTAGAAAAGGACGACTAGCGGCGATTATGAAGAGACATTCGATGGTTACAATATAAAGACGAAAAAAGATGAAACAAAAAGATAGGCTGCAACAACAAACGAAAATGCCCAAACAACAGAAACAATGGAGTTATGCAGAGTGGATGACCAAGTTATTTAAAAAGTTCAGTAAGGAGATGGAATACATCGAGAAGAATACCACGGATCATGAACGAACGCAGATGAGTCGTGCGAATGCAGTGGGATCAACAAACGACAAAATGTCACTGAGAGATATTTATGATGAAATGTGGAAGCTGGACACCAAGTATAATGAAGAAAAGACGATTGGGACAGCCCACGAAAAACGTGATAACAATGTGGAAAGAATGACTGAAGAAGATTGGGATAGATGGAGTGACAATGCAAAACAAATGAAAAACGAAAGAACGGGAGTATACGCACAGGTGACAGAGGAATTCACACAGGAGGAGTATGAACAATGGAGACAATCAATAAGACAACCGGAACAACATATACAAACAGAAAACGCAGAATTAAGGGAATGGATAAGGGTTATGTTTGAACTGTCCAGAGAAGATATTTGTAATTGGAGGAAGGTACATAATCAAGTAGAAGAGTTCAAGGTAATGCCAAATAATAAAAAAATGAAACAACCAAAAACCCAAATAAAAAAAGAAGTAGTCAAGGATGTCAAAGTGAAGCAACAGAAGAAAATGCCAGAACTCACACAAGAAGAGTCGAAATTGGATACAATGATGAGGATGTTGATGGAGCAATTCGGACAAGCAAGGGAACAATTTGAACAAATTAATAATAATTTCACGAAAATGAATGAAACTTCAAAGAAAACGAATGAAAAAATAGACCAAAACAGGGAAATTTTAAACGATACATTTGATAGAGGTTTCAGAGAGTTAAGAGAGACAATACATAGTAGTTTCAAACCATTGCATGAAACACTGGACCGCATTTCGGAAGATATCCAAGAAACGTGGAACAAGAACAGGGAACCGGTGAATGAGAAAATCAAAGAGAAGGAGGAGGAAATAGAGAATAAAGAAGAATCAAGTGTATTGTTTTCTGAAAATAAAGGTAACAATAACACCGAGAAAATCAAAAAACACAACCGTAGAAGAATAGAGAAGAATCAAATAACTAAGAAGATTAAGAAAACTAGGGAACTGGGACAAATATATAAGAAGAAACTACTAAAAACAAGAGAAGAAGTGGAGATGATGAAGAACGGACTAATCGATGTGTTTAATGTACCAATGACCAACCATACTGAAATGATGAATTTTATGGAGCGCAGGAGAACTCTAAAAGAGATTCTAGAAGGGGTGAACTACCGACCAGCGAGAAGAAACTGGAGAAAAGCAATACCTGAATGGAAGATACCCAAAATAAAAGGAATTCACAACCAACCAGTGGATGAAAAATTCAGCAAATCTATGCTTAGATGGAAGATGCCAGAAATAGAAAGGACTGACAACAAAACAGTGTATAACAAATTAAGGAGGTCCCTGAAACACTGGAGCACACCAGAAATGGAAATACAGAATAAAAGATCAATAATAACGAAGGGGGTACAATTAACAACTTCTTTGATTAATCAAAGTGTAGTGAATGAAGCAGTCATGGAGTCAAATGAACGTATGATAGTAGACGAATTGTGGTACGAGACCGAAAAAACCTATATCACAAGGAAGAAAATAGTTCTACATGCCAAGGTTATCCGAACCACAAGTGCAGAGGAATTGATGGACCATGGGTAAACTAAGCGAAGATACCATGCACCAAGAAAAGGGACTGATCTTCGATTTACTGACCAAGCAACCCAATGGAGAGGAAGAAGTATTAAAATTAAATTAAACCACTAAATAATCACCAAAACAAGAAGGGACAAGAAATGACTCAACAACCACGACGATTTAAATGAGAACTACTAAACCATAATAAATAAATTTAAAACATTATCCAGAATAAATGTTCAAACATCTAACATTTGAAGGAGTAGAGAAGAAAGACAACAAAGAGTGTAATATACAAGAGAAGGCAATAATAATGAAAGAAAAGGAGATGATCACATTACAAAAAAGTACAAATAACAAGGTCCAATGTATAATAATATGTATAACCCACATGTATAACCCTATGTCATCACGAAGGATAATGGAAACAATACTTATGAGATAAGTAATATAACCACCAGAAAAATAAAAGGAGTTTATAATCAAGCTTCAATCAAAAAGTTTTATGATGAAAAATAAATTACAATAAATAAAATGAAAAAAAAATGCCAAAATTCAAAAAATATGCGAGCACAACTTACAACAATATTTAGATGACTTATGAGGCCTAATATAAAATGTTAAAAAAGGAATAAGTTACACAAATTCCTACCAAGTAAGATCAACTTACAGTCAAATCAAGTTGATGTATGAAGTATAAAATAAAAAATTAAAATAAGGAATAAGTTACAAAAATTCCTATAAAAAAGTAAGAACCACAAACGTACGATAATATTTGAATAAAAAGTACCAAGAAAGGAATACGTTACAAAAATTCCTATAAAAAAGTAAGAACCACAAACTTACGATAATATTTAAATAAAAGGTACCAATAAAGGAATAAGTTACAAAAATTCCTATAAAGTAAGAAAAACTAACTTACAAAAAATTATCAAAAATAATGGTTAAAACAAAATAAAATAAACAAAAATAAAATCAAGCAAAAACTGCTGAGATAAACACCTAAAATTATAATGAATTCAATGTGTTCAAAGAAAAAAAAAAAAATATATATCTGAACTGGTACAAGGAAAAAGAGAAGTTATATGTATAAAACAAATACACAAAAGTGGCTAAAGCAGAATAGTGCTAAACAACCAAGAAAAAGAATAAAGATGTCTAAGATAATTAAAATGATCACAAGAAGAATAGAAAAACAAACTAATGAAAAGTTAGATATGATGAAATTAACATATGAATAAATAAAAAACAATCAACTGTATGAGTAAGTGGCAGTATATAGCAAAGGTACAGCGGAAGGAAGAATGAGTAAAAGGCCAAAGTGATCTAAAAACAAACCACAAGGTGGACAATCCCAAGATATATTATTATTATTAATTTAAGTCACAAGTTGACAAAAAAGGTATTTAAGATTGATTGTTGAAAAAGTCCAGCAATCAAAATAAACTGAGCAGAGATGATGTTCCTCTGGTCTCAGAAAAAATGAGTAGTAATGGAAGAAACCAGCTACTAAAAAGTTAGGGAAAAAATTGTATAAAAGGGAGAACACACTAATGGAAATAAATAAAAACAGATCCAAATAAAATGGAATGAATCAAATAAGAAGAGAAATAAAGAATGGAGAAACAAACAAGAAAGAAAAGGAAAAGATTATATATAACTGATAATTTCATAAAAAAATATACTAGTGTTTTATTAAAATGATCAATTTTGAAGGAGAGGCATTATGTTACAACACAAATAAGCCACCCCAATACCAGGGATGAAAAAGATGATACTAAATATAAATATACTTCATATAAAATAAAATATTAAATATAAATAAAATATAAAGACGGTGACACGACAAACGACGACATGACCTAACCCAAGTGATTGACCAAACAAACAGGAAAACAACAAAGAAGGGAAAAAAACCGAAACCAAATAAGAATAAAGACAATTGGAGGAAGTGAACGAATTCATACAACCAAATAAAATAAAACCAAACGAGAAGGAGAGAACCAAACTAAAATGAAGCCAATGGAAATCGAAGGAGAAGAAGAAGAAAAAGGAAAATGAAACTAATTAAGTGTAAAGGAAATGAAGTGAAACCAAGGGATAAGAAACACCACAAATGTGTAAGGGAGAAATGGTACACTCAAGTATAATATTGGGAATAAAACTAATAATTATCCAATACCAGAAATAAATATTATTATCAATTAAATAATTAATGTAATTGTTTTAACCAAAACCCAGTAAAGTAATATTATAAAAGAAAAGTACACTAACCCAAGAATTAGAGTTAGATATAGTAAAAATCTATAGAAAAATAACATTAATAATACTGTGTATAATTTGTAAAGAAAGAAATAGTGAGAAAGTGACAAAGAGAAATAATTATAGGGATTACCCACTAAGAAACACTTAATGTAAACAGTTAAAAAGTGCAATAGTGAAGTGTGAAACCCCAAAATAGTTAGAAACCATATTTATGATAATAAAATGCTCAATAATCAATAATAAACAATAACTGATTAATAGTGAATCCAATAATAATTAAGAATAAGGTTTTAATGATAGCATTAGATGTAAGCACTTCATAATGTGGAATAAACACTGAAGAGTGATGAGGAAACACTATGTGATTAAAAGTGAAACAAAATAGTAATAAAAAATATAAGGTTTTAATAATAATAGTAAATGTCAACAATTAGTAATATGAAACGAACACTGGAAAGTGATAATAACGTTGTTAATTAAGAGATTTAAGATTAATTGTAAACGATTGTAATTAAAAGGGGAGTATCCCATGAAAAGATAAACAGCTAGTGTTAACATGGATTGAGAGTAGAGTTTAATTAGGAAATAAGCAATAAATAATGTAATAAATAAACAGCCCGATTGTAAGGAAAAACCAATTATTCAAAAGGTGATGTTAGTTAACACCCAAAAAATAGTAATTAATGAAATGAATTGTAAACAAACTTTACTTAATAATTGTAAAATAATTGTGTAATTATATTTATGAATAGGGTATGATTGAAGAATTTGTACAGAGCATACGCCTAGATGTTATGTTTTTAATTGAGGAAGAATAGGGAGTGGTAGCCATATTATTAACAAAGGCAAAATAGATGATTAAGAAGTTAAGACAATACAAATCTAATTACACTAGAAAATCAATAAATGTAGAAAATAACAGAACCATTAACAAAACAAAATACATTAGAATAAAATGAGACATCATTTGTATAAATTCAGTAAATATAGTCAATGGCTACTAGTGCATCGAAATGCCTAACTGTCAAAACCAATAATTACAAATTGTATAAAATCCACAAGGAAATTAACAAATCTAAGGCAAGTAACTAGCCAAGAATAAGGTGTAAATCATTTTAAAAGCAAAATGTTACAATAAGAACTTAAATTAAAAGAAATATGTAATTAACAAATGTTAACATAAATGTACAAAAATTAATATCTAATAGAACATGACCTTATGAGGTATTATTTTAATCTTTGAAAGGAAATACATACAATAGTGATAATATATAGTACTCACGAAGGAAGATGGAAGAATAAAATCAATCAGAAGGTATATAGTAAATTTGAATAAAAATTCAAATATGATAACAATGGTAATAAACCATGCCTTAGCCAATCAAAGGGTTTAGGTTACCATAGAAACGGGCCGCCGTTGGTTACTAATTTTCCGTTAATTTTGATTACTCGTATAATGACGCTTGTGTAGTAGGGACGCAAGATTTTGTATGACAGAAATTTTACTTTAAAAAGTTTAAAAAATATTCAAAAGTCAAAAACATGTACCAGTGAGAAGGAGATGAAGAGGAATAACATGTAACTGATATCCAGGAACAATATAAACAAAAATTAAAAGCAAAAATTCCCAAGACTAATTAGAAAAGGACGCCAGCAGCCAAGTCACTCAAAATTGATGAATTTTCCATATCCGAAGAACAACGATCTATCACAAACCTTCTGAACTGATAAGTATCGTTTAAATACCCTAATCCCAGAATAAAAGCACTTTAAATATTTCTCATATCTATACAAATTCTCACTAATAATTAAAAATAATTTTCTTTCAAGGATTAAATAAAACAAACTTACATAGAAAAACTTGTTAACTAAAAAAATAACCTCGCACAAAGTGGCGAACTTTTGTAACACCTATTACTACACTGCAGAACAAATTGTAGACACACTGTATATTATATAAGTACGGAGAATGTACGGTAGTGTATTTTTTTATTGTAACCATATTTAATGTTTTCTTTATAATCTAAAGAACTCCAGATTTTGGACGAGTTGACATATAATGTACAAACAGTAGCCATAATGGCGTCAGTATAGCTCGTTCAGAACCAATTTCGTCAGCTTGAGATAATGTGTTTCATGTTTTATGTCGAGGCAAATTTATTGAATACTAAATTATAATATTATTGTCACAAGAATTAATTACCAAACTATCATTAAAGAAGCAGTACAGAGTGTAACCATTGTTTTATTTCATAGGAAATTGTATGATATATGTGTGTGTTAGCGGAATTAAAGATCAAACAACTAGCGCTTTCGCTATCTGTGCAATACAGTAAGCTGTGCAAAGGCGGGAACCGATTCGAACGCTCCAGCCGTCACCGCTGAAAACACCATACTAAAATATTAACTCATAAATTTAATTGTTTTCAATAAACAATTTGGCGCCGCCCGGGATTCACAAACTCCTATGAAATTACAGGTAAGGTTTCCACTAGGTTGTACTGATAATTGTGACAATGCTACGGACTTCGTTAGCAACAACCATTGATGTAACGACAGGTGTGAGACGAACACACCACACTAATACTTAAAAAACGATATACACGCCTTTTAACAGAGACGACTCAAACTACACGTTACAGATTGACGAACCCAACGTGTGGCATTAGAACACGGGGAATCTCATCACTCGTTACAATATTGATTGTGGTCACAGTTAAATATTAAAACATAATATAGAATTAATTTAACCATATCGTTGTACTCCATTTATTACCCTGAATTGTAGTTTTTGTTTTAACCTTTGTTTCCTCCAGAAACAAATACAATTTCAGTGGCTCCCCAGATAAATATGAATCTTTTGACTACATCGTCGCATTAGTATACCTATGAAATATACGTTTATTAAGAAAACGTATTTTATACTGTTTTGCCGGTTTTTAAGTTCAGTTTTTTGTACTCACAATGTTGGTTTTGATATATATTGCTGTAATCAGTTGTGGTAAAACTCCTCTTTACCTGTGCACTAACTTCGCAGGT
The DNA here is from genome assembly GCA_034769895.1 of Magicicada septendecula. Lineage (NCBI taxonomy): Eukaryota > Metazoa > Arthropoda > Insecta > Hemiptera > Cicadidae > Magicicada > Magicicada septendecula. The sequence goes on from CM068367.1 coordinate 1,206,943,179, forward strand.
TGGTTTCGTATTTATCTGGAGTCAATTTAATCAATTATTTTTGTTTCTGGAGTGATAAACGCTGAAACAAAATATACAATTCAGGGTAATAAATGTAAGAAATGGTATGATATGAATTTATTCTCAATTGTGTTTATTATTTATCTTTGAGAATTATATAATTACCTTTATAACATAGGAAGTTAAAATTTGTACAGTTATTCTACTAATAACATTTGTCTACTAGAATTATAAAAATGTTTTAAAAACTGACCAATATAAAAAAGGTTTTTATTTAAAAAATATAAAAAATTTAGAAAATTATAAATTTTATAAATTTATTATTCTAGTGCCATAACATTCTGAAAGTGTGATGATTAACCATACAAATTTCAAGTCTGTAGCACAAAATAGATGCTGAGAAAATAGCATTTTAACATATACGGTTCCCACCCCCCCTTAAATTTACTCTTGAGTTTACGTATTTGAAGCTGTGAACTTAATAAAATTATTGTGCTAAAATAAATACACAAACTTTAACCAAACATTTACCTAACTCACATCTGACAACAAAATATAGGCGGGCATAGATGAGAACGAAGGTAGCCGAAGTTGCCCGAGTGGCTTCACGCTGTCAGTCTGCAGACTCAAGTACTGAGTTAGTGCCAGAAATGCTACTGTCGCATTAATTCGTTCGTTGTTTGAGCTATCTGGTGGCCAGTTTTGGTATCACAACATATCGATAGTTTACTTATGTTGGTACTTTTGTGTTTGTGGGAGGGAAATTTTATCTTTTAGTTTGATTTTCAAACAGCTGACTATTCGTCGCTCGACCATGTGCGAGGTTACGTAAGGAAAGTGCTTGTGTGTTTATATCGTGTTTATTTCTTGTTTTTGTTTATTTCTTTTCTGTTTTGGTTTATTTATTATGTATTTCAGTATTGTTTATGTAACAATGGAAGATTTGCCAGGCCCGAGTTGTGAAAATGGACAAATATTCCGTGATTCGTTGTTTGTAAATAATGACAGTGATATTGAAAGCGACGATGAATTGTTGAGTGATTTTGAAGATACTACTCATTCTTTTAGTGTCGATCCATTTGTAAATGAAGGATGTCAGTGGAAAAACGAACCATTTAACCCTGTTTTATGATTTTGACTCTAATTCTGGTGGTCTGCAGACAGACGATGTGAATGAAAATTCATCGTATTTAGATTTTTTCGAATTCTTTGTGACACCGAATTTGGTGGGCAAGATTGCTGCAGAAACAAACCGATATAGTACAGAATGTGCTGCAAATATAAATTCCCCATCTTCACGTTTATCTAAATGGAAAGACACAAATGGGGATGAATTATATGTATTTTTGGCCTTGTGTTTCCTCATGACCAGAACTAAAAAACTTTAAATTTTTGAGTACTGGTCAACAGATTCACTTCTACATACACCTGTTTTTAATAATTATATGTCTAGTGATAGGTTTCAAATTTTACTAAAATGTTTACACTTCTGCTGTAATTCTCATCAACCTTCTGGAGACAGGTTATTCAAGTTACAGATGGTCCTTGACAAACTTAGAAATAATTTCATATCTGCTTTTAGACCATGCCAAAATGTGTGCATTGACGAAAGCCTGCTTCTCTTCAAAGGCAGACTTTCTTTCAAACAGTACATTCCGTCAAAAAGGCACAGGTTTGGTGTAAAATTATTTATTTTATGTGACTGCCTGACTTCATATATATACAACTTCATTGTGTATGCAGGAAGCACGACACGTATAAGCTCATACCCTGAATATGGTTTTGCTGGTTCTGTTGTTGTGACACTTATGAATGGTATGTTCGACCAGGGTCACACACTGTATATTGACAATTGGTATTCTAGTTCTAAGCTCTTCAAGATCCTGCGTGAAAAGCGAACAAATGTATGTGGTACTGTAAGGATGAATAGAAAATTCATGCCAAAATTCACAAGTGAACTCAGGAAGAGTCAACATGAAAGTTTTGTAGCCAACAACATGTGTCTTAGATGGAAAGATAGGCGGGAAGTACGTATGTTGACTACATTTCATGGAGATGACTTTGTTGTTTCGGGTAAGAAGGATATAAAAACAGGGCAGGAAATTATGATACCAGCATGCGTAAAAGATTATAATAATCATATGGGTGCAGTAGACAAGACTGATATGCTGCTTAGTTCTGTGGAATGTGTCCGAAAAACAGTAAAGTGGTACAAAAAACTATTTTTTCATTTCATGGACCTATCTATTCTCAATGCCCATTCATTATACAAGAAAGTATCAGGAAAAAATATTTCAGTTGCTGATTTTCAGTTAGCCCTTATAAGAGAGATGCTGGAAAAGTACCACCAACCATCACTAAAAAGGAAAGGAGGCAGGCCATCATCAGGAGATGATCCTCTACGTTTGAAGGAGAGACATTTCCCATCACTAGTACCACCCACAGAAAAAAAGCAACAGCTGTTCGAAGATGTGCTGTCTGTGCACCCAGGAGGAGAGAGTCAAGATACGTGTGTAAAGAGTGTGATGTAGGACTATGTGTTTATCCGTGTTTTGAGATATATCACACAAAACGAAATTACTGAATACATTAAAATATATTTATTTTATTCCTAATTTGTTTGTACATAAATACAGTATTATTTCAAACTCAGTTATAATCTAAATTGCAGTGACAATCAAAACTAAAAATTTTAATATTTATGTGAGAGGTGACGCTTCAGAATACAACAAGAACATCAAAAAGTAAGTACATATTATTAATTTAAAAAAATTCTAGTTAATTAAGTAACCTATTTCTATCATCAGCTATACACAGAGAGTTAAAAAAAGTAAAAAAAAAAACTCAGCACAGAGGGGGTCAAAATTTGGTCAAAAACGTAGCACTGAAAGGGTTAATACCAAACATGATATACTTTATATTATTTTTAACTCGAAAAGTCAAATTTACTGTATATTAGAATGTAGGCCTTAACTGTACTTCCTGTCATCTCAAATGGTTTTCAATTTCTATTATGTTCTAGTTATCATTGAACAAGATCATTGCTTGAATTAAAATGGTTAGTTTACTTTAATTCTTTGTAGTTTTATGATTTAGTTAACTAATTTACATATTATCTTTAATTTAGGCTTTCCTATTAAATTCTAGTGTTATTACACTTGCATTTTTTTCTAATAATCTCTCATATATTTCTTCAATACCTTTACAAAGTATTGTTACAATTATAATTCACAGTAATTGATTTACCTTACATAATTTTCATTAATTTCCTTTACTTATTTTCTAATTACAAGGCTTGTAAGATTTACCATTTGGCCTAGATTTTATGTTAGTTCATTTACAATGTTTATTATTATTCCAGCTTGCTTATACCCTTTCTGACATATTATTCTTATACAATCTTAATGAAATTACGCTCATCTAATTACAGTCAGGTTTATTATTAATTAATATCATTAAACATAATAAATATTTTATAACAACAACAAAATTATATCCATTCTCAAACATTTTGGCCTTGAGTTCAATGAACTACTAATGTAAACAAAACACATCTGTTTTTTCATCAACTAAAATATTTCTTAAAATTAATTTTCATGCCGTCCTTGCTGTTTTTGTTTTCCTTTAGGGATTTACCCTTGATCACTCCACTTATATATTGTATATTCTTATATCATTTTTTTTTTCATTTTGTCTGATATTATAGGATAAAGGGTATTACTTATATTAGATCATCAGGATTCACTTTTCATTATAATATTAAATTGCAGTGGCACATTTTTACATTTATTCTAGAACATTCACAGCACCTAATTCACATTTACTCTTATTTTATTGCATTATACTTTTCCTATTTATTTTCATATATTCTGGAAGTTTTTAATGTTATTACTTGTGGTTGTTTTTCTAACAGTTGTTCATTTATTTTGGATGTTTGTTTATACTGGGCATTTCCTGACCTGCTCCTATTTTTTGGAAGTTTTTAATGTTATTACTTGTGGTTGTTTTTCTAACAGTTGTTCATTTATTTTGGATGTTTGTTTATACTGGGCATTTCCTGAACTGCTCCTATTTATTGGAAGTTTTTAATGTTATTACTTGTGGTTGTTTTTCTAACAGTTGTTCATTTATTTTGGATGTTTGTTTATACTGGGCATTTCCTGACCTGCTCCTATACTACCTGGGTACAATTACTTTATACTTTGGCCTATCATTTTTTCTCTATAATTTCTTATATATTGCATGGTTGTTTTGAATTTATTTTATTTCTTTGAACTATTATTTCACTACTTTGTGGTCCTTGACTAATTTTTATAGTATTTTTCATTGATGTCGTTGCATTTTTATTATATATATATATATATGATTATTTTTTAAGTTAAGACAATGTTGATAATCTGTCATGCTACAGATTGCTCTCCTCCAGAAGTGATTAGTTCAGACCATACTTTGAGTATGTATGAAATAATTGCTTATGATATTATTTAGTTATTACATCCCTTGTCTTCCTCTCCATTTCTACATCTGCTTCTTCATACTTGAGCTTAGTTTTTTTTTTGATAGATATTGTTATCTGAGGTTTATTATTATTATTATATTTATTTTTTCCTTAACTTAGTTCTTTATCCATGGGATATTCATTCCCTAACACGTGAGCTGGGGCAGTCCAGAGAGGCACTTGTGGCTACATATACTCTGCTGGCCATACTACACTTCTAATTGAGATCAGAAGAAAATCATCTCTGCCCAAAAATATAACACTGCTGGAATTATCTACAGACAGTCATTTAATAAAAATTATATAAGAATACTCTATTTTTTGACTAATAAAAAACTAACTATATTTAATATTACCTTGTGTATCCAGGTACACTGGTGCTCCTCCTTGCAATTTCAATGTTTCTTTAAAAACCTTCTTCTTCTTCAATATGTATAATAAAAAACATCGTTGGATACTTCACTTTGTAGTTTCTCAGATTTACTAATATTTTCTATCTCAGTTATTCTTCTTATTATTTATTCTTCTATCCTTTTAGCTCTGCTGATATATTTATTTTATTATGGTTGGAAGCTCTGTTGATATTTTTATTTTTATCTGGTTGGAAGCTCTGTTGATATATTTATCACTAGTTGTTGGGTGTAAGTTTTTTCATCTGAATTCTCTTTAATTCTTCTATTTTTCACACAATCTTCTTCTGGTTATCAATATTAATAGCATTATTTTTTTTATACCAATATTATTTTTATTTTATTTTTTTTCCTTGGTTCTAATTAATTGTCTTAATGGTATTATTTGATTACAGTTATTCTTCCAATTTTTTTATCATAATTACAAATTAAAGTAGTGATCATAGTTATAATATATATACTTTTTTTTTCAAAACTTATTTCGCTCTTGTTTTCATCCAAATTATTTCATGAACCTTATATTATTTAAATTGTCCTTATTTCCCCTTGCATTTTGTAAATCTCTTAATATTTCCTTTCCAAAACTATTTTATTAATATTATTGATATAAGTTGTTCTTATCTTTCTTTTAGAATTTGGTTAATTTTTTTTTCAATTCAAAATTAAATTCTATAAATAATTGTTGTAAGTTGATCTTGCGTTCTTTTTGAATTTATTTGTTTTCATTTTTCAATTCAAAATTAAATGCTATAAATGATTGTTGTAAGCTGATCTTACGTTCTTTTTGAATTTGTTTGTTTTCATTTTTTAATTCAAAATTAAATCCTATAAATAATTGTTGTAAGTTGATCTTACATTATTTTTGAATTTGTTTGTTTTCATTTTTCAAATCCCTTTATTATAGTCCTTATTGTTATATGTTCTTCTATACCCAGTATTGATGAGCTTTTGGTAATTTTCATAATGTCGCTCAATTGCTCATATCTTCATTTGTATGGTTCTTTTTCTTTGTTCTTTATTCATATTAATTTTCCTCAATGATATTTATTTCTCGTCTCCTTTAAATGGTTTTTTGGCCGCAGTCGGTTAGCATAACATCCGTCCCTTTTCTTGATGGTGTGTGGTATTTAATTTAGCCGTGGTCTATAATCTCAGTTGACCTTATTGTCCGTACTACCATTGTCTTTTTAATTATTCCGGTACTTGTGACATCTCTTGCTTCTACCTTGTACTTCATTTTTCCTGCTGTTATTCTTTCATTTGCTGCAAAGCTTATTCGACTCACCCTATCATATTGTTTCTTACACCAATATGTCGCTGGTCCATCAATGACTAATGATATCATTGATAATTTCCCACGTATTTTTATCTCTGGTATTTACCATTTACCTCTGGTCTTTTCCCGGTTGTAGACTATAGTTTTGTGGTAAGTCATTATTGAAATTACCTTTAATCTCCTCCTATACTCTCTGACATTCGTAATTTCTTTATTCTTGGTAATTGGAATATTCAGTACATTAATTAACCCATTGTTCATCATCTCAAATTCTTCCTGTGTTTTTATTAAATTCCTTGGATGCATTCTTCTCATTTTATTTGATTTCATTTCCCCGTGTTTAATATTTTCTTTGTTTATGTTATGTTTAATTTCCGATAATAATGCTATTTGTTCTTTTGTTTTATCGTTTGGTATTTCTTCTGTTCCTGGTTTGCTATCATTTTTTAATTCTTTGGTCCTATCATTTCTTAATTCTTCCCTCCACAGTTTATTATTATTTATTATATCCTCCTTTAATGATTTGAGTTCTTCCATTGTCGATTTGTGGTTCTCATCCATTTTCTTACTCAATTGTAGGAGCATTTCCATTATCTTGTCCCATTTCGTATCTTCTGTTGGTTTCGATTTCTCATGTTGTTCCTCTTGTGACATTGGTTTGGTTGGTTCGATCGGAGGTAGTATCATTTCCACGTCTTCCACTGGTGTTGCCTCCTTGTTTTCCATATCTATCTCTTCGATCTCTTTTTCAGCTTCTGCCGCCCTTTTCTTAGACAGTGCTCGTTTCGGCATTTTTATTACCTTTCTGACTTTATAACAGGGTGCCAAGCTAAAATTAGTAATCAGGCAGATTATTCTTATCTTTTATGGCCTATCAATCACTAATTAAAGCCCCTTAAGTTGGACGCCAATTTTGTAACAATACTCAAAATTGCCCGATTACAATTAATGTGGATTATTTATTTAATTATATCAAAATTTTCCTCCTCAGTATTTAATCTTCATAAATCACTTAGTTTGGTTGATTCCAGGTTAACTTGGTGCTCATTAATTATATTTTTACACTTCTCTGTGTCAACTTTTATAGGTTTGGTTAACTCAAAAAACATCTTCTCTTTTTATTAATGAATTGGTTTGTCTGAGCTCATTCGAAGTGCCGTCGCAACATATAACAATCAACTAACTCCTTCTTCCTCTATACCATCAGTCCTGGCTGAATTAATATTAAATCTACATACTTTTTAAACAGATGGCATTTCCGCCTAAATAATTTACTTTTACATTATATGATTAATTACATTTTTACTATTATTTAATTTTATTAAATACTAATTACATGATTACTTTCCTTAGTTAATTCTACGTTATTTAATACCAAACATGATATACTTTATATTATTTTTAACTCGAAAAGTCAAATTTACTGTATATTAGAATGTAGGCCTTAACTGTACTTCCTGTCATCTCAAATGGTTTTCAATTTCTATTATGTTCTAGTTATCATTGAACAAGATCATTGCTTGAATTAAAATGGTTAGTTTTCTTTAATTCTTTGTAGTTTTATGATTTAGTTAACTAATTTACATATTATCTTTAATTTAGGCTTTCCTATTAAATTCTAGTGTTATTACACTTGCATTTTTTTCTAATAATCTCTCATATATTTCTTCAATACCTTTACAAAGTATTGTTACAATTATAATTCACAGTAATTGATTTACCTTACATAATTTTCATTAATTTCCTTTACTTATTTTCTAATTACAAGGCTTGTAAGATTTACCATTTGGCCTAGATTTTATGTTAGTTCATTTACAATGTTTATTATTATTCCAGCTTGCTTATACCCTTTCTGACATATTATTCTTATAAAATCTTAACGAAATTACCCTCATCTAATTACAGTCAGGTTTATTATTAATTAATATCATTAAACATAATAAATATTTTATAACAACAACAAAATTATATCCATTCTCAAACATTTTAGCCTTGAGTTCAATGAACTACTAATGTAAACAAAACACATCTGTTTTTTCATCAACTAAAATATTTCTTAAAATTAATTTTCATGCAGTCCTTGCTGTTTTTGTTTTCCTTTAGGGATTTACCCTTGATCACTCCACTTATATATTGTATATTCTTATATCATTTTTTTTTTCATTTTGTCTGATATTATAGGATAAAGGGTATCACTTATATTAGATCATCAGGATTCACTTTTCATTATAATATTAAATTGCACTGGCACATTTTTACATTTATTCTAGAACTTTCACTTGCACCTAATTCACATTTACTCTTATTTTATTGCATTATACTTTTCCTATTTATTTTCATATATTCTGGAAGTTTTTAATGTTATTACTTGTGGTTGTTTTTCTAACAGTTGTTCATTTATTTTGGATGTTTGTTTTGTAACAGGACAAAAGCCTGTTTTCATATTTATGGTACAAAAGGAATTATTTTATTGCATTTTGCACACATGTAAATGGGTAGGGCAATTTTCCCTGTGTTTAACGAAAACAACGCAGTTACATCAGTGCGGGACGATTCCAAGGTCAAGCCTACGTGACCGGCGACACACAGCATTATATAATTGTCATTGGCCAACAATACGAAACGTCATTAAAAAACATACAGGATGTAACAACAATGACGCATAATCAGGGCGTTTCCTATTTCGATACACCAGACAATGACGTCAATGTGCACACACTTACGCAAAATGTACATAGCATCCACTCTCAGTCTGTTGAATACCATCATAGAGTGAAGATGCTATCAATGTTGCTGGCAAAAGGTCAGCCAGATAAAATGTGTTAAAATCAGTGACAGAAATGTAATTAACAAGAGTTAGTGCTTCACAATTATCATTTAGTTAACAATGTAAAGTCAGTGACAGAAACACCCAGCAAATACGGAAACTACGCCGCACACCTGGCCGGACGATTATTAACGGTTATTACTTGAGGTTGTTTTTCTAACAGTTGTTCATTTATTTTGGATGTTTGTTTATACTGGGCATTTCCTGACCTGCGCCTATACTACCTGGGTATAATTACTTTATACTTCGGCCTATCATTATTTCTCTATAATTTCTTATATATTGCATGGTTGTTTTGAATTTATTTTATTTCTCTGAACTATTATTTCACTACTTTGTGGTCCTTGACTAATTTTTATAGTATTTTTCATTGATGTTGTTGCATTTTTATTATATATATATTGTAACAACCTGGATATAAGGAGTCCTTCTTATTCCAGCCCCATGTTGGAGTCGTCAATTTGTAACAACTAGTATGTTGTTACTTTATTTAGTTATATGAGGATGTGTGAAAGCCCCACTGTTGGGTTCGCCAATTTGTAAAGAAACTTGGTTTATGGGTGTAGTTAGTTATATGAGACTCCCTTGTATCAACGTCAATCAACACGTTGAAGGTGGCAATTTGTAACACTTAAAATGTTGTTACCTGTTTTTAATCAATGTATCATTAATGAATGTACCTATTAGGTTGTTACCGATGAAACCTCCTGAAAATATATTATTAGACAAATATAATTATAATTATGTTCTTTTAACTTATAATCGTACTACGATATAGGTTTAACTTAGTATTCAGTAGTTGGGTAATATTAGCGATATATATAGTGTATTGACTGAATGTAATGAGTATTCTTGTCAACCCTAGTCCCTCGATGTTAGAAAATTCTATTCAAATTTTGTACTGAAAACACGCTAGTTCGGCAATCTCCCGTTCCACCAGCTGTAAGCACTTAGCGCTGTTATTTGTAATAATCGTGTTTCTAGGTTAGCCGTTCATCGGGTTTGAATCAACCTTTTATTGTAAATTATTCCACCCACTACATATAGTATCTATTCTGCAATAACTTCAAACATTATCTCATACAATAAAGATCCTTTATTAATTTTATCTGTTATTTCACAGTTACCGTTATCTCCAAAAGAATAATATTATCAAATCGATTATACAAAAATATATCGATTGTCAATTGATCCAGTTACTTTGACTCATACAAATTAAATATAACAATAAATAATTCTTATCCCAGGGTTCGTAAGATTCTTTGAACCATTAGTAAGGCCAGGTAAAATGCACAATTAAGGTTACTCAAGTATTACAAAACAAAATTATTAACTCTAAATATATTAAATTTAAAATAGGTTGTTTTTTACCGGGTTGGCAGAACTCAAGCTGGCACTGGTCGTCTGTAAACAGTGAAGATGTTCGGCTTAAGTTACATTTATCCAGGAAAACTTGTTTTGGCCCTTAATAAAATTGATAGTGTAATATCCAGGGAAGCTCTCAGGAACTCTTCTAACTGCTGTTCTTCTCCTATGATCTGGATAGTTGTCGGTCACGGTGGAATGAAAATAGTATCCCAGCTTCTTCTGCAAGTGAAGGTTAACTCTGCAAAACGAGATCTTCGTATGTCTTCTCAATAATTCCGTTAGTTTCGGCCTTTGTTTCTCTTAATTAATCTTCTGGTTAGAGGAGAAATCGGTTTAATACCGAATCCAGCGGAATTATCCTGGTGAATGAGGTGAGGGGTTTTCAACTCTTTTAAATGTATTATTCAGTTATAATTTGGAAGTCTAATTAGTTTTATTACTCATCAGTATTATGATAGAATTAGGTTTCAAAGAGGATTTTTTAATTTTGATTCATATTTTCTTCAGAATTTATTATTCATTTTTTTAAATGTATCTGCCCATCTCAACTCAATAGCTTGTAACAATCAGAACGAATGATTCAATATAAACAACTCATGTCCATTTCAGTTGCCTTAACAACCACTTTTTCCTGTCATTGGGTGAAATTAGATATCCTAGAGCCAGAATTATAGAATATTACTACTCTTTTTCAATAAAATACTCCATGTTTGGAATAATACTAAATTACCTAAAATTCTCACCTAACCTTCCTTCACAAACAGTATATGTTTTACTATAGTTTCATTGGACTGGACTTCTTAAAAAGGTATTAATTTCCTTTTACAAATATTAAATTTAGGCCTATAGATTTTCTTACAACTGTTATAACATTGTTTGGTTTTTTAACTTAATTTTCTTTTACCTGACCTACTGTACAATTAATTATTGGTTAATGGTTATTTACATCAATTTTAACTTCCTGGGTTTTATTTTATTACCTTAATTAATTCGTCTTGGAACCCTTCATTAGTTTACAATATAATTATCAGAACTACTTGTCAAACCTTAAACACTGATTGCCCTCCTGGCCAATTTTACAAACATTAATTAAAACAACTGCATTATTCAATTTTAGACAATACTTAAAACTTAGTATAATGCCTAACACAGGTAACTATACTTGATTGTCTAAAGACAAATTTAACATAAATACAAACATTATCTCCTTCTTGGAAACCCACACTATTGCTGCGAATGTCATACCGACTTTTCATTTTATCACTGGCAATCTTCAGCCGTCCCTTACCAAGCGATTCATTTCTTGCAGTTGGTTTTCTAATTGCGAGGAATAGTTCTGCGGCTCTTGGGACTGAGTCTCAGGTGATCCGAACATTAAGTCCCCAGGAAGACGAATCTCCTGCCCAAACACCAATTTTGCTGGAATCACTGCCGTTGCGTCATGTACTGGTGACCTAAACACCACTGGCTGATCCAAGTTTGTTTGGTTTTCGTCAACAACCTCTTGCGTAACCTCATCTCCAGCCACTTTGTCCTCGGGCGCTTCTATCAGCTCAGGAACAAGCAAGAGTTTTGTCTCGACACCCATAGTTGGCTTTCCAATCACTTCTTTTGTCATTACACTTATTTGTATTTCATCTGCTAGTTCTTCCTCCATTTCCGCTTGCAATAGGGAGCGTTCCTCTTGCCCAGACCTGTTGACTTTTTCGACTAATGCCACTCGGTTAATCGAATGGTTGGTAGACCCTGTCATTTTAGCCATGCAAAGCTTTATCTTCTTTTGGCCAACCTTCAGGACATTCTCTCTTAAGTCCACAACGAATCCGTACGCATTCATAATGTCCGTGCCAAGAATCACTTCATCGACAATGTCTGCAATGAGCATTTGGTGGCTAAACCCGAGAAGACCCAGGCGTACATGTACGTCTACCTTTCCTAGCACCTTGACGGGGCTTCCAGTCACAGTCTGCATTGTACAAGAGCTAATTAGAGGCTGGCGGTTGCTGACTAAGTCAGGGCACACAATGGACACTGTTGCGCCCGTGTCAACTGTAAATGATGTTAGTTTTCCTTCCGCAAATCCATTAACAATCAAGTTTCCACTGGTCTTATGTAGCGTGGAAACAGTGTGCTGTTCTGGGCCTTTACTTCTCCAATTGGTGCGATCACTATTTTCTCTCGGTATCTTCTTCTCCCAACAGTCTACCTGTAGATGGCCATGTTTTCCACAGTTGTAACATTTCGGTCTTCTATCTTTTTGAAATCGTTGCGACTCTCTTGAACTTTTGAATTGTTTGTCCGCCAACATTGTTTTTCTGCACCCATCGTAACGGCAATGTGATACAGGGATCTTCTGACTGCAACGTGATGGCACAAACCCATTAATGTAGCAGGACGCTGACTTGGCAGCTTCAAACTCTAGGGCGTGAACAAGAGCTTCTGAGCTATTTTGGTGTCTTGCCATTCGTAACACTTGCTGAAGTTCACAATATCCGATGCCATCAATAAATGTCTGCACCGCAAACCTTATTCGGAAGTCTTCTGGTGCTTCAGGATATGCCAATCTAATCAATCCGTCGATACTTGCTTCAAACTCTTGAAGACTCTCCCCGGAACGTTGTTGTCTTGTTCTCAACTGAGCACACCTCTCGGAGATGTTTATCACCATACCGTAATTCCAGAGCTTTTATCAACTCGGCATAGGTGTTCTGGCTGTCAGGTGGCACTTTCTGTAGTAGTTCTGCCGCGGGTCCTTTTAATGAGAGAACGAGTGAAACAGCCTTGTCTTTCTCTTGTAACGGTACAGAATTGTGTGTCAGAGACAGTAACGATTCAATTCAGTTTTAATTTGAAAGCAGTTAGTATTCACCTGTGAGGTGCCCCATTGTAACCAGCAACATACAATGTTATCATAAACTGTTGATATCTAGACTGCCCAGCCCAGACGTATTATGCAACAGCTTGCCAGCAGCAGTCTCTGCGTAAATCACAGTAAGAACTTTGTCATCCTAGTGTTTGCATCAGACAGAAGCAGCATACAGTTCTACAAGTAAAACGGTGGCCTCGGGTGTGGAAGATAGGCCGAAACTAAAGCCGGCATATCTAGTAAAGTGTTAAAACTATTTAGTTCTACTGCAACTCATGGCTGCGTGGCTAGCCAATTAACCATCCAAGTGCTCGAGCAAAAGTTACGTCAGCCGACGAAAAAATTATATTGTCAAGTGAGTTAAAAAGACAGTGAAGTATGTGATCCTAACCATTGTAACATTACATTTGGCATAGCTTGATATCGTACCAGATTTAATGAAGATCATCGATAAGAAACTTAACAAGAAGAAAAATATCTTTTAAAAATGATAGTGAAGATGAACACATAACTACTTTAGACTGACTTGTACTATAACTGACCGTACCCAAATTAATGTTTAGGTAAAGTGATGCAAAATACCCCGATGATGACATGAATTTCAAATAATGACAATAATAATACTTATAAAGACAGACAGGATTATGTACCATTACTATAAGTAAACAAATGGTTTTATTAAATGTAAACAAATGGTTTTATTAAATGTATCAAAATATAAAAATAATCAAAATACAAATTGAGGGATAATAGGCCCAAATATACAATATAATGTAAAATAATATATTAGTAAATTGTTAACTAAATGATATAATGAAATAATACAAAAAAACAATTATTATAGATACATGGAAACATGCAACTAACTGTAAATAATGTGTATAATCACATAATAATTCTCAAATGTATAAAACCAAAAAAATGGTAAAATTACCTAGTACAGCAATGGCTGAACTGCATGAGAAAAGACTAGAAATTATAAATCATTATTAAATGATTAAACTTTCCTTTTTTATGTTTTAAAAATAAGATTAAGTTGTGTTGATGTTATTTATAGTTTTATTAAGTAATGAGTGTATGATATGCCTTATGCAGGATGTATGCAACCAGACATATACAAATAGTTTAATCACAAAATGTGAATTGTTTTTTTACAAAGTTACAGTAATAATTATTGTTATATTTTTAAATAGTAATACTAATAGAGTTATAGGAAGTAGTTTTGATGGTAGTTGCATTGTTAATAGGTGTTACAATAACAGAAAATAGAAATTTAACATGTCAAGACCTAGGCCTATAAAAACTTTGGAATTTTGTATATTTTAGGAAATACTGTTAGAATTTTATAAAACAAATGTAATATGGATAGGTTTATAATTAATAGTATACACAACAAATATGGAATCGAAATAATCAGTTTTAAGTTATTTAAGAAAAATTCAAATAGAAAAAATGTAACATCAGTATTTCTTAAGCAAAAATAGGCATGTTTGGTGTCTATATGTCACAAATGTTAAGACCAAAATAATGATGCTATTAGTTTTAAATTCCCAATCAGTACAAAAATGTTATTCTAATTTAAAAGTTTTTGACCAAATTCAGACATTGAAATAATGAATTTGTATGACAATGTATATCTGAATCAACCAACCAGATTTCAAGTTTTACCTTAGCAACCGAAAATTCAGATAAATAAAATAGGAACTTCTTTATCAACCATCATTGAAGACAGATGCGTTATAAAAACGTCTAAGATAATTACATTTTAATTAGTGAAAACACATACCAGACTTTGTAAAACGAATTGGTATAGTCAATACAAAATATTATAATAACAAAAGAACAGCAAGAATTTAATTCAGAAGAATTTAGATCCGGGGAGAAGAAGCAAAGAAGACTTGGACCCTATCTTCGTCCTGGAAGAATAAAGAAGAGGATCTGGGTGAATTGGAACAATTTATCATCTTATGTGACAACACCTACACTTGTGTACACAACTATTTAGGAATTAAACAATAAATAAAACTACAGACACTATCCTACACCAACACTAAAGAACACTTGAAAATAACACCAATTGAGTATTACACCTTTTTTGAACACCATAAAAACAAAGATTACTAATACGCATCTAAACTATTCATAACCTATAATAGTGAGTAACACATTCACGACTACCAGTTTGCACTATACACATCAAAACCTTGTAATATCCTTATATTGTGAAGTTTGTATTTTGATTTTAAGAGTTGTATTATTTGTTTAACCATAATTTCCGAACCAAACACGCCCTGAGATTATTTATTTCATTGAAATAAAAACTAACTGCATCATTCTTTTGCTTGTCGAATCCAGCATAGAGCACATTATTTTAGCTACTACCAACTTATGAATGAAGATGCATAATTTTGTCATAATTGTAATTACAGTAAAGAAAAACGAGAAGTAATTAATCAACACTTCATTTGAATAAAGATTGTTAAAAGGAATATATCTGTTTGGTGTTATCTTTGCATTATTATTACTTTTTCAATTAAGAATTACGATAACATAGCACAGCGGACGGAGCAACTGTTGGCAACTCCGAGTGACGTCATTGGAACTGGATGCATAGTGGGAGCGAGCGGCAGAATACAACCGTAGCATAATAATTTATCGTTCAACATATTTATTTGTTACAAATTGACGATCCAGAGTGGAGTTTAAACGACGTCTCACTTTATTTATTTATTATAATTTGCCGCACCCAATGTGATATAATATCCCGTATCCTTTATTTTAATTAATACAATTTGACGAACCCAACAGTGGGGTTTAATATAATATACGTAACAGTATTATTTGTTACAAATTGACGCTTTCAACGTGCGGCATATAATATAATATACGTCCCTCTTATAATTATTTGTTAACTCATCTCCTCATAAAATATTTAATATGAATTGGCGAACCAACATGTGAGGCGATAAATTAATATATAATTTATAATTAAACAAACCAAAAATAAACGAAAATGAAAAAGCGAGAAACATCATGCAAACGAGCGGCTGAAATCGAGAAAGTAAGTGAATTAACCATGGAAGACAAGGAAGCAACACCGGTTTAGGAAGTAGAAACCATAATAAGGAAGGCTCAGGAGAAACTACCAGAAGAACCCACACAAACAGAAGGCAAGAAGACGCAAGAAATGATTAAACGTATGATGGAATTAATGCAGGAAACTGGTAAGAAAATGGAAGAAAAGATGGAGGAAATAAGCCAAAAAACGGAGGAGAGTAATAAGAAAATGGAAGAGAGGATGGAGGAGTTAAAAAAGGACAATAAACAGTCTATGGAAGAATTAAGTGAGAATAGTAATAAGAACTTAGTAATATTGAAGGAAGACTTGAGTAAGAAGATGGAGGAAATAAAGAGTGATAATAAACAGACAAAGGAGGAATTGAGCCGAGAATTGAAAGAGAATAGCAAGAAAATGGAGGAGAAAATAGACGAAAATAATAGAGCATTGAGGGAAGAATTGAAGGAAAATTACCAGGAAACCATGAAAAAATTGGATGAACACAAAGAGTCATTAAAAGAAGAGTGGAATAACAAGATGGAAATTAATAACCGGCAATTGCAGGAAGAATGGGACAAGAGGCTAGAAGAACCGGTGACCGAAATTAAAAGGGTAGAATCTGAGACCAAGGAAAAGTGTGAGCAGATGAACCAAGAGATACTGAGCATCCGGGAAGAAACGAATGGACGAATAGAAAATATACAAACCAACCAAGCAGTGATGAGAGAAAGATTAGAAAGCATAGGTACTAGTCTTAATCGAGTACAAGACCAAACAACTGCCCATAGAGATGAAATCAACTCTCTAAGAAACAGACAATGTACCGGTGCCCATACCACATGTGAGGAAAACCGAGAAGTTATCGACTTCCAGAATTATAGAAGAAACCCCACGCTATTCCTAGAATGGGTAGAAGAAAAAATAGCAAAAACCGGAGAAGACAGATGGGTTGTAATTAGGAGTATGATGGACGAAATGTTCAGAAAGTCTATGACAATTAGTGGACGGCGATGCGGCTGAATATACAAAATTTTCAAGAATTCAAAAAACAATTTAAATCCAAGTACTGGTCTGATGCCACACAACACATGATAAGAAGTGACATAGGATTGGGCCGATATGATCTACACGGCAAACAAACTCCGACTGCATACTTTCTTGGTAAGATAAACATAGTCAGACATTTAGAACCTGCAATTCCTACTGAATGTTTAGTGAGGCTATTGGCTTTCACTATGGTGGGGCTTTCACGAGAGGCCGAATAAACGGACGAATACAAACCATTGAGGAGATGTCGGCATTATTAGCGGAAATGGAACAAGAGAAGAGCTTCCTCCAATACAGACGAAGGAGCGATGAAATGGATAGAAATAATGGTCGCCGCGACGCCTGATATGAAAACAACGGGCAAAGACCAAATAATAATTACAACAACAACGGTAACCACTATCAACGTAGTTACCAAAATAATAATAACAATAATAACTACCCACGGAATAATGCGGTGAATAACAATAACAACAGCCACTATTACCGTAGCTCTCCTACGAATCATAATAATGGATACCAGTGTGCCAATGATAGAGACAACCACTACCAGAACAACTGAGGTAATCAAAACAATTACGATAACCGTTACAGACAGAATAATAATGGCAATTATAACAACCAAAACCAAACACATCGAAGACATGTGAATTATGTGAGCACCGACGATAGAGATATGGGAAGACGTTCGTACCAGGGACGAATGAATTATAATGGGAACTGGGAGAGAAATTTTCAGGAGGAGAATAACCAATGCTACCGGGATGAACATAGACGAAGTAGGAGCTGCGATGATGACAGGAATAACAGAAACTCAGTGACGTTCAATAACAACGCCATTGAGATACAAGAACTACAGAATAGAGACAGGCCCGGTCAACCAGACAACAGGACCGAGGAGATCAGCCCTGATTTAAACGGACCGCGGCAGTGAGAAACCAACAGGTCCCATCACTGAACCGACAATTTGGGTACTTACTAGGACGAGACAAAATGACTGACAATACCATTACAATAGTGCATAATCATTTTTTAAAAAATGTGAGAGACGAATTGCTAAACGAAGATACGATAACGCAAGTTCGAATAATGAGATTGCCTATATTATCGCCCAAGTGAATGGATTAGACACAAGATTCATGATAGATACGGGCGCAAATGTGTCGTTAATCAATAACAACGAATACCACAAAATTCAAAAATTAAGTAAGATCATCATCTTACCGACTCTACCAATCCAGAATATAATTTTAATTGGAGCCACCGGAAGGCAAAACAAGTCGATAAGAAAACAGGTATCATTAGCAGTGACCAGCGGAAATGTAGCTATACCTATGATTTTTCTAATAGCTAGTAACCTACCATTTAATCTACTAATAGGCTGTGATATTTTGAGAAAATACTCAGCAATAATTGACATGAGACAGGCCATAGTGTCATTAAAAATGGATAATATAGAATGGACAGCAAAATTAGTAGAAAATAAAAATGTACCTTCATGCAATAGTATTAATAGTATAAGAAAATTCAATAATGATCAAGGTGATTCATGGAATATAAGAAGGGAATACTTTGGGAGTGAAGACAGTTTATGGTTGGAAAAATTAGAAGAGATCCGACAATTTCGGTCAGAACAAAATGAATGTAATTTAACTATACAACAAATAGAAAAGTTAATATCAATATATAATAAATACCGCTATGTTTTCTCTGATATACCTGGCAAAGTAAAAAATTATCAATTTACACTACAATTCAAGGAGCCTGTAAATTTTAATAAGAAATCATATCCCGTTGCTTATGCATTAAAAGAAGCAGTGAGGACTGAACTAGACAAAATGATGGCAGAAGATATTATTGAGTATAGCTGTTCCCCATTTACTAGTCCGTTAATAGCCGTTGCCAAGAAAGATGGCAAGGTACGACTCTGTTTGGATGCTAGAGAGATCAAC
This sequence comes from Magicicada septendecula, assembly GCA_034769895.1. Lineage (NCBI taxonomy): Eukaryota > Metazoa > Arthropoda > Insecta > Hemiptera > Cicadidae > Magicicada > Magicicada septendecula. The sequence continues at coordinate 1,206,962,481 of CM068367.1, forward strand.
AAGATAATAATGACAGAACATCTCCCGGATAGATTGAGGAGATACTGAAAAAATTTAATGGCATACAATTTATCAGCACCTGGGATACTGTTTGTGGGTATTAGCGGGTGGAGTTACACCCAGATAGTCGAAAGTACGTCGCCTTTATTTTCGAAGGGAGGAACTACCAGTTCAAGCGACTACCATTTGGACTGGTAAACTCAGTAGCTGTATTCGTAAGATGTATGGACCAGGTGTTGGGTCCAGATACTATTCCATTTACCACAGTCTATGTTGATGACTTGTTGATTACTTCAGTAAATTGGGAAGACCATTGTGACAGAGTAGGGCAAGTATTACAAAAATTATCAGACAATAACGTCACCCTAAAGCTTCAAAAGTCCAAACTTATCGCCAGTGAAGTCCAGTTCCTGGGTCTTAACTTATCAAGACAAGGAATAACACCATCCAATGAGAAGATAGAAGCTATCCAGAAGTTCCCAAGTCCTAAAAATAAAAAGCAACTTCAATCATTTCTGGGACTTTGCAATTACTATAGGAAGTTTCAGAGAAATTATTCTGAAATGACAGCGAAGTTTTCTCCACAATTATCCTCTAAGAACAAATGGTCATGGGGACAGAAACAAGACAAATTACTCCAAATGATCAAGTATAATTTCTTAAGTTCAGTTATATTAAAACATCCTAATTTCGACCAAAAGTTCTTTATGAACTGCGATGCCAGTGATATAAGTTTAGGATCCGTATTATATCAAGAAGATAGTGAGGCAAACCATCAGGTGGTGAGTTTTGCAAGCAGAATACTTAATGGATGTGAACGCAATTATAGTGTAATGGAAAAGGAGTTATTAAGCGTTGTATTCGCTTGTGGAAAATTCAGAACCTATATTCTTGGATACCCGATAACTGTGAGAAGTGACCATAAGTCAATATCTTCCTCAAAAAATTGCAAGCTTAACCATGGAAGACTGACAAGGTGGATACTTGCACTACAGGAATACCATATAAATTGGGAGTATGTTCCAGGAAAACAGAATATTGCTGCAGATATATTGTCCCGGATTAACATAGAACAGCAAGCTTTTGAAGGGGAAAAGGAAACAATCGTCAAGGTATATACTATCATAAAAAACTAATCAGATTTGGAAAACATCATGAAATCAATTTCACAACAACAAACAGAAGATACAAAAATCAACAATTTTAGGCAAAGACTGATCCAACAGGATGAAAAAATTACTGCATATTACTGTCTACATGAAGACATATTATTTTACAAACCAAATAATAACCAAGGATCATGGAAGGTAGTGATACCTAAAGCATTAGAAAAAGAATTAATACTGGACTACCATAGTCGATATGGGCATATGGGTGCATTAAAAGTAATGAAAGCACTTGAGGAACACACTTGCATTAAGAATATCAACCGGAGAGTTAGAGAATGTATTCGGCAGTGCCACATCTGTCAGTTGGCAAAATGCAATAACGAGAAAACAGAAGGAATAATGCAGCCAATTACATCAACTGGTAAATTGGAGACAGTATTTTTAGATGTGTGTGGACCATTATCTCGCAGTGGAGGGAGAAAACAATATAAATTCATAATAATCATGTTCGACCATTACTCCAAATTTACAAAACTATACCCCATTAATCGGGCAACTACAAAAAAGATTTTGCAAATAGTAATACAACAATACATACCAGAGTTAGGAACTCCAAGGTCAATTATTACAGATCATGGGACTCAGTTCCGAGGAAAGGTATGGAAGGAGACTTTGTTAGACCTAGGTGTCAAGACATATAAAACATCTGTCTATCACCCAAATAGCAATCCGACGGAAAGAGTACTGAGGGAGGTTGGCAGGATCCTCAGGGCCTATTGTTTCGATAAACACCAGAAGTGGAGTGACTACATTACACAAACAGAAAGCTTTATCAACTTAGCTTACCATGAATCAATACAAGATACTCTATATACTATAATGCATGAAAGACTACCACCCCGAGAAATTATTGAAATAATCAACTTCCCAAACAACCCAGCTTGCCAGTTCGACAATGTGAGATTCCACAGCAAACTGAATGAGCAAGTGGAGAAAAGAAGGAAAAAAATACAAAAAAGTTCAACAGAAAATAATTCAGTACAAGATTGGAGATAAAGTATTGTTAAAAAACCGTGAATTGCCAAGTTCTAAGGAAGGAATAGCAAAAAAGCTATTATTACTTTATATCGGACCATATGTTGTTGTAAAAAACAATAACAACAATACTTATGTAATTAGTGATATGGAGACAAAGAAGATTAAGGGAACATATAACCAAGTTTCCTTAAAAATGTATTATGAAGCCAATAAACAAATTTGAATAAATCTCAAAATTCAAACAAATAGTAAGGACAACTTACAGTACATTTTGATAATATTATTTTGGATCAAGTGAATAAACAAATTTGAATAAATTTCAAAATTCTAAACGAAATAAGCACCTCTTATTAAAGATAATTATGAACTTATTATTTGAATATAAAAGAAAGATGCAACATCCATGAATCAGGAGAAACCATAGTGCTATAAAATGAATAAGAAAAGACAAATGTAGACGATTGACGATGAAAATAAGACAAGACTAGAAACGAATTTACTACAAATAACCTATCATGATTGTGAGAGAATCAACAACAACTATAGATACAGATACTTGTTACGTGTTAATTGAATAAAGATAGTGAATGAAAAATGAAGATTAAGCAGTACTGAAAAAGAAGGAAAGAAGATAGTACAAATTAAAAATAAAAATGTTATTAATATCGCCACAAGAAAATAAACATCTGAAAGAATCAATGGAAAGAAATATTTAGATTTGAGAATTTAAACTGAGTGAACAATCCCAAGAATATATTATTATATTATTTTTATTTGATTTAGTTGTGAATAGACTAGTGATTATTAAATGTGATTGACTGATGAGATAGCTCCAGCAATCGATATTATTTATGTATTATGTATTATAAGGACAGCGGGGTATTAGGTCAAGAGAGCCCCCCAACTGATTCCAAAATATATGGTGATTAATTTGTTAGGGAGGTAACATGTTCCAGGGATAGAACACTTATAATTAAAGACAAGTATACCAGATCATAAAAATAATAACAAGTGATAATATGAAAGATAAGATAATTGATAATTTCAACAAAATATATTATTTTATTAAAATAATCAAATCTGGTGGCAGGGTGTTATGTAACATTACATTTGGCATAGCTTGACATCGTACCAGATTTAATGAAGATCATGGATAAGAAACTTAACAAGAAGAAAAATATCTTTTAAAAATGATAGTGAAGATGAACACATAACTACTTTAGACTGACTTGTACTATAACTGACCGTACCCAAATTAATGTTTAGGTAAAGTGATGATGACATGAATTTCAAATAATGACAATAATAATACTTATAAAGACAGACAGCATTATGTACCATTACTATAAGTAAACAAATGGTTTTATTAAATGTATCAAAATATAAAAATAATCAAAATACAAATTGAGGGATAATAGGCCCAAATATACAATATAATGTAAAATAATATATTAGTAAATTGTTAACTAAATGATATAATGAAATAATACAACAAAACAATTATTATAGATACATGGAAACATGCAACTAACTGTAAATAATAGTGGACATAATGTTATCAAATAAATAATGTATAATCACATAATAATTCTCAAATGTATAAAACAAAAAAATGGTAAAATTACCTAGTACAGCAATGGCTGAACTGCATGAGAAAAGAATAGAAATTAAAAATTATTATTAAATGATTAAACTTTCCTTTTTTATGTTTTAAAAATAAGATTAAGTTGTGTTGATGTTATTTATAGTTTTATTAAGTAATGAGTGTATGATATGCCTTATGCAGGATGTATGCAACCAGACATATACAAATTGTTTAATCACAAAATGTGAATTATGTTTTTTTATAAAGTTACAGTAATAATTATTGTTATATTTTTAAATAGTAATACTAATAGAGTTATAGGAAGTAGTTTTGATGGTAGTTGCAATGTTAATAGGTGTTACAATAACAGAAAATAGAAATTTAACATGTCAAGACCTAGGCCTATAAAAACTTTGGAATTTTGTATATTTTAGGAAATACTGTTACAATTTTATAAAACAAATGTTGTAATATGGATAGGTTTATAATTAATAGTATACACAACAAATATGGAATCGAAATAATCAGTTTTAAGTTATTTAAGAAAAAACCTGGTAGTCGTGGGACTACCGGTAGACATGGAATCATGGGCAGACTTGTGCTTTTGGAAGGAATGAAGCGTAGTCTGTGCAGAGCATCGAGGGTCCAATGTTGTCGAAGCACAAGTTATTAATGTTCTCATCGTCTGTTTTCTTGCTAGCTAGCCGTACGCTCGATCTGAGTCGCTTTGGGGGCACGCCGGATGACCCAGGTATCGGAGATGCGGGCCGCTTGGGTGCTGACGGGGTTTCGTCAATCTTCAAATGGTTGCCATTTTCTAAGTTCTCAGCCGATTTCTTTTATTTTAGTCTCAAACGATAGGCCTGTTGACGCTCTGTATAGGATTTGCCGGTTTTCGGTTTGAAATTATTGGTTCGAGTTTTATCGCGATTTTTAGGTCGAGGCATTTCAAATTTTTGAGTTCAAATGTTGTTATTATTTTCTGTGAGTGCTTCTGGTACTCGGAATTGGTGTTATTGGAGAGATTTAGTTCTGAGGATCACAACGCACTTTGTACTTTCGCGATCGGACTTGTAGTTCCCGAGATATTTAAGTTTTAGTGGAGCAATTTAGAAATTTTAGGCGCAAAAACACCCTCACGCAGACAAAGCCTAGAGGCGACTGAAGTCAGTTGTCAAAATTCTCAGTACTATTGTTGGAAGGGGGCCGAGTGACTCGATCACCTGACACCTGGTTTGCTGGGATTGGTTGAGTGGTTCATGAGATAGTGGTATGCCGAAAGTACATATGAAACATAATGGTCGATTTTCGTGAAACGAGCGAATAAGACATTACATACCTACGGATTCCATGTCAAAATTCAAATAGAAAAAATGTAACATCAGTATTTCTTAAGCAAAAATAGGCATGTTTGGTGTCTATATGTCACAAATGTTAAGACCAAAATAATGATGCTATTAGTTTTAAATTCCCAATCAGTACAAAAAAGTTATACTAATTTAAAAGTTTTTGACCAAATTCAGACATTGAAATAATGAATTTGTATGACAATGTATATCTGAATCAACCAACCAGATTTCAAGTTTTACCTTAGCAACCGAAAATTCAGATAAATAAAATAGGAACTTCTTTAACAACCGTCATTGAAGACAGATGCGTTATAAAAACGTCTCAGATAATTACATTTTAATTAGTGAAAACACATACCAGACTTTGTAAAACGAATTGGTATAGTCAATACAAAATATTATAATAACAAAATAACAGCAAGAACTTAATTCAGAAGAATAAAGAAGAGGATCTGGGTGAATTGGAACAATTTATCATCTTATGTGACAACACCTACACTTGTGTACACAACTAGTTAGGAATTAAACAATAAATAAAACTACAGACACTATCCTACACCAACACTAAAGAACACTTGAAAATAACACCAATTGAGTATTACACCTTTTTTGAACACCATAAAAACTTTAACGATAACTAATAAGCATCTAAACTGTTCATAACCTATAATAGTGAGTAACACATTCACGACTACCAGTTTGCACTATACACATCAAAACCTTGTAATATCCTTATATTGTGAAGTTTGTATTTTGATTTTAAGAGTTGTATTATTTGTTTAACCATAATTTCCGAACCAAATACGCCCTGAGAGTATTTATTTCATTGAAATAAAAACAAACTGCATCATTCTTTTGCTTGTCGAATCCAGCATAGAGCACATTATTTTAGCTACTATCAACTTATGAATGAAGACGCATAATTTTGTCATAATTGTAATTACAGTAAAGAAAAACGAGAAGTAATTAATCAACACTTCATTTGAATAAAGATTGTTAAAAGGAATATATCTGTTTGGTGTTATCTTTGCATTATTATTACTTTTTCAATTAAGAATTACGATAACATAGCACAGCGGACGGAGCAACTGTTGGCAACTCCGAGTGACGTCATTGGAACTGGATGCATAGTGGGAGCGAGCGGCAGAATACAACCGTAGGATAATAATTTATCATTCCACAAACATATTTAATATTGTTACACCATTCAATAACAGTGTCACAATTAAACACTGTAAACAAATTTACGGTGTGTCAACCAAAAAGAGCAAATTCGTAGCAATAGTGCAACAGCGGAGATCACCCCTCGTTAAGTATCGACTGACTTTCCACTATAAAATCATGTAAAATCTTTTGAAGTATAATTCATCATAGATAAAGGGTTAAACAAGATTACTTAATAAGAGATCTCTAAGGGAAAGGGGTTTTTATAAAATAAAGGAAGGGGGAAAAATATAAAAGGAGTACTGGTTCATTAAATAGAAGTCATTATAGTTAATTCAAAAATAGTTGATGAGAGTTTTTTTATGTATACTTGTTTTTGATTGATAATTATTTGTAATTTATTGGTAACAGCAAGCAAAGGTAAAGCCATAAACAATACAATAACCTGTTGTATTATGAGTGCATAAAGTAAAGATAATGATATGAGTGCTTAATAAAAAAGAAAGATAATTTGTTAGAATCTGAAAATTTTTGTGTTAGCGTAATTATTTTGTAAGTCAAATCCAGATAATCCTTTCTGCAGCTGTGTTCGTCTGTAAAACCCTGGAGAAGAACCCTAAGGTAAGAGTTTATTAATTTGAAGTAATTTGTATAGTTTCATTGGCTGGGACGGCGAGTGTAATTTTTCATTACATGAGCCAGACCAAATTAAGCTGCAGAAAGGGTTATTTGGGAGTGAGGGCGATGTTGTAAAGGATTGTTGTGTAAGCTAAAGTGTGTATAATAGTATATGTAAAAAACACCATATAAAATGATGAATAACAATGATGAAGTCAGCATAACTGACTTAACCGAAGTCAATACAGAAAATAAATTTGATACAAATATCAATAAAGAAAATAGTTTGACCGAATCAACGGTCATGAGTGGGTTGGAGGTCCATTCGACTCCAATCTTAGTACAAAATAGAGAATTAAATGAGCCAGCTATTATAAATGACTCTGGGATTCAGTTAACCCCAACCTCAAGTAATAAAAATAAACAATTTGACAATAATGATGTGATGAATATGATGCAGTTGCTTTTAGAGCAACAGAGTAAAATGTCTAATGAACAGAATGTTAAATTTAACGAAATAAATAATCGTTTTGACAACAGTGATAAAAAATTTGACGCACACAATACAAAATTTGATGCAAAAAATACAAAATTTGATACATTAAGTAGTGACATTAATGCAAAATTGCATGAATTGAGCAGTAATGTAAGTGAACAGAAAATTAGATGTGAAAGTAGTTTTAATAAGTTTGATGCCAAATTTAACGAAATTAAGGGGGAAATAAATGAAATAAATGTTAAGCTAATACAACAGTTAGATAAGCTTGGGAGAAATATTGAAAACAAGGAAATAACAGAAAACAAGGTGAGTAATAATGTTAGTTGTGATGACGTTAACAAGAGTGAGATATTTTTCTTTAAAAATATTGGTGATATATTGTGTAATAGTAATAGTGATAATGAGAGTAGAAAGTTAGTTGGTGTTAGTAATGGAGTAATGATTAGTATTGATGAGCTGGAGAAAGAATGGAGAGATAATTTAAAGGGTGAACAGGGGGCAAATTTTTATGGGGTTAAATGTGAAACAGAGTTTTCACAAGTTGTTTATGGGGATAAGAGATCCTCACCAGGACATTTGGGTGACAATGGGTTGGCAAACGGTCAAAGAAGTTTTTTGTGTTTATCTGGTAAAGCCAGATGGTGTCATAATAAAGTGGTATTGCCCTCTGTGTGGAGTGAGAATATGAAATGGTGTGGTATTGAAAGTGATTATGAGCGAGATAGAGTGATAGAGTTGTTCCGATTAAGTAGAGATTATAAAGGGTTTGTAGGGGGAATAAATATTAAGAGAAATGATTATATTATTAGCAATGTAGACTTACCTTGTTCAGTAGTAAACAATGACAATGATTATATTGATGATGAATATGTACCTGTTGGGAATAGTGTCCTTCTAGTAGCTGATATGTGTGATAATGATGTGACTTACCTGGGTGTAACAATAAATACCAATGGAGACAGAACGAAAAATACTAATGTAGACCTGATTTATGATAAAGTAATAATGGGGGGGTAACCCTATGTATTATTATTATTATGGTACAATGGAAAAAACAAATTTTTATGGTTATTACACAAATGATAGCCATATGATTTGTACAAATAAAAATGAAATGTGTTATGTGAAGAAAAGACTAATTTTTGATGACGGGGGTTAGAGAAATATTGAATGAACATTTAATTATTTGAGTCCATGGTAATTACTTGGCTTATTTAGGTAATGAAGTGTGGTAAACGATAAAATTATGACAAAAATTTGTAAACAAACGTGTTAGTGTTAAACGTATTATGTCAAGATGATCTTGTTGTAATGTATATTATAGCTTATGTGTAACCCATGTTGGTAATAAGAATGAAGGGTATAATAATAAATAATAATAATATTTGATTTTACTAAATAATTAACAGGAGGTACGAAGGAATTTTGTTTTGTATTGTGTGTTTAAATTACAAGTGTTTTAAATAATGTAAATAAAGCCAAATTGTTTTGAGTGGAGGTGGAATTAAAGTAATGAAAAAGGTGAATTTTATTAACAGTTAGTAATTGAGTAACATGTCAACACTAAAAGAGTTGTCTAACTTGAAAACTGAAGGAAGTACATGTATTAGTGGTGATGTAATCTGAAATGTTGAGACTGAGTTAGTGTTTATAAAACCAAGTCTGGGAGACCACTGTTAATGTAAACAGGTATGTTGTCTGTTGTGTGACTAATGTTTACAGTCATGCTCAGAGTTGATAGCTGTTGTATTTTGATGAATCAGTGCTATGAGCAAATTCTATTATGAAATAAAAGAAATACCAGATGTGAAGAAATGAAGGAAATTTTTCATGTTAATGTAGAATCATGTTGAAAAATGTAATTAAAGTAATTGAAATTGTTTGGTTATATGACGAGACTAAATTAAATTTGAGGTGGTTCTGGATTAACTTAAAAGTGTGAATGTTAGTGATGTGTTTAACTCTATTTTGATTTGATTTCAACTGTAATGATAAATTAAATAATAATTGAGGAAAGCAATGTTTAAGATATTCATTTAAAATTGAAAACTGAAGGAAATTTTTGGGTAAAAATAATCAAGAATGTTTGGGCTAAGATAGTGTTTGTAAAATAAGATGTGCATACAACTGTTAATATAAACCTTTATAAATGTCAATCTATGTTTTATGTTTAACTGTAGATTCCCCATCCAAGTGCGGCCATGACCTCACCGGAGCATGACCGCGAAAGTAGTTAATTGTGACAAATCATAAATTTTACTTGTTATAACCAGCTCGTGGTTTGTTTTTGTTTTGTTAACCCGGTGGTTTGTTAGATTTAGTAGGGGGGTTATTTTTAGGGGAATCTACCAAATTTTGGAACAGGGCTATTTTCACCCATATAGGGGTGGTAGTCCGTTAGGGGCGTATCAATCATTGTTAGTAAGTATGTTACTGAAGTTTTATTGTAACGCCGAAGTAAGGATGGGGGTGGAATAAAAGAAAAAATGTCCACCCCTTCCGCATCAGTCCTTGTGGAAGCAACTGGACGCTACAGTCCAGGGGGGATAATAGTGAGTGTGGATGGGGGGTGACCAAGTTACAGGCCACGAGGGAGATATGGTTTACGGCTAGGATGAGGCCAGCGATGGTCAAGAAGCCTAGTGCTGAACACAGTAAAATGTACTGGGTATCAGGGGTTAAGGGATTAGAAGGGGGGTTGTAAAAAAAATATATATATATATACATATTTTAACGGTACATATAACACCACATCCACCAACGTACCGAAAATTAATTTAAAAGCCACCACTAGTAAGAATACTTGAAAGGTCTAGAATACCACCATGGATACAGAAGGAGAAAGTACCATATGTTAAAATAAGTGACGTATCATTAAAAAGAAATCACTAGTAAATGTATCAATAAAGAAGAAAAGAAGAATAAAGACGAGACGACTGACATACCTTACCCAATAGATCAGTGAGAAGAACAATGGAAACTAAAGAAGAAAGAAGAATCAGTGAGAGACAAAGGAAACAAAAGAAGAAAGAAGAATCAGCGAGAAGAACAATGGAAACAAAGGAAGAATGAAGAGTCAGGGAGAAGAACACAACAATAACGACCTCAAGAAAGAAGAAAGAAGAAACAATACGAAGAAGACAAGTGAAAACCACATCATGTACAAAAATAAATAAGAATGAGAAAGAGATTAGTGAAGAAAGAAGAAGGAAGATATCCAGACCAGATACAAGGAAAAAGGGAAAGAAATTGAAAGATAACAAACTAACATAAACCTTTAAAAGAATAATTGTACTAAGAAGAAAGAAGAAATGTTAATTAATTACATGATATACATCCCTAAGCTGTATGGTAAAGTCAACACTGACCACAACTCATTTGATGAATACATTCATTGTTTATGTAAAACACATTATCACCAATAAGGACTAAATATTGTAAATAAAGAGTCACCAATAACTTGAATAAGAATAGGATAAGTTTATTGTAGCTAAATGATGTGTAGATATAAAATAAAAGAAGACTAGGTTTCAAAATATGAATGACCAATTGTACAGTGGGAGTGATGTTAGTAAAAACCCACTAATTAACAAGAAATAAGACAATACAAGAGTAAACCAAAGGTACAATAATAATAACCAATAACCAATGTACAAACATTGAATGAAAGCCAGTCAACCAGATTAATGCAGAAATACACAGACAGCAGCAACACATTACTGCTTACTAAACCTACAACATAACCTAAACCTAATCTGGGCATCCAGTTTTCAATAAAACTTAATGAAAACAAAGTCAAAATAATATTAAACCAGAATGTATTGAGCTAGGAAGTAACTAGATAATATAAGGAACGTTTTGTACACAATAGATAATATAATAACTAAATATAAAAGCTACATTTATGTAATCCAAATATGACTATATGCTTGTAATGGCAAAGATACATGATGCAACCAAAATTATGTTATAAACTTATTATACAAAGATAGTAAGTCAACTAACAACCTGAAGTAGGACAGAATACTGTTCAAATGAACAAATTCAACCAAAATAACTATCTAAATAATCCATATAACTGTAATAAAAACAAAACTATTGTAACAACTAGCTGCAAGCAATGTTGACAGCTACTAAACCAAGGTATTAACAGATTCAAATGCAGAATAAACTGCAGCACAATGATAACAATATCATTGTGACCATTTTAACTATCATTTGATTAACAATAAGAATAGTATGTATAGAGTGCCAAACATACAGTAAGGTAACTCCATAAAGTATGACAAGCCTAATTGGTAAACTATAATTAAGGCACTAAACTAATAATGTAGGGAAAAGAACACTGTCAATAGTGACTAAACCCATCGAGGTGTAAATAGATCATGTTAGAAATTAATTAAATGTTATTATTACTAGAATATAAGAAAAACAAAAATGTATAGTCATAGGCCTAAGTTTGAATCTATGAAAATGGACATAGTGTTAGTATTAAGGCATAGTTTTAAGGGAAAATTGTACAGTAGATTAAGAATAAGTTATTACCATCAAAAATGGAATAAAAACAATATATTATTAATAAATAATAGCTTAATGGACACTAAGTATATATACCAAGTGCGAATTCAGCAACCCCGAATCCGAAATATATGATGAGGGGATTCAAATTAATCGTCATAAAAAATCGTAAACAATGAGGGTAACTACAATAACATAAGTGAGATATTGGACTTATAAAAATAACTGTATAATGCTGAACCCTTCCGCGTGGGTATGTCGACCACAAATTCTTAATCTTGTCCCCAAAAAGTGATGCGGCTGTAAGCGTCTGTTTTGACGAAGCCTGCCGAAAATAGACGAATTAAAATATATTGACCAATCAGATCCTATAAAAAATCCGAGATACATCATTCCGACAGAGGAAGCGAAGTCAATCTCTTACCATCAACGAAGCGAACTACATGCTCGTCGTTTCTCCAAAAAAACTTGCTTTTGACAGCGACCAGATGTACACACACGTTAACCTCAAACCAGGAGTGGAGGTTATGTCAACTGAAGAAATAGTGCAGTATATTTTAAGTGAAAATAATTCGGAGTACATGCGCATAGGAGTGAGTGCAGTGCAGTGATAAAATTTAATTAATTAATTAAAAATTTTAATTAATTAAAAAGTTTAAGAAAAAAGTGTAAACACTACGAACGACCAGTTACGCAAGTATCAAATACCCACAGCTATTATGTTATGATTGTATAGTAATAGATATAACAGAACGCTGATAGCGACTTGAATTAACATCCGTTAAACAATTAAATACCCTATTCCTAAAGGAAGGGAACTCTGTAATACAAATAAACAATGTCAAAGTTGAACGCTATAGTTAACGACAATTTTAACGATTTGTATAACCCGAATGTTTAGAATAAGTAAAGACATCGTATCATCAATGAAGGGAGTATGTGCCCTAACCATTAGTCAGATAAGAGTGTTTAATATTTTGTTTCTAAAATTAAATAAGAGTTACACCAGAGAGTGGCATAAATATATTCAATGAATTACAATTACCTGAAATAGGTACATCCAATTTTGTAGATGATCATAATCCTTGACACTAAATTATAATGATTATTATTATCACTTATTAACAAATAATTAATAACTTTTAACCAAACAAGGTTGCACTAAACTATATTAATGCCTATGTTTAACCATGAACAGTTGTTCATATTTTATATTTTTTAATTAATAATCCATGAATTCATATCTTATATACTTGTTATAACCGTAGCAATTTTATTAAATATGTGTATTTTGGAGACTCAAAGAACCTACTACTACAATTATTAATGACATTACAAGTTTAATAACACTACATAACCTATTTGTTTATCAACACATTTATACGACTAGCCAAATGCAGTCATACCAACTTGAGCTTCTTAAATGTTTTAGAGTCCATGTTCGAATTTAAATATTAACTGTTAACCAGAAAGAAAAGTAAACTATATTATTGTACTAAATTTTACTGTTTTAGAATTGAATAAATCATTATTGTTATTTTTACCTTTGAAAGAGTTGGCTTTTATTGTAATCAGTAAATACAGCTTAGTGAGAAAAACGAGACGGTTGGTACCATACTTCCAGAGCGAATCATTCAAATGGAATGATTTTTTCCAACCGTACTGACCTATATATATTATTACCAAGTATAAATTATCATAAATATCATGTTTGTGTATGTTTATGTTAGTGTAGAGGCAGGATATTACTGATCTTCTCACCACCGCTGGTCAACGGAGAGCCAACGGAACTTCAAGTGATCAATTCTAAGAAGTGAATAAAAAATATTTTTCTAAACTAATTAAATTGACAATTAAAACGTCGAAAAAGAGTGTAAGTAACCGACTTATTCATTACTGGATTCAACAATAGGTTGAATTGAGTGGAATAAGTCACTAAACAACCACATAATAATAAAATACGAGCTTGAATAATAATAATTAACAGATTACAAGACCCCATATAAACAAAAACAACCCTGAGATTAATACTTAATAATAAATATAAATAAGAATAACACGGGACATCGTCTTATTGTAAATTGGCGCACAACGTTCGAGCAAAATTAGGTGAAAAATATTCAACCTAATTTATAAAAATAATCATCAACCTAATTTTTGAGGCAGCTGCAATACACAGAACCAAAAATGCAATGGAGAGCAACCTCTAAGAAACGTGTGGCGGAAGTAGAGAAAGAAATAAACATGGATGATAAGGAGGCGATGCCAGTCGAAGACCTAGAAGAAATATTACCTCCTACAGAACCCAGCCGACCTGTACAACAAGAGGAACAAATTGAGAAACCCACGCAAACGGGAGACGCCAACTTCTTGGAAATACTGAGGGCGATGAACAAAAATATCGAATCACTAAAGGAAGAGTTGAAGGAAGACAGCCAGAAAAAGGCGGAAGAGACCAATAAAAATATAGAATCGTTAAAAGAAGAATTGAAGGAAGATGGCCAGAAGAATATTGAATTATTAAAGGAAGATTTTAATGAGAAATTAAATAAAAATAACGAATCCTTAACCAAAAATATGGAGTCGATTCATAAGAAGATGGATGACAATCAGAAAAATATCGAATTATTAAGGGAAGATCTCAAAGGGGAATTAAACAAGAAGACAGAAGAGACAAATAAAATCATAGCTTCACTGAAGGAAGATACCCAAGAATTGAGTAAGAAGATTGATGACAGCATCGAAGATAGTAAGAAGAAGATTGAAATTATCAGCCAGAGAATCGAAGACAGTCATGAAAAATTAAATACGAAAATAGAAGAGGAAATAACCGAAGTCAGACGGGAAGTTTCTGAAATTAGCGAGAGGTGTGAAGAAAACCAACAAGAAATACAGAGAACGAAAGAGACACTTCAGACCCGAGTAAATAACATCGAAGAATCCCATTTAAATAAATTCGAAGTCATTACAAAGAAACAAGAAGACTTGGGAATGAGATGTGAGGAAATCACCGCCACAGTGAACGATGTTCGGGAGCAAGTACACACCGACAAAGAGAAAATGGCCGAGCTTCAAAGGCGAGAACTCAATAATTTTAGGGAAGAAATTAATTTATTCCGAAGTCAACCAATACAAGTGACCGGAGTAACGAACATGGAGAATCGTGAATTAATAAATTTCAAAAATTATAAGAAGAATCCCATGGAGTTCATCAAAAGAGTGGAAGAAAATATCGCCCGTACACGTGAAACAAGATGGTCTACTATCAGAAACATGTTAGACGAATATTTCAAAGACGTGCATGATAATTGGTGGACGGCTACCCGACATGAGGTACAAAATTATGCGGATTTCAAGACGCTGTTTAAAACGAAATACTGGTCCGAATCGACACAGAACATAGTACGTGACGACATCTGTAACGGGAAGTATGACCGTACTAGAGGAGCAACACTCACAGTCTATTTCCTGGGCAAGGTGTGTATGGCCAGAAATCTCTAACCGAAGATACCTGAAGAATGCCTCGTTACTAAATTGGCGTACCATTTCGAAGAGGGTGTGGCTAGAGTGAGACTGAACGGACAGATACGAACAATCCAAACTATGTCCGCATTATTAGAAAACTATGAACAGGAGAAGTATTATCGGAGGAGTCGGCAGAGACAAGACCCATATTTTGATAGAAACGGTCAGGCCGGATACCGGAATAATTATCGAGGTAATTACAATAATATGAACCGAGATAATGCTGACCAAAATCAGAGACCAAATAGTAATGGGAATAATTATCCGCCAGACAGGAATAACACGAATTACAGACCAAATTATAATAATAATTATAATCAGAACCCTCCTAATAACAACCACCGTCCTAATTATAACAGTGGAAATCAGTATCGGCCGACAAATGGTAACACCCCCTACCGGCCAAATAACAACAATCGCCAGTACCGACCGAACAACGGGAACAACCAAGATCAAAGCAATTTTAGGAGAGCGAATTATGTTCATGCTGACGACAGAAATGGAGGGAAACACTGCTGGATAAGGGAGTGAAAACCTTCAAAACCTCAGTATACCACCCTAGCAGCAACCCCGCTGAACGAGTTCTCCGAGAAGTAGGAAGAATCCTGAGAACATACTGTCACCAACAACAAAGAAAGTGGGAAGAGTATTTACCAGCTGCGGAGGATTTTATTAACCTGGCATACCACCAAGCAATAGATACAACCCCATTTACGGCTATGTTTGAGAGAAGACCTCCTAGAGAAATTGCAGAATTGATAGAATTTCCCCCATGCGACGATTACACATTTGACCAAGTAAAATTTTATAACAAGACTGTCGAACGAGCAGAGAAGATGCGAGAAAAATATAAGAAACAACAACCCAAAGTAATTAAGTATAAAATAGGAGAGCTAGTATTGCTAAAAAATCGAGAACTCCCCAGTACCATTGAAGGAATTGCAAAAAAGTTCCTACTACTATATACTGGACCCTATACAATCATAAAGGATAATCAAAACAACACATACGAAATCATGGACCCCCATACCAATAGAACCAAGGGAGTCTATAATCAAGCTTCATTGAAAAAATATTATAACATTCCAGAATAAGTGATTTAAAAAAACTATCACTTGAAGGAGTAGAGGAGCAAACCATCAAAGAGAGTAATATAAGAGAAGGCTATAATTATAATGGAAAGAAGAAAGAGAAAAATGTTTATTAAATGAATATTTGTATATAACAAGAATTTTTATTTATAAAATAGTGTATTCCCCAAAGACAACAAGAAATATTATAATCATTCAGAATAAGTGATTAAAATAACTATCACTTGAAGGAGTAGAGGAGCAAACCATCAAAGAGAGTAACATAAGAGAGAAGGCTACTATTATAATGGAAGGAAGAAAAAGAAAAATGTTTATTAAATGAATATTATATATAACAAGAATTTTTAATTATCAAATATTGTATACTCCACAAAACCAAGAAAATTAAAAACAATCCAGAATAAGTGATGTACCACACCTATCACTTGAAGGAGTAGATGAGAAGAACACCAAAGCGAGTAATATGAGAGAAGGCTATTATTATAATGGAAAGAAGAAAGAAAAAAATGTTTATTAAATGAATATTGTATATAAGAAGAATTTTTAATTATCAAATATTGTATGCCCCACGAAACCAAGAAAAATTAAACTCATCCAGAATAAGTGTTAATTATCAAACACTTGAAGGAGTAGAGAGGAAGACCATCAAAGAGTGTAAAACGAGAGAAGGCTATTATAATGGAAAGAAGAAAAAGAAAAATGTTTATTAAATGAATACTGTATATAACAAGAATTTTTGTTTATCAAATATTGTATGTCCCAAGAAAAATTATAGCATTCCAGAATAAGTGATCAAAACAACTATCACTTGAAGGAGTAGAGGAGAAGACCACCAAAGAGAGTAATATGAGAGAAGGCTACTATTATAATGGAAAGAAGAGAAAGAAAAATGTTTATTAAATAAATATTGTATACCACGAGAAAAGAAAAAACTATTATCTAATAAATAAACCATAACAAGACAAGCAACTAGTGAACGCACTTGAAATATTTTAAACAATGTTTACTATCACTTTGAGAAAAATTTTGTACTATCAAGAATAAAATGTTAAAAATTACAAAATTTACTAGAAGAGAGAAGAAGACCATTAAAGAGAATATTATGCAGAGGAGATAGCGAGAAGGAGAATTGATCGAGAAGAAGAAGAAAGAAAAAATCAATATGAAGAACAATTTTGTCACGATAAGAAGAGAAGAAAAAATGAAGAATATTTACACATACTATTTGTCAACAACATTAGCTAATAGCGATCTACAGAAGAGAAGAAGGAATCCAGAAGAGAGTGTATAATAAAATATAAAAGGCAAAAGAGTGAATAACCCTAGTGTTTATTATTATTAGTCGAAAGAGACTACTTATAAGTATTATTATTTAATGAATTGACTGTAGAAATGTTCCAGCAATCATTTAACTGGGCAGGGTAAGCCAATAGTGCCCAACCGGATCGATTTCAGCTACTAAGTTAGGGAAATTAAATATTTAAGGGAAAAACACAACAGCCAAGAATATAAATAAATAAGATTCCAGAATTATGAAGAAGGAGGATATGTAGAAAATATGATGAACTAAAGACAAGTGTAAAAGTAAATACAAAATATGAAAACATCATGTGTGCCTAAAAAGTGAAATGAAAAATTGATAATTTCTTCAATCATAAAACAAAGATATCAAAAATAATCAATTCTAATAAGGAGGCAATATGTAACGGTACATGTAACACCACATCCACCAACGTACCGAAAATTAATTTAAAAGCCACCACTAGTAAGAATACTTGAAAGGTCTAGAATACCACCATGGATACAGAAGGAGAAAGTACCATATGTTAAAATAAGTGACGTATCATTAAAAAGAAATCACTAGTAAATGTATCAATAAAGAAGAAAAGAAGAATAAAGACAAGACGACTGACATACCTTACCCAATAGATCAGTGAGAAGAACAATGGAAACTAAAGAAGAAAGAAGAATCAGTGAGAGACAAAGGAAACAAAAGAAGAAAGAAGAATCAGCGAGAAGAACAATGGAAACAAAGGAAGAATGAAGAGTCAGGGAGAAGAACACAACAATAACGACCTCAAGAAAGAAGAAAGAAGAAACAATACGAAGGAGACAAGTGAAAACCACTTTCATGTACAAAAATAAATAAGAATGAGAAAGAGATTAGTGAAGAAAGAAGAAGGAAGATATCCAGACCAGATACAAGGAAAAAGGGAAAGAAATTGAAAGATAACAAACTAACATAAACCTTTAAAAGAATAATTGTACTAAGAAGAAAGAAGAAATGTTAATTAATTACATGATATACATCCCTAAGCTGTATGGTAAAGTCAACACTGACCACAACTCATTTGATGAATACATTCATTGTTTATGTAAAACACATTATCACCAATAAGGACTAAATATTGTAAATAAAGAGTCACCAATAACTTGAATAAGAATAGGATAAGTTTATTGTAGCTAAATGATGTGTAGATATAAAATAAAAGAAGACTAGGTTTCAAAATATGAATGACCAATTGTACAGTGGGAGTGATGTTAGTAAAAACCCACTAATTAACAAGAAATAAGACAATACAAGAGTAAACCAAAGGTACAATAATAATAACCAATAACCAATGTACAAACATTGAATGAAAGCCAGTCAACCAGATTAATGCAGAAATACACAGACAGCAGCAACACATTACTGCTTACTAAACCTACAACATAACCTAAACCTAATCTGGGCATCCAGTTTTCAATAAAACTTAATGAAAACAAAGTCAAAATAATATTAAACCAGAATGTATTGAGCTAGGAAGTAACTAGATAATATAAGGAACGTTTTGTACACAATAGATAATATAATAACTAAATATAAAAGCTACATTTATGTAATCCAAATATGACTATATGCTTGTAATGGCAAAGATACATGATGCAACCAAAATTATGTTATAAACTTATTATACAAAGATAGTAAGTCACCTAACAACCTGAAGTAGGACAGAATACTGTTCAAATGAACAAATTCAACCAAAATAACTATCTAAATAATCCATATAACTGTAATAAAAACAAAACTATTGTAACAACTAGCTGCAAGCAATGTTGACAGCTACTAAACCAAGGTATTAACAGATTCAAATGCAGAATAAACTGCAGCACAATGATAACAATATCATTGTGACCATTTTAACTATCATTTGATTAACAATAAGAATAGTATGTATAGAGTACCAAACATACAGTAAGGTAACTCCATATAGTATGACAAGCCTAATTGGTAAACTATAATTAAGGCAATAAACTAATAATGTAGGGAAAAAGAACACTGTCAATAGTGACTAAACCCATCTAGGTGTAAATAATTCTCTTGTTTCCGTAATTGGTATATTCTGCAGCTTAACTAATCCCCCTTTAATCATCTCCAATCCTTCCCGTGTATTCATTAATTTCCTTTGACGTTTTTGTCTCCTTTTTATTGTCTTCATTTCATTGTTAACCCGTTCTATTCTTCCGGCTATGTTGATTCGTACTTCGTTTAATTTTTCTTGGGTTTTCGCTTGTACCTCCTTTACTTTAGTATCGTTATGGTTTCCTATTTGGTTTATTTTGGCCTCTACTTTCACTCCGAGTTGTATAATGGTTTCATCTGTCTTTTCTAGACCTACCTTAGTTTCAGTTATTTGCTGTCTTACTTCCTTTTCGTAATTATGCACCCTTTTGCTAAGTGTTTCATCGACATTGGCAATCCTTTCATTGATGACTTCCCTCAACGCTTGGTTTTGTTCATTGATGATTTGCCGCAACTCCTTATTATTGTTTTCAATTCTTTCGTCTCTTTGTTTGTTATTTTCCTGAATCTGCTTTAAGCTCTCGTCGTTCCTGTCAAGCCTTTCGTTAATTTGGTTTAATCTTTCATTTATCCGCCGGTTATTCTCATCAGTTTCCTCTTTATTTTTGTCAAACTACTCATTCATAAGTTTGATTAAGTTCTCACTCAAAATTTCATTTTGTTTCTTTGAGTTTTCATTAATACTGTCTATTTTGTTTTCTAGATTTTCTGAATTTTCATTTATACTGTCTATTTTTTCATTTATCAGTTTATTCTCCTCCTTAATTTGTCTTAAACTCTCATTAGTGTTCTCATTTTGTTTCCTAAAATTTTCATTAGTTTCCTCTTTATTCTGGTCAAATCTTTCCTCCATTCGTTTAAAATTTTCATTATTGGCTTCCTTTTGTTTCTTGGAATCTTCTTTTTTAATTCCCATAGTTTTAGTAAATCCATATCACCTCTGGCTTCCTCCTTGTCACCCGCCTGTTGTTCCTTTTCAATGTCTGTAACTATTTCTGCTTCTTCCTCCCGTCTATCTTCTTCCGTTTCTTGGTCTTTCGCCATCCTTTTAGAAACACCTCTCGTATGCATTCCTGTGCCTCTAATAGTTGCCTGCTCCAGTTAAGTAATAGCGATATAGTCGATTTTTTACTTAACTAAAGCCCACTCGTTGAGCGCCAATTTGTAACAAATAATATGTTACGAGTGTATTACAGTTGCTGGTTTATAGATATTTCAGCCCCACGTTATGAACGTCAATTTGTAACAAATAATAAGTTGTTGTATACTCTTTGAACTCTTGCCTAATTAAGCCCCACTGTTGGGTTCGCCGATTTGTAACAAATAACAATGTTGTTACTTATTTAATTAGATGAAGACCAAAAGACCCACTGTGGAATGCGTCAGTTGTAATATTTTACTTTAGATGAGATCTGCAAATCAATGTTAATGTATTTATAAAGAAAATTATATATTATGTGGTTGATATTATTCGGTTCTTGATAACAGATCTGTATTAAATAGTTATCAAGTGTTTTACAAGAGAAAAACGCTATATTCCAGTTATTATAGTGAATAATTCAATATTTTTCTCCAACCCCAGTCAGTATGTATTATCTAAATTGGAAAGAGAAGAGAGCGGAGAGCGTAAGTTAGTTCTCTATTCTCCCGTATTCACCAGCTGTCAACAGGCGAGCGCTTTAGTTGGCTATTGACCCGTTATTATAGGTTAAGTCGTTCCGCTTGATGCGTTTCTCACGTTCCTTTCTCTGTAAATTACACCCTATTCAAAATACACTAATTATTCTACAAATAACACGAAATCGTCAAATTCAAGAAGGGTTCTTTATTTTATATATATTTTAATTCCAACAGCTGCTTCCTCCTGATACTAATACACCATATCGATTATACAATACATAATCGATTTGTTATTGAATTCGGGGTTTAGTTACAATTTAATTATAATTTTCAGTTTGTCTTTTATCTCAGGGTACATGTAGTTCTTTTAACTATTAGTAAGGTCAGGTAATGCAATTTTAAGGTTACTAAGTATTACAATATTGTTATAAACTCTTATTATATAAAATTAAACATAAGCAGGTTTATTACCAAACTGGATCAGATACTTAATGTGGCAGTGTCTTGTTACGACGAGGCGAGAACAGAATGGCGATGCAGCTCTTGAATAAAAACAACATCCAGCTTCTCAATAAAAGTTTAGATTTGATGTCCCAGAATGTAATAGAAGTTTCAGTTCTGGTCTTCATTATTCTTCACGGTTCTAGTAGTTGCCGGTCCCAATGGAATTTGTGTAGTATTAAGACTTCGTTTGTTTGTTGAAAGTGAGGTTTGGTACTTCAATACAAAAGTTCTTCGTTTGTTTTTTAATATATATTTTAATTAATTTTGCATTCCTCCATTATGGATCATCTTTGTTTAATTATAGTTCATTTTCATCATTACACTTTTACTGTAAGTAGGTTGAATGAGTTATTTTTTAATTCAGTTAACTTTAATGGTATGCAGAATTATATTTGCTGAGGTATTGTAACTCTAGGAATTACATTCAGACAAATTATATGACTCGGGTCCCTGGTTCGGGGCCAAATGTAACTCTACGATTACTTACAAAATTATAATTCTCTTACCTTAGGGTTTTATTCCAAAGTCTTTCAGACGAAAACAGCTGCAAAAAGGGATTATTTGGATTTGATATAGGCAAAGATCAAATACACCGTTTGTGCTAAAACAAATTGCCTCCGATTTATTATTCAAAATAACTATTTCGTCTCCCTTTCATGACATTTAAATTAAATACTTGTAGAAGGAGCAACAATTTGTAAAATCAAATATAGTCACAAATATT
This sequence comes from Magicicada septendecula, assembly GCA_034769895.1. NCBI lineage: Eukaryota > Metazoa > Arthropoda > Insecta > Hemiptera > Cicadidae > Magicicada > Magicicada septendecula. Next base: position 1,206,985,168 of record CM068367.1, read on the forward strand.
TCTTAATTAACTAGCTTATGACACTACGATATACCTCCACTATTTATTATCTGCAATGAACCAATACGTGCTTTAGCTACACACTCACACACATTCGTTCTTTGATTTTATCGTTCTATTTAAACCCCACTTCGAGATCTCTGATGTACATCTTAGATTTATATTTATTTATGTTGAATTATACTCTGGAAAAAAAAAGGAAAATAATCTTGTTTAAAACTCAGTTAATACTTAACGTCTGAAGAACTCCGCTGTTTTGCACCTCTGCTGTGAATGCACTGTTTAACACACCATAATTTAGTTAAGACACTGTTTAACCGCGGTACTGTTATTGCTTATTTCAAATTAAGTTGATGCGCCAACTATTACTTTAGTTCACTTTTAAATAGCATTTAGTGTTGTTTTGTCGGCCGACATATATTTTCGAACACTTAGCTCGCTTAGGTTGGCCGAGCGGCCCGGTGTCACAACTGGCACTTTTTATAAATGTTTTAACACTTAACTAGATAGGCCGAATTTATTCTACGGCCTATCTTGTACTCCCGAGGCCACTGTTTTAACTTACACACTTTACTGTCTGATGCTGGCTGTCTGTTGTGCACTCTCTAATGACACACTGCATACTGTATGCTGCTTATTACCACTCTCTCTGATGACACACAGCAGACTGTAGACTGTTTCACAAAGCTGCTGCTATGTGATTACGCAATGCGTCTGGCAGTTGTTTTGGCTGACTGGGTATGTTGCATTGCTGTACTGGAGGCTCCTTACAGGTGAAAGTCTGGCAATTTGGAAAGTGCTTAAAATGATGATTTGAATTAATATGAAATTAAACTGGGGTGGCTCACAAATCCGTACCGTCACAATACCCCCCCAATAAGAGATTGAAGGCCGAAGCGTTCAAACTCTTATTGCCTAGACCTAAGAGGATCAGTGAGGATATGGCGCCGCAACCCCCCTGAACACTACTAAATCATGGGTTCTTACCCCCCTAGTCTGGCGACTGCGACAGCACCCATCCGATCTTACGGGACTTCTCTACTCGAGATCCCACCACCATAAGCTCGGACAGATACCCGCCCCAGTATCGCCCGACTTTAAAACATGTAATTAAGCATTAACAAACGGCCTTCCATCACTCCATATCCCACAACTGGTTTGTTTCCTCTTAGCCGTACTGGTTCATTGACAACGTACTGGCTCATTTTATATAATGGACCCAAAAAAAAATATAGTATTAGTAAAACAATATAGGTTTACAGTGGTACACATAAATTTCCGTTAAATTAAATAATATTCCCCATACAATATTGCCCAACCAAAATGACACATAGATTATACAAGGTATCCTTAACTACTATATATATGAATAGGACAAAAAATTCATAGCATATGAAAAATCTATATGGACAGTAATATACACATCTTAATTCCCAAACACCGTTTCAGCTCCAACATTTCATTCAGTTTTCAGTTTAAATGAATATTTTAATAAGTTAAATCCTTATTTACATCAATTAGTATTTACTTTATAATTCCAAGTTGAATTTGAATGGAAATAAAGTTAAGTTCATTATTAAAATCATTGTTTCTGTTTAATTTATTTATTTTATTAATAATAAAATAATTTAATTAATCATTAGTTTACTTGTATTTAATTTACTTTAATTAATTCAATTACTCTCAAAAGTTACAGCAATTGCCTCATTATTATTTGGTCTGTAAAAAAAAAATTTAATTTCAATTCTCTTCTGTCACAATAAGATACTGATTCAGCAGACTACAACAGTTTTTGTTATGGTCACCAAGTATGTCTGTGAACCTTAGTCTCAACATACCACACCTGTTTATATAAACACTAGTCTGCAAGACTCACATAGTATAAACATCCTGGTTACATCATATTAACACCTGTACTTTTCAGTCTTTATAAATTTTTTAGATAACATATTTATCAATGTCTATTTCTTACAGTTCAACCAAATATACTTTTAATTCACCTTTCAATTATTATTACCTTTCAATTACAGTTTCTATTTAATATTATTATCTCAATACCATTATTATTATTATTACACTCTTTTCACACCTGTAAGCATTTTATTCTATCTGATTAGTATTCTAGACTTTATACTTACAATCCACTTATTGACATGAATACAAAATACCCACCACACACACACACCAATATCTCCGTGTAACCTCTGAAACATTTAACAACAATGTTATTTCATACAAACAATTCAACATTTTCTAATACATACAATTACTTTCACTACACATGTATTTACAACTCTTCAACAATAATTATTCAGTTATATCACACTTCAATATCAAAATCAGCTAGGTCATTATCATAGATTGACATATTTAAATTGTTCGTTTATGAATTTCAACCTCCATCGTCAAAAATTAATCGGGGTTTCAAATAACAATTTTGAATTTTATTTACATTCCGTATACGGTTATCTTGTATATAGTAACCATAAAATTTCTGTTTGTTCATTTTACCATAATAATCATATACCAAGTCAACATCAGTATTCTTTGTAAAGTCTCCGTCGGTAAATATTTCCAATATCGGGTCAGTTACTTTTTCATCATACAGTAAATTACTCTTGTTTAAACATACTTCTAACATTTCTTTCCACTCACCATAATCTCTCTGTAATTCATACAATTCTGTCTCTTTGTCAATACACCATTCTCTATCTAAAATTCTCTCATCATAACAACATATCATACTTTTATCATTCCACGCAGAGGGTACAAAATTATTCAGCAAAATTAAACAATTCAAATCTTTCACTAATAAGGGTCTCTTGCCCAAAAATAACACTTTTGAACACTCTGGTTCATCACAAATAAGGGGAAAATTTACTCTCTGCCCTACACATTCATCTACTCTTTCTTTCCATTCTTTTTCCAATTCAACAACACTAATTATTACTTCATTACAACTTATAATTTTCTCACTCTCACTTACTGTTTCACTATCTATTTTCAACGTATCACTTTCTGATACCGCCCTTTCAATCACATTACTATTTTCAATATCATTGTTAACATTTGTTAATTTCTTACTTTTAATCTGTTCTGCTACTGACTCTACTATTTGTTCTTTCAATGCATTGAAACATTCATTCGTCTCATTGAAACGTTTATGAATATTGTCTTCTAACTTAACACTCTGTTGTTTCATATCATATAAACGCTCATCAAATTTTGTATTCATTTCACATAAACGCTTATCAAATTTTTGGTCAATATTATTTATATCATCCTTTAACTCATGGAATTTGCTATGAATTGTATTAAATTTAATATCAGAATCACTCTTCTGTTCTTTATTTTGTTCTAAGAGTAATTGTAACATACTCATTACATCACTATTGAATTGGACATTACATTTTGTTGAAGTCGGGGTCAATTGCACGCCCGAACCTTCAGTTACATTACTCTGATCAGTTAAGTTTAACTCTGTTTTATCTTGACTCGCGCTTGGAGTCGAATGTATCTCAAAATTACTCATATTTGACTCATCAAAATTTTCAACGTTAACTATTTCATTGATATCGTCACTATTCCCTGCCATTTTTTATAAGTTTAAAAAAATTACATAAGAATTTTAACCTTATCCACTATTAACTTAACCCTTTTAATATATCACGACGTTTATATAATTTACCAAAACGTCCTCCCTCTCAAATAACCCTTTCTGCAGCTTAATTAGGTCTGGCGAATATAGGTTGTAACCTATACTCGCGTCGCTGTACGGGGGCCAAATGTAACTCTAGGAATTACATTCAGACAAATTATATGACTCGGGTCCCTGGTTCGGGGCCAAATGTAACTCTACGATTACTTACAAAATTATAATTCTCTTACCTTAGGGTTTTATTCCAAAGTCTTTCAGATGAAAACAGCTGCAAAAAGGGATTATTTGGATTTGATATAGGCAAAGATCAAATACACCGTTTGTGCTAAAACAAATTGCCTCCGATTTATTATTCAAAATAACTATTTCGTCTCCCTTTCATGACATTTAAATTAAATACTTGTAGAAGGAGCAACAATTTGTAAAATCAAATATAGTCACAAATATTTCTTAATTAACTAGCTTATGACACTACGATATACCTCCACTATTTATTATCTGCAATGAACCAATACGTGCTTTAGCTACACACTCACACACATTCGTTCTTTGATTTTATCGTTCTATTTAAACCCCACTTCGAGATCTCTGATGTACATCTTAGATTTATATTTATTTATGTTGAATTATACTCTGGAAAAAAAAAGGAAAATAATCTTGTTTAAAACTCAGTTAATACTTAACGTCTGAAGAACTCCGCTGTTTTGCACCTCTGCTGTGAATGCACTGTTTAACACACCATAATTTAGTTAAGACACTGTTTAACCGCGGTACTGTTATTGCTTATTTCAAATTAAGTTGATGCGCCAACTATTACTTTAGTTCACTTTTAAATAGCATTTAGTGTTGTTTTGTCGGCCGACATATATTTTCGAACACTTAGCTCGCTTAGGTTGGCCGAGCGGCCCGGTGTCACAACTGGCACTTTTTATAAATGTTTTAACACTTAACTAGATAGGCCGAATTTATTCTACGGCCTATCTTGTACTCCCGAGGCCACTGTTTTAACTTACACACTTTACTGTCTGATGCCGGCTGTCTGTTGTGCACTCTCTAATGACACACTGCATACTGTATGCTGCTTATTACCACTCTCTCTGATGACACACAGCAGACTGTAGACTGTTTCACAAAGCTGCTGCTATGTGATTACGCAATGCGTCTGGCAGTTGTTTTGGCTGACTGGGTATGTTGCATTGCTGTACTGGAGGCTCCTTACAGGTGAAAGTCTGGCAATTTGGAAAGTGCTTAAAATGATGATTTGAATTAATATGAAATTAAACTGGGGTGGCTCACAAATCCGTACCGTCACAGTATAGATTCAGGAGTTACTACTCAGTCCTTTTAAATGGATTTCTTTTATGACATTTTTTTAAAATTTAATTTGATTCATGTAATTTGGTCTTCTCTTTTTTAAATTTGTATGCTGAACTTTACCTATTAACATATAACAATTGAATGTTGTAAATCAACAAGATATCTTTCATTCAGTTGTCCCTAACAACCATTTTCTTCTTCTGTTATTGGATAATATTTGTTATCCTAGAGCCGTAATTAGGAAATATTCTTACACTTATTTAATAAAATACTCCCTTATTGGAATTACATTAAATCACCTAAAACTTTCACCTAATATGCATTATCAAACCATATACATTTTACTACATTTTCTTCTTGCTCAACTTATTTTAAAAGGTATTATTTTCCTTTTACAAAATACTAATTTTAGGCCTATTTGTTTTATTACATGTGTTATAATTTTTTGTTTTTAATTTAACTTTTCTGACCTGACCTACTGTACAATGAGTCACTGGCTTATGGTCAATTATTTTAATTTTATTTTATCCTGATTTCAATTTATTATTATTATTATTTATTTTATCATTGAACCCTTCATTGGTTTATAACATAATTATAATGACCACTTGACAATTTATTAACAATTATTGTCTTCCTGGCCAAGTTTACAAATATTATTTTAAGACATCTTCATTAATTATTCAAAGTAAATACACTTAACATGATACCATACGTAATAAATACACTTGTATTTAATTACTTAAATACAAGTTTAACATGAATGAAATTAGTATCCATTACTTAATACTTTCTTAAAGCAATGGCTTCACACCTGCTACATACAAAACACGAATAAATATCATGTAAACACAATATCATGATAAAGCACAACAACATGTACATCTTTATAAAACATTAAAGATCAATTAAACAGTCTATTATTTTCAAACTTGTCTATAGTAAATTCATCTCATTAGACACTGTGTTTATAGTTTACATCTTCCACTGATCACTCCATATTTTATATTTAGATACATTTTTACTATTTTATTACCTAGTAACCTTACTAGGTATCATCAATACATTTTTTAGGTGAGGTTTGCCCTCCTGACCTTAATTATGGCATACCTTGGGTATTGTTTGAGTTTCTATGGACAAAGTTTTTATGTAACGTCTGGGACCTTAACTTTGTTACGTTACAATATATATATGGAGCGGTCGTGGCGTAGTGGCTAGCGTGTGGCGCTGCTACGCTGTCGGCGCGGGTTCAATTCCCGCCGGTTGCCATCTGATTTAGATACGACCGTTCCCCCTCGCAAGGCAATGGAAAACCAGCGAGAGGTATCCTGCTTAGTATAAACCTTCTCCAACCATGCCGTTCGGATCCGGCGTTAAACTGTAGGTCCCATATACCTGTGAGAGACTCAGTACCACATGCACCACGGGTATATGCGGGAAGGGTACAAACCAGTCGGAAGACTGAAGGACTACGATATATATATATATATAGGAGTTAAGGATAAGGCATTCTTGAGGATATAACTTGTATTTCTTAGTTATGATTTGCTGTTATTTTGTATAATCCATGTGTTATTTTGGAGGGGTAACTAGTGTACTGTGAACATTATTTAATTTGTAGGGAATTTATATGATTTAGCTGTAAGTATATCGTAAGTTTATATGGCCAGGTGGACACTGTATTTTATGGAGGCCAGTTATAGAGTTGATGGAAACCAATGTTTATTATGTCATATCCTGTTTATGTAATTGTGTCTGAATATAGAACAACTGCCATTGTAGGGCAACTAAACTAAATGAATAACCAGCACTTTGTATATAAAAGAACCAGTACTTTGCCAATAACGAACCAGTACGGCTAAGAGGACACGAATCAGTGTGGGATATGGAGTAATGGAAGGCCGTTTGTTAATATTTTGCTTAAATGTTTCAGAGTCAGGTGATACTGTGGCGGGTATCTGTCCGAGCTTATGGTGTTGGGATCTCGTACAGAGAAGTCCAGTAAGGTCAGATGGGTGCGGCTACAGCCACCGGACTAAGGGGGGTAAGTACCCATGATTTTAGTAAAGAACTCAGGGGGGTTGCGGCGCCATATCTTCACTGATCCCCTTAGGTTTTAGGCAATGAGAGTTTTTATGGCTCGGCACAAAACCTCTCATTGGGGGGGTATTGTAACGGTACAGAATTGTGTGTCAGAGACAGTAACGATTCAATTCAGTTTTAATTTGAAAGCAGTTAGTATTCACCTGTGCGGTGCCCCATTGTAACCAGCAACATACAATGTTATCATAAACTGTTGATGTCTAGACTGCCCAGCCCAGACGTATTACGCAACAGCTTGCCAGCAGCAGTCTGTGTAAATCACAGTAAGAACTTTGTCATCCTAGTGTTTGCATCAGACAGAAGAAGCATACAGTTCCACAAGTAAAACGGTGGCCTCGGGTGTGGAAGATAGGCCGAAACTAAAGCCGGCCTATCTAGTAAAGTGTTAAAACTATTTAGTTCTACTGCAACTCATGGCTGCGCGGCTAGCCAATTAACCATCCAAGTGCTCGAGCAAAAGTTACGTCGGCCGACGAAAAAATTATATTGTCAAGTGAGTTAAAAAGACAGTGAAGTACGTGATCCTAACCATTCAATAACAGTGTCACAATTAAACAGTGAAAACAAATTTACGGTGTGTCAACCAAAAAGAGCGAATTCGTAGCAATAGTGCAACAGCGGAGATCACCCCTCGTTAAGTATCGACTGACTTTCCATTATAAAATCATGTAAAATCTTTTGAAGTATAATTCATCATAGATAAAGGGTTAAACAAGATTAATTAATAAGAGATCTCTAAGGGAAAGGGGTTTTTATAAAATAAAGAAAGGGGGAAAAATATAAAAGGAGTACTGGTTCATTAAATAGAAGTCATTATAGTTAATTCAGAAATAGTTAAGGAGAGTTTTTTTATGTATACTTGTTTTTGATTGATAATTATTTGTAATTTATTGGTAACAGCAAGCAAAGGTAGAGCCATAAACAATACAATAACCTGTTGTATTATGAGTGCATAAAGTAAAGATAATGATATGAGTGCTTAATAAAAAAGAAAGATAATTTGTTAGAATCCGAAAATTTTTGTGTTAGCGTAATTGTTTCGTAACTCAAATCCAGATAATCCTTTCTGCAGCTGTGTTCGTCTGTAAAACCCTGGAGAAGAACCCTAAGGTAAGAGTTTATTAATTTGAAGTAATTTGTATAGTTTCACTCTGTCCAATTATTTGCGCATGCATGAACTGTCCCTACTGCAGGCAAAGTTACTTTCTCTATTGACTTATTTTCTGCGTCATTTTCTGTCTTTATCATTGGTACAGTCTGTTCACAAAGTTGTTTTTTTGGTTGTAATTTCAGACACTGCTCGACTTTATTTTTAATCTGCTCTTTTATATTTGTAATCGAGTCTTCTACTGCAGATATTTTTGTTGACATAGTTTCTTCCACAGTCAAGACAAATTTTTCTACTTCAGCTATTTTTAATGTCACTGATTCTTGTACCGCTGATATTTTAGTAACTTGCTTATTAAGCTCACCTCGTAGGAGACCCAACTCTGCAGCGGTTTGTTCTTGTGTCTGCTTTTGCTGCTGTATTAACTCCTTGATGTCTTCTGTTTCACGTTTACGTCATTCCTCTGTTTCATCCTTTTCTTGTCTTTGGTCTTCTTTTTGTCTTTCTTCTGTTTCTAGTGTTAGTGCTTTCTGACGTTCCTCAGCCTCTTCTCTTTCCTGTCTTTGTTCTTCTTTTTGTCGTCTTTCTGCTTTTTCCGCCTCCTGCCTGCGTTTCTCATCCTGTAGTTTTTCTGCTTCTTCCTGTGTCTGCCGCAGCAGTATTTGTAAAGCTTCTATCATCTGATTGGGATCCATGTTTACCGATTAATTACGAATCACACTCGTCTTGTACAAAGTATCCACTGTTTCCACTGTTAACCGTTCTATCCCACTTCTGACACCACTGTTACGACGGTCTACTCGATCGTCGTAGGTACAGTGGAAACAAAATAAGTACAAGACACCAATTAAGTCACTAATCACACCTTTAATTGTTACAGTAAAACAGTTCATAATTAACAACACAGTCTCTACAACAAATCAAATGAAAATTGTTCACACGCAATAAAATGTCCACTAATATTAAAACTCAATTGTATTACAATTATACCATCCGATTATAAAACGCTACACTTCACTAATAACTACTTGAACGTACACAGTAATACTCTCGAACCGCACAGTCAAAAATTCGCCTAATATTAAACTGAACGTCGTTGAGTACCGGTATTTAAAGCCAGTCGAATATCTAGATGATTCCTAATTGTGTCGTAGTGTGCGTATGAACTACGTAATTAACTGCGGCCTTGACACAGTCCGAGTGCCATAGCGAAGCCTGGCACAGTCGAGAAGATTCTCGCAAAATGCATCTACAATCACGTACGCCACATGCTTACATTCTGGATCTCTCTGGAACGTTCGATAAACACGTAGATTGTTCTGTGACGTCGTAACAATATTCTAATTAAAGTATTATGATATATTTACATTTCTCTAGTCATTTTCAGTATTTTCTATACCTTCATTAAACCAAATAAGTATTTTATTAGCCACTGCAGTCATAATTTGATCTGTCCGTGAGAAGGCAGTGATACAAAGATGTGTCTAAACAACGTACTTCCATACAATATGATTTTACATAGTTAGACATGTATTTTCTGGTTGCCATTATGTTTTATTTATACATATGGTCACGTTTTTGCTCCATTTATGGGCTTATTTTGGCTTGTCCATTTTGAAGCTGGAGCCTCACCATATTTGAGTAAAACATTATTAAGAACTCTATGATTTTAGGAAACAGAATGTTTTTTGATATATCATGTTTCTAATGTTTTTTAAGCACCCAACCAAGACCTTTTACCTTAGTTATAAGTCTGCTAATCTTTCTAGGACCTCACTTTTCAAGGACCACTTCAATGAGATCATTAATGTTCTAATAAGGAGAGACAATACTTTTTTCATTAAAAGGAGTGCAAGTATCTCTAAAATCAGTTAACTTTATCATAATTTATAGTAAAACACAAAAAGTACAATAAAGTGTGAATTGTGCACTAGTACAATAAGAGTACAATCATTTTCATTTTATGAAAAATATAATTTTTCAGTGACTTAGTTACCCATTTCAGCTTTGTCACCCATAAAATAGAAATTCAAGTGTAAGTATATACAAAAGCTGAAAAAATATTTTTCAAATATCCAGAACTGTATACCATATTCATATTTTGCTTAAAATTTCCTTTAATTTGATACTGCACTTGGGACTTTTGCACTTCTTCAAAATTTTGACCCCTCACATGTTTGCCTCCTACCCCTACTTTTTGTGGGATCAATCTAAAAAACAATAGGCCTCTATATAGTAAACGTATGGACACTCATGGGAAGTTTCATGAAAATCGTCTGATGTGTTCAAACGTTATTGTGAAACATACTCCCAACAGAAGACAAACAGACAAACGCCAAACAGTCAAGTTAAAACTGAGAACTTGCTTTGTTCATTGAATTATTATCTTTGCCCATTTTTTGATTGTCAACTCAGACATTTAGCACATTTCACTCTAACCTAATGATTTGCCTAATTCTTATCTTTGACAGAGGGAAAACAGGCTACAATGCTATTTAAAATCTTTAAGTTTCCACTGTCAGGCACTTAAATACAATTTTGAAGATTAATGCCTTCTTCACAGTGTTTGTTCTTTTAGCAGGAGAATTACTGGAGACAGATACCGCCACTATAACTACCCATACTTAGATCAAAGTCATTATATTTTTTTTAATGCTCGTGTGTCTGTTCCTGTGATTTGTGTGGCAACAACTTGTAACATTAACTTAGGCTGCCTCTTGATTTAATAATAACTAACTTTTCTGACACTCAAGTGAATACTGTTAAGATGAGTGCTGACTCTGGAGCAGAATATTGTGTTCCCAAATTTGTGAATATCATTGTCTCATGTCAGTCTAAAACTATTAAAGATTTGCAAACCAACTTATCAGGCTTTATATTAACGAGATGATCAAGACGAGCTTGTTCAAATAACTTACTGGTTAAACATCGAATAGTGGTGTTCATCTTTGTCTTAGTAGCATTATACATGGTAGAAAAAACATGCTTACTATGAGGTTATATGTTTTAAATACATTTATGTATGTGGCAGTATAAATGTATACAAACGAGAGAATGAAAGATCGAACAAGACACTACCTGCTCCGAACATTCCTCCAATATACGCATGCCTCTCGTCAAAACCTTTTTGAACAATTGCATTGATGAATGGAGACCCATGGAAGAGCAACCTCTCATTTGCCAAGTTACCATTTTCTTCTGCTACTTCAGAACGTCTATGATTATATCTTTCCCATAACTTGCGATTCTGAACTTTTTGGATCTGAAAAATTCATTTAAGCAATATATTTTTGAAGCTTAAATACCAGAAAAATTTCAGTACTAGTATTGTTTACTTTTGTGACAATTTATCCAATATACTGTATTTTAAACTGTAATGGGGCAAACTAAAGGGGGTTTGTAATTTCAGTAAATTCATTTTAACCATCTGTAGACGACCTTTGAGGTAACTCTTGTTATTTACCCAGAGTGTACTTTTGGTCACTGACTATAGCTCCGTGATAGGTACGACACAGCACAGGAATGTTTATTGTCGGTAGGGTGAGTATTTGTGTGTATGAGCGCACGTGTGTGCCGCCTTTTGCAACGTAGAATTTACCACGAGGCGATGATGCTTACTGACTTCTGTTACGTCAGGATAATTAAGAAATTTGACAACCAATTACAAAGGAGTATGGACCTGTTTCTGGTTGAAAAACGAGGGCAGGTGGTCGGGCGAAGACGTTTAGCCATTTTGAGATGCGGCAGTTGGCGTCACTTCTCAGTACCGCGCGGTTCCATGTAATAGTGCTCGCGAGCCAAAATCTAGTCATTTTTGAAATGTACTAATAAATATCAGTGAATAACAGTGGAGAGTGCGACAGTAACAACAGAAAAATAGTGTCAAAATTCCAAAGCAATTAAAACAACGTTCGGAGCATTTAAGTGTAAAACAGTGGCGGACAACCAGTGGTGTAACAGAGAACCACGTGCAGGATGAGTACCTAATTTAATTTGTATTTGGCCAATACAAAGAATAATCCCATTTCAAAATTGAAAAAATTATCAATTATAATCAGGGGGAGAGATGAATTAAGGGGTGATAAAGAGAGAGTGTGTGTGTGAAAAGCAAGTACTGGAATGCCTTCTATTATAGCCATATATATATATTCTATAAATAAGTTAACTAATGTTTGTAGGAAATGTACAAGACATGAGAAGAATTAACCTTTTGTAAAGAATGCAGAGAGAAAGAAAGTATGTTAGAGTTAATTGGAATAAAAGAGTTTGTTTAAATTTGGTAAATGAGAGTTAATAATTATTACATAACAAAACCCAGTAACCACTTTTACAGGTCACGAGTTCGTATATAGAACCCTGGACTAACATAAGGTAAGAACTAAAAGTAAATATTGGAAGTTGAGTTTTTGGGTGGTTTTATGTTTTCCAAAATTTATTAATAAATAAAACGTTACAAAACCATCTCAATCAGTTTTTATTTTAAAGTTCCCAAGACTTAGAGTTTGCATGTGTGTGCAAGGTGCACATGGTTACAAAAAATTCATCTTACACAGTAGTAATTATGCTATCTTAAAAATTTGCAGCATTGTCAATGACAAGCATTTCACTACAGCTGTGTGTACATTACTTTTACTTGTGGAAAACAAGGTTTGCTAGAAACTGAATCACGAGTGAACTTCTTACATGTAGGCAAATTAACTCACACAATCAATACATACATATGTACTGGACAAAATCTCAGTCATGTCATAAACAGACAAATACCGGCAAAATGGTATAGTGAATATAAAACAGGACACAATCTAAAAAAATCTGAAATAAACAAAAACTGTGCAACTTCTTACTGAGACTGGGAGGGCCTCATTGAGACAAGGCTTATTCAAGAGATTAAAAAAAGTGTAAAATGATACAAAAGCAGTGAGTAATTCTGATGAATGGAGTCTGTCTACTTGGAGGATTCATTGAGCTTCATACTATTTATACTGCACACAATTTGCAGCAGAACATAAATGACACACTGTAACCAATCTATGTTGGGCCATGCCTTGCATCAAGTAATTATAAAAGTACAGAAATATCAAAGTAGAAAGATTTTTGGCAATAAGGTTCAAGCCACAAATATAATAGCTAATAGATATTTACGATATTGTAATAAAGAAACTTGGGCCCAGGATCACCAAATACATTTTGGCCCATGGTGATTATATAGAAAAATAAATACAACTGTGTTATAGAGATAAGTCACTTCTAAAACAAAATGGTTTAGAAATATTTTCTGTTTTTGTGTCTTTATTATCCAAATACCCCTCATATTATACTATGGGGGACATTTCATAAATAATGCACAAGTTGGCAACACTGCGTAGTGAAGTACGCGTCGATAGTGATTGTTACGTCAGTTGTAGTTCAAGGCTTGAGGAAGAAGCACGTGCTTTTGTTTCATCACTACCGTGTATTGTTTTTTAATAATGCGATTTAGAATAGGAGCCTGCACCGGTCTCGGGTACTGTGACTGTTGAGGATCAAAGATCATACATTAAGATCGAAACTTTACGTGGCAAAAACCCAACCGAAATTCACAATGCTTTAAGTGAAGTGTGCGGTGGGTTAACAGTGGACTGTAGTACAGTTTCTCGCTGGGCAAATCATTTTCTTGAAGGTCGTGTAAGCATAAACGACGACGCAAGACCAGGAAGGCCGAAAACAGCAACAGATGAAAGAAGTGTGAAACTTGTGGCAGATGCTCTTGAAGAAGATCATCGTGTGACATGTGAGAAAATTTCTGAAGCCACAGGAATTTCAACAACGTCCGTATTCCGAATTCTGACACAAAATTTGAACAAGAGAAAAATTTCTGCGCGATGGGTCCCTCACTGCTTGAGTGCTGAACAGAAGCAATGTCGCCTTTATTTTTTAATACGGTTGGGAAGTGTTACCTCATCCACCCTACAGTCCTGACATGAGTCCTCCAGACTTTGACTTATTCCCAAAGTTGAAACAACCCATGAGAGGACATCGTTATTCATCTCTTGAAGAGCTTTCTGCCGCTGTTACCCAAGCCGTTCGTCAGATGAACAAAGATGGCGTATTAGATGGAATTTCAAAGCTTTCTACACGTTGGAACACGGCAATTGAGAAGCAGGAAGACTATATTGAAGTATTGTAAAGAGATGTCAGAAAATAAACATGTAAGCAAATACAAAAAAAATTATGTACATTATTTATGAAATGACCCTTGTATAATACTGTACTAATAAAAATTTATGAATAGTAGTTTTTTTACTGTTTCATGTATACACATATTATTCTCTATTTTCTATGCTACTAAGTTTTTCTGATAAATCAAAAATTACATCTTACCCTAATCACATTGTATCTGCTGAATATTCCACCAGAATGACCATTGTCCCTATGTTCTCTAACTGTTGCTTGCATCTCAGTCTCCACAGCAAGAAATTCTTTATCTTCACTTAACAGATCTACAAGTAGTGTAGCAGGATTTGATGAAATGCTGCCACTAAGATCTGTAACATTCCTATTATTGAATACTTTATTTTTGCCACCACCTACATTACACATTTACACCACATAGATTAACATGGACACAGCCACACTATTTATGCGTATAATGTACTACGGCTCAAGGAATGTATATTTAAATGAATTTGAATTTCATTCCTTCATTAGAATAGTAGAAAGGTGGATTCTGAGTGCTAATGAAAAAACGATGATGCAGTATGTAAATGTTGTTATGTGTATTCAGACGTTAAGTATCATTTGGCACCAATGTGGTGGTAAACCTTCTTTAGATTATACCAGCTTAAGGTAGCTGCTCATTAGTTTGCCTATGAATGAGATAGGCTGGACACCCACTGGGTGACGCTGCAGGTGGTGGATAATGAATTGTTACTCTGGCCCTTATTGGTGACGTTATGGTACCAACTGCAGCTGGGGTAAACAAAATCTAGTATCTTATCTTTCTTTCACCTAGTATTACTTATTACTACTACTGACTTATATATTACGTGTCTGTTCTATGTCCTATTGGCCTCCTTCGGCCGCCTCTTCTTTTCTTATACCCTCAATGCCAATGTAGGATTATTTTTTGTTTCTCAATTCTTGTTACATGCTAATACAAGCAAGAGACAAAAGAATGTTAGGAATGACTATCCATGTGGCAGTCCAGGCAGTTGTCTGACAAAGCCATTCTCAACAGAGGCTGGCCTGATTGATTCTTCGGGCAGGGCATGGGATTAAACAATTGCTTATGGAACCCCCTTTAGGAAGCACTATTTGGTATCAGAGGCAGAGATTCAGTTCCATTCGCTGTTAATCTCTACAAGGAAATCAGAATTTACATCTGGTCAATTAAATTGAATCATTCTTTCAGTATAGACTTTCATTCAAGAAAATTCTATTATAAACTCAAAATGAGGTTATACTGTAGAACACACAACAAGTTCTTACAATCAAATGCTGCAAAGCCTCAAAATCCTGTTGGTGTACGCTAGCACAAAGTATGAAGTAGAAAGTAGAGTTGAAGACTTTAGTGATGAAGAACTTTTATAGAGACTAAGGGAAAGTAAGATTAAATAAACTAGGAAGACAAAAAAACAACAAAAAGCATCTGCATATACAATGTTGATGCAATTAAAAATATTACCTGCAGAAAAACTGCAGTGGATTGAAAAGTGAATCCTGTAAGTGGATTGAAAAGAAAGATCTGTTACCATCATCTGTTAATGTGGTTAATGTAAGAAAGTATGATGATATCTATTGTTACGAGAAGCCTACCGAACAACCCAGAACATTCTCCACTCCCCCTGTCAAGTGTGGCAGCTGTTGCGTCAGTCAACTACGTGATTCTACTGAGTTCCAAGAACACTTGAGATACTACGCATTAAGCTGGCGGCGGCGTGCAGTTAAGGAGGGAAAGCTCTACTGGGCCTCAGCGTGGCGTATATAAAGCCATAGCAGCCGGGTTGTCGTTCAGTTACGTGAGCGACTTTCGCTAGTGCGGACTGAGTGCTTGTCAAAGTGAAGAATTATTGTGTTATGTGTTTTATAATTGTGCAAGACTCTATTAGTAGACACTGTTATTGCGTGTGAATGTGAACAATTTTTATATGATTTGTTGTAAGAGACGGTGTTGTTAATTACGAACTGTTTAACTGTGAAAATTAAAGCTGGTGATTAGTGACTTAATTGGTGTCTTGTATTTTGTTTCCACTGTACCTACGATGATCAAGTAGACCGCCGTAACAGTGGTGTCAGAACTGGGATAGAACGGTTAACAGTGGAAACAGGACATTTTTTAGAAGAGTGGTGTTGGTGGTAGTAGCTAAAAATAAAATGGATACCAGTCAGATGATAGAAGCATTCCGAGCAATGCTACAGTAAAGACAGGAACAACAAAAAGAAGAATTTAGTCGTCAAGAAGGTGACGTTAAGGCGTTCGTACAAGAGGATACTGCTGCAAAATTCGTCCTGTTACAAGGTGAGCTGAACAAACAAGTTGACAGAATATCTGAAATAGAAAAATCTGTGTCAACTATGAAAACAAGTATGTCAAGTTTAGAAGATTCTATTACAAATGCAATAAAACAAATTAAAAAGGAAGTCAATAATGAAATACCATTAATAAATGCTGAAGAAGATTCAAAATATCAGAGAAACCAACCTGTAGTAGGGCCAGTTTATGCAAAGGCTCCAACGTTTGATGGAAGCTCATTGGGCAACTTATAGTCGCCAATTTGAAGCTGCCGCTCGCTTAAATAAATGGACGGAAGAAAAGAAAGGACTTTCACTAATTCTTGCTTTAAACGGGCCTGCCTCAGAACTAATACAGAAAGTGCCATCTGACAGAACAACTATGCTGAATTAACAAAAGCTCTGGAATTACGGTACGGTGACCAGCATTTGTGCGAAGTGTACCGTTATAACATCACCAAATTCAGATCATATTTGATATCTATAAGTATGTAAGAAATGCTACAAAGTAATATATTTTGATAAATAAATAATGAAGAGAATAAAAATATAAAATGTAATTAAGAAAGAAGGAGGAAGAATGGTAAACCAAAAGTGATTATTAAATAAAATTATAGACTAGACTGACAGACAAATGACTGACCCAACCCCAGAGATTGGCCAGATAAAAACCAAATTAAAGTGAAACAAGATGGAAGTGAAGGAGAAGAAAAATGAAAATAAAAATGGAACAAACCAAATATAAAGGAGATAAAGTGAAACAAGATGATAAAACATGTAATGAATTACCTCGACACCTCTTCACCATACCGTCCCGCCCACCCTCGTCTCGTGTGTAAGTGGGTGGGTAGACATATAGTATAGAATAGCGAAGGGGGGAATGATACAATCAAATATCATAACGGAAACGAAACCGGTAAATAACCAATATAAAAAATAGACATTAGTATTGACTAAGTGACAAATGTAATTTGTGACAGTACGAAAATCTTGATGTCGGAATTATGGTATGAGTGGTAGCAAATTATCGTATTTTATTGTTTTACACACACACATACATGGGTAGGATTTTTTCCCTTTGTAAAGAGACAACGATGCAGATTTCAGCAGAGCAAAACGATTCCAAGGTCAGGAGCGGACGTGTGAAGCCGAGCATACACAATGGCGTTATAAGTGGAAACAAACTTTCAATATCCCTTCTCATTGGTCCATAAAGCGGGACGTCATTAAAATACGAAGATGACCTAACAACAATGACATGATAACAGGGCGTGAGCCAAATTGAAACAAAAGACAATGACGTGGATGCGCTAACACATACGCAAAATATGTGCTTTGCATCCGCCCAGTCAACTGCAAGTCGTCATACAGTAAACACGTATTAAAGTGTACTGGTGCTAAATAGGCCAGAAATAGTGTTTATCAATAGTTAAAAGATGTAAAAGTCAGCAAAATATAGTTCAACTAAATAACAGTCTAACAATGTAGAGTCAGTGCCAACAAGACAGACAATCAGAATCAAAATACGCCGAACATCAGGTGAACCATGGGCAGCATCTGAACCACACGGAAACCTCAACATTTCAGGAAAGTGCAACATTTAAATAATACCTTTTTTTACAAAGCAATCGAGCTTGAGAATATGAACAGCAAAATTTACTAATTCAAAATTTTTAAAGATGTAATGAGAGAGAGAGTGATTGAAATTGTGAGAAAACAGGACGGCCGTCTTTTTTAAAAGAGGCGTTGGTTTGTGTTCAATAACCCTATTCAGTGATAATATTAGGAAAATTAAATAATGCAGTATAAAATGTTCTTTTTATGTAATAGAAGTAAAGAGAGAATAATTATGGGAAACGTAAGATATTAATAAGGAGCGGAAGCTAACTAGCCGCCATGTTGTAGGTGCGGTATAAGTCGCCATTTGTATTTTGAATATTAATTATGCAAAGGAAGTAACAATTAAACAAAGTTTTTTTTTTACCTTTCAATGGTAATCAGTCTTATTATTTCGTACAACCCAAATGTTTCTGCACTTTCACTTAACGAACTTTGGGCCCTGGGTACAAAACAGATATGTGTGGTAGCATGAGTCTACGGAAGTGTGATCAACACGTGGTGAGTACCATAAGTAAATATTGTTTTACATATTTATGTATTTATATAAATGTATTTATGTGAGCGAGTTAACAAATGGCGACCGAACGGTGACTTTATATAAAAAATAAATTTATATAATTAAGTCAAAGAGCAGAGACAAGCGGGTGCCGAAATGATAAAACAGCATAAGAGGTTATGTTAGTAGAATACAAAGCAACTGAAAATAAACAATCGTTTATTATTTAAAAGTTATTATTATTATAAGCAAAATGGCAAACAATAACGAAAACATTAGTATAAATAATACATCAACAGAGTCGCTGTTATTAAATGAACCACAAGCTAATTCAACACCCATTAAAAGTAATAAAGTGTCATTGGAAGACCTTTTTCAGTTGATGAAGATACAGAATAATGAGTTAAAAGAGCAGAGCATTAAGTTCGATACAAAATTAGATAATTTCAATAATAAATTAAACCAGTTTGATGAACAATTTAATGATATCAAAAAAGAAATTAAAAACAAAGTTGTAATTTTGACGAAAGAATAAACGAAATAGAAATACAGTGTGACAGTATTCAAAAACAAACAGAAACCAGTAACGAGCAATTTCATAACAAAATAAGTAAGTTAAACGACAAAATTAAGCAAATCAATGAGACAGTTCAGAACCAAATAGAAACACAATATGAAAAAATAGAGAATAAATGTTTAACCACAGTTAATGAGCAGATAGAGAGTAGAACTAGATGTGAGGTAAATAAACAAATAGAAACGAAAACTAGTGTTTTACAAAATAAAATAAAGAAATGTGAATTAAATGTAATAGACATAACCAAAAATATTGAAATAATAGACCAAACAGTATCAAAACATGAGAATAATGCTAGTGATAGAATGAGCATGTTACAAAGTAAGATTAAAGAAATTGATGACCTAGCTATACAAAACAACAATAATATGCATGTTAAATGTGATGTGATTGAAAATGATTTAATGAAAATGAAAAATGAGTTACGGGGGGAAATTCAGAAAAAGATTACCGGTATTACAGAAAGAATAATCGTGACTAGGGACATGTACAATGAAATAGTTAGAAAATTTTAACCATGAGAACAGAGTAATACACCCTATGAGATTTTTAAACCGACACGAGAGTATAATCATTTTAGTAACCATAACTGGGAAATACAACTAACAAAAATCATAAAATGCTTTAGGGGTAATTCGATAATATGGGCGGAGGCGCACAGAGTATAATGGGACAATTTTGAAACTTTCGAGAGGGCATTTAAAGATAAATTTTGGCCGGAAGAAGAACAAGAGAGTTTAAGAAGTTGTATTATGGGGGTAGGTAACTTCGTAGGACATAATAATATAACGATGTATGTGACAAAGCTGTATAACGAGGCAAAATACCTCGAACCGCCTATACCGTTCAAATCATTCGTCAGATATGTGAGTAAACATCTACCTAGAGAAGCACAGATTACCTTAATGACGAAGGAGATAGAGAATTTAAGCGAATTAGAACGAATGTTAGACATTTTACAGAGTATTAGGGATCGTGAAACAGTTAGACGACCAATACAGAATAACCACAATAATAGTAACATGGAATTTAACCGACCTAGGAATAATTATCAGGGAAATAATGATAATAATAATAATAATTATAGACATAGAAATAATTTCCAGCAATCAGGTGAGTGGAGTTGTTCTAGCTGCAGGAGAGAGAACTACGCCTACAGACAACAGTGTTTCCGGTGTAAACTACCGAAAGAAGAGCAGAGGAGGAGAGAACACACGAAACAGTATACACCAACTGACAGAGGAACACCGAGTACCAGCGGGACATCAAACCACAAACAAGGACGACTGAGTGGTCAACAACAACAAAATATGAACGACACTGGACGACAGCCGGAAAACTAAAACCAACAGTGGTAGCAGGGACCCGACCACTGTTCAGAGAAGCGCATGAGGTCCAACCAACAGAAGACATCCAGAGTAACGTCATCAAGACGGACATAGTAGCTGATTTGTTAGAGGAGGAGAACAATACTACGACGGAGGTAAGAGCAGGATTAACGGAAATCCAGGTAACTATAGAAGGTAAGCATTTTAGAACACTGGTTGATACCGGGAGTGAAATTTCAGTTAGAGCAGAGAATATTTTAAGTGATTTAAGAGAATTTAACAAGAATATTCCAATTTTGCCAGTAGCAGGGGTTACGGTGATAGGAGTCACAGGGGTACAAAGCAAGCGTGTGACGAAACAGATACATTTGAACTTTTTGATTGATGGTATAGATTTTGATAATCAATTTTTGGTAGTTAAGGGTTTGAGTTTAGACATTATTTTGGGTAACGATTTTTTACAGAGGAATAGAGCGGTGATAAATTTTAAAGAAAAAGTGATAGAATTAGATGGGGGTGACCGGTCGGTGAGAGTTAATTTTGAAAGGGTGATAGATAGGGTTAGAACCACTGGTGTAAAGTTACTAAAGAAAGGAGTAGATGAGAATAATATCGATACTAGAATTAATTGGTGTAGAGAGGCGGAGTATATTTATGATGATGATACCGAAATGAGTAATATTAATGATGCAGTGTGGGAGATAAGGGCAGATAAATTTTGTAGTGAAGAGTCCGGTGTAGGGAGTGGCCAGCGTGCGGCATTATGGCAGGTAATAGAGCAGTTTAAGGGAGTGTTTGCCGATGTACCAGGTAGGGCAAAAGATTATGAATGTATGTTACAGATAAGGGAACACACACCATTCATGCAACGGAGTTATCCTGTGCCTTACTCCAAAAGACGAGCGGTGCAAGAGGTGTTAGATAAAATGCTGGAAGGAGAAATTATAGAGAGATCAGTATCGCCCTACTCGAATCCATTGGTGGTAGTAATCAAGAAGGACGGCAGAGTCAGATTGTGTTTGGATGCGAGACGAATAAACCAGATCATAATACCCGACCGAGAGTCACCAGAAGCGATTAATGAGATATTCCAGAAATTCAGCGGCGTGAAGTATATGACATCGCTGGACCTTACTGCAGGATATTGGCAGGTACCATTAGCTGAGGTGAGTAGAAACTACACCGCATTTTTATTCAATGGAAAGAATTACCAGTTTAGGAGACTACCTTTTGGATTAAATACCAGTGTGGCAAGTTTCATCAAATGTTTGGATAAAATTTTGAGACCTAAGGACTTGGATTTCTTGACAGTTTATGTAGACGATATTCTGATTGCATCCAGGTCTTTCGAGGACCATTTGGAACATTTAAGGTATGTACTGACGAAATTGGAGACAGGAGGACTTACGGTGAATTGGGACAAATCGAAATTTTTACAAACGGAGATTAACTTTTTAGGTTTCATCATCACGTCAGCAGGGATCTCAGCAAACCCGGACAAGGTCGAATCTATCATGCGCTTCCCTGAACCAAGGAACATAAAGCAACTTCAGAGTTTTCTCGGGCTGTGCAACTTCTACAGGAAATTTCAAAGGAACTACGCACACGTGACAGCACGGAAACGCGACAATGGAAATGGGGCGACATAGAGCGTGGGGCTTTTGAGGAAATCAAGAGGAGATTTAGTGAGATGATTATGATGAACCACCCGGATTTTGAAAAAGTGTTCTATTTACAGACGGACGCCAGTAATGTAGCCGTTGGCGCGGAGCTGTATCAAGAGGATGAGGAAAAGGAACACCTCACTATAACCTTCGCGAGTAGATCACTGCTGCCAGCGGAAAAGAATTATACAACGACTGAAAAGGAACTACTTAGTATTGTATTCGCCGTTGGAAAATTCAGAACTTACATTTTGGGAAACAGGACAATCATCCGAACGGATCACAAGGCGTTATCCTTTCTGAACACTTGCAAGCTTGCTCACAGCCGTCTAACAAGATGGGTGCTTGTGCTACAGGAGTACAACTTCGAGTGGGAATACATCAAAGGGACAGAGAACAAGGTACCCGACACTCTTTCCAGAGTAGATTGTGAATACAACAAAACAGGTAGGGATATAAAGGAAATCGAAATTTTTAAAATTAGTAGGGAGGATAAGATCTTTGGAGAAGAGTTGAAGGATATCAGGACCATGCAAAGAGCAGATGGTAAGTCGGGGAAGATAATAAACAGCTTAGAAACGGAGTTAGAGGAGTCAGAATACAGCCAATTTTTCCAAGTTTACAAAGGATTATTATTTAAAAGGGTAGTAGGGGGTGAGCGTGACTGGAAACTAGTAGTACGAGAAGAGTTGGAAGAGAAGATTATTTGGGATTGTCATTTTAGATACGGTCATTTTGGGGCGAAAAAGTGTGTTAATGTGTTGAAAGAATCATGTTTTCAGGAATATGGAGAGACGAGTGAGGAAATTGCTCAGGAGTTGTGATTTGTGTCAGAAATCGAAGGTAGTAAACTACAGGGTTGAAGGTGAGTTGAATTTTATAAGGGTAGAGAGACCATTTGATTTAGTTGCTGTGGATTTGTTTGGACCATTGCCGAGGGGTAGAGGCGGAGTTGTGTATATTTTTGTATTACTTGACACTTTTTCGAAATATGTGAAATTGTATAGCGTAAAGAGAGCTACCAGCAAGGTATTGAGTGAGAAGGTGACTAAAGATTATATGATTCACGTGGGTAAGCCGAAGGTGATTTTGTCAGACCATGGGCCACAGTTCATCAGTGGGAAATGGCGCCAGACTTTAGGATGGGAAGGAATCATCACGAAGCATACGGCTGTGTACCATCCCAGTCAAACCAGGCTGAGCGTGTAATGAGAGAGATAGGCAGGATCTTTAGAGCCTATTGTCACGCTAAACACAGTGAGTGGCCGTTGTATGTAAAAAGGGTAGAAAATTGGCTGAACAGTACCACCCACGAGTCCACCGGCTATACACCTCACGAATTGGTAAAGGGAACACGCCCCCCAAGAATTTTAGAGCAGCTGCTTGATTATCCAACGGAGAGCGAGCGTACGGATGTAAGCATTAAGATCCGGTTGGCCAACAAGAGTTTGTTAAGCAAGGGTGAACGGAGAAAACGTAGGCACGACGCAAAAGGTAAGTGGGTAAAATAGGAAAGCGGACAGTTGGTATTAGTAAGGAGGCACAACTTATCGAGCGCTCAAGACAAGGAAATTAAGAAGTTCTTCCTGCTCTACGAAGGACCTTACGAGATAGTAGGAATCAAAATGAAAAATTCATATGTGTTGCAGGACAGGGAGACTAGGGAGATAGTAGGAACACACAATGCAACAAATTTAAAGTTATATTGGTCATCGTAGATAGGCGATAATGGGTTTATATTAGAGCATGAATGAGTTTAAATGTTAATATTTATGTTTCCAGGAGGGACACTCCCCCATTTTCGGGCGATCACAGATTCACCACCTCTGATCGTGGATTTTGGCTAAGGAGGCAGACCATGGTTGGCAGTAGCCTCAGCAGCGGGGTGAAACTAACAGTGGTCTGGCTCCACAAAAAGGTGTGAGTAGAAATTTTAACGTACACGAACGGGGAGGGGGACCCAGAGTTCGTGGAAAGATAGTCTTATAAAAAAAAAAAAAAAATGTGTTCCACGAACAAAAGTAGTTTCATTTAGAAATTATGAAACGAAATGTTTAAAATTATTGTAATTTAAATGGTAAAAATTTTCAAGTGCTTGTCTTACTTTAGAAAACAAGGGAATGTATGTTATCTTAATGTAAACCTATCAGATGATCCATTGTTGTAATTCCTATTTTGTCTTGGAAGAAATTGTCAGTGAAAGTAAAAGCTTGAACTTGCAAAGTGTCTATGTGAAAATTTTTAAATAATTAAAGAACTTGTTTTTGAGCAAGGTTAGAAGGTGTTTTATAGTTGTTTGATGTTAGTGAAAATGTAAGTAAAAAATGGACTGTAAGGACAGCATATGTAGGAGGAATTAAGTTAGAATTAATTAGGCTAGTGCGGTAGTGGCATGTGCTGCCGTAGCTAGCGAAGTGGGTTGATGAGTAACGCACAGACCGTTGCCATCATCGGAGGCCTCGAGAAGGCGTGACTACACTGTACAATTTTAATATAATTTTATATTATATGTAATTCTTGACGGTACAGTGTATAAAATGATGTGATGTAAGACATGCTAATGAAGTTGATTTCCCCGCCTTTTCGGGCGATTACTGGCTTACCAGCACTAATCGTGGTTTTGGATAGCGGTCAGCTATGGCCATAAATTAAGAACCTTGACCATAGCTGGCTTGAAATTGGTGTATATTAGAAATCAATGGGGGGTGAATTTAGGGGAAATCCCCGGAACTATGGAACAGCGACTGCCACTTTGTTCGAGTAGGAACAAGAAAAAAGGTGGTAGACCCGTTTTTAGGGCGTATAATCTGTAAATTTAGATATTATGATATCTAGCTTTTATAATGTAACGCAGAAGCAAGGACAAGGAGATGACAAAATTACTCCAAAATTTCAGTCCTTGTGGACGCAACTGGACGCCACAGTCCAGGGGGGGGTCATAGAGTGTGTGGTTAGGAGGTCGTTACGGGGGTAGCGACGGTAAAAATACTAATGTGTTAAAAATATAAAGATAACAGTGGTTTTGAACAAAGAAAGTCGAGTAAAGAAAATAAAGAGTTTGAAGTTGTTTGCCATGATAGTATATGTTTCAATGTTATATGAAGTAAAATAGTAGAGTTAGTGGTTGTTGCTTAAAGAAGTTAAAATTTGTTTTATGTTTAGTATAATAAGCTATTTTCATGTGGTAAAGAGAGTAATTATGGTTGACTGGAGTCAGAGAGTTTTTATAAATGCAGGAATGTTTGAAAAATGGAGAGGGTTTTCTGTCTTAAATCTTGTCTTTGTTATTTGAAAATTTATTAATGGAGCAAACCAATGCCTCAAAACACAAACCAATGCATCTAAGGGGAGACATATCAGTTGTGGATATGGGAATGGATAAGGCCACTATATTAAAATTTGTATTGCATGTTTCAGAGTTTGGTGGTGTTGTGACCGCGGTCCTGAGCTGGCTGGAGCGTCAGAACAGGAACGTTAAGTGCCTCATGGCCTTATGGCGTTGGGATCTCTCCTGAGAAGTCCAGTACGGTCAGATGGTACGATCATCATCATTGGACCAAGGGTAAGTGATTGTATATTTTTTTTTATTAACTACAGGGGGTTGTGGCGACATATCTGAACTGATCCTTTTAGAAAAGTGTGAATGAGTCAATGAAAGTTTTTATGTTTCGACATAAAACCTTTCATTGAGGGGGTTTTGTGACAGTACGAAAATCTTGATGTCGGAATTATGGTATGAGTGGTAGCAAATTATCGTATTTTATTGTTTTACACACACATACATGGGTAGGATTTTTTCACTTTGTAAAGAGACAACGACGCAGATTTCAGCAGAGCAAAACGATTCCAAGGTCAGGAGTGGACGTGTGAAGCCGAGCATACACAATGGCGTTATAAGTGGAAACAAACTTTCAATATCCCTTCTCATTGGTCCATAAAGCGGGACGTCATTAAAATATGAAGATGACCTAACAACAATGACATGATAACAGGGCGTGAGCCAAATTGAAACAAAAGACAATGACGTGGATGCGCTAACACATACGCAAAATATGTGCTTTGCATCCGCCCAGTCAACTACAAGTCGTCATACAGTAAACACGTATTAAAGTGTACTGGTGCTAAATAGGCCAGAAATAGTGTTTATCAATAGTTAAAAGATGTAAAAGTCAGCAAAATATAGTTCAACTAAATAACAGTCTAACAATGTAGAGTCAGTGCCAACAAGACAGACAATCAGAATCAAAATACGCCGAACATCGGGCAAACCATGGGCAGCATCTGAACCACACGGAAACCTCAACATTTCAGGAAAGTGCAACATTTATATAATACCTTTTTTTACAAAGCAATCAAGCTCGAGAATATGAACAGCAAAATTTACTAAATCAAAATTTTTAAAGATGTAATGAGAGAGAGAGAGTGACTGAAATTGTGAGAAAACAGGACGGCCGTCTTTTTTAAAAGAGGCGTTGGTTTGTGTTCAATAACCCTATCCAGTGATAATATTAGGAAAATTAAATAATGCAGTATAAAATGTTCTTTTTATGTAATAGAAGTAAAGAGAGAATAATTATGGGAAACGTAAGATATTAATAAGGAGCGGAAGCTAACTAGCCGCCATGTTGTAGGTGCGGTATAAGCCACCATTTGTATCTTGAATATTAATTATGCAAAGGAAGTAACAATTAAACAAAGTTTTTTTTACCTTTCAATGGTAATCAGTCTTATTATTTCGTACAACCCAAATGTTTCTGCACTTTCACTTAACGAACTTTGGGCCCTGGGTACAAAACAGATATGTGTGGTAGCATGAGTCTACGAAAGTGTGATCAACACGTGGTGAGTACCATAAGTAAATATTGTTTTACATATTTATGTATTTATATAAATGTATTTATGTGAGCGAGTTAACAAAGTAATGTAATTCATAATTAATAAAACCCCGATAAATAAAAATACACTAACTCAAGAATTAGTAGTATATGTAAGTAAGAAATCTAGAAAGACATGAACTTATTAGATAAAAATAATATTTGTAAAGAAAGAGAGAGATAGTGAGATAGTGAGAAATTATACTGAAGTAACTAAGTGACAAAGAAAAATAATAATAGGGATTACCCACTAATAAACACTTACAATAAAAAGTTTAAGAAGTGCCAATAGTGAAAGTGTAAAAACCCCAAAATAATGAGTGAATCAGTGATAAACACTAATTAGTTAAAAGTGAAAGTGAGGAATAAAAAAGGATATTGTAAATGACAGTATGATAAAAAATAGTAATAGATAAGAAAACACTTAGTAAATCAATGATAAAACACTAAATGATTTAATAGTGAACTTATAAGAATTATATAGTTAATGGTAATTAAAAATCGTATTTAGATTAGTTATAAACGAAAGATACGATGTTATTCAGGGGAGAAAGCCCATGTAAGATAAACAGTTTGTGTTACCATGGATTGGAGAAAGAGATTAGTAAAGAAATAAGAAATTAAGAATGCAATCAATAAACACCCTATGTTATAAGGGATAATAGATTAAGTAAGTTTAAAAAGAGTGATGATGTTTCTCACCCAAAATAATGGTAAAGGAATGAAAGATAAACAGTTTGTGTTACCATGGATTGGAGAAAGAGATTAGTAAAGAAATAAGAAATTAAGAATGCAATCAATAAACACCCTATGTTATAAGGGATAATAGATTAAGTAAGTTTAAAAAGAGTGATGATGTTTCTCACCCAAAATAATGGTAAAGGAATGAAATATATGTTAAACCAACAGTACCTAATAACTGGTAAAGAATTGTTCATTTAAATTTATGAATAGGATATGGATGAAGGAAGCATACAGTCCATAGGCCTAGTTGTTATATTTTATGTATTAAAGAATAGTAAATAATAGCCATATTGTTGACGATGGCAAGTCAAATAAATAAGTAGGTAAATCAATTCAGAAATAATAAACACTAGAAAATCAGTTAGGAAATAATAGACAAGCCAAGATATAGAAAATAATCTTGACACATAATCAGTACACAAACAAATTCAAGACACAATAACCAAGACAGGAATCAATTATAACAACAAATCAAAACACTTTGTAGTAAAATGAAATATAATTTGAATAAAATAGGTAAAAATAATCAATGGCTACTTAGGCCTAGGAAATGCCTAACTGTCAATAACAAATAACTGCAAATTGTATAAAATCAACTAGGAAATTAACAAATTTAAGGTGAGTAAATAGCCAAGAATAATCTGTAAATCAGTTTAAAAGAAAAATGTTAGAATAAGGACTTAAAGGAGAAATTTAATTACCAAATATTAAAATATATGTACAAACATTAATATTTTGAAGAACCCGACCTTAAGGGATATCAAAATAATCTTTGAAAGGAAATAATAACAGTAGTGATAATATTTAATATGTAGGGAAGAAGACAGAAGAATAAAAGCAATTAGAAGAGATACAGCTATTTTGAATAAAAATTCAAATTTGATAACAATGGTAATAAACCAAGATTAACCAATCAGAATTAATTGGTAACCATGACGACAGTTGTTTGGTTACGGATTTACCGTTAGATTTCTTTACTTGTAATGTGACGCTCTTGCTGAATAGTCGCCAAATCTTGAACGATCAAAATTCTAATTTAAAACATCAAAATAGTAAACGAAATTACCGCAACTGAACAAGAAGGAAGCAGACAATGACTGAAACCATTTAACTGATGTCGAAGACCAAATGAATAAAAAAGAAATGAATAAATTGCTCCGATTAATTTGAAAAAGGTGCCAGATGCCTTAGACAATTGAAAATTAAATATGATTGCAGCCTAATTCCTTATTACCAGATCAACTGTGTACGCCCAGTCTGCTGATTGTGTTAAGTATCATTTAAATTACCCAAATTTCCGAATAAACTCACTTTAAATATTTCTCACAGTAATCTGAACTCTCACTAAACTGCACATAATTTCTTTCAAAGATTAAAATAAAAAACTATGGCACTGAAAATTTGTCAACTTGTAAAGTTAACCTGTTGTTAGTTTACGAAATTTTGAAACACTTTTACTACACTCCAAGAACAAGTTATAACTACACAGTATATTATTTAAGTTTAACTGATGTAAGGTAGTGTATTTTTATTGTTGTAATCCTTTTATCGTAATCACAAGAATCCAAGACGTTTGAACGAAAATATTTGTATACTACTTCGACAGACGCCATACTTGAATGTCTGTTACGTTCAAAGATCGATCTGTCAAACCCAGAGATTTTGTCTCATATAAATTACCGGTGCAAATGTATTACAAAAGAAAACATAATTTGTATTAACCTGAATAATTAATAATCAACAAATAATAAACAAGTACCGAGTGTAACCACTGTGTTGTAATTTCATTAGGATGGTGTATTATCATTTGTGTACATTTTAGAGAACAGTTAGTATTGATGGCAAGCGCTCACATAGCCAACGCAACGAACTACTGGCTCGATTCAGACGGCCAAGTCGAGGCGGGAACAAATTGAATTCTCCACACCGGCTGAGCTGCGCTTGTCATACAATCATACAATTTTTTAATTGTTTTGATTAAACAATTTGGCGCCACCCGGGATTTTCACACCCCTAGTGAACAACAGGTAAGGACTTCGATACCTGGTTATTCGTACGTTTGCAACGGACATTATCAGCGTAAGTTACGTTCCAAAGCAACGACGGATTGATAAGACACGTTACACCCATTACACTCTGACACTTCTACATTTTACAGAATTTGCTTAGAAAGACGAGAGTTCCATAACACCGTGAACAACTTAAAGTGACGTGACAGCGTTCAGGGGAGAGCCTTCAAGAGTTTGAAGCAAATGTCGACCAACTGACGAGATTGGCTTATCCCGAAAAGTCGGAGGACTTCCGAACGTGGATTGCTCACATTGTGTTTATTGATGGTATCAGAGATAGTAAAGTACAACAAGTGTTAAGAATAGCACGGCATCAGAATAACTCAGATGCTCTTGTTCATGCTCTCCGCTTTGAAGCTGCCAAGTCGGCGACCTACATTAATCAAAGTATGCCATCACGTTGTAGCCAAACGGATTCAACATCACAGTATCATCATAACGGACAGAATAAAGAGACAATTCAAGAACAACAGTTTAAGAAGTCAGCAGCGCCACAACGATCTTTCGAACCAAAGGATAAAGACAGAAGACCGAAGTGTTACAACTGTGGGGAAACATGGTCTTCTCCAAGTAGACTGTTGGGAGAAGAAAATACCGAGAGAAGGGAGTGATCGCACCAATTGGAGAAGTAAAGCACCAGAACAGCACACAGTTTCCACGTTACATAAGACCAGTGGAAACCTGATCGTTAATGGATTTGCGGAAGGTACACAAACATCATTTAGAGTTGACACGGGGGCTACAGTGTCTATTGTGCGCCCTGACTTAATCAGCAACCAACAGCCTCAAATTAGCTCTTGTACAATACAGAGTGTAACTGGAAGTCCCGTCAGTGTGTTAGGAAATATGGATGTACATGTGCGCCTGAGTCTTCTCGAGTTTAGCCACCAAATACTCATTGCAGACATTGTCGATGAAGTGATTCTTGGCACGGACATTATGAATGCCTACAGATTCGTTGTGGACTTGAGAGAGAATGTCCTGAAGGTTGGCCAAGAGAAGATAAAGCTTTGCATGGTTAAAATGTCAGGGTCTACCAACCATTCAATCAAGCAAGTGGCATTGGCCGAAGAAGAAGTCAACAGGTCTGGTCAAGAGGAACCTTTCCTATTCCAGGTGGAAATGGAAGAAGAACTAGCAGAGGAAGTACATATACATGAAATGGCGGAAGAAATGACTGGAAAGCCAACTATGGGTGTCAAGGAAAACCCCTTGTTTGTTCCTGAGTTAATAGAAGCGCCCGGGGGGAAAGTTGCTGAAGATGAAGTTACGCAAGAGGTTGTTGACGAGAACCAAACAGACTTGGATCAGCCAGTGGTATTTAGGTCATCAGTACATGACACAACGGGAGTTATTCCAGCAAAACTAGCGGTTGAGCGGAAGACTCATATTCCTGGGAACTTGACGTTCGGATCACACGAGACTGAATTCGAAGAACAGAAGAACAAGCAAGGACGTCTACGTAGATCGCCTGGCCAAGTAACTCCCCAGAGCTAGGAAACCGCATTAAAACTGGAGAGATTTCAATGCAAAACATATGCACTGCAGATACTGACATTGCCATAAAAATAATTATCTGTATGAAGCAACTGAACTGGGAAAATGTGAGTGCGAATATATTGGAAAACCAACTGTAGGCTCACAGATTTAAAAAAAAAAGTTGCCATAGTAAGAAATTTCTTTGTCCTGAAGGGAACAGCACCCAGCTACATTCATCCTGATATGATTAATTGTCTCGTCATTTGCACTTAATATTAACATTAACCAAACAGTAATAAAGAGATCACTTCCCTCATCACTGGCAATTTAAGTGGACAGACTGGAATGGATTTAAAGAACTTGACATTGAATTGAGGTAACCATTCCACTAAGAACAAATGTACATGCAAGTTGAACAATTAGTAAACAATGTAAACCAAGCTGTGTGGAATAACTAACTGCATTAAAAACAAAAGCACATAATAAAATGGTAGGAAAGTTGAGCACCTAAAGATTAAAGCATACACAGCTGGTTAAACTAGAAGAGATATGGTAATTCAAAACTGAAATAATTATTTACTTCTTACGGGAACTGACATATGACAGGAAACTGATTACTTTCTTTGGAAGTTAACAAGAGTTTAAGACAACCAAAAACAATAATCAACCTGTCCTAAATGATGAAATGTAGACAGAGGAAAATACTGAAAACGCTGGAAGCTTTTGCTATATATCTGCTATACACTTTTCAATCACATCTGGTTGTCCATGAAATACTCAAGAAGTTAAACATGAGGAGGATGGAATAATTAAGCCTATAACTTCTAATGAGGTTCAATTGGACAGGGGCAATTGGAAATACCAGTGGTGTACTGAACTTGCCAATCAACATAGACAACATATCCACATTTATAATCTATTTATTTATACTTATTATTTTATTTAATAAAATTTGATTTTAAAAACTGTATTTTTAGTTTAATTTTAATTGATTCAGCTAATGTATTATTTATGTGGTGTCTATGTTTTCCCAATGATAATTTTCTTGGCCTTTCTTTATATATGAACCATATATAAGACTTGCTGATGAAGATGGTAATTAAAATGGAGACAATTAATGAGATCACCAAGAAACTGTAAAAGTTAGAATATTGTAACTTGTCATTCTTTAAAACACTCTTCGTGTTCAATAAATTAATTAATGTTTGTTACAAAAAAAATTTCATTTTTTTTTTAAGTATATTTAATTTCTTTAATTCAATTAGTTTATTCGTTTAATTTTGGTTTCCCAATTAATGCACTGTTCTTCAAAACTTAAGAATTCGTTGAAGTCTAGACGATCC
The DNA here is from genome assembly GCA_034769895.1 of Magicicada septendecula. Classification (NCBI taxonomy): domain Eukaryota; kingdom Metazoa; phylum Arthropoda; class Insecta; order Hemiptera; family Cicadidae; genus Magicicada; species Magicicada septendecula. Next base: position 1,207,018,038 of record CM068367.1, read on the forward strand.
CTGTCAAACACGGTAAAATTCTACTTTGAATAATTATTAAGTAATGTTGCGTTCGATTGTGGAATCGATTCACCCAGTGGTAGACTAACTGTGAGTCACCTTCTTCAATAAGTTATTTAAATTCTTACTATGTCTTCTTCCTGTTATTAAATGCTGAAATTCATTAAATTATATTTATCTTATAAATAAAACTCTTTTGCTGCATTAACTTTTGGGTTTTTATTTAATTATTTGTTTTACTTCCATGTTCCTTAAGGAAATGGAAGTATGGTGATGGCAAAACAAATCGTGTTCGAGATTATTGCAGATTCTGATTGTACTACACTCAAAACATGAAAAAAAGTCGTTTTTCGAAAAGTGTCTCTGTGTGTGTGTATGTGTGTCTGTAGAATTTTTTTCTATGGCAAACGATAACAGCCGCAAATTCAAACAGAATCAAATAATTTTTTGCATACAGCCCTGATTTGCAGAGTACTGACGACCTATTGTTTTTGGTGAAGATCGGTTGAGGGAAAGGGGTAGTTTACCTGCAACGGTTTTTTTTTAAACAAGGGTAATTGTTTTCTAAGGCAAACGATAACAGCCGCAAATTCAAACAGAATCAACTACTCTTTTGCATACATACCTGAATTGTAGAGTTCTCAAGACCTATTGTTTTTGGTGAAGATCGGTTAAGGGAAAGGGGTAGTTTACCTGCGTTTCATGTTTTAACAAGGGTATTTTATATGGCAAACGATAACAGCCGCAAATTCAAACAGAATCAAATGATTATTTGCATACAGCCGTAAAGTGTAGAGTTCTCAAGACCTATTGATTTTGGTGAAGATCGGTTAAGGGAAGGGGTAGTTTACCTGCTACGTTTTATGTTTTAAAAGGGTATTTTCTATGGCAAACGATAAGAGCCGAAAATTCATACAGAATCAAATAATGTTTTGCACACAGCCCTGATCTGTAGAGTACTCAAGACCTATTGTTTTAGGTGAAGATCGGTTAAGGGAAAGGGGTAGTTTACCTGCAACGTTTTATGTTTTAAAAGGGTATTTTTTATGGCAAACGATAAGACTCGCAAATTCAAACAAAATCAAATAATTGTTTGCACACAGCCCTGAATTGTAGAGTGCTCAGGACCTATTGTTTTTGGTGAAGATCGGGTAAGGGAAAAGGGTAGTTTACCTGCAACGTTTTATGTTTTAAAAGGGTATTTTCTATGGCAAACGATAAGAGCCGCAAATTCAAACAGAATCAAACAATTTTTTGCATACAGCATTGATTTGTAGAGTACACAAGACCTATTGTTTTTGGTGAAGATCGGTTAAGGGAAAGGGGTAGTTTACCGGCAACATTTGTTTTTATCAAGGGTAATTTTTTCTATGGCAAACGATAACAGCCGCAAATTCAAACAGAATCAAATAATGTTTTGCGTACAGCCCTGAATTGTAGAGGACTGAAGATCTGCTGATTTTGGTGAAGATCAGTTTAGAGAAATGGGTAGTTTACCTGCAACGTTTTATGTTTTAACAAGGGTAATTTTTATGGCAAACGATAAGAGTCGCAAGTTGAAACAGAATTAAATAATGTTTTGCATACAGCCCTGATTTGTAGAGTACTCACGACCTATTGTTTTTGGTGAAGATCGGTTGAGGGAAAGGGGTAGTTTACCAGGAACATTTTTTTTAATCAAGGGTAATTGTTTTCTATGGCAAACGATAACAGCCGCAAATTCAAACAGAATCAACTACTCTTTTGCATACAGCCCTGAATTGTAGAGTTCTGAAGACCTATTGTTTTTGGTGAAGATCGGTTAAGGGAAAGGGGTAGTTTACCAGCAACGTTTTATGTTTTAACAAGGGTATTTTATATGGCAAACGATAACAGCCGCAACTTGAAACAGAATCAAATGATTATTTGCATACAGCACTAAATTGTAGAGTTCTCAATACCTTTTGATTTTGGTGAAGATCGGTTAAGGGAAAGGGGAAGTTTACCTGCAACGTTTTATGTTTTAAAAGGGTATTTACTGTGGCAAATGATAAGAGTCGCAAATTCAAACAAAATCAAATACTTTTTTGCATACAGCTCTGTTTTGTAGAGTACTCAAGATCTGTTGTTTTTGGTGAAGATCGGTTAATGGGAAGGGGTAGTTTACCGGCAACGTTTTTCTTATCAAGGGTAATTTTTTTCTATGGCAAACAATAGCCGCAAATTCAAACAGAATCAAATAATTTTTTGCATACAGCATTGATTTGTAGAGTACACAAGACCTATTGTTTTTGGTGAAGATCGGTTAAGGGAAAGGGGTAGTTTACCGGCAACATTTGTTTTTATCAAGGGTAATTTTTTCTATGGCAAACGATAACAGCCGCAAATTCAAACAGAATCAAATAATGTTTTGCGTACAGCCCTGAATTGTAGAGGACTGAAGATCTGCTGATTTTGGTGAAGATCAGTTTAGAGAAATGGGTAGTTTACCTGCAACGTTTTATGTTTTAACAAGGGTAATTTTTTCTATGACGAACGATAACTGCCGTAAATTCAAAGAAAATCAAATATTTTTTTGCATACCTTCCTAAATTGTAGAGAGCTCAAGGCCTGTTGATTTTGGTGAAGTTCGGTAAAGGGAAAGAGGTAGTTTACCTGAAACATGTTATGTTGTAACAAGAGAAATGTTTCCATGACGAACGATAACTGCCGCAAATTGAAACAGAATCAAATATCTTTTTGCATGCATCCCTGCATTGCAGAGGACTGAAGGTCTATTGATTTTGGTGAAGATCGGTTTAGAGAAACGGGTAGTTTACCTGCAACGTTTTATGTTTTAACAAGAGTAAAGTACTTAATTTTGATAAATAAAGTGTCTTGATAAGAAGCTCATAATAATCCACTGTAGAAACGTAGATGAAATATCTATAAATGAAGAGGTTAGGTGAACGGGGTGGGGGTAATTTTCTATAAATGAAAATTATAGTTGAAGGGGGAGGGGAGAATTTTGTGTGTGTACTACGTTATCGGCAACAAAGAAGTAGTTCTTTGTTAAAATTCCTTCCCGGGCTGTTCAGCCGTAGTCCAATGTTTTCTGCAAAACCAGACTTTTCGGCAGTGCCATCGACTTCCATCTCAGTGAAAATCGAGTGCGAAAACGTGAGGTGGTATACGTTAGTGACCACAGTACTGTGGTTTAAGGCTGAAGCAATAAGTAGAAAGAAGTAGTTTCTATGGAAATACTTCATTTCGAATATGATTTTAAATATAAATCTTAGAACATGGAAGTCCTGTATAGTTCTCCATACCGATATTTTAAATTTGAAATGTTACTTACTACATTGACTTTGTCTCTAGGGTCGAGAATTACAATCGTTAGTTCTGTTGAAATTTTTTACAACACTTATATTAATTCTAAGGTTCTTTTTGAACTATTAAAAAAGTCAGAAATGCCGTAGCGAAGTACAATACTTACAAATTAATCTTAATTTCTATCAAAATTTACATGAGAAACTGAATTTTGGTTAAGTAATATTGCATAAATAATGTCCACTTAGTTACTGAAGCTCACTAGCACTGCATGGATTGGTTTGACATGAAAGCGTCACTTCTAAAAGTATTTCATCATGGCCACCATCAAGACGTTCGTTATTGTATTAAAGTTCATACACCAATTTCCCTTAATATGAATGGAATTATATAAAGTTTTTTACTGAAATAATAGTTATTTGTTCGTTTTCTTTCACTGGAGTGTTAATTAATAGTGTCTGTGATGTTTTTTCTTAGTGTGGTGTGATCGATAATGTTGGGTTATATGACAACGGTTTTCTCACCTTGCTGGTTGGCCAAATATTATTATCGGCTATTAGTTTTGCATACTTATTGTGTTCCTTTATGTGTTTCTTCTTTTGTTTCTTATTATTGGTTTTCTGTCTTCTTAAATCTTCATCATTATTATTATTATATTATTATTATTTTTATTTTTATTAATTCCGAATTTTATTTTTTATAACCTTTGTAACGGAACAATTAAGCCCACCTAAGAATATTTTGGGGAAACATAAACATAAATAAATTATAAGGGTAAATTTTATTTGGGAACAATAAACGTAGTATGCCATGTGAGCGAAATAGTGTCAAGGTCACCAACGGAATACAAGCGAGGCAGCTATTTTTAGCCAAATGAACCTTGACCTATGTAAACAGAAGTCACGGTAGATGACATCAAGAGCCTAGCCCAAATACGTCACTTTGGAATTTAGGAGTGTTGGCACCAGCAGTCTGTCAATGCTTGGTTTACAAAGCCAGTCGGCAAATAACATCTAATAACAACGGACGTGAGCCGTTCGCTTGCCCGCCGGCTGAGTACAGTTTTTCATCTCGCCCGTAACAGCAAAATATGTGAATTCACAACATGTATATTATTAATTAAAATGAAGTAACAGTTATGTCTTTAATTAAACGTTTCGGTAAGAGTGGTGAACAAAAAGTGAAAAGGGAAGGTGCGAAATGAAGGCAAATACGTAAGGAGGCTGGACTGTTCTGGACGAAAATTCAGATGAGTAACAAAATGGGGGGTAGAACAATACTTTAATAAGGGCTAAACAAAATTTCAGCATCATTGTATTTTTTAAACTGAGATCTCACATAAGGGAATGGGATGTGTACGAATGTGAGCGTGAATAAAAATTGATAAAATAAGAACGCTGGTTTGCAAAAAAGTAGATTTAATCTGTGTTAAAGTTTTCTTTCTATTTTGAATTTATATACAATTTTTCTAATTTTCATTATATAGACATATAATCATAGAATCAAAGTATTATTGCTTTTTTTATATAGATATTGTTAAAAATCACATCAGAAGTAAGAGAGGGAGAAGGAATATTTTTTGGTAAATGATGGGAGTCGAATGACTTTAAATTGTTTGGTTTTGTAATAAAAAATGAATGGGAATATAAATTCATAATACACGAGATCAAAAGATGTATATAAGAAATCAATCTGTTTTACGGAAATAACCATTCTATTCTTCCGTTTGCCTAACCAAACCCGGGGAATTGGTAAGTAAATTTTTTCTAATAGTTGGTAACAAGTAAAGATGGCGTCCGAAATATGGACGAAAACACAATTGTGTTAATAAGCGAAATTAAAATTAAGAGTGGCTGAAAATTATATTACACCTCGCACACTCAGATTTGATTCTTTAGTAAACTTTCATTCTGCCATAAATAGGGCTGACCCGTTCTTCTTTCGTGCTAACAATACACTGTCAACGTTTTCTTTCGAATTTGAATAGTTTGGCAAATTTTTTCTAATTTCTGATTGGCTATTTGACTGAATTTTGGGGTCACATGACCTGATACTTCTTACAATACATGATTTTTTACACCCTAGTACATAGTACTCTCTATTTGTTTATAGATTATCTTAATAGTTTAAAATAGTTTATCTTACTTAATTTACAGCATGTTATTCTTTTTTTTTATTACAATTAAAATGATACCAAATATGGCCTGTGTGTGTGTCATAATAAATGTTCTGTGTTTTTACAAAATTATGCTGTTTATGCCATTTGGGTCTTTTGACCATCACAAAATCATACCGTATTATACTTCTGGGATTGGTCATTACCTTTGATTTATTAGGGAAAACAATCTAAAATTGGCAATTTTATGGTTTACCTATATTAATTCCTACTGTTTTACACTTTTGGTTAATTTATTTTTATTTTATTTTTTATAAGTTAATTTCTATGTTTAGGTGATTCGTTGCTTGTGTATTGCTTCTGATTGTATTATTTGTTTTTTAGTTAATTTAAAAAATCTTACAATTAAATATAAAATTCCTCTGAAAATTACAAATTACTCTCCTCCTTCTACATTAACATTTTTTAACAAACCATTTAGTCCTATCCCATGCTTCCATGGTTAACATTTTTTAACAAATTTCTTCTAACATCAACATAGATTTTATAACATAGTTAAACATATAACATAACAAAATAAGAACTGGTTATTAATATTAAAATTATTTCTGTCATATCATCTGATATGTTGCTTAACTACTAGTTCCATTCAATTTGACTAGTTATTTACTATAGTAATTAGTTAATACGCCTTAGGTATTAGTGTTCCCTAAAAGAAATAACATTGTTTATCACCAAAATAATTGGGATTCAATTATTTACCTGGCTTATAACTTATGACACCTATGGTCATCAACAAGATTGATTATTATGATAACAAAATTATTCTGAAAAAAATGAAAAAACAATAATAAGCTTAATGCTTCACGTATGAATAGGTAAGTACCCTTGGTTATTAAACATTATTATCCTTCCAAGATTGTTTGTACTCATATTTCTACACTTTACTTTTACATTTGACACTTCACTTTTTTTCCTTTATTTAGTGTAGTTTACACTGGTATCACTTTTCCTTATTTAATATAGTTCACAATACTGTTTTCTTATAAGGTAATTTACATAAAGTGTTCTTATTAACTAATGTATTGAACTTCTTAGTTATGTTGGTTTCTTTATTTCTTTTTAACTTTTTAAGTTTTTTATTATTATTATCATCTTTTTTCCGATTGGGTTTGTCTTAAGTTTACTCCTATGGGCTCATCTGTTTCTGTGATGTTACAGATTACCTCCCCACCAAAACATGATTATTTTTATTAAAAGGAGTTTATTGAAAATAATCTGTTAAAATTAGTTTGCAATGTTCATTCATAACATTTTTTAATTTCGCTCTTATTATAAGTTCCTTTTATCTTATTGTTGTTTAGGTATCCAATAACATAGGTTTGTTTCCATTGTCTTTCTTTATTACGAAGGGTCCTACGTACAGCAGAAGTAGCTTTTTTGCTATCCCCTCGGTACTACTCGGTTGTTGTCAGTTCTTTATCGGTATCTTTTCACCGTTTATGTATATTATGTTGGGAATCCCATTCTTCTCTTGTTTCTTCCTTCTCATATTTGCTTGGTGGTGTACCCTGTTAAATACCTTCTGTAGATTTATTTCTTCTGGTGGTTGTTCTGGAAATGTTATTAATTCAGTTATTTCCCTTGGTGGTGGTCTCATATGTATTAGCTGGTACGGACAGATGCCTAATGTATCATGGTAACACAAATTTAGAAATTCTTCAGTATCTTTCACATATTCGCTCCACCTTCTGTGGTCGTTATGGCAGTAAGTTCGTAGAATCCGTCCTACCTCTCGCAGTACTCTTTCTGCTGGATTGCTGCTGGGATGATAGACGGAGGTCTTGTAGGTCTTTATTCCTCTGCTTGCCATCTCCTCACGCCATCTTCTCCCTCTGAACTGGGTTCCGTGGTCCGTTATTATTGATTCCGGTTTCCCTATCTCTGCTATGTATCAGTTTATTATTACCCTGGTGGATGCTCTGCTTATTTGATATAGCTTGGTGCATTTTGTGAAGTGATCCCAAATAATAACTATGTACTTATGACGTTGTCTTCCTCCACTCCGTGGAAAAGGTCCGCAAATATCTAAAAATACTTTTTCTAATTATCGTTCTGATGTTATTGTGATCAGTGAACCCTCCTTCTTTTCATTGTTTACTTTTACCTTTTGACATAGTTCACACTTCCTTAGCGTTGATCTCACCTTTTTATTCATTCCTTTTATGTAGGTGTGTTCCTCTAATGCTTTAGTTACTTTAGTTGGTCCCATATGTCCATATAGTCTATGGTAAGTCGATATTATTTGCGTTTCAATATTTTTAGGTGTGTACACCTTCCATCTGTTGTCCTCGGTATTTTATTTGGTAAACATTATTTCATTTAACATCTGGTAATAGGGTAACAATTTCATGTAATTGTTTTGAATTCGTTTTTTAACGTGATCTAATTTATTATCTTTCATTTGCTCGTCCTTTATTTGTTTCAATAGGTTGGCTAATTCTTCTCTTTCCGCATACACATGATATATCTTCCCAATATCTTCTTTATCTACCTCAAAAGTGCCCTTATCCAGGTTGATTCGTGATAAGCCATCGGCCACAGTGTTTCGTTTACCCGGGACATACTCCCATGTGATATGGTGTTCTTGGAGCGCCAATATCCACTGTGTGAGCCTGCCATGATGCAATTTACACTTTTGCAACAATGATATCGACTTATGATCTGATCGTATCGTGGTTGGGAAACCTAGGATGTAAGTACGGAACTTATTACATGCAAATACTACACTTAACAATTCTTTCTCCGTCACTGTCTAGTTGCGATCACTGCAGGTTAATGTTCTGCTTGCAAAACTCAATACTAGATGGTTTCCCACATGGTCCTCTTGGTAAAGCTCTGCCCCCAGACTTACATCGCAGTTAATATAAAATCTTCTATTGAAGTCAGGGTGGTGAAGCATAATTTTATCCAGAAATTTGTTTTTGATTATTTTAAAGGTCTCATAATCCTCCTTACTCCATTTCCATTTATGTTTTGTTGACAATAGGTGCTTGAATCTAGCTGTTAGATTTGAATAATTGTTCTGAAATTTTCTGTAGTAATTGCAGACTCCCAAGAATGATTGGAGCTGCCTGAGGTTTTTTGGTGTTGGGAATTTTTGTATTGCAACCATCTTCTCTGGTGATGTCGTGATTCCGTCCTCCGTTAATATAAATCCCAGGAATTGCAGTTCATTTGTAATTAGTTTGGATTTGTCCAATTTCAGTGTAATGTTGTTTTTCATCAATCTATTCAATACTAATTCTACTCGTTCGCAATGTTCCTCCCATGTTGTGGATGTAATTAATAGGTCGTCTACATAGACTGTGGTGAATTCAAGTGCTTCTCTACCCAGGATTTGATCCATACACTTTACGAATATCGCCACGGAGTTTACCAAGCCGAAAGGAAGTCTTTTAAACTGATAGTTTCTGCCTTCAAATATGAATGCTACGTATTGTCTACTATTAGGATGCAGCTCTACCTGCCAGTAACCACATACAGCGTCCCATGTACTCATATACTTGTAGCCTTTGAATCTCTTCATTATTTCCTCTATTTCACCAGGTGAAGTTCGATCATTTATAATATTTTTATTTATTTCCCTGGCATCAAGGCACAGCCGTACCGCCCCATCCTTCTTCTGTACTGCTACTACTGGGCTCGTGTAAGGTGATGAGCTGTATTCTATGATGTCTTGCTCCAACATTCGCAATATCTCCTTCTTGACTACAGGTCTCAAGGATTGTGCTATCAGGTACAATTTCTTATTGAAGTTAATAGGTGAGTGGAATTTTAGTTCGCATACGAAGTTTCTTGCCTTCCCTGGCAAATCGGAAAATACACTTCTGTACTTCTGGTATATTCTGGTGAGCTGTTCCTTTTGTCCTTCTGTGGTTTCCTTCATTTTAGTGGTAGTAAATATGTCGATTTCTGCTAGTTTTCGGTTCCATTCGTCATCTTCTAGTTGGGCTGATTTTCTACCTGGTGTTTTAAAACTCTCTCTCTCCTGATTAAATAGAGTGAATGTTTGTCGACTGTGAGTGGCACATTTACGGCCCTTTATCTCACTCGACCATTCCCCTTTTTCATGGTATAACATTTTTCCGTTGCATATATCGATGACGGCTGAGTGTTGTCGTAATATGTCACACCCCATCATCGCCTTAAATGGTAGTCCTTGTGCTACCATAAACACATAAACACCATTATTATCAGTTGGCCCTGACTGGACACTTCTAGCATTGCTTGTTGCCTGACAGTTTTATTTAATCTTCCTGTTGCTCCCACTATCACCATATTACTTACTGGAAGTGTTGATATTTTTTCTTTACTCTCTTCCTTAATTCTGTTGAATTCCACTACATCTATAAGAGACACATTAGCCCCTGTATCTACCATTATCTCTGACGGTACTCCCTGCAAATCAGCTTGTATAAATACTATTTTATTGTTTCCCTTGTTTGTGGTTGTATCTCCATCCTCTAATAGCTATTGGTGTATATTTTTCAAGTAATTTTGTCTTTTTATTATTTTAATTTGGTTGGTTCCATGATTATTGGTTATCTGCCCGTTTACCCTCTGCAGTGATGGGCCAATTGTAGTTCTCACTACAGACTCAAGTTTCCCACCATTTCCTGTCGTTGAGTACTTGCTGCAGTTTCTTCATTACTTCTGTTGTCTGTCCGGAATTCCCTTCCTACTTCCTGATTTCTTGCGTGGTCTTTGCTACTTCTGCTTCGGTGTGGGTATCTCCTTTCTTCGTTATTTCTATTATTATAGTATCTAGAATTTCGCCCATTATCGAAGCTTCTCCTCCTCGTCCTATTTTGATTGTGATTGTTATTATTTTGATAGTTATTATTATTATTCCGGTTCTGACCTCGATTATTATTGTTATGGTAATTATTATTATTATTGTAACTGCCATTATTATTGTCACCGCTGAGCACATAATTCACCCGTTGGTGCTGGTCTCTGGTTTGGTCCCCTCTGTCTGCGTTTGGCCTCTTGTATTGTCTTCTAGAGCGACGGTAATACCCTTCCTGTTCATAGTTTCCTAACAGTGCCTCCATAGCCCCTATTGTTTTTATCTCTCCATTCAGTCTGGATTGGCTAATTCCATCTTCGAAATGGTATGCTAATTTTGTTATTAGGCATTCTTCGGAGATCCTCGGTTCTAGGTTCCGGACTACACACACCTTCCCCAGGAAGTATGCAGTTGGTGGCTGACCCGTTTGCCTCATATTTTCCGTTACATAAGTTGTCTCTGACTATGTTTTGGACCGACTCTGACCAGTATTTTCCCCTAAATCTTTGTTTGAAACTGTTGTAGTCATTTACCTCATTTCTGATGGCTGATCATCAGTTGTCATTTGTCCCTTTGAATCCTTCATCCAGGAAATTTTTTCTGTTGCTCCACCTGTTTTCTCTTGTTCTGTTGAGCTATTCTGTTATCCTTTCCAGGAATTCTATCGGGTTTCTTCTGTAATCTTTGAAGTATATAGTCTCTCTGTGGTCCGATAATAAATTCTGGTGGCAATGTACTGGCCTACTCTGGACGATTCCCAGTTCTTCTTGGATGTTGCCTACTTGTCCCTTTACTTGGCCTAATTCACCCTTGATGCCTTCAACTGTGCTGGATACTGTTTCATTTATCTTGTCTATTTCCTTTTTGTTTTCTTTCTGTACTTCGTCCATTTTAATTCTCCATGTTACTTACTTGAGTAGTTATATTTTCCCTGAACACTAGGAGTTCCTCATCTGTTTTATTGCCCCTTTGACTAATTGTTTCGTTTAGATTTCTTATTTTCTCGTCAGTGATTTCATTGGTCCTGTCTATTCTTTCATTTATACTTAAATTTATATTATGCATCCTTTCATTTAATTCCCTCAATTCTCCCTTAGTACTTTCATTGGTACTGTCTATCTTTTCATTGATTTTCACAATTTTATTTTCCAAATTCTCGTTCATTTGTCTATTATCTACTGTCATAATAAATGTTCTGTGTTTTTACAAAATTATGCTGTTTATGCCATTTGGGTCTTTTGACCATCACAAAATCATATTATACTTCTAGGATTGGTCATTACCTTTGATTTATTAGGGAAAACAATCAAAAAGTGGCAATTTTATGGTTTACCTATATTAATTCCTACTGTTTTACACTTTTGGTTAATTTATTCTTTAATTTTTTTTATAAGTTAATTTCTATGTTTAGGTGATTCGTTGCTTGTCTGTGTTTTGTTGCTTGTGTATTGCTTCTGGTTATATTATTTGTTTTTTAGTTAATTTAAAAAATCTTACAATTAAATACAAAATTCCTCTGAAAATTACAAATTACTCTCCTCCTTCTACATTAACATTTTTTAACAAACCATTTAGTCCTATCTCATGCTTCCATGGTTAACATTTTTTAAACAAATTTCTTCTAACATCAATATAGATTTTATAACATAGTTAAACATATAAATAACATAAGAACTGGTTATTAATATTAAAATTATTTCTGTCATATCATCTGATATGTTGCTTAACTACTAGTTCCATTCAATTTGACTAGTTATTTACTATAGTAATTAGTTAATAAGCCTTAGGTATTAGTGTTCCCTAAAAGAAATAACATTGTTTATCACCAAAATAATTGTGATTCAATTATTTACCTGGCTTATAACTTATGACAACTATGGTCATCAACAAGATTGATTATTATGATAACAAAATTATTCTGAAAAAAATGAAAAAACAATAATAGGCTTAATGCTTCATGTATGAATAGGTAAGTACCCTTGGTTATTAAACATTATTATCCTTCCAAGATTGTTTGTACTCATTTTATATTTCTCACTTTTGTGTTTCTTCACTCTTTTTTTTCTCTACACTTCACTTTTACATTTGACACTTCACTTTTTTTCCTTTATTTATTGTAGTTTACGCTGGTATCACTTTTCCTTATTTAATATAGTTCACAATACTGTTTTCTTATAAGGTAATTTACATAAAGTTTTCTTATTAACTAATGTATTGTACTTCTTAGTTATGTTGGTTTCTTTATTTCTTTTAACTTTTTAAGTTTTTTATTATTATTATCTTTTTTCCGTATGGGTTTGTCTTAAGTTTACTCCTATGGGCTCATCTGTTTCTGTCACGTTACAATATGAATAAATATTTATCTGTATAAAAAAATAAATAAACTGACAAGGTCATTCCAATTCACTCAAATCAGGATGCAAAATACTTGGAAATATGTGCAATATTACACAGAAAAATGGAAGTCTTACATTAAAAAAAGGAAGTGTCTTAAGTCCATCAATATGTGCTTCTGTTACGATTCACAGACCAGAAACATGGACTGCTAATACCAAAACAATTGAACACTATGAACTGTACAGAGAAATAGAGGAGACTCTCATTTTTGCTAGTTTGACAGCAAGAGACACTGGGAGATCTTAACGATAGCCCTTTGCAAGCTGAGATAAGGCCTGGTATATACTACGGTACTGTTAATCTCAAGATTTGCTCTAGAGAGATATAACTGAAATAAAACTAGAAAACATTCAGTCAGCAGCATGTAGCAAGTGTTAATAATGTATATGTACATTTAGACTGATTTTTTAAAGTATAAAACTGCATGCAAATTGCTGAAGTAATCTTTTGACATCTCCACTGAATACTATTCTCTGGCCCAACTGCTGATGCCTGCAATCAATTACTGAAATTGAAATAGTGACAAAATTAGCAGTGACAAATACTGACATAAAAAATCGAAACAATGCTATCCAACATGGAAACACCACTAAGAAATAAATAATCATGGAAACCAAAATCAACCAATATAGAACAATCAACAATGAAGAAAATTACTTCTAACAATGTAAGGCAACATAACTTTACAAAATACACAACTATTTAGAAGGAACACACACACACACACACACACGCGCGCGCGCGATTATATTAACACGATTTAATTAATTATAATTACAATTACACAGTTTAACACACAAAACTGTCGTTATGCCATAAAGTATTGTTACTTATTCATTAGTAAACGAAGAATATTTCATGTTTCTGCTCATTGCGCGATTATATGAACACAGTTATATGATGAACTGTTAACACTTTCTAGTCTGAGCTAAAGTTACCACTATAATCCTCCAAGTCTGGCTGATTTTGCTTTCTTTCCTGGTACCATATTCCTTAACAATTTTAATATGTACGCCTATACTGAAGTATTATCGGGTAATTAATATTTAAATTCATCCCTGTTCGGGCGTCGACTGAAGTATGTTCAGTTTTTAGATAATTAATTTTGTTCCTTAGTTCAGACTCCAACTGAAACTGTATTGTATTTATTACGTAATACTTGACTTTACGTGTTGCAAGGTTTAACCAGGATATCATTCAGTGTACTTGGCAGAGAATAATAGGCAAATACAAATAAACAAATACATATTCATAAAGTTAATATAAAATATTATTTTATTTTCTTTAACATGACATTCGCTCTTTTTACTGAAGCTATTGTTATACCGTCACCTCTACTTAATACACATGTAATGATGACTTTTGCATCTCGCAACTCCCACTAATACAACCAATTTACATTTTACAAAATCTTAATTACTAAAATTAGACATATTTTTTTATATCCCTAAAATGAACCAATTCTTTGTAATCACACACACACACTCACATTCCAATTACCCCGTTTCTAGATTTTGGAATTTAATGAATTTACTTTTGGAATTTGTTATCTCTTTAGAGATTAATTGTATTTAGGCCTTTATATAAAATGCTGGGTACTCATCCTGTTGTAGGTTCTACGTTGCTATGCTGCCACGTGTCACGCACTGTTTTCACTGTAGTTTGTCCATTTTATTAAATTTAGCTGTCCGCTAATCACTATGATTGGTTTCTTGATCACATTTAGTTTTTAGTTTAGTTTCAACACATTTTATTTATAATTCGGTTCGAATTACTCAGATGACTTACACACACGACCGGCCGGTACTGACACTGGATGTTAAGTGACGCCTCACTACTATGGCTGGCGAGGATTTTTCTTTGGCCTTGTCCACTAGATGTTGGCGGAAATATGATGACGTCTAAGCTCCTTACTGTGACGTTTCGACGGTTCATTGGTTCTTTCGACCGTCGAAAATATTCTATGGCGATACCGCAGGCCGTGGTTCACCATTTCCTTCGTCTTCAAAGACCCGCGATGCAAATTTGTCGTCTCACGCCATTTTTATGTTACGGCGTTTGAGCGTCCCTTTTACTTGTCGGCACGGGTGAGGCGCCCATGCGTGTGGTCTCACATTTTGTACGTGACAATTCTTGAATTTTGTACTGCGCACACCGTTCCAGACTAACGTACGTTTGAAAAGCTCTGCTGTGGTTCTTTGTTCAAGCTGTCATGGGAATTCGCAATGTCAATTTTAATACAGAAATTAATAAAGGAAACCTCCCCATTTTGTCCTATTACAATACATGTATTAAACGTGAAATAAAAATTCAAAATTACTTTATTAAGATTATCACATTAACATATACACAAAGTTGTAAATAAAATAACATTATTTTTTCAATATGTCAATTTTTCATAAAATTAAAACATTGAGAACGCCCAGGTTCTATGGGTAATTTGCAACTCTGTGGTACAATTAGAAACATTCTGGCATACATAAAGGCTTTATATTAATTTTGTTCATTGCTTCGCTCATTTTATTTAGAAAAACAACAATGAACACACACTAATGATGGACACACAATGGAAGAGGTCAGAAACCACGCTGCAAACAAAATGTATAAGCTGTTTAAAAGTCAATTACTTTTATGAAAACTGAAACCAGAGCTCAGCTCACTATACACAATCATATATCATCAATATGAAAGCATTTTGTGATGACTAAACTCAAGAAGTAGCTGTAATGTGATAGTAAGGCGAGCGAATACGTGGCCCGACATATACTCAGGCTTAGACCAGAAAGTGTTAACTTATCTATTATTAATAATGACAATGATAATGATTATGACAACAAGAACAGTATTTATTATTATTATAATACCTAAGTTAACAAAAAATATTACAGTGAGAAATGAACATAGTATGTGACCAAACTAATAATAAAAATGTACCTGATGATGAAGCCAGTTTGTCAATTGCCTTAATCAGTTTATGCCTGTAACCATATGCACTGATCCCAACTTGTTTAAGATCTTCATGACTCATTTCTGCTAAAATATCTAAAGTTATCTGCTCCCGTTCTAACAGTTCTAACAAATGTTCCAGACTCAGACTATGGGAAAAGAGATTTAAAAATTATTTAACACATGGACAACTGAATAAATTCAACAATCAAAATAAGAATAGCAACTCAATAATTTATCAACATATTTCTGTTACTCAATACATTGTATGTTAATACTCGTACCAATTGTGTGTGACACAAATGAATTCAGCAATCGAAGTATCAGTAACTTGAAAATTTACAATATATTTCCATATTAATTTAACACATTTCATATAATAGAGGGTTAATTTCACACACACACACACACACACACACACACACACACACACACACACACACACACACACACACACACACACACACACACACACACACACACACACACACACACACACACACACACACACACGTATGTGCGTATATTATTTACACAATAATCTTAAAACATCTATGATTTCTTCTAAGTACACAAGGCTTCAGAGAACCCCGGATCTATTAAGATATCAATAATGACTGATACATTACAGAGTCTGAACTGGAGTCGAAATGAGACACTTGGGCTTGAGAATGCTGTCTTTTCTTCATCTTCTTGATGAAAATCTAGAAGTATATCTTGTCCAATATAGAAAATCACAGAGTTCCAGACAGTGAGTGAAGAGTATCATGGATATAGATGTAAAATACCCGGGTATTTAAAATTCAAGGTAAATACCCTGGGTATTTACCCGGGTAAATACCCAAAATGGGTAAATACCCGGGTATTTATAAAAATCATTTAAGGCATGACTGTATACATATTAATTATATTTTTATTATTATATTTGTGTTCTAAAACCCAACTGAATATGGCAGTATAAAATTTATTCAGCTCATCAGCTGTTGAATTCTACATTTTGGCATGAACAACCAAGTACTTACGACAGTGGTTGTTTTATTTTTTCCAAATTGAACAGAATTTCAATTTTAATAATCATAAATTAACACTCTTAAAGACATGATGAAATGTAAGCTCTTTTCCATCCAACAATCAATTTTAACTTAATTAAAATTTGAATCCATGGGAACTAGTAAAGATAATTAAAGAATCAAGAAAGCAAAAGCTTATCAAGTAAGAAAGTATTTATTAAACCATTACAATGAAAGAAACATTATAGTAGATTATAGTTTAAAAGTATTTATTAAAACAAATTGATAATTACACAACTGAATCTTCAACACCATTTTCATCTTCATCTGTAACTCCAGCATCACTTTCATCTCTATCTTCCTCTTCAACATCACTTTCATCTTTATCTTCATCTTAAACCATCTCCCCCAAGTTCCTCTAGTAATTTTGTCATGTCATTTCAGCTACCTAACCCACAAGAGAAATTTTATCCATATGTGTATTATTTTTTCAGGTGATAGCCTGGTTCACAATATTTGGCAATCTCATGAGAACATTGTTGGCTGTTTCTCATTTTACAGCAACTTCTGGCAGTAACACCTGCTGTGTTAACTGCCTGGGGTTCAAATATAGAGTACTCTGCCTAGTATGTATATTGGCTTTAACCAGGACAATTTTTGTGTGTGGCATTGTTATAACAACTTGATCCATCACATCCACTGAATTTTGCTGTAGAATGGATTACCACTTCTTGCCTGATGCTTAGAATACTGATTTTGAAGTTATAAAGCAACATGTGTTCTTCGTGTTCACAGCAAGTACTGCTTCATCCATAATGTGGTCTTGGTGATTAAACTCAAGTTGACCTAGGTGTACGTATATCTCCACTTTCATTTTCACAAGACTTCAAGTAGCTACTTTTCTGAAGTGTAATAATTGCATGCTGTCTAGGGGCTTCATTCCTCCAGTTGGTCAGTACACTCCCCATTGTACCAACTCCTGTTAGTTTCCTTGACGCTTGTTTGAATTTACTCTGGACTGGCAACCAGACTTCTATCCTTACCATCTCTTGTACTGTGCTGCCACTCACTAAATCTTTGCTCTGTATATTTTAATGTCTGTGGTGTAATCTTTTATTGCACACACTTTGTGATTGGCCCAACCAGAAACTGATTTGGCTAGGCAGACTCAAACTGCAGTGCATGCACAAGGGCACCTTCACTATTCTGGTATTTTGCGTTCTTAACACTTGCTCCTGTTCACCATCTCTAACAACATCAGTAAATATGTTCACAGCAAACTGCATCTGGAAATTCCCTGGTGCTTCAGGATAAACCATATGTATCAGATTGTTAATACTTGTTTCAAACTCTTGAAGATTCTATGGACTGCTCTTATCTTGCCCTCAGTTGAGCAGTACGCATTGTGTAGCTGCTGATCACTGTATATTAATTCCGAGTTTTATTAAGTCAGTGTACATGTTCTGGCTGTCACATAGGACTTTCTGTTGCAGGACACAGAACGAGCAAAACCGCTTTCTCTTTCTCTGTCCATTGGTTTACGATTCAACAGCTTCAAACTTCTGCAGGCATATCCTCAGTGAATGACTCCATCAAATGTTGGGGCCTTGACATAACTGGTTCTATTACAGTCAAAGTCACTTCCTCTGTTACCTTATTGTCTGCGTCTTTCTCTTATTTTATTATTGGTACTCTCAGCTCAACTAATCATCTTGAAATACATGGCTACACTCATTAACTGTTTGACATTTGTTTTTATTTGTTCTTTTACATTTGCTTTATGGATGACACACATTCTTCTAATTCAGATAATCTTAACTCTTTCCATCACAGATGTCTGACTGTATCCATTTTTTTTTATCACTACTTATCTACACCAACTTCTTTCATGATAACAAATGTTCTCAATGGTCTACTGTAAAAGGTCCTATAACCACTTCTGACACCAAACTGTTATGGCAATCATATGGATCACTATATTTACAACAGTGGAAAATACGACTGAAACAGAGAATCTGATACAACTCCTCTAATACAAGTTTCAATAAACAAAGGGACTCACATTCAACAATTCTTCAAGTTTACAATTATCTAACAAACACAAATACAGGGTGATTCAAAAAGGACTTTACAAATTTGAAAGCATACAGAAATTTATCAGATAACTTACAGAGTCGGTTTGTGACAATATTAAAGAGGTCGAAATATATTAATAGATAAAATACACTGCCAGGACTTACCTGTACTCAGTTGCAATTACTTACCTGTTATTTAAATTTCTCTCAGAAGACCAAGGTCGCCACATTTTTTATAGGTAAAAATATCGAAAACCTTTATACTCCACCTTAAATAAAAGGGACAATTTTGCAATCTGACCACACCCAATTAATAATTCAGAAAGATCCCGGAACGTTAGACGAATCTTGCAGCACAGAAATGAGAAAGTGGTAATGACGAAATAACTTAGACTAACACATAATTACAGTGAATCAAATAGTTTTAATTACTGTTAAGACGGACCAAAATCATTATGACAAGAACATGAGAAAAACAAATTCTGAAATAGGTATATATATATATGCCTTACATTTACATATTTCTTACCCTATACAGGTCAGCCCAGCTGCTCACACACACATTCACACGATTTAGAACCCTTTATTTGAAACACCCCATTTTACTTTAAAACTGTATATAGCTCGAGACACCGCCCGGGTACACGTTTCTTCGTTCGTCAGTTCACGTCACTTTAAATAATTTGCCCGCAGTTCACTGCACTTCTCCCGTATAACCTCCTTATTTCCTTGGGTCCCGGTCGGTAGTAAGTCGGTATTACACTGAGTTATTCATATTTAGAAAGTTTAGACCGACCGGGGCCCGCGGCTCACTAATTACGTCTGTACGCTGTTGTAAGCTCTCGTGGACTCTTAACGTAGACTGTGTAAAATGGACTGCCAGCGGGCGGAAGCTGTAGTTCACTGCCACCTGATTTCGTCGCCGTTCATAGCTGATTTGATGCAGTTTGTTAGCTATGACCATGATACATAGTGGTTGTATCAGTAATGTGTGTCGACGATCTCTAGGCACTGCTGGCTTGATGTCACAAAAAGGGGCGGTGCCTAATTTGCGTATCCTGCAGGTCGGCTTGTTGGTCTCACCCAACGTCGTTTCTGCGCCATTTTTTACAGCGTCAGTTAATTTTCTTTGCGTCCCAACAGCGCGCATACTTGAGTCGTTGCGTACAAGCACATGACCACACACAAGCAGAGTTCGTGGAAATAGAGGGTGGCTGCATACCTTAACTGATTACACAACGTTATATTGCGTTGCTGCCTCGTTACACTGTTCTACTTGCCACGTGTTCTGGTTTGTTGGAAAATAAAACTTTCACAATATTTTGTATAAAAATCCCGAAATGAAATAAAATGAAATACCCCATATTTTTGACACGTTACAATACCCCCTCAATGAGAATTCTTCTGTCCAAAACAGAAGAAATCTCATTGATAAAACCCCTAAGAGGACCGGTGAGGAACTGGTGCCAACAACCCCCTTGTTCTTACTCTTCATGGGTACACGACCCCCCTGGCTCTGCGACTATGGACGCATCTGAACGAGATCACTGGACTTCTCCGTAAGAGATCCCAACACCGAAAAATCGAACAGACACGTACCACGGCGCACCTCACCTTCTAACATGCTACCCCCAAAAATCCATCACCCTGGCTTAGACTATGCCAGATCCTCCACCGATATGTTTCCCCTTGTATGCAAGCTGGGCTACCTTTAGCAGATACTGGGCTCACACACACTCACATTACATACTATAAATTGAAAAATTCTTTAAAATTTTGTTAAACTACCACTCACTGGTTGTCTTTATTTAAAATCAAATCACAAATTTTGTATTTATTTTGAATTATTCTCTTCATTAGGTTTTTCTGTTATTTCTGTTAGTTAAAATAAATCAATTTAAACATTTCTTACAATTAAGACCATCCTTAACCTAACATGTGATTACCTAGAGTCTAACAATACAATGCAATAAAATAATTCAATAAAAATAAACATGATTAGTACACAAACAATAAAATAATCAAAGTTTAAAATCATCCATTAGCTGGCAGGCGAAAAATCAAGATTTTTTTTTCCAAAGAAAATTTTAAATTCAAAATTTCCAAAAAAAATCCTAAATTCCAAAAATTTTAACTTTCTTAAAATATTTTCTTTTTCCCATATAGAAATTATTTAAATTTTGTTTAAACTGATCAAAAAACAAAAGTTGAATTAACTTCCATACCATTAACTTATATGACCTCACTGTCAGCTGATCGAAACTAGGTCAAGTCCAAAAACCTTGACCCACATACGTTATGTACAAGTTCTATCTGAAAATACATTTAACATCTGTAACCATCTAACTTGAAACACAAAACATAATAAAATAAAACATTTAAAATAACAAAATATTATTATAGATAATAAGCAAATTGACATTTAAATTATTCAAAATAAACACTCTCTAACTTTACATTTCCAAATTCTATCAAAATTTGTCACTGGTTCTAATTAAAACCTGATATATTCAACTATAACTTCTTCCATTTAACAATCTCATTCTATATTACTGTGGGTGATTTAAATATTTATTTCATTTAATTTACTATTTGGTAGGCTTATACTTATAATCTCTACCCCTCTGACTCTAATACTCATCAACTTTAACTAACATGACACCCATCTCTATCAAAAACATCTATCAAAACACTCTCTAAACCTCAACTTACTAATAAACTCAAATCGCCACCTTCTCTCGATATATAAAAAAAATACTCTCTAACCCTTTGTACTTAGGATACGTGTTTCCCTCAACTCACCACCGTGCTCCACCTCTTGCCCATCCTATTTACCCGGCAATCACTCACTGAAAACCCACTGCTACCCGCCACAACGCCTGTTGTTGCGGACTCCTTACACACCACCCCCTCTTACAAGATTCCCATCTCCAAAATCTCACTCTTATTACCTCACTTCAACTACAACAAAATAACATCATTAATTATAAACATCAATATATCCCTCAAAACTCTATATATATTCTCCATAACTACTGTGTCAACATCAATACTTCGCAAATTCCATTACATTACTTCAAAACAATATTATTCTCTCCTATTTCAACTTTAACTTTAACTTGGACTGATCGACATGTCCCACAAAATACTCATCACCCAAAAAACTATCTTTTATTATTTCTGACAATTCATTTAAAATCTTACCACATTAAATTACTTTTCTCATTACTTTAAATAGCATCTGTAATACATAAAAACATTACATTAAACATTAATTACCTGGAACATTTACAACCAAGATAACAGTGACATTTTCTTGCTGATCAGCTGACATGTATTATAAATTTTATACTTACAGTCCATTTAAAATGACATACACAAAACATATTCACCATACACCCTAATACTTTCACCTCACCTCTGAAACATTTAACACATATGTTAGTTTAAATCAAACAATTTATCATTTAATCACCAAACTCCCATCTCGTAAAATAATTTAAATTCATTAGAAAATTTAATTAATTAACATTTAAATAATCAATCAAAATATTTAAAACCTATTAAATTGTTTTAATTAAATTAATTACTGAAAATACAAGTTTCATTTCTACCAAAACAATTACAATTAACCAATTACTGTTTTCAAAATTAATTCTGTTTATTTATTTAAATTACAAATATTAATATTATTATTACAACAATTATCTACCTACATACACTGTTCACTTAACCCCAACACATACAATTGAATTCACTACATATTTATTTACAAATCTGATTCATTATTTATTCAGTTATCATATTTCAATGTCCAAATCAGCTAGGTCAAAACCCATAAAACAAAATGTTTATAACTGTCTTTTATTGTTTTATGGTTTAGCCTCCATCGTCAAAAAGATATCTCACATATTTGTAGACTAAATTATTTTTGTTTACCTCTAGTTTATTATTATTGTTTTCATAAACCATTATTTCTAAGTTCTTCATCATACAATTTATTATTTCATACAACTTGTCGCTATCAGTTAATTTTGTCCAGTCTCCGTCAGTAATTTTTCTAAACACCAAATCAATTATTTTATCATTATTTATAACAGTTTTATTCAAATATTCCTCTCTCTCTCTGTTTCATAATGCAATTTACTTTCTTCATCTCTCTCAATGTCTAACACCTGCACCAACATTTCATAACCTCTATTAATCTCAAATTATTTCTCTCTCTCTTTCATTACAACACCTCTCATAACCATACTGAACTCTCCCATTCCATGCAGAGGGCAATACCACAAAATTATTTAAATACCATCTGGCCCTACCAGATAAACACAAAAAACTTATATGACCTTCTGAAGAACTCTCGTCTTCTACAAAAATTATTGAGGAACTCTTGTCCTCCATCAACACTTGTGAAGTCTCTGCTTCACATTTAACCCCATAAAAATTTGCCCCCTGTTCACCTTCTACATTTAAACTACCCCCATACTCCCTTTCTAAATCATAAGCACTAACTAACAATCCATGATCAACCTCAACTCTCATTCTACTCTCATTTTCACTATTGTCTACTGTATCACTTTTTGATACCCCATTTTCAGCTACATCATCATTATTCTTGTTTAATGTTATTTCATCATTATAATTAATTGTATTACTACCACTTACCTCAGAATTGTAATCACCATCTCCCACTATTTGGTCACTGTTATTTATTAATTCATTATCGTTATCACTCACCTGGTTAATTATTTCTTCACTACCGTCAACAACATTGTTACCACTTTCTATTGCTACATTTTCAATTGCGTCACCATTATCATTTTTTATCTCGTGACTACCATTTTCTACTATTTTACTCTCACTAACCCCTTCACTTACCTCGTTACTTTGTTTACTAGTATCATCACTATTTTTATTCAGGAAAGCGTATATTCCCGATTTTTGTTCTTCCATTTGTCTAAGCTGAGTATTTAATTTATGCCAATCGTCCTCAGTCATTCCTTTCAAAACCCTTTCAAACTCGCGCATGAATTCTGTACTATTCCAGAACTCTCCCCATCCACTCACTTTATTTTCTTGCGCCTCGGCCATGTTCAAAAATTTATTTGTAATATACTCTTTGTATAACGCCCACTATAACCCATCTAACACACACTAATTATCCAGTTTAAATCAAAATACCCACACATAAACTAGTTATCCAAACGTACACTACCCAAACATAACCTAATTTAACGTAATTATATACGATACAATTTTACAAGTACGTCATTACCACATCCTATTTTCTGTGCTTTAAAATAGGTCTATCTCGTATAAATAAAATTAAACAAAAATCTTGGCAGGGTCGCCATTTGTGACAATATTAAAGAGGTCGAAATATATTAATAGATAAAATACACTGCCAGGACTTACCTGTACTCAGTCGCAATTACTTACCTGTTATTTAAATTTCTCTCAGAAGACCAAGGTCGCCACATTTTTTATAGGTAAAAATATCGAAAACCTTTATACTCCACCTTAAATAAAAGGGACAATTTTGCAATCTGACCACACCCAATTAATAATTCAGAAAGATCCCGGAACGTTAGACGAATCTTGCAGCACAGAAATGAGAAAGTGGTAATGACGAAATAACTTAGACTAACACATAATTACAGTGAATCAAATAGTTTTAATTACTGTTAAGACGGACCAAAATCATTATGACAAGAACATGAGAAAAACAAATTCTGAAATAGGTATATATATATATGCCTTACATTTACATATTTCTTACCCTATACAGGTCAGCCCAGCTGCTCACACACACATTCACACGATTTAGAACCCTTTATTTGAAACACTCCATTTTACTTTAAAACTGTATATAGCTCGAGACACCGCCCGGGTACACGTTTCTTCGTTCGTCAGTTCACGTCACTTTAAATAATTTGCCCGCAGTTCACTGCACTTCTCCCGTATAAGCTCCTTATTTCCTTGGGTCCCGGTCGGTAGTAAGTCGGTATTACACTGAGTTATTCATATTTAGAAAGTTTAGACCGACCGGGGCCCGCAGCTCACTAATTACGTCTGTACGCTGTTGTAAGCTCTCGTGGACTCTTAACGTAGACTGTGTAAAATGGACTGCCAGCGGGCGGAAGCTGTAGTTCACTGCCACCTGATTTCGTCGCCGTTCATAGCTGATTTGATGCAGTTTGTTAGCTATGACCATGATACATAGTGGTTGTATCAGTAATGTGTGTCGACGATCTCTAGGCACTGCTGGCTTGATGTCACAAAAAGGGGCGGTGCCTAATTTGCGTATCCTGCAGGTCGGCTTGTTGGTCTCACCCAACGTCGTTTCTGCGCCATTTTTTACAGTGTCAGTTAATTTTCTTTGCGTCCCAACAGCGCGCATACTTGAGTCGTTGCGTACAAGCACATGACCACACACAAGCAGAGTTCGTGGAAATAGAGGGTGGCTGCATACCTTAACTGATTACACAATGTTATATTGCGTTGCTGCCTCGTTACACTGTTCTACTTGCCACGTGTTCTGGTTTGTTGGAAAATAAAACTTTCACAATATTTTGTATAAAAATCCCGAAATGAAATAAAATGAAATACCCCATATTTTTGACACGTTACAGGTTGAGGTGTCATTTCAAAGCAAAACACATCAAGTCTGTCACCAACATTCATTGTGGTTCGATGTGGCTACCATTTGTAATTTGGCATACATCCCACCTGAAGTTGATTTCATTCCAGACTTTAGCCATACGTCAGGCGTCACTTCTGCAGAGGCGGCGATAATTCGAAGTCTCAGCTCAGCAAGATCAGCAGGTAAAGGTGGTACAGAAACCTGATCTTTAGTGAAACCCCACAAGAAAAAAATCTACTGGTGTCAAATCTGGGGAGCGAGGTGGCCATGGAATTGGACCTAGACGACCAATCCACCGACCTGGGAATCAGGTATCAAGAAAATCTTGCACTTCTACGCAGTAGTGATGTAACGGTAAAAACCGATGAGACTATCCAATTTAAAGCTTTCATTTAACCAGAGTATATTTTTGGGTCACCGACTATAGCTCCGTGTGAGGTACGGAATGGTACAGGAATGCAGACTATCAGCAAGGGTGCATATTCATGCGTACGCGCACACGCATGGGCCAACTTTCCCAGCGTGAAAGACACGTACATACATTCCAGAGCCGAACATGTGATGGGAACAAAGGAGTGCGAGCTGATGGCAACGCCTAACACCTGGCGGGTAGGCAACCAAACACACAGTATAGTTCAATAGCAGCAGTCAGCAATATATCATCAAACAGAGCGGACACAAAATTAACCGTAGCCTCGGACGATATTTTGGTAGACCGAAAAGTTCTAAGTAGGTCTACCAAAATGCGATTTTAAACCGTATAGCAACAGTTTATAATACCGCTGGAAAAACCGTTCAGAAAGTGAATGTGGATAGTTCTGTGAAGAATACGAAAACAACATAGTGTACCATAGTTTGAACCATGTGTCTCTAAACACACGGAGGAGATAAATTATATGTTCGTTTATTTTTGGCCAGAAATGCGTCAGTAAAGGGAAGGGGTAATGAGCTCAATAAACGGAGTGTAACAAGTGTAAAGAGAACGAGAGAGTGAGTGATGTAATAAAGGGGGAGAAAGAAAACGTTAAAGAGAATACTGGTTTGTATAATAGCCTATATAGAATTTGCATATTTTGGTATTGTAACATCATTAACAAAAGTGTAGAAAAAGTAGAGAAGGAAAAGAAAGAATTTAGTTTTTATAGTGAATAAAATAGTATTTGAATTTTACATAAATATGTGTTAGCGTAGTTATTTCACCGTTACCACTTCCTAGTGTTCTGTGCTGAAAAATTTGTCTAACGTTTCCGTGGAATCTTCTGAATTGTGGGTAGTCAGATGGCAAAATTGTACAGTTTTAATTAAGGTAATGTATAAAGGTTTGCATATCTGTCCTGCAAAGATATTGGTGGTGACTCTGAACTTCTGTTGGAATTTATAAAAAGGTAAGTCAGCAAGAAAAGTTCGCAGGTAAGGTTCTGGCAGAATATTATTTTATTTAAATTATTTAGAAATTTGGTTGTAACTTCACAAATGATGACTACTGCCAGGATCCGAGTATAACTTTATACGAGGTAGACCTGTTTTAAAGCACAGAAAATAGGAATTGGTAATGGCGTGTTTGTAAGATTTATCGTATTATATAATGTTGCAGAAATCTGATCATGTAAAGTATATATAAAGTATTATAGAAATGCAAAAAAGTAAGATAAAAAATAAATAAGTAATGAAGAAAAAATATAAAATGTAGTTAAGAAAGAAGAAGGAAGAATTGTAAACAAAAGTAATTATTAAAAGAATAGACTAGACTGACAAACAAATGACTTTGACACAACCCCAGAGATTGGCCAGATAAAGACCGAAAAAGATGAGAACAGATTCACAGAGATTAAGAAGACGAATCCATGAAAAGAGACACAAATAAGTAAAGAAAATATGTAATTAATAATGAATAAAACGGTAGTAAATAAAGTACACTAACCATAAAAAATAAATAAGACAATTATTGTTAAATAAAGTATATTGTTAAGGACCTTATAATAATAAGAAAATAAGGCACATAATGTTAAAGAATAGTTGTAAATGTACATCTAAAATAACCTTGAAACCAAGAGTGAGAGATAGGTAGGGAGTGATAAAGATAAACAGTGAAGTGATAAGTGTATTAAAATAAACAACTTATAATATTAAGAAAAAGGAATAGTAAACAAGTGTGACAAACCCCAAAACACAATCACATGATGAATGAGCAATTAAGTTAAGTGTATTAGACGGTAAGACACAGAATAATTGTGAGTGTAAAGAATAGAAAAAAATATGATATCAGTATAAGAATCACCAGGGTGATTATTTTTACAGAAGAGATGGTGTAGGTATAACACTCACCAAAATTGTTAATTTTTAATTTAAAGAAAGTTGAGTTATTGGCTTAGTGTTTAAGGGAGTATATACAAGAAGAAATAATTTTACAGTAATATGTTAGTATGTTTTATGTAAGTAAGCAAGTTATAAGGAGAGTAGTAGCAGTACCTTTATAAGTAATAACAGGCAATATAATAATTATAATTTTCAATAAAAAGAAACATGGCTGAACCATATACAGACCATTAAGTTATTTATATGTTATGTTTTATTAATAGATTTAAGTGCTAAAGAGGTGTGTGAGAAATGGGAATAGGCATAAAAAATAGTAATGACATAAATTTAACAAAGCAGCAAAATAATAACTATAATGTAAATTGAAGGGAAAATATCAGATAAGAAATAATTTTGTAAAAGTATAATAACATCAATAGATTGTAAAACAGTTCCAAAATAATTCAAAAGACAAGAAACACGAAAGGAAGTTAAGCAGACAAGATATGCTCAATAAATAATGTTTAAATAGAACAAAATAAGAAATTATAAGATGTAACAGTTTAGGCCTATAAATGACATAGCTGTATAAATACAGAAAACCAATTGTAAACAACTGAAAACTATATTTAAATAACAAAACAAGGTAAATTATGTAATTACCATCAGCTAACAAAAATAACATGTCAGAATTATATTAAACCATAGAAATAAGTAAATTATGTATTAACATAGTACCGTATTATAAATTTTGTACAAAAGTATTAATACGATTCATAACACGAACAACGTGATGTTGTTAAGTATGAAATAAATTATAACTAATTACAAACCAAATTGAGTAACCATTTTCATAATAAATAACTCTCACTCTAAAATTTAAACACTAATTTCTTTCAAGGATTTATGATTCATATTTAATAACACTGTATGTAAAAGAAATATAACCTATGTCATACTGATAAAACCGACACACACCTATAACACAATAAAGTTGAGTTTTCATATAAACCTTATTAGTATTTAAGTACCACGATTGTAAAGTGGTGTACTTTATTTAAACATCTTGTTATAAACCTTTTTCGTACTCAAAAGAATTCACTGGCAGAATAAATTGTATAAATAAGAAACGATAAACATTATAGCTTCATACGCCTGAAGCGCTGCCACCTTTTGCTATTCGCTGAGTGAACTAATTTGCGGCCGAGGCATAAACTTTGTTATAATGACATTTGTTGTACGATTATTATTTAAAAAATTAATGAATTATTGAACAAATTAAATCAGTACGAACCTTTACTAACTGTCTTGTATTTATTTGAATAGTATTATGTATGTTATGTGCTTTAGCGGAGAGTAGATTTCTTTACGCAAATTTTATGTTGGCAACACGTCCCAACAACGAGCGAAGGTCGAATTCCTGCCAGTCAGCGAGGTAATTCGAATTATTCTTTACAGTATCCAGGAGACAATCTAACTGCGAAAATTTTAATTGTTTTATAAAAAACAATTTGGCGCCTTTCGGGAGTTAAAAAATACAACATAGGACAGGTAAAGACTTCGATACTGGTTATTCGTACGTTCGCGACGGACACAATCTGCGTGAGTTACATAACAGAGAGACGACGGATTGGTAAGACACGAGAGTACATATTACACAAATTACACTCTTACATGTTTACATTTTTGTGAAGAAGACGACGGGAGTAAAAAGTTTATTATAAAATTGGCGACCAACTGGTGAGGCTAGAAGAAAAGAAAGTACAACGTTCTAGCGGCGATTACGAAAGGATAACAAGATGCATACAAGAGGAGTAACGAAAAGGTTGGCAAAGGACCAAGAAACGGAAGAAGGTAGAGGGGAAGAAGAAATCACATCAGTTGAGGAGGTGGAAACAATAGTAAGGGAGGAAGCTAGAGGAGATACAATCGAAAATCCGACGGACAAAGCTACACCAACCGAAGAGACAAAATTAGATAACATGATGAGGATGATGATGGAGCAATTCAGACAAATTAAAGAAGAATCTATGAAGCAGAAGGAAGATTTAAATCAAATTAACGATCAATTCAACAAGAATGAAGAGAGTCTGAAACAAATTAACGAAAAATCTGACAAGAGTGAGGAGAGTTTGAAACAAATAAATGAAAAAATAGTTAGTACAAATGAAAGTACTAAAGAAGAATTAACGCAGACAATTAACAAAAATAATGAAACCTTGCAACAGCGATTGACGGAGGACATTCAACAAAGAAATGAAGAGTTGAAAGAAGAATTGAGGGAACAATTGAAGGAGGACCACGAGAAAAATAAAGTAGAAATGAAGCAGCAAATAAGACTAATATTAAGAGGATATCGTGAAGAAAGCGAACAGATGAAAACGGAGATGAATAAGAAATGGGAAGAAACAAATTACAAAATAGATCAACTTAATGAAACATTAGATAACGGGTTCAAGAAATTGAATGAAACACTAGACAGCACTTCTGGAGGTAGTAATGAAAAAATAGAAATTAAAGAAGACCCAAGTACAATGTTATCTCAGAATAAAAGTAAAACAACAAAGAGAAAATTAAACACATAGAAACCAACCGTAAAGGAGTACAGAAGAACCAAATAATTAAGAAGATTAAGAAAACAAAAGATATAGGAAAAATATGTATGAAGAAACTAATAAAAACACGACAAGAATTGGAGATGATGAAGAATGGACTACTTGAGATGTTTAATGTACCAATTAACGACCAGAATGAAATAATGAATTTTAAAAATAACAGAAGGAACTTAATATAAACTTTAGAAACGAATCAATGCAAAACAGTGTGTAACACATTAAGAAGTTCTATCAAAAAATTGAATACACCAGAAATAGAAATGCAAAATAAACAAATATCAATGATAGCATCTATGATAGACATACCATTGACCTATTTGTTGTATAAACAAAAAGATGAAGTGATGAAGGTAGTACTGGAAACAAGTGAAAATTTTATGACAGAAACATTTAAATACAAGATAGTAGCAAGAAAGTGGACAAGAACAGAAATCATTCTGAAAACGACAGAAATCCGAGCAACGGAGGGAACTCATGTAATCATGGACCATGGGTAAACCAAGTGCAGATGAATACTGAAGACAAATGGATGGAACTGACTGAAAAAACCAAAGGTGAATAAACAACCGAAGTAAATTAAATATAAAAGATAAAACGAAACAAACAAATAAGTGTACAAATAAAAGTGAATCAAAAAATAATAAATGATGAAGAATATTAAAACTACCAAAATTAAAAAATTATGTAAGATCAACTTACAACATTATATAGGAAAATATGAGATAAAATAAATAAATCAATGATAAATAATAATATAGAAATTATGTGAGATCAACTTGGAATACCATGTATAAAATATTTGAGATAAATGATAAAACGAAGAAATATATATTGTTACAACACAAATAAGCCACCCGAATACCAGGGATAAAAAAGATGATTCTGAATATAAAATAATAATTCATATAAAATAAAATGTTTAATATAAAGAAAATAAAAAGACAATGACACGACAAACGACGACATGACCTAACCCAAGTGATTGACCAAAACCAAATGAAGAAGGGAAAAAACCGAAACCAAACAAAAATGAAACAAATTGAAGGAATTGAATGACTCAATGCAACATATTAAAATGAACCCAAAGGAGAAGGTGGAAAAACAAGATATAAAGAAAAGACACTGAAGGTGAAGAAGGAGGAAAATGAAAAAGAAACAAAACCAAGATAAAGGGCAATTAATAAAAAGGAAATCAAATAATAAGACACAAACAAGTAATAAAGAATAAAAGAAGGAGAAATGGTACACTCAATGTAATGTTGAAAAAGGAACCGATAACTAACCTAAGTAATAAATAAATATTATTATCAATTAAGTAATAAAGGTAAATGATATTTGATGAAACTCAATTAAAGAATGTTAAGTATAAAAGCAAACTAACCCACAAATTAGAGTTAGATGTAATGATAAAATATAGAGACATAAAATTGTTAAAATTATTAATGATATTTGTAATGAGAGATAGTATGGTAGTGAGATAGTAATTAGAGCGATTACCCATTTAGAAACACTTAAAACAAAAAACATGTGTGAAGTGCAAAATGAAAGTGTAAAAACCCCAAAGTAAAGTGATAAAGAAAGAACACTAAATAAATTATAATAAACCATACATAATTTAAAAGTGAAGGTGAGGTATAAATAAGAATAATGTATTATAAAGAAGGTTAATATTATGAAAAACAGTGAAGGATAAAAAGATAAACACATGACAAATCATTAAGAAACACTAAAGGTTTAACAGTGAAAAATATTAGTAATTAAGAAAGTTGTTCAGAATAGTATTAAGTGTAAACAGTTAATTAAGATATAACGAACACTGAAAAGTGATGAAGACGGTATTAAGTAAGAAAGAATATTACAGATAGTGTTAGCATGGAGTGAAAGTAAAGAGTATTTAAAAAATAAGAAGTTAAAACAAATCAATAAACACCCCATGTTACAAGGGATCATTATTAAAGTAAGTTCAAAAAATGTGATGTTGTTTATCACCCAAGAAATAATATAAAATGAAATGAACTGTAAACAAATATTATCAAAAAAATTGTTAAATAATTGTTTAAGCAAGTTTATGAATAGGATATGGCTGGAAGAATAATACAGACCATAGACCTAGATGTTGTATTATATGTGAACAAAAGTAGTAAATAATAGCCACATTGTTATTATTGGCAAATTAAATAAGTAAGAAAGCAAAGAAATGTATGACTTAGAAAACGAGAAAACCAGTTAGTAAACAATTAGCAATACATGATGTATAAAATAATAGCAACATACTAATAACACAAAAACAGAACCAAAACACATCAAAAAATAACACAACCAGTAATAATAACAAAACAAAGCTCATCAGGCTAAAATGAGATGTAATTTGTATGAAATAAGTAAATACCATTAATGGCTACTTAGGCCCATGAAATGCCTAAACTGTCAAAAACAAACAACTACAAATTGTAACAAATTAACAAAGAAACTGTAACGGGGCAAAATGGGGGGGCTTTTTATTTTATTAACTTTGGGTTTCATTAAATTAAATTATTAAATTTCACAATTCACTTCATCTGTGGGGTCAGCCACGTGTTAAATAAAACGTAGTTCAAACAAAGAAACGGTGATGAAACAATGCAAAGGAATGTCGTGTTGTTGACGGTGATCCAATTCCTGGAACTTTGATGCTGTGTGACACCTGCGCCCAAACGCACTAACATCGGCGGAGCGCAGACCGACGCCAAGTTAGTAAAACAACATGGCTTGGAGATGAATTTTGTTCGCCACGTGTATTGGAGGCGACCGAAACGAGATCAAGTCCTGCCCACATTTGTGACGTCGACCAGGGAACCCTAAATATTGTCGACGTCCAACACACAAAAATCCTGTGTGTTGTGTGTGCAATGAATGAAACTTTAGCCACTAAGGCTGCGAACGACGAAGAAATTTGTTCGCCGGCAAGGCAGTAATGTCCGGCCTCATGTAAAGTCAGTCGAGATACCGTCGCGGCCACGGCCGGACGCTCGCGTCGACTCAGTGGTCCCAAGTAAATTATTTAAAAATGTAAAAAGTAATAAACCGGTAACAACCAGTAAACGTGTATCAGAATGGAGTTAGTGCAGTGAAGTGAAGCAAATGAAAGCGTAAAACCAAAACTTTTGGACAAACATTCAGTGTTGCACAACGATGGATAAGTAAACAAACAATCTTAACATTTTATCATTTTATGAAAGTTTAATAATAAAGAGCTCGAAATAAATGGGGTTTTAAAGAATGAATGCGAGAGTGTAGCAAACTGGGTTACCTTTAATGTTGGTAAAACTAAATATTGAAATAGATATAAGATATGAAATAAATGTTTTGTGTTATTCCTATTTACAAAAGACAGTCAGATTTGAGTTAAAGATGGATAGTAACTAAATTATGGAGTAAGAATTTTATTCAGACGAATAACTAATAATAGAGAAATTAAAAGGTCTTGTTTTATATAACCATGTGTTAGTCTAGTTATTACGCCATAACCACTTCCTAGTTTTCTGTGCTGACAGCTCGTCTAACGTAATCGGGGGTTTTCTGAAATTTAAAAAATACAGTCAGATAGCGGGATTTTTATAAGGGCAAGAGTGTTTTAAGTTTACATGTTTATCTAAAAATATGTTGGCGACCTGGGCTGTTTCTAAAGGTAAGTTTCACGGGGAATATGACGGTAAGTAAAATTCTGGCAGCGGTGAGTATTATTATATTATATGATGAGTGTAGAATTTAATTAAAAGGGTAAAAGGCGAGTACCTTTATAGCGACGACCCTGCCAGGATGTTCGTATAAAAATTATAGGAACTAGACCTGTTTTAAAGCACAGAAAATAGGAATTGGTAACGGCGTATTTGTAAAAATTTTATCGTATATAATTACGTAAAATAAGGTTATGTTTTGGTAGGAGTATGATGTGTACAAGGGTGTTAGATGTTTTGATTTTATGTTTGTAGTTGAATAATAGTTTTTTTATATATAAAGAGGTTATATAAATAAATTTTGAATGGCCGAGGTAATGGAGAATATTGGTTTCGCGTGGGATGAATGGGAAAGCGAATTTAGAGGGGTTGTAGGTGACATGACAGACGAGGAGTGGGGCAATTTGGATGATAGTTTAACACGAATGGAAGAACAAGAAGAGGGAATATTCGCAGAAATTAAAAAGCACAGTGATGATATTGGTAGTAAGATGACGAACGATAAAGGTAAGACAGTTGAAGTAACAGTGGTAGAAAATAAGACAGTGAATAGGCCTAATGTTAAGGATGATAGTATAATGGGAGTAGAAAGTGGGGAAAAGATAGACCAATTTAACAAGAAGCAAGACGATCAGGTGTCAGATAATAAGGTAAGTAGGGATAATATAAGTGAATCTGAATATAAGACGTATATGTTGAATCTTATAAAAACAGAGATGGAGAAGGGTTTTAATGAACTAAGGGGTGTTATAAACAAGGGTTTTGACATGATGAATAAACATTTTGACGAGTTACACACAAAATTAGATGAAAGAAAGGAAATAATAAATACAGGTTTTGATATGATGAACAAACATTTTGACGAGATGGATAAACTTATGGGAGAGTGGCGAACAGATAGAGGGGAACCAAAACAGGTAAGTGTTTGTGGTGGTAGTAATATAACGAAAAATAACGAAGGAATAGTAGACAAGGTAAGTGGTAGTAATACAAGTAATTATAATGATGAAATAACAGTAAATAAGAATAATGATTATGTAGCTGAAAATGGGGTATCAAAAAGTGATACAGTAGACAACAGTGAAAATGAGAGTAGAATGGGAGTTGAGGTTGATCAGAGATTGCTAGTTAGTGCTTATGATTTAGAAAGGGAGTATAGTGATAGTCTAAATGTAGATGAGAAAATAATTTACCTGGGTGTAACAACAAATACTTACGGAGACTGGACAAAAATAAATAATGGTGACAGGTTTGATGACATAATAAAAGGGAAGATGAATGACATAGAGGTAAGGGTTTATTATAATAATAATAATAATAAATGGAATGTAAATAAAATTGAAAAATATTATGTGAAACCCAGAATAATTTTTGACGATGGGGGTTGAATATAAACTCAGTGTATGGACATTCTAAACATTTTGATTTATGGTTCTGACCTGGTTGATTTTGGAAATGAAGTGTGATAAATTTGAACAATTAATGGTGAAGAATTGTAAATAATTGATAGTGAAATTGATTGTGTGTATCGTAAAATGTTAGGTAAACAAGGTGTATGTGTAGGTAACTGTTGTGATAATAATAATAATATTTTTGCAGTCTAAATAAATAACAAAATAATTTTGAAGAGGATAACAAATGAATTGTAATTATTGTAATTGGTGAAAGTAATTAAAATGTTGTTTTCAATAACTAATTTCATTAAAATAATTGGAGGTGTTTAAATATTTTGATCGATTTAAATGTTATATAATTGAATTTTTCTAATGAGTTTAAATTATTTTATGAGATGTGAAGTTGATAAGTAATAAATAAATAAATGTTAAATTGTTTGGTATGAAATAACACTGTTGTTAAATGTTTCAGAGGTTACGTGGAGGTACTGGTGTGTGTGGTGTGTATATTTTGTGTTTATGTCAGTAGGTGAATAATATACTGTAAGTATAAATTTTCTAATACAATTTATGTAAAGTAAAACTTGAGATAATTTTGAAATGTGTTTAAAGGTCATTCACCTTGCTAAGAAAAGCAGCTGATCTGCTGTAGAATGTCACTTATAAATTGTTTGCTAATTTCCAAGGTAACTAATGTTTGAATATAATGATTTTAATGTGTTAAAAGATTTTGATTTAAATGTTGGAAGTAATTTGATATAGTTGAGAATGTTAAATGATTTGTGAAAGATAGTAAAAGGTAGATTTTGGGTGATGAATATTTTGTTAGGACATGTAGATCGGTCCATGTTGAGTTTAAAGTGATAACAGAGAGAGTAATATTGTTGTGAATTAATGTAATGTCAAATTTGAGATGTAATGGTGACACAGTAGCTATGGGGAATATATGGAGAGTATTGATTGATATATTGATGTAATGAGTAAATGGAGATATTTTGTTGTAGTTGAAGTGATGTAATGGTAATTAGTTGATGGGAATTTTGTAAGAGGGGGTGTTGTGGTAGGAGTCCGCAACAAAAGGGTTGGGACGGGAAGGGACCGTTTAGCGCCGGAAAGGGTCGCCTAGGTAGAATCCAGGGGCCAAATAAGGGAATGAGCTTTTGGGAGGGAACACACATCCTGAGTACAAAGTGGTAGAGAGTATTTTTTTTTATATAAGAGTAGAATGATGCGAATTGAGTTGAGTAGTAAGTTGGGTTTAGAGAGTGTTTGATAAATGTTTTGATAGAGATGGGTGTCATGTTAGTTAGAGGTGTTAGTAATATTAAAGTCAGAGGGGGAAGATGATAAATATATAAATGCCAAGTTGATAACAATCAAGTTATTATGAATAGTTATATCACCCAAACTAATGGAGAATGAGAATATTAAAGAAAGAGAGTCATAGTAAAAATATAGAATTTTAATTGAAATAAGTGACAAACTTTAATAGAATTTGAGAATAAAGTAAAGTTATAAAATGTGTAATTTTGAGTAGTTTAAATGTCAATTTTATTGTTAATTGCAATAATAATACTATGGTAATTTTAAATGTCTTATTTAATTATGTTGTTGTGTTTTAAGGTAAAATTTTAAATATGATTAATGTATTTTATGATGTAGCCTATGTATAACCGATGTAGGTCAAGGTTGTGGACTTGACCCAGTTTGATCAGCTGATGGGTGATGTTGTAAACTAGACCAGTTTTGGCAATGAAGTGATACAAATTTGGTTGTTTAATTAATTTAAATAATTTTAACTTTTCTTAATACTGAGATTTTTTTTGGATTTTCTGTCCCTGCCATCTAATTGATGTTTTGAATTTTGATTGTAGTGTTGTTTATGTGTATTACTAGGGTTTTATTGAATTATATTGTTTAGTATGTATGTATAATCACCTGTTAGGATAAATGAATTCATGTTTTAAGTGAATGTTCAATTTGTTTGTTTCTCTGAGTATTAATAGTAAGGAAGAAAATTGATAAATGTAGATAAAAGATTTTTTTTGGTTTTGATGAAAAAATAATAATAGAACAATCTGATTTTGAACTTAAAAGAATTGTGGATTTAAAGATAAATATTTTGTGACTTTTAAATGATAAGTTTGTTTATAAGATATAATAAGTATATGTATGCGCCCAGTATTGCTGAAGGCGACCCAGTAACCCAACCTTGAGGGATATCAAAATAATCTTTGAAAGGAAGTACATACTATAGTGACAATATTTAATACTTAGGAAGGAAGATAGAGGAATAAAAGCAATCAGAAGATATACAAGGATTTTGAAAAAATTCAAAAATGATAACAATGGATTTATGTCAATCTAAGCCAACCAGATTTAATTAGTAACCATAGAAACGAACGTTGGTGGCAAAATTACTGTTGAATATCATTACTCGTAAAGTGATGCTCTTGCAGAACAGAAGCCGAATTTTGAACGACCAATTTTTAATATATTGATGCTGACCATTTGAAGGAAGAATAACGAAGAAAATCAAACTATAACGAAACCCAATTGATTAACTGATGTCAACCATAGTTCCTGTAACACATGAAGGGACAATAACCGAATATTAAACTTACAATTAAATAAAAACTGGATGAATTAAGAAACAGACACCAGAAGTAGACGGCATCCATATCCTTGGAATTAAACGAAAGAAATAATTCATTGGTGAAGACACTTGACGATCCATAACACGAACAACGTGATGTTGTTAAATATGAAATAAATTATAACTAATTACGAACCAAATTCAGTAAACATTTTCATAATAAATAACTCTCACTCTAAAATTTAAACACTAATTTCTTTCAAGGATTTATGATTCATATTTAATAACACTGTATGTAAAAGAAATATAACCTATGTCAAACTGATAAAACCGACACACACCTATAACACAATAAAGTTGTGTTTTCATATAAACCATATTAGTATTTAAGTACCACGATTGTAAAGTGGTGTACTTTATTTAAACATCTTGTTATAAACCTTTTTCGTACTCAAAAGAATTCACTGGCAGAATAAATTGTATAAATAAGAAACGATAAACATTATAGCTTCATACGCCTGAAGCGCTGCCACCTTTTACTATTCGCTGAGTGAACTAATTTGCGGCCGAGGCATAAACTTTGTTATAATGACATTTGTTGTACGATTATTATTTAAAAAATTAATGAATTATTGAACAAATTAAATCAGTACGAACCTTTACTAACTGTCTTGTATTTATTTGAATAGTATTATGTATGTTATGTGCTTTAGCGGAGAGTAGATTTCTTTACGCAAATTTTATGTTGGCAACACGTCCCAACAACGAGCGAAGGTCGAATTCCCGCCAGTCAGCGAGGTAATTCAAATTATTCTTTACAGTATCCAGGAGACAATCTAACTGCGAAACTTTTGTTTTATAAAAAACAATTTGGCGCTTTTCGGGAGTTAAAAAATACAACATAGAACAGGTAAAGACTTCAATACTGGTTATTCGTACGTTCGCGACAGACACAATCTGCGTGAGTTACGTAACAGAGTGACGACAGATTGGTAAGACACGAGAGTACACATTACACAAATTACACACTTACACGTTTACATTGTAATGGGTCGAATTAGAAGGTTTTTTATTTTATTGATTTTGGTCTTGATTTTATAAAGATTTTAAATTCACTTCATGTATGTAAGCTACCCCAGTTTTATTTTATATTAATTGAAATCATCATGTTAAGCACTTTCCAAATTGCCAGACTTTCACCTGTGGGGAGCCCCAATGCAACATACATACAGTCAGCCTAAACAATTGCCCAGACGGATTGCGTAACCACCCAGCAGCAGGCTTGTGTGAAACCCGGTCTACAGTTTGTCATCAGATAGTGCACAACACACAGTAGTAAGCAGCTTCAGACAGTAAAGTGTGCAATTTAAATTAAAACCAGTGGCCTCGGGCATAAGATAGGCCTAGATTAAATGGGCCTATCTATTCACTTAAAAAACAAGTGCTATTGTAACTCTCGAACGCGCGGCCAGTCTACAAAAAATTAGTGCGAATAAAATTAAGTCGGCCGACTTCATCATATTGTATAATGTGGAACCAATAAAACAGTAAAAACCTTTGAACACAAACAGTAAACGTATTAAACGAGTACAGGAGTACGTGAGATCGAAGCAAGTATTCAACAACAGTTCGCGCAACCAACCCTAGGAGTACGCTGCGTATGGGTAACTAGAACATTTAATATGCATATTAGAACCAATGCCAAATAACTGGTGATTGTTCGTTATAAAAGGAAAATATAAAACACCAATACTTTGTACGATAGAGTTCTCTCAGGGGCGGAGTTTATTCAAAGATCAATGTAACAGAATGAGTGTGTGTGTGCTAATATAGAGGTTATACACTGGTTCATTTTCAATGTTTTATTTATTTAACGAGATTACTTATAATAGTTTGTGTTTTAGACAGTATCAAATGTGTTTACATAAGATGTAGATTTTAACTTTGTTGATATAAGATGTTTTGCCAAAAAATGTAAGGAAATTTTAGTTTGTCTTGATTTTTTTATTGGAAAAGGATAACAATACAAAAACTGAAATAAGTACATATTAAAAAATTTTAATTCTCTTCAAAAAATGAGTTGCGTAAGTTTTTGCGATAACCTATAATCATATTTGCATTTTTAACGTTCGTGTTGCGGACTCTGGCAGAAGGCGGAAGGCGAAACAGGTAGGTGGAAAATAAAATAAACTTTTGTGTATTGGTATGTGAATAGAGCATCACATTTGGCGCCCGAACAGGGACTCGAATTTGAATAATTAAAATTCCACACCTACGATAAATGCAAGTTTGATTTGAGGGTTGAATAACTACGTAAAAATTACGCAGCACATACAAATTAATACATCAATTATAGAGGTTAAGAGTTAAGCGGTAGATGTTTTTATGTAAGTGAATCTAGATTAATAAATTTATAAAAATGGCAGATAACGAAAATAACATAAATGAAACGACTAGTGTCGAAAATTTTGATGAGTCAAACATGAGTAATTTTGAGACACATTCGACTCCAAGTGTGAGTCAAGAGAAAACAGAGTTAAATCTAAGTGACCAGAGTAATGTAACTGAAGATTCGGGCGTGCAATTGACCCCGACTTCAACAAAATGTAACGTCCAATTCAATAATGATATAATGAGTATTATACTTAATCAATTAGAAAAAATGAATAGTAAATTTGATAGTCGGTTTGACAGTAATGACATAAATTAGACAGACAAAGTAGTGAATTAAATAATCGTTTTGATGAAATTAAAAGCGAATTTAATTGTAAATTTGATGTACTTAAATTTGATATTGAGGAGGTAAAAATGAAATGCGAAAGTAGTTGTAACGAATTTAAACGAGATATTGAGAAAATCGTAGAGTCAGTAGGAGAACAGGGTAAAAGTAAAAATAATAATGATAATAAACAAGTAACTAGTGAGAACAATAATGTTGAAAATGAGAATATAATTAAAAATGTGGTAGTAGAGAGTAAGATAACAAATAGTAACAATAATATTGAAAATGGTAATGTGATTGAAAGGGTGGTATCAGAAAGTGATACGTTGAAAACAGATAGTGAAACAGTAAGTGAGAGTGAGAAAATGATAAGTTGTAATGAAGTAATAATTAGTGTTGATGAATTAGAAAAAGAATGGAAAGAAAGAGTAGATGAATGTGTAGGGCAGAGGGTAAATTTTCCCCTTATTTGTGATGAACCAAGGTGTTCAAAAGTGCTATTATTGGAGGGCAAGAGACCCTTATTAGTGAAAGATTTGAGTTGTTTATTTTTGTAGAATAATTTTGTACCCTCTGCATGGAATGAGAGAGAGAGTGTGATATGGCATTATTATGAGAGAAGTTTAAATATAGAATGGTGTAGTGAAAGAGAGACAGAATTATATAAAGTAAAGAGAGACTATAATGAGTTGAAAGAGATGTTAAATGATTTGAAGTACTTACCTGTTAAAATAGAGAGTGAGAATTGTTTTGATGATACATGTTTAAAGAATAATAATTTACCTTATGATGAAAAAATAACTGACTTGATAATGAATGTAGTTACTGATGGAGACATAACCGATGTACTTAACGTTGACTTGTTTTATGATTTTTTTGGTAAAGTGAATGAATTTGGTTTTTATGGTGACGACACACAAAACAGTAATTTGTGTGTTAATGAAATTGAACAATGCTATATAAAACAAAGACTTATCTATGACGATGGATGTTGAGCCTTAAATTCACAAACGGACAATTTTAAATATATCGTTTTATGGTTCAGACTTCGCAACCTTGGACAATGAAGTGTGATATAACTGAATAATTATTGCTGAAGAGTTGTAAATACAGGTTTAGTGAAATTAATTGTATGTATTATAAAATGTTAGATAAACAATGTATGTGTGTAGCAGAAATTTTTGTGATGATAATAATAATATTAATATTTTGCAGCTTAAATAAATAACAAAAATAATTTGGAAGAAGATAATGAATGACTTGTAGTTATTGCAATGGGTGAAAGTAATTAAAAATGTTGTTTTCAATAATTGATTTAATTAAAATAATTTGAAATGTTTAAATATTTTGCTTGATTTAAATGTTATATGGTTGAATTTTTCCATTGGACTTCAATTGTTTTATGAGATTTGATATTAATGTTAAATTGTTTGTATGAAATAACATTGCTGTTAAATGTTTCAGAGGTTACGTGGAGATATTGGTGTATGTGTGTGGCGTGTATTTTATGTTCAGGTCAATAGGTGGATAATGTACTGTAAGTATAAAGTTTATAATACCGACTAGATAGAATAAAATGTTTATAGGGGTGAAAGATTGGATTCAATAATAAAAATAAATTGAGATAATGGTATTAAAGAGAAATTGTAATTAAAAGGTAATAATAACTGAAAGGTGAATTAAAATTATATTTGGTTTGAATCGTAAGAAATAGACATTGATAAATATGTTATCTAAAAGATTTATAAAAAAATTGAAAAGTGCAGCAAGCAGATATGTCAGTATATGATGTAACCAGAATGTTTAGACTATGTGAGTGTTGAGACCGAGAGTGTTTATGAAAACAAGTCTGGCACACAAGTGTTTATGTAAACAGGTAGGTTGTGTGACCAATGTTTACAGCCAGATGTGTTGAAGCTGATAACTGCTGTAGCTTGATGAATCAGTATCTTGAGCAAAACCTTATTGTGACATAAAAGAATTGAAGTTAAATTTTTTCAGATAAAATAATAATGAGGAAATTACTGTAACTTAGAGTTTGAGAAAATAAATATAATTACATTAATTTGGTAATGAAAGTAATTGAAAAGATGACTTTTAATAATGAAGCTAAATCTAGTTTGATCTGAATTTTGATGGTAAAATAAATAATTGATAAATAAAAATATAATGATTAAAGTATTCATTTAAATTAAAAAATTGAAAGAACGTTAAAGCTGAGATAGTGTTTGGAAATTAAGATGTGTATATTACTGTCCATATAGATTTTTCATATGTTAGGAATTTTTTGTCCTATACATATATAGTAGCTAAGTATAAATGGAGTTAATGTCATTTTGTATAATTAAGGTGTTATTTTGGATGGGCAATATTGTATGGGGAATATTATTCAATTTAACTGGAATTTATGTGTACTACTGTAAACCTATATTGTTTTATAATTATATATTAATACTATATTTTTTTTGGGTCTATAATATAAAATGAGCCAGTACGTCGTCAATGAACCAGTACGGCTAAGAGGAAACGAATCAGTTGTGGGATATGGAGTGATGGAAGGCCGTTTGTTGATTTTTTAATTGAATGTTTTAAAGTCAGGCGATACTGGGTCGGGTATCTGTTCGATTTTTCGGTGTTGGGATCTCGAACAGAGAAGTCCAGTAAGATCGGATGGGTGCTGTCACAGTCGCCCGACTAGGGGGGTAGGAACCCATGATTTCAGTAGTGTTCAGGGGAGTTGCGGCGCCATATCCTCACTGGTCCTCTTA
The DNA here is from genome assembly GCA_034769895.1 of Magicicada septendecula. Classification (NCBI taxonomy): domain Eukaryota; kingdom Metazoa; phylum Arthropoda; class Insecta; order Hemiptera; family Cicadidae; genus Magicicada; species Magicicada septendecula. The sequence continues at coordinate 1,207,061,471 of CM068367.1, forward strand.
GGAGTTTAGCAATGAGAATTCTTCGGTTTCGACAGAAGACTTCTCATTGGGGGGGGGGGTATTGTAATGGGTCGAATTAGAAGGTTTTTATTTTACCTTGATTTTGGTCTTTATTTTATAAAGATTTTATATTCACTTCATGTATGTAAGCTACCCCAGTTTAATTTTATATTAATTGAAATCATCATGTTAAGCACTTTCCAAATTGCCAGACTTTCAACCTGTGGGGAGCCCCAATGCAACATACATACAGTCAGCCTAAACAATTGCCCAGACGGATTGCGTAACCACCCAGCAGCAGGCTTGTGTGAAACCCAGTCTACAGTTTGTCATCAGATAGTGCACAACACACAGTAGTAAGGAGCTTCAGACAGTAAAGTGTGCAATTTAAATTAAAACCAGTGGCCTCGGGCATAAGATAGGCCTAGATTAAATGGGCCTATCTATTCACTTAAAAAACAAGTGCTATTGTAACTCTCGAACGCGCGGCCAGTCTACAAAAAATTAGTGCGAATAAAATTAAGTCGGCCGACTTCATCATATTGTATAATGTGGAACCAATAAAACAGTAAAAACCTTTGAACACAAACGGTAAACGTATTAAACGAGTACCGGAGTGCGTGAGATCGAAGCAAGTATTCAACAACAGTTCACGCAACCAACCCTAGGAGTACGCTGCGTATGGGTAACTAGAACATTTAATATGCATATTAGAACCAATGCCAAATAACTGGTGATTGTTCGTTATAAAAGGAAAATATAAAACACCAATACTTTGTACGATAGAGTTCTCTCAGGGGCGGAGTTTATTCAAAGATCAATGTAACAGAATGAGTGTGTGTGTGCTAATATAGAGGTTATACACTGGTTCATTTTCAATGTTTTATTTATTTAACGAGATTACTTATAATAGTTTGTGTTTTAGACAGTATCAAATGTGTTTACATATGATGTAGATTTTAACTTTGTTGATATAAGATGTTTTGCCAAAAAATGTAAGGAAATTTTAATTTGTCTTGATTTTTTTATTGGAAAAGGATAACAATACAAAAACTGAAATAAGTACATATTAAAAAATTTTAATTCTCTTCAAAAAATGAGTTGCGTAAGTTTTTGCGATAACCTATAATCATATTTGCATTTTTAACGTTCGTGTTGCGGACTCTGGCAGAAGGCGGAAGGCGAAACAGGTAGGTGGAAAATAAAATAAACTTTGGTGTATTGGTATGTGAATAGAGCATCACATTTGGCGCCCGAACAGGGACTCGAATTTGAATAATTAAAATTCCACACCTACGATAAATGCAAGTTTGATTTGAGGGTTGAATAACTACGTAAAAATTACGCAGCACATACAAATTAATACATCAATGTATAGAGGTTAAGAGTTAAGCGGTAGATGTTTTTATGTAAGTGAATCTAGATTAATAAATTTATAAAAATGGCAGATAACGAAAATAACATAAATGAAACGACTAGTGTCAAAAATTTTGACGAGTCAAACATGAGTAATTTTGAGACACATTCGACTCCAAGTGTGAGTCAAGAGAAAACAGAGTTAAATCTAAGTGACCAGAGTAATGTAACTGAAGATTCGGGCGTGCAATTGACCCCGACTTCAACAAAATGTAACGTCCAATTCAATAATGATATAATGAGTATTATACTTAATCAATTAGAAAAAATGAATAGTAAATTTGATAGTCGGTTTGACAGTAATGACATAAAATTAGACAGACAAAGTAGTGAATTAAATAATCGTTTTGATGAAATTAAAAGCGAATTTAATTGTAAATTTGATGTACTTAAATTTGATATTGAGGAGGTAAAAATGAAATGCGAAAGTAGTTGTAACGAATTGAAACGAGATATTGAGAAAATCGTAGAGTCAGTAGGAGAACAGGGTAAAAGTAAAAATAATAATGATAATAAACAAGTAACTAGTGAGAACAATAATGTTGAAAATGAGAATATAATTAAAAATGTGGTAGTAGAGAGTAAGATAACAAATAGTAACAATAATATTGAAAATGGTAATGTGATTGAAAGGGTGGTATCAGAAAGTGATACGTTGAAAATAGATAGTGAAACAGTAAGTGAGAGTGAGAAAATGATAAGTTGTAATGAAGTAATAATTAGTGTTGATGAATTAGAAAAAGAATGGAAAGAAAGAGTAGATGAATGTGTAGGGCAGAGGGTAAATTTTCCCCTTATTTGTGATGAACCAAGGTGTTCAAAAGTGCTATTATTGGAGGGCAAGAGACCCTTATTAGTGAAAGATTTGAGTTGTTTATTTTTGTTGAATAATTTTGTACCCTCTGCATGGAATGAGAGAGAGAGTGTGATATGGCATTATGATGAGAGAAGTTTAAATATAGAATGGTGTAGTGAAAGAGAGACAGAATTATATAAAGTAAAGAGAGACTATAATGAGTTGAAAGAGATGTTAAATGATTTGAAGTACTTACCTGTTAAAATAGAGAGTGAGAATTGTTTTGATGATACATGTTTAAAGAATAATAATTTACCTTATGATGAAAAAATAACTGACTTGATAATGAATGTAGTTACTGATGGAGACATAACCGATGTACTTAACGTTGACTTGTTTTATGATTTTTTTGGTAAAGTGAATGAATTTGGTTTTTATGGTGACGACACACAAAACAGTAATTTGTGTGTTAATGAAATTGAACAATGCTATATAAAACAAAGACTTATCTATGACGATGGATGTTGAGCCTTAAATTCACAAACGGACAATTTTAAATATATCGTTTTATGGTTCAGACCTCGCAACCTTGGACAATGAAGTGTGATATAACTGAATAATTATTGCTGAAGAGTTGTAAATACAGGTTTAGTGAAATTAATTGTATGTATTATAAAATGTTAGATAAACAATGTATGTATGTAGCAGAAATTTTTGTGATGATAATAATAATATTAATATTTTGCAGCTTAAATAAATAACAAAAATAATTTGGAAGAAGATAATGAATGAGTTGTAGTTATTGCAATGGGTGAAAGTAATTAAAAATGTTGTTTTCAATAATTGATTTAATTAAAATAATTTGAAATGTTTAAATATTTTGCTTGATTTAAATGTTATATGGTTGAATTTTTCCATTGGACTTCAATTGTTTTATGAGATTTGATATTAATGTTAAATTGTTTGTATGAAATAACATTGCTGTTAAATGTTTCAGAGGTTACGTGGAGATATTGGTGTATGTGTGTGGCGTGTATTTTATGTTCAGGTCAATAGGTGGATAATGTACTGTAAGTATAAAGTTTATAATACCGATTAGATAGAATAAAATGTTTATAGGGGTGAAAGATTGGATTCAATAATAAAAATAAATTGAGATAATGGTATTAAAGAGAAATTGTAATTAAAAGGTAATAATAACTGAAAGGTGAATTAAAATTATATTTGGTTTGAATCGTAAGAAATAGACATTGATAAATATGTTATCTAAAAGATTTATAAAAAAAATGAAAAGTGCAGCAAGCAGATATGTCAGTATATGATGTAACCAGAATGTTTAGACTATGTGAGTGTTGAGACCGAGAGTGTTTATGAAAACAAGTCTGGCACACAAGTGTTTATGTAAACAGGTAGGTTGTGTGACCAATGTTTACAGCCAGATGTGTTGAAGCTGATAACTGCTGTAGCTTGATGAATCAGTATCTTGAGCAAAACCTTATTGTGACATAAAAGAATTGAAGTTAAATTTTTTCAGATAAAATAATAATGAGGAAATTACTGTAACTTAGAGTTTGAGAAAATAAATATAATTACATTAATTTGGTAATGAAAGTAATTGAAAAGATGACTTTTAATAATGAAGCTAAATCTAGTTTGATCTGAATTTTGATGGTAAAATAAATAATTGATAAATAAAAATATAATGATTAAAGTATTCATTTAAATTAAAAAATTGAAAGAACGTTAAAGCTGAGATAGTGTTTGGAAATTAAGATGTGTATATTACTGTCCATATAGATTTTTCATATGTTAGGAATTTTTTGTCCTATACATATATAGTAGCTAAGTATAAATGGAGTTAATGTCATTTTGTATAATTAAGGTGTTATTTTGGATGGGCAATATTGTATGGGGAATATTATTCAATTTAACTGGAATTTATGTGTACTACTGTAAACCTATATTGTTTTATAATTATATATAAATACTATATTTTTTTTGGGTCTATAATATAAAATGAGCCAGTACGTCGTCAATGAACCAGTACGGCTAAGAGGAAACGAATCAGTTGTGGGATATGGAGTGATGGAAGGCCGTTTGTTGATTTTTTAATTGAATGTTTTAAAGTCAGGCGATACTGGGTCGGGTATCTGTTCGATTTTTCGGTGTTGGGATCTCGAACAGAGAAGTCCAGTAAGATCGGATGGGTGCTGTCACAGTCGCCCGACTAGGGGGGTAGGAACCCATGATTTCAGTAGTGTTCAGGGGGGTTGTGGCGCCATATCCTCACTGGTCCTCTTAGGAGTTTAGCAATGAGAATTCTTCGGTTTCGACAGAAGACTTCTCATTGGGGGGGGTATTGTAATGGGTCGAATTAGAAGGTTTTTATTTTACCTTGATTTTGGTCTTTATTTTATAAAGATTTTATATTCACTTCATGTATGTAAGCTACCCCAGTTTAATTTTATATTAATTGAAATCATCATGTTAAGCACTTTCCAAATTGCCAGACTTTCAACCTGTGGGGAGCCCCAATGCAACATACATACAGTCAGCCTAAACAATTGCCCAGACGGATTGCGTAACCACCCAGCAGCAGGCTTGTGTGAAACCCAGTCTACAGTTTGTCATCAGATAGTGCACAACACACAGTAGTAAGGAGCTTCAGACAGTAAAGTGTGCAATTTAAATTAAAACCAGTGGCCTCGGGCATAAGATAGGCCTAGATTAAATGGGCCTATCTATTCACTTAAAAAACAAGTGCTATTGTAACTCTCGAACGCGCGGCCAGTCTACAAAAAATTAGTGCGATTAAAATTAAGTCGGCCGACTTCAACATATTGTATAATGTGGAACCAATAAAACAGTAAAAACCTTTGAACACAAACAGTAAACGTATTAAACGAGTACCGGAGTGCGTGAGATCGAAGCAAGTATTCAACAACAGTTCGCGCAACCAACCCTAGGAGTACGCTGCGTATGGGTAACTAGAACATTTAATATGCATATTAGAACCAATGCCAAATAACTGGTGATTGTTCGTTATAAAAGGAAAATATAAAACACGAATACTTTGTACGATAGAGTTCTCTCAGGGGCGGAGTTTATTCAAAGATCAATGTAACAGAATGAGTGTGTGTGTGCTAATATAGAGGTTATACACTGGTTCATTTTCAATGTTTTATTTATTTAACGAGATTACTTATAATAGTTTGTGTTTTAGACAGTATCAGATGTGTTTACATATGATGTAGATTTTAACTTTGTTGATATAAGATGTTTTGCCAAAAAATGTAAGGAAATTTTAATTTGTCTTGATTTTTTTATTGGAAAAGGATAACAATACAAAAACTGAAATAAGTACATATTAAAAAATTTTAATTCTCTTCAAAAAATGAGTTGCGTAAGTTTTTGCGATAACCTATAATCATATTTGCATTTTTAACGTTCGTGTTGCGGACTCTGGCAGAAGGCGGAAGGCGAAACAGGTAGGTGGAAAATAAAATAAACTTTTGTGTATTGGTATGTGAATAGAACATCACATTTGGCGCCCGAACAGGGACTCGAATTTGAATAATTAAAATTCCACACCTACGATAAATGCAAGTTTGATTTGAGGGTTGAATAACTACGTAAAAATTACGCAGCACATACAAATTAATACATCAATGTATAGAGGTTAAGAGTTAAGCGGTAGATGTTTTTATGTAAGTGAATCTAGATTAATAAATTTATAAAAATGGCAGATAACGAAAATAACATAAATGAAACGACCAGTGTTGAAAATTTTGACGAGTCAAACATGAGTAATTTTGAGACACATTCGACTCCAAGTGTGAGTCAAGAGAAAACAGAGTTAAATCTAAGTGACCAGAGTAATGTAACTGAAGATTCGGGCGTGCAATTGACCCCGACTTCAACAAAATGTAACGTCCAATTCAATAATGATATAATGAGTATTATACTTAATCAATTAGAAAAAATGAATAGTAAATTTGATAGTCGGTTTGACAGTAATGACATAAAATTAGACAGACAAAGTAGTGAATTAAATAATCGTTTTGATGAAATTAAAAGCGAATTTAATTGTAAATTTGATGTACTTAAATTTGATATTGAGGAGGTAAAAATGAAATGCGAAAGTAGTTGTAACGAATTGAAACGAGATATTGAGAAAATCGTAGAGTCAGTAGGAGAACAGGGTAAAAGTAAAAATAATAATGATAATAAACAAGTAACTAGTGAGAACAATAATGTTGAAAATGAGAATATAATTAAAAATGTGGTAGTAGAGAGTAAGATAACAAATAGTAACAATAATATTGAAAATGGTAATGTGATTGAAAGGGTGGTATCAGAAAGTGATACGTTGAAAATAGATAGTGAAACAGTAAGTGAGAGTGAGAAAATGATAAGTTGTAATGAAGTAATAATTAGTGTTGATGAATTAGAAAAAGAATGGAAAGAAAGAGTAGATGAATGTGTAGGGCAGAGGGTAAATTTTCCCCTTATTTGTGATGAACCAAGGTGTTCAAAAGTGCTATTATTGGAGGGCAAGAGACCCTTATTAGTGAAAGATTTGAGTTGTTTATTTTTGTTGAATAATTTTGTACCCTCTGCATGGAATGAGAGAGAGAGTGTGATATGGCATTATGATGAGAGAAGTTTAAATATAGAATGGTGTAGTGAAAGAGAGACAGAATTATATAAAGTAAAGAGAGACTATAATGAGTTGAAAGAGATGTTAAATGATTTGAAGTACTTACCTGTTAAAATAGAGAGTGAGAATTGTTTTGATGATACATGTTTAAAGAATAATAATTTACCTTATGATGAAAAAATAACTGACTTGATAATGAATGTAGTTACTGATGGAGACATAACCGATGTACTTAACGTTGACTTGTTTTATGATTTTTTTGGTAAAGTGAATGAATTTGGTTTTTATGGTGACGACACACAAAACAGTAATTTGTGTGTTAATGAAATTGAACAATGCTATATAAAACAAAGACTTATCTATGACGATGGATGTTGAGCCTTAAATTCACAAACGGACAATTTTAAATATATCGTTTTATGGTTCAGACCTCGCAACCTTGGACAATGAAGTGTGATATAACTGAATAATTATTGCTGAAGAGTTGTAAATACAGGTTTAGTGAAATTAATTGTATGTATTATAAAATGTTAGATAAACAATGTATGTATGTAGCAGAAATTTTTGTGATGATAATAATAATATTAATATTTTGCAGCTTAAATAAATAACAAAAATAATTTGGAAGAAGATAATGAATGAGTTGTAGTTATTGCAATGGGTGAAAGTAATTAAAAATGTTGTTTTCAATAATTGATTTAATTAAAATAATTTGAAATGTTTAAATATTTTGCTTGATTTAAATGTTATATGGTTGAATTTTTCCATTGGACTTCAATTGTTTTATGAGATTTGATATTAATGTTAAATTGTTTGTATGAAATAACATTGCTGTTAAATGTTTCAGAGGTTACGTGGAGATATTGGTGTATGTGTGTGGCGTGTATTTTATGTTCAGGTCAATAGGTGGATAATGTACTGTAAGTATAAAGTTTATAATACCGATTAGATAGAATAAAATGTTTATAGGGGTGAAAGATTGGATTCAATAATAAAAATAAATTGAGATAATGGTATTAAAGAGAAATTGTAATTAAAAGATAATAATAACTGAAAGGTGAATTAAAATTATATTTGGTTTGAATCGTAAGAAATAGACATTGATAAATATGTTATCTAAAAGATTTATAAAAAAAATGAAAAGTGCAGCAAGCAGATATGTCAGTATATGATGTAACCAGAATGTTTAGACTATGTGAGTGTTGAGACCGAGAGTGTTTATGAAAACAAGTCTGGCACACAAGTGTTTATGTAAACAGGTAGGTTGTGTGACCAATGTTTACAGCCAGATGTGTTGAAGCTGATAACTGCTGTAGCTTGATGAATCAGTATCTTGAGCAAAACCTTATTGTGACATAAAAGAACTGAAGTTAAATTTTTTCAGATAAAATAATAATGAGGAAATTACTGTAACTTAGAGTTTGAGAAAATAAATATAATTACATTAATTTGGTAATGAAAGTAATTGAAAAGATGACTTTTAATAATGAAGCTAAATCTAGTTTGATCTGAATTTTGATGGTAAAATAAATAATTGATAAATAAAAATATAATGATTAAAGTATTCATTTAAATTAAAAAATTGAAAGAACGTTAAAGCTGAGATAGTGTTTGGAAATTAAGATGTGTATATTACTGTCCATATAGATTTTTCATATGTTAGGAATTTTTTGTCCTATACATATATAGTAGCTAAGTATAAATGGAGTTAATGTCATTTTGTATAATTAAGGTGTTATTTTGGATGGGCAATATTGTATGGGGAATATTATTCAATTTAACTGGAATTTATGTGTACTACTGTAAACCTATATTGTTTTATAATTATATATTAATACTATATTTTTTTTGGGTCTATAATATAAAATGAGCCAGTACGTCGTCAATGAACCAGTACGGCTAAGAGGAAACGAATCAGTTGTGGGATATGGAGTGATGGAAGGCCGTTTGTTGATTTTTTAATTGAATGTTTTAAAGTCAGGCGATACTGGGTCGGGTATCTGTTCGATTTTTCGGTGTTGGGATCTCGAACAGAGAAGTCCAGTAAGATCGGATGGGTGCTGTCACAGTCGCCCGACTAGGGGGGTAGGAACCCATGATTTCAGTAGTGTTCAGGGGGGTTGTGGCGCCATATCCTCACTGGTCCTCTTAGGAGTTTAGCAATGAGAATTCTTCGGTTTCGACAGAAGACTTCTCATTGGGGGGGGTATTGTAATGGGTCGAATTAGAAGGTTTTTATTTTACCTTGATTTTGGTCTTTATTTTATAAAGATTTTATATTCACTTCATGTATGTAAGCTACCCCAGTTTAATTTTATATTAATTGAAATCATCATGTTAAGCACTTTCCAAATTGCCAGACTTTCAACCTGTGGGGAGCCCCAATGCAACATACATACAGTCAGCCTAAACAATTGCCCAGACGGATTGCGTAACCACCCAGCAGCAGGCTTGTGTGAAACCCAGTCTACAGTTTGTCATCAGATAGTGCACAACACACAGTAGTAAGGAGCTTCAGACAGTAAAGTGTGCAATTTAAATTAAAACCAGTGGCCTCGGGCATAAGATAGGCCTAGATTAAATGGGCCTATCTATTCACTTAAAAAACAAGTGCTATTGTAACTCTCGAACGCGCGGCCAGTCTACAAAAAATTAGTGCGATTAAAATTAAGTCGGCCGACTTCATCATATTGTATAATGTGGAACCAATAAAACAGTAAAAACCTTTGAACACAAACGGTAAACGTATTAAACGAGTACCGGAGTGCGTGAGATCGAAGCAAGTATTCAACAACAGTTCGCGCAACCAACCCTAGGAGTACGCTGCGTATGGGTAACTAGAACATTTAATATGCATATTAGAACCAATGCCAAATAACTGGTGATTGTTCGTTATAAAAGGAAAATATAAAACACGAATACTTTGTACGATAGAGTTCTCTCAGGGGCGGAGTTTATTCAAAGATCAATGTAACAGAATGAGTGTGTGTGTGCTAATATAGAGGTTATACACTGGTTCATTTTCAATGTTTTATTTATTTAACGAGATTACTTATAATAGTTTGTGTTTTAGACAGTATCAGATGTGTTTACATATGATGTAGATTTTAACTTTGTTGATATAAGATGTTTTGCCAAAAAATGTAAGGAAATTTTAATTTGTCTTGATTTTTTTATTGGAAAAGGATAACAATACAAAAACTGAAATAAGTACATATTAAAAAATTTTAATTCTCTTCAAAAAATGAGTTGCGTAAGTTTTTGCGATAACCTATAATCATATTTGCATTTTTAACGTTCGTGTTGCGGACTCTGGCAGAAGGCGGAAGGCGAAACAGGTAGGTGGAAAATAAAATAAACTTTTGTGTATTGGTATGTGAATAGAACATCACATTTGGCGCCCGAACAGGGACTCGAATTTGAATAATTAAAATTCCACACCTACGATAAATGCAAGTTTGATTTGAGGGTTGAATAACTACGTAAAAATTACGCAGCACATACAAATTAATACATCAATGTATAGAGGTTAAGAGTTAAGCGGTAGATGTTTTTATGTAAGTGAATCTAGATTAATAAATTTATAAAAATGGCAGATAACGAAAATAACATAAATGAAACGACCAGTGTTGAAAATTTTGACGAGTCAAACATGAGTAATTTTGAGACACATTCGACTCCAAGTGTGAGTCAAGAGAAAACAGAGTTAAATCTAAGTGACCAGAGTAATGTAACTGAAGATTCGGGCGTGCAATTGACCCCGACTTCAACAAAATGTAACGTCCAATTCAATAATGATATAATGAGTATTATACTTAATCAATTAGAAAAAATGAATAGTAAATTTGATAGTCGGTTTGACAGTAATGACATAAAATTAGACAGACAAAGTAGTGAATTAAATAATCGTTTTGATGAAATTAAAAGCGAATTTAATTGTAAATTTGATGTACTTAAATTTGATATTGAGGAGGTAAAAATGAAATGCGAAAGTAGTTGTAACGAATTGAAACGAGATATTGAGAAAATCGTAGAGTCAGTAGGAGAACAGGGTAAAAGTAAAAATAATAATGATAATAAACAAGTAACTAGTGAGAACAATAATGTTGAAAATGAGAATATAATTAAAAATGTGGTAGTAGAGAGTAAGATAACAAATAGTAACAATAATATTGAAAATGGTAATGTGATTGAAAGGGTGGTATCAGAAAGTGATACGTTGAAAATAGATAGTGAAACAGTAAGTGAGAGTGAGAAAATGATAAGTTGTAATGAAGTAATAATTAGTGTTGATGAATTAGAAAAAGAATGGAAAGAAAGAGTAGATGAATGTGTAGGGCAGAGGGTAAATTTTCCCCTTATTTGTGATGAACCAAGGTGTTCAAAAGTGCTATTATTGGAGGGCAAGAGACCCTTATTAGTGAAAGATTTGAGTTGTTTATTTTTGTTGAATAATTTTGTACCCTCTGCATGGAATGAGAGAGAGAGTGTGATATGGCATTATGATGAGAGAAGTTTAAATATAGAATGGTGTAGTGAAAGAGAGACAGAATTATATAAAGTAAAGAGAGACTATAATGAGTTGAAAGAGATGTTAAATGATTTGAAGTACTTACCTGTTAAAATAGAGAGTGAGAATTGTTTTGATGATACATGTTTAAAGAATAATAATTTACCTTATGATGAAAAAATAACTGACTTGATAATGAATGTAGTTACTGATGGAGACATAACCGATGTACTTAACGTTGACTTGTTTTATGATTTTTTTGGTAAAGTGAATGAATTTGGTTTTTATGGTGACGACACACAAAACAGTAATTTGTGTGTTAATGAAATTGAACAATGCTATATAAAACAAAGACTTATCTATGACGATGGATGTTGAGCCTTAAATTCACAAACGGACAATTTTAAATATATCGTTTTATGGTTCAGACCTCGCAACCTTGGACAATGAAGTGTGATATAACTGAATAATTATTGCTGAAGAGTTGTAAATACAGGTTTAGTGAAATTAATTGTATGTATTATAAAATGTTAGATAAACAATGTATGTATGTAGCAGAAATTTTTGTGATGATAATAATAATATTAATATTTTGCAGCTTAAATAAATAACAAAAATAATTTGGAAGAAGATAATGAATGAGTTGTAGTTATTGCAATGGGTGAAAGTAATTAAAAATGTTGTTTTCAATAATTGATTTAATTAAAATAATTTGAAATGTTTAAATATTTTGCTTGATTTAAATGTTATATGGTTGAATTTTTCCATTGGACTTCAATTGTTTTATGAGATTTGATATTAATGTTAAATTGTTTGTATGAAATAACATTGCTGTTAAATGTTTCAGAGGTTACGTGGAGATATTGGTGTATGTGTGTGGCGTGTATTTTATGTTCAGGTCAATAGGTGGATAATGTACTGTAAGTATAAAGTTTATAATACCGATTAGATAGAATAAAATGTTTATAGGGGTGAAAGATTGGATTCAATAATAAAAATTAATTGAGATAATGGTATTAAAGAGAAATTGTAATTAAAAGGTAATAATAACTGAAAGGTGAATTAAAATTATATTTGGTTTGAATCGTAAGAAATAGACATTGATAAATATGTTATCTAAAAGATTTATAAAAAAATTGAAAAGTGCAGCAAGCAGATATGTCAGTATATGATGTAACCAGAATGTTTAGACTACGTGAGTGTTGAGACCGAGAGTGTTTATGAAAACAAGTCTGGCACACAAGTGTTTATGTAAACAGGTAGGTTGTGTGACCAATGTTTACAGCCAGATGTGTTGAAGCTGATAACTGCTGTAGCTTGATGAATCAGTATCTTGAGCAAAACCTTATTGTGACATAAAAAATTGAAGTTAAATTTTTTCAGATAAAATAATAATGAGGAAATTACTGTAACTTAGAGTTTGAGAAAATAAATATAATTACATTAATTTGGTAATGAAAGTAATTGAAAAGATGACTTTTAATAATGAAGCTAAATCTAGTTTGATCTGAATTTTGATGGTAAAATAAATAATTGATAAATAAAAATATAATGATTAAAGTATTCATTTAAATTAAAAAATTGAAAGAACGTTAAAGCTGAGATAGTGTTTGGAAATTAAGATGTGTATAGTACTGTCCATATAGATTTTTCATATGTTAGGGATTTTTTGTCCTATACATATATAGTAGCTAAGTATAAATCGAGTTAATGTCATTTTGTATAATTAAGGTGTTATTTTGGATGGGCAATATTGTATGGGGAATATTATTCAATTTAACTGGAATTTATGTGTACTACTGTAAACCTATATTGTTTTATAATTATATATTAATACTATATTTTTTTTGGGTCTATAATATAAAATGAGCCAGTACGTCGTCAATGAACCAGTACGGCTAAGAGGAAACGAATCAGTTGTGGGATATGGAGTGATGGAAGGCCGTTTGTTGATTTTTTAATTGAATGTTTTAAAGTCAGGCGATACTGGGTCGGGTATCTGTTCGATTTTTCGGTGTTGGGATCTCGAACAGAGAAGTCCAGTAAGATCGGATGGGTGCTGTCACAGTCGCCCGACTAGGGGGGTAGGAACCCATGATTTCAGTAGTGTTCAGGGGGGTTGTGGCGCCATATCCTCACTGGTCCTCTTAGGAGTTTAGCAATGAGAATTCTTCGGTTTCGACAGAAGACTTCTCATTGGGGGGGTATTGTAATGGGTCGAATTAGAAGGTTTTTATTTTACCTTGATTTTGGTCTTTATTTTATAAAGATTTTAAATTCACTTCATGTATGTAAGCTACCCCAGTTTAATTTTATATTAATTGAAATCATCATGTTAAGCACTTTCCAAATTGCCAGACTTTCACCTGTGGGGAGCCCCAATGCAACATACATACAGTCAGCCTAAACAATTGCCCAGACGGATTGTGTAACCACCCAGCAGCAGGCTTGTGTGAAACCCAGTCTACAGTTTGTCATCAGATAGTGCACAACACACAGTAGTAAGCAGCTTCAGACAGTAAAGTGTGCAATTTAAATTAAAACCAGTGGCCTCGGGCATAAGATAGGCCTAGATTAAATGGGCCTATCTATTCACTTAAAAAACAAGTGCTATTGTAACTCTCGAACGCGCGGCCAGTCTACAAAAAATTAGTGCGAATAAAATTAAGTCGGCCGACTTCATCATATTGTATAATGTGGAACCAATAAAACAGTAAAAACCTTTGAACACAAACAGTAAACGTATTAAACGAGTACCGGAGTGCGTGAGATCGAAGCAAGTATTCAACAACAGTTCGCGCAACCAACCCTAGGAGTACGCTGCGTATGGGTAACTAGAACATTTAATATGCATATTAGAACCAATGCCAAATAACTGGTGATTGTTCGTTATAAAAGGAAAATATAAAACACCAATACTTTGTACGATAGAGTTCTCTCAGGGGCGGAGTTTATTCAATGATCAATGTAACAGAATGAGTGTGTGTGTGTGCTAATATAGAGGTTATACACTGGTTCATTTTCAATGTTTTATTTATTTAACGAGATTACTTATAATAGTTTGTGTTTTAGACAGTATCAAATGTGTTTACATAAGATGTAGATTTTAACTTTGTTGATATAAGATGTTTTGCCAAAAAATGTAAGGAAATTTTAATTTGTCTTGATTTTTTTATTGGAAAAGAATAACAATGCAAAAACTGAAATAAGTACATATTAAAAAATTTTAATTCTCTTCAAAAAATGAGTTGCGTAAGTTTTTGCGATAACCTATAATCATATTTGCATTTTTAACGTTCGTGTTGCGGACTCTGGCAGAAGGCGGAAGGCGAAACAGGTAGGTGGAAAATAAAATAAACTTTTGTGTATTGGTATGTGAATAGAGCATCACAACATTTTTGTGAAGAAGACGACGGGAGTAAAAAGTTTATTATAAAATTGGCGACCAACTGGTGAGGCTAGAAGAAAAGAAAGTACAACGTTCTAGCGGCGATTACGAAAGGATAACAAGATGCATACAAGAGGAGTAATGAAAAGGTTGGCAAAGGACCAAGAAACGGAAAAAGGTAGAGGGGAAGAAGAAGAAGAAATCACATCTGTTGAGGAGGTGGAAACAATAGTAAGGGAGGAAGCTAGAGGAGATACAATCGAAAATCCGATGGACAAAGCTACACCAACCGAAGAGACAAAATTAGATAACATGATGAGGATGATGATGGAGCAATTCGGACAAATTAAAGAAGAAGCTAAGAAGCAGAAGGAAGAAATGAAGAAAGATTTAAAACAAATTAACGATAAATTCAACAAGAATGAAGAGAGTCTGAAACAAATTAACGAAAAATTTGACAAGAGTGAGGAGAGTTTGAAACAAATAAATGAAAAAATAGTTAGTACAAATGAAAGTACTAAAGAAGAATTAAGGCAGACAATTAACAAAAATAATGAAACCTTACAACAGCGATTGACGGAGGACATTCAACAAAGAAATGAAGAGTTGAAAGAAGAATTGAGGGAACAATTGAAGGAGGACCACGAGATAAATAAAGTAGAAATGAAGCAGCAAATAAGACTAATATTAAGAGGATATTGTGAAGAAAGCGAACAGATGAAAACGGAGATGAATAAGAAATGGGAAGAAACAAATTACAAAATAGATCAACTTAATGAAACATTAGATACCGGGTTCAAGAAATTGAATGAAACACTAGACAGCACTTCTGGAGGTAGTAATGAAAAAATAGAAATTAAAGAAGACCCAAGTACAATGTTATCTCAGAATAAAAGTAAAACAACAAAGAAAATTAAACACATAGAAACCAACCGTAAAGGAGTACAGAAGAACCAAATGTAATGTAAAAATGTAAGAAATGTAAGAAGAAACTAATAAAAACACGAGAAGAATTGGAGATGATGAAGAATGGACTACTTGAGATGTTTAATGTACCAATTAACGACCAGAATGAAATAATGAATTTTAAAAATAACAGAAGGAACTTAATAGAAACTTTAGAAAGGAATCAATGCAAAACAGTGTGTAACACATTAAGAAGTTCTATCAAAAAATTGAATACACCAGAAATAGAAATGCAAAATAAACAAATATCAATGATAGCATCTATGATAGACATACCATTGACCTATTTGTTGTATAAACAAAAAGATAAAGTGATGAAGGTAGTACTGGAAACAAGTGAAGATTTTATGACAGAAACATTTAAATACAAGACAGTAGCAAGAAAGTGGACAAGAACAGAAATCATTCTGAAAACGACAGAAATCCGAACAACGGAGGGAACTCATGTAATCATGGACCATGGGTAAACCAAGTGCAGATGAATACTGAAGACAAATGGATGGAACTGACTGAAAAAACCAAAGGTGAATAAACAACCGAAGTAAATTAAATAAAAAAGATAAAACAAAACAAACGAATAAGTGTACAAATAAAAGTGAATCAAAAAATAATAAATGATGAAGAATATTAAAACTACCAAAATTCAAAAATTATGTAAGATCAACTTACAACATTATATAGGAAAATATGAGATAAAATAAATAAATCAATGATAAATAATAATAAAGAAATTATGTGAGATCAACTTGGAATACCATGTATAAAATATTTGAGATAAATGATAAAACGAAGAAATATATATTGTTACAACACAAATAAGCCACCCCAATACCAGGGATAAAAAAGATGATTCTGAATATAAAATAATAATTCATATAAAATAAAATGTTTAATATAAAGAAAATAAAAAGACAATGACACGACAAACGACGACATGACCTAACCCAAGTGATTGACTAAAACCAAATGAAGAAGGGAAAAAACCGAAACCAAACAAAAACGAAACAAATTAAAGGAATTGAATGACTCAATGCAACATATTAAAATGAACCCAAAGGAGAAGGTGGAAAAACAAGATATAAAGAAAAGACACTGAAGGTGAAGAAGGAGGAAAATGAAAAAAAAAACAAACCCAAGATAAAGGGCAATAAATAAAAAGGAAACCAAATAATAAGACACAAACAAGTAATAAAGAATAAAAGAAGGAGAAATGGTACACTCAATGTAATGTTGAAAAAGGAACCGATAACTAACCTAAGTAATAAATAAATATTATTATCAATTAAGTAATAAAGGTAAATGATATTTGATGAAACTCAATTAAAGAATGTTAAGTATAAAAGCAAACTAACCCACAAATTAAAGAGTTAGATGTAATGATAAAATATAGAGACATAAAATTGTTAAAATTATTAATGATATTTGTAATGAGAGATAGTATGGTAGTGAGATAGTAATTAGAGGGATTACCCATTTAGAAACACTTAAAACAAAAACATGTGTGAAGTGCAAAATGAAAGTGTAAAAACCCCAAAGTAAAGTGATAAAGAAAGAACACTAAATAAATTATAATAAACCATAGATAATTTAAAAGTGAAGGTGAGGTATAAATAAGAATAATGTATTATAAAGAAGGTTAATATTATGAAAAATAGTGAAGGATAAAAAGATAAACACTTGATAAATCATTAAGAAACACTAAAGGTTGAACAGTGAAAAATATTAGTAATTAAGAAAGTTGTTAAGAATAGTATTAAGTGTAAACAGTTAATTAAGATATAATGAACACTGAAAAGTGATGAAGACAGTATTAAGTAAGAAAGAATATTACAGATAGTGTTAGCATGGAGTGAAAGTAAAGAGTATTTAAAAAATAAGAAGTTAAAACAAATCAATAAACACCCCATGTTACAAGGGATCATTATTAAAGTAAGTTCAAAAAATGTGATGTTGTTTATCACCCAAGAAATAATATAAAATAAAATGAACTGTAAACAAATATTATCCAAAAAATTGTTAAATAATTGTTTAAGCAATTTTAGGAATAGGATATCGCTGGAAGAATAATACAGACCATAGACCTAGATGTTGTATTATATGTGAACAAAAGTAGTAAATAATAGCCACATTGTTATTATTGGCAAATTAAATAAGTAAGAAAGCAAAGAAATGTATGACTTAGAAAACGAGAAAACTAGTTAGTAAACAATTAGCAATACATGATGTATAAACTAATAGCAACATACTAATAACACAAAAACAGAACCAAAACACATCAAAAAATAACACAACCAGTAATAATAACAAAACAAAGCTCATCAGGCTAAAATGAGATGTAATTTGTATGAAATAAGTAAATACCATTAATGGCTACTTAGGCCCATGAAATGCCTAAACTGTCAAAAACAAACAACTACAAATTGTAACAAATTAACAAAGAAACTAGCAAATCCAAGGTGAACAATTAACCAAGGATAATTTGTAAATCATAATAAAAGCAAAATATTAGAATAAGAACTTAAATTAAAAGAGAAATGTAATTAGCAAATAATAATATAATTGTAAAATTACAAAACATACAATAACCCAACCTTGAGGGATATCAAAATAATCTTTGAAAGGAAGTAGTGACAATATTTAATACTTAGGAAGGAAGATAGAGGAATAAAAGCAATCAGAAGATATACAAGGATTTTGAAACAATTCAAAAATGATAACAATGGATTTATGTCAATCTAAGCCAATCAGATTTAATTAGTAACCATAGAAACGAACGTTGGTGGCAAAATTACTGTTGAATATCGTTACTCGTAAAGTGACGCTCTTGCAGAACAGAAGCCGAATTTTGAACGACCAATTTTTAATCAAAAAATGTAAAAATAGTAAACAAAATTCAAAACGATGATCGAATAAGAAGCAGATGAACAACCGGAGCAGTTAACTAAAACCAAGGACCATATTACCAAGAAATTAAACGAAAATATGACCACATCTAATATGAAAAGGACGCCAGACCTACTTAAGCCCCAAGATTAATGAAAACTGAAAACTATTGCAGCCCAATCCTCTTCCGACTCAATGATTGATAACACCAAGTCATCTGATGTGTTAAGTATCCTTGAATTACCCAATTTCCAAAAATAAACTCACTTTAAATATTTCTAAAAGTAATTTGAACTCTCACTATAAACCGAATATTCTCTTTCAAAGATTATTTAAGAAAAATAACACACTGAAAATTTGTTAACACAAAAGATAACCTGTTGTTTGAATACGAACTTTAGAAACACATTTTAACAACACTACGGAACAGATTATAACCACACACCTTGTTATATAAGTACACATAGAGTAAGGTAAGGTACTTTGTATTGTAATCATAGGAATTATTTGTCTTGTAATCAAAAGAATCCCAGATTTTGGAACGAAAATAATTGTAATAACTAAACCGCTCAGCACCCATGCTGATATGTGTATCTCGTTACCAAAATCGATTCGTCATCCTGAGCATAATTGTTTCATGTAAAAAGTCGGTGCAAATTTATTAATCAACCAATATAATTTAATTGTCAAACTGAAAATTTATTTATGAACCATTAAAATAACTAGTACAGGGAGTAACCATTGTTATTATTTCATAGGGAGTGTATGATATAATTTGTGTTTGTTAACGAATTAGCTTTGATGGTTACAGCGCTCACGCTGCAAATCGACACACTACTTGATCGAGTCAGTCGTCTAACCAAGGCGGGAAGTGAACTTGGTTTGAATGCCCCGGCCGTCACAGCTGTGAACTCAGTTATACCATATAATCTAAGAATGTTAATTGTTTTTAATAAACAATTTGGCGCCACCCGGGAATCACAAATCCCTATATACTAACAGGTAAGTTTACTACCGCGTTGTACTGGTAATTACTGCATCGCTACGGAGATTGTTAGTGCAAGAATAGATGTAATGCCCCAGTGCGAGACGAATGCATTTACACTACATACACAATATACACGTCTTAACAGAGACGATCACATCTCATCGTTACAATATGTAAGATCAACTTACAAACAGTGAAGGAATATAATGAGTTTATAACATTTTTATCATTTTCAAGAGTAATTGAAAATGAATAAAAATGTTAATTGTATCAATGAATACCAACACTTCAAGTATTATCAAATGATATCAACAGAGAGAAATGAGTTTTGTATGTTTGGACAACATATGAGGCAAAATGTAAAAAATAAAATAAAGGAATAAGTTACAAAAATTCCTAACTAGTAAGAACAACAAACTTACTATGATATTTAACAACAAATGAGATTAAGAAAAAAAAAATATATGTAAGATAAATTTACACCATTATCTAAAAAATATATGAGATAAAATAAACAAACATGTTTAAAAGGAATAAATCCCAAATGTTTAGTACCAAGCCACGTGTTGTTCAATCAAATATATTGGAACTTACCGTCTGCGGCTTTCCAGAAACAGCGTCTTTATAAATTCTGGAAAGACGCTGTTTCTGGAAAGCCGCAGACGGTAAGTTCCAATATATTTGAATAAACAAACAAAATGATCAACTTCCACTACAATTTAGAAAAATATGTGAGATAAAATAAACAAACCAATGATCAAGAATGAAGTAAATAAAATAAATATTCTAAGAAATATAATATAAAATGAGATGAATCAAAGAGTAATTGAAAATGAATAAAAATGTTAATTGGGATCAATGAATACCAACGCTTCAAGTATTATTAAATGATATCAACAGAAAGAAATGAGAAATAAATATGACTCGAACTGAGCAATAATGAAATAAAAAATAAAACATTCCCAACAAATATTATTATTATTATTATTAGTCACAAGATAACTGTATTGAAGATTCATTAATTAAGATTGACTGTTGAATAAGTCCAGCAATCATTTAACTGAGCAGGGATGATGTTCCCCTGACCTCAGAAAAAGTGTAGTTTTGAACGACGGAGTTAGGTAAGCCAATAGAGCTCATCCGAATTGATTTCAGCTACAAAGTAGGGATAGTTAGGGAAAATAAGATTTATAGGGAATAATTTATAATAAAAAATCAATAAGCCAGATTGTAATAGGAGAAAATAATGAAGAAAAGACTCAGAATGAAAGGAAGTAAAAGATACAGAATTGAACATTAAAATGAACGAGAAGCAGTAGAATTTAAGAAGAAGAAGATACAATACAATTGATAATTTCATCAAACTTAGAATCACGTTTTATAAAATGATCAATTTTGGTGGAAGGGCATTATATAACGTTGCAGAAATCTGATCATATAAAGTATCCATAAGTATTATAGAAATGCAAAAAGTAAGATAAAAAATAAATAAGTAATGAAGAAAAAATATAACATGTAGTTAAGAAGAAGAAGGAAGAATTGTAAACAAAAGTAATTATTGAAAGAATAGACTAGACTGACAAAGAAATGACTTTGACACAACCCCAGAGATTGGCCAGATAAAGACCGAAAAAGATGAGAATAGATTCACAGAGATTAAGAAGACGAATCCATGAAAAGAGACACAAATAAGTAAAGAAAATATGTAATTAATAATGAATAAAACGGTAGTAAATAAAGTACACTAACCATAAAAAATAAATAAGACAATTACTGTTAAATAAAGTATATTGTTAAGGACCTTATAATAATAAGAAAATAAGGCACATAATGTTAAAGAATAGTTGTAAATGTACATCTAAAATAACCTTGAAACCAAGAGTGAGAGATAGGTAGGGAGTGATAAAGATAAACAGTGAAGTGATAAGTGTATTAAAATAAACAACTTATAATATTAAGAAAAAGGAATAGTAAACAAGTGTGACAAACCCCAAAACATAATCACATGATGAATGAGCAATTAAGTTAAGTGTATTAGACGGTAAGACACAGAATGATTGTGAGTGTAAAGAATAGAAAAAAATATGATATCAGTATAAGAATCACCAGGGTGATTATTTTTATAGAAGAGATGTTGTAGGTATAACACTCACCAAAATTGTTAATTTTTAATTTAAAGAAAGTTAAGTTATTGGCTTAGTGTTTAAGGGAGTATATACAAGAAGAAATAATTTTACAGTAATATGTTAGTATGTTTTATGTAAGTAAGGAAGTTATAAGGAGAGTAGTAGCAGTACCTTTATAAGTAATAACAGGCAATATAATAATTATAATTTTCAATGAAAAGAAACATGGCTGAACCATATACAGACCATTAAGTTATTTATATGTTATGTTTTATTAATAGATTTAAGTGCTAAAGAGGTGTGTGAGAAATGGTAATAGGTATAAAAAATAGTAATGACATAAATTTAACAAAGCAGCAAAATAATAACTATAATGTAAATTGAAGGCAAAGTATCAGATAAGAAATAATTTTGTAAAAGTATAATAACATCAATAGATTGTAAAACAGTTCCAAAATAATTCAAAAGACAAGAAACACGAAAGGAAGTTAAGCAGACAAGATATGCTCAATAAATAATGTTTAAATAGAACAAAATAAGAAATTATAAGATGTAACAGTTTAGGCCTATAGATGACATAGCTGTATAAATACAGAAAGCCAATTGTAAACAACTGAAAACTATATTTCAATAACAAAACAAGGTAAATTATGTAATTACCATCAACTAACAAAAATAACATGTCAGAATTATATTAAACCATAGAAATAAGTAAATTATGTATTAACATAGTACCGTATTATAAATTTTGTACAAAAGTATTAATACATGGCTTAGACCAGTCTTGTGAGATATCAAACTAATCTTTGAAAGAAAATAGGAACATCTATGTTAATATTTCAAGCATTGAAATTATCCCCAAGTAAATATAGTCATTATAAAATATTTATTCATTTTGAACAAAAAACCAGGATTGATAACAATAGTTTCAAATGTACTTAGCCAATCAGAGTTAAGTCAGTTACCATGACTACAGAACGTTGTTACAATTTTGACCATTATGAAAGGGGAGTTCCATTATTAACTACCCACAGGAACAGATGCTATATTGATGCTGACCATTTGAAGGAAAAATAACGAAGAAAATCAAACTATAACGAAACCCAATTGATTAACTGATGTCAACCATAGTTCTTGTAACACATGAAGGGACAATAACCGAATATTAAACCTACAATTAAATAAAAATTGGATGAATTAAGAAACAGACGCCAGAAGTAGACGGCATCCATATCCTTGGAATTAAACGAAAGAAATAATTCATTGGTGAAGATACTTGACATCCATAACACGAACAATGTGATGTTAAGTATGAAATAAATTATAACTAATTACGAACCAAATTGAGTAACCATTTTCATAATAAATAACTCTCACTCTAAAATTTAAACACTAATTTCTTTCAAGGATTTATGATTCATATTTAATAACACTGTATGTAAAAGAAATATAACCTATGTCAAACTGATAAAACCGACACACACCTTTAACACAATAAAGTTGAGTTTTCATATAAACCTTATTAGTATTTAAGTACCACGATTGTAAAGTGGTGTACTTTATTTAAACATCTTGTTATAAACCTTTTTCGTACTCAAAAGAATTCACTGGCAGAATAAATTGTATAAATAAGAAACGATAAACATTATAGCTTCATACGCCTAAAGCGCTTCCACCTTTTGCTATCCGCTGAGTGAACTAATTTCCGGCCGAGACATAAACTTTGTTATAATGACATTTGTTGTATGATTATTATTTAAAAAATTAATGAATTATTGAACAAATTAAATCAGTACGAACCTTTACTAACTGTCTTGTATTTATTTGAATAGTATTATGTATGTTATGTGCTTTAGTGGAGAGTAGATTTCTTTACGCAAATTTTATGTTGGCAACACGACCCAACAACGAGCGAAGGTCGAATTCCCGCCAGTCAGCAAGGTAATTCGAATTATTCTTTACAGTATCTAGGAGACAATCTAACTGCGAAACTTTTAATTGTTTTATAAAAAACAATTTGGCGCCTTTCGAGAGTTAAAAAATACAACATAGAACAGGTAAAGACTTCGATACTGGTTATTCGTACGTTCGCGACGGACACAATCTGCGTGAGTTATGTAACAGAGCGATGACGGATTGGTAAGACACGAGAGTACACATTACACAAATTACACTGTTACACGTTTACATTTTTGTGAAGAAGACGACGGGAGTAAAAAGTTTATTATAATATACTTACATATGTGACTAGGTTATGTTTGGGTAGTGTAATGTATGTGATTATTATGGTTACGTTTATATGTTGATAAGCAATGTAATTATTGTGTATTAGGAGGGTTGTAATTTTTATAAAGGGGTATTATATATAAAAATTGCATAAACATGGCTGATATACAGGAGGTCGAAGAAGGTCTATCATGGGCCGATATAATGAATTATGCGAATGAACGTTTTGATAAACAAAAAGCGATGTTAGATGACATGATGGATAATATGAATAAGGGTTTTGATAGGATGGATAAGAGTTTGGACGAGTTAAAAACAGTATTAGATGAAAGGGGGGAACTGATGAATAAGGGTTTTGATACGATGAATAAACATTTTGATGAGTTAAACACAAAGATGAGTGGACGAGACGAGGAGTGGAAACTAGGACAGATAAATTAAAAGAGAATACAGAAGTGGAATTAAAACAGGTAAGTGTTTGTAATGGTAATAAAATGACGAGAAAAATGAAGAAACCATTAACAAGGTAAGTGACAGTTATAAAAATTAATTAACAAGTAGTGATGATAAGATAGTTGAAAACGAGGTATTTAAGAGTGATATAGTGAAAACAAATAATGGTGATGAAGTTTTTGGTGAAATAGAATTTAATAACGAAGTGTTAGCGAGTGTTGATGAAATTGAGAGAAAGTGTGATTAAAGGTTAGGGTGGCAAAGGGCAAATTTTCCCCGTGATGTAAGTGGAGTAAGGACTCCGCTAGTAGTGATGTTTGAGGACAAAGGTTCCTCAAGAGGTTATGTGGAAGACGAGGTGTCTTCGAGTAGTCCCGTAATTTTTTGTAGTCCTGGAAAAGCCAGTAAGTGTGATAGTAAGTTTGTGGCGCCCTTTGCGTGGAGTGAAGTAGGTCAGAGGTGTTGTGACCGATGTTATGATGAGAAATATTTTGAGAGAGAGAGAATGATAGAGGTATTTAAGTTAAATAGAGGTTATGAGGGGTTAGTTAAGAGATTAAAATTGGAGAGAGTAAACTATGTGAAATACTTGCCAGTTGTAGCAAATGGTGATGATTATTTTGATGATACCATTGTAGAAGATGAGCACTTACCTTGTGATGTAATTGATATAGTAGATGAGTATGATGATATAACTTACATGGGAATAACAAATAACACTAAGGGAGAACTGACCATACCAAATGTTGACAGGTTTTATGAATTAATAGTGGGGAGTAATCTGGGGAATTATTCTGGCGATATAGGGGATGAATCAGCAGTAAAGAGTTATTACATAAATAATAATAATGTAATGAGAGTAAGTAAAGATGGGAATTGTTATGTGAAAGTAAGACTAATTTTCGATGATGGTGGTTAGAAACAGTGAATGAACATTAAATTATTTTAGTTTATGGTGATGACTTGGCTAACTTATGTAATGAGGTATGGTAAACAATAATATGATATGACGAAAAAATTGTAAATAAATTTATAGTGAGGTTAATTGTTTGTGTAGTAGGTTATGTTGTACTATGTATTTCATGTAAACAATGTATGTATGCAAGATGAATTGATTGTATAATAATGATAATAATAATATGTGATCCGGCTAAATAAATCATGGTGAAGTTTATCATGCAAATAACTGAATTGTAATTGTGTAGCGGGTCGAATTTTGGGTGTTTTTATTTTAACCGTTTGGGGCATATATTTATATTTTTATTTATTTCGTTTTCGGGCGGACTGGTATAAAGTATGGTAAAGCTGCATTATTGTGCAACGTATGTGTCAGTATAACAGTCAGTGTAACAGAACAGTGAAACAACGCTATAAGACGCAGTTGTTGTTGAGGAATGCGGCAGAGCATTTGCACCTCCACCAAAATTCCAAGAACTATGCGAGAGTGTGGCATTGCGCTCCCATGCGCACACCAAGCATGGGCGCCTACCCAAGCGTTGGCAAAAAACCAAGATGGCCAGAGAGTGAAATTTTCATCATTCATTTGGTTTCACTACGGAAGTGTCGTTTAGACCACGCCCACTTAAATGACATCAGCAGAGCCAAGCCCAATATTAAGCTCTGGTCATCCACATATGTCAGCTCCATTCCCTATATAAAATGGTTTTACGACAGCAGAGGAACAAGGAGCGACGACGAAAACATCGTGGCATTGAAGAACAACTTCCATGCAGGAACAGGTAGATGTACCTGTTACGTTCACAACCACACAGTCGACATTAGCCAGAGACGCGACACAGTCAACTAGAAGTCGACTCTCTTGATAGACGCTAACAGTTTGGTTTAGGCCCCGGTCGGTGGTGTTCTAAATACGTCTAACTCAATCATATCGTTAATACCGACCGGGACCCGAAGAATCAACGACTTTGTGAATTGTTGCATTGCAGTGATGGTCTGGTAACATTAATAACAATGAATGGAATCGTAACAAAGCACGTGTTCGGTCGGTAGTGCGTATCCCCTTAAAACTAAAACGAAATGCGCAATGATTAACTATGGTGTTATTTGAATATAATCTTTTATGGGGGTTTTTGTGTGTATATTGTGTGAATGCGTGTGCGAGCAAAAGCTGGGCTACCTTATAAATATAAGAAGTATATTATCAATGTAAGATGTATTTAACCTTATCAATACCTGTTTTGTTCTTGTGTGTCGTGGAGTAAGGAGGAGCTGTTTCAGTAAGTAAAGTGTTTCTTTCATAACAAAATGTGTTAGTCTAAGTTATTTCGTCATTGCCATTTCCTCATTTCTGTGTTAAAAATTCGTCTAACGTTCCGGAATCTTTCTGAGTTATTAATTGGGTGGGTCAGATTGCTAAATTGTCCGTTTTATTTAGGGTGGAGTGTAAAGGTTTTCGATATTTTATCCTATAAAAAATAATCGTGGCGACCTTGGTCTTCTGGTAAAATTTCAATAACAGGTAAGTGTTGTAATTGCGTGCAGGTAAGTCCTGGTAGGGTATTTTATTTATTTTATATATTTAGGCCTATTTTTTATTGTTACAAATGTCGACGCGCTGCCAGGATTTTCGTTTTAATTTTATTTATACGAGATAGACCTATTTTAGTACACAGGAAATAGGATGTGGTAATGACGAATGTATAAAAATTTTATCGTACAGAATTAAGTAGGTTAGGTTTATGTTATTGTGATTCACAATGTGTTAGGTGTGAGTAGAGAAAAAGAGTAATTTTATATATAAAAGTGTTATACAAACGAACTTTAAAAATGTCTATAATACAAAGTAATGATAGTGATTTTGCATGGGACGAGTGGGAGAATGAATTTCGAGGTGTTGTGGGCGAGATGACAGACGAGGAATGGGGTAATTTAGACGATAGGTTAACCCGAATGGAAGAACAAGAAGAAGGAATATTCGCAGAAATTAATAAACATAGTGAGATGACCAATGATACAGGTAAGATAGTTGAAGAGATAGTGGTAGAGAATAAGACAGAAAATAGGCCTAATGATAATGATAACGACAGAGTGGGGGTAGAAAAAAGGAGCGTACATTGGAGGATGTGATGAATCTTTTGAGAACAGTGTATGATAATCTGAACAAGGGTTTTGATGAATTACAGGAAATGAGAAATAAACATTTTGATAATATGATGAAGGGTTTTGAGGAGTTACATATAGAATTAAACAAAACAAAGGAAATAATGAGTAAGGGTTGTGATACAATAAAAAATGCTATTGATAAACCAGACGAGAAGCGGGAGGAGAATAGAGGTCAGTTAAAAGAGAGTACAGAAGTTGAGTTAACACAGGTAAGTGGTAATAATGTCTTTGATAATAGCGAAGAAATAATTAACAAGGTAAGTTACAGTTGTAAAAATGAATTAATAAATAATAGTGATAAAATAGTTGAAAACGAGCTACTTAAGAATGATGTGGTGAAAACAAATAGTGATGATGAAGTTTGTGGTGAAGTAGAACTTAATAACAACATGTTAGCGAGTGTTGATGAAATTGAGAGAGAGTGTGATGAGAGGTTAGGGTGTCAAAGGGCAAATTTTCCCCGTGATGTAAGTGGAGTAAGGACTCCGCTAGTAGTGAATTTTGAGGACAGAGTTTCCTCCGTTAATTGTGTGGAAGACGAGGTGTCTTCAAGCAGTCCCCTAATTTTTTGCAAACCTGGAAAAGCCAGGAAGTGGTATAGTAAGTTTGTTGTGCCCTTTGCATGGAGTGAAGTAGGTCAGTGGTGTTGTGACAGGTATTGTGATGAAAGTGATTATGAGAGAGAGAAAGAGTTGGAGTGGTTCAAAATAAATAGAGGTTATGCAGAGCTGATAGAGAAGATGAAGATTAAGAGAATTATGATAAATAATGTAGACATACCTTGTGTAGTAGTAGACAATGATTATATTGATGATAAATGTGTACCTGTAGGAAGAATTAGTGTACTTGTAGTGGAGGAATATGATGAGAAAATAAATTACCTGGGTGTAACAACAAATATTCACGGAGGCGGGATAAAAACAAATAATAGTGACAAGTCTTATGAGATAATAAAAGGGAAAATGAATGACATAGAGGTAATGGTTTATGATAAAAATAATAATAATAAACTGGATGTAAATAAAAATCATTTAGTATACAAATATGTGAGGTATATTTTTGACGATGGTGGCTAAAATATAAAACAGAAAAGACAGTTAAATATTTTGTTTTAAGCTATTTGACTTGGCTGATTTGGAAATTGAGATGTGATAACTGAGTAAATACTGAAGTAAATTTGTAAATAAATATGTAGTAAAGCCAATGGTATGTGTTGTGGTTAAGTGAACAGTGTATGTAGGTAATTAATTGTTGTAAGAATAATATTGAAATACTTGCAATTTAAATAAATAAACCAAATTAATTTGGAAAACAAGTAATCAGAGAATTATAATTGTTTGGATGGTAATGGATTCTATATTGTTAATAATTAATTTAATTAAACAATTTAATACATGTTAAATATTTTGTTTGACTATTTCAATATTGTATAATTAACTTTTTAAGGAATTTAAATCATTTTGATAATAGATGGCTGAATTATTTGAGGTGAACTAATATGTTGTGAAATGTTTCAGTGGTGAGGTGAGAGTATTGTGGTATGTGGTATATGTTTTGAGAAATGGGCTGTAAGTATTGAAATTTTATAATCATGTGTAACAAAAATGTTTACAGGCGTGATTGATATGTTAATTCAGTAGTGAAATATTTTGAAATAATTGCGCTAAATAAAAATGATGGTTAAAAATATATGTTAATAATAAATTTAGAATTTTTGAAAATCTGATTACAACACAGGATAAATTCATCCTGATGATAAATAAAAAGAGTTAATGAAAAATTTTAAATAATAATGTTTATAAATTTTTATATAAATTATTTAAAAGAGAATTGTTTGTTTGATGTATGCTAATAATCCAGGTTTATTGCTATTTGTGTAGTGTGTTATGTGATGTATTATAACAGTGTAGTGTGGAACTGCTATGGGGGAAGGTTGTAGATTTTGTATTAATTATTTTATGTTAATAATGGTTAAGCTTCCATATAAAGTGGGTTAAAACCCCATCTAAATTAATATTGTCATTTAAATATAAATTCGTAAATTTAATATTACGAAAGATATTTTACTTGTGATTCCCCAAATTTTCGGGCGGTCACGGCCTCACCGAACCCTGACCGTGGAATTGGTTTAGCTTTAACAGCTATGGTTGGGGCACATTACGATTACGCGCTGACCATAACTGGCCATAGCTGTTATCGTTGTAAAGGTGTATTTTGAAATTGATGGGGGGTAATAAAAAGGGGAATCACCAAACTATGGAACAGCGGCTGCCACTCTGTTCGAGAAGGAACAGCAGAGCCAGGTGGTAGATCCGTTTAAGGGTGCATGATTATTAACAAGAACATGATGATGTTCACCAATTTAAAACTTAACAGCGGAAGCAGAGACACGGAGAGGTAAAACCCTGCTCCAAAATATACAGTCTCTGTGGAAGCGAAAGGGCGAGACAGTCCTCCATAACCTGAAATAGTGTGTGTGGCTGGGAGGTGACGCAAAGGAGTCACGAATTTTAAAATCTTATGACGTAACAGTTTTGCTTATTCAAGGTTTAATCCAATCAAAAATGCTTGTGCTCTGTCCACATAATTATATGCTCAGACTCGTAAAATAAGGTTCATACTATGATTTTAAAGGTATCATTTTATTGTTGTGTGTTAGATATAGTTGTTGATAAAATGTATTTTCATTATGTGTGTAATTTTTTTTCTAAGCCAATCATTAGACGCCTGGCAGGCAATCAACATAATAGAAGTAAGTGTTGATAATGTATTACATGTAACTGTTCAATTTTGAAAGGTATCCATGGTGTTTTAATTATGTTAGGATATCAGCTGATCAACAATACCATGTCACTGGTATATTGGTTTGTAAATGTTACAAGTAATTAATGTTTAGTGGGCTACAGATATTTTGAAGTAAAGATAAAAAGAATATGCAGATTAATAAAAGATAATTTATGGGTGATAAATGTTTTATGGGACACGTAGACCTGTCCAAATTGAATTAAACGTTAAATGTGAAATGATAGAGATGAATATAATGTAATGTTGTTTTTGAATTGATGTGATGTAACAGAGTTGGTGAAGTATTAATGTTGACACAGTAGTTGTAGAGACTTTATGCAGATTTTGAGTGATATGTTTATGATTAATGAGGGTATTTTGTGTATTTGTAGTGAGGTTATGAGATTGAGATTTTTGGGGATGGTAATTTTGTATTAGAGGGTAGTGTAATGTAGGAGTCCGCAACAAGGGTTGGGACGGGATAGGGACCGATTGGCGCCGGAAAGGGTTACCTAGGGGGAGTCCAGGGACCAACATAAGGGAATGAGTTTTGGGAAGGAAACACGTATCCTATGTACAAAGGGTTAGAGAGTATTTTATATGTAGAGAAGGCGGCGAATTGTGTTAAATGATAAGTTGGGGTTTAGAATGTCCTGATTAGTAGATAATTTTGATAGAGTTGGGTGTCTTGGGAGTTGCAGTTGATAAATATTAGAGTCAGGGGGAGAAAGTTTAAATATGTATAGAAATCTCATACAGAAAAACGAGAGTAAATAATTTACATCACCCACAGTATATTAAGGTAAGATTGTTGAAAAGCCAGAGAGATTCATGATAAAGAATATACAATTGTTTATTTTTTTCACCAGTGACAGAATTTTGGATAAAATTTGAAAATAATGTAAAGTCAAGAAGTGTTTATTTTAAATAATTTAAATGTCAAGTTGATGATTAATTATATTAATATTTTGTTTGTTTTAAATATTTTATGTTATTATGTTTTGTATTTCAAGTTAGGATATTACAGATGTTTAAAGTGTTTTCAGAAATCCTACATAACATATGTAGGTCAAGGGTTTTGGACTTGACCTAGTTATGATCAGCTGATGAGTTCATACACCTACTAAGCTTGTGTATAGTAGGAATCCAATTTTAATCTGTTTGTCTGATTAATTCAAACTAATATTTGAATAATTTTAATAAATGTTATTTAATAAATAAATTTAATAAAACTTTTTAATGAATAAATTTAAATTTTTTTGAATTGTAAAATTTTGAAAATTTTAAATTTTTTTGAAAAAAAAAAAAAAAAAAAATTTTTTTTTGATGTTTCGCCTGCCAGCGAGTGAATATTTTGAGTAATGATCATTTTATTGTGTATGTATTAATGATGTTTCTTTTATTGTATTGCTTTATATTGGTAGGCTATAAATTGTTCTCATGCTAGAGTAAGGATGTATTTGTATTAATAGGAATGTTTAGGTTAAGTCATTGAAACAAAAATTAGAAAAAAGAGGAAGAGAATTTTTTGATAAACGATTATTTTTTGAATTTTGAATTTTTTAAATTTTTGATAAATTTTAAAAGAAAGTTTTATTCTTATGTGTTATGGTAATATGTAATGTTAGAGTGTGTGAGCCCAGTATTTGCCAAAGGCAGCCCAGCTTGCAAAAAAAAAGGGGATCCATATCGGCGGAGGAGCTGGGATAATTTTAGCCAGGGATTGAGGATTTTTGGGGGTAGTATGTTGAAGGGCGGGGTGGGCCGTGGTGCGAGTCTGATCGATTTCTCGGTGTTGGGATCTCTTACGGAGAAGTCCAGTGATCTCGTTCAGATGAGTCCATGGTCACTGAGCCAGGGGGGTCGTGTACCCATGCAGAGTAAGAACCAGGGGGTTGTTGGCACCAGTTCCTCACCGATCCTCTTCGGGGTTATCGATGAGATTTCTTCTGTCATGGACAGCAGAATTCTCATCGAGGGGGTATTGTAGCGGGTCGAATTTTGGGTGTTTTTATTTTAACCGTTTGGGGCATATATTTATATTTTTATTTATTTCGTTTTCGGGCGGACTGGTATAAAGTATGGTAAAGCTGCATTATTGTGCAACGTATGTGTCAGTATAACAGTCAGTGTAACAGAACAGTGAAACAACGCTATAAGACGCAGTTGTTGTTGAGGAATGCGGCAGAGCATTTGCACCTCCACCAAAATTCCAAGAACTATGCGAGAGTGTGGCATTGCGCTCCCATGCGCACACCAAGCATGGGCGCCTACCCAAGCGTTGGCAAAAAACCAAGATGGCCAGAGAGTGAAATTTTCATCATTCATTTGGTTTCACTACGGAAGTGTCGTTTAGACCACGCCCACTTAAATGACATCAGCAGAGCCAAGCCCAATATTAAGCTCTGGTCATCCACATATGTCAGCTCCATTCCCTATATAAAATGGTTTTACGACAGCAGAGGAACAAGGAGCGACGACGAAAACATCGTGGCATTGAAGAACAACTTCCATGCAGGAACAGGTAGATGTACCTGTTACGTTCACAACCACACAGTCGACATTAGCCAGAGACGCGACACAGTCAACTAGAAGTCGACTCTCTTGATAGACGCTAACAGTTTGGTTTAGGCCCCGGTCGGTGGTGTTCTAAATACGTCTAACTCAATCA
Source organism: Magicicada septendecula (assembly GCA_034769895.1). Classification (NCBI taxonomy): domain Eukaryota; kingdom Metazoa; phylum Arthropoda; class Insecta; order Hemiptera; family Cicadidae; genus Magicicada; species Magicicada septendecula. Next base: position 1,207,094,461 of record CM068367.1, read on the forward strand.
TATCGTTAATACCGACCGGGACCCGAAGAATCAACGACTTTGTGAATTGTTGCATTGCAGTGATGGTCTGGTAACATTAATAACAATGAATGGAATCGTAACAAAGCACGTGTTCGGTCGGTAGTGCGTATCCCCTTAAAACTAAAACGAAATGCGCAATGATTAACTATGGTGTTATTTGAATATAATCTTTTATGGGGGTTTTTGTGTGTATATTGTGTGAATGCGTGTGCGAGCAAAAGCTGGGCTACCTTATAAATATAAGAAGTATATTATCAATGTAAGATGTATTTAACCTTATCAATACCTGTTTTGTTCTTGTGTGTCGTGGAGTAAGGAGGAGCTGTTTCAGTAAGTAAAGTGTTTCTTTCATAACAAAATGTGTTAGTCTAAGTTATTTCGTCATTGCCATTTCCTCATTTCTGTGTTAAAAATTCGTCTAACGTTCCGGAATCTTTCTGAGTTATTAATTGGGTGGGTCAGATTGCTAAATTGTCCGTTTTATTTAGGGTGGAGTGTAAAGGTTTTCGATATTTTATCCTGTAAAAAATAATCGTGGCGACCTTGGTCTTCTGGTAAAATTTCAATAACAGGTAAGTGTTGTAATTGCGTGCAGGTAAGTCCTGGTAGGGTATTTTATTTATTTTATATATTTAGGCCTCTTTTTTATTGTTACAATTGTTTTGGAGTAAGGTGATGAAAGGAACTTTATGTTTTAAAAACTGATTGAATTAAATAATTTGCGGTGAATTAATTGACTAATGAATGTTGTATAAATGAATTTTGATAATGAATTTAAATGATTTTTCTGAGATTTGAACTTTATAAGAAATAGTAAATGAGTAAACGTAGAATATGTTTAGTTGTGGAGTCATATGGTTGTTATAATGTATTAGAAGGTACATAGGGTTATGTACACTATATTGGTGGTGACAACTGTTTATAGTGTGAGTCTATGACAAGTGATGATGTGTTCATTTGATTGAGTGATTGACCATATGTAAGTATGAATTTGATGATGACATGGAAGTAAAGTAAAAGAGTCTTATAATGACATTAAATGAGTTTGAAAGGATTTAACTTTGGTAAGACATGAAATTTTTGGTAAAAGTTGAATGTAAAATGTTATGTAAAATGAATGTTTTTAATCAAGTTGAATTTTTTGAGAATTTAATGGTACAATAAATGATAAATAATCAAAAGTTGAGGAATGAAAGGTTCAATTAAAATTAAAAGTGGAATGTTTGTAAATTTTATTCAGCTGCAGAGATGTTTATTTTAATGGAATGAGGTTTATGTTCGGTATGAATGTTTATGTTGTATTATGTTTATTATGTTAGTATGTAGGAATTTTAAACTGTAATTAATCACTTTTTATTTAAATAAATATAAATGTATTTGTCGTATGAACTATCTAATAACTTGTATTTGGGTTTGTTTACCTTAATCGAATAAAGCACGTGTGTCGCGTTTACCACAATTATGGTATCACAACTATGGTATCCACCATAATTATAGCATCTGCTTATTTCAATCTCGTTACATAATTTTTTATTACCTAAGGATCCAGGATTCTGCTCAGCGTGAATGCTGGCAGAGACAGGCATTGAAATGAGAATACGTTCGGTATAAACATTAATCATTAATATTGGTTTATTCCATAAATGCTATAAGCGTGTACACCGGACAAAATCAACATGGCGGCCATTAAAGTTGGCTCGTCTTCATCATAAACTTCTTTATATCTTGTTAATCGTTAATCTAACAAATATCATATTTTAATTTAGCAGCTGCTTTGCTATTAACTGATTTTAATTATCTTGGCTGAACGCAAACGCAAACCAACACCCCGTTCGGATGTCGACATTAAAAACACGCCCCGCTTTCTCTCACTCATTCATTCTTATAAATTCAAATTACTTTTGTGTACACATATCTAATTATAGGGTTAACGAGCTCTTTAGTAAAATTTTGTTTTGCACTTCCCTGTATCTGTAGACTAGAAGTTCTAGAAGAGGTTTCACATGTTGAGGCCTTAAGTTAGTTTGGTTACGTTGTTTGATATTATCACTGACTCTACTGCATAATTTTGACAACAATTACTGCTCACTGTTTGGCTCACTTCTAATTACCACATCATGATATTTTGACTACATTTTGTACTGTTTTAAAACACTTTGCCGGTATAAATTGCCGGCGGCCTGTAACAAGTTGTTACTGCTGCTGCTGTTGTGTGTCGACTGGGCCGAAAATTATGCAAATTCTACGTATGTGTGAGTGAGCACACGTCATCGTTCTTTTGTCTCTGGTGATATAATAGCCTGGTTTGTTACGTATTTTTATAACGTCATAGTGGTTTTAATGACGTTTTGAGCTGTTGGCCAATGAAACATGAATATGAAGCGCCGTTCTTAGTGGCGGTAACCATTATAAGTCTTTTTAGCTGCACGTCCACTGCTGTCCTTGAGATTATTTTGTCGTCTCGGAACTACGTCGTTGTCGGCAAAACAAAGGGAAATTATGTAACCCATAGAAATGACTTTAACACATCGGAATACAATAGTTTGTTACCTCTCATGCCATATTTTTATATCAGGCTTTTTTGTACTGTCACAAAACCCCCTCAATGAAAGGTTTCGTGTCGAGACACAAAAACTTTCATTGACTCATTCACACTTCTCTAAAAGGATCAGCTCAGATATGGAGCCACAACCCCCTGTAGTGTTACAAAAAATATAAATTCAATCACTTACCCTTGGTCCAAGGATGAGGTTCGCACCTTCTGACCTTACTGGACTTCTCCAGAGAGATCCCTACACCATAAGGCCATGAGGCACTTTACGCTCCTGTTCTGACACACCGGCCAGCTCAGGACCGCGGTCACCACACCATAAAACTCTGAAACATTCGATACAAAATTTTAAAATAATGGCCTTCTCTATATCCATATCCACAACTGATATGTTTCCTCTTAGCACGTTGGTTTGCGTTCTGGGGCATTGGTTTGCCTAATTCTACAAACTTCAAACAATGTATATCAAGAATTAAGATAGAAAATTACTTCTCCTTTTAACACTCCGGTATCTGGTACACCCTTCTGACTTCTATCAACTATCTTCACTCCCTTTACCATATGAAAACAATTACTTTTAACCTAAATAAACTATACCTTACTGCTTTAGCAACAACCATTAACCCTAATAATTTACTTCTTATAATCTTACAATATCTATATCATGGCAGACAACTTAAAAGTTTTATAATTCCTTTACTACTTTTTCTTACATTTAACCTTCTTTATAGCAGAATCATTTCTAGAGAATGGACAAACTTTACCAAATTTCAATCTTATAATCGTTACTATCTTGGTAGTAACCTCCTATCCACACACACTATTGTTGTCATAATAAAACACAATAAAACATTGTACATCATAAACATTAAACACTAACATTGAACAATTCACATTACTTAATTCATATTTACATATCTGGTAGCAGAACTTTATCAGCTTTCGATTAACTTTTATCATTTAACATTCATTTAGATTCTATGCAAAATTCTCAAATTTGTCATTTACCTTTCCATTTACCTTACCTTTCAGTTACATCACCTTTCTACTATGAATTTTCCCTTTCTAATCCTTACTCGTTTGGGTGACTCTCTGTTATTCATTATTTTCTCTGTCTTATTTTGGCATCTGTCAACCTAACCTTACTCACCTCCTTTTCACTATTAACAACCGCTTCTAACCATTAATACATTATGACACCAATATCTCTATAATAACCCCCTTCACAAATCCCATTTAAAACCTCTGGCACCGCTCATTTTTTGTACTAGTATGTATGTATTCCCTCTAACCAACTCATTCCCTTATCGGTTCCTGACCCTTTCAGATAACCCTTTCCGGCGCTAAACGGTCCCTTCCTGTCTCAACATCTCTCGTTGGACTCCTACACCAATACCCTTATTACAAAATATCACCATCAACAACAAATATAATTACCATCCACATTACTCACCTCTACATATAATCGCTAACTACTGTGTCCCTAAAATATCTAACACCTCTTTATATATTATCAGCATCTCAACACTTTATTTTTCCTAACTCCCAATAACTCTATCTAACTAACTCCCATGCCTCTATTTTATCCTTACCACCCAAAATCTTTACAACATTTCAACTTAATACACCATTACAAAATTCATCACTTATCTGCTAACAACACCTTTCATATCCAAATACATAATCATCTACTAACCATTAGAATCTGAATTCTCATAATATCCTTTAAAATCATTATTAACTTCCTTCAATTATTTAAAATCCTACAATACATGTTTACATAAAAATACACAAAATACACAAATACATAGACATCAATACACAAAATATACACTTCACATAATCATGAAATCATTTACCATAATCAGTCCTAATCAGTCCATTTTTAAAAACACTGTCCACACAATTAAATGTTCATAACACAATAAACAATAAACAATTACCCCATATCGTCAAATAACAGTCTAATCTTAGGTCTATACAAGTCATTTTTTATTGAATACCTTATATTATGATTATCAATGTAAAGATTATTCAATTCTTTATAATTTTCCACAATACTATTATAATCAATATGATCACCCCATATCATTATCTCATATATCTTGTCACGATTGAGCATGGTCCTGTCGCCTTTAGTATTATCTGTCACAACCAGGTAAGTTACTAAGTCATTATTTTCATTATCATCTCCTACGACTGCCATATCAGCTTCATTACAAGGTAAGTACTTATTATTTTTATTATATATCATCTCTACTCCTAACCTTCCCATAAACTCTTCATAATCTCTGCTTATCTTAAAAATTTCTACCTCCCTCTTTCTCTCACAATATCTCTCACTATCATACCATCTCTCTCTCTTAAAACATCTCTCATAATAACTCTCCCAACAACATTTCTCTCTCTCAATATATTTCTCTTTATCATACCATCTCTCTCTCTTTAACCCTTCAACACACACTATCATTCCCTTATCATTATATTCAATTCCCCATAAAATTTCATTTATACTACCAACCTCCACACTATTATCACCTATTACTATATCTTTATTTATTTTATCGTAATTTTCTATCCCACTTACCTTGTCGTCTTTGTTCAATTTGTCCACTTTGTCAATACTACCATTTTGTCTTTGTATTTCGTTTTTTAATTCTTCACATTTTATATTAAAATTATTGTTCTGTATATTGAAAAGCATTTGCATCATTTTCATAATTTCGTTATTCTCAGCCCTGTTATTTGGGATTGGTGTTGAGTGCACTATTTCTTCACTCATAACTACTGATTCCGTCATGCTTATTTGACTATTATTTGTACTATCAGTTATGTTTAATAAAGAACTATTTTCTTTATTCTCTGCCATTATAAAATTTGTTAATGGTTTGTCGCTGTATATTATCGTTACCACCTAACCTACAACCACATTCTCATTTTCAATGTCCACTCCGCCGCAATTCAGGCTTATTATATAAAATGTATTTATATATTTTATATAGTCACCAGTTCGGGCCCATTTGTAATTACTCATAATTATGTCCCAGTTCGGGCGCCATTTGTAATTAATCACTTTTTATTTAAATAAATATAAATGTATTTGTCGTATGAACTATCTAATAACTTGTATTTGGGTTTGTTTACCTTAATCGAATAAAGCACGTGTGTCGCGTTTACCACAATTATGGTATCACAACTATGGTATCCACCATAATTATAGCATCTGCTTATTTCAATCTCGTTACATAATTTTTTATTACCTAAGGATCCAGGATTCTGCTCAGCGTGAATGCTGGCAGAGACAGGCATTGAAATGAGAATACGTTCGGTATAAACATTAATCATTAATATTGGTTTATTCCATAAATGCTATAAGCGTGTACACCGGACAAAATCAACATGGCGGCCATTAAAGTTGGCTCGTCTTCATCATAAACTTCTTTATATCTTGTTAATCGTTAATCTAACAAATATCATATTTTAATTTAGCAGCTGCTTTGCTATTAACTGATTTTAATTATCTTGGCTGAACGCAAACGCAAACCAACACCCCGTTCGGATGTCGACATTAAAAACACGCCCCGCTTTCTCTCACTCATTCATTCTTATAAATTCAAATTACTTTTGTGTACACATATCTAATTATAGGGTTAACGAGCTCTTTAGTAAAATTTTGTTTTGCACTTCCCTGTATCTGTAGACTAGAAGTTCTAGAAGAGGTTTCACATGTTGAGGCCTTAAGTTAGTTTGGTTACGTTGTTTGATATTATCACTGACTCTACTGCATAATTTTGACAACAATTACTGCTCACTGTTTGGCTCACTTCTAATTACCACATCATGATATTTTGACTACATTTTGTACTGTTTTAAAACACTTTGCCGGTATAAATTGCCGGCGGCCTGTAACAAGTTGTTACTGCTGCTGCTGTTGTGTGTCGACTGGGCCGAAAATTATGCAAATTCTACGTATGTGTGAGTGAGCACACGTCATCGTTCTTTTGTCTCTGGTGATATAATAGCCTGGTTTGTTACGTATTTTTATAACGTCATAGTGGTTTTAATGACGTTTTGAGCTGTTGGCCAATGAAACATGAATATGAAGTGCCGTTCTTAGTGGCGGTAACCATTATAAGTCTTTTTAGCTGCACGTCCACTGCTGCCCTTGAGATTATTTTGTCGTCTCGGAACTACGTCGTTGTCGGCAAAACAAAGGGAAATTATGTAACCCATAGAAATGACTTTAACACATCGGAATACAATAGTTTGTTACCTCTCATACCATATTTTTATATCAGGCTTTTTTGTACTGTCACAAAACATGTATTATATCATTTACTTGTGATTCCCCACTTTTGGGCGGTCACGGCGTCACCGAACCCTGACCGTCGATTTGGATTATTGGTAGCAAGTGTGGTTGGGCAAATTGTATCCTAGCTATACTTGTTATTATTTTCAAAATTGGTGAATTTAGAAATTAACCGAGGGGGGTAACCAACGGGGAATCACCACAACTATGGAACAGCGGCTATCATCGAAAGGGGTGGTAGTGCCATGTTAAGGGCATATAAGTAAATTTTTAGTAGGATTACTGGTGTTCTCGGACATCAGTAATGCCAAATTTTTTATAATGCTGAAACAAGAACGGTGTAGGCAGCGTCTACACCCTAAATAAACTTCAGTTCTTGTGGATGCAAATGGGCGCTACAGTCCACCATCAGGAAAAAATAGTGTGTGTGGAAAAGGAGCTGGCCGTTACAAGCCAGGGGCGTAAATAAAAGAATATTTATGCAACCAGGTAAATAATTGGTCTGGTTTACCCGGCAGGTGATTTACCTAATTGTAACTGGGTTATGGGGGGTAGAATAAAATGATGTAGAAGTAGTGGAGTAGATTGTTTGCTTATCTGTGTACTGATTATATTGAATAGTTTGCTGTTTTCTACCATCAGACCTTGTATTGTGTATAGAGGGTAATAGTAATCTACCTTGGTAACTAAACCAAAATGGAATTTTAATTGGAGTTGGTAAATGAAGTTGAATTATTTTGGAGTTTAAATTTGTTGTTGTTTGTTTGTTGTGTCTAACCTAAATGGTAAATATGTATTGTATAGGTTACAGAAGTAAAGATAATATGGAATGTATAATACAGGAAAATGTAATATGTTCAGGTTAAAGATACAAGTGTTACGAAATATTGTTTATTTAAGTAGTTCATTGAGATATAGAACTAGTACTTTGCTAAAAGTTTCCTCTACGACTAAGAGGAAACAAGTCAGTTAAGGATGTGGTATATTGAAAAGCCAGTTATTGATATTTTTTCTTAATTGTTACAGAGTTTGGTGATACTGTCTGACTTTGCAGTGTTGGGATCTCGAGAAGGGAAGTCCAGTAATGTCATTCAGGTGCAGCCGCAGTCACCAGACTAGGGGGTAAGTTACCCATTATTTTAATAAGCATTAAAGGGGGGTTGTTGGCTCCATATCCTTGCTGGTCCTCTTAGGTTTTTTAGGCAGAGTTTTTCTGTTTGTAATACTCTATTCACATACAAATACAAAAAATTATTTTATTTTCCACCTACCTTTCGTCTTCTGCCAGAGTCCGCAACACGAACGTTAAAATGCAAATATGATTATAGGTTATCGTAATAACTTACGCAACGCATTTTTAAAGAGAAATTAATTAAATTTTATTTTATACTTCAAAATATTCTTTAAGTATTAAATTATTTATTTGGCCTCTTGGCTCAAATCATGGAAAATGCATAAAACCCTTACTGATAGTTACATGATGGTATTACACTTATACTTACAGAATTACAATGAACACCTTACCTTAATTAGACAGCCCACTCTGCTATTTACACTCACATTCACACCGTTACAAAACCAACTACTATTATTTAATTGACATGTTTGCACAAAAACCCTTTATAAAAATTTGTTGAAAGTACGGTTACTGGTTACCCGACGGCTTCACTCCTTTCGCTGCCCCGTGGCACGTATTCTTTAAATGTCCGAAAGTTTATTATTCATTTTATTTTTGGCCCGCTCACTTCACTAATTCTGTTCTGCAATATTATATCTTGGTTACCACTTTTGTCTGACGATCTATTCACTCACGGCGTCTCCCCGGCTACGTCACACTATGCACATGTTAGACTGTATTTATCCGGTTAATCAATTTTTTCGGCCCACCAACCCGTTCTATTCAAACGGCCGCCGCCGCCTCACCACAACACCACTGCTGATTCACATTTTGGTTATATAATTTAGGTGAAACTTTGTGTCCTGTCGGCGGACGCACTACTGTTCACGTCCGGCAGGTTATGATGTTACTTTCCGACTGCCTTACATGCTGACTTAGGTGAACAAATTTCGTCGCCGTTTTCAGCCTTCGTTATCTAAGTTTTAGTAGCTGCACATTTGGCACACAGGATTTACGTGTGCGGTGCGTCGACGATATTTCACAGCCTTTACTTTCGTTTATGTAAAGTTATGCGCTCCGCAGATGTTGGTGTTTGTGCATTTGTGAGTGGACGTCACACAGACGCAAAGTTCTTAGAATCGTGACAGTCGACAACATGACATTCCTTTATAAATATTTCATAACAGCTATTGCGTACTGCTCCTTGGTTAGAACTACGCTTTATATTCAAACTGGGGCTGGCCACATATATGAAGTGAATTGTGCAATTTTAACCAAAATTAATAAAATAAAAAACCTCCTAATTCGCCCCATTACAATACCCCCAATGAGAAATCTTCTGTTGAAACAGAAGAAATCTCATTGCTAAACCCCTAATAGGACCGGTGAGGAACTGGTGCCAACAACCCCTTTTGTTCTTACTCCTCATGGGTACACGACCCCCCTGGCTCGGTGACTATGGACGCATCTGAACGAGATCACTGGACTTCTCTGTGCGAGATCCCAACACCGAAAAATCAAACAGATACATACCACAGCGCACCTCGCCTCCTAACATGCCTCCCCAATCTCCAAATCCCTGGCTTAGATCATGCCAGATCCTCAACCGATATGTTCCCCCTTATATGCAAACTGGGCTGCCTCTAGCAGATACTGGGCTCACACACACACCTATAATAATTTTTAAACAAACTCATCATTTAAAATAAGTTCAAAATCAGATTGTATCAAAACAAAAAAATCTCTTATCTGGATAGATTAATTCTCTTTGTTATTATTACTGATAAAAAAAAACAAATAAATTGAATATTTAATTAAAACATGGACTGCCTTATCCTAACATTTGATTATACATATATCCTATACCATATAATTCAATAACACTATTGATACATATAAACAATAATACAATCAAAAATACAAAACATCAATTTAATGGCAGGCACAAAAAGTATATACAAATATATATATATATTGCAACGAATCACAGGATCATGATAGGCGGGGCAAGTTCATATATTACACAGACAATGGACATTCATATTATATTGGTAGATGGTTAAGTTTGGTTGTTATCAATTGTATTTAGTAAGGTTAAGGGTTTAGTTTAGAAAAACTGTGCATTATTATTTATGGTTATTCATGTACTGTGTTAGTGGAAATGTGCGCGCGTGCGCGAGTGGGAAACGTTTCCCGGGCGGTGCGTGAAGTATTATCGTTGTTTTGACATTAGCTGAACTGAGACATGTGTATCGCTACAATCCCTATACCTGTCGGACTATTGTTTACGTTCATGTATATTATTAGTATGTAGGCAGTCATGCATGAGATACGAGTAGTCTGATTACCGCTATGCATGCTGTTACAAAGTAAATGCACTCTACTGCATGAAAAGTGCATGGTCACTTTATACTAACCATGTGACTTCCATCCACCAATAGAATGCTGACTGGTGGTTGGAAATTTTCTTAAGCCTGTCGTTACACAGGCAGTTCTTCTACGCCATCTACCGCGAACGGAACGCGCACTCCTTGTACAAGATTCTACCGCTTGCAAGGTGTTGTAAAAACTATTCGTCGTTAGTGAAACGGGAAGACTCAGAACTGTGTGTGTAGTACATTTGCACACACCAGTGTTTTAACGCATTGTGCGTAAAATTACAAGCAGTTCTTCACTGCTGCTACCGCGAACGGTACATACAATCCTTGTACAAGACGCTACCGCTTGCAAGGATCTGTTAAGACTTTTCGGGGATAGTAACACGTGTGACGCATAACAATTGATTTTATATCTTTACACACGATATTAATATTGTAGTATTACGTGTGTAAGAAGTGAGTGTAACTGTATCACTGTGCGAGATTTTCCGCAGTGACAGTATCATTAATTGTTACGCAATAGTTCCATCAAGACATTTCCGTGCTAGTGCAAGATTTCCTCATAGGGTGGTCTGCTGATCGCGGTAGACCTTGGTATTCGCGAGAACACTTGAAGAAGCCGGAGAGGTATAAGCTCAATATACCGTTATTAGATTAAACTCACTGTCACCTGAGATACTACTTAGTCATAAACTCTATATAAGTTTTGCGAGTAATAAAATCCGTAGTACCGTTGTGTGTGCGAAGTGTCGGAGTCTTCGTGGGAATTCTAGGACATCAGCCCAGCTGTTATAGGACATCAGCCCAGCTGTTACAGGACATCAGCCCAGCTGTTATAGGACACCAGCCCAGCTGTTATAGGACCAGCCCAGCTGTTACAGGACGCTAGCCCAGCTGTAAACGTTTCTGGGAAAACGTCTGTCATTTGTAAGCCACACCTGACGAACCAACTACACCGCAAAGACCGGCCCTTCTCTTCAACAACATCATCGTGGGAGTCTTCTTATGTAACGTATCACGTCTTGCGTTTGAACATTATTTAACATTTTAAAAGAAAGACTCTATATCAACCATTACATTCTGTACATTTCAAATATACCATATAAACTATAACTTGTGTTTGTACAATAAATAATCTTAAACCCTCCAATATAGACTTGTAATTTGAAATACACATACTACCATATCCTATGCGCCAATAGTTTAGTAATTTGCGTTGTCGCAATATATATTTTTTTTTCTACTACCCCCCTTTTAATCCCTTAACCCCTGATACCCGTTACATTCTACTGTGTGCAGCACTAGACTTCTTGGCCCTCGCAGACCTCAATCTAGCCATAATCACATCTCCCTCGTGACCTGTAACTGGGTCACCGCCCATCCACACTCACTATTACCCCCCCTAGACTGTAGCGTCTAGTTGCTTTCACAAGGACTGATGTGGAAGGGGTGGACATTTTTTCTTTTATTCCACCCCCATCCTTGCTTCGGCGTTACAATAAAATTCGGTATTACACCTACTAGTTTTTATTTATACACCCCTAATGGACTACCACCCCTATCTGGGTGAAAATAGCCCTGTTCTAAAATTTGGTAGATTCCCCTAAAAATAACCCCCCTACTAAATCTACCAAACCACCGGGTTGACAAAATAAAACAAACCACAAGCCGGTTATATCAAGTAAAATTTATGATTTGCCACAATTAACTACTTTCACAGTCATGATCCGGTGAGGTCATGGCCGTACTTAGGTGGGGAATCTACAGTTAAAACATAAAATGTAGATTGACATTAATAAAATTTATATGAACAGTAATATACACATCTTACTTTCCAGACACTATCTCATCTTAAGCGCCCTTTCAATTTTTAAATTAAATGAATATTTTAATCATTATGTTTTTATCAATTATTTATTTTACAATCAAAATAGATTCGACGTCATTATCAAAAATTATCTTTTGAATTTATTTAATTACCTTTCATTAACTTTAATTCATATTGTTTTAATTAACAATTTCAAAATTAATTACATTTTTGAAAATAATCCGACAAAAATATTACCTACGTTATTCAAAAAATTTACATTCCTTTCTTCACATATGGTATTTCTTTTTATTTCATAAGAGGATTTTCTACTGGCATTGATTCATCAAACTGCAACAGTTAGCAGCTTCAACACTTGGCTGTACACATTAGTCAAAACATCCAACACACCTGTTTACATTAACAATAGTCTGCCAGACTGATGTTATAAACACTCTCAGTTTCAACATTCATGGTTACATCATATACTGACATACATACTTCCTACAACTTTTTTGTTTCTATAAATCTTTTAATGTTAACATATTTGTCAAAGTCTATTTATTACAGTTCAAACCAAATATAATTTTAATTCACCATTTTAGTTATTATTACTTTTTTAATTACAGTTTTCATTTAATACCATTATCTCAATTCATTTTTTATTATCGAATCCAAATTTTTTTTTTTTTTTCACACCAGTAAACCTTTTATTTTATCTAATTGGTATTGGAAGCTTTATACTTACAGTACATTATCCAACCTATTGACCTGAACACAAAATACACACCACACACACACACCAATATCTCCACGTAACCTCTGAAACATTTAACAACAATGTCATTTCATATCAAACAGTTTAACATTTGTTTATTAATTAATATCAAATCTCATAAAACAATTTAAACTCATTAGAAAAATTCAACCATATAACATTTAAATAAAACAAAATATTTACACATTTCAAATTATTTTAATTAGATCAATTATTGAAAATACAAGTTTCAGTATTAGAGAAACAATTACAATTCGCTAATTTTGTTATTTATTTAGATTGCAAATATTAATATTATCACAACAATTTCCATTACATACACATATACCTAACATTTTACAACACACACAAGTAAATTCACTACACTTATTTACAATTCTTCATCATTGATTACTCAGTTATATCACACTTCATTGTCCAAGGTTGCGAGGTCAAAACCATAAAACAAAATATTTGTAACTGTCCTTTATCGTTTTATAGCCTATCCTCCATCGTCATAGATAAGTCTTTGTTTTATATAGCATTGTTCAATTTCATTAACACACAAATTACTGTCTTGTGTGTCGTCACCATAAAAACCAAATTCATTCATTTTACCAAAATAATCATAAAACAAGTCAACGTTAAGTACATCGGTTAAGTCTCCATTAGTAGTTATATTCATTATCAAGTCAATTATTTTCTCATTCATTACAACATAAGGTAAATTATTATTCTTTAAACATGTATCATCAAAATAATCTTCACTCTCACTTTTAACAGGTAAGTACTTCAAATCATTTAACATCTCTTTCAACTCATAATAATTTCTCTGCAACCTATATAATTCTATTTCTTTATCAACACACAATTCTCTATCTAAATCTCTCTCATCATAACACCTTATCACATTTTCAACCCCATTCCACACAGAGGGTACTAATTTATACAACAAAGAAAAACAACTCAAATCAACTATTAAATAGGGTCTCTTGCCCTCCAATAATAACATTTTTGAACACTCTGGTTCCTCACAAATAAGGGGAAAATTTACCCTCTTCCCTACACATTCATCTACTCTTTCTTTCCATTCTTCTTCTAATTCATCAACACTAATTACTACCTCGTTACAACATATCACTTTCTCTCTCTCACTCACTGTTTCACTATCTATATTCAACGTATCACTCTCTGATACCACCCTTTCAATCACATTACCACTTTCAATATCATTGTTAACATTTGTTATCTTACTCTCTACTACCGCATTTTTAATTATATTCTCATTTTCGACATTATTGTTCTCACTAGTTACTTGTTTATTATCATTATTATTTTTACTTTTACTCTGTTCTTCTACTGACTCTACTATTCTCTCAATATCTTGTTTCAATTAGTTACAACTATTTTCGCATTTCATTTTTACTTCATCAATATCAAATTTAAGTACATCAAATTTACAATTAAATTCACTTTTGATTTCATTCAGTTTTATATCGTTATTGTCTAAACGATTGTTTATACCATCAAATTTGCTATTCTGTTCATTGAATTTCATATCCAATTCATTATTCTGATTTTTTAATACATTGAATTTAGCGTCCGAGTCACTCATCTGTTCATTGAATTCTGTATTAAAATCGCCTCTTAGTTCACTAAAATTACTATACATCATATTATACAATCGTGTTAGCATATTGTTCTCATCGCACTTCTTATTTTGGTTGACTGAAATAGGTGTCGATTGATGTTCAACATCTGTCATTATTTTTTATTCGGTTATTTCTACGTTACTGTCAGTGAAGCTGACTTCTTCATTATTAGTTGTACACTCCCTACTCAATTTTGGGGTTATTTGAATCCCCGAATCATCTGTACTATTTGTTTCGTTTGTAATATTTTTTGTTTTATTTTCCTGACTCGCGTTTGGAGTCGAGTGGATTTCAAAATCACTCATATTATTTGATTCATTATAGTTTTCGACACTAGTCGTTCCATTTATATTACTCTCATTCTTTCCTGCCATTTTTATAAATTTATTAATCTAGATTTACTTACATAAAAACATCTACCACTTAACTCTTAACCTCTGTACATTGATGTACTAATTTGTATGTGCTGCGTAATTTTTACGTAGTTATTTAACCCTCAAATCAAACTTGCATTTATCGTAGGTGTGGAATTTTAATTATTCAAATTCGAGTCCCTGTTCGGGCGCCAAATGTAATACTCTATTCACATACAAATACAAAAAATTATTTTATTTTCCACCTACCTTTCGTCTTCTGCCAGAGTCCACAACACGAACGTTAAAATGCAAATATGATTATAGGTTATCGTAATAACTTACGCAATGCATTTTTAAAGAGAAATTAATTAAATTTTATTTTATACTTCAAAATATTCTTTAAGTATTAAATTGTTATTTATTTGGCCTCTTGGCTCAAATCATGGAAAATGCATAAAACCCTTACTGATAGTTACATGATGGTATTACACTTATACTTACAGAATTACAATAAACACCTTACCTTAATTAGACAGCCCACTCTGCTATTTACACTCACATTCACACCGTTACAAAACCAACTACTATTATTTAATTGACATGTTTGCACAAAAACCCTTTATAAAAATTTGTTGAAAGTACGGTTACTGGTTACCCGATGGTTTCACTCCTTTCGCTGCCCCATGGCACGTATTCTTTAAATGTCTGAAAGATTATTATTCATTTTATTTTTGGCCCGCTCACTTCACTAATTCTGTTCTGCAATATTATAGCTTGGTTACCACTTTTGTCTGACGATCTATTCACTCACGGCGTCTCCCCGGCTACGTCGCACTATGCACATGTTAGACTGTAATTTTTTCGGCCCACCAACCCGTTCTATTCAAACGGCCGCCGCCGCCTCACCACAACACCACTGCTGATTCACATTTTGGCTATATAATTTAGGTGAAACTTTGTGTCCAGTCGGCGGACACACTACTGTTCACGTCCGGCAGGTTATGATGTTACTTTCCGACTGCCTTACATGCTGCCGGGCATTACTGACTCAGGTGAACAAATTTCGTCGCCGTTTTCAGCCTTCGTTATCTAAGTTTTAGTAGCTGCACATTTGGCACACAGGATTTACGTGTGCGGTGCGTCGACGATATTTCACAGCCTTTACTTTCGTTTATGTAAAGTTATGCGCTCCGCAGATGTTGGTGTTTGTGCATTTGTGAGTGGACGTCACACAGACGCAAAGTTCTTAGAATCGTGACAGTCGACAACATGACATTCCTTTATAAATATTTCATAACAGCTATTGCGTACTGCTCCTTGGTTAGAACTACGCTTTATATTCAAACTGGGGCTGGCCACATATATGAAGTGAATTGTGCAATTTTAACCAAAATTAATAAAATAAAAAACCTCCTAATTCGCCCCATTACATGTTTCGACAGAAAACCTCTCATGGGGGGGGGGAGGGAGTATTGTAACGGTACAAACCGATGAGACTATCCAATTTAAAGCTTTTATTTAACCAGAGTATATTTTTGGGTCACCGACTATAGCTCCGTGTGAGGTACGGAATGGTACAGGAATGCAGACTATCAGCAAGGGTGCGTATTCATGTGTACGCGCGCACGCGTGGGCCAACTTTTCCAGCGTGAAAGACACGTACATACATTCCAGAGCCAAGCATGTGATGGGAACAAAGGAGTGCGAGCTGATGGCAACGCCTAACACCTGGCGGGTAGGCAACCAAACACACAGTATAGTTCAATAGCAGCAGTCGGCAATATATCGTCAAACAGAGCGGACACAAAATTAACCGTAGCCTCGGACGATATTTTGGTAGACCGAAAAGTTCTAAGTAGGTCTACCAAAATGCGATTTTAAACCGTATAACAACAAACAGTTTATAATACCGCTGGAAAAACCGTTCAGAAAGTGAATGTGGATAGTTCTGTGGAGAATATGAAAACAACATAGTGTACCATAGTTTGAACCATATGCCTCTAAATACACGGAGGAGATAAATTATATGTTTGTTTATTTTTGGCCAGAAATGCGTCGGTAAAGGGAAGGGGTAATGAGCTCAATAAACGGAGTGTAACAAGTGTAAAGAGAACGACAGAGTGAGTGATGTAATAAAGGGGGAGAAAGAAAACGTTAAAGAGAATACTGGCTTGTATAATATCCTATATAGAATTTGCATATTTTGGTATTGTAACATCATTAACAAAAGTGTAGAAAAAGTAGAGAAGGAAAAGAAAGAATTTAGTTTTTATAGTGAATAAAATAGTATTTGAATTTTACATAAATATGTGTTAGCGTAGTTATTTCGCCGTTACCATTTCCTAGTGTTCTGTGCTGAAAAATTCGTCTAACGTTTCTGTGGAATCTTCTGAATTGTGGGTAGTCAGATGGCAAAATTGTCCAGTTTTAATTAAGGTAATGTATAAAGGTTTCCATATCTGTCCTGCAAAGATATTGGTGGCGACTCTGAACTTCTGTTGGAATTTATAAAAAGGTAATTCAGCAAGAAAAGTTCGCAGGTAAGGTTCTGGCAGAATATTATTTTATTTAAATTATTTAGAAATTTGGTTGTAACTTCACAGTGAGGTGGTGCCCCATCTTGCTGATAGTAAAGGCGTCCATCTTGGTCATCCTCGTCTAACTGAGGAATTAGAAAATTTTTTGCATATCCAGATACACAATACCATTTATGGTTGCCTCCTGGAAGAAGGACGGGCCGTACGCTTTTTGTTTGCTAAGGGCACAAAAAACACTGACCTTAGGGCTATCACGAATATGCTGCAAGGTTTCATGGGGGTTTTCACTACCCCATATTCGGCAGTTATGGGTGTTCACCTTGCCACTGATGTGAAACGTTGACTCATCACTAAAAATTACATTGTCTAGGAATGTCTCGTTGTCTGCAATTCTATCAAACATTTCCACACAACATTGCTGCCAAGTGACTTTATCTTCATCTGTAATGTGTTGAACCATGGTTGGTTTGTATGGCTTCAACTGGAATCATTTACGTAATACGCGCCAAACAGTCGGTTGTGGAATGCCAGTCTTACATGAAGCACGTCTAGTTGATTTCTTAGGACTACGGGAAAAGCTTTCTCTGAGTTGTTCCACAGCAGCTTCAAAAACTTGTGGATGTCCTGGTGATTTTGCAAGTTGTACAGAACAACCAGTCTCAACGAAGGTTTGGTGCCAAGAGTAAATTGTAGGCCTACTGAAGGCCCTACCATACTCCGTACAGAATTTACGTTGAACTGCAGTTGCTGATTGCGTATCGTGAAACCAAAACACACAGCGAGCACGTTCCGCACCAGTAAAAGTAGCCATTTTCAACAACAATGGTGACAGCGCTACTGGTGGGTGTATTCGGTATTAATGGATTACGTGAGTCAAAACTTGATGGGTTTTGCTTCGAAATGACACCTCAACCAACTCTGTAAGTTATCTGAATAAATATCTGTATACTTTCAAAGTTGTAAAGTCCTTTTTGAATCACCCTGTATAACAAACTACAAATATTATTTAATTACCACTGTCACGATAAATAATACAAATTACCAATTTCAGATGTCTACACACACTAATTCACAATTAATGCAACACAAAATAACACTGTCCAATAACAAACTCTAAATCACAAATTATCAACTAACTGGCCATTTCTCAAATGTTGCTATTTATACTAAGCAAGGTTGTGAGATTGTTCTATCACAATGTTCATGATGTGTGAATAATCAACCAGTCTTTTGAAGGTGTAGAACAGTCAATAGTTTTCAAAACTACATCGTTAGCTGTTCTTGTACAGATTGCTGCCACACCTACGATGTACGAATCACACAAGCTGCCTATCTCATGAGACATATTATATTATTAATATTGTCAATCATGTATCTACTAAATTTTTGTTCTTTCACACAAACGCGCGCGCGCGTGCACACACAAAATAAATAGTAAAATCACCTAAAAATTATGTTCGCTATTACACTTATTTTCCCATACATTACTACTTTACACATATATTCTTTACAAAAAAAGAAAATAGCAACAGATAAGAATTTAAATACCTGGCTAAAAATCCAGCTAATGTAGTTACATCATGAGCAGATGATTCTTTAGGTGGATCCATTACAGCATCTGTAGGTTGATGGATTGGAACTGGAGCTCCCAGAGCCATTGCGGCACCAGAAGGTAACAGCACTGTTTCAATTATAGATGGAGATGGAGATGTAGATGGTGGTATAGCAGGAGTGGAGGGTGCTGGATGTGCAGCCATTGCATCCTGAAGCAGTGATCTTACATCTTCTGCACTTGCCAAGTCAATAGGTGTCTGGCCTTCTTGATTTTTTAAAAATGGATCAGCCCCATGTGCTAACTAGAATGTATGAAATACATACAAAACACACGGCTACCTCACCATACACAATGAAATATCAAATGTAATGTACACATAAACTATAATTAATATTTATAAGAACTTTACTTCAAGATGTTTTTTCCCTTATTTGGAACATGTTTCGGGAATTCTTGAAGAAGGCTGAGGATGGGAACAATAACTGTCCTGAAACATGTTCCAAATAAGGGAAAAACATCTTGAGGTAAAGTTATAAATATTAAATATATTATATGCATTAAGAAATAGACTGTAGCAAAAATTGTTTGAACATAAAATATAAATAGAATATTATATAACAAGACAATAAAAAATAATATTACAATATTTCACATGCGCGCGCGCGCACACACACACACACACACACAGTGTACAAGCACGCATAAATGCTTTTGCAACTACATTTTTTATTGCTTTACTTTATGTACATTTTGCAGAATTCATCTGTATAACTTTATTACTATTTCTTGTGTATATATTTTTATTTTAACACAAAGTTTTGATGTATTTGTTTGTATTTTATTTCTTTGCTAATGTACTTTTCATTAAAACATTTCTGTTTGTTGTTCTGTTTAATTTTGATAAGCTGTTTTTATATAATGATTTAGATAAATAATGCTAAAGTAATTTATTTAAAAGATTATATTATACATTTAGTATGAACTGTTGAACATTTGGTAATTATTATATTTTGAAATCATATGAGAACTATTGGCTACTAATAAATTACTAGTGTTGTGCCGAGTTTTGGAAAAAACTCGGCTGTTTTCTATGTTAAAGATGTGACGGGCATTGCCGTATCCATTAATTATTTAGCTTAGCCGTGCGTGCCCCGTTATCAATACATTCGCTATGCCGATCCGCGCGCGCTCTGGGGTCAGCGCTACGTAACGTTTTTTCGGTCGCTGCTCAAACCAGTTCTCATCTAGCATTTGGCATCGACTGTCCTTGCATTCTCCCGGCGGCACTGAGTTTGGATCTTGTATATTATTATCTACTATGCATAGATAATCGCTACGTGACTCTCCGGGTTCCTGATTAAGACGATGACCTGATTCGCTCCAGCTGGTGGCCGATCATCTGCCACCCATGCCATTAAACTAGTGACTTTCCGTCTTGGCCGCCGGGAGGAAGAGATGGACAACACGCTACAATAACCTCATGCTTTGTGCCGGACTATAACCAGGTGACATTTAAGCCTTTAAGAAATATTTTTGGCCGCTACAATTTAGAACATGTAATATTATTCCTGGAATGGCTCCAGTTAAAAGTTTCGTTTGTGCACAAGTCCAGCGGGACATTTGGGGGTTATAAATTTTGTCAGTATCACTTTACAAATGCTTACGCCCCCAGAGTAAGTGTAAACCCAGACGGGGTCATGCGTCACCCGATTTTGATGTTAAATTTTTCTCTTACTGCAAAAGTGGGCGGAACTGAATGTTACTGATTTGTATGGGTGTTAATTATGCTTGCATGGGTTCCGGGGTACTTTGTTGGGGGATTTTCTTGATTATATATATAGATCTATATGGGTTTTGTTTTTTTTAAATAATTTACAGGTTTGGGGGTGCTTTAACCTGTGGCCGTCACCTGTTGGTGCCTTCATCCGCAGGTCTCTGACATGTTAAATTTTGTTGCATCTGGTTCGGGCGCATGGCCGTGCCTGAGGTCAACCCAATTCTCTATGAACGCCTCAAATATGTTTTATTAGGTTTTACATTAGAAAATTTTATTAAAATTTTTTATTATACATTTTATAAAATTTATGTTAGCTGTTTATTAATTCTGTAATAAGTAAATTTTCATCTTTTTTTTACTGCCATAGCCAGTGCATTAATGGTTGAGTTTTGTTAATATGAGCACACTTCCGGTTCTCACTTCTTCAATTATAAATGTAAAGTTGTAAAATCAGTATCAGTTCTATGTTATTTTCTGGTGGTTACGTCCCACTGGGTTTTTTGCTCAAATTGTATTTTTGTAAGAGCATAAAAGAAGCTGAGAAATATTCATTCTATAAGACCGTGCAGTCATGTTGACCTTGCGATGGCACCTTACTATTTGGGGGAACAAAACCTAAATTTTTGTATGCTTGTAACTTAAGAGTTGTTCGGGCTGTATTGCCAAATTGACTTCGGCCATTTCTCATACCTGTAATTATTTCATTGGTTGTAACTCAGTTATACTCTGACGAGTTAATGGATTTGTTTTCTTAAATGAAAAGTTTTTAAGGCTTGCTGGGCACTTTATCCGATTACGGTAGTTTGGGATGGGGGGGTCTTGGTGACAGATACTGGGGTTTTCCACACTCTCCTGAGGTATGGTGAAAATATATATGTATAGGCTGTCGGCCAGGTGAACATGTGTGTGTGGTGTATATATATATATATATATATATATATGTATATGTGTGTTCTATGTGTATTCATGTAAGTACATTGATTGATGTTGTATTTATGTGTATTTATGAGAAATTATTGAATTATGAATTATGATGTTACATATGTATATTTTAAGAATGTTATGATGTCAAGGAGTGGATTAGAAGTTCTTAATGAAATTTTTTTAATTCTATTAAATTTATATTGGGGTTACAGAATTGGCCAAAAACAAAATTTAAAACAAAGAAAATATTGGAAATACTGTAATAAAAATTGTTATTGTTGTTTAACAACCGAGTTTTAATTGCAAGTCCCGTCTCACTGGACCCAGTGCATTTTTTGCTTCTCTAGGCCTTCCGCCTAGTTTTAATTAACTAGAGGCCCCACCTTAAAAAAAAAAAAAAAAAATTGTTTTTTTTATGAAGCATAAAAAATTGAAAGAGGGGTTACAGTGTATATTTTAAAAATATGTTTTCTCAAATTTCATTTTCCAACTTTGGTCTCATTTCTAATTAATTTTACATTATTTAAATTTGAAGTTTATATGAATTACTTTCTGAATACATGGCCAAGTTTTATTTAAATACATGGTTTACTATATATAGTTAACTTTTAAGAATTTTTGTGTTCCACGTATTTATCTTTTGTTTGTTTTCACAGTAAAGCGTCAATTATACGTTTTTCATGGGGACTTCAAAGAAAAAACATAAAACTGCAAGAAAACACAAATAGTATAAACAAATGATATAGAAATTATGTATAATTTACAATTTAGACTAATACAATAGAGCCTTATAAAACACAAAATACTTAAAGAGAAAAACTATACAGACAAAATACACAGAAATAATTAATCATTTCTCCCAAAACCCATTATCTTCCCTCGGTTTTTCTTTTCTACAGCTACAACATGAACTATGCCACAGAATCTCGACAACTCCATCATAACATCTTCTGGCACATTATGGTGAATAACAAAGCATTTAATTCTCTCTAGGACATTAGCAGCATCGTTATCATCTTCTTCACCCACTTCCTGCTGAATGCCATTAGCAGTCTCTGATGTGGTCATGGATTTTGTCAGTGTTAACACAGTCATCAAATGACGCAGTACCTTCTAATTAGCTCCATTCCTCATCATCAACGGGAAAATCACAATTATCTTAATTATCATAGGATTCGCTAGTCCCGAATCTGGCATTGTGGAAACAGTTGCGGACAGTGAGCTGCTATACTCTGTGCCATGCATCTGTGATATAATGCACTGCCTGTTAGAAGAGAGTAAAGGGTTATGAATTTCTGCAAAAAATATAATTTTAATATAGTTTCTTCAGGAACGCTTTTAAATAATTTTACATGTGGATTGCCTTACTGACTGTACTTGGTATATGCAGAAATTAAATGTAGTTTTGGAGTAATGCCAGAAAATCATGGGATGAAATTACAGGATCTTTGTAAAAGAATGCCAGGATTTACAAAATACTTTGCTACTCTCCTGGTGTAAAATATTTTAATCTTTCTGAACATACTGATAATTTTTTTTAATTTCAATGTGTTCATTTTTTTATGGACAGTAAGTATTTGAAATTCTGGTGTTCTTTGAGACTCGGAACATCATATAGAATTGGTACAGCATTACTTTCACTAGTTACAAATTGTAAAAATCACAAATAAATCTTACCTATAAAATGTGATTTTCATTTCAACCTTCTTTCCAACATGTACACGCTGGATGGCATGCTGTATCAGCATTTTGTTATACTGTAATTTAAAACAGCAGATTATTCCCAGGTCCAGTGGTAGCAGTTCGCTTGTACAATTTGCTTGACAAAATTCCACCATCATCTTCTTTAGGTGTGGTGTATCAGCTGCGTGTGCTGTGCATCTGTTACAAACAGAATTTTCTGACCTTCTGCGCTCATCATTGGATTGGTGCCTCGCAGGCAGTCATCAAACACTTTTGTCATGATCCAAAACTTATTGTTGTTACCACATTTAGTAGGGAGCATCGCAACATTTTTAAACACCGAGGCTTCACGAACTTCCTATAGTTAGGGGTGACAGTCTTTCACTTCCATCGCTGTTTGTGTACAACACCATTGTTCACTCCACTTCCCACCATCACAGTGGTCCCCTTTGAATGCTGCTTTGTTTTATTTGGCATTGAGCTTATCTTTAGGAGCATAGTGAGATATTAGTCGTTTGAACAATTTTCTTTAAACTTACATACTATATTAATGTCTACACTGTTACTCTCAAAGCACACGCTCTTGCAGCTGATGCCATGCCTTATCTTAAATATATGTAGCCAGCTAATCAATGCATGAAAATCTTTGTCACTGAATCTGGCTACCAGATCATTTGATTTTTTGCAAAGCCCTAGTCCGCTGATATGAATTCCTTCTTCCTGTGCTACTGGAACCACTGTAACACACAGTCTTCCAAGCGTTAATATTTTCTGTCTTGAATACATGTTCGTGTATCACTACAAACAGCAAATAGACGAGGCACTTACTTCAATTTGGTTGGTTTAGCCACAATTGAATTTCATGTCGATGGAGAAATCTGTAACTCTTCGGCAATGTCTATTCACTTGTTATTCATGGTTTCTTTCTTAGCTTTCTAAATGTTTAATTTCCCACTTATGTTATCTCTAATACAAACAGTAATGAACTAATGCCAATGAAGCTTTATGAACCACGAGCAAATACCATACATTTCTAGAAATCTAGGCTGGGCCAAATATCACTGATAACTTAGCCGAACGGCAGTAACTAATGATTCCCTGCAAATGTAGAGTCCGTCCCAAATATTTGCATTCAGACTCATTTTGTGATATATGCGATGTAAATCGGCATTAATATTTAAACATAGAATGAAATTTCTTATCTTCAGGGACTTCAGAATTTGATTGCATAAATGAAAAAAAAACTAATAAAGAAACAATTTATAACTGAAATAAATAACACGAGAAGAATAGGAATTTCAACAGGATTTTGGAGAAAAACAAGTAAGCATGAAAAACATGGAAGTGCAAGAAGACGTGTAAAAGAAGTTTTACTATAAAACATTCGAACACACACACACACACACACACACACACACACACACACACACACACACACACACACACACACACACACACACACACACACACACACACACACACACACACACACACACACACACTTATGACAAAAATAATTTTCAAATGCAAGTATTGTTTTCTAACTGTCTCATATATTTGACCAGAGCTTGCCCAATATCATAAAGGGTTAAATCTTTATGACTGGATGCACTCTAGTAAAACATGTCAAATGCTAAAAAACAAAAATCACCTTCATTACAAAATAATTACTTTGATAATTATTGTATTCTATCTTAAGGATACTGTGTATGTGTGTGTTTGTGGGGGGAGGGATGACCCGGGATGTTGCTTTAGCGTCTCCCATATGCCAAGAGCATACTTTATTATTCGCTATTGGCGAGAGCAAGGAGTGTTATATCCTTGTGATTCTTGCAAGTACTCATCTAATTGTAAAAAAAGAAAAAATCTTATGGTCAGATATTCATACATTAATGAATGAAAACAAACTAACAGAATACTACACCAAATCTAAAATCTAAGATGAAGTTATCTGTAATCATCTGATTAAGCATACAGAATACAGGAATCAACGTACTCTTGATAAAAGATTTATGCAAGCCATGTATTCAGAAAAACATGGCATTATCTACATGATAAGAGTTAGATTGTTTTGCTTTACTTTTTTAAATCTTGTAATTACATAACATCCTATTCAAACTGACTTCTCTTGAAAAATTTAAGTCCTGACAAGAAACAGATCTTTTTGAACATTGTATAGTATGAATTTTAAATTATACCTGATGTTATAATCATTTAAGTAAAATTAATATAATATTAACTTACTAGTAATGCACTCAGCTGTGTCCTCCCCTTTTGGGCAGCTTCATGAAGTGGAGTGAAACCCCATTTATCTGTTGCATTTACCACTGTATTGTACTTAATTAGTAAAGCAGCAATGTCAAGATGGCCATAGGAACTAGCATTGTGTAACGGAATTAATCCACCCTTATCCTGAGCGTTAACATCAGCCCCTCGTTCTAGCAAAAATTCAGCTACCTCCAGGTTATTGTAGCCAGCTATAAAATAATTTAACCATATTACAACTATATCACTTCTGCATTTCACACACACACACACACACACACACACACACACACACACACACACACACACACACACACACACACACACACACACACACACACACACACACACACACACACACACACACACACACACACATGCGCGCGCGCGCACGCACGATAAGTATTTCATAAATGTTGATATTAATAATTAGAACTCACAACTATGAAAACAATTTGAAAAAATGGTTAATTACCTGTCATAATAAATCTAACTAATTATTAACAGCAACATTACAAAGTCAAAAGCAAAGTAAAATTTCATTATATCTCTAATCCCTCCACAACTGAAGCTTTCCATGACAGAATATATCTTTTATTAAATGTGAATGTTTAGTATTTTAAAAAACTGATACACTTCCAAAGATGGAAATATGCAGGTGTTCCCAATGGTTCAGAACCTCTCTGTGGTATATGCTTCATGAATGTCCTTTCATATACATATCCATGAAGTCATATCCTGTATTTACTGTATACTGTTATTGTACTGTGGTTTCCTTGAACCTACACATTTAAATGTTCACAGAATTTTACTATATGTTTATGGATTGGCTACCCTTATAAATGTCAGCCAATTCAGGAACTGAATGTGGGCTGCTTTTCCATACTTCTTTCAATTTCCTGTGTATTTCAGCAACTCTTATCAGTTTTTGACTTCTTTCTCATGTGCATTTCTTATTTCATCTTGCCATCATTTTCTAGACCTGCCTCTACTCATCTTTATTGGTCTTGGCTAAAACATGTTTCCTTTTCCTTACTCATTTTGTTGTTGTGACTGAACCATATCAGTTGATTTTCTTATGTTTCTATAACTGTTTTATTGGCTATTTCTCATAAAAATCTCATGTCAGTTGCTCCTAATTAGTTTTGCTCCTTTTTTTGCATTCTGAACACTTTGAATTTCAGTGTGAATTGTTTACTTGTTTCAATATTTCAATAAAATTTATTTCTATTGTTTGTAATTTACATTCCATTATCAACACATCAACCCAAACAACATTGGAATCTAATCACTTCATTATGTGCTGAATTTTTATACTCATATTTTGTAAAACTATTTCAGATATTACACCCAGATGAAAATGACCCTAACAAAGTTTAACAAATAACTCTTACCAAACAACCATTAAAACTAACCCATGCACAATTGAGTACTTTATCAGATGGTAAACATGGCTTAAAGGGCATACAAACTATGTTTCATTTGACATTAGGGGTGTCAAGTTCAAGTGCACCAATGAACAAAATCATTTTTTACATGACTACTGCATTCAGAAACTGAAGAGGGGTAAGGAGCAGACCACGCACACATGTGTGCGCGCGCGCGCACACACACACACACACACATTGTTTATTTATTTATAGATACATCATTACATAATACTAAATACCTGCAAGATGAAGAGGAGTAGAATTACGACCCTGTGTATCTCTACAGTTAATATTCTCTGATGTAAGAAGTCGCTGCACTCTGGCTAAATTTCCTTTTTTAGCAGCATCTAGTAATGCTGCATTACCTCTTAATAAGTCTGCAACATCCTGATCTCCCTCTCTCACTAATTCTAAAGGAGTTGCTCCATCACGATTCTTTTTACTTGCATCTGCCCCATGCTGCATTCATAAAAACAGTATTAAGATCATTAAAATCTTACATAACTCCCAACAATTTCACAACAAAATCTCCTTTAATTTTTTAATGCTCTTAATTAAAAACAAAAAAATCAGCATATGTTAACAGGGCTGGTGAGATATGCAAATATGGAATAAAAGTGCAGAGAAAATAGTTGTGGTAACACTTTTGACTCATTTAATGTTAGAATTGGTCTTCAATAGGATAAACCATTTTCTTGTCAATAAATGTGATAAATCTAGTGAAGCGGAGATGTGGCTATATTCATAATAACACAAATATTTGTCTATGCAGATGGTGTTAGAATGTTTCAATCATACATTAGAGAACTTTTTCAAATATATTAGACAAGGTGTACAAAGTTGGATTGCATGTAAGCAGAAGAAAGGTAAAATACTGTTTCAAAGGATGAGTGAATAGTCCACGAATAACAGTATGTATATGGTGACATTGTTGTGAAGGATTTACCAGCTTTCAATATCTGAGCTCAGTTATCAATGAAGGCTTTGATGAGAAGCAAGAGGTAATGAAAAGGCCAAAGGACATGCTATACTTTGTCTGAATAATGTCTTTAAAAGTATGCTGCAAGCAATGTTTTGAATTTATAACTAATCATGCCACTTGAGATACATGGCTGCAAAATCCAGACCCTTAACAAGTCAGTACAGTTCTACTAGACAGATTTGAGAGTAAACCACTCAGGAGGATAACAAGGTCAATATGAGATAACAGAATGTACAGAGGTAGAGAAAGTGCAAGAAATTGTACTTACTTACAAAATCTTAGTCTTGCCTCTTAGATTACAATAACAACACTGAAATGACTGGATCATGTTATGAGAACGGATGAAAACGAGAATGTGAAGAAGCTGTAAGAGGGGAAGTAACAGCTGTCAAGTAATCCTCAATATATTACATTACCCCTACATTCACGACTACAATAAATAGTTGGCAGTAGTGGACAGGTCAGGACCTAGTTAGTACACCTACCTACTGCAACATTGCAAAAAAAAAGAGTGAGTACAAACAGTTATCACATTTGACTTATCATTTGATACATATTGTTACGGCGTCACAGAACAATCTACATGTTTATCAAACGTTCCAGAGAGATCCAGAATGTGTGTGGCGTATGTGCTACTAGACGCATTTTGCGAGAATCTTCTCGACTGTGCTGGGCTTCGCTCGGGCGCTCGGCCTGTGTCAAGGCCACAGTTAATTACGTAGTTCACACGAGAGATAAGACGCAGTTTGGAAGCTTCTGGTGTGAGAGCGGGATTATAAATACATGGCAGTAGTGGCCTTAGTTTTGAGTTTTAGTGCGAGATATTTAGAGCGGTTCGAGAGTTATAGTAGCGAGATTACTGTGCGCGTTCAAGTGGTTATTAGTTAAGTGTTGTGTTTTATAATCGGGCGGTATAATTGTAATACAATTGTGTTTAATATTAGTGACCTTTTATTGCATGTGAACAATTTATATTTGATTTGTTGTAGTAGACTGTGTTGTTAATTATGAACTGTTTTACTGTAAAAATTAAAGGTGTGATTAGTGACTTAATTGGTGTCTTGTACTTATTTTGTTTCCACTGTACCTATGACGATCGAGTAGACCATCGTAACAGTGGTGTCAGAAGTGGGATAGAACGGTTCACAGTGGAACTAGTGGACACTTTGTACAAGACAAGTGTAATTCGTGATTAATCAGAAACATGGATCCCAGTCAGATGATGGAAGCTTTACAAACACTGCTGCAGCAGACATAGGAAGAAGCAGAAAAATGACAGGATGAGAAACGCAGACAGGAGGTGGAAGAGACAAAAGAAGAACGAAGACAAGAAAGGGAAGAAACAGAGGAATGACGTAAGCAGGAAGCGGAGGAACGTAAACGTGAAGCAGGTGACATAAAAGCATTAATTCATGAACAAAAGCAGATGCAAGAACATACTACCGCAGAATTGGGTCTCCTACGTGGTGACGTCAGTGAATTACGAGGTGAGCTCAAGAATCAGATTACCAGAATATCTGACGTAGAAGAATCCATGTCAAATAAAATAGCTGAAGTAGAAAAATCTGTCTTGACTGTGGAAGAAGATATGTCAACAAAAATATCTGCAGTAGAAAACTCAATGGCAAATATAAGAGAACAAATTAAAATTAAAGTTGAACAGTGCATGGAGATTCAACCAAAACAAATTTCTGAATAGACTGTACCACTGATACAGACAGAAAAAGGCACAGAAAATAAGTTAATAGAGAAAGTCACTTTGCCTACAGTAGGGACAGTTCATGTCAAGGCTCCAACATTTGATGGAAGTAGTCATTGGGCAACGTACCTCCGTCAATTTGAAGCTGCTGCATGCGCAAATAATTGGACAGAGAAAGACAAGGCTGTTTCACTCGTTGCATTAAAAGGACCTGCAGCAGAATTACTACAGAAAGTGCCACCTGACAGCCAGAACATCTATGCCGAGCTGATAAAAGTTCTAGAATTACGATACGGTGATAAACATGCGAGAGGTGCACTACGCTCAGTTGAGAACAAGACGACAACGTTCCGGGGAGAGTCTTCAAGAGTTTGAAGCAAGTATCAACAGACTGATTAGATTGGCCTATCCTGAAGCACCAGAAGACTTCCGAATAAGGTTTGCGGTGCAGACATTTTTTGATGGCATCGGAGATTGTGAACTTCGCAAGTGTTACGAATGGCAAGACACCGAAATAGCTCAGAAGCTCTTGTTCACGCCCTAGAGCTTGAAGCTGCCAAGTCGGCGTCCCGTTACATTAATGGGTTTGTGCCATCACACTGCCATTACGACGGGTGCAGAAAAACAATGTTGTCGGACAAACAATTCAAAAGTTCAAGAGAGTCGCAACGATTTGAAAAAGAAGACCGAAATGTTACAACTGTGGAAAACGTGGTCATCTACAGGTAGACTGTTGGGAGAAGAAGACACCGAGAGAAGAGACTGATCGCACCAATTGGAGAAGTAAAGCCCCAGAACAGCACACAGTTTCCACGCTACATAAGATCAGTGGAAACTTGATTGTTAATGGATTTGCGGATGGTAAACCAACATCATTTACAGTTGACATGGGCGCAACAGTGTCCACTGTGCACCCTGACTTAGTCAGTAACCGCCATCCTATAATTAGCTCTTGTACAATACAGACTGTGACTGGAAGCCCCGTCAAGGTGCTAGGAAAGGTAGACGTACGTGTACGCCTGGGTCTTCTTGAGTTTAGCCACCAAATGCTTGTTGCACATTGTCGATGAAGTGATTCTTGGCATGGACATTATGAATGCCTACGGATTCGTTGTGGATTTAGGAGAGAATGTCCTGAAAGTCGGCCAAGAGAAGATAAAGCTTTGGATGGCTAAAATGACAGGGTCTACCAACCATTCGATTAAGCGAGTGGCATTAGTCGAAGAAAAAGTCAACAAGTCTGGTCAAGAGGAACCCTCCCTGTTGCAAGCGTGCTAGTTACAAATAAGTGTAACGACAAAAGAAGTGATTGGAAAGCCAACTATGGGTGTCGAGACAAAACTCTTGCTTGTTCCTGAGCTGATAGAAGCGCCCGAGGGCAAAGTGGCTGGAGATGAGGTTATGCAAGAGGTTGTTGACGAGAACCAAACAAACTTGGATCAGCCAGTGGTATTTAGGTCATCAGTACATGACGCAACGGGAGTGATTCCAGCGAAACTAGTGGTTGCGCGAAAGACTCGCATTCCTGGGAACGTGATGTTCGGATCACCTGAGACTCAGTCCCAAGAGCCGCAGAACTATTCCTCGCAATTAGAAAACCAACTGCGAGAAATGAATCACTTGGTAAGAGGACGGCTGAAGATTGCCAGTGATAAAATGAAAACTCGGCATGACATTTGCAGCAATAGTGTGGGTTTCCAAGAAGGAGATCAGGTCTGGTTGTTCAATCCAAAGCGCCGTCGTGGTCGCTCATCTAAGCTTCAGTCTAACTGGGAAGGACCCTACATTGTGAAAAAATTAACGATGTTATCGGATTCAACAACAAGGACAGTGAAAGTTCAAGGTCGTCCACCTAGATCGCCTGGCTAAGTACAACTTTAGAGACGGTTTGCCAGTTCGGGACGAACAGGCTTAAGGAGGAGGCAGTGTTACGACATCACAGAACAATAAACGTGTTTATCGAACGTTCCAGAGAGATCCAGAATGTAAGCCTGTGGCGTACATGCTACTAGACGCATTTTGATAGAGATTCTTCTCGACTGTGCCGGGCTTCGCTCGGGCGCTCGGCCTGTGTCAAGCCCGCAGTTAATTACGTAGTTCACACGAGAGATAAGATGCAGTTTGGAAGCTTCTGGTGTGTGAGCGGGATTATAAATACATGGCGGTAGCGGCCTTAGTTTTGAGTTTTAGTGCGAGATATTTACAGAGTGGTTCGAGAGTTATAGTAGCGAGATTACTTTAAGTGATTATTAGTTAAGTGTTGTGTTTTATAATTGGGCGGTATAATTGTAATACAATTGTGTTTAATATTAGTGACCTTTTATTGCGTGTGAACAATTTATATTTGATTTGTTGTACTAGACTGTGTTGTTAATTACGAACTGTTTTACTGTAAACATTAAAGGTGTGATTAGTGACTTAATTGGTGTCTTGTATTTATTTTGTTTCCACTGTACCTACGACGATCGAGTAGACCGTTGTAACAATATCTTATATACAATGAAGCAAACAATGTTTTGTGGTCTACAATTAAAATTTACAAATCAAAAAAGAACTTACCATATTGGCCCACTTATAAGACAACCCTGAAATTTTGAGGAGTTCTATGGGAAAAATAATTAAATGGTCAAAATATCATACCTTGAGGTGAAACTAAAAAAAATGATAGCTATTTTACGTTAAAGGTAAAATTATAAGTACTAAAGCGCGTTATTATTTTTAGTCATCATCCTCGTTTTCTTCTTTTCAAAGTTCATCTTCAGTACTGCTACTGGAATCAGATTCATAACTGGGGTCTTTCCACAAAATGTCATCCTTGCTCCCATCCATGTTATTAGAAGCACTACATTTTTTAAATCTCTTTACAATGAATTCACTTTTGATTTTCCCCCAGTAGGGAAACTTTTTTGATTATCCACTGGGCCAGTAGCTGTATGCTTGGTTTCTTCAACTTGCCTGTTGGACTCAAGCCATGGTTTCCATTATCAGTCACTGTACTTCTTCCGTAAGTGGTCCTTAAATGGTTTATTAACAACCACATCTAGAATTTGAAGCTGAGAAGTCATCCCCCCCCTGGGATTATAACAAGATCAGTGTTAATTTCTGCAACCAGCCTCTTTATTTTCTCAGTTGCGTGACCACAAAAAGCATAAAGAATTAACATGTCTCTCTGCTCTAATAAAACAACTGGTTGAATCCCCAAACAAATTTAAGCCAATCTGCCCATAAATCCTTCCATGTTAGAGTAATCCACCCCCTTTCCTGTGCTCTAAAAACAATTCCAGCTGGTACCTGTTCAGTTGGAAGCTTTTTTCTTTTCAAAATAACAATGGTGAAAGTCTTCTACCATCACCAGTTACTCCTAGTGTCACAGTAATGTGTGACTTTTCATTGTCTGTAGATCTAACTATAACCAATTTTGCATGCTTCTCGTCCACAGTAACACTTGGTGGCATATTGGAGGTTGTAGTGGCTTCAAAACTAAAACAACGGCACTGGTCTCACATTCGTATGGTGATCAGTAGCTGATTTATCAAGGAAACACGTGAGGCTGCTGTCATGCAGTACGATGGGAAATATGTGCCCGAATCTGATCAAACGGTTCGTCAATTTCCCCTAAAAGAGAAGGGGGAAAATGATTTTTGTTATGTGGAAAAACCTTTGAATGAATCCAGCCAAATGGATTTGTCAAACTCCCCAGTCGACAGAGCAGGGAGATGTCTAATGTCTCCCTGAAACTCGGCAAAACAAATTTGTTTAACTCCCCAGTGGTTAAGGGAGAGTTGATACAGTGTTTTGAGGACAATCTTTCATGCAATCCAGTGAAACAGATTCAGCTGTCCCCTGTCACCATGTTTTGACCTTGAACTCATTATAACATGCCTATTATTACACACGTGGCAAGCCTGTCCGGCTGGCAAATCATACAAAATACAGCACACCTTTGAAAGTACAAATACGAAATTTTTATATGTTAGGTTGCGCATATATGATGGGTCCATTTTCAGAAGGGCATTTTAAGGAAAAAAAAAATCATTATCTTATAATGTGTCAGGCCAACACAGCATTTCCTACTACTTCCAACTCATCTTCAGCCTTAACAATGAACAACTATGTTTGTATAATGAATAAAGTTGTGTTAGTGGTTATAATCACAAACAGAAATAACACTGTTGCACACCACTATACATTTCCGATTTGATGATGAGCTGTGAAGCTTGAAAGCACTAATCTGGAATTTTTTTCTACAGTGGCGTGCAACGGTGCTCTTTCTGTTTGTAACTATTTTATGAATTGTAACTACTCTACCCCCCCCCCCAACATTCCTTTTTATTGGAAGCCCCTCTACTGGAAGGTTTCTTCAAATGTCACCTAGAATAAAATACTTTTACAATTTTTTCCCTCTATACAAACACTTTACACATTCATTATTATGAAACAGGCATTAAATTTGTTACGTTTATTATTACCCTACTAAACTTCATATACCAACAGACGTAACTTTTTGAAATTTCAATTCTTGTTCTGACATGATCTACGCACATAGTTTTGGTTCTGTAATTAAGAACAATAAGAACCAAAACCATACCATTTAATTTTTTTACTATCCTTAACTGTGAACAGTGCGTAATGTATAACTGTATATGTGAAGAATTGTTGGATTACATGATTATTAAAACTCATTATTGTTTACAGCCTCCACTGGTCATTTGGTTTTATCAGTGAAATTTGAACTGTTGTCCATACAGCTACGCTGATGAAATAAATAGTACCACTTCACTGAATGATTACGTGACTCAGGCATATGGATTATGGAACAGCCCAGTTCATTTGGACCAGTTTAAACACGTCATTCAAGTCAAGTGCGGATCAAAGTCATTGTGGTGGTTTAGTGGGAAGTGATCATCGTGTTAATTAGTGCAAAACTGTAATAAGGTGACATTTATTGTTATTGTTCCCAGCAAATTTAACGTGAATTATTCTTGGATTTTGTTGTTACAACAAACAACGTTTCTTCACTAAATATAATTATTTCACTACGACTTGGAACACAAAACTTTTTATGGGTAAAAATGTAAAAGTTTTACCTTACAACCTGAACCGGTTTTTACTTTTAAAAAGCTTCTTCAGAGGTTGCCGCTGGTAGTACTGCCCGTCTTGTTGTTGGTGATGAAATCGATTTTCAAAAGATCGATGTTGTGTGTGTGAGGTGTGATATGTTCGAATAATGCGTGTGATTTGAATTGCGTCTGTTCGTTTAGGATGTTGTTTTTATTTGTTTTCGTGTGTTTGTATATTTCCAATTGTTCTAGAGTGCCTAGTTTTCGGCCTTTTGTGTGTACGTGTAGAAAGTTCATGTTATTGTTGATGTTTTTGTATGTGTGGTTTGCTTCAATGAGGTGGTTCGCAAAGGTGGATTCTGTAGTGGAGTGGAGTGCCTTTGTGTGTTCAATGTATCTTTGTTTGAAGCTACGTCCTGTCTGGCCTATGTAGAACTTTTTGCAATCTGAGCAATTTAGTTTGTAAACACCAGGAAGATCGAATTTGTTTTGTGCTTTGTGTGTGTTCTGTTTTGTTAGTAGTTTTGTAAGCGATTTTGTATCCCGCTTTTTGAATTTGTGGGCTATTTTTTCAGTTTGTTTGTTGATGTATGTTAGTGTTATGAATTTGTTGTTTTCTGTCTTTGTCTGTTGCTTGTTTTGTGTAGGAGTTTATTGACTATTGTTCTGTCGTGTACGTTGGATTCTGCTAGATATTTTATCGTGTTTAGTTCATCTTTGTAGTCTTTTTCATCTAGGGGGATGTTGTTAAGTCTATGTATCATGGTTCTAAAGGCAGCTAGTTTGTGTTGAATTGGGTGATTGGAGGAGTTGTGTATTAGTGTGTCAGTTCTAGTCGGTTTTCTGTATATACTGAATTTGTGCCTGTGTTCAAGTTTTGTGATGGAGAGGTCTAAGAAGTTTATGCTATTGTTGTGTTCGTATTCGGCAGTAAAGGTTATGTTTTTATGTATTTTGTTTATGTGTGTTAGTAACTGTTCACATTGTCTTTTGTTTCCCCTGTATAGTTTTAGAATGTCATCAACGTATCTGTGCCAATATAGTATTTTATGTGAGTGTCTGTCATTGTTTGTGAGGATTTTTGTTTTTTCTAAGTGTTGCAGGAAGACTTCTGCTAGAATTCTGGATATGGGTGAGCCCATGGGTAGACCATCATTCTGTGTGTAGAATTTATTGTTATATGTAAAGTAGTGACCATCATTCTGTGTGTAGAATTTATTGTTATATGTAAAGTAGTTTTGTTTTGTGATAATGTTCAGAGTTTCTGTTATTTCGTTGATAAGTTCGTCTGGTGTGTTGTTCTGTTTGAGTTTGTTTTGTAGGATGGTGATTGTTTCAGAGATGGGGATGTTTGGGTACAGGTTTTTAATGTCAAAGGAGGCTAATGTGGCGTTATGGGGGCTGTGTATGTCTTTTATTTTTGTTAGTAGGTCTGTGTTGTTTTTTACTGCAATGTTGTTTTGCAAGTTTGTATGCAGGGGCATTGTGGTAATTGATAATGGGGCGAATCGGAATTTTTTCTTTATGGATTTTGGGAAGTGCTTGGAGGGTAGGGGCTGATGGTCGGATTTGTCTCATGTAGGGCTTTTGTTTGTGTGTCATTATGTGTTTGGCTTTGTTGATTAGTTGTTTTACTGTGTTTTGGTATCTGTAGGTGGGGTCATGTTTTAGTTCTGTGATGTTGTTTTGTTTCACGAAGTTTTGTACTCTGTTGTGTAGGTTGTCTGTGGAGACGATTACAGTCGTGTTGCCTCTGTCTGCTTTTACTAATGTGATGTTGTGTTTGTGTGCCATTTCTCTCAATTTGATGGCTGTGTGTATTTCTGAGTTGTGGTTCTTGTTGTCTGGTGTTTTATGTGCTCCTATTATATTGTTTACGTTATGTCTTAGTGTGTCTTGATGTTCTGGTGCTGTGTTTTGTATATTTGTTTCAGTGTCAACTATGAGTTTTGTTAGTGCTTGGTTGTTTTGTTTGTAATGTAGGTTATGTTTTAGGCCTTTATCAAGGAGTTTTTGTTAGTTTTTAGTGATTGTGACGTTCGTGAGGTTTACTGTACATGGGTAGAATTTGTGTGAAGGAATTATATTTGTGCTGATTGGTGTCAGGTTTTTAATTTTTCTCTCGTGTTTTGTCTGTATATTATGTATTTGTTTTTTTGTCCATTCATTTGTGTGATTTATTAGTTCAGTCATGTAATTGTGTCCGTATATGTTGGTGATCTGTAGGTGTAGCGTCAGTGCTTTGCGATTGAGAGCATCTTTTTTCTTGTATAACTGTTTTATGGATTCTTTTATGTATGCCCTTTGTGCAATGTTTTGTGTTATTTGAGCGGCCTGATTGTTGTGTTTGATTTGTGCGTATTTTGGTGTGATTGATTTGTTGAGACATGTTTTGTTGAATGTTACGTGCATAACGATCTTTCTAACCTTCAATATTGTGAATTTGTAGTTTTGGACTACAGCTCATCTTGCTGAGTTAAATTCAAATAAAAATGACATCCTAAACGAATAGATGCAATTCAAATCACACGCATTATTCGAAGATATCACACCTCACACACACAACATCAATCTTTCGAAAATCGATTTCGTCGCCAACAAGACAGACAGTACTACCAGCGGCAACCTCTGAAGAAGCTTTTTAAAAGTGAAAACTGGTTCAGGTTGTAAGATAAAGCTTTTACGTTTTTACCCATAAATAGTTTTGTGTTCCGAGTCGTAGTGAAATGATTATAATTGAATTATTCTATAAAAATGCCTTTGTTGATTTATAACTGCTGTTTGTGTCTAATTAAAGTTTTTACTTAGTGGCTTCACTGGTGTCCGTTATTCTGTTTCCCCTGTACCCGCAACAAACCAGTGTGACTGTCATAACAACATAAATGTATTATACACTGTGAATAATATACTATGGTACTTCCAAGAAAGTGTTTTCTTCCCTTCTTAAGGTTTGTAATTCAATTATTCACAGCCTTTTGTTGACCTATCACTTTTTATAATCAACTCCAAACATTTAAAAAGTCTTTAATAATATGACATATACTTTATTTCTCTCTTATAAACTTCATTCCACAGCTGTTGATTCCTACTCTGATATCCCAATTATTACCAAAGACTGTCCACAAAGAAACTAAACTTTAAAAAAAGTGGCCATGATAAAGTCATGTTATCATGAAGTCATCCACCTTAGGCTGTTTGTCCACAATCGAGGGTGGCTTTTTCCAAGGCTACAATTTTTGCCAGGCCAGTTATCTGCCACTCCAGCAGACTGCATAGTTGTATTTAGTCTTTGGTGACTAAAACTTATTAAGAAGAATACATACCTTAATCATTTTTCTCCTTTTCTAACATCATATTGAAATTTTTGAACATTATTTGACACACTTCCTTCCACGCTGTATAACTAAGATGCCTGACTTTATAATCAATTGTATTGTCCCACAGGACGGGTCTTCCCTCAACTAGTGCCATTAGTAAATCACTGTCTACTAGATTGACACTGAGCCTTTGAGATGCCTCATCGTACTATGGGCAAAATGTTTGGTCTTAAGAGGAATAAAACAACGTATTGATAACAATACGATCTCAAAATTTATTTTACAAACAGATAATATATGTGAATACATGTCAAAACACACACACACACACTTTTCTGTGTACAATATCCTAATGTGTACATTTTTGTATATATTTTATCTTTGGCAAGATTAAAAATTACAATTTGGTCATACTTACAATTATACTAAAAACACCACTTAATGCTACCCCTTTTATAAGCTACGAGCAAGTTCCTTAAGACAAGTTAAACAACACCATAACACCCACTGATCTTTAGGTTCTTACTTGTAACAACAGTCTGACTATGTCATATTTGCCTTTTGCAGCAGCCTCATGTAATGGTGTAAATTTCCATAAATCTGCCACATTAACATTTGCGCCATGCTTTACAAGCATTTCTGTTACTTCATAATGTCCATACGAACAAGCATTATGTAAAGGAACCAAGCCTCTGTAAATATAATACATATGTTAACAAAGAATCATGTTTATTGTTTAGATGAGAATTATTTACTAATTCAACCTACCATCAAATAAGATTAATTCTGATCATTGTATATTATCATAATTAATTAAAAATTGAATACATTAGTTTAAAGATTGTATTACGCATTTAAATTATTGAATATGTGCTATTACTTGCACATAGTTTTTATTTAATTTAAAAAGTTTGCAAATGCAAGTTTTTATTTTAGTTCCTTGCTAACATGAATATTTCTTTCAATCGCCCTCTGTTCAGCATTGTCAGAGCAAAAAGGATCAATTGTTAAAAACAGCTCTAACAATGCTGAAGAGAACGTTATTAAATACTTGCATTTGAAAAGTTTGTAAATATAATCACAAATACTGTTTAATATACACAAGACTAATGTCTGTGTATATAACGGCTGTGGAAGAACCCATCACTTATCCAGAAAGCAATTTTAAAATAAATTTCTACTATTTTTTAATAGACACCACCATAACAAAGTTAGACAAATGATTCTAACTTTTAAATGAAAACAATATCTCTTTTCCCTTTTTACAAAACATTAAAATTGGAATAATTTAAATTCTGAGGAAAAAGACGAACATTCGGTTTAAATTTACACCAGAAATTAAGCAATGGCCCAAATCGGACATATTGTAATAAAAAAAAAAATTTTGTTGGGTTGTAAAAATTGGTTATTAATGTTATTTAGTGTTAATTGTGTCAAAATGTAACTTCTCTTATCATTTACGGGTAAACCGTATTTCGCTCTGCTGCATTCAAATGTTGCCGCCTCGCCACCTGATTGGCGCACGACTTTCTGCAGTGTTGACTCGGCTAGCGTTTTGCTTTAACGCTTTCACTTCAATAATTCTTAGTTGGTATTATAAATTAACTGAATCAAACATACAGAATTGCAGATTGAGAACATTTATTAACCTTTTAGAATATTTCAATTACTTTATAGTACATCAAATTCGTTTTCTGCACCGGCTATTACACTTGTTCGGTTGGTACTTGCTCAGTTTGTGTACACAGCGTCTTTAATGTTAGTTTACAGTTATGTATGGTTATTCTCAGGGGTGTTAAAGTCCTTTCGGCTACAGAAATATATACTTACGGCTAATACACACAAAGTTATAACAATTCTTAATCCTAGTTACATAAACAAATTAATATCTCATTATATTCGATTAAGTAATTACCAATGAAAACTGTGAAGAAATTTTGGGTTAGTTTTCGTTTGTCAAATTTATTTATCAAAAGGTTCGTCAATTATTTATTATATTTTACTTTTAATAATTGCTAATCGATTAAAGTTTAAATAGTGAATTTAACAAAGCATTTGTTTCTGAATCGGAATAGTGATCAGTGAAGTGAAATAGTTATTTATTAATTCAGACCAAAAAATTGTGAATTCGATTATGCGATAATGTTTATACTCATCGGTTTTCCTGCTGAAGATCCTGGTGTCGTCTTCTTCTATGGATAACTCCTGGGCTGTCGTCTTCTTATACTCTCCAGAAGTTTATTTCCCTCGTCTCGATGTTTCTCCTCGCTGACTCAGGCCTTGTATTCCTTCGGTTGTCGTCCGTCTTCTTCTATTAAGATGTTCCAATGATCTTCATTTGGTGTCCGTTGTCGTCTCTCTTCTTCACTGCGTCGTTCCGTCTTCTTCAGATAATTATGGTTTGTTAATTAATTTTTTATTAAACGAAATTTTGTTCAGGATTCCCTGGACTATTGTTGTTATCTCCATCTGGTTTAAATTAGGTTCGAATTTACTTTAATAATAAAAATTTTAATACGAGAGCTCCTCGATCCACTCTCAGCGTTGGTCAATAATACATTACTGAAAATCTAACGGTTTTTTGGCAATACAATTCTTGTTGCTATGGTTACCTAATAAATTATGCTAATTTTCATTGGTTATTAACTTAAGTCATTGTTATGATTTAACGTCTTTTTTAGTCTAATTTTACCAAAATTTCTTCAACTGAAGATTTCTATCTTATACTAACAGCTAGAGTTATTACATGAGTACCATTCTTCCTAATTTTTCATGATGATCAATTTGATATCCCTCATGCCCACTTTTGAGTAGCTAATTACATTTTTACTATTTTCCATACTTATATTTTACATATATTTTATTCAAAATTAGTTGTTATTCATATATTTTGGTACTAGGAATACTCACTTAATCGGTTTAACCATTTGGCATATTCTGCCTTAACTTTGGATTATTATTTGTTCTCAAAATTACTAAATTTATATTCAACAGTTGGCCTAGAGCCTAGATTTTATTCTACTCCCACCTAACATTTCTTAATAACATATCTGGTAATTCTAATACAATTTTATAAACAAAACAAACAATAAACATCAGTATTCCTAACTCTAATTCTTATTATGAAAGATTCCTTGTCAGGTTCTAGCCTGAAATAACTTTTAACTACCTTTTCTTTTCTCTACTGTTATCTTGCTTATCCTATAATTTACTACATTCTATGGTTTTTGAACAATAATAAAACTCTTACAATACTACTGATAAACTGTTCCTACATGATATGTCTTATCTACTAATCCCTTCACTTAAATACAGTGTCTGTCCTTCTTAATTTACTATTCATTCTAATAACTTAATTCTTACCTTATTATATAATTCTGACATCCTATTACCTAAATTTATAATATCACAATTAGTTTAATCTCTTACTAATGTACAGTTTATCAAAAATTGTTTATCTGTTTATTATAGTTTGCTTATATAATATTTTATCCTACACCCCCACTGCACTTTTCCTTTCATTAGAAGGTTTCTTTAATTATTATCATTCTCACTTTGTTCCATTATATGCTATACCTAGCACTTCACCACTTATTTAATTTTACACACATTTTTAACTTACTCACTTGTTTATTCACACGATTTGTCTGATTATTTTATATCACTGTGTGATTATGGTCATGAATAACTAATTTACTTCCAAATCACTCTGATCACTTTTAGTTATTACTTAAATATTGCTTTTATTTGGCTCAAAGCATTGTTTATTGTCTTTGGCTATTATCATTACTATTAGTTTGGGGTATGGTTAGTTTCTAACTCCCTACCTTATTATATAAGTACATTCTTTTATCAACAAGATATATGTGATATTATTACCTTCCATTAATCTTATTATCCTAGTTACATCTCATATACTACAAATATCAGTTCATTATTTAATTTACAATATACTGGTCATTATTTGGGATTATTTGATTGCACTTAGGTCTCAGCTGCTTCTTCATTGTCTCTTGGTTCCTTTGGTTTTTATCCGATCTACTGTGTCAGGTCATTGTCAGGTTAATGGTCATTTGTCATTTATTGGGTTACTGGGTTATTGATCTTTAAGTTTATAAGTTTTTGCCTCTTATTCTTATCTTCAGCTTTTTATTTTATAATTAAATACAATTGAATCTTCACTACCTTATGTCATGTTACAATATATGGAGACAGTTTATTCAATTTACAGTAGAAATCAAACTTTTACCAGTGTTCATTGACGACTGCACCACCCCATTAGATATTTTGAAGTATTTGTTTTCAAACAGTTTAATTTCAATGTTTCAGAATTTGCCAACCATGAACATTAAGCCAATTTATTTAACACTACCAGTCACAGTGGCTCATGATGAAAG
Source organism: Magicicada septendecula (assembly GCA_034769895.1). Classification (NCBI taxonomy): domain Eukaryota; kingdom Metazoa; phylum Arthropoda; class Insecta; order Hemiptera; family Cicadidae; genus Magicicada; species Magicicada septendecula. Next base: position 1,207,137,035 of record CM068367.1, read on the forward strand.
ATCTTTTTCCAAACTAAAATTAATTAAAAATTATCTCAGGTCAGCAGTGTCGCAAAGCAGACTAACCAATTCATCTGTAATTAGTATTGAACATGAAACTCATATTGAAATCAGTGACACTGTTAGAGATTTTGTGAATACAAAGGCACAAAAGTTAATTGTTTGTAACTGTGTGATTTATTTTAATTATTTATCATAAACAAACATTACTTACTACTTCAATTTTTATTTTTGTGTTACAAAATATATACTATATAAATCATGGAATAAACTGTTTAACATAAATAACAAAAGTTAGTTTCTATGTAACCCCAGAAATCCTCAATAACGGTTTCCCATCCACCACCAGCGGCGTGGCGACTTTGGTGGTGATCAATGGGGATAACCCGGTTCAGTAGGCTACACTATGTTACGCTAGACTGCTGTTCTAACTGTCCCGAGTTGGATTACTGCAGACAGGTATTTATAACGTCATATCTATGAGGTTAATGTGATGGGGGAAAATGTTGGTGATAAGCTGATAGGTTTTAATTGTAGGGGCTGGGGGCGCCACAGTAGTCCTCGCACCTGGGCACTGGATAGGCTAGAGCCACCTCTGTTCCTCTGTTCATTGTAACTACACCACTCACTATTCACACACTTTGACTTGAGGAGTGTGACATTTATGCTTGTATAGTAAACATGAACAGGGCTGAATGAGACTTATAGGGAAGTTGGCACACACTGATTTTGAAGAAGTACAACAATATTATGACAGCTTTTCAAGGAAAGGCAGCAAGAGAAAATGAAAGAGCACTACTGTGTGCTGTCTTACTTTATATTATAACTGAATATAACTGAATGTTCTCCAGAAATTACTGTTTCTATTATTACTGTATTCGACACTGTGGAAATTATGGAAGAATAAAGAAAACAACACAAAAGAGGGGTACAAAAATTAAGCAAGAGTTACAATTATGCCAGTATATACAGCAATTAAAATCATGAGAAAATGAAGACAAAAATAGTTCTGTTTATACTGCAGTCTCTTTTAACCGAAGTGTCTACAATTTTATGGACATATATAAAGAACAGAAAATAACAGATTAAGAAACAGATATTTGAACATCTAAGAAACATGAAAACAAAATTTGATTGGCACAACAGAGTTCAGAAAGATCTAGAACGGATTCCAAATATAGACAAAGAAACAATTAAGGCCAGGATAAATATAGAAAAGTAATGGAGGAATTCTAGCAGGAAGAAAAGATAAACAGACAAGAGAGGCAAGGTGAAATTACAGATGAAGCGAGAATAGAAAAAGAGAAATGAACAAAAAGTGCAACAAGTCGGAAGTGGCCTTAATTGAGAAAAAGTGTTTAGACCCTGCTGTCTTAAAAAAAAGGAACTGAAGTAAACTATGTTTAAGATACAAATAATACAGTACCAGAACTAATGACTTATCTTTTATAACACAGTTATTACAAAATACGGTACAATAATTTAAAAAATTTCAAGATTTTGTTAGGATGAACTTTGACACCAATCCAAAACAACACTACACAACACAGTATGACTGCTGAACAAAATAAATGAAATTTATGTGGTTTCTAAAGTTTGCAATATCATAACTACAACCACCCCTTTTATAGAAGTATCCATCCCCAAAGACTTGCTTTAAATCTGAAAGTTTTTTGTGCGATTATTCAAATAAAGGGTGTCATGACTGTCAAAAATTCCTTTCTGTCAAGGGTCCATTCCTAAACTAGAGCACAAAATCAAGGTTTTTTATGTATTGTTTGTATAGAAAATTATTTGGGACTATGAAAAATGAGCATTATATCAGTGGCCACATTATAATGAAGGAACATAAAATCAAGATTTCACTGCGGGATCTTGTACATTCCACAAGATTAACTATGGTTTAAGTTTTGTATATTTACCTAGCATATAAACTTTGGAATCAATTACAAGTTACTTTATTTGGATTCTTACTATATACACATCATTCAACAATTTTTCATATCAACTGTATATTTTTTAAAAAGCAAATGCTTCTGTTTTGTATGGTCATAGTTTATAATATGTATTTTTGTATTGTGACAGCACAAGAATGCTACTTTGAAACCTAGGTATGTAGTATACATTAAAAAAAAATATTACAGGACCTTTCCCATACACATACATTTGTGACAGTACGAAAATCTCGATGTCAGAATTATGGTATGAGTGGTAACAAATTATCGTATTTTATTGTATCACCCACACACACATACATGGAGAGAACAATTTCCCTTTGTGAAGAGACAACTACGCAGATTCTAATAGATCAAAACGATTCCAAGGTCAGGAGCAGACGTGCGGAGACGAACATACAAAATGGCCATCCAAGTGGAAACAGATTGTAAATAGCCACTCTCATTGGTCCAGAAGACGGGACGTCATTAAAATCAGTGATGACCTAACAAACAATGACATGACAACAGGGCATGAGCTAATTTTGAACAAAAGACAATGACGTGGATGCGTTAACACATACACAAAATATGTGCTATGCATCTGCCCAGTCAGCATCAGACCATCAATGCGTCAACACGCTGTGAAAATCGCCGGCAGTTTGTGCCAGCGAAAGTGTTTCTTAATCAAACTAACAATGTGGTAACATATAGTAATAACTCTTTATCAGAAATATCAAAGTAACTAGTAACAATGTAAATTAGAATCAGTGCAGCCAAAGAGACCTTTGGGACGATCGGCCGAACACCTGCTTGACCATGACGGCAATATAAGGACAAGGGAGACTTTATACGTAGATACAGGAAAGTCCAGCTATTTCTCTATTCCATTCTTTATTATTATTAACGTTGAGCTCAAAATTACAAAAATTCAATGTATGTGTAAATTCAATTTTGTCGAAATGAATGAGTGTGAGTGTGTATAGGCCGTACGGTACTTATAAATAATGTTTTTCTTATGAGATGTTGGTTTGTGTTCTGTTGAATATAAGAATTGATCAATTACTAAGTAACATGGGCAGTTGCAGTCAAATATAAATTCATTATAAATTCCATAACAATATTAATGCCTGAATAATAGAAAATAACAGAACTGTAATTGTCCGCCATTTTGTCAATTTAGTATAAGGATTCCATTTGTTTATTAATGTTGATATTGATCTTAATTTTCTATGTTATTAAACGGCAACTATATATGTATTACGCTGTCTGATTTAACTATTCCGCACAATTATCCTGTCTCTGACAATCGCTTAATCGAACCCTGGGACCCGAACACAAAAATTTTGAATCACGAAGTTGGCACTACAAGATGGCCGCCGAACCAGTATGAAATACACAATAATTATGGTAATGAAAGGTAAACACCAAAACATACAATCACAACACCAAAATAAATATGTAAGTAGGTTAACAAATGCGCCCGGCACAGTGACTTTGGAAGTTTGTTAACAAATTGTGCCCAGAACAGTGACAAATGTTTCAAGTTAGGTTAACAAATGCCGCCCGAACTGGTGACGTGATATAAATAAAAGTTTATACAATAAGCTGGAGTCAGAGATGGAGGATTGTCGGAAGAAAGGAAGAAATACGCAAGATATACCTGGTACGTAGATAATAGGTTATATTATTGTTTAAGTAAAATATAGAACAATTACTAAAAAATAAAATTCATTATAAATATGAGTAAAATGGCAGAAAGTAATAACAGCATAGAAATAAATAATACAGCTACAGAGTCAATTTTATTAGACGGAATAAGCGCAAATTCAACGCCTAGGGCAATCGAGAGTAAGATATCGTTAGAAGATCTGTTTATACTAATTAAAACACAAAATAGTGTATTAAAAGAACAAATTGACGAAAAGTTTGATAGTCTTGAGAACGAACTAAAGAAACAAAACTAACGTACAAAATGTAAAATTGAATCGATTAGAGGAGAAATTTGAAAAATTAAAAAATGAAATGCAGAAATGGAATTTTAATGTTGACAGAGAGAATTAATGAGATAGAGTTAGAAAATAAGAGTAGAGAAATAGACAAATTAGGTATAAACAAATACAAGGTAAGTAGTAGTGGAAATTATGATAAAATACATAAAAATATGGTAATAGGAGATAATAGTGTGGATGTTGGTAGTAATAATGAGATTTTAATGAGAGTAGAGGTTAATGGTGAGGTGACAGTTGTAGATGAGAGTGAAAGTGGGGGTAAGGAGAGTTTAAGTGAGTATAGTGAGCAGAGGGCAATTTTCCCAGTGGTATAGTTGGAGTAAAGACTCCGAAATTGTTATTTGAGGATGAAGGTTCCTCTAGAGTTTATGTGGGAGACATGTGGTCTCCAAATGATCCCTTAGTTTTTTGTGTTAGTGTACCTGGTGAGGCCAGGGGGTGTTTTTATGAAATAGTAGTGCCCTATGCAAATATATAGAGAGAGAATGTAGCTTGGTGTGATAGAGAGAGATGTTTTAAAAGTGAGAGGTATGGTGAGAGAAAAAGAGAAGTAGAGATTTTTAAGATATGTAGAGATTATGAAGAGCTTATGGAAAGGTTAGGAGGAGAGATGATTGATAAAGATAATAAGAACTTACCTTGTAATGAAACTGAAGTAGTAGGAGATAATGAGAATGATGACTGTACAAAATACCTAATTATGACTGATTATACAGGAGGTGACAGGACAATGACCAATCATGACAGGTTAAATGAGTTTGAGGATAATGATGAACATTTGAATTGTATATGTATTTATGATGTTGGTATAAGATAGCTAATAATAAACAATGTATATAGTTTTAAGATTCGACTATTATTTGACGATGGAGGTTAATTATTTTATTGTGTTTATGAACATTTAATTATGTGGACAGTGTTTTGAAATGGACTGTTTATGACTGATTTATGGTAAACGATTAATTGGTAATTTGGATTGTATATTTTTGTGTATTAATGTCAGTGTATTTGTGTATTTTTGCTGTTGTGTATTTTATGTATTGTCTTACGGTAGAATTTTAAATAATTTAAGGAAGTTGATAATAATTTTAAATGATATTATGAGATTCAGAGTCTAATGGTTAGTAAATGATTATATATTTGGATATTGAGTTGTTTTAGGACTGTAAGATAAGTGATGAATTTTCTAGTGGTATATTAAGGGGAAATGTTGTAAAAGAGTTTGGGTAATAATTATAAATAAGGGCATTGGGGTTAGTTAAATAGAGTTAATGGGAGTTAGATGAATAGAATGTTGAGATACAGATAATATATAAAGAGGTGTTAGATATTTTAGGGACACAGTAGTTAGTGATTATATGTAGAGGTGAGTAATGTGAATGGTAATTATATTTGTTGATGGTGATATTTTGTAGTAAGGGTAGTGGTGTAGGGAGTCCGCAACGAAAGGTGTTGGGACAGGAAGGGACCGTTGTGTGCCGGAAAGGGTTACCTGAAAGGGTCAGGAACCGATAAGGGAATGAGTTGGTTAGAGTTCGGGTACACACATACTAGTACAAAAAATGAGCGGTGCCAGAGGTTTTAAATGGGATTAGTGAAGGGGGTTATTATAGAGATATTGGTGTCATAATATGTTAATGGTTAGAAGCGGTTGTTAGTGTAAAAAAGAGGGTAGTAAGGTTACATTGACAAATGCCAAAATAAGAAATAGAAAATAGTGAATAATAGAGAGTCACCCAAACTAGTAAGGATGAAAGGGTTAGAAAAGGGAAAATTCATAGTAGAAAGGTGATGTAACTGAAAGGTAATGATAAATTTGAAATTGTTGTATAGAATCTGATATAAACAAATGTTAAATAACTAAAAGTTAATAGAGAATTGTTGATAGTAGTAATGTTATAAAGTTTTGGTACAAGTTGTGTAAATGTAAATTGTTTAATGTAAGATAAATGTAACAATGTTAATGTGTAATGTTCAATGTTCTATGATGTTTTTATTATGTTGATGGTCATAGTGTGTGTGGTCAGGAGGTCGCTACAGGGGTAACGACGGTAACAAATGTTAAAAGATAGTAGATTTTGGATGTTAAAAGTATAAGGTTAGCAATGTTTGAACAAATATAGTATGATGTAAATTGCAAAAGAGACAAAATGATTATAAAATTGAGTAATGAAATTTGAATAATGAGCTTGTTTGCCATAGTAGTTGTAGGTTGAATCTTATAGAAATAAATAGGTGATAGTGTTTTGGGGAATATTAAAGAATTGTTTATGTATTATGATATTTGTAGGAATATATATATTTTCTCTTACAAGGAAGAGATTGAATTTGTGTTGGTGGAAAAATCAGTCTATGTTGAATTCTTGTTGTTGTGTTGGAAAAAATTTTATTTGAACAAACCAACGTCTCAAAACACAAACCAATACATCTAAGGGGAGAAATAGCAGTTGTGGATATGGGAATAGATAAGGCCACTATATTAAAATTTTGTATTCGATGTTTCAGAGTTTTGTGGTGTTGTGACTGCGGTCCTGCACTGGCCGGAGCGTCAGAACAGGAGCGTTCAGTGCCGCATGGCCTTATGGTGTAGGGATCTCTCCGAAGAAGTCCAGTAAGGTCAGAGGGTGCGATCATCATCATCAGACCAAGGGTAAGTGATTGTATTTCTTTTATATCAATGTTAAGGGGGTTGTGGCGACATATCTGGGCTGATCCTTTTAGAAAAGTGTGAATGAGTCAATGAAAGTTTTTATGTTTCGACATAAAATCTTTCATTGAGGGGGTTTTGTGACAGTACGAAAATCTCGTTGTCAGAATTATGGTATGAGTGGTAACAAATTATCGTATTTTATTGTATCACCCACACACACATACATGGAGAGAACAATTTCCCTTTGTGAAGAGACAACTACGCAGATTCTAATAGATCAAAACGATTCCAAGGTCAGGAGCAGACGTGCGGAGACGAACATACAAAATGGCCATCCAAGTGGAAACAGATTGTAAATAGCCACTCTCATTGGTCCAGAAGACGGGACGTCATTAAAATCAGTGATGACCTAACAAACAATGACATGACAACAGGGCATGAGCTAATTTTGAACAAAAGACAATGACGTGGATGCGTTAACACATACACAAAATATGTGCTATGCATCTGCCCAGTCAGCATCAGACCATCAATGCGTCAACACGCTGTGAAAATCGCCGGCAGTTTGTGCCAGCGAAAGTGTTTCTTAATCAAACTAACAATGTGGTAACATATAGTAATAACTCTTTATCAGAAATATCAAAGTAACTAGTAACAATGTAAATTAGAATCAGTGCAGCCAAAGAGACCTTTGGGACGATCGGCCAAACACCTGCTTGACCATGACGGCAATATAAGGACAACGGAGACTTTATACGTAGATACAGGAAAGTCCAGCTATTTCTCTATTCCATTCTTTATTATTATTAACATTGAGCTCAAAATTACAAAAATTCAATGTATGTGTAAATTCAATTTTGTCGAAATGAATGAGTGTGAGTGTGTATAGGCCGTACGGTACTTATAAATAATGTTTTTCTTATGAGATGTTGGTTTGTGTTCTGTTGAATATAAGAATTGATCAATTACTAAGTAACATGGGCAGTTGCAGTCAAATATAAATTCATTATAAATTCCATAACAATATTAATGCCTGAATAATATAAAATAACAGAACTGTAATATTTTGTCAATTTAGTATAAGGATTCCATTTTGTTTTTATTAATGTTGATATTGATCTTAATTTTTTATGTTATTAAATGGCAACTATATATGTATTACGCTGTCTGATTTAACTATTCCGCACAATTATCCTGTCTCTGACAATCGCTTAATCGAACCCTGGGACCCGAACACAAAAATTTTGAATCACGAAGTTGGCACTACAAGATGGCCGCCGAACCAGTATGAAATACACAATAATTATGGTAGTGAAAGGTAAACACCAAAACATACAATCACAACACCAAAATAAATATGTAAGTTGGTTAACAAATTGCGCCCGGAACAGTGACATGTGTAAGTTTAGTAACACATTGATATTTACATGTTACTGATATTTTTCTACTCTTAAACAGTAACAAAAAATTACCCTTTATCCTTAGAGTGAACATCAGCTCCATGTGCTAGAAGATATTCTACAACTGACACTCGGTTGTAACCCGCAGCAAAATGCAAAGGAGTTGAATGCCTGTAAGCACAAACAAAAGTAATCACAATATTAACATTACGAGAGTTGTGGGTTAATTGAAACAACATGCAATTATAGAAACTTATAGAACTTTCCCAACCACCTTTCAAAATTTTAATTAAAGAGGCATATACATCTTTTTTTAGCATACTCACATTCAAGTTCATCAACAATACTGCACTTTTAATGTCACAAATATTTACAATGTACAATTGTTATTTTAATAAAGTGATAAGACGTAATAGATGTGAACATACATTAAAAGAAAGTATAGTAATATGTAATAAGAATAAAAAAATCTTACTGCTGCATGCTTATAACTGTATCTTCAAATTCTGATATAGTGCTTTAAATGCTAATTATTTCAATGTTAGTTTTTAATCAATTGTGTGAAATCAACAGTCCCAAATTATCTATACTACAGTGTTACTTAAAAGGGATATGCATGCATGCGCACATGCGCGCACACGCACACACGCGCATGGATTTATTATGTAACTTTACCTGCCATCTAAATCTCTACAATTGACAATATGAGGATAAGCAGTGAGTAACCTCTGAACTTGTTCAGCGTCACCAGCCTTTGCTGCTTCCAACAGTTGATTTTCCAAATCTAATACTGCAGGTGGTTCTGGTAAATAAATAAAAAAAAATGTCTTGTATCTAATCATACTTAAATACATTCTGATATTAGTCTAATAATTTTCTTAGGTCAAAATATATTTAAAAACCAAGTGTACTCAGACAGAATATTAAACAGAGCAAGTGTACTAACAGAAGATTAAATAAGAAAATAATTAACTATTGTTTTATGATCAACCTAATAATTTACCACAGCTATAATTTCTGCGTACTTTATAGATTTAAAGGAAGAAGTGTAAATGCCATACCTATATGCATGAAGTGACTTCAGTCACATGACGTGCTATAAATTTAATTAATGTTATTAACAACTCTCCATCATCAATTAGGTAGTCTTATACAGGGTCTGCCAGTGAAGCGGGAAATTTTGAAAGTCCGATAGTTCATTTTCTGCTCACGAGAGGGCGTGGAGGTTTTCGATTGTTGTTTTACATTTAATGCCATTTGTTAAACATGGAGCAGTGGTCCGGTGCACAGCGTGCTTTCTGCGTAAAATCGTTTTATAAGAATGGTGACTGTGTGACTTCTGTACAACGATTGTTTCCTAATCATTTCAATATTCCACGACATGGAAGAGTGCCGTCCGCTCATGTAATTATGTCATGGGTGAAAAAGTTTGAAGAAACTGGTTCCACATTAAACTTAAAGTATAGAGGAGCAACAAGGTCTGTAAGAACAGAGGAAAACATTTAAAAAGAGTTCGAGTAGCATTGACGTGTAGTCCACAACGTTCTGCAATGAAACATGCATCCGCACTAAACATTAGTGACACATCGTTACGATGAATTTTGCATAAAGACATATCTTTTCATCCTTACAAAATTCAAGTAATCCAGGAGGTGAAAGATGGCGATATGCTGGCTCGCAGGATTTTCAGCGAAGAAATATTGCGACGTGTAAATGATGATGACAACTTTATTCACCGCACGTTTATGTCAGATGAAGCACATTTTCATTTGAATGGATATGTAAACAAACAAAATAGTCGATATAAGAATGATGAAAACCCAGGTGAGTTGCATGAAAAGCCATTACATAGTCCGAAAGTTACGGTGTGGTGTGCAGTTTCATCATCTGGCATTATTGGGCCATATTTTTTCCAAGGCGATAGAGGAAACACCACAACTGTCAATGCAGACCGCTACACACACATGGTCAGAACATTTTTGATGCAACACCTCCCTAGGTTTCCGGAAATTAATTTTTTCCAGCAGGATGGGGCCACAAGTCATACTGCTTGTGTGTCCATGGCTGCTTTAAGAGAACCCTTCCCGGACGGACTCATATCCAGATATGGCGACATCTCGTGGCCTGTAAGATCCCCAGATTTGTCCGCATGCGACTTTTTTCTTTGGGGATTTCTGAAGAGCAGGGTGTACATTGATAGACCGCACACCATACCGGAATTAAAAACGAATATCAGACAAGAAATTACACGGATTCAAACTGACCTGCTTCGTCGAGTGATGGAAAATTTTCAGTCAAGATTAGAAGAATGTTTACACAGAAATGGCTCTCACTTGAGCAGTGTTATTTTTAAAAAGTAAAATAATGGCATACTTTACTCAACTCAAATCTGTAAAAAAAAAATTGGGTACTTTTAATTTTCCCGCTTCACTGGCGGACCCTGTATTAGACATACAATGCATGTTGGCAGAAACTTTAATATGTTAGCAACAATGTTGGTAACAATGGTATCAATAAAGTGAAGTGAATGTGTACTTTCAAAATGTCCACATATCAGCAATTACTGAGTGTAGTAATAATGTGTACATTCTGTAAAGTGTAGTGTTGCTGCTTGTCCAGTAGTTTCAGCATTGCTCTTAATAGTACAGTCACTGAAGGAAAAAATTTCAAATTAAGTGGCTTCTATGAGATTTTTTGCATAAGGCTAGATAAAAGGGTGAGAAATAATTTTAAAAAAAGTTTACAAAAAATTCAGTCACGGGTTTTCGAAAAAAGGGAGGGGGAAGGTACACAAAATTCATTTTTCGTGATTATCTTAAAAAATAAAAAAAATTTACAAAAAAAGACAAATTACAAAAATTAAAGAGCATTCAATTCTCTACAAAAAAGCTATTTATCATGTTTTTTGTTAGGCCAATACTTTGTGAGAAAAATGGAATTGAAATATTAGAAAAAAATTGATTGTCGGAGTCCGCCCCGATGAGCGGGAAGGCTAATTTTTTCTGACATTGCAACATACAAATTTTAATAAAATCCGTTATAATAGTCGTAGAGACAAAAATCAAAAAGCATTTTAAAGCTAAATGTTTGTACTTTTACATAAAATTAAAAGACAATAATTAAGGTATTAATAAATACTTAAAATACTGTAATAACTTTTGTTTTTTATTTTTTTCAACTAATGCATAAACATATTAACAATTTATTACAAATGTATTTACATTAATATAAAAATTCACAATATGAACTTTACATATATAGGTCTTTGAAAAAAATAATAAAAATTAGTATTGATTTATTGGCATAAAATGAGCGAGTTTTAAAATTTATAATTTTTTTGAGTTCACAAGTATACATCATTTTCTTAAATTAAAATTTCTACAGATATTTTCAAAATAAATATTTTTCAACAAAATTATGAACACGTATTGGTCAAAGTGTCTTCTATAAGACTGCAGTGTAAAGAATTGTTAACATTTAGTTAAATTTAAATAAATGTAACTTTTATTAATAAATGTAAAAATATGTACATTGCGCGTATTAATATTAATAGTTAAAATTAAAAAAAAACATTAATATGTAACTATTGTACGTAAAACTACAATATTTGAGGTTTCTCTTCTACATAGTGAGAATTTATATCCGTGCATGGGCATAAAAAGAACAGAGCCTGAAAGTTGAAGAATTTTAGGGAGAGCGAGGACAGCTGGTACATGCGCCATACAGATATTGAATTAACGCAGTTCGATATTGCATGTTCCGTGAGTTCGATACTATTTTACTTCCATGTTCCATAAGGAAATGGAAGTATGGTGATGGCAAAAAAAATCGTATTCAAGATAACGGCAGATTCTGATTGTACTACCATCAAAACATGAAAAACAGTCATTTTTCGAAAAGTGTCTGTGTGTAAATTTTTTATGGCAAATGATAAGAGCCACAAATTCAAACAGAATCAAATAATATTTTGCATACAGCCCTGAATTGTAGAGTACTCAAGACCTATTGTTTTTGGTGAAGATCGGTTAAGGGAAAGGGGTAGTTTACCTGGAACATTTTATGTTTTAACAAGGGTTATTTTTTCTATGACGAACAATAACTGCCGTAAATTCAAACAGAATCAAATAATTTTTTTCATACCTCCCTGAATTATAGAGAACTCAAGACCTGTTGTTTTTGGTGAAGATCGGTTAAGGGAAAGGGGTAGTTTACCAGCAACACTTTATGTTTTAACAACGGTAATTTTTTCTATGCCGAACGATAACTGCCGCACATTCAAACAGAATCAAATATTTTTTTGTGTACGTTCCTGAATTGTAGAAAACTATTGATTTTGGTGAAGATCGGTTATGGGGAAAGGGTAGTTTACCTGCAACAGTTTATGTTTTAGCAAGAGTAAAGTAGGTACTTAATTTTGATAAATAAAGTATCCTGATAAGAAGATCATAATAATCCACTGTAGAAACGTAGACGAAATATCTATAAATGAAGAGTCTAGTTGAACGGGGTGGGGGTAATTTTCTATAAATGAAAATGATAGTTGAAGTGGTGGGGATAATTTTTATTTATATGTCATGTGTACTACGTTATCGGCAACAAAGAAGTAGTTTGTTGTTACAATTCCTTCTTGGGCTGTTTGGGCTCAATCCAATGTTTTCTATAAAACCAGACGTTTCGGCAGTGCTATCGACTGCCATCATCAGTGAAAATTGAGTTCACTATCGTTAGGTGGTATACGTTAGTGATCATAGTACTGTGGTTAAGGCTGAAGAAAGAAGTAGTTTCTATGGAAATAGTTCATTTCGAAAAGTGTTTTAAATATAAATCTTAGAACATGGAAGTCATGTATGGTTCTCCATACCGATATTTTTATATTGTATTTTGCTGGAAGTTCAATTTTATGTTTTATGGTTTGTGTTAGTAATTTTGATATTTTATAATTTGGTATGGTTCTAGCGTTTATTAAAGGTCGGATAGGATTATTGATTTTGTTTAATTTTATTAAAGAATTTAATTTTGGTGCACAAGGAGTATCCATTTTATATTTAAAGGAGTCTTTAGGATTGTGCCGTGTTTAGAAAAACTCGGCGGTGGTTTTTTTTAACGGGAACGGCCTGCCCGTAATTTGAATTATTAATTTACGTATTTATTAACGTGAGTGTTTACGTAAGAATTTACGTACGTATTATCGGAGTTTGCTGTCGTAATGTATTATCTTTCCACCGGGCCGATCCGCGCGCGCTCTGTGCCCGGTGCTTCATACCATTTTTTCAGCAGCAGGACTCTTCAGTCCAATTCTGTCGTTCAACGTAGCAGCGTCTATATCCGGCTGACAGCATCGATGTAAAACTTGTCTACTATCTGCTACTATGTATAGGTAGAAGTCTACGCGACCTCCCGGTAAGTGGGTTGAGATATATAACTTAATAATTCATAAAAATAAATTGTATTTACTTAATATTAACGCAGATGCAGTGCGATAGGTATTGCAGTAATTTCTCAGCACGTGGCAGGCAACAAGTTAAATTTTTTTATGTATGTTTCAATGTTAACGCTGGCTAACAGATATTAATCCAAAATCTCATTAATAATATAATAATAATAATACTCAATTCAGTAAATTAGAATGGGGCGTAAGTTAGTTATTTTTCTGAAATGATTGTACATCACGAACTTGTTAAAGTTTGCTAGTTCCTGTCAAGGGGGGGGGGTTAAGTGCTTCACGAAAACTTGTGAATAACTCTTTATTTGAAATGATTATTATGTTGAATGACTATATTTGAATATATTATAGATTATAAGATTTAAAGGTGTTATTTTGAAGTGATTTATTTGATTCAATGGAGTTCAATACATAAGTGAATTTTCGGGGATTGTAAACTGGGCATGTCACGAAATGTCAGCTGGTAAATGAGGTCGTGTGGTTTATTAAACCTGTAAGTAATCACAGATATAATTGTGCAGGATTTCCGATGTAGACGATAATCTGTCTCGCTCCAGAGGATGGCCGAATACCTGCCTTCCATGATATAGATTCCGACTTCCGTCAGCTGTCAGCCCGGATGGACGGACACACTCGACCGGACCCATCTACCCATATGCTGCTAACCAGGTGACATTTAAGCTTTTTGAACAAAAATGTTTGTGGCCGATAAACTCTTTTTTGAGACACTTGTGGAGACACTCCAGTTTGGGGACTTAGTTCCGGGCAATTGGGTTTACATGTTACTTTGTCATTGTTTTTTTTATTAAGGCTTACGCCTCATGAATATATCAATGTCTATCTCATTCTGAGAATTGTAAACTCGGCCAGGGTCATGCATCACCCGGGTTGAGGGGAGTTTTCTGTAAAAATGGGTCGGCACTATTTTTTTCTGTGTTAAGCATGCATGTACAGATGTATCGGTCCCCGTTGGGAAATTTTACTGTTAATTATTTTTTCAGTTAATAGGGTTGTGTATTGTATTATTAATTAAAGATCGGGGAGGTGTTTTAACATGTGGACGACACCTGTAGGTGCCGTTTACTACAGGACTGTATCATGTCATATTTTGCTGGATCTCGTCCGGACGCATGACCGTGCCTGAGGCCAAGATTTTTTTATGAACACTTTAAGCATGTTTTAGTACATTCATTACATAGATTCTGCTTTTTGAAATTCAATTTTACTGTTCAGCTAATTTTGTAACCATTCAATTTTGCCATACCCAGTAAATATTGCCATAGTTTATATTTTGCCATAGTTTAAATTTTGTAATTGTTACACTTTTATTGCTCATAATACCAATTAATTAATCAATGTTAAAGAATACAAGACTAATCAGTATCTGTATAAGTATTTATGGGTGGTCACGTTCCACTGTTTTTGCAAATTTTGTCAGGAAAATAACAAGAAATGAGAAATGCAGTTATGCAACCGGGCATCCATGTTGACCTCGTGATGGCACTTATTATCATTATCATTATTGAGATCTGAAAGTGATAATTAACTTTTTGCGTGGTATTTGTGTGCCGTTCGGGCTATTTAGCCAAATTGACCTTGGCTGTTCATATACTTAGAATTTTGGGGCATGGCTACTCTACTCTTTGGGGATGTATTAATTGGGGTTTTGGGTTTGGTTATTTTTTAATTGAAAATTAAGGTGGGCCGGATACTTGGTCTGAATAAGAGGGTTGAGGGTGTGATGACAAAATATACGCTGTTAACCAGGTGAACATGTGGTGTGCCATTTATATGTAAATGTGTATCTATGTTAATTATATATTGTGTGTTATGTCTTATGTGATTGTTAAACGTTATTATGCATATATATATATATATATATATATATATATATATACCATGTCATGATTTATGTAAATTACTGGGAGGGTCGAGACTATGCGCCATTGCACATTATTATTATTTATGCGCCATTATTATTCAAGCTCAACTATTTGGCGATGCCTATGTTTAATGGACTTATAATAACGATTGGGGGTTTTGGAAGTGAGCTATTCTTGATTATAAAACACGTGTAATATTATCTTACTTTTCAAGGGCGCATATATTGTACAAAAGCAGAATACAATAAATCCTGTTATTGTTATCTTAGATCAGAGTTTCATTTGCAAGTCCCATCATACTGGACCCCGCACATTTTTGGCTTCTCTAGGCTCTTGCCTAGTTCTAAATAACTAGTGGCCTCTCTTTCAAAAAAAATATAAATAAAAATAAATATAAAAAGAAATAAAAAGAAGTTTGTTTTCTATATATAAAAGGCATAAAAGGAAAGAGGGGTTACAGGATTTATGATTTGAGTACTATTTTTTAGTATATTTGTTATTTGTGTTTGATATTTGTTTGTGGGATCTTTATTTAATGTTATGCAATTATTATTAACTATAAATTCTTCTGTTTTATGTGTTTTAAAAGTTATTTTATTGTCAAAATCTTCAATGATTGGAAGAAAAACTATTTTTGAATATATTTATAAAGTGCATTTTTTAATAACATTTTTATTATAATGCGTAATAAATAAGTAAAAATTATACATAATAATATATACATAAATGAATAATAATGAATTTTTAACTTATATTCCTGAAAAAATTGCATGTCTATTACATAAACATGTATTTTATGTGAAAATCCACCTTGTGAAAAATTTGGCCAATTTTGAATTAATTTTTCTACTAAAAGTATCGCCCTGACAAAAAAATGTTAAGAACCTTTTTTATGCATAATTGTATGCTCTTTCTTTTTGGTATTTTGTATTTTTCTCATAAATTTAATATTGTTTAAGATAATCACAAAAAATGAATGTTTTGTTCCTTCCACCTCCCTTTTTTTTCGAAAACCCGCATCTGAATTTTTGTAAACTTTTTTTAAAATTCTTTCTTACCTTTTTATCTAGCCCTATGCAAAAAATCTCGTAGAAGCCACTTAATTTGCAATTTCTGTTTTTTTTTTTTTTGGCTTCCGTGACTGTACTATAAGGACTGCTTACATAATTATATTGGTGCACAAAAAACAGGAAAGAAGGCTTATTCATTGGCATGGCTGGTTGTCCTATGGTAAACTAGACATTGTTGTTTTTGTTTTTACAAACTAAACAGTTTCTATATGTCACACTACGATTTCTATGAATTTGTATAAGCGTGGTGTAAACACAGTGGAGGTATGACAGCCTGACCAGTCTGTCATAGGCTATTGTACCATGAAGTTACTTTTACAGTAATTTAAAAGTGTTGATATTAAGTTTACAGTTAATTTTTTTACCGTGTTTGCCCTTACAGTGTATGTAAATCATTTGTGATGTCAACAAAATGTTAACAAGTAATGATTACAATCGAAAAAAGCAAGAAGGCATAAACAGGGTTGAAAAGGGTGAACTGTTCCATAATGTGGCAGCTGATTTAAACGTCGGAACGTGGGGAATATAACTATCAAAGCAGCTGACTACATAAACAAACATTACAACAATCAAAAATTTTAATTGAAATAAAATCGATTGCTCATTAATTTAATCAAATCAAAATCGATAATTCATTAATTCAGACTGAACCTCTGAAGATACAAATTACTCTGTGAAACATGTGTTGTTTTTATATATACTAATAAAACTTCTAATATTATACTTACTTGTACTTTAAGCTGTTCTTAACACACACACACACACACACACACACACACACACACACACACACACACACACACACACACACACACACACACACACGCACGCACGCACGCACACATACACACACACACACACACACAATAAACTCCCAATTATCCACTAGCGGTTTATCCGCATTGAAGATAATTCGTGGCAACCCATGGATTTTTTTTCCAAGCAGAAATAAATTTCAGTTGAATAATAAAGCTTCTTTTTCACTAATCTTTATACACTATTTTATTAACTACCGTAAATAATAGTGTTTTAAAAATATGTACGTTATGTAAAGGTATTTCTGAGAGACGGAGTGTGTCACCACTCACCGACAGGTACAGTATTGTTTGTTGCTCAACAGCTGACTTTCATGAGTCTTCTGGGCATATGTACTTTACTGCAACATTTAATTTTCTCAGTATGATTGTCTTTATATTTACCGTCTATAATCAAAAGCCGTTGTACTCTACTAGCTTAGTTAATGGATGGGCAAAATCAGATACTGAAGTTAAACATCACCTGTGATGTTTACTGACAGGTCAGCAGAGACTTCACTTATATATATTTATGACATTTTAAAATTCATTCATTTGCGGTAATTCATTCCCGAATCTAATCCCTGTTGTGCATGAAATCGTGGGGGACATTTACTTGAATTTTTTATAGGCATATATAACTTGTGTATGTATATAGGTTGTAACTTCAGAAATACTCAATGTATATGCTATATCGACGATACACGTACGACAATTTATGAGTACAACATCTGATCAAATGTCAGTCAATTCAGGGTTTTACTGTATTGCTTTAATTTAAATAAACGGCTAATGTTAATAAGGTTCATAACTTTCTGACCATTTCTGACATATTGTGTATTATCTGTGAAATTCGCACCCAATTCTGTGGATAATCGGGAGTTATATATATAAAAGGTAAAACAATGGTAATATGCTCGGATTACATATGAATTTTACTTGTACATTATTTCCACTCCCATTCTTGTAATGACTCTATCATAATATGTGAACATTCTCTAACTGCTATTTAAATAGTTTTCCTTACTTTAGTAATAATAGTCTAGTGTCTATTATATTAATTATACTTTTCATGTTAAATACAAAGAGAGTTTAATCTATTTGTTCTGTTACAAGCATCTGTCAACAATAAAGGATACACCACTTTTTAAACAAAAGTATTGCGCTTTATTTACTGAATCTACTTTATACAAAAATGATGACTGTATTATATGTTGTGATACTTATATACGCAACCATTACTATGAATAACACTCATGAGAAAAAACTCACAGCTCACAAAGTGTCTGCAACTTGGGTGGGTCGAATTCTAATATCTAATTTTCAGTTTATGTGGGAGGGATGTATATACACATGATCACATATTCTAATAGAGTTTAAACTTAATTACACTCCAGTACCATGTATTACCTTGTAGTATTTTTTGAACATTATCAGTAGCAACTTGTAATGCAGTATAACCCTGTAGAGAAACAACAGTTGTATCAACAGAATACGACAGCAGTATACGGCATGCTTGGACGTTGTCTTCCCGGGCACAACGGTGAAGCGCTGTAACAATTTTTTGTTTATTTACTATGTAGCTTTAACAATTGATCTTTATGATAATTAAAATTCAAATGTAAAAAGCTTATCTGTTCATAATTAATATTTTCATTTATTATATAAATTATGTGAAATAGTGTGGCATAAAAATACACCTGTCTGTCCTAATGCATCAAGGGCATTTACTTTAGCTCCTAGTCTAAGCAGTGTATCCATGAGATCATAATGAGATAAATCCGTAGCTATATGTAGTGGTGTTAACAGTTCTTTATTTTTCTCATTTATATGTGCTCCTTTACGTACGAGTGTTTCCACAACCTGCTTTCTCTTAGGATACGGTGACATCACAGCACAGTGCTGGAAAACAGTATAACACAAACATAATATACCTTTAGTCACAGCTATAAGATTCATACATACTTACATCCATGTGAAATATGTAATTATATCATTGCAGTAATAAGAAGGAAATGCCTAGTGGTTCTGTAGAAACTGTACTTGCAGATGTCTTATTTTGATATACCCTTTTTACAGAATGTCTGCTGTTTTTTGCAAACCACTGTGTAACTTAAACTGCAGAATCCATTCATAACAAGTTATTTAAAGTGGGGAAGTAATCACTGTGGTCACATATTTAACAAAACATTATTTGGATTATTGTATTTAAATTTCAGTACAATAATAACATACTTTAAACAAGGAATGTAATTTCATTACTACGAATAATGTTCTATTTAGTTTTCTGAAGAATTATAAAACACTGGAGTGATGTAAAAAGAAAAAAAATATAATAACGAGAGGAGAGTGGAATTATTTTCAGATGCAGATTAAGTTATGTGGCCATTAAATACACTGATGTTAACACAGTACCTACAAAATACACAATAAGATCAATTCAATGATGTCAGAATGGTGTGGTCAACTAATTAAGTATAGAGTTCTGCTGCCAGTAGATGACAACCAAAGTGTGATGAAATGCAGCAGTATCCCTCAACAATGAACAAACAGTTAAGATAGATAATAAACAACAAATGTTGATAACATTCGGTATTAGAGTAATTAGTGTACACAAAATTTTAGTCCTGCTGTAATGGTACATTCTGTATGCAAAAGAAAGTGTATTTAAAAGGTTTAATGTACGTATTATGAAAAGTCAAATAACATGAGTTTTTCACAATATCAAGAGAAAAATCGAATTGAAGAAGATGAATATTCCAGAGCTCAACATTACTTATCTGTTGATGCCATGACACCTTTCTCAGTCGATGCTGTACCACCAAGCAGAGCACACAGCCTCAGTCAGTGCTCCACCACCACATATTTCACATCATGGAGAAGTAGTGTTTCGCAGTTGTGGGGCAAAATATAAGAAATGGTTGAATTCACATCAGAACAGTTTCTTGGCAGCACATAAATCATGAAACAGTATAAATTCAAAAAATGTGTAGAATTCTTGATCTGTAAGTAATTTAGTTCAAAAGAACTGGTGTGGGCTGTCCTTAGCCAAATAACCTTGTTGTGTGTTTGAATCCAGTATGGTGATAGCACAATAAAACTATACAGAAATCAGGCACTTGCTTATTTCAGCTATTTATATTTGGAAATTGACAAAGTGCAACTCAAACAACACAAAATTAAACTTAAAGTTCAAAATTAAGAAAAAAAACATGACCACATGTTATGGTGCCACACAAGAACAACAGAGTATATTCCACAAACGATACAAAAACTCTCCATGTACAAAAAGTAAATAATTGATTCTCAGCTGAACATTCAAGAATTTTGGAAACTTTGTTGAAATTAACTAAAATTTACTTGGGTGAGCATTAAATATGAGAAGTATAGCCACATGGTATTGTAAAATCTAGAAGTACGTGTAATAAAGCTGGACCATGTTGTCAACTAGATACTGAAACTTTTTCAGTCATACAGATAAGTAAAGAGGTTCAACCCATAATTTACTAAACATAAACATAAATGTACACATATATCACATACATGTACATCAAAATATGCCACTTTATAACAGAAAGTCAATATGTAACCTTTTATCACCTAGCCTAACCTACCTCTGTGCTATGGGTAGGCATAATTTATTAATAATTTTAACAAGTAATCCTGGCAGGGTCACCATTTGTAACGCTGAAGATAAGAAAGGGGCTCCAGTACTTATAAGGGGCCCAATATGTGCAAGCTCAGAAAGAAACAAAAACCAAGATCCAGGGTAGCCACTGAATCTTTTAAAGGTGGTGTTGAGAACTATTTCACTGTACCTGTTAAAACAAACCGAAACACTAAAAAGACATTAAATTCCCTTAGAGAAATTCCTGCCCAGGTTCCTTAGATAAACCTGTCGAGGACAGGCTAGATTAAGGTAAGATAACTCTCAAAGACTTTAACTCATATTCATTCTTAACGGCATGCTTTTATTAGCTGAATTTTGAATTTTTTAACATAGTTATAATTCCAACGAATTACGAGGGTTATTCGGAAAGTAAGATCCGAATCGCCGTAGCTAATCGAATGACGCGCGAACATTGAAACGCGCATGTGCACCGACTCCCGGCATGCCTTGCGCATCAAACGACGCCATTTGCATTGGTATTGTTGCAGTGTGCTGTTTACAGTGTCAGTTCAAAATGTTTAAAACAATTGATCAGCCCACCGACTGTGAAATACGTTCAGTGATTCGGTTTTTGACAGCAAGGAACGTTTCATCAGCGGAAATTCATCGACAGATAAGTGAAGTGTACGGCCCCAATGCGATGAGTGACAGCAAAGTGTGTAAGTGGATGAGAGCTTTCAAGGACGGACGGGAAAATGTCCATGATGAACCGCGATCAGGCCGACCATCAGTGATCACAGAAGATTTGGTCAATGCCGTGGACGAAAAAATTCGTGGAGACCGGCGATTCACAATTTCAACTTTAGCATTGGAATTTCCGAATGTGGGTAGAACAACTTTGCACAAAATTGTCTCTGAAAATTTGCAATTTCGCAAATTGTGCTCACGTTGGGTTCCCAGGCTGCTTACTGAGGAACACCAAATGAAAAGAATGGCTTGTGCTCTTGATTTTTTGGACCGATATCATAAGGAAGGTGATCAACTTTTAGAGAAAATTGTCACAGGGGACGAGACGTGGGTTTCTCACATGACCCCAGAGTCTAAACGTCAGTCAATGGAATGGCGTCACACGACATCACCAGTCAAAGTCAAGGCCAAGCAGACAATCTTAACACTCAAGGTTATGGCAACCGTGTTTTGCAATAGACATGGAGTCTTGTTAGTTGAGTTTATGCAGCAAGGGACAACAATAAATGCAGCCGCTTACTGTGCTACCCTGACTAAATTTCGACGTGCAATCAGAATAAGCGACGTGGTCTTCTGACGTCTGGAGTTTTGTTGCTGCATGACAATGCCAGACCCCATTCTGCTATTCAAACCCAAAATCTGATCAGATCTTTTGGATGGGAACAGATTTACCACCCACCATACAGTCCAGACTTGGCGCCAAGCGATTTTCACTTGTTCCGCTACCTAAAGGGGTTTCTCGGTGGCAAGCGCTTCGCCACAGATGACGAGGTGAAAGTAGCAGTTAAAGACTGGTTATCCTCACAGGCGGCAGACTTCTATGACTTCGGCATATAAAAGCTTGTAGAACGTTATGACAAATGTTTAAACAAAAATGGAAACTATGTAGAAAAATAGAGAAAGATGTAAGGAATTAAATAAAAAAAGTTTTTTGAAAAAATCTGTTAGGTTTATTTTTTATAAGAAATCGGATCTTACTTTCCGAATAACCCTCGTATATAAGTTTTGTTCTTTAAACAGAGTGTGCTTTGATAACTACAATTTGATACTTGGAGTGATCATAATTTACTCAAAAATTTTACAAATTACCAACTAAACAAGGAATAATTAAGCCAGTAAGTTCTCAATGTTTTACATTATATAACAAGTTTCATATTTTCACCAAGAGGAAATTTTGAGGTTAATGTCTCGGATGATTTAACCTTATCATTTTGTTTTTATCTCATACATTACTATGAATCAGAATTCTCATTAATGTATTCCCCCAATATTTAAATACTTACAGCTACTGAACTTAA
Source organism: Magicicada septendecula (assembly GCA_034769895.1). Classification (NCBI taxonomy): domain Eukaryota; kingdom Metazoa; phylum Arthropoda; class Insecta; order Hemiptera; family Cicadidae; genus Magicicada; species Magicicada septendecula. The sequence continues at coordinate 1,207,159,876 of CM068367.1, forward strand.
CATCTACATTACCAATTTGAAATCAGCACTTTTTTAAAACACGCACACTCTCTCTTTCACTCTCTTATTACATGGTTTTATTAATTTTCAATGCTTTGTTTAATTATTGTTGTTATCTGATGTCAGTTTACTTATCAGTTTACTCACAGCCTGGTCCAGCCTACATTACACATTGTTGTAAATCTAGATTTCACAATACCATGTGACCACACTTCTCATATTTACAGCTCCCCCTAGAAAATTTTCGTTAATTTCAACAAGGTTTCAAAATTCTTGAATGTTTGCCCAAGAATTTATTCTCTTTTGTGATTGATGTGCTGCCAAGAAACTGTTCTGATGTGAATTAGACCATTTGTGGTATACTTTTGCCCACAACCATGAAATACTACTTCTCCATGATATGTATTGTGTGGTGGTAGAGCATCAACTAGGGCAATGTGCTCTGCATGGTGGTACAGCATCGACTAAGAAAGATGCCATGGCATCAACAGATTATACAGGCAATAAAACAGGTTAATTACCTCTGTCACGTTTCTTTGAATCCAATTGCGGGATTACTCGAGTTTCGATCACAACTGTGTCATCATCAGATCTTATACACAAATATTTAAAACTCCATTTTTAGATGTTTGTACATCACGTCAGATAATAAAAACAACACGTACATGGTATAAAACATTAAATAAAATAACACACAATAAATATAAATATAAAACAAAACGTAATAACACACAAAACATGTGGCCGTCACGAACCTGTACAGGAACGCCTCCACGGTAAAACTAATCGATACCGGCTTGACCTTCGTTCAATTTTATCGATCTGATATAGCCAATTTCTCATTCTATATGATTGATTCTATTAAACAAAATATTATTTGTATGTACTGATTTTTCGTTTAGGACGCGATTGTAATCCTCCTTTATAGCCTTATATATCTCAAACCGTTCGAGAGTGTCTAGCTTTAGTGATTTCTTACATTTATGTAAGATGTCTAAATTCTCACCAATACTCTTTATGTTATGGTCATGTAAGCTTAAATTTTCAGCAAATGTAGATCTTCCTATATTTGACTTGGAGCTTGGGATGTGTTCTTTATAACATAATTTGAATGAACGACCCGTTTGTTCTATTTGTGTGCAATCCGAACAATTAAGCCTATATACACCAGTACCATCAAATACATCGGAAGGTTTATTTTTGTTTGTAAACATAAGTTTTTTCTCGAGCTTATTATTTGCCTTTGAAGCAAAAATAATATTTTGCTTTTTTAATTGGTTTTTTAAAGTATGATATAATATTTCACCATATTCTATTGCAATATATTTTTTTTACTTTTTCTTTAGACACATCAATACTTATTGGTCTATTTTGTTTTTTATTAATTACTCTATCTACTATTGTGACGATTTCATTAATAAAAAAAATAATAAAAATATATAAAGGAGAGAAATTTAAATTTTAATAAATTGCACATTTAAACAAATTTTAAACCCCTGAAATAACTCAAAATAATATTTAATAAAGAGAGTTAAAAGGCCAAAAGGAATGCGAGTGTAAAGGTAAGGAAACCCTTTAATAATTTACCATGCATTGACATGCGGTAACCGGAATCAACTTGCATACAGACCCATAAACAAAACTAATAACACCTGTAAATTTGCAATTAAATAAATAAATAAACAATAACACAGTAGTATACCATAATTAATTCTGAAGTAAAGCATATCTTTGGATAATTAATAGGTCAAACTTTAATACCTTAAATATCGAATAAATGTGGAACTATTTTATGGTGAAGAGTAAACTACGCGAGGTTACAAATTTGCCCCTAAACGAAGCCCACTTGAAATGGAGCGGTTAAGCCGTAAGCTGCGCACAGCAGTAATGTGGAACGATAATAATATTCTGTTTCCTAAAGTGGATAATCCCGTCAATTAAGACATAGAGGCACTCTTTACACTATTAAACCCATGTGTATCGTTAATATAGTTGAACCGCGATTCATATAAATATGCAGTAAACGAGTAAGAAAGAATAATGAAAATTGTGCGCCTGTGACATCTCTACAAAAATCTTAAAATATAAAACTTATGTAATTAAAACTGTGGTAAGACCATAATGTGAAGTGCAACAAATAAACAATCATGTGAAGTGGATACAGGTGAATAAAACTTTTGTGTTAATCATTCAAAACAAAGAGCTATTACTACCCGTTATTAAAGAGCAGAGAACCAGGACCCACAATGATCTAAAAGACTTCAGCACTTCACCATCACCGGATACGAAGATAACGAGAGATACCAAACCTTCATGAAACATGCTACAACCGAGGACCGAGGACTGGAATAACGAGGAGCTGGAGGATATCACAGGTGACACGGAGACTTGTCTTCCGTGGTTAATTCACATTCAAACAAATGATTTGTAAAAGACACTTTAAATAACAATATAAAAGACTTTAATAATAGTCACTTTGTAACATGTAGTATGTCATACGATTAAAAAATGTTTGTAGTAGCAAGTAATGTTTATATTATAAAGCTTCTCTGATACTAAAAGTTAAATCAAGTCCATTCTTCAAATGGCCCCCCAAATAGTATGATAGTTTATGAGTAAGTGAGCTTTACTTACAAACCAGTTGAATATCCGAGATCCGTGGAAAATGCTAGCATATAACATTCCTTATTTTGAGGGCCCCTTCAGAAAATATGTTGTTAACTGTAAACTATATATTAAGAAAACCTTATGGTGAAAACCTTATGTAGAGCTGTTAAAGAAATCGTTTAATAAAGAGATGTCATTACATAACACTTAATACTGAGTGAATAAATCATCAGACACCCCTGTAAAATTTCCTTTAATTCTAACTACAGCTTGTAAAATTAATAAATAGAAGTTGGTTACTACTATGGCAGCCTATGCAATTGATCCGAGGCAATTAAGCACAGGTTCCCGATGTTATAACGTAGGTAAGACGTTATACTATGTGACTTTTATACCCATTGGCTGTCACTATGTGTTTAATAATGTCTAGTTCGTTTTTATAATCTTCCGTAGATAGGGGCAATGCCAGCAATCTATGAATTATACAATTAAAAAATGCCATTTTATGTGAAAAAGGGTGATAAGACAAGGCATGAATAGCATGATCTGTGGTTGTTGGTTTTCTGTAAATATTAAAGTTAATTTTGTTATCTATTTTTGTTAAAGTTAAATGTAAAAAATTAATTTTATTATTCATTTCCGTTTCTAATGTGAATTGTAAACTACTTGTAATAGTATTCATATATTTATTAAGCATCTCTAATTGCCTGCAATTGCCATTATAAATCATTATTGTGTCATCCACATATCGTCGATAAAATAAAATTTTTTTTATAATGTTTGTTTTTAGTTGATAATATTTCGTTTGTTTCAATGTGGTTTGAGTAAATTTCTGCCAGGATGCCTGATAATGGGGATCCCATCGCTAATCCATCCCGCTGTAAATAATATTTGTTATCAAAAGTAAAATAATTTTGTTCCAATATTACCTTTGTCAAATTAATTAGCTCATTGACTGTTTCATGGTTTAATGTGGATTTAGAGAGTAATAAACTTTTTGCTATTTCCAACGTTTCACTAATTGGTACGTTCATGTATAAATTGACTATGTCGAATGAAGCAAGGGTGTGTCTCGGTTCGATTGTAATTGTTTTTGTAAGCTCGACCAATTCTAAACTATTTTTCAAACTATAGTTCTTATTGAACACTATATGTCTGTCTTAAAATTTTTTCGAGTTTTTTGGCAATTTTATATGATGGTGCAGACGTGAAATTTACTAAAGGATGGACAGGCATATTATTTTTGTGTATTTTTGGAAGGCCCCTAAGTCTAGGTGCCTTGGGATCTATCATTTTGAAGTATTTTTTCTCTTCGTTCGTTATGATGTATTTGGTTTTATTTAATATTGATTTCACGTTATTATTAAATTTAACAGTGGGGTCGCTCTTGATCTCAATAATGTTATTGTTTTTAATAAATTCCTGTATTTTGTTTTTATAATTCTCGTGAGTTAAAATTACGAGTGTTTGGCCTTTGTCCGCTTTGGTGATGATTGCGTTATGGTCTATCAATTTCGCCTTTATCTCATTAAATACCCTGGTTTCGTTATTGCAACTAGTTTTTATATTTTTTATATTTTCGGCCTTCATAACTTTATTTATTTTATTATCAACTGCATGTCTTATTACTGTTTTTGTTTCTTCATCGGATATGGAATTTATTGCAGTTTCAGCGTTCAAAATTTCATTAAAGAGTGATTGTTTGAATCCATTGTTTTTAAAACTGTACTTTAAGCCTTTGTTCAAAAGGTTGGTTTCTTCATTGTTGAAGTTAATTCCGGTAAGATTTATTATTTACAGCGGGATGGATTAGCAATGGGATCCCCATTATCAGTCATCCTGGCAGAAATTTACTTAAACCATATTGAAACAAACGAAATATTATCAACTAAAAACAAACATTATAAAAAAATTTTATTTTATCGACGATATGTGGATGACACAATAATGATTTATAATGGCAATTGCAGGCAATTAGAGATGCTTAATAAATATATGAATACTATTACAAGTAGTTCACAATTCACATTAGAAACGGAAATGAATAATAAAATTAATTTTTTAGATTTAACTTTAACAAAAATAGATAACAAAATTAACTTTAATATTTACAGAAAACCAACAACCACAGATCATGCTATTCATGCCTTGTCTTATCACTCTTTTCACATAAAATGGCATTTTTTAATTGTATGATTCATAGATTGCTGGCATTGCCCCTATCTACGGAAGATTATAAAAACGAATAGACATTATTAAACACATAGCGACAGCCAATGGGTATAAAAGTCACATAGTAGATAGAATAATTAATAAAAATCAAAATAGACCAATAAATATTGATGTGTCTAAAGAAAAAGTAAAAAAAATATATTGCAATAGAATATTAGTCCAGTCGCCAGAGATTTTGACTTGATAAAAAATTGGGGCAAAGCAATATTTGGTGCACGTGTTAAATAAACGTTAATAATTAATATAAAAAAATCTTTGCATGTTTACCTTTCTAGGGTTTTCTGAAAATGGTCTGGAAAAATCGTAAAGACAGATTTTCTTAAAGCACTCCGTAAATATGTACAGTTGGAAGAAATAAAAAGGTGTATATTGAAGAGCAAACAATTTCCTTCAGAAAGTCTCCTTATATATTTTTACGTTAATGGAACTGTTTTCCTGAAAATTGGTAATGATGAGCGCTGCGTTTTAAAAAGAGCGTTTGCCCCCGATCTTGCGTAATTCGCTAAATTAGCCAGGCGCGTCTATTCAAAAATATCATAACTTTCTTTAATCTAAGCATAGCCAGTTAAATAAAGGCTAGTTTTGAAGGGGAACAGTATAGCTTTCAAAATTTGTTGATTTTTACATAAATATTTTATTTGAACATAAAGAATATAGTGTATAAATATTTACTGTAGATACACAAAGAAGTGAAACCACAAAATTACAAGTACTATACAATAAAATTTAAAAAAATAGTAGTTCTTTACTAATTTACCTTTAAAAGAGATAAACTTTTTATTTTATAATAATGAAAAATACTTTTGAAGTTGTTATTTAAAAAAAAACACCTTTTCAAAAGTGAGTATTTCGACGTATTTTAAATTTACTCGAAAATTCAGAGTTTATCTGCCTTTATTAATCTTAAAAATAGAGATATCGAAATACAAAAAATTGTATTTGAAAGCTGCAAGTGTTCTGCATCAAAAACTGTACTCATGAAAATTAAAATCATTTTCGAAATTAAAAAAAAATAAATAAAATTTGTGTATACTAAAAAAGGTGCCTCCTTTGCGTTACATACATGTATCTTTTAAGTGGGTTTATTTGAGTACTTGAAATTAACGTTACAGCTACTACAATACTAAATCTATCTATTCATGTTATTTCTCTTACCTGATTATACCTATACTCTAAAAACAAGACCCTAGAAAACAGGTAAAATTTTTAAACGGCGCGGCGTTCTATTCCCCTCGAGTGTGCAACTGTAAATGTAGCTGCGCGCGCAACACCCATTGTTGTGGTGTGCCATACAAACATCTGCTATACAAGAACGGAGCAGTAACGCAGTTGATATTTCTTCAAAGGTTATAATCAAAACATTACAAATATTTTTGTTTTTATCATATAAAACAGGTAAAAAAATTGCAGTTTAAAGTTTTTATTTACACTTTTTATACATGCTAATATTTATTTATTTGTGAGCACGTGTAGTGGAGTCAACATAAAAATCAAATGTGAATTGTTTTGGGAGTCGATTTTTTTGTGTGCTAAATTGGTTAATGGGATCAAGTTGAGCTAATAGTTAAGTTTTGTGTAAAAACAACCCGTTTATTTGTTTATTAACAATTTAAGTTGCAAAATAGCGTTTTTATAAATATCTTTGGACCTAACAAGCCGATTTTAATGTGATTTTTTTTCAATATTCTATAATAAATTAAGAACATTTCTAGCCTTAATACGGAAGTCGATGTTATTATTATTGTTAATAAATAAATAAAGTGGCAATGGCGTTTATAAACAAATTGCTGTTGTTTTAACACAAATTAATGAAAGTTGATAAAACTTGAGGGAAAGGTAACCTTTGTGGAGTACTATAAACCCCAAAAATTTCATATTGAAATGTCGAATATTACCTCAAAAAAATCGCAATTCACAAAAAAACTTTGAGTGCTCATAAAGTACGGCAAGATTTTGGCACAAAGGTGTACGACGGCTTAAATTAAAGCTTATTAAAAATACTTTCGGGTGGTTAATTAACAAAATTTTTTGGCCTTTCTGACACCATTTTTTGACCATTTAAAAAAATTAAACGTAGACATGGATAGCCTCAAAAAAAGATGAAAATGAAGAAAAAAGAAAAATCTTAAAATCTGCAGCAGCAATTATTCAAAACGATGTTAATCTGAAGAAAAGTAATACAGAATTTTATCCTCCAAGTGATAATATATTCCAAAATATTAATGAGAATATCCCAGAATCCCTTCAGTTTCTGATAGAAGAAATAATTTAAAAAAATAAAATGGTGATATTAGTTCATATGAAACAAAATGCACAGCAATTACTCATTCAATTATGAGTTGCATAAGACCTAGAACCTTTCTATCACCATTGCAAGTTGGTCTGTCTGTAATGTTGCACAGGAAATTTGCTTCAAAACGAATTATAGATATATTGTCGCATCTGGGAGTGTGTTCATCATACAAAGAAGCAACACTTTATGAGGATAGTGTATTGCTTAGTCCACGTTCTCCATTTAGATCTGGTTGTTTTGCACAATTGGCATTTGACAATTCAGATATTAACATCAATACTATAGACGGGAAAAATACTTTTCATAGTATGGGAGGTATTATGATTGTAAGTCCCAGAGATTGTTATTATAACAAAGTTCCCTTAAAACGATTGACAGTTAAGCCTACTGCAAAAGAAATTAGCAAAATTGACAAAATACCATTCCAAATTTTTGAAAATATTAATACACATGCACTCCAAAACATTGTTTTTGAAAAAGTAGATAACCCGAGTTTTAATAATATAGATTTTTCTAATGCTGACTTGCTTTGGATTTATGGAGTGACCAAACCAGGCATTACTGGCTGGAATGCCTTTATGTCCAAGCTTTTGGAAAATATGACGTATACATTATCTAGAATTGTTTGCTTGCCTTTTGTACACTCTCCTCCAACTGACAAAAATACAATATACACCGTTTTAAAATACGCTGTAAAACTAGTGAAAACTTAAATCTATTTAATTGTTTTGTTACTTTCGATCAACCTTTGTATCAGAAAGCGTTTAAAATGGTCCAATCCTCACCTGATGATGATATACATAATGTAATTGTTCGACTTGGAGGATTTCATCTGCTTATGTCTTTTCTTGGTTCAATCGGTTATGTGATGGCAGGAAGCGGTTTAAAAGAAGCATTAAGTTGTTACTATGCGCCAGGAACTGTAGATAAGATGTTAGATGGCCATGCTTATGCTAGAGCAGTACGAGGCCACACATTAATTTGGATAGTTTTGTGTAAAAAGATTATTGAGGAAATGAATCTTTCAGAAGTTGAATATTCAAATATGAAATCTTTACTACAAGAATTTTTAGATGACAATCTTACTTACAAAGAAGTACAAGATCATAATTTTTTTAACATCTCAAATGGTAAATTTCTAGAAAAAATTATTGAAATTGAGGAATGCGGTAAAACTGCAAAATTATGGATACAATACATACGAATGATCTCTATTGCAAAAGCATTTGCGCGCTCTGAAAAAATGGGTAATATAAAAATTCAATTACAAGTTATTCAGCAAATGTTGCCATAGTTTTATGCGACTGGACATTTTAATTATACGAAATCAGCCTTATTATATGTACAATATATGAATCAATTTATAAAAGAATCTGAAAAACTTTTCACCTCAGTGCAAAACCAAAATGTAATTCCACAAACTACCGCTTTAAAAATTAAAGAACTTCAAAATTTTATAAATAACAGATTTTGTACTGTAAGACGAACTGAGAAATTCTGGTCAGGAACTCATACTGATATGACAATCGAACAGGACTTAATGAGAGTCATGAAAGTTGATGGTGGTATGATTGGACGGGGAGTAACTACCAGTACTGCAAATAAATGGATTTTAGCGATGATACACATGATATCTGCGAAGAAGTAGAAAATTTTTGTGGTATACAATTTTCTACTTCCGATCAGGATGTAGATGCTAGAGATTCTCGAATAAAACGAGATGCTGAAGATATTCTAAAAATAAAATCCTGGTTTGATTGTCACGAGACATTTCCTTATCAAGATTCAATAATGTCTATATCTACTGGAGTTACTGGCGGTAATAATATTAACTGTCATAATGCTTTTGAGGTTGGAAAAGCAGGGTTAGAAGAAATTGCTGGTACAAACTTCCATAAAGTTTCGTTTAAACGAAAAAATAGAGTACTGTCATTAAAAAGTGTTAATAGTAGTCTGAAAATTCAAGAGGAAATTGTCCCTATAGATCCAATGTTTATATTTCAACGCATTTGTGTAGCAAGAAAAAGTGACGACGAATTAAAAGATTACATGCGTTATGAACTTGCACCGTACCCAACATCTATGTTTTACGAAGGTGTATTTCGGAAAACAGATAAGTCTAAACTATATGATATGTTTGAAGTGGACCGCACTGAGATTAACCTTGAAGATTGCATTTACGTCATTGATGGTGGTATGTTACTGCACAGAGTAGTATGGTCAAAAAATGACAAGTTCAAATGTATTTTCAAAGATACGTAAATTATGTCAAGAGACACTTTGGATCAAAAGTTACTGTAGTTTTTGATGGCTATACAAACAATTCTAACAGCATCAAAGCTATGGAGCGTTATCGCCGTACCAATCAAAATTCCTCTTTAGATATTTTATTCTATGAAGATATGTGTGTCACAGTGACCCAAGAACAATTTCTTTCGAATAAAACTAATAAAACTCGATTTATTGAAATTCTAACGAGATATTTGGAAGAAGAAAGCTAACGTTAAACAAGCTGACGATAATGCAGACTTATTAATTGTGAAAACAGCCTTAGAATTATATGATAAATTATATGCACGTCAAATTGTTACTTACATTGAAATTCCCTTTAATTTGATACCCCACGTGCGGTATTTTCATATTTTCCATTTTTGACATCACCCCTCCGCCAATTCCACTAATTTATTGAGCCCAAAATTTTTAAAAACCAAAATTTTTAATAGTGCGTATATGCATGTCACATATGATATTTCATATTTTCCATTTTTGACACCCCTCCATTACAACCCATTTATTGAGCCCCAGGGCCCAAATGTATTCAATAGTACGTATATGCATGTAAAATTGTTACTTGCATTGAAATTCCCTTTAATTTGATAAACCACAGTATTTTCATATTTCATATTTTTCATTTTTGACATCCCCCCGGGCCCAAAACACCTATCTTATGTTGGTTCTCCCATTGCGTAAAAAATTTGTGCCAAGTTTGGTGGAAATCGGTCCAGTTTCATATTTTCCATTTTTGACCTCCCCCAAAACCACCCATTTATTGAGCCCCAGGGCCCAAGAATTTTCAATAGTGCTTATATGCATGAAAAATTGTTACTTGCATTGAAATCCCCTTTAATTTGATACCCTACATGCGGTATTTTCATATTTTCCATTTTTGACATCCCCCAGGGCCCAAAACACCTATCTTATGTTGGTTCTCCCGTTGCATAAAATATTTGTGCTAAGTTTTGTTGAAATCGGTCCAGTGGTTTAGTAGGAGGTGTGAAATATAAATACACACAATGACTTTTATGTATATTAAGATACACATATTTAATAATATTATTCAACAGAGGAAGATTTGTTAAAATTGACCATTCCGTCTATCGATTTAATACTCCTAACGATGAAATAATAACAAAATCGTTATTTTGATTTTATTACTATTAAAATTTGAACTATTTAAAACAAAAAGAATGAAGACTTTATCATGATCCAATGGTTTATTTAGTAGTAAGAAAAGAAATTCACGGAACGTTTTTATCGATTTTACCGCGCGCTGCCCTTAAATAAGGTTTTTTTTTAAAGCCTGACCTTATAAACATGCAAAGATGATTTTAAACCGATATTTAGACCTTTTTCAATAACTATACCAAATATCACTTTGCCTCAATTTTTTACGAAATTTTACCATTATTTTTACTCTGGCGACTGGACTATATGGTGAAATATTACATCATACTTTAAAAAACCAATTAAAAAAGCAAAATATTATTTTGGCTTCAAAGGCAAATAATAAGCTCGAGAAAAAACTTATGTTTACAAACAAAAATAAACCTTCCGATGTATTTGACGGTACTGGTGTATATAGGCTTAATTGTTCGGATTGCACACAAATAGAACAAACGGGTTGTTCGTTCAAATTATGTTATAAAGAACACATCCCAAGCTCCAAGTCAAATGTAGGAAGATCTACATTTGCTGAACATTTAAGCTTACATGACCATAACATAAAAGAGTATTGGTGAGAATTTAGACATCTTACATAAATGTAAGAAATCACTAAAGCTAGACACTCTCGAACGGTTTGAGATATATAAGGCTATAAAGGAGGATTACAATCGCGTCCTAAACGAAAAATCAGTACATACAAATAATATTTTGTTTAATAGAATCAATCATATAGAACGAGAAATTGGCTATATCAGATCGATAAAATCGAACGAAGGTCAAGCCGGTATCGATTAGTTTTACCGTGGAGGCGTTCCTGTACAGGTTCGTGACGGCCGCATGTTTTGTGTGTTATTACGTTTTGTTTTATATTTATATTTATTGTGTGTTATTTTATTTAATGTTTTATACCGTGTACGTGTTGTTTTTATTATCTGACGTGATGTACAAACATCTAAAAATGGAGTTTTAACCATATTTGTGTATAAGATCTGATGATGACACAGTTGTGATCGAAACTCGAGTAATCCCGCAATTGGATTCAAAGAAACGTGACAGAAGGTAACTAACCTGTTTTATAGTCTCAACCGTTTCTGGAGGCAAATAAAATGTTTAAATATACAGGCAATGCTGACCTTTTAAATCTTCTTCAATTCTACACTCTAAAAATCTTGTGATATTCGACTTTTCATATATTTTACATACAATATCTCACCCATACAGAATACCGCTACACTGCTACAATGAGAAACAAAAACAAACAAGCTATAATTTTATTTTCCACAAGCAAGGAGTACTAATACTTTTCAATTAAGAGTTTTACAGATTGAGAGAGTGATGATGCATTGGAAGGAGTCCGAAAGTAGTGTACCAAAGAGAAATAGTGCCTCATTAAGAATATAACATGGACACAAAATACGGTTTATGATTGTTATATGGCACAACAATTGATTCTTTTGTTTCACTTTACCTGGCCATAATAATTTCATTGTATTGTAAAAATGTACAGCTACAGAGGATTTATTCATACTACACTTGCGAGCCCTGATGTACATTATCCTGTTCATATTCTTCTTACTTTAGACATCAATAATTTTTTTATTATTATTACAATTGGGAAAAAAGGAAATAAAAAGACTAGTTAACACTAGCACAGTATTATTTCTTGTACTAAAAATAATGAATACAAAAAACATAGTCCAGTGTGAATAATGAATGAATTGTCCAGTGAAACATAAAAACACAATTGGATATGACTAAAAATATACTCTTGTTTAAACTTAAATGCCTTAATATAATTAAACTGGCATTTATATAGCATGTCATAAATCTGAGCAATAGTTATTAAAAAAGTATTGTGGAGAAAAAATATTTTCCTATCTTCATCAAGAGCTGAAATAGCAACTGACTTCCTGAATTTCATTTTTAAACAGTAAAAAATAGGGAAGCTCTTTTTGCAAATATATGCCATTAATGCCAACTTTTTATATACTGTTGTATTAAAGTTAGAGAATGCTGACTTAGATTTAACAGATAAATGCTACAAAAATGGGGTTTATGCATAATCCGTCTTAATTTCTCCAGAATTACTTCACATATAATTCCATCACAATGCACAGAAAAGAAAAAACTTTAATTTGACATAAGACTCAATTTTTTCATGTTGAGTTTTTTTAATCATTCGAGTTCTTTTAATAACTCTGTAAATGCAAGTGATTTCTTTGTGACACAGGCTCACAATGGAACTTTTTTCTAAGAATGTGAGGGTTATGTGGTCACCACAGAAAATTATTCAGTTTTTTCAAGAGCAGAATAACACACAGCTGACACAAAAAGGCTGAAGTATTATGTACAGTCAAAAATTTAATTCAATACCAGTGAACTTGAGTTTAAAATCATATACTTAAACGGAACAATAAATACACTTACAAGTGGAGTATCTCCAGTATAAGGATGTTTAAAATTTACTATGTCACTGGATAAATACTTCTTTACTCTTGAAGGATCTGCCTGTCTGCATCCATCCAGTAAACAGTGACCTTTGTATTCAACTGTAAAATTGTAAAGTATTCATTTAGTTGATTACAAAACAATTATAAAAGGTTTTATATTGATTATAAGAAACAAAGTAACTTAAAATGTACAAAAATATATGCAACTGTAGCAGAAATGTTCTTATCTTTACACAGAAGTTAACATATTTATCACTTGAACTTTAGAAACCAAAACAGGAGGTACTTATGAGGGTAAGGTGAACAGTTTCAGGCCTGAAACAGAGATAATGCTACTATGCTCATTATTTTGACCTTGTTGTATGATCCCATCTTTTGTAGGCATAGTTACGACGATTTAAAGTCAATGAGTTGTTTATTATTAATAGTGAAGTCCACTGTTCTCTGCGTCTCAGACATCATGGGATAGACTGGAAATTTGTGCTTTTTTTTTTTTTTTTTTTTTTTTTTTTTTTTTTTTTTTTTTTAAAGGTGTAACTGCAACCGACACAAAAAAGGAGCTGGATTGAACGTTGTGGGACTCTTTTTTATAAAATACAATGGTTAAGCGTTGGGTTATTGAATTCAAAATGAGTCGGACAAGCACAAACGATGACCCATGTGTTGGATGTCCCATTGAAGTGACTGTGCCAGATAAAATAGAAAAAAAATCAATTAAACTGTTTTGGTAGTCTGTAGAATGAAAGAGAGTTAAATAGCTGAGACTGTTGGTATATCAACGGAACGTGTGCACAATATCTTATACGAACATCTGTGTATGACAAAGCTGTGCGTGTTAGCTGACATTTTACCAAAAACAGTATCAAAAGGATGTTTCAACTAGTTGTTTGGCACTCTATATGCACAATCCAAGCAACTTTTTGCATTGCGGCATAATCGTTGATGAGACTTGGGTCTACCATAACACTCCTGAGACCAAACAACAGTCAAAACAATGAAACACGAACAGTAAAGACAATTCCTTCAGCTGATACGATTATGGCGACTGTTTTTTGGACAACCGTGGAGTAATCTTCATTACTACCTTAAAAAGGGGAAAACAATAAATGGCGAGTGCTATGCAAACCTACTGCACCTTGTATATGAAGAAATCAAGAGAAAACTGCTGCATTTAGCGAAAAAGAAAGTGCTGTGTCAACAAAACAATGCAATTGTCACACACCAATTGTTGTGATAACTAAACTCAAAGAATTGAAGTTTGATCTACTTCTTCACTCACTGTACTCGTCCTACTTAGCACCGAGTGACTTCTACCTCTTTTACTAACCTCAAAAAAATGGCTTGCCGAAAACAGATTTACTGATGACAGTCAAGTCACGATCTTTAAATGGCTACTCTGAGTACCTCAAAAAATCGGCTTATCAGTCTGGCATAACTGCTTTAGGACATCATTGGAAAAAGTATGTAGAGCTAAATGGAGATTATGTTGAGAAATAAGTGCAAATTAATAAAAAAAGCATTGTTTTCTTATTCAGGCCCATGAGTTTTCACCTTACCCTCATATAACATCATAATAGAATACACTAGTTTGTTGAAAACAAATTATCAGAGTTGTCTGTAACAACTAGAAAAACTGCAATAATACAAACAACTAAATTTGACTAATTTTGTGAAACACTAAAATAAATCACATACATGATAGACGTTCTTGGAGATCACGTGTTGGAGCAACGTCAATGGCTGATTTGGAATGACAATTAAGAAGTGTAGGGTCTGCACCCTGACTAAGTAAAAGGGAACAGACTTCAACGCGGGACTTTGAAGCAGCTTCATGTAGTGGAGTGAACTGCCATAAATCCATTGCATTGACATTTGCTCCATGTTTTATCAGCATCTCTGTGACTTCAAAGTGTCCATAAGAACAAGCGTTATGTAATGGAACAAGACCACTGCAAAAAAGTCACATGTTAATGTTAGCATTTCAGAGTGATGCTTTAATCATATATTGTAATTCCGTTTGTTTCAGATAATTATAATTCAGTTATGTATGAGTGTTTTACGACTGTTATACATTGTTGAAAATTTGTTATGTTCAATAACATGCAAGAATAAATATGATCAGAATCGCCCTCAGAATTAATATTTTCTGCAAATTGAACTTTCAGGAAGTCAGATATAATTACAGAAGACTTACCCTTTGTCCTTAGCATGAACATCTGCTCCATGTTGTAACAGTAGCTGTACAACTCTGTTCCGATTATATCCTGCTGCAAGATGTAGTGGGGTGGATCGACGCCCATCACTAGCATGGCAATTAACATTCAATGGTGTTAACAGGGCAAGTAGTCTATCTTCTGCACCAGCTCTTGCTGCTTCTAACAACTCTTCTTTACGGTGTTCTCCTGTCAACACAGCTCTTGGACCTGGCTCAGCTACTTCTACAGCTGTTTTTCCTTCTGTGTTACGAATACTGGGATCTGCACCATGTTGCAGTAATGCTAATTTAAAAAGAAGCAATAATTATTATTACTTACAGGCTACCTGAATCAACATGGCAGTTGAACCAAAACTTAAAACCAACTTTGAGCAATATTTCAGTTTGTAAACTGTTCTGTGCAATAATAGTTATATTTTGTTTAGAGCAATATTTATGAAGGTTTCTTCATTTTACTCTAGCAAGTTAGATTATAATGTAACATTTGAAGCAAATTTAGACAGATGTATTCAATTTAATTATTAATTTAATAATTAGAGAAGGTAATTAATTAAAAGGAATGAGATTAATGACATATACATGGTACAAATGAATTAGCATAAATAAACATTTTTGTTCTTACAGGTAAGATTACCAGACATGAATCAACTGTTTTTATGCCATCAGCAGCGCATGTAATATAATGTGTATGCATCAGCAGAGCAACATACCTCAGTTTTCTCAGGGAAGTTGTAGAGGTTATAGTGTTCGTAGTTTTCAAAAAACATCAGTTTTTTAAACCAAAAGCATACCATTTAAAAAAGTTTAATTTATTGATTTATTTTCTGTTTTATCCAAAAAAAAAAAAAAACATCCAAGAAAGAAAATAAAGACTGATTTAGACAATTTTGGTAGGTGTACTATTCCATGAAATATTTACAAATGTAAATCAAGAAAGAAAATAAAGACTGATTTAGACAATTTTGGTAGGTGTACTATTCCATGAAATATTTACAAATGTAAATATCACATGATAGAAGGGGAAAGACCAACATTAAAAGTTATTTTAAGAATTTTAAAAGAACGAACTAGTTTTGATGGTAGTTATCTAGTCTGAGGAATATTTTTTGTTAAACTTGATTTGATGGAAACATGATGAAAGCAGTAAGAAATGTTTACCAGAAAAACATGACGTTAGACACTTAAAAGTTGACTGTATATGGAAACTACAGCAATACAGAGAAGAACTTGTAACTATGTATTACTAAGTTTTCCCTGAATTGTAACATATATATATATATATTGTTATGTAATGTTGTTTTTACGTGTTTATTTGTTGTTTTTAATTCATTTATCGTGAATATTTTATTAGTGTAAATTGATTCCACTTGTGTAAGAACGGATCTGTTGCCGCAATCGATTGTGTCTTCGAGCGCCCGTTCGTCTTTTAAATACTCTGGTCCGTTCGCTGCTCACTCACCTGTTGACTTGCCTGTAAATTTTCTACTTTTCTACAATGACAACTCTTTTCAGTCAAAATAACAATATTTATTTTTATTTAAAGTATTCAGAGAAAGGAACAGTCGACTTGTGTCGAAACAAAATATTGGTCCGGTCGACTCTACTGCTCAATTCGACTATGTCACTAATAACCTTCAATAAACAAATTAATTATAATAATATATCAAATCTCAGGGTTTAAGGGTTCTTTGAGACTGTCATTGAATTCAGAGAATGCACACAAAAATACAATACATTATAAAAGGTAAGTAAAATTTAAAATATTAATACTATATTCTATTACTCGTTGCTAAGCAACGACTGTCGTTTTCACAAGATGGCCGCTCATACGTCTAACCTCGTGCTGTCCCAAAGTATTTTAAAATAAATGTTTTAGTGTTCACAGTTTTAGTTTTTAAGCTTTTTTTTCAATAAATGATCACTGGTGTTTGTTCTATAAGTGTAGATAGTGTTCTGTAATCGTATCTGTAGTGTGGCTATTAATTAAGGTTGGCGTCACTCACATAAGTTACAAACGTGTGTTCGTTATAGGTAGTCAGGATTTTCTGAGTTTCTGCATTTAGTTTTTGGTTTAATTGAACTATTTCTGTCTTCTGGTCATCCACAGTGTTTACCGCTTCTGTTGGGAATTATTCTTGATTGCCAACGGTCCAAAAAAACATTACTGGTATTTAATTAAAATCTGCTTCATCAGAGCACATCTGCCCTTTGCAATGGTTAACAATACAATTCTAAATTCTTCCTTCTTCATCAATGGTTTCCTGACCTTACAATACTGGACTGTGATTGGTCAACACTGAGAGTTCATTAGGTCACATGGTCAGTTTACAAATTTCAAATGTTCATTTGCCTATAAGAAAAATATTCCTTTTTTAGCTTCAAGTTTTTTTAAATTTAAATTACATCATGTTTTTCTTTATATAATTATGAGCATTTTGATACCTTATCTATATATTAATACGTGAAGAGAAAACTTTGTACCCCTTTTTAAGCATATTGCGCACAGAGGAGTATGAGATTTGGCATAGTTAAAGTTTATATGGAGAAGGAGTGCAGAAAGCTAAAATTTATATATAATATGTGTTACAAATACATTAAATAAAAAAAATAAAACATTCATTTGCACTTGAAAATTCATTTAAACTTTTTCAAACAATGGTAATTGTTAAAAATAAAATAATTTTGTTGCCAGGCAATAAAATTATAATTTTTTTCATTTTAGTGTATGTTCATACTGCCAATGTCAAACACATAATAGTCTGTCGTTTGTTTACGTTCATACTGCCAATGTCAAACACATAATAGTCTGTGGTCAAACAGTCGCACAGAGTAGAGATTGTCCCAAAGAATTTTAAAATGTTGCCAACAAATAATTACTGACAGATTGACTGAATGAGCTGTGAATTTTGTGTGATTTCAAATGTTCCTTTTTCAATAGTCTGTGGAGTGTATGTCAAGGCAAAAAAGCGTTTAGTTTATATTTTGTATATTAGGTATCTGTGTTTTATATATTGTGCAGTTGAAAGTGAAATACAGCTTGCTTAATATACACCTGTTGCAAAAGGAAAATTTTGTAGCAGCAATTTGAATTGACTTACTCTTGCCTAATTATTATTGGTGGTTTCAAAAAAGTGAGAACATTTTATTATTTTTAAATTAAACCCTGTCTAATCTTAGTTTCAGTGATTTCATTACATGTTTTTTTTACATTCAGATATTCGCACCTACTTCCATTATGCCTCGACATAGAACATTGACGGGTCGGAGTGAGAGACAAAGAAGAATGAATATATATTCGCGTGAAAGTCAAAATGATAATAGACCAAATGCAAATTTAAATAGTGTAAATAGTATACAAAATGATGAAATTATTTTGAGGGATACACTTAAATGCGCACTGAATGTCATTCCAAGAAATTTTAATACTTTTGATTGTGGATTAATGCATTTACAATGCAGGTTTTGCAATGCAAAACATTTCGAATCTGAGGTCATTTTAGGTGAAAGGACTGCATTCACTTCATGTTGTCATAAGGGTAAAGCAATATTACCGGCCTTAAGTCAAAATGAATACTTTAAATCATTGTATGATGGACTTACTTCAAATGAACCTTCAATAAAAAGAAAGTCAACAAATTATTTTGAAAACATTCGTAAATACAATTCATCATTTGCTATGGTTAGCTCAGAAGCTAAAATTTTGGATACAGTTACGCGTGGAGTGTATCATTTTAAAATACATGATGTTGTTTATCACAGATCAGGTCCAATGACTGCTGGATATGGTCGCTCACCATGTTATGCGCAATTATATTTTTATGATGTTGACACTGCTGTCAATTATAGATTACGTGAACACTATAATCAAACATGCAATAACAATATAATGCGCGAAGTCTCTCTTGAATTGGAACGCATTAATCCTTTCGTTCGGTCATTCATTGCAATGAAAGATCATTGTCAGAGTTGAAAATCAAAATAAAGAAATTTGTATGCTCATTAAAGTAAATCGTGATTTAGATCTACGCCGTTATAATGATGCAGTTCAAACTGATGTAGCAGTAATATTTAGTACAGTTGATGGTGAGCCACCCTTTCAATGAAATATGGTTTCGTTTTCAAAAGTTAATGGTACCATTAAAAATATCTCTGTTTTGGATTCATCATTGGACCCTTTAGCGTAAACATTACTTTTTCCAAATGGTGATACTGGGTGGCATATCAATATTTCTCATAATGTACCAACTACATCTAATTCAAGAGCGCCCAGAAATAAATTAACCAAGCTTCAGTATGCAGCCTATCGACTTGCAATCAGAGAAGATTTTAGCATGTTGCACCATTCACAAAAATTATTTCTGCAGTGGATAGTTGATATGTATGTGAGAATAGAGGGCACAAGGTTACATTTCATTCGACAAAATCAAACAAGTCTTAGGTCTGAAGTTTACAACAATTTAACAGATTATTTAGAATTGAACCCCAATGCCAATAATGTTGACCGTAGAGTAATTTTACCATCTTCATTCAATGGATCTCCAAGAAATATGTATCAGAATTATTTAGATGCAATGTCAATTGTACAACATTTCGGAAAGCCTTCTTTGTTTATTACAATGACTTGCAATCCAAGTTGGCCTGAAATAGTTAGCAATATTGGTGTAGGTGAGTCAGCTAATTTTCGACCTGATATTGTTGTGCGTGTATTCAAGTCCAAACTGAAAGCATTAATTGAGGGCCTTACACTAAAAAAAATCTTCGGTAAAGTTGAAGCACTCATTTATACAATTGAGTTTCAAAAGAGAGGATTGCCTCATGCTCACATTTTACTCTCTTTAAATGAGCAAGATAAAATTGTTAACGCTACCGATATTGATAAAGTTGTATCTGCGGAGATTCCTAACATTCAAACACATCCTACATTACATGAATATGTTGTAAAACACATGATGCATGGTCCATGCGGTGTACTTAATCCAAATTCTGTATGTATGAGAGATGGAAAGTGCACAAAAGATTATCCAAAACGATTTAATGAATTTACATGTGAATCATTAAATGGATATCCATTATACAGAAGGCGTGATAATGGTATTAATGCTGAAGTTCGCGGTAGTTGCCTCGACAATCATTATGTTGTACCATACAATCCGTATTTACTTGCCAAATTTAATTGCCATATAAATGTTGAAGTATGCACTACAGTTAAAAGTGTTAAATACATTTATAAATACGTGTATAAAGGCTATGACAGTGCATCTATTGAATTAGGTTCAGAGAGAAATGAACCAAGTCAAGAAATACAAATTGATGAAGTTAAAAATTTTTTAAATGGCCGTTATGTCGGATCAACTGAAGCTGTATGGCGCATCTATGAATTACCAATGCATTTTCAATCACATGTTATTGTTAGACTTGACATTCATTTACCGCGTAGACAGAATGTTTACTTTCGAGAAGGGCAAGAACGTCAGCAATTGAAAATGCAAGACAAACAAAATTATTAGCATTTTTTGAATTGAATCGATCAGATCCATCAGCGCATGAATATAAGTATATTGAAATTCCTTTGCATTATGTGTGGGAAGATTCCCGAAAAAAATGGAAGAAGAGAAGGCGTGGAGGTGATAAAATCATTACACGCATATATGTAGTATCACCAAAAGACATCGAACTTTTCCATTTACGATTGCTTTTATTACATGTCTGTTGTCCAAAATGATTTGAGGATGTTAGAACATACAATGGAATTATACACACTTCTTTTGTTGAAGCGTGCCATGCTCGCGGCATTGCTTCAAATGATAATGAATGTTTAAATGAACCAAAAGAATTACATTCACCAAAACAAATGCGAAATTTATTTGGTTACATTTGTGCATTAAATGTGCCAGCCAATGCATTGGCGTTATGGAATGAATTTAAAGTATATCTTAGTGAAGATTTTTTGAGAGATTACAACGAAGAAGTAACCTTTAACACAGCTCTATTAGAAATTGAAGATATTTTGAATGTTCATAATTTGTCATGTCAAGAACTTGGTTTACCAGTTCCCACGTATTCGCAGAGAACAGACGAAGCAAATGCTATTGATCCAATAGAACAAGGGTTTCTGTTTTGTGAGCATTATGAAACTGCAAATATCGAACAGTGTAATCTAATTGATCGTGTGATTCGTGAAGTTTTGCACCATGATACTGGATCTAATGTTTTTTGTTTAACCGCTCATGGAGGTTGTGGAAAAACATTCACACAAACAGCTATCATTCACAAATTAAATTCGCTTAATCTTAGTTGCATTGCAACAGCGTTCAGTGGCATAGCTTCAACTCTATTACTTGGAGGTAGAACTTTACACAATGTGTTTAAATTGCCTATACCCTTTTTGGAAAGTTCTGTAGCGAATATTACCGCAAATAGTAGCTATGGATGTTACATAAATTCATCATCATTGATAATTATTGATGAAATTTCTATGTGCCCACTGCAAGTGTTGAAAATCATAGATAGATTATTGAAGGATCTATGCCATGAAAATGATAAGACATAAACCATTTGGAGTGAAAACGATACTTCTGTGCGGTGATGTTCGGCAAATCTTACCAGTTGTCCCACATGGATCACGTGCAACTTTAATTGAAAATTGTGTCACGAGTTGGCATAAATTTGCTTATTTTCATAAAGTAACGTTTACTCAAAATGAGAGCCTTACCAAGTGAAATAGAATTTGTCGAATTCTTGAAAAAAATTGGTAATGATGAAGCCCCACAATTCCCTCAGTTTGGTGAAAATATTATTGAAATACCTCAGCAATTAATAGGAGATGAAAATAATATTATTAATGAGGTGTATGGAAATATTTCCGAAAACATACTCTCAGATAACATATTGAAGTCAGTTATTTTAGCACCTAAAAATGATGATTGTACTTTTATTAATACTGATATACTTAATCGAATACCAGGTGAACAGAAAACATATCATAGCTACGATAAAATAATTTGTGATGATAACAATGAAATCAATAACTATCCAGTAGAGTTTTTGAATTCTTTGACTATTAGTGGTTTGCCACCACATAAGTTAGTATTGAAAGTTAGTTGCATCGTTTTACTGATCAGAAACTTAAATACAAAGGAAGCATTAGTCAATGGAACAAGAATGCGCATCAAGTGTATGCATCGTAATGCTATTGATTGCGAAGTTTTAACTGGAACCGCATGCAATAAGAGAATTTTGATTCCACGTATAAATTTAACATATTCCGGTACTGTTTTACCATTTAACTTTCAAAGAACTCAATTTCCAATTATACCTGCATTTGTGATGAAAATAAATAAGTCTCAAGGACAAACATTCGAAAAAATTGGAATTTTATTGAGGCAGCCAGTTTTTACACATGGTCAATTGTACGTCGCAGCAAGTAGAGTTCGATCATTCGATGGTTTGAGATTTTATATTTCCGAATATAATGGTCAAGGGCATTTAGCAAATGATGAAAGAGTGTTTACAAAAAACATCGTTTACACACAAGTTCTGAATCATTAAATTCACTTCCAAACTATTTTAAGTTCAATGGACAACATTTATTTTTTTAACCGCCCGGTTTTTTTGATTTAATGAAAAATATATGAAAAAATACGAGGCACGTATTTTTTATTTCATTTTTTATTTTGTATTAATTTTTTATTTAAATTTTATATAATTCGAAAAAGATAGGCAACATAACTGTGTAGCCTTGGCGAAACCTGGTCAGTATGGCAATAAAAAAAACCCCAAGGAAATGTCAAAAAACGCGTTATTGCTTTTTAAATATGGCTTAGCCAAGCTAAACCTCATTTTTCCTATCTTTCATATTTTTCAAATAACTCGAAAATTAATGCATAGAAAAAAAAATTAAAAAGTTATATAAGCTTTGTAGCAGGTAATCTTCAAACTGTTTTCGAATTTTGTACCTTACCAAAAATGAAATGTAATCCACTGGAATTGAAAACAATGTATCTTATACTTCTATGAATGTCAAGTCTCATTTTTATTAGCGTTTATTTGATTCAATAATAACATGAAAAAATTAAAACTGACAATGAATTATATCAAAAAATAAATACGAATACAAGCTGTAATTGTGTTTTTTTTTCAACTGTTACTAACATTAAATTTTAAATTTCATAGGTATTGCAGGGAATCAAGGCAAACAACACACGCTAATGACGTATTTGTACACGCTCGCAGCTGACGTAATAGAACAAAATTCAAAAAAATTATACGCAATGATTATAGAGGTATACTCTTTGACAAAAGAACCTCAATAACATTCAAACTTAAAAATTTAATGAATTACGGTCGAATTTCGACCACTAGTTTACATAAATTGGTTATTACCAAGGGTGATTTCCCACCTTACAAAATTTCTAACTTTGGGCCTACACTTTTAGTTTCCTGACATTTATTTACTAATCTATTTTATAATTTACAATTATTATTACTTAAACTCTGATTCTGAACCCTTTTTTTCTGATTTTGACTATTTACTAAACGAGTCTGGACCCTTAACATTATTTAACAAATGGTTACAATAAAATCCTTTAACATATTACTGCCACTATGGCCTAGTTTAGAATTATCAATTGACAAATAATATACTTTGTGTTAATACAATAACTTGATAAGAACAGAATCATCCGGCATGCTATGTTTTAGGCATGGCCTACATGGCTTAATATTGTATTTTATAATTAGCCACAATCATCAGTTAACTGGCATACTATTCAGTCATCCCATTAATCTTAATCAGTACTACTAATCAGTGATTAGATTATTGTTCATGGGTTTTCGGTTCCTAATGTTTCTGTCACCTAATAATGTCGGTTCACCTTCTGATTCTGCTCATAGGCCCCAACTACTTCTAACAACATAGTTCATGAATGTTACTCATGAGTTTCGGCATAAAACATAAACACAACAGTTATGCCAAAACCTTTATCTTAACATTATTTAAAAACCCCATCACAACTCTCTATTAATGTGGTCCTTGGGTTTTCTTTTTATACAAAAGTATTTAACCCACACTTCTGCCATTTCCCTCTCACTGACACTTTTTGTGTTTGGGAATAACACTGGTGTTGCACTGACACTTTATTAACTGGGTGTTTGTTTGTTTGGACTATCTAATATCAGGGATCACTAGCTTTATCCCACACTCTTTCACATCAACTTAATCACAAAAAGGTTTGTATCTTATTTTACATTTATGACACATTTTAATTAGTTTATTTACTATTTACATTGTATTTTTCTCGTATTATTTATATTAGACAGTCTTTCCTTTCTATTACTAAAGGTTGTCTATTTTTACTTGGTCTATGTGATGGCATGATATATATGATAGCATAGGTGACTCTGCCTACTGTCATTTCTACTGAATTAAGCAGTTCTTGTTTTGGGACAGGGTTACTATTATGTCGTATATTACATATACTCCCCCACCAAAACATGTTTATTTTTCCTAGCTGAAGGTCTAGGGAAAATTAACTGTTAATCTCAACCTCCTGTTTCTTACTTCATTCAAAATATTTCTTTATTTCGGACACATTGTATGTGCCCTTCACTTTATTATTGCTTGGATTGGCTGAAACATAGGTGTTATTACTGTTGTCTTTGATTACCACAAACGGTCCATGGTACAGCAGCAGGAGTTTTTTTCATTACACCTTCCGTACCACTGGGCTGCTGTCTATTTCGTATAAGTACTCTTTCTCCGACTTCGAATCTGAGTTCTGGTATCCCACTATTTCTCCGCTTATTTCTCCTCAGCGCTATCTTGTTTCCAATTCTATGGTATACCTGTGTAATATCTAATTCTTCTTCAGGCATCTCGGGGAACGTAATTAACTGGGTGAGCTCACGCGGTGGTGGTCTTGAAAACATCATCTGATATGGGCTGAGTCCCAGCGTCTCATGGTAGGGTATACAGTGGAACTTGGTTATAACGTCATTGAAGGGACCAAAAAAATAATGACGTTATGTCCGAGTGACGTTATAAAAGACCCTTTTTAATCACTAGTAAGGAAGGAGAAATAAAAAAAATGATCTTTGCATTATTAACATTATTCGTGATATTTATTCTAAAGTTTACAAACTGCATTTCGTTTATACAAACAGCATGAAGAATATTTTAAAAGATCAAAAAGAAAGTACATGTAACTTACATTTAGGCTTACTGTCGAAAGTATTCCGTAATTTTCTTTTGAACGCTCCTTTCTGAAAAATAAATTCTTTCTGTTGTGCTGTGGAGATGCTGCGCTGCATTGAACGTGTCGTCAGACGTCTCTCTAAAGGAGTAAAATCGTGAAAGAGTTTCGGCGGCTCTCATTGCTTCCTGTACTGTCGGACAAACGATGTCGGCATCCTCCTCTTGCTCACCATCTTCTTCAACACTATCTTCTGCTTCTATGTTTTTTACTTCTGCGATAATTTCTGCGTCACTCAACACTTGGAATGTTTCTACTTGGTCATCCACTGATGCATAGGAATCAAGTTCATTTCCAAATTCATTTACGCCGAATTTCTTAATCCACTCCTAGAGCGGCAAGTCGTCGTCTTCGTCATCATCGGGTAAATTTTCCTGTAAGAGTTGTGCTTTACTAAAGCATTTTGCTATCGTCTTCTGTGTTACACTCTTCCAAGAGTCGTCTAGGAATTGTATTGCATCTAAGAGTGAAATTGTGGCAGGTTGCGCCGTGTCCATACAGAAAATAATTTTTTTTTAAAGTTGCTTGCGGTAGTGCCACTTTAGGCTTCTAATGACGCCTTGGTCCATAGGTTGCAGGACACTCGTACAGTTGGCCGGTAAGAAGACCAGATTAATGTTTGTCAAATTTAACTTTGGATGGGCTGCACAGTTGTCAACTAGAAGTACGCGCGCGCACATATATACGTTTATATGAAATTTAGAGTAAAATATCTGAGAAATTTTGACGCTATAACAGAGTAGTACAATATTTAGTGACGTTAAAACCGGGAATTTTTATAATGTTAAAGATATCAGTTTGACCGGACTTATGACAAAATAACGCTACACCCGAGTTGACGTAACAGCCGAGGCTGTAATAACCAAGTTCCACTGTATTTAAAAATAGTTCAGTATTCGTCACGTGCTCGCTCCAACTTTTGTGGTTGCTGTGGCAATAGGTCTGGAGAATGCGGCCCACTTCTCGCAATACTCTTTCTGCAGGGTTGCTTGAAGGGTGATATATGGAGGTTTTGTAGGTTTTTATTTTTCTAGCTAATAGTGCTTCTCTCCATTGCTTGCCTTTAAACTGGGTTCCATGGTCCGTTATCACTGATTCAGGGGTACCGACATCACTGGTGTACTTTTCCAGTACGATTTTGAGAATGACTTTAGTTGATGCCTTGCTGATTGGATACAGCTTGGTGTACTTGGAGAAATGATCCCATATTATTACAATATATTTGTATCGGTGCCTGCCCCCGCTTCTTGGAAAAGGTCCGCAAATGTCGAGGAACACCTCTAATTTTCTGTTCGATGTAATTGTCATGAACTCTCCTTCCTTCTTGGCATTGTTTACCTTCACTTTTTGGCATATCGCACATTTTTTCACTATCATCCTTACCTTTTTGTTCATCCCCTTCATGTACAGGTGTTCTTCTAACGCCTTGACTACTTTAGTTGGCCCCATGTGCCATACATCTGGTGATAATTATTCACTATTGGCTGTTCTAATGACTTCCAACACTCACCTTCCATCGATTACTTTTAACATTTGGTTTTGTGAAGACTAGCCCATCATGAAGTTGATGGTATGCTGTTACCATAGGGTCGTTGTTTTCTATGTGTACTCTAATTCTAGCCAGTTTTTGGTCTAATACTTGTTCTTCTCTGATAGTGTTTAAAATGTTTGCTAATTCTTCTCTGCTTGCTAATGAATAATACACTTTACCAATATCCTCTCTGTCAGGTTCGAAAGTCCCCTTTTCTAAATTTACTCTTGACAAAGCGTCTGCAACTGCATTCTTCTTTCCCGGCACATACTCCCAGGTGATATTATACTCCTGTAGAGCCAGGACCCAACGAGTTAGCCTCCCATGGCTCAATTTACATCTCTGCAAAAATGAAATTGATTTGTGATCAGTTCTTACTGTGACCGGGTATCCCAAGATGTAAGTGCGAAATTTGATGCAAGCGTAGAAGTTCTTTTTCTGTAACATTATAGTTACATTCACAGTGATTTAGTATTCGACTGGCAAAACTTACAACCCGGTGATCTCCTTCACTATCTTGTTGATAGAGTTCTGCACCCAAACTTGTATCACTTGCATAACAATTAATATAGAACCTCTTTTCAAAATTGGGATGATGAAGCGTGACTTCTTCTAAGAATTTTTTCTTGATCAGATCGAAAGTTATGTCATCTTCACTACTCCATTTCCACTTGTATTTGGATGACAGTAGATGTTTAAAACGGGACGTTAACTCAGAGTAATTCTTTTGGAATTTTATGTAATAGTTACAGATACCTAGGAAGGACTGTAACTGCCTCATGTTCTTAAGTTTGGGGAACTTCTGAATTGCTTCCATCTTCTCTGGAGCTGTGGTTATGCCTGTTTCTGAGAGTACAAATCCTAAAAATTGTAATTGGTTAGTTAATAATTTAGATTTTTCAATTTTGAGTGTAATATTGTTGGTAGCTAGCCTTCGTAGAACCAATTCTACCCGTTCACAATGCTCCTCCCATGTGGTGGACGTAATCAGCAAATCATCTACATACACCGTGGCGAACTCCAGTACCTCTCTTCCTAATATTTGGTCCATAACCTTGATAAAAACAGCAACAGAGTTTACCAAACCAAATGGTAATCTTTTAAACTGATAGTTGCGACCATAAAAAATAAACGCAACATATCTCCGGCTGTTGGGGTGGAGCTCAACTTGCCAATACCTGTATACGGTGTTGAGGATGCTCATGAACTTGCAGCCTTCAAATTTCTTCATAATTTCCTCTATTTCGCCCGGTGATGTTCTGTCGTTCACTATATTCCTATTTATTTCTCTGGCGTCTAGACACAACCTGACCACCCCATCCTTTTTCTGCACAGCGACAATTGGACTGGTGTATGGTGATGAACTGTTTTCAATAATATCTTGGTCTAGCATTTTCTGTATTTCTCTTCTGACTGCCGGTTTAAGTGATTGAGCAATGGGGTAGGATTTTTTGTTAAATTTTATTGGGTTGTGGAATTCTAACTCACAAACAAAATTCTTCGCCTTCCCAGGTAGATCTGAGAAAGTGTTTCTGTATCTATTGTACACTTTTACCAACCGTTCCTTTTGTTCTTGTGTAATGTTTTCTCCCCTGGTGACTTGAAATGAGTATATTTCGTTCAACTTCTTATTCCACCCTTCATTTTCAGGGTAGGTTGATCCTTGAGTTGGTGTCCTAAACTCCTCCCTCTCATCTTGGATCAAGGTGAATGAATGTCTATTATGTGTGGCACTATTCTGGCCTAAAATTTCACTTGACCATTCACCCTGTTCGTTGGTCAGTGTTATTTTCTCACTGCCAATGTCAATAATTGCTGAGTGGCGCCTTAAAGCGTCGCACCCAATCATAACCTTAAACGGTAACCCTTGGGCCACCAGGAACACCACTTGGATCACCTTTCCTTTGCTTGACACATCTATTTGAACTTGTTGCCTTACTGACTTGTTCATTTCGCCAGTAGCACCTACTATCACCATATTATTAATTGGTAGGGTTGGTATTGGTTCATGGCTCATTGTTTTAATTCTGTTAAATTCCACTTTGTCAATGAGCGATACATTCACTCCTGTATCAATTATAATTTCAGTTGCTACCCCTTGCAATTTAGCATTGATAAAAATTATTTGATTATTATTTTTCTTTTCCGAGTATGGTCCTTCTTCCATAAGGTCATTTCTGATGTTCCTCAAATAATAGTTTTTATTGGTCATATTGATTTCATTTCTTGTCCTTTCTTTGTTTATTCATCCGTCCAATTCTCCCAGTGATGGGCCGGTCATAGTTCTCACTGCTGTGTCTAGTTTTCCACCCTGTCTAACTGCTGTGTATTTGTTGTAGTTTCTCCAAGGTCTCTTGGAGAACGGTCTCGAGAGCTTCCCCTCCTGGGTTGGTTTCTTTCTACTTCATCCCTCCTATTAATATTATTTGGGTACCTCCGGTCATTGTTGACATTACGTCTCCATTCTATGTTTCCGCTATTATTATTATTATTATTTTGGTTGCGGCTATTATAACTGCCTTGGTTATTTCTATAACTATTGTTATTATAGCTATTACCACTAGTTCTATTATTATGGTTATTGTCATGGTTCCCATTCGGGGCTGGTTTGACCTTGGTTGTTGGTCTCTACAATTATCTCCTCTGTCCATTTGGGACTGGTCGAACTGCCTCCTTGATTTTCTATAATAATCTTGGTGTTCGTAACTTCCAAGCAGTCTTTCCATGTCAGCTATTGTCTTGATCTGGCTGCATAGGGTGGCTTGGACAATCCCTTCATCAAAGTGGTGTGCCATTTTGCTGATTAGGCATTCTTCAGGAATCTTTGGTTCTAAATTGCGTGCTACACACACCTTCCCGAGGAAGTAGGCCATTGGTGACTGGTAATGGGTGGCGTTGTACCTCCCATGGCAGAGATTATCCCTGATTATATTCTGTACTGACTCTGACCAGTATTTTATTCTGAAGGTCTGTTTAAACCCCTCATATGTCGTTATTTTGTTTCTGACGGCCGACCACCAGTTGTCGGTTATCTCCTTAAAGCTGTCATCCAGTAGATTCTTAATCATGGTCCAACGGTTCTCTTTGGTTCTCAGTAGACACTCGTCCACCCGTTCTAGGAATTCCACTGGGTTCCTACAATAATTTTTAAAGTTTATGTTCTCTCTGTTGTCCAGCATATTATGTTGAACACTGCAGGCTAGTCTATAGCTCAATCTGTCAAGATCTTCTCTCAGGTTCTTTAATTGTACTTCCTGGAGGTTATCGATTCTTCCTGTATTATCATTCATTTGGTTTTTTACTCGGTTCATTTCCTCATTAACCCGTTCGATTTTCTCTGAGGTGTTAGTTTGTAATTCGTCCAATCTTTCTTGTGTTCCTTGCCGTACCTCTGCTATCCTAACTTGGTTGATGTTATCTGCTTGGTCTATTCTGGCGTCTAATTCTGCCCTGACCTGTACAATTGTTTCTTTGTTTTGTTCCACCTTTTCGACTAATTCGGCTGTTCGTTGCTTTCTTTCTTCATTATATTCCTCTACCCTTTTGCCAAGTGTTTCGTTGACCTTGTCAATTTTTTCATCAATGGTTCGTCTCAACTCCTTGTTGTGAAGTTTCAAATAATACACATTTATAAAAACAATACAAATCTCCCACTTACCTTAAAGTTTTCTTTCAGCCCAGGGTTACATCACACGAACTGTGAAATGCAAGTATGGTTGTAAGGTTACATGAAAAATGCACTCTACACTTATTTATGTACTGAAATTAAAAAAGCTTTTATTATATAATTATTTCATTTTATATTCCTCTCTAAAACTCAACTTTTCTCTCTTTTTTAAGACATTACAGGTTTCTAAGAATTAAGTTTAACTAAACATGATTTCTACAAGTTACTTACCCTAATTCTTATACTAAAGAAAGCACCCAGTATGCTCACACACTCATTCATTCATAGAAGTCAACAGCCCATTATATGTGGAAAAATAATAGTAATATTAAGTATTGTGGAACGTTACATGGGTGGCGTCCTTTTTTTCGACCGCACGGCGCGTCTCACTGAATTTCTTTTGTTTGATGTCAAAGTTTATGATTGCATTTTTTATACTTTTCTTGTTTCACGGTTTCATACTGTTTAACACTGTTACACACTTACAGGGAATTAACTTGCGTTTTGGCCGGCCGACCGTAATTAATGAAGAACAAATTTTATAGAACCACGCGTGGTCAGGTGTTGATGTGGACTGCCCCGCGTTACCCACACTTCTTTTCCCTCCTCGGATTGCTGGATAGGAACTCAATGCCTTTTGGTGTTAAAGTCCTCGTCACTGCCACACACAGTATGTGCTATTTAGGTGTGTTTGACGTCGACAAAATCTTGGCAACACTGACTACGTCACTCATATGGGCGTGGTCTCGAAATATATCCGGCATCCCCAGACCGCATGGAACAAAAATCTTTGCCTCTCTCCATTTTTTTGTGGCGTCAGTTGGAGTCTGATCTGCGTCATCTATGCGCCCGTGTTAATGTTGCGCGTCGGTGAGCGCCACACAGCAATGAAGTTCTTGGAATTAAACTGTTGTGGACAACACGCCGCATTCCCACGCCCCGATTACTTTCAAAACTTTGCTCTGCTTGACTACAATCATTTCATGTAGGTGACTCGCTGTTTTGGGACCGTATAAATTGAATAAAACAAAAATAAAAGTACAACAAAATATAATACCCCTTTTCGCCCCGTTACAATACCGCCCCCCCCCAATGAGAGATCTTCTGCCGAAACACAGCCAATGAATGAAACACAGCGCCACACAGCAATGAAGTTCTTGGAATTCAACTGTTGTGGACAACACGCCGCATTCCCACGCCCCGATTACTTTCAAAACTTTGCTCTGCTTGACTACAATCGTTTCATGTAGGTGACTCGCTGTTTTGGGACCGTATAAATTGAATAAAACAAAAATAAAAGTACAACAAAATATAATACCCCTTTTCGCCCCGTTACAATACCCCCCCCAATGAGATATCTTCTGCCAAAACAGAAGAAATCTCATTGCTAAACCCCTAAGAGGATCGGTGAGGATATGGTGCCAACAACCCCCCATTAGTTCTTACACATCATGGGTAAACTACCCCCCTGGCTCGGCGACTATGTCTGCACCTGAATGAGATTACTGGACTTCTCTATTCGAGATCCCAACACCATAAAATCAAACAGACACGCACCACAGCGCACCTAACCTTCTAACATGCCACCCCCCAAAATCCAAACCCTTGGTCTTATACCATGCCAGATCCTCAACCGATATGTTCTCCCTTGTCGTGCATACTGGGTTGCCTTTAGCAAGTACTGGGCGCGTACACATTCATTAATACATCCTAACGAATTCCTTATTTAAAATTCAGAAAAGTTTATCTTTAAAGTCAAAATTCATCTAAGTTCAATATCAAATTGTTATATCTCCATTACTTTCTCAAAAAAATCAAAAATCTTTTACATAAATCCATCAACTCTATTAATTCTCTCCACTACTGCTAACAATCATAAAACAAATGAACTGAACCTCTCATTATCATATCATAAATAAACATGAACTCACTTATCCTAACATTTGATGATACATACATACTAAACAATATAATTCAATAAACACACTGGGAATACATGTAAACAGTAACCTACTTGAAATTCAAAATATCCTCTATATGGCAGGCATAAAAATAAAAAAATTTTTTTTGTTCAAAAAATTTAAATTTATCAGAATATCTCTTTTCTTAATTTGTTCAGAAAACAAAATACTTAATTCAATCAAGAAACAAAATGGCATCACTCAATTACTAGAAACTGGTCCTGCATCTGACATCAACCATCAGCTGATCTCTCTGGGTCAAGTGAACGACCTTGACATACACATGTTATACAAAGCTACATCATAAAATATACGAAACATCTTTACAATTCTTATCTTCAAACATAATACAACATAATAAAAATAGAACATTCAAAATTAACATGGTTATTAATTATCTTATAATAAACAATAAAATTTACAGTTAAATTGACCAAAAATTACACATTTCATAGCTTTATATTATTCTCAAATTCTATTAAAATCTGTCACTTGTTTTAATTATCATATTTTGACTATGACTTTCTTTCTTTAATATTTTCATTCTCAATTAGTTTGGGTGACTCAATTATTCACAACATTTCAATTTACAACTTGGCATTTATATATATAAGCTTCCCCCCTTCTGACTCTAATACTCACTTAACAGCTTTAACTAGTATGACACCCATTTATCAAAACATCTACCAACCATTCTCTACCTCTAACTTACTATTCAAACTCATTTTGCATCATTCTACCCTTATAACGAAAAAATACTCTCTACCCCTTTGTACTCAGGATGTGTGTTCCCTTCCCACTGCTCATTCCCTTATGTTGGTTCCTGGACTCCCCCTAGGTAACCCTTTCCGGCGCTAATCGGTTCCCCTCCCGCCACAACGCTTTTCGTTGAGGACTCCTTATCACACCACCCCCCTTACAAAATTCCCATCCACTAATTACTCTCCCATTACCTCACTTTCATTTACAAAATATCTCCATTTATTTATTACCTCAATATATCACTCATTGCTCTACATATTTTCCTCATAGCTACTGTGTCACTATCAATACTCACATTTTACATTACTTTTATTCATAACAATCTTACTTGGTTCAACTCCCCTTCTAAACTTAACTTGGACTGATCTAAATGTCCTAACAAAATAATAATCACCCAAAATCTAACATTTACCATATTTTACATTTTAACTCTTGAAAACTCAAAACTATCTTAAATACATCTCCTCATTTAAATTAAAACATTACAAGTTTATTATTGACACCTTTAATTATTGAAAAATCTGCAAATCATTTATAAGTGACATATTACATATATGAACCCAGCAATCAGCTGATTTTCTTGGTCAGGTGAATGACATTCTTTGAATCTCTTTCAAGCAATTCTACTGTGTAAAAGACATAACTTATGCTTACAATCCTTACTCTCTAACCTGATAAAATAATAACACAATAACATATTAGACACAATATGATAAACATCTACGGCACCCCTTTCTCAAATCAAAACAAAATTATCTAGTCAGCTCAGTAGCGAGTCACCATCATTAAGTTATAACATTTTAATTCGTTACTCCCCTGAGTAACCTCCTTTACCACACAAACTATGACCCCCCCCCCTGGACTGTGGCATCCACAAGGACTGAAGTTTTGGAGGAATTTTGTCATCTCCTTGTCCTTGCTTCTGCGTTACATTTTTTCAAAATGGTCAGATATAATATCTGATTTTACATATTTACATACCCTTAATGCGGGTCTAGCACCTGGTTTACTGTTCCCACACGAACAGAGTGATAGCCGCTGTTCCATAGTTCCGGGGATTTCCCCTACATCACCCCCCATTAATTTCAAATCTATACCAATTTCAAGCCAACTATGGTCAGGTGCACAATTGCTGCCCACAGCTGGCTGTCGTCCAAAACCACAATTAGTGCTGGTAAGGCAGTAATCGCCCAAAAAGGCGGTGAAATCATCTTTCATTTCAGGCATGTTATACTTCATCTTTGTAATACACTGCACGGCAACAAATCAACATATAATATGACATTATATCACAAGTTGTGCAGTGTATTTTACGCCAGTTTGGCCTCCAATGATGGTAACATACCTTGATGTTACCACCAACATTCATCGCTATCTGCAGTAGCAATGCCACCCCTGCAATAGCCGAACTAATATCTAAACTTAAATCCTTCTACTTTTGCAGTCTCTACTTTCCATAATTATTTCACTTCGATTAACACCACACAACCCCCCCAAAATTACCCACACATCTTGCATAATATAACATAATAAACATGAACAATATCATTGCTACATTTAACCAAACAATTCACATTTAAATAATTTTTATAAAAAATCATCAACATTACAACTTGAACTTTCTATTAACTCCTTTTATATATCATCATTTAATTATTTATCCCTTACCACAATTAGATTCCTCAAAAATTTCAAATTTATTATTAACATTTATTTTATCTCATATTTCAATTATTATTACCCTTTGACTATGGCTTCTATTTAGTACAACTATCTCAAATTAGTTTCATCATTGAGTTTAAAATCTTTTCAACACCTGTAAACATTTTACTCTATTTAACTAGTATTATAAAATACATACTCACAGTACATTACTCAACACTATCATAGACAAACAAATATAAACATCCAACACCAATAACTCCATGTACCTTCTGAAACATTTTAACAACCATGTTATTCCACAAACTAAACACAATTTAACATTTATTTATTTATTAATTATTATCAAATTTAAGGCTCATAAAATAATTCAAATTCATCATCAAAATTCAATTATATAACCATTTTAAATCAATCAAAATATTTTAAACATCTCAAATTATTTAAATTCCATCAAGTATTGAAAACACAACATTTTTAATTACCTTACTTCCAAACAATTACAATTCATTAATTACCAACTCATTATTTATTTAGTCTACTCAAATATTATCATTATTATTATTATTATTACAACAATTTCTACTACACACACATTGTTTACATCAAACATTTTATAATACAGACACAATCAATTTTACTAAAATTTATTTACAAATCTTCATCATTAATTTTTCAATTTACCACACTTCATTTCCTAATTCAGCAAGGTCATAACCACAAATTAAAATATTTAGAATGTCCATACACTGATTTTTTAATTCAACCTCCATCATCGTGTAATAGTCTTATTTTTTTATAACACTTCTCATTCTTACTCACACTCAATTTATTATTATTATTATAATACCCCATTAACTCTATGTCATTCATTGTACCATTATAGTTTATAGGATTATTCCCTTTTATTATTTCATAAACCTTGTCATATTAGTTATTTTTGTCCAGTCTCCATCAGTATTTTTGGTTAACACCAAGTAATTTATTTTCTCATTATTTTCCTCTACTACATGCATTAAAACCTCAGGTAAGTTATTATCATTTATAAAGGTATCATCAAAATAATTATCAATCTCTATTTTACAAGGTAAGTATTTTATATTGTTTATTCCCTTCAATTCTAACCTCTCTTTCAACTCATTGTATTTTCTCTTTAACTGATATATTATTATCTCCCTATCTGCACACAACTCTCTCTCAAAACATCTTTCATCCTCATAACACCTGTCACTACCCCCTGAACTATCTCATTCCATGCAAAGGGCACAACAAAATTACTATATGTCTTGGCACTTCCAAGATCATCACAAAAAATAAAGGGACAATCTGAAGACACCTCGTCTTCCATACAACTACAGGAGGAAACTCTATCCTCATTAAACATCTGTGAAACCTCTGTTTCACCATAAACTTGGGGAAAATTTGCCCTTTGCCCTACATACTCACCTAATCTCTCTTGCCACTTTTTCTCTAATTCATCAACACTAATTACTACTCCGTTACAACCCATTACTCTCTCACTCTCACTCACTATTTTCAATGTATCACTCTCTGATACCACATTCTTAATTATATTATCATTTTCAACATCATTTTTATCACTTGTTACCTTTTTATTATGATTATCGTTATTACTCACCTTGTTATTAATTATCTGAGTTGCTTTACTTTTAACTTGTTTTCCTACTGACTCTACCACTTTCTCAACATCTTGTTTCAATTCGTTACACTTACTCACATACTTAATTTTGACCTCATTAATATCAAATTTAGCACCAAATTTACAGTTAAATTCACTTTTAATTTCATTCTTTTGTTCATCTAGCTTTACACTCTGTTTTTCTATCATTGCTTGTATCATTTTAAACATTTCATAGCTATCGTCCGGTTTTTTATTTTGCACCGGCGTCAACTGACTTTCTGTATTATCTGTATTATTGTCAGTGAAGTTGACTTCATTATCATTAGTTTTACTTTCCCTACTCAATTTTGGGGTTATTTGAATCCCCGAATCATCTGTACTATTTGTTTCATCTGTAACACTTATATTTACATTTTTATCGTCTTTCCCTACATTGGGTGTTGAATGTACTTCGGGGCTGTTTATAACAGCTGATTCGCCAAAATTAATTATTTCACTTACAATACTTTCATCATTTCCTGCCATTTTTATAAATTTACTGATTTAATTTTGCTTACATAAAAACATCTACCACTTAACTCTTAACACTTGAACAGTGATGTACCATTTTATGTATGCTACGTAATTTTTTACGTAGTTACTTAACCTTTAACTCAAACTTGCATTTCACTTGTAGGTGCGGTATTTATATATAGATTTCCATTTATAAAAACTGTCCCTGTTTCGGATGCGCCATCTGTGAAGTTTCAAATAATACACATTTATAAAAACAATACAAATCTCCCACTTACCTTAAAGTTTTCTTTCAGCCCAGGGTTACATCATACGAACTGTGAAATGCAAGTATGGTTGTAAGGTTACATGAAAAATGCACTCTACACTTATTTATGTACTGAAATTCAAAAATCTTTTATTATATAATTATTTCATTTTATATTCCTCTCTAAAACTCAACTTTTCTCTCTTTTTTAAGACATTACAGGTTTCTAAGAATTAAGTTTAACCAAACATGATTTCTACAAGTTACTTACCCTAATCTTATACTAAAGAAAGCACCCAGTATGCTCACACACTCATTCATTCATAGAAGTTAACAGCCCATTATATGTGGAAAAATAATAGTAATATTAAGTATTGTGGAACGTTACGTGGGTGGCGTCCTTTTTTTCGACCGCATGGCGCGTCTCACTGAATTTCTTTTGCTTGATATCAAAGTTTATGATTGCATTTTTTATACTTTTCTTGTTTCACGGTTTCATACTGTTTAACACTGTTACACACTTACAGGGAATTAACTTGCATTTTGGCCGGCCGACCGTAATTAATGAAGAACAAATTTTATAGAACCACGCGTGGTCTGGTGTTGATGTGGACTGCCCCACGTTACCCACACTTCTTTTCCCTCCTCGGATTGCTGGATAGGAACTCAATGCCTTTTGGTGTTAAAGTCCTCGTCACTGCACACACAGTATGTGCTATTTAGGTGTGTTTGACGTCGACGAAATCTTGACAACACTGACTACGTCACTCATATGGGCGTGGTCTCGAAATATATCCGGCATCCCCGGACCGAATGGAACAAAAATCTTTGCCTCTCTCCATTTTTTTGTGGCATTGGTTGGAGTCTGATCTGCGTCGTCTATGCGCCCGTGTTAATGTTGCGCGTCGGTGAGCGCCACACAGCACTGAAGTTCTTGGAATTAAACTGTTGTGGACAACACGCCGCATTCCCATGCCCCGATTACTTTCAAAACTTTGCTCTGCTTGACTACAATCGTTTCATGTAGGTGACTCGCTGTTTTGGGACCGTATAAATTGAATAAAACAAAAATAAAAGTACAACAAAATATAATACCCCTTTTCGCCCCATTACATTGTTAGATACTTCGATCTTCTCATTAATTTGTTTTAAATTTTCTTCGTTCATTTTCCTTAAATCCTCCTTAGTACTTTCGTTTGTACTATTAATTTTCTCATTTATTTCCTCGATTTTACTTTCAAAGTTCTCATTCATTTTCCTCAAATCCTCCTTAGTACTTTCGTTCGTACTGTTAATTTTTTCCTCCTGTTTCCTAAAGTTTTCATCAGTTTCTTCATTATTTCTTTATGTCGAACTTTTCCTCCATTCGTTTCAATAAATTCTCATTTGCTTGTTTATTTTGTTCTTTAATACTGTCTATTTTTTCATTAGTTTGTTTATTTTGTTCCTTCATGCTACTCATTAATTCCATTAATTTTTCCCAATTTAGTCCTACTCTGGCTTCTTCTTTATCACCCGCCTGTTGTTCCATTTCGATGTCTGTAACTACCTCTGCTTCTTCTTCCCGTCTATCTTCTTCTGTTTCTTGGTCCTTTGCCAACCTTTTCGACACTCCTCTTGTATGCATTTCTGTTTTTCTAACAGTCGCCAGCTAAAATTAGGTTTCCGATATCGTTAATAATTACGCTAGGATCGGTAATGTCCCCTAACTTCAGCCTCACTGGTTGGACGCCATCTGTTATGTAACGTTGTTTTTACGTGTTTATTTGTTTTTAAACGTGTTGTTTTTAATTCATTTATCATGAATAGTTTATTAGTGTAAATTGATTCCACTTGTGTAAGAACGGATCTGTTGCCGCAATCGATTGTGTCTTCGAAC
This sequence comes from Magicicada septendecula, assembly GCA_034769895.1. Taxonomy (NCBI): domain Eukaryota; kingdom Metazoa; phylum Arthropoda; class Insecta; order Hemiptera; family Cicadidae; genus Magicicada; species Magicicada septendecula. The sequence goes on from CM068367.1 coordinate 1,207,199,231, forward strand.
GCCCTGTTCGCCTTTTAAATACTCTGGTCTGTTCGCTGCTCACTCTCCTGTTGACTTGCCTGTAATTGTCCTGTAAATTTTCTACTTTTCTACAATGACAACTCTTTTCAGTCAAAATAACAATATTTATTTTTATTTAAAGTATTCAGAGAAAGGAACAGTCGACTTGTTTCGAAACAAAATATTGGTCCGGTCGACTCTACTGCTCAATTCGACTATGTCACTAATAACCTTCAATAAACAAATTAATTATAATAATATATCAAATCTCAGGGTTTAAGGGTTCTTTGAGACTGTCATTGAATTCAGAGAATGCACACAAAAATACAATACATTATAAAAGGTAAGTAAAATTTAAAATCTTAATACTATATTCTATTACTCGTTGCTAAGCAACGACTGTCGTTTCCACAAGATGGCCGCTCATACGTCTAACCTCGTGCTGTCCCAAATTATTTTAAAATAAATGTTTTAGTGTTCACAGTTTTAGTTTTTAAGCTTTTTTTTTCAATAAATGATCACTGGTGTTTGTTCTATAAGTGTAGATAGTGTCTACGATAGTGTTGTGTAATCGTAACTGTAGTGTGGCTATTAATTAAGGTTGGCGTCACACACATAAGTTACAAACGTGTGTTCGTTATAGGCAGTCAGGATTTTCTGAGTTTCTGCATTTAGTTTTTGATTTAATTGAATTATTTCTGTCTTCTGGTCTTCCACAGTGTTTACCGCTTCTGTTGGGAATTATTCTTGATTGCCAACGGTCCAAAAAACATTACTGGTATTTAATTAAAATTTGCTTCATCAGCGCACATCTGCCCTCTGCAATGGTTCACAATACAATTCTAAATTCTTGCTTCTTCATTAATGGTTCCCTGACCTTACAATACTGGCCTGTGATTGGTCAAAACTGAGAGTTCATTAGGTCACATGGTCAGTTTACAAATTTCAAATGTTCATTTGCCTGTAAGAAAAATACTCCTTTTTTAGCTTCAAGTTTTCTTAAATTTAAATTACATCATGTTTTTCTTTATATAATTATGAGCATTTTGATACCTTATTTACATAAATTGGTTATTATCAAGGGTGATTTCCCACCTTACAAAATTTCTAACTTTGGGCCTACACTTTTAGTTTCCTGACATTTATTTACTAATCTATTTTATAATTTACATTTATTATTACTTAAACTCTGATTCTGAACCTTTTTTTCTGATTTTGACTATTTACTAAACGAGTCTGGACCCTTAACATTATTTAACAAATGGTTACAATAAAATCCTTTAACATATTACTGCCACTATGGCCTAGTTTACAATTATCAACTGACAAATAATATACTTTGTGTTAATACAATAACTTGATAAGAACAGAATCATCCAGCATGCTATGTTTTAGGCATGGCCTACATGGCTTAATATTGTATTTTATAATTAGCCACAATCATCAGTTAACTGGCATACTATTCAGCCATACCATTAATCTTAATCAGTACTACTAATCAGTGATTAGATTATTGTTCATGGGTTTTCAGTTCCTAATGCATCACCTTCTGATTCTGCTCATAGGCCCCAACTACTTCTAACAACATAGTTCATGAATGTTACTCATGAGTTTCGGCATAAAACATAAACACAACTAGTTATGCCAAAACCTTTATAAACATCTTAACATTATTTAAAAACCCTATCACAACTCTCTATTAATGTGGTCCTTGGGTTTTCTTTTTATACAAAAGTATTTAACCCACACTTCTGCCATTTCCCCCTCACTAACACTTTTTGTGTTGGGAATAACACTGGTGTTGCACTGACACTTTATTCATTGGGTGTTTGTTTGTTTGCACTATCTAATATCAGGGATCACTAGCTTTATACCACACTCTTTCACATCAACTTAATCACAAATAGGTTTGTATCTTATTTTACATTTATGACACATTTTGATTAGTTTATTTACTATTTGCATTGTATTTTTCTCTTATTATTTATATTAGACAGTCTTTCCTTTCTATTACTAAAGGTTGTCTATTTTTACTTGGTCTATGTGGATAGCATAGGCGACTCTGCCTACTATCATTTCTACTGAATTGAGCAGTTCTTGTTTTGGGACAGGGTTACTATTATGTCGCATTACAATATATATATATATATATATATTACATTTAATATTTATAATTAAATTTACCTCAAGATGTTATTTTTCTAGTTGTCTTGTTTGTTCATCATCTTCTTTCACAGCACTACACTTTATATAATATTGAAACTTTCTCTTGTGAAAACTTACTTGTCTTTTTCGTCGAACGCATTTCGGCGTCATATTCGCCTTCGTCAGCTTAGAACAGACTGCCAGAACTTAGTAACGGTTGTTGCTTGGAAGGTATAGTGGGGGTGGTGTAGAGGAAGGGGATTGGCACGGGGATCCAAATTATTGTTTGTTTTATGTATAATTGTGTCGAAAAGTGTACGTGATTTATATTGTAATTGGTCGTTTAGTATGTTGTTTGGTTGTGCTGTGTGGTGTTTGTATATTTCATACTGTTCAGCTGTGTTGAGTTTTCGACCTTTGGGTAAGAGGTGTAATATTTCAAGATTTTTCATCATCTTCTTTCACTATTATATCTTGAAATATTACACCTCTTACCCAAAGGTCGAAAACTCAACACAGCTGAACAGTATGAAATATACAAACACCACACAACACAACCAAACAACATACTAAACGACCAATTACAATATAAATCACATACACTTTTCGACAGAATTATACATAAAACAAACAATAATTTGGATCCCCGCGCCAATCCCCTTCCTCTACACACACCCTCACTATACCTTCCAAGCAACAACCGTTACTAAGTTCTGGTTATTTTTCTATTTGGAACATGCTTCGAGAGTTCCTGTTCTCTCATCTTCAGCCTTCGCGATCTTGTTTCTGGTGAAGTACTTGTGTGTTGGGTGCTGGATTCTATTAAGGTTGTTTGTTGGTCTTTGGTAGTGATTGAATATACATATATATACAGAGTGTCCCAGGAGGAGAGGGAAATAATTTGAGAAATGGTTCTATAGTGTAAAAGAAGAAAAAAAGTTCATATAAACATAACACCTAAAAACACGTTTTTTTAAGTTAGAAGTATAATAACTTTGTTAAATGACTAATAAATGCATAAAAGTTAAAAACAAAACTTGTAAAGAATTTAATTCTGAGAAAAATGGTGTAAATAAATTCAATAAAAATCAACAAAAAATTCCAATTGTTTCCAATTTTCCAAAATTTGTTTTTAGGCAAAGATTTTTCTGTTTTACATCGGATATCATGAAGCTTATGGGAGATACAGTTCTGCGACCTATTTTATACGATTTTACAGGTCAAAAACCATAAGAAACAACAGAATTTGCCCCTTCCCAGAATTTCAGAAAGTCTTCATTTACCCGGGGGAACTGAAACCCGGGCGAAATCTTTCGCTAGCTGTAACTCGCTTACAAAGCGTTTCCGGATATATGTTTATATGAACTTTCTTTCTTCTTTTACACTATAGAACAATTTCTCAAATTATTTCCCTCTCCTCCCGGGACACCCTGTATATATATTATGACGCTCCCTTTCATCTAACACAATTATCTAATATTTGTAATGTTAGATAAAATGTTACTTACCCGTGATATTACTTTATCTGGGCGCCAGAACAAATCCCAGATACAAATGACACGGTTTCAGCTTAGCTCAGCGCATGGAGAGACTCTTTCTCAGGATTCGTTCAGTGATTGTGGTTTTCAAGGGGAATTGTTACAAATACACTTTAATATTTGCTTGATTATTTAATTAACGTTTTAATCAATTACTTTTAAACTTGAAAATGCTAATGGTAGGACTTAATTCTACCCTAACACTTATAATTACTGAGTGAGTGTGAAAAGTAATGATTAAGACGTTCAAACGACCTATGGTTCTTATCTGGTTTAATTAAGAGATTGCTATCTCCCAAACCAGTGCTAAAGAACAGGTCTGCAATAATTTGCATGTCCAATACTACACCCCACTTTCCATTCAACACTCCTATTCTATGTTAGAGCTAATCTTATAATTAAAATACAAAGTGTGAAATGCTTAGTGTCTTTTAAAAATTGTTTATTGCTTTTATTATTTATTTAGTGCTTATTTCATTGATCAATGAATCTATTTCTTACTGTTTGATGCGTTGACCGAAGATAGGAATCCGTAGGGGTCCTCCTTTTGATGGTGTTGCACAGAAGAATTGATGTTGATCAATGCTGTAGCAGATGCCCTGGCAATTACAGATGCTGTAGTCTTCTGTCGCACAGGTCCTTCACGGCTGATGCTTAATTAATTAATTAACGTTGTTTTACGCAGCGAGAGTTATTGAACGGTATTAATTCATCTTCACTGCGGACTACTTCTCGAATTTGATCTTAATTACACTTTTGCGTGATTGAAAAATTTCTTTACGTAAATTATACATGTCTAGCGCATTGAAGATCCGAATGAAGAGTGATGCTACCCCTCGCTTTGAGTTGGCGTCAGTTTTAAATACGGGATGCTGATTGGTTGTTCAAATAAATCATGCGTTTTTCCAGTTTCGACAATCTCGAACAGGTCGACAAAACACCCCTTGACAGGTTTGAAACTGCAGAGAATTTCTAGTTAAAATCGTACTTCCTGTGTTTGCAGCAAATCGATTGATTACAGGTATTTGCAAACGTGTTTTCAAAGATCTGACCACAGAATACTGTTGCTTAGGTCTTTATCTGTGTGTTTGTGTGAAAACACCTAATTCCTACGTAGCATAATTCCCTCGTTATTCCTTTTGGCGTACGTCTTCCGTATAACTTCTTCAATTGTTAATTATATTAACTGAGATTGCGGCTACTTATAAAGCTTCACTTGCTGAATACAACGCTGTTTTCAGAATTGCCGTATATTTATTAGTTTTTAAGTTATCACAGGTTGAACTGATAATTTGTATTGAGTAAAATTTCATGTTCGTACCAGTTGCAGATGTCGCTGTGACGTGGTTAGAGTGAGATGGCTGCGATTGTATGCTCTCTCTCTCTTGCTTACGCTGCTATACTCCCTCCGTCAGACACTTTCATATAACACTCAGATAGGACGCTAATATAAATCGTTATAATATATATTGTAATGTTACATAATATCATGACCACCAGGGTCCAAAACAAACAATAACCAACAATAACAAAGCATAAGAAATACTACATGCAAACTTTAATGTTAATAATAAAGAAAGGTAGGAATTGATTTTAAAGGAATAAAGAATACATCTTTAACAAACTGATGAAGATGATTAAAGAAATAATGACAATGACATAGACGAAACATAATTAACTGACAACTAACCCAATAGATTAGGTAAAAATGAGGAACCAAAGACAGAGAGAAGAAACTATAAGTTGAGTAAAGAAGAATACTACAAAACCCAACTAGATACAAAAACAGGAAGAAATAATATATGTCCTACACTAAACAAGAGAAGAATTAAGACAAGATGAATGGATCATAACAAGAAAGGCCCAGAGTAATAATGAAGCCTGATAAACTAATATAAATAACTATGCTGACAAAGAAAACTTATAAAGTAAATGAATGATATAATGAATAAGAGTCAGGAGAGTGAAATAAAATTAGTCAAAGTATAAATTAACTGTGTATCTGGAAGAATAACTAAAACGAATCGTGTAGACCAGTCTTGTAACAAGAGCAAATGTAGGGATATTACTTATAGAATGATATTAATGAATACTGTTTTAAGAAGGGTGACAGAGACAGAAAAGCATATAATAAACCTAAAGTAATAAATAACCTTATTAATACTATAATAGTCTGAAATGAAAGACATTGAAATCATAATAAAATAAACACACTGTTGTCAACCCAAGATAGGACCCATAACCTCACTCAATGTGAATTATGCACCTCAAATAAAAGAATTAAGTAACTAAATGACAAGTAATCCAATTTCTGTTGGAGGGTAATGAACCTAAATATTAAAAGGGTAATACCAATACAAAAATAATGTGTAGAATAATTAGAACTGTATTGTAATTAGTGTAAATTCAAACAAGAAATTAGACATTCTGAAGTTACCTAACAAATCTTTCAAAAACTTTAACAATAAGGTATAAAAAGGATGAGACATTAGTGTCAATAGAACCAACAAGGTTCACAGTCATTTATATAATGTAAAACAATTGTAATTAGCTTAAAAATCTATCAGGATAATGTAAATTAGACATACTTGTATCTTGAGACCAGATGCAAGAAGTTTTACTGAATTAACAGAAAAAGGTGATATACTATTACCAATCAAATGATGGTAACACCTGAGAATAATTACTATCACTATTTTGTAAAGAAGAATGATCACTAAAATTAAAAATAATTAAGAGTTAAGAGAAAGGATGTAACACCATATAGTGCCTGAACTATAGGTGAATCCAAAGAGTATAATTTAAAGGAATAATTGTATCAAAACCACTAAATGTAATAGCCAGAAGTTGTAATAGTTAATTTAGATAAATAAGTAACAATATTCAGAAGTAATCCAATAGCAATGAACAAACCACTGTTAAAATTAACTTGGGTGATAATAGGCCTAAAAGGAGCCTAGAGACTGATACTAAGTATTATATTGAACAGAGTATCAGACTAAACCAACAGTAGTAAAATCATAAGATAAACAAGACACCAAGTAGTGATTAAAATGTAATCGATATAAACAATGTATTCTAAGATCAATAGCTGAATAAAAAATAAGGCCTAGGTGTGCCAAACACTAAGTATGTCAATAACAAAAATACATAAAAAAGGACATCAATTAAGTCAGACAATGATGACCAGTAGTTGAGGGAAAACTTAAGAATAAGTGTGAAACGTAACTAACTCATAAAATACCACCAATGAATTATATAAACTAAATCTAAAACATAATGCTATCTGTACAGCAAGGTATATACCCAATTTTAGAGTTGTTTTCACACATAACTGATTATAATCTAACTTAAGAGCAGAAAGAGACTGAGTAATAGTAAAAATAATTAGTAGTGAAGTTAAATTGAAAATAATATAAACGTAAGATAGTTTTAAATAAAATTATTGTAATAGGCATAAGTTGTGAAAATAAGAAATGACCAAACATGTACAGAATTATGGCTTGAGGGGTATCTAATTGATCTAAAGAACAATTGCAAATGATTGAGATGATTACATTAGAACTCCCAAGTACCATAAGAAAGTTAAACGCATTTAAAATATTTGTGTAAATTGGAAGAAAATATTTTTCATACTCTCTACATCAAAGACCGACGCCACCGGAAAAAGCCAGTGAGGTGTCATCAAGTTTTCCACCAATCAAATTAATTATAGCAAGGCTTGGCCAAAAAAGAGACGGCGAGCTAAGCGTCATTATTCTTGTACGATCGACTCAGGAAACAAGACGAGAGTTCTCGACGCCAGAAAAGTAAATTAACCTAACCTGTGCATGTAGTGAACGTCATATTTGGGTTAATACAACTCGAAATGTCTAAAAGCATTAATAAAGTTATATAAACGAATTAATCAAGCCTAGTGAAAGTGCGAATACGATTGCTAGTGTACAATCCCAGCAATCGCGGTCATATAAATGAAAAGGGAGTATGGTGAATTAAAATTATTATTATAAATTTAAGAAGTGAACCATAACCTGACAATGTATAGAATTAAGGATATATAATGAATTTTGAAGAGGCATTAATCCTCTTAAAGTCAATTAACAATTAGACTAGGGATAAGAGTGAACGAATATTATTCACTCTAATTATAAAATGATTGTTAACCAATGATAAAAGGACAGTATGCTTTACTTAATCTAATAGGTTAAGTCAGTGTACAACCATTTCATAACCTACTGATATGTTGTTAGAATTAAGAAAAATACCTGAGAAAGGATATCCCATCTAGTAGTCTAACGATAGTTGGATATGCTGAAGACGTTTATAACTTTAGTAAATTAGAATTTTCTTTGTTGACTGATCATTTAGATTTTTAATTAACTTAACTGGCAGTATACCAGACACGCCAGGTCTAACCTAGAATTTGACGCAAGCCGTCTGTTGAAGTTTTATTAATTAATTGAGATTTTAGTTATCCGAGGTGACCACTCTCCTATTAAATAATTATAATTGTTGTGTTGTGTTAACGTTTAGTATCTTGTAAGCTAAAAGAACCCATGTTGATTAAATTTATTGTAAACAAAAATATCGTAGAGTGTTGTATCCACGTATGCAGCTTAACCACCCTGAGATTTTAAGAAGAGTTTTACGAAATGAAAAAGTAATTGTGAAGTTTGACTTTCTTATGTTAATGGTTCAAGGAAATTAATACACAGACTTTAATGAGAAATAAATTATGTTTAAACTAATGATTAGAGTTGGCCCAATTATTTCACGTAGATAGGCATTTGCAGGCTCGGTAGATGACATGCAACGGTTGGCAACATGACGACGCCACGAGTGATTTTCAATTAATTTTGTTTTTAGATGAGCTGATACACTCTACCTGATAACCAGGACGTCACTCAAAGTAAGTACCGTTATCCTAAATTATCTTTGATTCCAGCGAGAACCAATACAACCGAATTATATCTACTAGTGAAGAAGAACCAACCTCTGGCCAATACTCAACATTCAACGAACGATGAACAGTTTAAACAATTACAACTAATCTTGAACACTTTAAACCAACGACTTCATAATAAGTAAAACCGAACCCATATAACACAAAATGAACTTAAACACAAATCAAAAAAACAAAAACTTAAACACAAAAAAACTTAAACATAAACTAAAAAACAAATAAATAATAATTAATAATCGTAATAATACAAATCGACGATTCTAACGTGAGATTCAAAAGGGACGAATTCCATCTACTTACAATATATATATATATATATATATATATATATATATATATATATATATATATTGTAATGCGACAGAATAGTAGCCCCATCCCAAAACTGAAAACCGCTCAATTCAATAGGTAGAATCACCAATACTACCTTATTAAAACCAGATAAAGACGAACAACCCTTACTTACAGAAAAGACTGTACAATATAAAAGATAAGGAAAAAATACAATGCAAATAATAAAATAAATAATTAAAATGTATTATAGCAAGTAAAGAAAATACATACAAACCTTTATGTAAATGAGTGAATGTGAAAGAGTGGGGAATAAAGTTAACACTCCCTATTATTATTTAAATATGTTATAAATACAATAAGTGTCAGTGGAGTGGTGACAAAATAAATGCGGGTGAATTACTTTAAAAAAAAAAGGAAAACCCATAAATAACACCAATAGTGAATTGTGGTGAAGGGTTTCATCTCAGATTGAGATGTTAGTGAAAGCTTTGGTATAAGTAGTTGTATTTGTGTTCTACACCAAAGCCTATAGTTATTAACATTTGTAAACTACATTATAAGTTTGTGTGAGCCTACTGGCAAAATAAGAAAATGTGTATTAGAAACCAGGACCTATGAACAATAATCTATTCATTAGCCAGTAATGCTTGATAAGATTGATAGGATGGAAGAATGGTACACCAAGTAGTTTATAATTATTTGTCATTTTATAAATGTAGAATTTGGCCGTGAAGGCAATACCTCGAAGGTAACATGTTAAAAGATTTTATTCTAATTATATTATTTGTTAATTTATGATTGTAAACTTGTTCATGTAAACACTACTTTAAGTAATAAGTCAAAAGATGTCATTTTTAACTATTGTGAAAACTTGTTAAGGGTCAAGGCTCATGTAATAAGATGTAACTCAGGAAAAAGGGTTCAAAACCAAAAACCTAGGTAATAATAAATGTTATTTAGAATATTTTAATGAAATGCTATTGATGGCCTAGGCCACAAATTCCATACAAGGGAACTAATGTCAGAAATGAGTAGATTAGTAAACCAATGTGATAAAACAGGAAAGGGACAAAATTTATATGATGAAGCTAATTGTTTTAACAGTAATATTACAGATCAGATTAATTTAAGGAATTGTAAAGTGATATAACAAATGTATAAAAAGTATAGGCCCAACATTAGAATTTTTGTAAGGTGAAAAACCACCCTTTATAATTAACCAATGTAAGTAAATGAGGTAGCAAAATGTTCATAATGACATAAAGAAAAGAATGATGTAATTTAAATTTAAGAAAAATTAAAACTGAAAAAGGAGTATTTTTCTTATAGGCAGATGAACATTTAAATCTTGTAAACTGACCACGTGACCTTATGAACTCTCTGTTTTAACCAATCACAGGCCAGTATTGTGAGGGCACGGAACCGTTGAATAGTAAGGCAGGAATATAGAAATATAGTATTGTATTGTTAACTAGTGCAGTGAGCAGATAAGCTCTAATGAAGAAATTTTTAATTAAACCAAAGTAATGTTTTTTGGACCGTTGGCGAAGAAAAATTATAACTAATAGAAGCTACAAATACTGTGGAAGATTGGAAGAGGAAAATATTTAAATCAAAACAACCAATAAATGCAGAACCTTTGAAAATCCTGATTACATACCATGAACACACTTCCATAACGCCTGACTGACGCCAACTCTAATTATCAACCATGCCAGAGGTACGATTACACAACACTACCGTAGGCACTATCTACACTTACAGAATAACATCAGGGATCATTTATTGAAGAAAAATCTTAAAAACTAACACAGTGAACACCGAAACATTTATTTTAAAATAACTTGTGCCAGCACGTTTGTCAAACGCTTTCGGCGGCCATCTGGCCGACAGTCTGGTTACCATAGCAACTAACCATAACGAAATATAGTATTAAGATTTTAAAATTTTACTTACCTTTGTAATGTATTGTATTTTTGTATGTATTTGCTGAATTCAATGACAGTCTAAAAGAACCCTTAAACCCTGAGAATTAATATATGATTATAAATTTGTTATTTGGAACTTGTTAGTGTAAAAGTCGAATTGAGCGCTAGAGTCGACCTGACACATATTTGTTTTCGACACAAGGCGACTGTTCGTTTCTCTGAACAACTTTAATGAAAATAAATATTGTTATTTGGAATCAAAGGAGTTGTCATTGTAGATAATTTGAAGGTTTACAGGACAATTACAGGTAATTCAACAGGAGAGTGAGCAGCGAACGGACCGAAGCATTTGGAAAAAGAACGGGGCGCTCGAGGACAATCGATTGCGGCAACCGATCCGTATTTGACATAAGTGGAGGCAATTTACACTAAATAAAACTCTTCAAAACTCAAAACACATAAAATAAAACCCACAATACACAGTTATATTACAGATTACGTCAACAACGTGGGGCTAAATAAAAATAAAACCCGCAACCGTATTACACTCGTACAAATACACTGTTATATTACAGATGGCGCTTACAACAGTGGGGCGTAATTAAATAAGACGAGCACACAATTGCTCACATCCTATCAACACTCGTAAATAAACAGATATATTACAATATATATATATATATATATATATATATTGTAACGAAGAAACTCGGTCGTGTCTGTAAAATGTGAACCAGTTTTTCATTTATGTGTGTAAAGAGTTAGTGCATTCGTCTCGCACTGGGGTCGTTACATCAATTTTGCGCTAACGATGTCCGTAGCGTTGCGGTAATTACCAGTATAACACGGCAGTAACCTTACCTGTTTATATATGTAGGGGTGTGTTAATCCCGGGTGGCACCAAATTGTTTATTAAAACAATTAAAATTACTTAATAAAGTGTTTTCAGCTATGACGGTCGGGGCGTTCAAATAATTTCCGCTCGTGCTGCCTTCTGAATCGTGTAGGCAGTTGTGCAAATGGCAACTTGAGCGCTGCTCATCAAACCTAGCCTTCGTAAATAAACACAAGTAATATAATGCACTCCCTATGAAATAATAACAACGGTTACTCCCTGTAATAGTGATTTTAATGTTTGATAATTAATATTTTTCAATTTTTTTGACAATTAAAATGTATTAGTTGATTAACAACTTTGCACAGACTTTATACATGAAACAATTATACTCGGGGTGACGAATCGATTCTGGAACGATGTGCTCGCATCAGCATGGCAGCTGAACGTTTTGTTATTACAATTAATTTCGTTCCAAAATCGGTGGATTCTTCTGATTATAAAGCAAAGAATTCCTATGATTACAATAAAAGTATTTTTACCTTACTCTAAGTGTACATAAATAATAAGGTGTGTGTTTAGAATCTGTTCTGTAGTGTCGTTAAATGTGGTTCAAAAGTTCGTATTTTAACAAGAAGTTAGATTTTATGTTAACAAATTTTCAGTGTGTTTATTTTTCTGAAATAATCTTTGAAAGAGAAATATTCGGCTTATAGTGAGATCAATTTACTTTTAGTAAAATTTAGAGTGATTTGGTTTTTGGAAATAAGGTAATTCAATGGTACTTAACACATCAGCATGACTTGGTGTTTTCATTCATTGGATCGGAAGAGGATTGGGCCGTAATAAGTTCAATTTTCATTGATCTTTGGACTTAAGTAGGTCTGGCGTCCTTTTCTTATAATATGTGGTCATAATTTTCTGTTAATTCTCAGTTTTATGGTCCTGGATCTTGAATGGACTGCTCTAATGGTTCGTCAGCTTCTTATCCAGTCATGGTTTTGAACTTTGTTCACTGTTTTACATTATTTTATTAAAAAATTGGTCTTCCAAACTTTGGCTTCTGTCCTGGTAGACTGACGCTTTACGAGTAACGGTATTCAACGGTAATTTCGTCTTCAACGGTGGTTTCTATGGTAACCAAAGAATTCTGATTGGCTGAGATTGATATAAATCCATTGTTATCAAAATTTGAATTCTTTTCAAAATCCTAGTATATCTTCTGACTGCTGTTATTCCTCTATCTTCCTTCCTAATTATTAAATATTGTCACTATAGTATGTATTTCCTTTCATAGATTATTTTGATACCCCACAAGTTTGGGTTAATTTAGGTTTTATGTTTTTACAACTATGTTAATACTTATTAATTACATTTCTTTTTGTATTCAAATGCTTATTATAATATTTTGTCTTAAAAATGATTTACAATTTATCCTTGGTGAGTCATTCGCCTCGGATTTGTTAATTTCTTAGTTTACTTATTACAATTTGTAGTTGTTTGTTTTTGACAGTTAGGCATTTTCCTAGGCCTAAGTAGCCATTATGGTATTTGACTTATTCCATTTAAATTACATTTCTTTTTAGCCTAATGGGTTTTATTTTGTTTTTATAATTGGTTGTATCATTTATTGTTGTGTTTTGGGTCTGTTTATGTGTTATTATTATGTCAGTATTATTTTGTACATAATGGTTTACTATTTGGTTTCCTCGTTTTCTAGTCATACATTTCTTAACTTTTTTACTTATTTAATTTGCCAATAATAACAATGTGGCTATTATTTACTAGTTTTTGATCTTATTAAATACAACATTTAGGCCTATGGTCTGTATAACTCTATCAGCCATATCCAATTCATAAACTTGCTTGAATAATTATTTAACTATTATTTGCTAATCTTTGTTTACAATTCATCTTATTTTATATTATTTTTTAGTGTGATAAACAACATCACTTTTATGAACTTATTAACGATCCCTCATAACATGGGTGTTTATGAATTTATTTTTAACTCCTTAATTTTTTAACAATCTTTACTTTCCCTCCATGTTAACACTACCTGGTTTTCCCTTCAGGGCATTCTCCCTTTTAATCATAATTGTATTTACTTAAATTTAATAATAACATTCTTTCTTAATTAGTTACTGTCTTATCAGTTTATACTGTTATTCTTAATTACTAATATACTTCACTTTTTATCATTTAGTGTTTCCTTTGGATTTATTAATTGTTAATGATTTTATCATTCACTATTTTTCACTACATTACCATTCTTTATTTTACACTATTTTCATTCAATCATCACCTTCACTATTAAATTATTTATAGTTTATTATAATTTTATTAGTGTACTTTCTTTATCATTACACTTTGGGGTTTTTACACTTTCATTTTGCACTTCCCAAATGTTTTTGTTTTTTAAGTGTTTCTGAATGGGTAATCCCTCTAATTATTATCTCACTACCGTACTATCTCTTTCATTACAATATCTCATTAATAATATTAACAATTTTATGTCCTTACATTCCTATCATTACATCTAATTCTAAATTGTGGGTTAGTTTGCTTTTTATATTTATATTTAACATTGTTTAATTGGGTTTCTTTCAATTCCATTAGTATTGTCCATTAATGGATAATAACATTTACTTTTTTTCTCATAGGTTAATTATTGGTCTTTTTTCCAATATTACATTTGAGTGCATTATTTCTCTTGCTCATATTCTTTATTACTTGTTTGTGTATCATCATTGGTTTTCATTTTTATTTATTTCCCTTCATCTTGGGTTTGTTTCTTTTTCGTTTCCCTCCTTCTTCATTTTCGTTGTATTTGTTTAATACTTTGGTTTTCCACCTTCTCCTTTTGGTGTGGTTAATCACTTTCTTCTCTTCTTTGTTTTTATTCTTGTTTGTTTGTTTCTTGTGGTTCCCTTCTTCTTTTGTTTCCTTTTGTTGGGTCAATCACTTGGGTTGGGTCATGTTGTCGTTTGTCGAGTCATTGTCTTTATATTTTATTTATATTAAGCATTTTATTTAATATGAAGTATTATTTTATATTTAGAATCATTTTTGTCATCCCTGGTATTGGGTTGGCTTATTTGTGTTGTAACAATATATATATTATTACCTCACGTTTTCATAAATATTTAATTATTTGTGGTTTTGAAATTTAATTATCTTATTAATTATGAATCATGGTATGTTTAATCATGGTATACAAGTCTCTCGTTGTGGATGCCAATTTTGATAAATATAGTTTTATCATAAATAAAATTGATTTAAATTATTTATTAAAAGTTTGGTTTATTTAAAAGCACTGTAATTAATCTTGGGCGCCAGTTTGTAATGTAAACAATGATGAACAGGGGCGGCTTAAAGCCCGTGCGACTGCACGGGGCGCCGATGTTGGGGGGGCGCCAAAATGGGTTATTATAAAAAATCTAATGCGAACGCCGAACCTGATGCGACGTTTATCAATTGCGATACGGATGAAAAAAAATATTATTGTACCAAAAAAAACCTTAAAAAATTAAGGATTACATTAAAATGCCTTGAAGTATGCGCAGAACAAATAATGATCTCAAACACAAACACAAATGATCCAGTTCAACCGCTCCCTTCCTACCACATAACCAACTGCCGCGCGCCACCTCCCCTCCCCCCTTAAACAAGACATTTGGACTCGACCAGGACGCCATCACTGGCACTGCAAAACAAAGCGTGATTCACCTGTCAGTCCGAATCGGATCACAGGGGCGGTCAGGGTCTGTTCATACTGTGTGTGTTAGATGTTAGAAGCCCATGTGTGTAAAGTCAATTTACTTAAGTGCGGAGTTAGTGAAATATTAGTGTGAAACACATTTAAACATAAAACATGTCAGATAAAAAGAAACACTCTGGGTCATACTACAGGAAAAGAAGAACAAAACAAAGTCTTGATGAAGAAAACCAAGCGGCTGGCTTGAAAAAGTTTTTGTCAGGAAATAAAAGCATTGCTTCGAGTTGTTCTTCTTCAACAATGACAACAGAGCCAGAGCCTGAAGTCATCGAAAAAACCCTGAAGCCAATTTAAACAAAATGGTTTTGAAAACTGAGGCGAATTTAAATGAAATGGGTCTGGAAACTGAGGCAAATGAAAATGAAATGGATTTGGAAGTTTTCGGGAATTCACCAGGACCCTCTTTAAGTGAGGTACGTTTTATTTATTATAAAATTAGACTATTATACTCGTATTAATTTATTAAAAAAATTAGTGGACGAACACTTATTATCCTTAAATTACAAAGAAAAAGCTTATATATGACCTTTTCTCCAACTGCTAGAACCCAGCCAGTGAATTTAAATCCTTTACTAATTCATTCGCCTAGCTGTAGCTTGTTGACAACCGTAACCTGCCAATGCCCTGTTCTGAATAGAACGAAGGAGGCAAAATATTTAGGTGTTTTAATAAGACATTTAATATTTAAATCCTACAAAATAAGCAAATTGAGAAATACTGAAATTTCTAGACTAGTTTATTTTGCATATGCCCAGTCTGTTTTACAATACGGAATATTGATATGGGGTGGTGCATCAAACACTTACTTAAATAAAATATTTATGATCCAGAAACAAATAATAAAGGTTACCTTGGGTAAAAATATGTTTTATCCCAGCAATAATCTTTTCTCGGAATTTAAGGTACAGTAAAGCCCCGATTATCCGCGGAATTGGGTGGCAAGGGCACCGCGGATAGTGAAAATCGCGGATAACCCGAAAAAAGACTAAAAATGAGTTGTAAACACGAAAAAAAATATTTCAGCATAAAAACTATGTTTTATTGTACAAAAAACATAATATGTAAAACTTTTAAAATATGTACAGTACAGCAGAAACCTTTGCTCTACGTCTAAATCACTAAAATAAAGAACAGTAAACAAAAAACAATACTGTACTGTTGACAAAAAGTGTTCAGTTACACCTTTTTAAAAAAATCAGTCACTTGTTTTTGCTTCTTGCTTTGGAAACACCTTTTCTTTATTCTAGATTGTACTTTCCTTAACATGAGTTTTTCTGCTAGATGTGCGTTGTCATCTTGTTCCTCTAAATATTGAAGCAATCCGTCTACGTGCTGCAAAGCAGTTTCGTGTGTCATCCGCGCAAAGCGTCTTCTTCACTTTCACTTTGTTCTTCTTCGTTCTCGTTCACTCCCATTGCTTTGTTCGTTATCTCTACGTCAGTCAGTCGTTCAAACCCCGGTTCACTTGCGTCGCATTCCAGCCACTCTTCTATGTTCTCTTCGTCGACATTCTCACCTCCCGGAACGGATGTCACTAGGTCAACAAGTGTAGCGGTCAGCATGACTTCATTCTCTTCTTCACAAATGTTTTGGTTGACATTTGTTTCGATACTCGGAAAGAGTTTTCTCCTTGATTTAACAAGGGTTGAAGGTTTGATGTAATCCCATGCAGACGCAATATCGTAAATGCTATCCAAAATTGTATAATTCTTCCAAAATTCTTTGAGATCGCAGCCTTCTTCGATTTTTGACAGTAACAACTTTGTTCTGTATGTTCTCTTCATGGTTGCAATGACTCCCTGGTCCATAGGTTGTACCAGCGCAGTAACATTTGGGGGCAAAAACTTTGCGAAGATTTGTCCGTCAGAAGATTTAAGCACACATGTAGCTGGGTGTGAAGGCGTGTTGTCAATTAACAAAACAGCCTTCTTTGGCAAATTTTTGAGTCAAGATGTTTACGTACTTGAGGCACAAAAATGTTTTCAAACCATTCTTGAAAAATCTGCTGGTTCATCCAACCTTTTTTTTGGTTGAAATAATCAGCTGGTAAATTTTCTGCTCTTGTCCCCTTAAAAGACCTCGGTTTCTTAGATTTACCGATTACAAGAAGCCTAAGTTTGTGATTACCCGCAGCGTTGCTGCATGGCAAGATTGTAATTCTTTCCTTGCTACTTTTGTGACCTGCCGCTTGATGTTCACTTTCAAATGCTAAAGTACGAGTGGGAAGACACTTCCAAAAAAGCCCTGATTCATCAGCGTTATAAATTTGTTCATATGACAGATCTTCAGACAACACAAACTCTTCAAAATCACGTTGAAAATCATCAGCTGCTTGTTGATCACTACTCAGCTTCTCTCCATGTAGACCAATCTCTCTAATTCCATGACGTTTCTTAAAACGATGTAAGCAACCGGACGACGCATCAAAATTTCCTTCCAGGCCTAACAAATCAAAAAAGATTTTTGTTTCAGCTGCAATGGTAGGACCAGACACGGGGGTGCCCTCACTTCGCACCTGAGCTAACCATTCTGCTAATGCCGAGTCAAGTTCATTATAGGTGGATTTCTTCATTGTTTTTCGTTTTTTCATCCCAGAAGCACTGTCCGACACTGATGCAAAGGCTAACATTTTGTCTTTTTGCTTTAAAACGTCTCGCACTGTTGTTTCTCCGATCCCGTAATTCAAACACATCTGCTTCCTTGAAGCGCCATTTTCTATTTTAGAAATCATTTCAAGTTTTTGTGCAATCGTTAACACAACCTTCTTTCGTTTTTCAGCCATTATTAGTTTCAGGAACTAACGAACTGATCACGACTGATCACTAAGCACGCTTACTGACAACTGACACCACTGGCAGACCGAGAGAATATGTACGTAGAGGGGGAAGGTTAGTGAACTTGACCAAAACAAAAGAGCAAGAATCAAAACAAAAATCTGAGAAGGCCTATAGGATTACGATGCACAATAAACCTGTCAGAAATTTTCGACCTTCGCACTGTAGGGCCTATTGTATTTTCCCTGTTGTTGGCTTGGATTAAAATTGGTTTTTTTGAGGTTCGTAATTAAACAAATTTTTCGCGGCACTCGCGGATAATCCGCACTAATGATTTTTACTAACAATAAAACAATTCTATATAAAAAATTTATTACTCTTCATTAATAAAAATAAAAACCTTTTTGTTGCTCGAACATTATCTTACAACATACGACAACCGGGCTTTGAAACTTATAAAAGAAATTTAATATCGAAATATATCTGCATGTAGAAGACAATTCATATATACTTCCAATAAATTAATAAACTTAATACCAAATGAATTTATTCATACACTACTTACGACTAATCTAAGAAAAGAACTGGATAAATGGATTGTAATAAATAATAACTTATTAATATTTTAATCACTAAGTATTTTAAAGTTTTCCTACTCTGAAATTCTGGTGACAATATACTTATCAAAGTCTTCAGTTTAACCTGTACACATTGTGGTAGCATTTCCATTATTGGGTGTCTTTATTTGCATTTTATTTTGTTTTTCCATTATACATTTTTCTTAAAGGTACTTTTCTTTTACGTATATCATTTATATATCAGGCTTTTTTTCTTTATTTATTGTATTATATTTTTTGTAAGAATGTGATATTCTACATATAAAAACTATATTGTAACTCATACCCACGCGCAGACTACGGTCTTTGTGGGTATTTCTCATCGCCATATTTTATGTATATATTACTATTTTTCAAGCAGAATGATCACTGTTGCACACCACTATATAAAAATTATCCCAATTAGCGCTTTCAAGTTTCACAGCTCATCGTCAGATCGGAACAGACAGAAATTATGTGAAAACAAACCCTTCACCCCTCTCACCCCACCCTGCTCACACACAACAAGCTAAAATATAAATGACCCTTCCCCACCCCCTAAACCCTGTCCCACCATCTGTACAGTTATATATTTTTCTAGCAAATTCCTTGTGTTTCAGTGTTGTGTGTGTGTGCATCCTTTTAAACTTACCCTCTGTACTTTACATAATTTTTC
Organism: Magicicada septendecula; assembly: GCA_034769895.1. Classification (NCBI taxonomy): domain Eukaryota; kingdom Metazoa; phylum Arthropoda; class Insecta; order Hemiptera; family Cicadidae; genus Magicicada; species Magicicada septendecula. Next base: position 1,207,218,758 of record CM068367.1, read on the forward strand.
AAATTACTTTCACATAATTTCTGTCTGTTCCGATCTGACAATGAGCTGTGAAGCTTGAAAGCGCTAATCGGGATAATTTTTATATAGTGGTGTGCAAAAATTACTTTCACATAATTTCTGTCTGTTCCGATCTGACAATGAGCTGTGAAGCTTGAAAGCGCTAATCGGGATAATTTTTATATAGTGGTGTGCAACAGTGATCATTCTGCTTGTGATTTCAACCACTAACACAAATTTCTTCATTAAATTACTATTTTTTATATGTATTATGAAACAAGGAGATGAATAAAGATTTTATTTGATTTGATTTGTGTTACTGCACGATTATATTCAACAACTGTGAGCTATTCATATCTATCTTTTTTATTTGTACCTATCATAATGGTATACTTTTGATGTAGCTTCATATGCAATTGTTCGTCATGAAATGCAAAGCAAGTTGTATTTATAACTTATACCCATACTTTTTTTCAGCTTCCTGCAGAAAATGTCCAAATAGGCCTATCACACGACCCTGGTGAATGGCCAGAACATATAACCGACACAGAACGCCAAATGTTGGTTCAACGTGGTCCTCAATAAGTTTATAACATAGATTTCCCAGTAAATGAAGATGGACGAAGATTTAGTGTTAAAAGTTATCAAAGACGTATGTGCAATGGTGAATATGTTTCGCGCACCTGGTTAATTTATTCCACAAAGAAAAACGCTATATTTTGTTTTTGTTGTCGTCTTTTTGGTAAAATCAGGATCTCTCTTTCTTACAAATCAGGCTATTCTGACTGGAGACATATGCATGAACTTTTATCTGAACATGAGAAATCTCCAGGACATATGAAAGCATTTCAAAACTGGGTTGAATTTAGCACAAGGCTACGCCTGGGTGTAACCATAGATTGTGAAAACCAACGTATTATTAAACAAGAAGTTGAACGCTGGAGAGAAGTGTTTAAGAGAATAGTGTTCATGATTGAGTTTTGTGCCGGTGTTTGCCTAACCCGGCGGTCGAAGGTTTTATACAATTTCGTTTACATAAACGCGAGCACAAATGTCGTTTAGTACGCCAATATTTAGACGGCACTGTTGAATCCGACTGCGACATCTCGCGGCGGAATTTTGCTGTGGGCTGGACTGTAAGTGCAACCTCAGTCCGACGGCAGCTATCACAAGGGAATCAACAGACACTCCGACCCGAACAGATTTTATTGCGTAGTTTGTTTCTTCTACACTAATGGCAAGCTAAATTTACGAGACTTCCCGGTAAGTAATTATAGCATCCTATAGTATGCTTCAAAAATAACTAAATTATTTAACGTAAATGTATGCAGCCGAATGCGAAAGAAGTATGTACTTGGTGTGATCGGGCAGTGTGTGTCTTGTAAAAGATTTATTCGATGTTCAGTATATACAGCTCATATCTTTTCTCAATTATTATTATACAAGAGTCACTGTAATTATTTGGTAAAGCATTATGTAAATTTATAAGCTAAAGTCAGTACGTATAGACGGAGTTGAATTGTGCAAGGTAGGCACGTGCATGCAATAGACTGCACGAGTGTTCTTTTTTAAGTAATTGGCAGTTAAAATAAATTGTGAGACCACCCTCAGATGAAACACTATTCATATTTTGTTTGTGTATAACGGTAACTGCATTTAATGTGGTCATTTTTCGGCAAATTGCAATAATTGTGTCACCACGTGGCAAGGCCAACTTGTTCAGTTATGTCGGCGCTGGTTGAAGCAAGTGCAAAGTGACTCTTATTAGACACTCTTTAATTTTATTTTTTTTAATTTAGCGCATTCATTATCACCTTGCAGACTTGATTATTCTTAGGCCATGTTCAAAAAAAAAAAAACAGAAACAGAAACTTTATGCTTTTATCTTGAGTTGGTTGGAAGGCCCGTTCTGAGGTTATTACCTGGAACTAGGGTGCACATTTTTGCGAACAGCATTTCTAATCTTTTGTGAATTCCCAGGGTTCTCGTCCTAGTCGGAGATTCTGGTCTAGGCTGATGTAACTACACCTTCATCAGCCATGAGCCATCACACACACACACACCTGTTCGGAAGAGGGAGTCTGTTGACCAGCCACAAGATGCATCATATGCTCACGATTAAGGTGATATGAACTCTTTTTATTTTGGTTGGCCGGGCCTGAATTACAAATTATTTTTCTTTTGAAACCATGTGCCCACGTTGCTAGACAGTCCGCTCTGGGGTGTGTCAGCTGAACATTCATTATGAACATCATGTGACTTTTATAATTTAACTCCATAAATCTAAGTACTATGTTTGTAATTGTGTGCTGCACTGGGGGAGCGTGCCAGAGTTTTTTTTTTACTCTTAAATATTTTTTTTTGATATATATACAAGAGCCTTAGAGTCATTACACTATTCACTATAAAATTTAAGTAACATGTTAGGGGTTCTGTTCCGGCTGGTTCAGAATGGGTTCATATTTTAATTTCATTTCGGTTTAACATGTAAGGGCTGGGGGGTTTCGTTTTTCAGGCTGTTTTCTGGGGGTAAAAGGGACATAGTTTTTTTTTTAGTCAGGCACATGTTCATTCAGTTTAAGGCAGGTTTGATTCCTGTCACATATGGTCGGGTACATGCTGGCGCGCTTCCACATCTGCTAGGATACAACAGTTGGTTATTATAATATCAATTATACACAGCCATCTGACTTTAAGAGAAAAGAAATTTTATATTTTGTGGGCATATACTGATAATTTTTTGACCTTGTAAAAGCATATTGATGCCACTAATTCTTGTCAGTTGAATTAAATCATTTTCATTAAGGAGCAATTTCCTGATACATGTATCCCTCGGGATTTGTAACACAAAATTAACATTTTAGAAAATCATATCAATTGCTTAAACTCAGGTGATGAGGGTTTTCCCACTTATATACTGTGCAAGAAACTTAAAGATTTTCATATGCTCATAATGGGCCAATTATCAGATGTTATTAATTCATATGGGCAGTCCGGCCTATCTTTATGCTTTATCATCCTTTTGGGGGTTTTTAATTATTTAAATTAATGGAAGTTAATAAATTATGGTGACTGGAAGTTGAACATTTAGGATTGCCGTTCTTGGGGCTTTGCAGAAACACTGCCTGTCGGGCAGGTCGAACATGGGTATTATAAGGGTATTATGAGTCTATGTGTCTTTGTGTTTCTGTATGTGATGTCAATGTTAAGTGTTAGTAAAAAGGGGGGGGAATTTATATAATTTATGGAATGTTGCTTGATAGATATATGTATGTATAGATATTGTCTATTTACACAATTAAGGACATGTGAACACTATTTATTTATTATGTATTTTGTGGTTTATTGCTGATTGCAATGTGATACTTACGTGATTTGTGGGATATTTGCATGTAACGAATTATGGGGGGCAACAATAAAAAAACATTATTGTTAATTAACAGCTGAGTTTAATTGCAAGTCCCGTCATACTGGACCCAGCGCATTTTTGGCTTCTCTAGGCTCTCGCCTAGTTTTAAATAACTAGTGGTTTCTCTTTCCAAAAAAAAAATAAATACAAAAAAAAGTTTTTTTTTATACAGCATAAAAAGGAAAGAGGGGTTACAGTTTCTTGCTTCACAAAACTTAGCATTTCGTGGTAAAACTGAGCCACTCTACTCGAGAGATAACGGAAACTTTTTGAAATTAATGGAGTTTATTGGTAACTTTGATGCAGTAACTGCTGAACACTTAAGGTGGATCACCTCAAAAGAGACTTATGTGCATTATCTTGGAAAAAACATCCAAAATGAAATAATTGAGTTGCTAGGCTCAAAGGTAAAACAGCACATTTTGAAACTAGTTAACGAATGGACGTATTACGCCATTATATTAGATTGCACTTCTGATGTAAGTCTTACTGAACAGTTGTCTTTGGTCTTTCGCTTTGTGAGCTGCAAACCAGGAGAGGAACCGCATATTCATGAGCATTTCTGGGGTTCGTTTCTGTTGTGTCTACGACTGGAGAAGGACTGACAGACACTCTTCTCTCTCAACTCAATGAAATGAATGTACCGCTAAAAAATATGCGCGGTCAGGGCTATGATAATGAGTCCAACATGAAGGGGAAGAACGTGGGTGTTCAAAAAAGAAAATTAGATTTGAACCCTCGTGCATTTTTCGTACCATGCAGTGCACATTCACTCAATCTTGTCGTCAATGATGCTGCTTTATCTTGCACTAAGGCTGTCGACTTTTTTAGCAATTTTCAGGAAATATACAATCTTTTCTCTGCCTCAGTACATAGATGGTCTGTGCTGATGGAACATGTAACATCTTTAACAGTAAAGCCTTTAAGTGCGACTCCATGGGAGAGTCGTATTGACGCTGTCACTCCTCTGAGATATCAAGCTGGAGAAATATACGATGCCTTGTACGCGCTATCAATCGATCCCAGATCTGACGCATTTGCCAAAAACAAAGCTCTGGCTCTAGCTGAAAAAAATCAAAAGTTTCAAGTTTGTGTGCTGTCTTGTTCTTTGGCACACAGTTTTGTTCAGAGTTAACCTGTTAGCAAAATGTTGCAAAGAGAATAAATTGACATTTCAAAGGCAGTTGAGATGATTTCAAAAGTAAAAAGTCATTTTGAGAAAATGCGCACTGAAAAAGGATTTGAAGAGTTACTGGTTGATTCAAGAGAAATCGCCGAAGCACTTGAAATAGATCATAATTTTCCAAATGAACGAAAAGTACGGCCTAGAAAAAAGAAATGTCAATTTGACTACGAGAGTTCTGATGAACCTATTGAAGACCCCAAAAAGGCTTTTAAAAGTAATGTGTATTTCTACGTTTTGGACCGTGCAATTAGTTCATTGGAAGAGCGGTTCTCTCAGCTAAGTCATCACAACAACCTTTTTGGATTTTTGTATAACATCAAAAATCTTGAAGACAATGCCAATTTGTTGAAGAACTGTACAGATCTACAGCTTGGATTAACTGATGCAGATCACTCCGACATAGAGGGATTTCAGCTTAAACAAGAAGTGTACTACTATCTATACTGCCAGATGATAGCACAAAAAGTCCTTTAAATGCACTAAAATATTTATCAGTCAACAACCTCACAGAAAACTTTCCCAACGTCACAATTGCTCTCAGAATTGCTTTGACCCTCCCAGTCAGTGTTGCTTCAGGAGAAAGAAGTTTTTCAAACTGAAACTTATTAAGAATTACTTGCGATCAAGCATGTGCCAGGAGCGTCTTGTTGGGCTTTCTTTAATGTCAATAGAATTTGAAGTTCTTCAAGATATCGATATAGACGTTATAATAAAAGACTTTGCAGAAAAAAACGCAAGAAAAGTCATGTTGTGAGTGTTAAACACAGTGTCAAAGATCAAAGTTAAAGTTGTCATGTAAATACAAGTAGATTATTAATAGAAAGTTATGTGTAATTTAGTCAATATACAAATTTATTCATTTTATGAAAAAATGTATGCAGAATTCTTTAAAACCTGGCTCTTCTTTGACAAACGAAATGCAAATGATTTTAAGCACATACATACATTATTATGATTTTATATTAAAGCGCGGTTTTTAAGCTCCAATAAAAAAAATTGTCTGGTATCTATTTCCTGGAACAATTACAGACCCTTCGGCCAGATAGCCATCCGTAAGTAATCAATAGATAATTGGGGGAGGGGGACCCGGGGGGGGGGCGCCAAGTGACTATCTTGCACGGGTGACATTTTGCTCTTGAGCCGCCCCTGAATATTAATAATGATAGTTCATACACCAGTATCTTCCATTAACATGCTTTTATTGTTCGTTTGATCTCCAGATTATCTTTTTCTGACTTCAATAAACACAACAATTCTCATGATAGAAACTGACTGACCCGGCTAAAGACAATCTCTCGTTTTACAGTTGGTAACATTAGATTTGTTAATGAATGTGAACAGTAGCATTCATTATTATACAATTATTAAATTCTTTCGGTTCTTTTGACCATGATATAGAAATAAAGAAATGTCTGAGATGAACAACAAAATATTACAACACAGTTATAACAATGTAATTATTAAAATAAATATTTATAACTATGGTTGTGAGCAATCATATGTCGGACTAAATCTGTGTGATAATGGAAACAAGTTGGGTTATATTGTTCATTGCAAAGTTTATTATATTAAAAAAAATTATTTAATTTGAATTTAATAAAAAATGAAAATTACTAGTGACAGTGGTTAAATATCGTTATAGTGATATGCCAAGTTCTAAGTGTCTTTTATAATTGAAATGGAATACAAAATTCATAAGTCCGATATGGTATATTAGTGGTTAATTAACACCATACTTGCTTGATAATATGGGTATATTCCTTTACTTATTGCACTTTTATTTGATACTTATTATTCACTACACCACACTGACACACGATTCGAGGTTTTGATAACTATTGTTGACATCACATAACCTCACTCGCACTTTCAGGTTAGAACATATGATCGAATTCAATAGGTTAACCGCGGAAATTCGGTCAGAGGAGCAGCGTTGTGTCTCCTTCGCGTGTTCACTGTTGACTCTCTTCCTACCTTGATCCAATTTTCGCTTTGACCGACAGATGATGAGTTCTGATTAGCTTATTTGACCTAATTTCCGTAATTATTCATTAAAAATAGACGCTTTCCAAAAGGTCTACAAAAGTACTATCAGGTGCTCATACCTGACCAAAATTTTTATAATTTACATAACTTTCTTATACAGTGTCCAATTATAATTTTAAAGCCATTGTATTGGTATCCGCGTCACGGTTATTATTAAATATAATTTGCCTTGACCGTCTTTGTGACTGCTTATTTCTTTCTCCTTGTACTAACGCGTTTCGGATTATTGCAATCCATCATCAGAGTATAATAAAATCAGTCGATTATGACTTCATTGCAAATATTGAAAGTACTTTTATAATTATAATACAATTTTACGATTATAATACTTTTATAAGTACAATATAATCGACTGATTTTATTACACTCTGATGATGGATTGAAATAATCCGAAACGCGTTAGTACAAGGAGAAAGAAATAAGCAGTCACAAAGACGGTCAAGGTAAATTATATTTAATCCAATTATAATTTTGTTAATGCCATTCAATAGCATTTTTTCAAGACAAACATTCTGATATCCGACAAGATATACTTTCGTTCAGGAATATAGAAATACAAATCTTAACAACGGCATTAATTAAGTTATTTACATGAAAAATGTTAATTTTCTATGCTTATTTATATATCTAATATAGAACAATGGTATTTATGTATAAAATATAACCTGTAACATGAATTACAATAATTAATAACAATATAATCTTGAAAAAAATTTTGTTTGACACTCTGAGTCTAACTAAACCTGGGTACACAGACACATTAATTTTTTTTTTTATATTCTTAATATGACTTAATTGTCCTATGATATAACTCATGATAATTGTTCCTCATAACATTATCAATCTTTTATAACAACTCTAATAACAAAATACGTTAATTATTTCTTATAATTAACATACATAGTTTGTGTAGGCATTCTGGCCTAAAGTAGTTATAACATTCTTCTCTTCCTATTTGTTATATTATTTTATTACTGCCAATAAAACTTACTTAACAATTACTGAATAATTTCAAATATCGGGCGCCATCTTGTGATATACCTTTGAACTTACCTTAGGCCAGAATTCGGTTAAGCGAACCAGATGATAGCGGAAAGGGTTATCTGAAATAATTACTATTACTTGAAATGTTTACCAATGTTTACCTTTTATTTACATCTTTAAGTACACAACAAGTGATTCTATAGTGCGAAATACGCACGCTTCTATACACCCAATAGGTGTTACGTCATGAGACGCCTTAAGTCAAAATTCCTTTAAACATTTCATTCCAAAATGATTCCAAAACATAATATTAAGATGTTAAAAAAATATATATATATAAATTTAAGTATAACGTTAATTTTGCACAACCCAGCACTTTTTAATAATATCATCCACTCTCTCTCTCTCTCTCTCTCTCTCTCTCTCTCTGGTACAATTATTATTTTGAGCTCATTTTAATTCATGGTATACCAATTTAGTTTTGTAATTTTACTGACTTTGGTCATTTATAATTTTGAATATTAAAATTTATTTTGAGTATTAAATTTTGATATAAAATTTGTTGTAGCTGGTACTTAGCTGCACTGTTGGGTTAAAGGCATCGAACACCTCGAATCCTTCGATTGCACGTGCAAAAATCTGAACTGTCATATCGTCTTAGGGCCCACGCTCTCTCTTTGTAGCATCCCCCCTCGGATCACACTTTTGCCGGATTTTTTTGGCTGCACGTAAGAAAGTCTGGACTGTCATATCGTCTTAGGACACATGCTCTCTCTTTGTAGCATCCCCCCTCGGATCACACTTTGCCAGATTCTTTGATCGTGAATTTCACTCTGTCGATGACATTAATTCAAAAGTTGTTACGGTACCACAGTTATTAAACCACTTTTGGTGGTGTAAAATTTAAATAACTACACTTAGTGAATACGCCGGCCGTGAATAGCCGGCTGGCTCACTTCACGGTCCGGACGAGAATGGCACAGTTTCACCGCTGCGTATTGCAGAGGTGGGGCAAAACTACGTCACTGGTTCTTTGTTCAGCAGCCCAGCCCAGTCGAATACAAAGCGACTTGCATTCTTTGCGTCTGACGTAAAGATGGGTTGGTCTTGTTTACTACTTATTTGTGACAAACAGTTTTTCGTTACATTTGTAATTTTCCACTGAATTCGACATAAATCCTGTCAACTTAATATTGCGTTGTTGACAATTCTCACCAAAACTTTATAGGGAATACAAAATAAAATTATTATTATTAAAAATTGTTATTAAATAAATACAATAATTATGTTTTTGGAAACATAGGTTTACAAAATTATTATGGTACCAGAATTGTACCGTCACAAAACCCCCTCAATGAAAGATTTTATGCCGAAGCATAAAGACTTTCATTGACACATTCGTACTTCCTAAAGGGATCAGCCAGGATATGTCGCCACAACCCCCTTACTATTTATATGAAAAGAAATACAATAACTCACCCGTGGTCCGATGATGATGACAGTACCTGCATGACCTTACTGGACTTCTCCTTCGAGATCCCAACACCATAAGGCCAGTCAGGCGCGTAACGCTCCTGCTCTGACGCGCTGGCCAGCTCAGGACCGCCGTCAAAACATCACCAAACACTGAAACAATAAATCAAAAATATCAAAATAGTGGCTTGGTATAATACTATATCCCTAACTGATCTGTTTCCCCTTAGCTATGTGCTGGTTTGCGTTAAGAAGCACTGGGTTTGCTTCAACTCAACAAGAATTATATAGAAGTGCCATTCTCTTCATTGACTACCCTTAACATTATAAAATCTTTTCGATTCCCATCGATAATAATTAACCCTTTTCTGTTTTCATAATTAATATAATTATAGAAGAAACACAAATCTTTAAATAAATGAAACATATAATCCAAAGTTTATGGATACAATTACAAATATCTCCCTGTTTGAGTAAGAGGGAGAAAAACATTTTATATAAAAAAAAATTTTACTATTATTATTATTAACAGTTAATTAAACTGGCGCTGTTAATAATATTTACCCCTCTTTCTCCTCCACACACACTATTTCCTATACATACATGTTCAAATTCCTATGCTAATACATAAAACATAATACATAATAATACACTCATCATTGTGTTAATACAGTAATATGGTTAATAACCAATTCACATTTAAGCTTGATTAAAATTTCTTTAAATTTGCGTCTGAAATTACAACATTACTTTTTAATTAATTAATTCTTTTAATTATTTGACTTTTATTAATTAGCCATCAATTATTTATTATAATTATAAAATTTATTTCAAATTTATTATTAATATTCATATTACATTATTATTATTTCATTTCTTATTACCTCTCTACTCTGAATTTTCTACCTAACCTTTCACATTTTTATCCTTGAAATCTGGGTGACTCCTGTATTCACTATGCTTTGACTTATTATATAGGCACTAACATTTATAATCTTACTCACCTTTCTTCTAACTAACAACCTATCATGACACCAATTTCTCAATTATAAACACCTTCACTAATTCCATTTTAAAATCCTATGGCACCGCTCGTCTTTGTATTAAGATGGGTGTTCCCTACCTGGCTATATACATACATAAAATTTTGCCCTTCCAAAATATCGGCAAACACTCCCTTAAACTACGCTATTACCTGCCACAACGCTATACGTTGGCCACTCCTTATCACCTCACCCCCACTACAAAATATCATCAGCAAATATATGTTTAACCTTTACTTTACTCACCTCTACAAACAATCACTAACTACTGTGTCCCTAAAATATCTAATACTCTCTTTGTATTATTTTCTTTAAAATTCTTAGCTATCTAACTCCCATCAACTTTAATTGAATAACTCACCTGCCTTTATTTACACCCAGGCTCTATCCCTTTTTTAAACATTCTACCTTACTGTAATCATTGACAATTGCATTATAAAATTCATCTCTCACCTACTCATAACAGTACATCTCTAACTTCAAATATATATTTATACTTAATCATTTAGAAATCTCATCTTCACTACAGATTAATAAGTTAACTTCATTACACAAACTTTATTTTATACCACATAATTGAGTAATTGACCTTTAATTATTTAATTTACTTAATTAAACTTTCATTATTCATCATTTGTTTAGTCAAACAAAAACATGTTAATTGTTAATTATTAAAACAATTTACTGTTACATACATGGTGTACATAAAATTTACCTGTAATACACAACATCAAAATACATAAATACATTGACATTAACACAATTAAAAATATACAATCCAACTTCATATTTTATCATTGATCAAAATCAGTCCATATGCAGTCCATTTCAAAATCACTGTTCACATATATTAAATGTTCATTACACAATAAAACAATCTATCCTCCATCGTTGAATAACATTCTAATCTTAGGTCGATACAATATATTTTTTATCATATAAACGATATTATTATTATTTATATAATATTTGTTTAAAATTTTATACTCTTCCACAATCTCATTTCCAGAATTAATAGGTTTGTTCTGTAACTTTTTATCATATACCATGACACGATCGGGTATGGTTCTGTCTACCTCAGTATTATCTGTCATAATCATATAAGCCATAGTCATCATAATTATCTACTGCTACACCCGTTACTACCCAAGGTAAGTGCTTGATACCATTATTCTCATCATCTACTATTATTTCTATCTCAATTTTACTATAAGGTTTGTATTCACTATAATCATCCACCATCTCTACTCCTAACCTTTCTACAAATTCTCTGTACTTTCTATTTACTTTAAAAATCTCTATTACTCTCTTTTTCTCTCTCTCAATATATTTCTCACCATAACACCAAGCTACACTCTCTCTCTCCAAATATGCAGGGGTCACTAACTCATAATTACTGCACCACCTATGAGGTGCACAAAAACACCAAGGAACTCTATTTGTAGACCTTTCGTCTCCCAAATATAAATCTAAGGAACATCGTCCTTATTAAAAATACGTGAAGACTTGACTTCACCCCCTACCACAACATCAAAGGAAAATTCTACCCCCTGCATCCTTGTTACAAATATACTTTCTCTCAGCTCTCTCTCTGACTCAACACACACAAACACCTCATTATCACTCCCAATATTCTCATCATCATTTTCTAACACCATATTCTTAATTATATCATTGTTACTACCTGTAAACTCATTATTCAAATTATCACTGTTACTTACTTTCTGATTCTTTATTTGGATTAACCTCTCATCTAACCTTTTAATCACTTTGTCACATTGTTTATCTAAATTATCGTTATTTTTTTAAATTTCAGTCTTTAATTCATCAAATTTGTCATTCAAGTTAGTATATTTAACATTAGAATCAATTTTTTGCTCATCTAACTTCTTGTCTAACTTTAACAGTAATTGCATCATTGCACTAATCTCATCTGGTTTATTTTCATCTTGAGTTGAGATGGGGGTTAATGGAACTGGATTTAATTCAGTGTCTCTGGTTTCACTGATCTGACTAATTGGGTTCAATTTAACGTCCATCTCACTCGTAACTGTTTCTTCTACATCACTTTTACCAGTATTCATTTTGCTTATTTATAATACACGCATGCATATAACCTTATAACATAACCTCATAGAAGATAGGTTATGTTAAAATTATATCTATTATTTCAGATAACTGTCCGCTACTTTCCGTAGGCTTACCCACATAAAATAAAATTTTAAGTAGTGTCCCTGTTCGCGAAAGCCAATGTTATATTATTTTATTACTGCCAATAAAACTTACTTAACAATTACTGAATAATTTCAAATATCGGGCGCCATATTGTGATATACCTTTGAACTTACCTTAGGCGAGAATTCGGTTAAGCGAACCAGATGATAGCGGAAAGGGTTATCTGAAATAATTACTATTACTTGAAATGTTTACCAATGTTTACCTTTTATTTACATCTTTAAGTACACAACAAGTGATTCTATAGTGCGAAATACACACGCTTCTATACACCCAATAGGTGTTACGTCATGAGACGTCTTAAGTCAAAATTCCTTTAAACATTTCATTCCAAAATGATTCCAAAACATAATATTAAGATGTTAAAAATATATATATATATATATATATAATTTGTGATGTTTTCAATTTGTTTCTTCTGCAAGTAGATAATATTGTATATTCTTTTTAACACCTGACGCACGTTTCACTGAAAAATATCAGTATCATCAGAGGTTTCTAAGTGAATTAATAACAATCGTAATAATTCTATTAATATAAAAGTAACGAATAATCGAATTTGTATCGATTTTAACGATAATATATATAAATTTAAGTATAACGTTAATTTTGCACAACCCAGCACTTTTTAATAATATCATCCACTCTTTCTCTCTCTGTCTCTGGTACAATTATTATTTTGAGCTCATTTTAATTCATGGTATACCAATTTAGTTTTGTAATTTTACTGACTTTGGTCATTTATAATTTTGAATATTAAAATTTATTTTGAGTATTAAAATTTGTTGTAGCTGGTACTTAGCTGCACTGTTGGGTTAAAGGCATCGAACACCTCGAATCCTTCGATTGCACGTGCAAAAATCTGAACTGTCACATCGTCTTAGGGCCCACGCTCTCTCTTTGTAGCATCCCCCCTCGGGTCACACTTTTGCCGGATTTTTTTGGCTGCACGTAAGAAAGTCTGGACTGTCACATCCTTTTAGGGCACATGCTCTCTCTTTGTAGCATCCCCCCTCGGATCACACTTTGCCAGATTCTTTGATCGTGAATTTCACTCTGTCGATGACATTAATTCAAAAGTTGTTACGGTACCACAGTTATTAAACCACTTTTGGTGGTGTAAAATTTAAATAACTACACTTAGTGAATACGCCGGCCGTGAATAGCCGGCTGGCTCACTTCACGGTCCGGACGAGAATGACACAGTTTCACCGCTGCGTATTGCAGAGGTGGGGCAAAACTACGTCACTGGTTCTTTGTTCAGCAGCCCAGCCCAGTCGAATACAAAGCGACTTGCATTCTTTGCGTCTGACGTAAACATGGGTTGGTCTTGTTTACTACTTATTTGTGACAAACAGTTTTTTGTTACATTTGTAATTTTCCACTGAATTCAACATAAATCCTGTCAACTTAATATTGCGTTGTTGACAATTCTCACCAAAACTTTATAGGGAATACAAAATAAAATTATTATTATTAAAAATTGTTATTAAATAAAAATACAATAATTATGTTTTTGGAAACATAGGTTTACAAAATTATTATGGTACCAGAATTGTACCGTCACATATTTTAACAATTATTTGCTATAAATAACATAAATGACTTATGTTTTAGACTCTCTGGCCTGGGATAGTGACCCTTAGTTTCATTCTTATATTAAAAATACATGTTCCTTCCTTTTATATGATTATTCTAAAACATCCTACATAACTTACTGAAACTCTGACAACACAGTTTGTCATTTAATATTGTTTTTCTTACTTATACTAAGAGTTCTTAGCTTCAGAATTAGTATTCTGAAAGTCTAGTGCATGTGTATCTAGTTTTATTATTTCTTTTGTTTATACATCTTGGTTAATCATTTTTCCATTACTAGAATATTGTTCTAAGAATACAGATTCCAGTATTATTTATACAATATCGTTTGTTTAATTGGATTTCTTATTGTATACAATTTAGTTAATGACCTAGTATTTTGTTGTTCATGTATCATGGTCATGAGATAGTTTCCTTTGGGACTTATTTTATGTACGGTAAAAACATAACGAAAAAAATAAAGCATTATATAGCCAAAAACATGGAACATTTGTTGATGATTTCAGCTTAGTAGAAACATCAAAAGTATAAATACAGATCTCCAATACGTACCCACAGGCTTGTTATACACACAACATTGCTAAATTACTATTTAAAAAATAATAGCTATACTAAACATTTTATAACTGTGTGAAATGTTTGTATTGTTCCCTTCCTGTTATGTCTAAAGCTTATTTTGTCTTATAAAACTACGTGTAATGTATGTGGCCTTGTATGTAATAACAGGCACTATATGAAATTTAGATTGTGTAGATGTAAGCAAAACTTTTAAAGACTTATATTTTTAATAAAGATCATCCACTATTAACTAGTTTTAAATTACACTCATTAATTATGAGTTTCGTGGTTTTTCTTAATGACTACTGTGGTATAACGGTAAGATCTCTTTTATCTGACATTTTGGTACACACAAACCAAAATATCTGACGAACAAATTACACACCCAATTACTCTCATTAAAGTGACTCTCACACTGTAGTTTTGAACAAATTTTAAATGTATAGGTGTATGATTGATTTGAAATTATCTCTGAAAACAGTCTGAATACTCCGCACCAGTATATTAGCACCCTCTGAAAGTATGGCGCATACATACACAATCATTCAGAGAGAAGGCTAATATTTTCAACTGCGATAGTAGCCATTTTCCTCTCATAAGGCTTCCACTGTTCCCACCTTGTCCCCACTACAGTCTGCATGATTGCTTCATGTCTGATCATTTTAACTGTACATCTATACAAGCATTGTACAGAACATATGATGGGTTACTTTTTTAACTCACACTCCCAGACATGTCCCTAGGATGTCATCACTTTCTATGATGTCATCTTTGGATTATGAGTAATTGTCCTCACCAAGATTAATTATTATTTTATCAATCACACAGTTCTCTTTCTATATACTCTTCAGTGTTAATTAGTTGTACACATCAACTCATCTATACATTTTTCAAAAATTTATACAGAATCCAGTCATGAAACTTAATAAAATCATTAGAATTAAAATTAACATTTCTCTGTGATACAAAATCTTTTAATGATGCCAACACCTATTTCATAATGTTTAGATTCTGGTGTATGGGGGGGGGGGTGCAAAACGTCATGTCCATTTTGTTCTAATATGTGATCAATTTTATACTTTTTTTTTAGGTTTGTGCAACCTAAACCAAGCTGCGTATCTTGGATTTGCAATGCTAAACGGTATGCTGTTTTTTGCTAGCCATTTTTCATTTCATCCTTTCTTCAATTAGATGTCAGATGTTTTTCAGATTGTTAATTATGGTAAGAATATTGTCTAAAATAAAAACACTGTTAGGTAGTAGACCTCTAATTTCTTTTCTAACCACTTTCTAAAATTTTTGTAGTTCTCTTTGTGGTGGTAACCTCCACAGTAAGTTTATTTGATTTCCAAGTCAGATACGCACCATAAATAAAACTGTTTTCTCCAACAGCATGAATTACTATTTGTTTTTCTCCTTTAGTAAATTTTTGGACCATTGCAAAATAATAACGGCTAATGAAGAATATGAAAGAATCACACAATAAGTAATCTAATACATCTAATACATGGAGATGATACAGTAAGGTTTATAAAGAGTAGGATAGCCTGGCTTGAAGACACACAATGAGGATGGAACAACACAAAATTCTAGAATGGAGGAGACCAGTAGAAAGGAGACTGAGAGAAAGGCCAAGAAAGAGTTGGAACGAGGATATTGAAGAGGATCTCAGGAATATGGGGATCCGAAGATGGTGAAGACTTTACAAAAGTTGGTTGGGACACATGTAGTTACTACAGACTCAAAACGTCATTGTTATTTGCTATAAGTAGGGAATTGATCTTAAGTAAGTAAATGTTTTTATATGTAATAAAATATTTTTCATAAACAGGTTATTAACACATTTTTTAACATTTCAATGCAATGCAATGATTTTTCACTTATTGTGTTTAAATTTTGTGTGCACATTTGCAAGCCAAAGAAGGAAGAGGGGAAACGTTTTTCTGGGAATAACCTACATGTGCCATATGCAGCGCTGGATAACAATGGCCTAACTTCTATGTGATTAACTTTTGCAAGAGAATGAGTCATTATGTTTTAGTTTATTCAGTCAAGTGCTTATTATTCATATATCAAGCAGGCACTTCCTAGTACTTTATACTTCTGGCCATGTAACTATGGTGTCAGATTGAACACTTGATAGGTATTATCTTTCACTATTAAAAATTGATGTAGTTTTATGTTCAAGTGACCCTAAGTATAAACAAAAAAAGAATTTGTTTTCCTATTGTCACAGAAAATATTATGTAACACAACTGGCAACTCAATAATACTCCAGAAATTTTTGTAAACAAAGCATTTCACGATGTAGGGTGGGAGTGGATTGCTCATTTCGTAAGTGCTAAACCAGCTACCTTCTTCTGGTGTTGTCTTTTTACATCGGTTCTTATGTTACATGATAGTGTTCTTGTCGTGTCACATACAGTGCTCACCATAATGCAGTTAAAGTGCCTGGTTAGAACCTAACTTAACCTAACTGTAAAATGTTTCTGTTATAGCAAATTAAAAATTTACTGAAACCAATACAATGAAGAGATCAATGAATAATTATTTCTGATCAAAGGAAAGATGATTTTATTTTAAATCCTATTATTTACAATCTGTTGGTTTATTGTAGACTCTACTTTTTACAATCTACAGATTTACTGTAAATTCTATTGTTTACAGTCTACCTTGTAATACAAATCGGATATGTTTAATATTTTCATATGCTAAAATGTTATCATTCAACATACAAATAGTATTCAGTTTCTGAAAGTACCATACTACTTGTCAAGAAATGCTGACACTGTAATACAGACTGTGCAAGTTTATGTCTCTAGAGCTTGCTGTATCCTTTTCCCTTTTGTTACCACATTCTTCTCATCTTTGAGAACACAGTTTACATTATCATTACTGGGCCTAACCAGTAATGTTCCTGGGAACTATAAAATTGTTTCACTATATCATCTGCAAGAGCCACAACACACTGTTACATCCATTAAACAATCATCCTGATACAGATCATAAATTAATATTTGAAGCCCTGACATACATACATGCTAACTAGTATTTATATATTTTTACTCAAAAAGCTTGTGATTGGAATACTGGGAAATACAATTTCTAACAGCGTCAATCACAATTTATTCTGCACTCTCTGAATTGCTCACCATAACTGAAGATAACAGATCCAGGATATGCAAAATATTTGGTGAAGAGTATTTATACAAAGAACAAAATTGAAAGCAGGCCTATTATGTTTTGGTTGAAACTACGAAATCATAAATTTTCTTGTGCACATATTTACATAACAATATTGTACATAACATCTATAACTTATCTACAGAAGTCAGATTAATCTACAAATAACACTATCAAAATCTATAAACAACGTTACTTTATATAATTTACTTCAAGTTAAAAAAAAGTGATCCACAAAGAAAACATTCTAAGGAATTAAAAGTTAGCTCCATCTGTTTAAGTAATATAGAAGTTTGAAAAAATGGTTACGTCTACTACCTATACAAACATCAATTTTTCCTTTAATTGCAGCTTCATGGAGTGGTGTGTAGCTCCAATTATCACGTGTATTTGGATTTGCACCAGCTTCTAATAACAAACGTACTACATCAGCATGCCCAAAAGAACATGCATTGTGTAATGGATGAAGACCTCCATCATCTCTTGCTTGGATAGAGGCTCCAGCGGATAAAAGGAATTCAACCACATCTCTTCTTCCATAACCTGCAATAAAAAACATACTGAGGAGTGTATTCTTGTGTGTTCACATCTGGAAAAAAGAAATGACATAATATTTTTGTTTTTGCAAAACTGACACAACAGTATCCAATAGTAAAAGAATAGCCTTGATACTTCTTAAACATTAAACATGTTCTGGGATACTTGCTATTACAACAGTACTATTTGTAGAACCACTAACTTAATTAACTAACTTAATACTGAAACACATGGAAATAGAAAATCTCAAGGTACTGAAAGAGTAATAGCAAAAATGTTTCTCTGAGAAGAAATTTGGTTACAGACCAATTTCATAAAATAAGGTTATCAGAAATATCCTCACTAATAGAGTTTAATACATAACTTGACTCTTTACAGTAACCTAGATCAAGGAGGATTTAAAAGCAACTACAGCAAAGACACCATATACAAGCAACACACACACACACACACACACACACACACACACACACACACACACACACACACACACACACACACACACACACACACACACACACACACACACACACACACACACACACACACACACACACACACATTTAATTCTTAAAAACAAGTCATTAATAATTGTTAACTGAGTTACCCCAGCCACAGAGAGACAAATTTATAGTAAGGTCCTGAGAGCTGTGAATGAATTGAAATATCTGGGTATAACAAAGAATGGATATGCAAGAAACTGACAAGCAAAAGTTTTTAATTTGTGTGTGCTTCTGAGTCAGAGTATGGAAGTATGAATGATACAAAAACTGAGGACTCCACAGAGAATCATAGAAAGAATTATACTACATATAACAAGGTAAGACAGGACAAAAATTTTATATGAAATAATCATAATAAATATGAAAAGGTTATATGTAAACTATATGCAAGTGGACAGGACATATGGGAAGGTAAGATGATGCCAGATGGCCAAGAAATAAAAAGAAATGAAGATGGTGCTCTACAAGATGAAGGGATGATCTGCTTAAATTCTGTTGTGCAGTGGACTGGACAAGAGTTGGTTCAAAGAAAAATCTCTGTAGAATGACTGGGAAGACATTGACTCAGTAGTGAGCTGACTTTTGATACTAATGACAATGATTGTAGAAAGATGATAAAAAAAATGTTCGTGGCATTAGGTTATTTTATAAAAACCACATAGCCCTACATCAAATATTTTACAATATATTCCCTTCAAAACAGTTTCTTTCATTAGCTAGACATTCTCACCATCCTTCAATATATTTTATAACATTCATGGAACCCAGGTTTTTACAAACCTCTTTCAGACCATGTCACTAGCATCCTTGTATCATTTTTATTTTTAGAGTTGATTTCAAGTCAGGTAACAAGTGAACAACTGACTGGTGGCAAGTCAGGAAAGTGTGAAAGATGTTTGAGGGGGTATGACATTGTGCCATACAAGATAGGCTCCTCTTTTTGACTAGGATGAAGTGATGTGCTGCTACATTTTCTTGAGAAAAAAGAACCTGATACTTTGTTTTTAATTTTCAAACATCTTTTATTTTTTTCCCTGATTGGCTGTGGAAGAAAATGATAAAGGACAACATCCTGCAAATAAAAAAAATTCAACTTTTCCTTTACTTTTATCCACATGAAATTTTGTGACTGAGGATGCAATTTTGATTTCCAATCTGATGACTGGTGTTTCCTATTCTGAAAAAAAAAAAACAAACAAAAAACTGAGTAAGGTATCCTGACAGAATCATTCGTTTCTTTCTGATCTGAAGATAACATTGTTGTTGGAACACTACTTTGACAGAGCTGATGCATTTCAGATAATTGTGGAGAACACTGTGATAAATTCCCACTGATACAAAAACTTCAGATGCTATTTCCTCAACGGACTCACTTTTTGTTACTTGTCATGGCAGAGTGGCATCCACTACAAACATCATTATCAGCACTAACATGGCTCTCACAGAAACACTTGAGCCATTTATACAGTTGTTTTTTATTATGATTCACCAATACTTATTCAAACAATATGAATGTCTCTGATGGTGATTTTTTGAGTAAATATGAAATTTGATATTTATACATTGTTCAGTGACATGTGCTTTTAACTATGCTAATGCCACATGCTCATTAAATTACAGAAACATATACCTATTCTAATGTTGAAGAGAAACAAGGACTGTGCATATTGTGATGTCACTAGTGCTGATGACTTATGAAGAATAATTTCCCTGTCATGACTATTTCAAAGAGAATATTAACTTATTTTACTGATTCTACCTTCTGTATTTACAGTATGTGCATGTGTGCACTTGCTCTACACTTTGACATTTCTGTTGAATATACATAAAGGAATATGGAGAAGATCACAGTCACCAATAAACCAGACAGCCAACACCACCAAAATATACTGAAAAAGCAACATTATATGTCAATAATGTTGCACTGACTGAGGAAGAGAAAACTGACACTACAATCTCACATATATAAAAATATAAATTAGTTGGCAAAAGTATAGGTGTCATTAGGAAAGTAATATCTGTTTGTACAACCACAGCATACGGCAGGCGTGTGCAAACAATATTGAGCCAGTCTTAGTGATCTGTTTACTTTGTGTGCTTCCATTATGTTCCTAACCTTTGTGTTGTTTCTGCACAAGTTAGAATGTTTAGAAAAACTAAGAATGCTGCCACATGGGAAGTGAGGGAAAAATCATTAAAGTGTGTTTAGTGACATATGAATTACCAGTATGGCAATGGTGTTGCAGTTTTAATACAGGAGAGAGACTGTCCTTGATGATGAACAAAACTGTCATCCTTCCATCGTTATGGATCATTTGCTGCATCGTATTGATACATTAATCAAACAGAAATGGCATCTCACACTCGATGAAATTAAGAGTCAAAATTTTTTATTGGTTTCTCACACAATCCATGAAACTCAAGTACCATGAATCCGAATCCATCATTCATGATAAATACTAAAGAATTTGTGCAAGGTGGTACCACACAGTTTTAGTGACGAAAAAAAGAAAACCTGTGTGGGTGCCACGTGTATTTGTTTTGCTGAATTTGATCTGACGATAACCTGTGAAGCTTGAAAGCACTAATCGGAATAAATTTTCTATAGTGGCGTGCAACAGTGATAATTCTGTTTGAGATTATAACCGGGTATCCACAGAAATTCTGTTTTAATTTCCCCTGACTTTCCCTGACCTACTTACAGAAATTTCCCTGACTCACTAAAATGCATAGTACGTTAATTCTTTGAGCATTATATTTTACAAGGAAGAAAAAAGAAAACCCAGCCTCCACCTTCCCCATTGCTGGCCTAATTATCTCTCCACTTTCTTTTTTCTTCCTCTTTTATTTTATTTATTTTTTATTATTTATTTATTGAAAAATACAAATACATTGATGGCATTTTAAAAATAAATATTTCCATTATTACCTAAAGGTAACACTTAGGTAACGTAAGAATGAGAGTATTTTCACTAGAACTTAATAAAATAATATATGAACAAGATAAAATGGACTAATTAATAGAACAACTTACATGGTAACAAATAATTATAATAATCAGCTATAGCTTTCAAAATTGAAAATGAACCAGTCCAACAGGATGAGAATGAAAAAGAAAAATATGCACTCCTTCAAAATTTACTAGTGTGATCTCTTCATGTTCTCCAGAAGTTTTTTCTTTTCCCCAATTTCTACATCCTCCATTTCTCTTTCAAGTTTCAACTTTTTTCTTTTTTCTTCCAACTCTTTCAACTGTAATTCAATTTTCCTTTTCTCTATTTTCTTTTTTTCCTCTTCTGACTGCATTTCTTTTTTCTTTTCCAAATACGATTGATATCTTCTTCTTGAAGATCTGACCGAGGTAAGCATACTTCTGTTGATAGTCACATTCCTCAAACCACCTAGATGCTTTATGCTATCACAAATAACTCTTTGGGACACAAGGGATTCTTCTAGAAGATTTTCAACTAGTAAATGCTTATTGACAGAAAAGCCAGATTCAACTGATGCATTACCATGGGATAAAATGAAACACAGCTTCATTACAGACCAGAGATCTTCATATTTCTTATCTTCTCCTAAAAGGCCGTAGTAAAATTCGTCCAATCCCATGTCATCAGATGTTTTGGAAATGAAATCGTTAGCTTCTTCAGTTAGCAAAGAAAACTGTCGTTTGGCCTTTTCAGCACTTTTATCACATATTCTTCTATGGCTGTGCAGGTTTTCTAGAACAACATCAATCCTTTTTATTGCCAAACTGGGTTTGAGCATTATCATTTTAGGGTCTAAGGCAGTGAGGCCTCGTGCTAAATGTGATTTCAAACTCTCTGAGTTTTTCTATCATGGTGGTAAGGAGATTTTTGAACTCATTTTTAAAAACAAGTTTCTCTTTTTCTGAGCATTTAATCTGTTTCATTAAGCTTTCTGCAGCATAACCAACGTCCACCTTTTCTACTGAAACCAGATTAGCACTGTCTTGCAAGTCCAAGTTCATTAATTTTTGAGTAGCACTTGCTTCAGCTATTTTTTCATATTTTACAAATCTCATCATTAGGTTATTCATAAGTTGTTCAAGTGAAGTAAAGATATAAGGGACCATAGGCTTCTGACTTTGGAACCTTCTTAGGAACGGCTCGACGTCTGACAATATGCTTTTGAAAGCACTTAGTTTTGCCTTAAAAAATGGATTTTTCATAGCTTCTCTAAGGTATTGCAGGTTTTTGTTGTCTTTTTCGTTGTATTCTTTTACAAATTTATCGACATGATCAAATATTTTGAGAGCTTGATCTACACAGCGACCATTTTCCAGCCATCTTACTGCTGTGACTTTAAAGGGAAAGAGGTGCTGGTTGAAATCTCTGAGTATTTTGCTCACCGAGCTGGGCTATCTTTGAAAAGACTGTAGAGAGATCTAAAAAAGTGAAAAAGTTCCCAACCAGTTTTGGAGATCCCAGTCTTCAGGGCTCCATTAACTGTATGCAAACTGCATATGCCAATATCAAGAAGGGACTTTCCCTCTGGATTTAAGACTTGCAAATGGCTCTCGAGTTTTTTCATAAAACTGAGGTTAACATTCGGCCCGTCCATTGAGATTTGCAAAATATTTCCTAAAGGTAAGGAGAGCCCTTGAATAAACCCATCTAACAAGTGATCTGCAGTTGCCCTGCCTAAAAATACACTATTCCAATATCGTGTTGAAACTTTCTGAAGGTTTACTTCCCAAAACCTTACACACAAGTCCATTTGTCCTCTTTGAACAAATTTGTTCAGAGATTCATCAAAACAAACAACATAGTCAGAGCACTGTTTCATGTTATTTTGCAACATTTCTTGAAAATATGGGGCTAACCCATGATTTGTTACATAGGAAGCCTTAGTCTTGCCCATAGAAAAGCTCCGAGCGATTTTACTGTCTAGAAGCATATTTTTGAAGGCTGCAGAGGTTTCATCACAAGAGTTTAGAGACATTTTCCCAGTGATGACGTGGAGAGTCCATATTGCTTCGGCTGACGTAACATCATCTTCATTCACACTGAAACTCTTTAAACTTGTTTGACTTGTTCCTGGCACTACTAATAATTCTTTTGTAGCTGAAGTTGAAGGTGTTGGTTGCACATCTTTTACTGGAGATGGAGTAGTAAAAAAAGAAATTGCCGGCTGGGAAGCCTTTGCTCTCATGTTTTTTACATGAGTTGGTCCCTTAGCATGAGAAACAATTGCTTATTTCCCCATATTGCTTAGTTTAAAAGATTTGAGACACACTTGACAATAAGCCGAATTTGCATCACTAACCACCAAGTCCAACCAACCACTAAATTCCGGAAACACTTTACTGTCCAGCCAAAGTTTACTAAACAAACATTTCTTGTTAGCCATTGTAATGAGTTTAAGTCAGCAGCCTAAAAAAACTGAAAATAGAAAAAGAATTAGCTAAATCGGTTGAAAAAAGGACACAAGGGCACAACAAAAAATATATAATTGTTGTGCACTTCTTGTGAAAAATAACTGGAAAAAATGCTACAATAGTCTGGGTTACGGCAGACTAGAGCATTCAAAATTCCACTCAAATCCATCATCGGGGAAGATTTCCCTGACTTTCCAGATTGTTTGTTTATTTCCCTGACTTTCCCTGACCAACTTTTTTTTCCCTGACTTTCCCTGACTTTCCAGAATGTGGACACCCTGTATAACCTCTAAAACAACTTTCTTAATTAAATTTTTGCTGAATTGTTACTTAAAAGGATGGAGATGAGTTTTTAATACATGTCAGAGGATGAAACCTGGGTTCACATGCAATACCAGAGAGTAAATGGCAGTACAGTAGAACCTCGTTAACCCGGACCTCTTTAACCCGGACCAGTTTTGGAAAAAAAAAATTGTTGTTTAGCGTAGTAAATGAAGACTTGTTTTACAGACGATAAATCGCTATTCTCAGTAGGTACATTACTCGAATTCACTTACCAGCGGGCGAGTTCATTGCACTCACCCCACCTGCCAACCCTCTCCTTCCCCTCCCCACGCCTCGCACTTGACATTGACCTAGAAACAACATTCCTCAGTTGCGCTGCAATCTCGGTAGTGTTCGCGTGTTGTCCTAGTGTCACTGTCGAGGTACAGTATCGTTGTGCTGTTTCGTTAGCGCGTTGTTCGCGATGGCAACGAAACGTAAAAACATTGTTGTGACTATGAAAAAAAGGATGGAAGCATTGACAAGAATTGATAAGGGAGAATCGTTAAAGAACATTGCTGCTGAGTTTGGAGTAGGAACATCGACCGTATCTGATTGGAAAAAGAACAGAAAACGCATTGAAGACTTTTGTTTCAAAATGATTTCTAAGGACAGTTTGGATAATCGGTGTACAGCAAAAACTGCTAAACTAGAAACTCTGGATGAAGCATTGTTTGTCTGGTTTTGTGCTGAAAGAGAATGTGGTTTGCCGATTTCTGGACCCATCATCCAACAGAAAGCATTGAGTTTGAACAAACAGTTGCCCCATGGAGACCCGAGTTTTACAGCTAGCCAGGGATGGTTGGACAGACGGAAAAAACGGCATGGAGTGCGTCAACTTACAATCACTGGAGAAAGCTTGTCAGGTGATGTTGAAGCGGCAGAAAAATTTAAAAAAGAGTTTGAAGATTTTATTAAAAAGGAAGAACTGACTGCAGATCAAGTTTACAATGCCGATGAATCCAGTTTATTTTACCGGATGTTGCCGAGTAAAACGCTAGCCTCAAAATTAGGAGATTCAGCGAAAGGGTATAAAAAAGGGAAAGACCGTCTCACCATAATGGCTTGCAGTAATGCGTCAGGAAAGCACAAAATTCCTCTCCTTATAATAGGGAAGTCTAAAAACCCCTGTGCATTGAAAAATGTAAAACGAGGCTCACTGCCTGTCGTTTACAGCTCACAAAAAAGTGCTTGGATGGTTAGTGACATTTTCAAACAATGGTTTTTCGAGAATTTTGTGCCGTCAGTAAAAAAATATTTGAAGAACTGTGGCCTTCCCAACAAGGCAGTTTTGCTGACTGACAATGCGCCTTCGCATCCATCTGTCAATGAACTAGTCAAAGATGACATTTCAGTGAAGTTTTTACCACCTAATGTAACTTCTCTCGTTCAACCGATGGACCAAGGAGTTCTAGAAAAAATAAAAAAAGTGTACAAAAGGCAAATGCTAAGTCAACTGGTAGAGGACGAAGGAGAGCATGGTGTGGTAGAGGTGCTGAAATCTTTTAACGTAAAGACTGTTATTTATATGATTGCGGAAGCTTGGGACCAGGTTGGAAGAGAAACTTTGATAAAGTCATGGAAAAGTTGTGGCCTGGTGTGTGTGACTTGCCAGAAAACAATACAATTGAAGAAGAAGAAAAAACAAGTGTTTATAGACATTTTTAAAAATATCGATGGCTGTTCCGATGTTGATGAAGAAGACATTGACAATTGGTTGCAAACTGACAATGACGGAGGTTATAAAGCGATCACAAGGAAGAATTTATTGCATCATGCAGTGTTACAGAAAATCAAAATGAAGAGGATTCAGGCAGTGCTGATGTACCATCTGTGGTTATGATCCACGCAGACGCAGTAGCAAACATAGATAAATTGATGGTTTATTTCGAGAGTCAAGCCGAAACATCGCCAAACGAGCTTCTAATGCTAAAGCGGATGCAAGATCGCGCTGCTCGTAAGCGATACACAAAACTGAGGCAGCAAAAAGCTCACTGCCTTTTTTACTACCGACAAGTTTGTACCTATATTGTGTACAGTGTAAATACACATTATGTGTTTTTAGGTGAAAGTGTGCCAATAATAATTTTTAAACTCCATTAAAAATTTTTTTGGTAAGTACATGTTCTTTTTTATCGTTTTTCCCTCATTCTCTGGATAACCCGGATTTTCGTTAACTCGGATCGGCCCCGGCCCCAGTTGATCCGGGTTAACGAGGTTCTACTGTATATGGAATGAATCCTTCGACTTCTTGTTCACTTTACACACTGTGGAGCCACATTAATGCTCAAAATATATTGCAAAACATTAAAAAAATGCAATAGGGGCCTTGTTGTCTAGAAACATTTTCTTCTTCAAGGTCTTCTGCTGCTGTGTAAACAAAACATTTGCTTGGAAAATTTAAGTGGGGAAGTTTTCAATACTCTATTTCTCAAAATGACAGACTTTTTGGGATGAAAGCATTTTGAGAGTGATGGAGACTTACAGAAACAGTGATTACTTACCTTGATGAACTAGTGGCAAAAGAATATGAAACGGGAATACAAAACTTAAAAAAGTACGATAAATGCTTAAATATACAAGGTGACTATATAGAAAAGTAGCTTAAGCTTATTTTACATTAAACAAAAGTTTTGCTCACTAATTTTTGTCAATTATTTTTTTATCATCAAACTGGGTACTCGTTTCTGAACAACCCTCATCCTTGTAATAATAAACAATGGAGTTGAAATTCAATTTCACACACTATTTATCAAATGTGAAAAGAGTACATAACCTTTTAAAAACTGAACTATTTTATGAAGAATAATACATCGACCTTATATTGAAACAGGAAAATGTTAGTCAACATATGTATCAGAAACATGGACAGTGAATTGTAGAAGAAAGATACTGACGAGAATGTAGAAAGGCTTATGCTAGGAATAACAAAGAAATACAAAAATAATTAACAGTATATATAAGAAAGCCAGATTAAATGAGATCATTTAGGGAATAAAGAAAAGAAAAACAGAGGCATGGAAGAAATTTGGCTAGACAAATAATACATATTTTTGCATAGAAATCAAAAGCCAAGACACACGTGTTTACAACAACTATTAGCATGGTGGAGAAATGATCTGGTTACTAACCATGCCATCTCTTCAGTGGATCATTTAGTGATGAAGTCAAGAATAACTCTGAAGACAAATGAGCATGAGTACATTATGAACATGCCTTTGTGTGTGTTTTAAAAATCATCTGATACTTAACATTTGTGGCTCTCTCGTTCTGTTGTTATTTTCACAAATTATTTGTATTCACAGATTTTGCAGCTTCTTCCCTATACACTTTATTTGGTTTGTCAAGTACTCTATTTTATTTATCCCCTAAACATGCTCACACCAAACTACCTGCTTTCCTTTATTATCATAAACTTAGTTTTTGACACATACTAGTGTTTCACTGCTCTCTTGGTTTTATTTATACATAATAAATGCACACTTTCCTTGGTCACTATACAGCAATGCCCTACTTTTAACAGTTGACATGTACTAACACTTAACCACTATACATTTTGAATAGTTTTCTTCTTCTGAGTCTTTACACTATGTGTGTAGTAGCTGGATGTTTTCAACATTGTTACTGCGATGTCTCTTTGCAAAACTTTGAATTTCTTGGTCACAAATCCCATTCTCGGATCCTTAGGAGGTTGTTCTTATTTTAAAATCAAAGTTCAGCTATACTTAATACTTTATAGACAACATGTTCCTTAATACTTGTAATTATTAAGTACACAATTATGTGACATTAATTTTTAGATGTACTCACAAATATGGATACTGTAGTGTGTCAACACTAATTTTAAAATTTGTCAAGTTTATTGTAGCTTTTAAACAACTTGTAACATGTTTGCATATTCTCATTTAGTTAATATGAAAACAATGTCGAAGTTATTTAGTCACCCACTACGAAAATTTTATAGTAATTGAAAATCTGTTAGTCGTTAAAAAAAAGTAATTCTTATATAAACCAAGACATAATTTTGGTAAAACGTTAACTTAAAAAGTTTTCGTTTTTGATGAATACAGTAAAGTTTCACAAACACGACCTTCGGTAATTTGATAGTCTGTATTTCTCAACAGCCTCCCTGGGTTGTGGGATAAAGCAACTGGGCATTTGTTGATAGCATAGACAGTTTCTGTAAGTTTAAGCAAAAATTCCATGATTTCACTGAAAAAGAGGGTCTTTTGGGAGAACAAATCTATAATTCTGTCAAAACTGCATTATATTTTCGAATGCTGCCTTCTAAGACCTTGGTTAATGAAAAATCTTCACCCAGTTATAAGAGGAGCAAGGAGAGTCACAATTCTTGAATGGAGAATATAAATAAAAACTCGCACTTATAGAGAAGTCTAAAGTCCATGTGCTTTTAAACATGTCAGAAGATACAATGACACGACGGTATAGTAAGTAGCCAGAGCATGGATGAACGAAGCATTTTTTATAGAGTGACCAACGCCAACTGTTTGTCCCTTCAGTTGAAAAGTTTTTAAAATTAAAAATTTTCCCAGGAAAGCTCTTTTAATCTTAGATAATGCTTCGACACACACACTGACATTGAACACACTCAAGATTGAGACACTAAAGCCATGTTTCTACCTATTAATGTGACTTCCTTATGCCACTCATGGACCAGGGTGTTTTGTCTGCATTGAAGTGAAGATATAGACAAAATTTCATTATCTTTAGTCATAGCCATGGACCACGGCTGTGACACGACTGAGAGGTTTAAAAAATTGATTTGTTGGATGTTGTGGGCTGGGTTGCTGAATTCTGGAGCAAACTTGAGCCAACTAGTTTTATTCATTCTTGGAGAAACCTACTCCACCATTCAGGAAATGAGTTTCCATAAAATAAAAGGGAGACAATTCTGAGTTAACAGACCTCATAAAGAGGGTCCCAAGATGTGAAGAAGCTACAGATGGTGATGTTGGGGAATGGATGGATGTATATGACGCTTAAACAAGAGTGTGTTAGCATCTTTTCTAGAATACACTATTGTTAGCAACCACTTCTTTCTTTGTATTTCAGTTTAGTTTTAAACTATAATGTTTTTAAATTCTTATTTTAATCTGTAATGTGGCTTTTTGTGTTCACTACATAGTTGAAATATACCTATTTTAATCTAATTTACATTTTGTTGACAACTGATACTTATTTACAATCTATAAAATTTATTGTTTGTGATTCCTTGATCATGTCTATATATGATTTTAATTTCTGTTTCTTACAAACTAGGTACTTCAACATTTTACAAATTTCTTTGTAAATAGCTCGTTGAGTTTCTTGCAGGTCTATCATGTAAAATCTTCAAATAAATATACTGCAAGTAGATTTATTTTCACAGAAATTATTCTGTATCTTCAGAGGTTTGTTTGAACAATCTACTTGCATGTATTTATTTGAAGATATTACATTTTACACATTATGATTGAGTTTTGGTTATTTGCACTATTACATACATAATTTTAGGTTAATTATTTCCAGATTTTTATACACATTAACTAATATTACATTATTAATTTTAAATCATTTACTATACTTTCTACTTATAGGCCTACTAGACGTTGCAACTTCATCCAATTTCATAAGGCTGAAAGACTTCTTGTACTTCTCTATAACCTAACCTTTTTCAAACTTTACAATTTTCAACTAATTTAACAAGGTTTATATACTGTAATGTACAAATCATTCAGAATTTTATTATAAAATTTGCCTCCTATAATCAAGTATCGGAAGTTTCTACAAAGTGACAATAGCAAAGAATTTCAAAACAAATTGTTTGTCACTAGATCTGCAAAAAAAAACTGCTTTATATGGTTGTTATGGCTAATTTTAGAGTTCTAAAAAACAATAGTGTATAAAACAAGGCTTTAACAAGTCAGGTGTACCCACTTATGGAAAATTTAGTTAATTTTCAGGAAACAACTGTAGGCTACAAAAATATAACTGTACAAAAACTTAAATATACGAAAATGTATAAAATCTATTTTACAAATTTTCTAAAACTTTCATCCAAAAAACATTTGCACTAGCTCACTTTGTTTAGACCTATTGTATATTGCCAATGCAAAAAATATAACTGCAAATTTCTTGATGGGCTACTCCGAAACAAGAAGCAGGCTCAATTAATCAACCAAGTTCTGTATAACCAACCAACAAGACTGAAACTGACTGGGTTATTGGGGAAACTGGATGTTCGAACTGGAACATTTACTAGTCAAATATATTAATCTTTAGAGCCAAATGCTGTGATGTATTGTATCATAAAATACAGGTCTATCAAGGATTCAAAATATTTAATAATTTTAAAGTGAAAAAAAGAAACTGCTGCGAATCAATGTAGCTCAATAGACAGACAATGTAAGTTGCAATACAAATTCTATAATGATGATGAAGATAATCAACATTGTAACAAAAACATTTTATATGAATAATTGAAACATTTTATATGTGAATAATGCTAACCCCTATTAGTTACTTTCAGTATGTATTTTAAAACAGATAAATGGTAATAATTACCGTTTTCTGTTGAATGTTTTGCTTCTCAACTATGTATCACCTTTCAATATAGTTAAATGCTGCTCATATTTGTGGCAATATACATACTGCGCACGCGCGCGCACACACACGAGCGCACAACAATGTGATGATGTGTAATGAGTTATAAAAAAACATCTCAGGTTGACAACTCACATCTCTGTTGCTGAACGACACAAGCACCTGCTATATGACATTAGCCTACTTGACAGGTACAACATAAAACTCTATTGTATTGAAGTTAATATCTAACGCTTGGCTTTATTTGATCAACAAGTTGTGGGGAGTAACACTATTTCATTTTTTTTTTGCGATGAATTTAATTTTACCCTAGTGACTACAATACTAACCTACATGCAACATAATGTTATTACTAAATTGTAAATGACAACATTGAGGGTGATTACCTGATGAGAAACATTATCAAAACAATTTTATATTATTCAATGTTTTAAATTTTTGGGATATACAGACTTGCTTTGTTATAATGTCATCTGAGGCTTATATAAGATTTTGTGGGGTTGTATGTAACGGAAAGACACTACTGCATTCACTACAAATAAACACAGATTAGGCACTCACCAGCAGCAAAATGTAATGGTGTTGACTTTCTTCCAGCTGTATCCCTTGCATTTACTGTCTGAGGATTTATTAATTTTTTAACTCTATTGATATCTCCGACTTTACATGCTTCGAATAATTCCCTTAATGGATCAGCGGCTAAATTGGGTGAAACGGTCTCATTTGTCACTGAATAAATAGGCCTTCGACTCGTCATATTATGGTTATGGCTACTTGATTCCCCTCATAACAACAACACAATCTGTTTTCATCCTGGACTAATAGGCTTCAAATATTCACTCCAACAACAACACAACTGTGCGAGTTTTTCTTACCTGCCGCTTGGATGACAAGTAACTTATATGGCTTTAAGAGCCTCTGAGTGAAGTTTTAGTGTTATGTTTTTGACAGTTGTTATGATAATTTATCGGGAAGTAATAAACGGCCATGATTTACTTATGTTTTATTCATAACTGACATTCAGCAGACAAAAGAAAAGACAATTTTAAATTTATGCTTACATTAGAACACACACATAAACATTTAATGTGTAAAGATAATACATGTGTGTAGTGAAAGTGAGAGATCGGTCGTTTCACTTCTTTGGATGATATATTATTCAAGCCATATAGTTTTTCATATTAAACGTTTCGTTCTACCACATAAATGAATAATAATGAGTCACTTAAATCGAGGTAAATTTACATCGATATTCAATCGATTACATTTCTTTGGTAAACTTTGTTGATTAATCGATAATCTGAGATAATGCAGTCAGAATGTCAGAATTTGTGTATACTTCAAACTCGTTGCACGTGACGCTGGGATGTATTTGAATTTTCCCGTGAAGTTCAAGTGATTCACAAGGTTTACTTACTGAGTTTCTATGTGTAAAGTTTGTAAGACAGATTTTCATTCATTCAGCAGACATTTAGAAAATAAAATGAAGCCCAAGACTTTTTCAATGCCTTATACTTCATATGCTAAGTGAGTACTGATAATTTGGGTACAATGTTAATTTTGTTAATGGAGGCAGAAATAATACTATCTTAAAATAAGATTTTCCATGAAATTTGTGTCATGAAATTGCAGGAATTCGAAGTACCTATTCAGAACTTCAGTGTTTTCAGACGAATTTGAATTTTCCAATTCAGAACTAAATACACGAATATTTCATACCACTTTAAAATATTGAAAATATTATTATATGGCATATGTTAAAGCCATATGCGTACTAGTTAACTTACACTACCTGTTTCCATGTAGCTATCAAGGTTATAAAATCGTTTTTTTTTTCATTTGGCTGTATTGTAGCATAAATTATAGTGGTGGCAAAATGTTATTTGTCCTAAAAAAAATTGAACAACGATGCATAAAAATTACAGTTGAGATAACTTAGAAACTAATTTTTTACATGTGTGTATGTAAACCATAATACCATTTTTGCTAACCATAAGAATTGTATATTAAAAATATATAAATATTTTAAGTAACTACTCCAACATTGCTTGTTCTTTCTCATTTTATTTTTTTAGATATACTTGTTTTTGTAAACTGCAGTATGTTTCATAAAGGCAATTTAAAATTGAATTTATTCTCACGTAGGCTTCTGTGACCGGTGTCCATTATGTTTTTGAAGTCTTCTTCCAGTATGAACTTGTCTTAAGTGTCTTGTACGATGTTTCACTCATGTTAAAATTGAATTTGTTGCATACCAAACATACCTAACCTTTCTTGTTTTTATTTACATCTCTTTTCAACCCTGGCAAAAATAAATGTGTTTTTGATATGTCTGTATATTGGATTTGGTTTATTGGATAAGTATTCTATGGTAGCTTTTGTTATAATGTAACGATACTTTGCTTTATATGGAGGAAGCATGTTTTTTTCATAAAGTATGAAAAGGCATATTTTTCATTACTTTAATTTATTTGTGGCTCATACCATATAGAGTATAGACTGTAGACTATAGTATGCCTTGGTGTGGTTTCAGAGGTATACAGAATAGTATACCTCTACTACTGTGTATAGAGTAGTATACAGAGGTATAGTATGCTATGGCTCGGTGTCATTGGAAATCGTGTTGAATTATTTGATTTTCAGGAAGTTCATTTAGAAGTACTGTATTCGTTTTTTCTGGTTTGGGTTACTGTAGTAATTACAAATCAAACAGAATTATTACTGTTGCACAGCACTCTAGAAAAATTATTCCGATTAGCACTTTCAAGCTTCACAGCTCATCAGATCGGAAAACAATTTTTTTTTTCTTTTTCCGATCTGACGAGCTGTGAAGCTTGAAAATGCTAATCAGAATAATTTTTCTATAGTGGTGTGCAACAGTGATAATTATCTTTGTGATTATAACCACTAACACAACTGTCTTAATTAAATAATTAAAAAATCAGTATGACACACTCAGAATGTTATTTAGCCTGTCTAGGGCTACTTGTTTCCTTCATAATAGCAGTGCAATCTGTCTTCATCCTGTACTAATTAGGGTTGAAATAGTCACTGCAGCACAACACAGCTGTGTAACTTCTCGCTGCTGCTTAATATAAAATAAATTACAGAAAACGGTGTGGTATGTGTCTTTTAAGTGGACCAACTAATTATTCAAATGTTTGGGAGGAGCTAATGTCCTGAAGGACTTTAGACTTTTTACCAAGATTTCACGCAACAGTTATGCTGATGTAACATGTAATAGTAATAAATATACTTTATATAATAAATATAATTATTTCACTACGACTCGGAACACAAAACTTTTTATGGGTAAAAACGTAAAAGTTTTACCTTATAACCTGAACCAGTTTTCACTTTTAAAAAGCTTCTTCAGAGGTAGCACTGTCCGTCTTGTTGTTGGGGACAGAATCGATTTTCGAAAGATCGATGTTGTGTGTGTATGGGGTGTGATATGTTCGAATAATGCATGTGATTTGAATTGTGTCTGTTCGTTTAGATGTTGTTTTTATTTGTTTTCGTGTGTTTGTATATTTCCAATTGTTTAGAATGTCTAGTTTTCGGCCTTACAAACACACCTTGTGGTATATTTCCAATTGTTTAGAGTGTCTAGTTTTCGGCCTTACAAACACACG
Organism: Magicicada septendecula; assembly: GCA_034769895.1. Taxonomy (NCBI): domain Eukaryota; kingdom Metazoa; phylum Arthropoda; class Insecta; order Hemiptera; family Cicadidae; genus Magicicada; species Magicicada septendecula. The sequence goes on from CM068367.1 coordinate 1,207,253,477, forward strand.
AAAACAAATAAAAACGACATCCTAAACGAACAGACACAATTCAAATCACATGCATTATCGAACATATCACACCCCATAGACACAACATCGATCTTTCGAAAATCGATTCTGTCGCAACAACAAGACGGACAGTGCTACCAGCGGCAACCTCTGAAGAAGCTTTTTAAAAGTGAAAACCAGTTCAGGTTATAAGGTAAAACGTTTACGTTTTTACCCATAAAAAGTTTTGTGTTCCGAAAAACCAATTATATTATATAAGTTATATTAGTTAAGTATATTTATATTAGTTATAATGGACAACAAAATCCAAGAAGTCATATAATAATTAATTGAGAATAAAATGTGTTTAAGTTCAAAAAACTATGTATGGCCATTAACCAAATGGGTAATATTCCTGAAGGATTTGGGCTTATTACCAGCTTAGCTGATTCATTATGGCTGTAGCAAGATTAAATTTCACTGTTGAATTGTTGACAAGCTGTTTCTCAATCAGATAAATTTTATATACTTCATGAGATGTTTTCCCCAATAAAATATTTGTTTTTTAACCTTAATTACATTTTGCTGTTGTTTCATTATTATGTTAAGAGTTTCTAGCAGGATTAAACCTTATAAGGATTAGAATTGTTATAGACTAAATCGTTATTTGTGGTGACAAAATATGATGTCATTTGGTTAACACATAAAACATACATTTATTTGTACAATTAAAGTTCACATACAATACTCAACTCAAAGGAAGGTAGGGCATCCCAATTGTGTTACTGTAGAGGACTGCCATTACCGGTATATAAAAGAATTTAACTTTTGTTTTAAACTATACATTTTTCATTTCACAGTTTTTAATTTTCTCTGTGAATAATTTACTTCTAAGACATTATAACTTCTTTGTTTGTAATGAAATGTAATGTTGATTAGAATTGGTTGGTTTTGGTGTGAGCATGTTATTAAAAATTAACCATGTTATCAAATGACTTCTGTAACACAACAGTAGTCCAGTTTAATAACATTTTATGTTTTACTTTTTACATTCTAACTTGACATTTATTTGGTTGCCTTACTTTGAGTTGCATATTGTTTGTGGTTTATAATTACCAATTAATATGTATTATTTTTAAATGTTGTATGTTTTAGAATTGTTGTGTCTGTAGTTAAAGTAAATAACCACTTGTACATTAATCAGTTACACTGTATAAAATGTAAAATGTATTACTGGCTATCATTACAGACAAGTTTTACAATTACAATCACTTAGTTCACCAAATTTGTTGGTGATATTCGACACATCAGTGGTGATGTGTTCAGAGACATAATTAACCTGTAAGTCTTGTTTACTTAGAAATATCTTTTTTCTCAATTCAAAAAGATGCATAAACATTTCTTAAAAAACATGCATTTTATTCTCATTTCCATGTAGTGCAAATCATCTGTTATAATATTGTTATGCCATTACAGAACCTTCTACATGTGTCTTGGCTACCCAGCAGGACCCAGCTGTAATGTTTGTGTGTGTACGTGACACTTAACATGCATCAACAAAGCTATTCCAGACCATACCACTTGGCACACTGTGTTCAAGACCGCAATCAATAACGCTCTAGTGTTTTTAAGAAGTGTTGACGCGTATTATGGATTATTCTGGAATCTCAGCGGGTTATAAATATAAGCATTCAGCGATGCTTAGTTTCAGTATAAGTGGCGATTTATTCAAGTGAGATTCAAAGTATTGTGGCGAAGTGTTATTGTTGTGTGGGACTCTAAAAGTTGACATTATTATTCTGTGTGCACAAATTTTGCTCGGATTATTGTACAAGTTGATTATGAACTGTATTTGTGATTAATTAAAGCTGGTGATTAGTGACTTCATTGGTATCTTGTATTTTGTTTTCTGCTGTACCATACGACAACCAAGGAGACCGTCGTAAGAATATTATAGCTTACCTAGGCATTTTACAGTGTATTACCTAGCGTATTATACCAAGATACTTTCCAAACCAGAGATAAATTATTCCGTTACAAGGAGACAGTTGCTGGCAATCATCCGAGCTTTGGAGCACTTCCATAAATACCTCTATGGGAGGGAGTTTTCACTATGCACTGACCATGCCGCGCTTGCATGGCTGTTGAGATTTAAAAAAACCAGAAGGCCAGTTGGCAAGGTGGCTCGAACGTCTGCAAGAGTACATCTTCAAGGTACAACAACGGCGGAGGCACCTGCATGGTAATACAGATGGCAAATCACAAAGACCGTGCCCGGAAGACTGCCGACATTGCCACAGAAAGGAAGAATAAAGCTCAAGCGAACGTGTTCAAGCCATCACTGTAGATTTCTTGGCAGATGGCTGGACGACAAGATTTTCGACAAGAACAGATGACTGATGAAGACATTGGACCGATCTTGACAGCAAAAGAGGAAGGTCGCCGTGCGGATTGGGAAGATATCTGGCATGGTTCAGAAGTGCTGAAGGGCTACTGGGGACAATGGGAATCTCTTACCTTAGAGATCAGATTGGTGAAAAGGTCAGACTTCTCCGGGTGTGCATCCGTACTGACATGTGTTTTTAACATTTGAGTAATGTGATTTTAACATTTGATGATCTCAACTGTGTGAAGTAATCTGATGATGGAACATATGTTCTGAAATGCATCATTTTAAATATAAAACAAAGTCAAACGATGGATATAAGGCAATTTATTAATTTGCTGAAAAGGGCTTGGGAAAGTGCAGATGGACGAGACGTGGTCGTCCAGTTGATAGTTCCCCAAAGTAAATTGGAGTCTGTTTTGAAGGAGATGCATGATGGAACGTCTGGAGGCCATGTTGGCATTAACAAAACCCTTGACAATATACGGAATTGATTCTATTGGCTTCATCTTCGCCATGACATAGAGGAATGAGTTCGGACATGTGAAATATGTGTTGCAAGCAAGGGCCCACAAACCAGAAGCAGGGGGAAATGAGACAGTATAACGTTGGACTGCCTTTCAAGAGAATTGTCATAGACATTGCTGGACCTTTCCCAGTTACTGACGATGGAAACCAGTACATCATGGTTATAGGTGACTACTTTACGAAATGGGTGGACGCCTATGCAATTCCAAATCAGGAGGTTACGACTGTGGCAAAAGCCACACACAACTTCTGTTGCCATTATGGAGCCCCTATGGAAATCCATACGGATCAAGGGAGGAATTTCAAATCAGGAGTTTAAAGAATTATGCCTTCTACTTGGAATTCGAAAGACCAGGACAACGCCTCTGCATCCTCATTCGGACGGGATGGTTGAGAGATTTAATAGGACACTTGAGCAGCACCTTTCAAAGGTTGTTGATAAGAACCAAACAGACTGGGACCAATGTATACCACTATTCCTCATGGCATATAGATCATCAGTACATGACACAACCGGCATGGCTCCATCAAAATTGGTGTTTTGCCGAGGGATTCGTCTCCCTCGGGACTTGATGTTCGGATCGCCTGAGACTCAGTCCCAAGAGCCACAGAACTATTCCTCGCAATTAGAAAACCAACTGTGAGAAATGAATTGCTTGATAAGAGAACAGCTGAAGATAGCCAGTGATAAGATGAAAACTCGGTATGACATTTGCAGCAATAGTGTGGGTTTCCAAGAAGGAGATCAGGTTTGGTTGTTCAACCTAAAGCACCGTCGTAGTCGCTCACCTAAACTTCAGACTAACTGGGAAGGGCCCTACACTGTAACAAAACGAATCAACGATGTTGTCTATAGGATTCAACAGGAAGGACAGTGAAAGTTGAAGGTCATCCACCTAGATCGCCTGGGTATGTATTAGTTCAGAGATGGTTTGCCAGTTTGGGACGAACAGGCTTAAGAAGGGGGCAGTGTTACGCCATTACAGAACATTCTACATGTTTCTCGGGTATCCCAGCAAAGTCCAGCTGTAATGTTTGTGTGCGTATCTGACACTTAACATGCGAGACAGTGTTACATAATACGGAACAATCTCGTACATTCGATAGTGTTGTTCTACAAGCTTCTCAACTAGCACAACAGTGTGAGTTTCTGCCAAGGCTGTGGTGAATTATCCTCTAGAATTTTGAATTGTTTGTTAAGGACTCCTATAATGGAACCCTGCAGACTATAAATACCAACCCACCGCATAATTTTTCAGGTATTGTAGGGTGATTTACACAGTGCATCTCAAGTGGTGTGTTAGTGAAAAGTGATTATAGTGTGGACTGCTTTATAGTTGACATTATTATTTGTGTGGAGGACAGATTAACTTGAATTATTGTATGAGTATAATCTTGTTGAATAACTTGTTATTACAAACTGTTAATTGTAATAATTAAAACTGGTTATTAGTGATTTCATTGGTGTCTTGTATTTTGTTTTCCACTGTACCATACGATGATCACGGAGACCGTTGTAACAGTATTAAATGAAATGAGACAATGATGTGTAAGTTTGGAAGCGTTTTATAGAAACAAAGAAAAAAATATAAGGTGTGGAAAGTTGGGAGAATATTACCATTTCTGCATGAAGTGAAAAGAGATAAACAAACAGTTCAGGTAGAATGTATTATCATCTGGAAGAGTTTAATAAAATGTTGTATATCGTAGGAGGGAACTCCATGAGAATATACCTAAATATTAATGGGCAGAAGATAAAAGTTTGGATGGTGTACAGATCTAATTGATACTAATTGATTGTGACTAAATTATGAACTGCTAATTAATAAAAATGATCATTTCTGTGACAGACTTGTAACTAATATAAATCGGAAGCAGCCAAGAACTTACAGTTATGAGAAATTTCAACAGTAAAACAAGTGGAAAGGATCATTTCCAAGTAGTAGGGAAGTGTGGGGAGAGAGAGAGAGAGAGTGCTATGTACAGCATTGTTATAGGGCCTGTAATATTTGAAGAGTGTAACCCTAATGCAGGTGTAATTTTATCTTTTACACCCTGATAGTACTCTCACCTTGGTTCAGAACTGTGTATCCTTACAGCCAGATTTGTAGCTGTCCACTGTATATGCTAGTATTTTTGATTTTCACAACCTGCGACCAAGCCAATGATAAGGCTGTATGTTATTCAGATACACATGTTATAACTTTACTTGATACGCCCCGCGTGTTGGGACGCCAAATTTAACTTAATTAAAAGCTCCACATTATTGGATGCGCCAAATATAAAGATCTGAAAACAACTGCACCACGTTGCTGGTGACAAATATAAGGATTTTGTTCCACGTTAAGGCGCCAAATATAAAGTTTTTCAGAGTTGCCCCGTGTGTTCAAATATTACTATTATTGGAATCGAGTAATTACATTGATTTATTGTGTTATAAATTATATTTAGCTATATTTATTATTGAATACTTCCACTCATTTTTATATTTATTGATTATTTACTTGGGCGCCAGAGCAGAAGATCTCAGGATTGTTATGAAATAATAACACTTCGTTCAGATACTAAGATTTATATTGTTATCTTTCTTATTACTTAATACATCTAAGACTTAATCATTAATATCATCTTTATAATTAATAACAACATTTTATTAATATCTCCAGTTTACGGATTCTTCAATCATATTAATCAATTACTATTCAAATGAATACTCAGTAGATTCAAATTTATTCATTTAACACATTTAAATCTTCAGTATTAATCAAAACATATATAAGTATCATACATTCTTAACTGCTATGAACTTCTATAATCTTAAATAGATTCAATTTTTCAACTCCGTTAACATTTCTATAATTATTATAACTTGTTTTCTTACTTTACTATACCATAACTCACCAAAACATGTCATATAGCATAAATTGTAAGATTTAGTATCTGAACTCGTGGGTCTTTTGAGAATGAGATGAGTTAATTTTGAGATGCTAAAATTATGTTAATTTATTGTATTATGAATCATAAATGGTATATTGTTACTTGTTGCTGGATTCCAAATAGAAGAATGACGAACTGCAATCCTGCGTTAAACATCGCACTACACTTTGCACTAATCACACTTGATTAAACTTCCTGTAATTACTGCACTCGCTCGCGTTAGTACTAGACATCGCGCACGTATAAATAAGTATACTCCTTGCTGCAATCTACGCGCACAAGTTAAACATCTTCTGGTCCGTATGAACTATAGCGCACATATAAAACAAACTTCTTGATGACTGTAATTCTTTCTCAACTATTGAACTGAAATGATCTATTGATTTGTACTTAGAGTAATAGTATTAAAATTGCTCACATTGAGTGACACAGGTTTCCCGTGTTTTGCGTGAAATTTAAACTTAGACTTCCCTATTTGTTTGCTTCACTTCCTTTTTTATAGTTTTTCGAGTCCTTCCCTCACTACAACTCTTGTTGATCATACTCCCATTGGCTTGACTTTGAAATATTTGCCGGTAAATTCGAACGTACCCATTCCGGTGCTGTATCTTTTACGTGCTCACTACCGACGCTATCCATGATTGGTTACCAGAGAGCGGGCGATAAACTTACGCGGACGTTCGTTACACTCCCTAAAAAGTGACGCTACCTTCTAAAGTAGTCATACTTATTAGCATGGCATCTATTGTCTGTTGAAGGACACGGTACCGTTAACCTAACGGTATATGGGCATTTTTTGCTAGTTTTACACTACAAAACATTTTATGCTTTTATGACATGTAAGGGTGTCTTAGGTCTATTGTAACATTTTGTTGGCGCCTGCCTGTTGCATAGCCGAGCCTCTTTTGATTCAATTCTCATTTATATTTTACTTACATCTATGTACATTTCAATACTTTATACTATTAAATATTGTTATATTTACTATTGATATTTGATTGATTATTTATGTGTTTATATATATATATATTGAATATATATATATATTCAATCACTTTCTGCTACAGTCCGTTTCTTGATGTATATAATACATTTAATATTTATAAATAAATTTACTTCAAGATATACCTTTTTTCCTTATTAGGAACATGTTTCGGGTACTATCTTGTACCCATCCTCAGCCTTCCGGTTTTTTTGTCTGGTGAAGTACATATGTGTTGTTGGCTGACTATTATTATTGTGGCTTCCTGTTGGCTTCTGGTATTTCAAATTGGTTTTATTGTGTGTGATTGTGGTGTATGTGTTAGTTTTTTGTGTATTTTCAATGTTGATTGCTTTGAATATTGTGTCATGTTTTGTATTGATTTGTATTTGTTCAGGTATTAGTTTGTTTTCTGTTTTATGTTTGTATATTTGTAAATTTTCCCAAATGTTCATAATGGTGCCTTTGTGTGGTATATGTTTTAACATGTACACAAACAACATAACCACAATTCCATATAACCACATTACCAAATTATTAAACAAATTTCAAACACGAAAAAAAACAACTAATGAACACAAACATGAACATATACTTCAATAGACAATGCCAAAAACATAAATTAACACCTAAATACATCAACATAAACACAAACAACAAAAATATGACTGCACAAAAAACTATAAAACAAGCACAAAGGCTATGGATACAAAACGAAATTAATCAATTATACAGTAAGAAAAATAGCATAACACTAGACATATACAAACTACACTTAGAGCTAACAAGTTTATTACATCCAATCACTTGGAATAATAAATACAATAACATAGAAAATAAAATAAGATTTGAAAAAAACAAAAAGACTTATACAATCAACAAAAAACTTAACACATTAAAACAACAAAACAAAAATCAAGAACAAAAAACAAAAATAAACACATTTTACCCTCGAACCATTAACCTTAGCAATACAGAATTTAACAAAAAAGAAACAGAATATTTAAACAATATGTCAAAAACAAACATAACTCAAAATGCAAACAAAAATCTAGAAAATTTAATAGTAGAAACAGAATTTGCCATTAACCTAATAAAAGACAATATACAAGAAGAAAAAAGAACAGAAGCAACACATATAATTAAAAAAATAATCACTAGCGAAATGAAAAACAAAGATAAACAAAAGAAAAACAATAAAACAATAAAAGAAATTAAAAATAAAGTAAAGAACAATAATTTAATAATAACTAAAGCAGACAAAAGTCAAGCAACAGTAATCATTGATAAAGCAGACTACATCAAAAAAACCGAAGACTTCATCAACAATAATAAATGCGTACAACTAGATAAAAACCCAACAGAAAACTATCTTAAACAAACAATAAAACTAATAAAAACAACTAAAACATTTTCAACAATAAAAACACAGACATATATATAAATAATAATCCAGAACCACCTAAAATGAATAGCCTAATAAAAATACACAAATTAAACAACCCAATACGTCCATTAATCAATTTCAAAAAAGCTCCTACATACAAAATAGCAAAAATAATAGCACAAAAACTAAAAAGTAACCATCTAACAAATAACCATCATAACATAAAAAATACATACGAATTAATAGACAAACTAAAAATAATAAATATAAATGAAAATACATTTTTCATATCATATGACATAACAAACATGTACACCAACATCCCAGTAGAAGAAACAATTGACATAATAATAAACAAACTTAAAGAACAAAATGAAAACAAACAATATATAACCGAAATAAAAAATAGCCTCCAACTAATACTAAAACAAAATTACTTTGAATTTAATAGCAAAATTTATCAACAGAAAGAAGGTTTAGCAATGGGATCACCAGTATCAAGCATAATAGCAGAAATATTCCTACAACACATAGACACCAAAATACAAAATATCATAAAATCACATGACCCAAATGGCATATGGATAAGATATGTAGATGATGGGCTATATGTATCAAATAACAAAAACACAAATGCAGAGAACATACTGAAACAAATCAATAACATACATCCCAAAATACAATTCACAGAAGAAAAAGAAAAACATAACAAAATCAACTATTTAGACATAACCATCACAAGATACAACAACCACATACAATATGCAATATATAGAAAACCAACTTCCACTAACATCATTATACCTAACCATTCTGACCACCCACCACAACATAAAATGGCAGCATTTTATTCGCTATTTAACAGAATGTACAAAATTCCCCTAAACAAACAAGAAACTGACAAAGAAAGAAATATAATATACCAAATTGGTTATGAAAATGGATACAATAAAAATACTATGATCAAAATAGAAAATAAAATCAAATACAAAATAAAAACTCAACAATTAAGAATTAATCAAACTGAACAACACATAAATAATAACAACAACAAAAAATGGGCCACATTCACATATATAAATAATAAAATGACAAAACTAACAAAACTATTTAAAAACACAGATATAAAAATAGCATACAAAACTAATAAAAATAAATTACAAAATCTAAATAGCTCACACAACAAAGATAATACAACAACTAACGGCATATACAAAATTGAATGCCAAGATTGCAATAAATGTTACATAGGACAAACAAAAAAACAACTGAAAAAACGTTATTTTGAACACCTAAATGCATACAAAAAACCAGAAATATATAAATCCAATTTAGCCACACATGCAATAAACACAGGACATGAATTCCCAGACATAACCAATGTAACACTAATAAAACATATACCACACAAAGGCACCATAATGAACATTTGGGAAAATTTACAAATATACAAACATAAAACAGAAAACAAACTAATACCTGAACAAATACAAATCAATACAAAACATGACACAATATTCAAAGCAATCAACATTGAAAATACACAAAAAACTAACACATACACCACAGTTACACACAATAAAACCAATTTGAAATACCAGAAGCCAACAGGAAGCCACAATAATAATAGTCAGCCAACAACACATATGTACTTCACCAGACAAAAAAACCGGAAGGCTGAGGATGGGTACAAGATAGTACCCGAAACATGTTCCTAATAAGGAAAAAAAGGTATATCTTGAAGTAAATTTATTTATAAATATTAAATGTAATATATATATATATATATATATATATATATATATATATTGCAACAGAACTCAGGATGATAAGATATGCTGTTTATATCAGAGTACATGAATGACAAGCATTTTCTTGTTTAAATTTGTTTTATGTAATATTCTGTTTTTTAGTCATAAGTTTTGTATTTAAAAATTGATAAGCATATATGTTACACCAAACTCTTCATAAAAAATTGTACTATATTGTCATGTAATTTTTGTATGAAATGGTGCGCGTGTGCGGGTGTGATAATCTGCGATCGATATAGCGGCAGTGGTAATTAACCGATTTACATGAAAATTTGACAAGGAATTATTTAAATAAATAACTTCGATTTGTGTATACTCTGAGGTTTGTAATTATTTTAGAAATATGATTTTTTAAGTAAAGCAAAACTCAAGTGTAACTCTTATCAATGATAGGGTAATAATAATTGTAGATAATTTCCATGCAGGACTATGCAAAATTATACAAAGTTTTTCATGAATTTTGTGTATCTGGTTGTTCCATCAATCATGTGACTTGGGCTTGGCCTATCAAATTACACCAAATTCAGTGAGATTCATATGTTGCAGAGCTAGGTTGAACACAGTCTGTCTGTCGACGTTGCTAGGGGAAGTTGTGCCCCGGGTAAAGAGTTATTCTCTTACAAACGTAAAAAGATCTTATATAAAATAAACCATAAACCTTAAAATTCTTAACGAAGTTTTGCGGTAAGAACCAAGAAGGAATAGAGGAATATTTTATATAAAGTAAACTATAAACCTTGTAATTCTTAACGAAGTTTTGCGGTAAGAACCAAGAGGATAAATAATTAAGTAAAATTTAAAATAAAATTCAGTGCTGTGTCGTGTAAGTTAAGATATCCACATAGGGAACTTAAAGACACTACAAGATATCGTGGAAGCAGTTAAACATAACTACGAGACTCTGAAATATCGCCGCTGGAGCTGCTTGCTGTACAAGGACGACGAGACGAAGAGGACACCAGGAAGGAGTGAAGCTGTAGAAGAGGACGACGAGACGGGACCGACGAGACGAGAGGAGGACGTTGCAGCAAACAAGTAAAAGCGATTTATATTGTAACATAACAAAATGTTACCTAACCTAAACGTATACTATCAGATTTAATAAGTACATAACAATAATGTAAATAGGGAATATAGTAATAAGAATAACCAAGAAGAGAGGAATCATGTAGGAAGAAAGAAGCAGAAGTACCACTAGAAACAGTAAACCCAAATACTGTTTGACACTACAACCAGACAACGACTAACACAAACTGATGGACAGAGTAAAGTTACTTTAAGCTGTCAAGCGAGTCAGTGGATAATGTAAACAGAATATGATATATTAATAAAAAGTGAGTCAATAAGAATCTGAATAATGTGAAATCAGAATCAGCATTTGGCTGGGTATTAATTAAATATGATTAGTAATTATTAACGCCAAAAAGCTAAAATTAGCAATGTCCACAAAATGAGAACGAAGCTATATTTCAATCTCAAATATACCTATGACGAGAAAGAAAAAACATTTGTAAGAGGGAACCTTGTACAAATAAGGTACCTCAGCAAATTAACGAATTGTGAAATAATGAAAGCTTTCAAAGGCAGAAATCCGGTATGAGCGGTATGTCTTAACAAGGCCTAGACCAAACAATAATCAGTGAGTTGATTATTGGGAGGTAACATGAGTGTAGATTAAATGCACAGAGCAATTGTTATGCTCAAACATAGCAAAAAACCATTATTAAAATGATATATTTAATAATTCAATTGTTAGTTCGTAGAATAGAGCGAGTTCGTGTAAAACGAAATATCATAGTAGTAAGGATCGTTCATTACCATGTATAAAGATAAGGTTTATCCATAATGTTCAGTAAAATGTCAGTACAGAGTTAATAGTGTTCTCACATAAACGTTTGAGTAATAAAATGCTATGTGAACACAAACAATATTAATCAAAGTGTATAATCGTCGATTCAGGTAAACAGACGACAGTGCGGAGTAGTGTACCTGAACATTGTTTATGTAGCAATGTCAGTAAAAGTGAAATTAACTCGGTATCAAACGATATCAAATTAAAGAAGACAAAATGATCTTTAATTTGATGGTAATATCGCCCCAATCGCAACTGTATTAAGTGTGTGAAAGGTGTTAGCATCATTTACAAAATGTGTTTAAGAAATTTGGTCGTAAATAACAACAATATCGGCAGCTGTCAATCATTTCAGAGTTTGGCGGTTGGAAAACCGTTATTAACGGCTAAAAAGACAATACGTCATATTCATCACACCTGCAAGAGCCAATCACAAAATTAGTTAGTAATTAACATTTTTGCCTAAAGCCGATCGAAGAGTAGGGTATATAAGAGGATGTAACCGATTCTCGACAGACACTTATCAACTTCATCCAGTGCGGAACGTGCGCCCGCCATCTCAACATTTTTAATAACTAATAGCGTCATCACCATAACACGTCAAAGGAAACAATTCGACAACAACCTACAACTACTTCAAATTATTCTACAGAGAACCATAGTGATTATGTGCAGTATTATTTCATTTTTGTGCGGGAAAATAATGAACAGAAGCAATTAAATAATGTTATTTATGATCCATTAAGTTAGAAGCGGATCGAAATTCTCTGTTCTTGTGCGTGTGCAGTGAATAACGATAATCATTATAATCCGATTATCGAGGTGCTAAATGAGTTTTAATTAAATAATTAAAACCAAAAGGTAACAGTGTAACCATTATTTCATTTTACTACGAGCGCCATAACCTGTACGTTTCTATACACTGATCTGTACTGACGCAAACCACAGAAACATTTCAATATTACACCATGTCTCAATTTATTTGATGAATTTGTCATTATTAATTAAGCTGAATGTTAGTTATAAGTGTTCTCAATTTATAAACTTTGTAATTCATAAATCAAGCGTGACGAACGCACAACCTATCAAATAGGTTATTTTTATTTGTTTACTTTATAAGAGTAACGTCAAAAACATTATTGATCAATATTATATCAGAAAATCATTAGCTATTGTGTAGGCATGACTTTCTTTTTCGTGTCTCAAAGAACTCATATCTGAAATTTTAATAATATTAATGTTAAAAATAACAAATATCTGTACTTAGCCAGATTTACCACTTATGCTCTGAGCAGGCCTTATAGGGTATATAAGAACTTATTTACAATTGTACATCATTGTATGTTTTTAATTATATTTGTTTTGAATTCTCTATCAAGGGTATGAATAAAACCCCATTATTAACAGCATAACTCGACTTAATTTATTTCTAACAGATAGTTAAATATTTTATTTAGAAAACTCAAACAACCTTCAGTTGTGTTTAAATATTTTGTAATAGCATTGACATAAAGGTCATAAACAATTATTTTAATTTTTTTTTATTATTAATTGATTCTATTCATGGGTTTTACACGGGATTTTCCCAAAATAAATCCGTGTGGCGCCCACTATCAAACAAGGCAACTTAACCTTGCAACGACGTAGGCGAGCACTGTGAAGAGGTAAGTACATCAGTAGACGCGGTAAGAAATTTAACCGTCGCCAATCGGGAAAGAATCGAGGAACTGAGACAACAATAAATCGTGCAAATACGGGAGGAGATTGAAGTTATTCGCAACCGTCCTATCCAAGGTCAGTATCTGCTGCCAAATGACAACCGCGACGCGATTAATTTTAAAAACTATCGAAGAAACCCTATTGAATTCTTAGCATGTGTTGAAGAAAACTTGGCACGAATCCGAGAGACCAGATGGAACAACATAAGAAGCTTGATAGATGAGTATTTCAAAGAAATATATGATAATTGGTGGATTGCAACACGCCACGAAGTCAACAGTTACGAGGAATTCAAGACTCAATTCCGCGCGAAATATTGGTCAGAGGCTACACAAAACATAGTACGCGATCATATATGCCACGGTAAATACGATGCGAGCAGAGGAGGAACAATGACTTCCTACTTTTTGGGTCAGGTGTGTCTAGCACGAAATTTAGAAACGAAAATACCTGAAGAATGTCTCGTTACAAAACTGTCTTACCACTTTGAGGAGGGTGTCGCTAAGGCACGTCAGTGGGGGCAAATTAAAACTATAGCAGCTATGTCCGCATTGCTCGAGGATCAGGAACATGAAGGGTATTACTGAAGGAGTCGTCGGAGGAATGACCATTTTAATAATATGGGCGGTAACATAAACAATAATAATAATAACAACTCCAGAAATTACCGAAGTAATTTTAATAGTAGTAGCCATCCAAACCAAAATTATAACAACAATAATAATAATAACAATAATAGTAGGCCAAATAACCAAAGTAGTAATAATAACAGTAATAATAACAGTAGCCATAATAATAATAACAACCGGCGACCCAATTATAATAATAACACAAACCGACCATCAAACCAAGGCGGGAATAATCCACCATCACAATATCGCCGAGCCAATTATGTGCAAGCTAATTACGATCCCGGTAGAAGACGATACTACCAGCGACGAAACAGTTTCAGTGGAGACAGAGGAAGTATAAGAGGAGGACGATGGAGGAGTAGCAGCATTGAGGGCGACAGCCGCAACAGCGACTACCGACCATCGTAATGTTTATCCATAATGTTCAGTAAAATGTCAGTACAGAGTTAATAGTGTTCTCACATAAACGTTTGAGTAATAAAATGCTATGTGAACACAAACAATATTAAATCAAAGTGTATAATCGTCGATTCAGGTAAACAGACGACAGTGCGGAGTAGTGTACCTGAACATTGTTTATGTAGCAATGTCAGTAAAAGTGAAATTAACTCGGTATCAAACGATATCAAATTAAAGAAGACAAAATGATCTTTAATTTGATGGTAATATCGCCCCAATCGCAACTGTATTAAGTGCGTGAAAGGTGTTAGCATCATTTACAAAATGTGTTTAAGAAATTTGGTCGTAAATAACAACAATATCGGCAGCTGTCAATCATTTCAGAGTTTGGCGGTTGGAAAACCGTTATTAACGGCTAAAAAGACAATACGTCATATTCATCACACCTGCAAGAGCCAATCACAAAATTAGTTAGTAATTAACATTTTTGCCTAAAGCCGATCGAAGAGTAGGGTATATAAGAGGATGTAACTGATTCTCGACAGACACTTATCAACTTCATCCAGTGCGGAACGTGCACCCGCCATCTCAACATTTTTAATAACTAATAGTGTCATCACCATAACACGTCAACCAAACAATCACCATAACACCAAAGGAAACAATTCGACAACAACCTACAACTACTTCAAATTATTCTACAGAGAACCATAGTGATTATGTGCAGTATTATTTCATTTTTGTGCGGGAAAATAATGAACAGAAGCAATTAAATAATGTTATTTATGATCCATTAAGTTAGAAGCGGATCGAAATTCTCTGTTCTTGTGCGTGTGCAGTGAATAACGATAATCATTATAATCCGATTATCGAGGTGCTAAATGAGTTTTAATTAAATAATTAAAACCAAAAGGTAACAGTGTAACCATTATTTCATTTTACTACGAGCGCCATAACCTGTATGTTTCTATACACTGATCTGTACTGACGCAAACCACAGAAACATTTCAATATTACACCATGTCTCAATTTATTTGATGAATTTGTGATTATTAATTAAGCTGAATGTTAGTTATAAGTGTTCTCAATTTATAAACTTTGTAATTCATAAATCAAGCGTGACGAACGCACAACCTATCAAATAGGTTATTTTTATTTGTTTACTTTATAAGAGTAACGTCAAAAACATTATTGATCAATATTATATCAGAAAATCATTAGCTATTGTGTAGGCATGACTTTCTTTTTTGTGTCTCAAAGAACTCATATCTGAAATTTTAATAATATTAATGTTAAAAATAACAAATATCTGTACTTAGCCAGATTTACCACTTATGCTCTGAGCAGGCCTTATAGGGTATATAAGAACTTATTTACAATTGTACATCATTGTATGTTTTTAATTATATTTGTTTTGAATTCTCTATCAAGGGTATGAATAAAACCCCATTATTAACAGCATAACTCGACTTAATTTATTTCTAACAGATAGTTAAATATTTTATTTAGAAAACTCAAACAACCTTCAGTTGTGTTTAAATATTTTGGAATAGCATTGACATAAAGGTCATAAACAATTATTTTAAATTTTTTTTTTATTAATTGATTCTATTCATGGGTTTTACACGGGATTTTCCCAAAATAAATCCGTGTGGCGCCCACTATCAAACAAGGCAACTTAACCTTGCAACTAAAGTGAGTTGGTGTTTGTAAACTGAGTTGACAGCTTATTGAACTTCTAGAAAACACGACCAGGTACGTGAAAGTATATTATATTTATTCTATTGTCCAGACATTACTAGACGTAACGTACTTAGACTATCAGCCACCCGGAGGAGAAGTTTCACAGCCAGTATCAACAAGACGATCATCATCATCAAGCGACCAACTATTATACTTTACTTTTAAACTTAAGCAAAACTAGTATTTAATTATTATCAACCCAACTATTTTATTTGTTTCATATAAGGGAATTCTTGTCAGACAATTATAATTATACAATTGTAAACACACTTTGAGTAACCTCGAATGTTACATTTTGAATCGCTTTACAAAATTAGTAACCTTCAACAACTACAAACTTCAATATATTCCTAAATAGTATTTTTCACATAACCAATTTTAAACATTAAACCACATCACATTTGTTGTATTACAATATTAATCGAACAATACAAACAATTTAATATACTATCAATACATGACAATTTAAAAAACATTATACATCTTTATAAACAATATTTGTATGTAATAAATAATATTTCATCTCCTCCATAATAGACTTTTATCGATTTCTACACACTCACAATATCCTTATTAGAATAATAAAGTTTGATCCGTTGCATAAGGATATTTGGCGCTTGCCAACGTTGGGCTCGATTAATGAATTAATTTTAAAAAAGAAGAAATATTTATTTGAGTGTGTAGAGACTAAATTCATTGAACTATTTATATGTGCTGTTCTATGTTGTCAGGGAGTGTAGATAAAGGTTGGAATACTCTCTCTTATCAGATATTTGAACAATAGAGTTATTATCTGTATGGAGGTTGAATTATTATTGTTATCTGTGTTAGATTAAGTGTTTACATTTGATTGTGAGACTGAACTATAATAATAATAACATAAACGGACATTATTAGAAATAATACGTATAAAAAAAATATTGCCGTTACTATAAATAAAACTATAATATTTTAAAAATTTATAAAAATAAATAATCAATATGGCCGAATCACTAGAATTACAAAATACGTTGGCGGCATTATTGTCAAATATACAAAAGCTGTCCGAAGAAAGTAAATCTAATATACAAAAGCTGTCAGAAGAAAATAAATCTAAGATGCAGAAAATGTCTGAGGAAAATAAAGCCTGGCATGCGAGTATGCAGAAAATTTCAGAGGAAAGTAAAGCCAGGGATGAGGAGATGATAGCCATTAGGCAGAAATTTTGGGAAGAAATGGATGCCGATAGAAAGGAGAGGATGGCGAAACTACAGGAAATGTCAGCTGATACTGAAGTAGATTTAACTGTTGAGAATATTGTACCTGGAGATAAATTTGAAGTACCAAATGTTCTTGTGGAACATACTCTCAAAGAAAGTAATATGAAAGGTAACCAAGGTGTTACAACTGAAGAATTAACGGAGAATAGTAGCATAGTAGATGAAATTGAAAGTGATTATACAGAAACAACCCAATTAGGGCCTAGTAACTCATCTCTCGGTAAAATCAAATATCTAGATTCTGCATAAAAAATTAGTGAAGATAACGAAAGTGAAATTAGAAGTAACAACACTATTAGTCCAGAACATACTTTAGGTAATTGCTATGATGAGGTGATAGTTTATAATGCAACTGAAAAACGTATAGCTGATAAATTAGAATTAATTTGTAGTAGTAGTGAGACCGCCTTAGAAAGGAATAAATCTCACAGCAGGAAATGTGAACCCAAAATTAAGTTGAATTATTCCCTTAGTCAGGGAAGTGAATGTAACAATGCGATTGACTGGTATAGTCCTGTCGAAATACAGAAGCCAGCTGGTAATCGCATAGATAAGATAGCAGCTAAGGGTGGTGCGCCTGATAAGGAGATAACGGATGGTCAACGAAAGCATGTAAATAATCTTTTGAATAAATATGAATCAAATTTCAACACACAGCACACAATTACCAACGTTTATGAACATAAAATTACAAATAATATTTTAAATAAATTTGAAATGAGAAATAGGGAAAACCTTATCAAAGTGTTGGTTCACATCTATCCAGATTGGTATGATCAAAGGGTAAACGGTGGAGTATTTAAAAACAGTAAATGTTATTTGCTGTTCCGTGTCTGTAAGATGCAGATCCATTCTGGTAATGTTTTATCAGTCAATAATGAAATGTATAAACACTTGAGAAGTCCATACAGTTGTAAAAATAAATATGTAAATAAGGTATTTGATGAATACTTGGGTAAACAAAGTAGTTTTGTTCCTGAAGCTGGTGCATTTGAGGAAAAGCACACAGGTAAGGTTAATTCTGACAGAAGATCAGAACAGTCTGAGTGTTTTCAACCACATATGAAATGAAATGCAGGTGTTATGTATACAGTCAGAGATTCACTGTACAGCAATATGTGTTCGTCTTTTATGAATGCGTATGCAGACAAATCCGAGACATTACAAAATTTTAAAATGCACTTAGATACTGATTCCTGTAAAAACTTGATGAAAATAATGTTTGAGATGATACCAGAAAAATTTCAATCAAACAATGAGTTCATATTGTACAAAGGAGATTATATTATGTGTAGCCTGGGTAATACAACTGGCATTACATATAAACCTTTAAAATTTAAATCAAAGCAATGTATCGGCAATTACCGAAACAAATGCAAGCGTAGAGCAATCAAAAAACGAGAAAGGTTGTGCGGCATGAGTGTGTGCAATAAATTAAAAATTAAAATAAGGATAATACAAATAATTAAACTAGAATGCCAGGATATAAGTGGAATGACTGGTAGGAAATTGTATAAAGTTATGTGTAAATTAAGAATAATTGTAATCATGTGGAAAAATGTATGGTTGAACTGTATTTATAGCCGAATGATGTCTGACATTGACATCCTTATCAGTGTTCAGGAATGTTTGTTGATAAGCAGCCATGTGCTTTTGTTTGTTTACAATTAGATCTGTCAAAGTGACAGTTGGGGAAATGTTTGGTAGAAGCTACTCAGTTATTTTGATTTTTGAAGTTATTATGTTATTATTTAGATGATTATGATTATTGGGAAGAAATTATGTCAATTTAGGTTTTTAAAAAAAAAAAAAATTTTGTATTCCATATAAAAAATTTTTTTTTTTACACGTGGAGGGGTTAATACTGCAACAGAACACAGGATGATAAGATATGCTGTTTATATCAGAGTACATGAATGACAAGCATTTTCTTGTTTAAATTTGTTTTATGTAATATTTTGTTTTTTAGTCATAAGTTTTGTATTTAAAAATTGATAAGCATATATGTTACACCAAACTCTTCATAAAAAATTGTACTATATTGTCATGTAATTTTTGTATGAAATGGTGCGCGTGTGCGGGTGTGATAATCTGCGATCGATATAGCGGCAGTGGTAGTTAACCGATTTACATGAAAATTTGACAAGGAATTATTTAAATAAATAACTTCGATTTGTGTATACTCTGAGGTTTGTAATTATTTTAGAAATATGATTTTTTAAGTAAAGCAAAACTCAAGTGTAACTCTTATCAATGATAGGGTAATAATAATTGTAGATAATTTCCATGCAGGACTATGCAAAATTATACAAAGTTTTTCATGAATTTTGTGTATCTGGTTGTTCCATCAATCATGTGACTTGGGCTTGGCCTATCAAATTACACCAAATTCAGTGAGATTCATATGTTGCAGAGCTAGGTTGAACACAGTCTGTCTGTCGACGTTGCTAGGGGAAGTTGTGCCCCGGGTAAGAGAGTTATTCTCTTACAAACTTAAAAAGATCTTATATAAAATAAACCATAAACCTTAAAATTCTTAACGAAGTTTTGCGGTAAGAACCAATAAGGAATAGAGGAATATTTTATATAAAGTAAACTATAAACCTTGTAATTCTTAACGAAGTTTTGCGGTAAGAACCAAGAGGATAAATAATTAAGTAAAATTTAAAATAAAATTCAGTGCTGTGTCGTGTAAGTTAAGATATCCGCATAGGGAACTTAAAGACACTACAAGATATCGTGGAAGCAGTTAAACATAACTATGAGACTCTGAAATATCGCCGCTGGAGCTGCTTGCTGTACAAGGACGACGAGACGAAGAGGACACCAGGAAGGAGTGAAGCTGTAGAAGAGGACGACGAGACGGGACCGACGAGACGAGAGGAGGACGTTGCAGCAAACAAGTAAAAGCGATTTATATTAATCGAACAATACAAACAATTTAATATACTATCAATACATGACAATTTAAAAAACATTATACATCTTTATAAACAATATTTGTATGTAATAAATAATATTTCATCTCCTCCATAATAGACTTTGATCGATTTCTACACACTCACAATATCCTTATTAGAATAATAAAGTTTGATCCGTTGCAATATATATATATATATATATATATATATATTTATTGTATTACGACCAGTGTGTACGGTTTAAGCCACACTGTTGGGTTCGTCAATTTGTAATAAATGTAGTACGTGTCCTTTCTATCTTTCCTCTCCTTGTTTTCTTTAATATGTTAATTTCTTAAATACCTGGGTTTATTGGATATAGTAATATCGTTAATTATGACTATCTTATCTCTATATTTAGTCTAAAAGTGTTGGTGTCAATGAAATTTATGGATGTATGGTGTTATTCAATAATTCCGTTCAGGCCTAGTCTGCCTTGCAGAGATTTATAGAAAATTCGTGTATAATTCTCTTTTTTTTTGGTATCGGAGAATTCCGCAACAAGCGCTGCAGTTCCAAAACAAACGGAATTTAGAGGTTAACCCACCGTGTACGGTGATAGTTATTATACACTCTGTCTGTTTAATCCTTATTCCCACTTCATTAAATAATTCCCAAATAATAAGATCTCGAAATTCTACAATGTTTCTTTATTAGATCAAATATTTTAACATTCAATAAAATGGTTTTTACTTGATATACGAAAGGCTATACGTTGAGTTAATCGATTATTAATCGATACAAGATTTTATTGTAAATTCAGTTATAGTTTCTTTTTTTATAAATAATTTAGATTCAGGGTGTGAAGGTTCTTTTAACTGTGGGGAAGATTAAAAATACATAAATAAGAATGCAAAATATTACAAAATTAAAGTGTTGTTGTGTTTAATACTATTTATATAATTGAAAATTACCGTGCGAAGTACCATACGACTCAGGAAGGCTGTTGCTGCTAATCTCAGTAGTAGTCGCTCCGTATCAAATACAGATGAGATGATGATGTTCTATTCTTGTCTTCACAGTTGTAATAAAGTGGAATCCTTGGTCCTGGTTGATGTAGAAATACCGCTCCCTTCGTTCACCAACGGCCAAACTTGTGATTATGTGCTTCAGCAAACTCTGGATCCAATTACGTTTTTCAACTGTATGATGTAAACTGCGATGTCCAATGTTTTGATGGTTATAATATTTTCGCTTGGTTGTAGGATTAACTCTTTACAAAGTAGTTCTTTATCTGGTTTTATTATTTCATTCAATTAATATCCGTTTCATGATTGGATATGGGGCAATCCAAGTCACTCTTTTTAATTCAATTACTTTGTATCGTTTGTATGATACTTTTATACAATTGGGTTAATGTTTACTGGCCCAAATTCTGACAATTAGTCTTTCATATATTGTGACTGTTATTAGATTTAATAACTTAGATTAAATTAGTTTTTGTTGACTATCTCTCTTGGTTTAATCTCTTCTCGATCATGTCGTAAATTTCAATAATCAAAACTTATACAAATTTTTGTCGTCCCTAGCAACTAATTTTTTTATTCTTATTCAATGTTTTGTTATATAGTGATAATTTCATATATTAATTTTCCACCCATCAAAATAATTCCTTATTAAACTTCCATTATTAAAATATAATCTTATTTATTGCTTGTTTACTAATTTCTATATATTCTGCTGGTTTTTTACTCTTAGTCTGTTTCTTTTAATAATAATTATTTTTTCCGATATCAAACGTTATCAATCGATATCATTGCACTATGGCATTATCTTAATTTGTTTATATTGCGTTTGTTTATTATTTATTATTAATTATTATTGGGTTTTTTCTAACTCATTGAATTATATTCATTAATTATTATTAACTTCTTTACCTAACCGTTCTATTCTAAGTTGTTATATAGTGATATTGGCTGTTAGGCCTTTTATTATATTTGGATCTACTTTTGAATTTAACTTGTTAACAATAGCCTTTTTATACAAGTTTACAAACATAATCAACCTTTAACTACGTACATGTACACAAATAATTATCTTTATGATATCTAACAACAACTTTATCTTGATCTATGAATCACACATAAGCAAAATTGAAATTAATTAATA
This sequence comes from Magicicada septendecula, assembly GCA_034769895.1. Lineage (NCBI taxonomy): Eukaryota > Metazoa > Arthropoda > Insecta > Hemiptera > Cicadidae > Magicicada > Magicicada septendecula. The sequence continues at coordinate 1,207,276,160 of CM068367.1, forward strand.
CTAACTAACTGATTTCCATCACCTTTCTACAACAGTAAACAAATAATACATATTGCTTCATTATTTGACATTACATCAATAAGTAAGCTTCATAAGATAACACCAACTTTAACATAATATTTATGATAACAACATAACATTATACAATTCAGAATCATTATTTTAAATTAACTTGTAATGTGTATTATTGACTCATTTTTATCTATTTTCACCGTCATTTACTTTAACATAGTCGGTATTAGTTTCTTTCTTATAATTCTTATCAGTATTTTTGATTTATTTACTTCTCACTAAACATTGAGATTTCTCACTATTGTCTATAGTACATGTTTATTTTTTATTACTATTACTACCTTGCATTCTTATTATTTTCATATAATAATAAATTTATTTATCTGACCCTTGTATTAATATGGGATATAGATATTTATTTCTCTATTATATTTTTAATATTTTTATTTATGTAACGTTGAGGACCGCATTTCTGTTGCATTACATATGCTTCCCCTTTTAAAGAAGTTTAATTTATCTGAATGTAATTTAGGTCAAGTAAACTTATATCTTTTACATGCCTTTTCTTCATATCACTTTTTATGGTCAACTTGAATTCACAATTCTTTATTTAATGACACTTCATTACTCATTTTAACATTCTTGGTTATATATAATTTTCTTTAAACAGTTTTTTTTTTCGATAGTTGGTTACAATATTCAGTGAACCTTTAGTTTAACTTCTCTTCTACTTCTAGTTACTACAATCACTGTATTTCTCCATTTTTCTTCTGTCAGCTATTTTCCTTCTGTTTTCTTCGTCATTCTTTTCTGGAATTTGATGTCATTCTTCGCAACGATTCTAATATTCCTTAAATATTTTATTTCACTAACAATCCCTGATATGTGAGTTGGTACAGTTCAGAGAGGCACTTGTGGCTACATATACTCTGCTGGCCATACTTCACTTCAATATAGTACTGCTGGAATTCATCTACAGTCAGCTATAAAATATAATAATATCATAATGATCTTCTTAATTAATTAATAATAAACATCTTGGGAATTCTTTATCTTGTTGCATTTTATATTTACTTCTTTATATCTTTTATACTTCGTGATTCCATTTTATTTTCCTTAATCATTTTCTGATAACATTTCTTATAGTCATTATCTGTAATTAATCTTGATCTTTTTTTTGTGACAGTAACTCTTGAAGTATTAATTCTTCATTTGTTCTTATATTTCCAAGAATTTCTAAATCGTAATTGTTTTAATTATTGTAATTACTTAAGTTCAGTGTAATTATAGTCATTAACTGAACCCTTGGTCTTCTTATTTTATTTTATTATTTTGTCTGGTTACATTACAATGAATTATGTTGATAAACATTTTTTCCGGCATGTATTTTAGATCATATTGATTTTCTTTTATTATTTTGCATAGGTACTTCTTGATATAAAACATTTTTTTATCTTGGGGTTTCATTATCCTTATTTAGAATATTTCTCATTCTAGTAGACAAATAGAATGTAGACAAATAGTAATATTTCTCATTTCCTTCTGTAATCTTGGGGTGTTATTAACTCTTCTTAATACCTTCTTCATAAACATATAGTTAGACGTACTTACTTTCTTTTGAATGTTGCGTTTACTATTTAAATAATTTTGTTCAAAAAGTTTTTTAGTAAGTTTTTTTTTTTTTAATTTTGGGGTTTCATTTAAATCATATTGTTTCTGAATAAATTATTAGTAAGTTGTTCTTACAGTTTTTTTGGAATTTTGGGATTTCATTTAAATCATATTGTTTCTGAATAAATTATTAGCAAGTTGTTCTTACAATTTTTTGGAATTTTGGGATTTTATTTATGCATCCACCTGTCGGGCGTGGTTTCTTCTTCATCAGTTCTTGTCTTACATCCTGGGATGTGCTGGGTCGGCCCTGGCTCTGACCATTCTCTTCGGCCCTTATAAAATTACCATTGGTCTGGAGACCCTATTGTTATTATTGTTGTTATTTGGCTGGTAATTTCTATTATTATTATTATTATAATAATGTTCTGCATTACCTTGGTTGGGGTTTCTCTGACTATTGGAATTATGATTATTCTGATAATGATTATTTTGATTACTTGGGTAACTGTTGTTATTCCTGTTAGGATTTTGGTTATTAGGGAAATTATTATTATTATTATTAGTGTTATTATTTCTATTATAATAATTCGAATTGTTTCGGTTCCCTTGGTTGTTGTTGTTATTTTGCCGTTGGTCTGTCTCATTATCATAATTACCTGGCTTACCATTATAGTTCGGCCGGTTATGCGTCTCATGGTTGTTATTATTGTTTCTGTTGTTGTAGTCTAGGATATCCCTGCTCCCGTACCGGTCGTTTCTCTGCCGACTCCTTCTATAATGTACCTCACGCTCGTGCTCTTCCAATAGTGTTGACATGGCCTGTATTGTTTTTATCTGTCCACCTGATCGTGCTATTGATATCCCGTTATCATAGTGGTATGCCAGCCTGGTGACGAGGATTTCCTCCGGGATTTTTGGTTCAAGGTGTCTCGCCACGCACACTTTTCCAAGGAAGTAGGCGGTGAGCGTTGTCCCTCTGCTGGCGTCATACCTTCCATAGCTGATGCTCTCCCTTACTACGTTCTGAGTGGGGTCTGACCAGTACCTGGCTTTAAATGCCATCTTAAATTCTTCGTAGCTTCGGATGTCGTGCCTGGTGGCTGTCCACCAGTTATCATAGGTTTCCTTGAAATGTTCGTCCAGGTAACGACGAATTACTGGCCACCTGTTTTCACCAATTCTCATTAGTTGTTCGCCGACCCGTTCCAAGAATTCCATTGGGTTTCTCTTGTACGACTTAAAATTGATGGTTTCCCAGTCGTCTATATGTTGTGTGTATGGAACAGTGATCGGTCGGTTGTCAGCTGACCGTTGGAGGTTCTCGATTCTCTCCTGGTTACGTTGTCCTTGTTCCTGTACTTCGTTTACAACCGTATCTAGATTTCGATGCTGGTTTCCGAAATCTATTCGTAGTGATTCCACTTGAACCCGGTTTTCTTCTTCTATCTGGTCTATCTTGACCTCTAGTTCAGCCCTATTTCGTGTAACAGCTTCATCGGTCACTCTCAGTTTTCTATTTCTTTCTGCTATCTCCTGTTTTCTTTCGCCGTTGTTCTTACCTACCTTCTGGCTGATTATCTCACTGACGTCCTCGATTTTCTTATTGAGATCTTGTCTTAATACTCCATTCAGTTTATCAACTTCACTTGGGGGGTGAAGTTGATCGCCTGCACGTGGTGCCCCCTGCATAAACTAAACGATCAACAAAGGTTCGCCTAAAGCACGCTGACCAAAATGATACAAAAGAACCTTGCCAAAAACACCAACGGCCCTTTTCAGGGCCTTGACACGGACCTAAGTATCCTGTATTGGAATGCCGGAGGTCTTAGCAACGATAAATTTTTACAATTTAAACGAAGCATCTGCCAAATTGATGTGGATCTATATGTTATAGTAGAAGCAGGCGCTGCGACTGAATTCTCTGAATTTTACCAAACTACCGGATACTGCAGCCATATTTTACCTCGATCACAACAAGTCGCCTCGGGGATAATTGTTGGAATTAAAAATAATCTCTGCTCTAAATTTGAGATAATCCATGAGATGCAAGACGATGACAAAGTGGAAATAATTCTAGCCCATATATGGAAAAATAACAAACATTTCACAGTCATAGGATTATACAACCCTCCTGGCAATATTCCATCCCTTGATGCAATTGAATCAATGATCCAAGCAAATAGCATAATCATAGGTGATTTTAACAGCCAATCACCGAGATGGGGATATGACAGGTTAACACCCGCAGGAAGACGCATAGAACTTTTCATCGACGAAAATTTTCTTGACCTGAAAGACACGCCACCAACCTTCCTGTCATTTGCTGGACAGACTTCCCGACCAGATCTCGTCCTTGCGCACCATAACATCGCACAGAGGACAAAAGTTCACTTGATGGATGACGCAGGAGGCTGTGGACATCGCTCCATTCTCATCAAATGTGCGACAGGAAAAGCCACATACATTAACAAACGTGCCTCCCGGTGGAACTTTAGAAAAGCCGACTGGAGCGAATACGGCAGGATAACAAATGATATTATACCACACGAAATAAATTGGAAATCACCTGAAACAGCTATAGAGTCCCCGAACGATGCTATACTGAAATCTGCTCTATTATGTGTACCAAGGGGTCAAGTAAAGGGTTTTTTACCGTTCTGGAATAAAAGACTTTCATCCCTCAAGAAAACAAGAGACTCTCTGAGAAGGAAAGCAGAGAAATCTAAAGAACTATCTGACTGTATCCAACTCCGAAAATCCCAGGCCATACTACGTAAAGAAATTAAACAATCTAAAAGATCGGCCTTCAAAACCTTCTTATCGGAGCTGGATTTCCGGCGCGATGGAGCAAAAGCACACCGTTTTGTCTCAAGGCTAAATAATGACACTGAAGCCAGAGGACAACAACCTTTCAAAAACGGACTCAATCTTATCACAGATCCCAAAAAAATAGCTAACACCTTTTGCAAGTACTACGCAAATATAAGCCAAACCCGAAAGACAAGAAACGAACACAGACACCTGAATAAAAAACCTCTAATGCAGTGCCTCAACAAAACCGAACAAAAAATTTGCCTAAGCGATTTTAGCCTCTCCGAACTTGAATTTGCACTATTAAACACAAAGGGCAAGAAGGCAGCAGGAGCCGACGCAATCTACCCAGAACTCCTAAAAAATCTTGGTAACACAGCGAAACTAGCCTTGCTCAATCTCATTAATCTAACGTGGAAAACACGCGTCCCCCAGCAATGGAGGAAAGGGGAGATTATACCTATTACCAAGAAAGGAAAGCCAAGTGATACACCTGAGGGCTACCGCCCCATCACATTAACAAGTGCTTGCTGCAAGGTTGCCGAAAGAATGGTTGTGCGGCGTCTGAACCAGTTCTTTGAAATGAATGCGGTTATTGATGAATGCCAAGCAGGTTTCCGAGCGCACCGATGCACCATGGACCAAGTCGTCTACTTTGCACAAAGTGTTAAGGATGGGTACCACAAGAAAATGTCCTCCCTGGCAGTAATGGTTGACCTAAAAAACGCGTACGACACAGTCTGGAGACCCATGTTGCTTCACAAACTTGCTTTGAGTGGCGTCGCAGGTAACCTTTTTAACTGGATAGCGTCCTTCCTGAGTCAAAGACAAATTCGTGTCCGCTATAATGATTGCCTTTCAGAGTACCGAATTCAACGCCAAGGGCTACCCCAAGGTGCCGTTATCAGCTGCAGCCTATTTAACCTTATGGTCAATGACATTCTGGTGGCTGTTCGGTGTGTGCCGGGAGTACAAGCGCTCCTGTATGCCGATGACCTTATCATCTGGGCAACTAGCAGCCATATCATGGGTCTTGAAGCAACTATTAATAGTGCACTTGTTAAACTAGAAGAGTGGGCCAAACTAAATGCCATGACGGTAAATACCACCAAGACGACATACCAACTTTTCTCTCTATCAACAAGGCGGCCTACGGTCAATCTGCGCTATTGTGTATCGGAACTCGAAGAGGTGAACATGTCTAAATACCTGGGTGTTAATATAGACACCAGAATGACGTGGAAGCACCATATAGAACAGTCCGCGAACAGTGCGTCCAGGCGCTGCCGGATACTTAAACGACTCACTGCGACTACATGGGGAGCAAATCAAGATGTTCTGACAACTGCATATAAGAGCTACATTCGGCCGCTATTGGAATATGGCGCAGAAGCAACTATTACTGCCTCCAATGCAGCATGCCAGAAACTTCACTTGGTCCAAAATGCAGCCCTTAGAACGATAACTGGTGCGCCAAAATCAACTCCTATACTTGCCATGGAGTCACAACTGCAAGTCGAACCTATCCAAGTAAGACGGGAAAAGCTGTGCCTCATATCCTGGGAGAGATGTAAAAGAGCCTACCAACAACGGTGGAATAACTATAAAACAGCGACAGAAAGGCTGAAAACTCAGAAATGCCCGATTGCGATCTATGAAGAACTCCAACGCAAATATGACATAGAACCAAATGAGGCAGCACCATTTATACATCACCGTGAATTCTTTAGCCAACTCCCAAATGCTAACTTGAAACTCTTCGACCATAATAAGACCAAAACTGAGTCGAATGAAGCCGAGCTTCGTCAAGCAGCCTTACACACTGTACAAAAACATTTTCCCGCTGATCAGTGGATACGAATCTACACAGACGGATCCTGTATACCATCTACAGGGGCAACAGGGGCTGGGTTCTACAGCTCTCTATTTGAAGGCCACCTCGCTGTAGGAGGCCGGCTAAGCAACTATGACGGAGAGGTAGCAGCCATAAAGGCAGCATCTATTGAGCTTGCCAAGATCTCACCACCTAACAAAGCCGTCTTCCTCATAGATTCGACTGCAGCGATTCAAAACGTGACCTCAAATGGTGATACAAACTGCTCCCTGACACTTGAGTGTAGGCGAGAACTGCAGAACCTTGTACAATTAGGCTGGCAGATTGAACTGCAATGGGTACCCAGCCATGTCAACATCATGGGAAATGAAAAAGCCGACATCCTTGCCAAAATGGGCGCAGCACTACCTCAGCCGGAGACCCCCAGCTCATATGCATCTGCGAAAGCACGAATAAATTCCTCAATAAGCCTATGGCTAAAAGAAAAACAATTAAGAGCCTGTGTGGGAAAAAGATGGGCAACATTGGTTACGGACGGCCCCATCAACAGAACTCTACCCCGAGCAACTAGTGTTGCTCTTTTTAGAACTACAACCGGTCATGACTACCTGGCCTCCCACCTGCACCGCATTGGCGTGTTGTCGTCTCCTGAATGTGTTCTCTGTGGATACGCTTCCATGAATGCGGATCACCTAATTGCATGTCCAGCCTTGATCTCAGACACGGAAGTCCAAGACGAAGATGGTACGGCAAGGCTCTCACGTCTCTACTGGTCAGCGCGCCGCCTAATGGCCCAACAGCCAAGGGTGGGCGTTGGCTAGTAAGTAAGTAAGTAAGTGTTTATCAACAGTTTCCCTTAATTCCTTGTTAGAATGCTCAATTCTCTCATTGATTTGTATAAGGTTGTCCTCATTGATTTTCTTAAGATCTTCTTTCATTCGTTTATTGTTTTCCTCAAGTTTTTCGTTCATTAGTTTGTTATTGTTCTGGATCTGTCTCAAACTCTCATCATTCCTGTCAAACTTTTCATTCATTTGTTTGATTAAGTTTTCTTCAGTCCTGTCAAACTTTGTGTTTATTTGTTTTAAACTTTCATTAGTTTCCTCGTTATTTTTGTCAAACTTCTCATTCATTAGTTTGATTAAATTCTCTTCGATACTGTCTATTTTTTCATTAGTTTGTCTATTATCCTCTTTAATTTGTCTTAAACTCTCATTAGTTTCCTCCTTGGTTTGCTTTGAGTTTTCCTCCTGTTTCCTAAATTGTTCTGCCATAAATTTCATCATCTCCTGCCAACTTGGTACTTCTCTGGCTCCCGCTTTATCTATTTGGTCCCCATGGGCATCTTCTTTAACTGTTTCCCTTTCCGTGTCCATTATTACTTCAGTTTCTTTTGTATTATCTGTCTGTTGTTCTATTTCACTATCTATGATTACTTCTATTTCTTGTTCTTGTCCACCTTCTTCCTTCTCCGTGTCTTCTGCCCTCTTCTTTGATCTACCTCTGGTATTATGCATTTTTATTCTCCCACAATTGCCTGCTCTAGTTAAGTAATATTTAAATAAGTATAGTTTTACTTAACTTAAGCCCTACACTAGTTGAGGCGCCAATTTGTATTACGACCAGTGTGTACGGTTTAAGCCACACTGTTGGGTTCGTCAATTTGTAATAAACGTAGTACGTGTCCTTTCTATCTTTCCTCTCCTTGTTTTCTTTAATATGTTAATTTCTTAAATACCTGGGTTTACTGGATATAGTAATATCGTTAATTATGACTATCTTATCTCTATATTTAGTCTAAAAGTGTTGGTGTCAATGAAATTTATGTATGTATGGTGTTATTCAATAATTCCGTTCAGGCCTAGTCTGCCTTGCAGAGATTTATAGAAAATTCGTGTATAATTCTCTTCTCTTTGGTATCGGAGAATTCCGCAACAAGCGCTGCAGTTCCAAAACAAACGGAATTTAGAGGTTAACCCACCGCGTACGGTGATAGTTATTATACACTCTGTCTGTTTAATCCTTATTCCCACTTCATTAAATAATTCCCAAATAATAAGATCTCGAAATTCTACAATGTTTCTTTATTAGATCAAATATTTTAACATTCAATAAAATGGTTTTTACTAGATATACGAAAGGCTATACGTTGAGTTAATCGATTATTAATCGATACAAGATTTTATTTTAAATTCAGTTATAGTTTCTTTTTTTATAAATAATTTAGATTCAGGGTGTGAAGGTTCTTTTAACTGCGGGGAAGATTAAAAATACATAAATAAGAATGCAAAATATTACAAAATTAAAGTGTTGTTGTGTTTAATACTATTTATATAATTGAAAATTACCGTGCGAAGTACCATACGACTCAGGAAGGCTGTTGCTGCTAATCTCAGTAGTAGTCGTTCCGTATCAAATACAGATGAGATGATGATGTTCTATTCTTGTCTTCACAGTTGTAATAAAGTGGAATCCTTGGTCCTGGTTGATGTAGAAATACCGCTCCCTTCGTTCACCAACAGCCAAACTTGTGATTATGTGCTTCGGCAAACTCTGGATCCAATTACGTTTTTCAACTGTATGATGTAAACTGCGATGTCCAATGTTTTGATGGTTATAATATTTTCGCTTGGTTGTAGGATTAACTCTTTACAAGGTAGTTCTTTATCTGGTTTTATTATTTCATTCAATTAATATCCGTTTCATGATTGGATATGGGGCAATCCAAGTCACTCATTTTAATTCAATTACTTTGTATCGTTTGTATGATACTTTTATACAATTGGGTTAATGTTTACTGGCCCAAATTCTGACAGTTAGTCTTTCATATATTGTGACTGTTATTAGATTTAATAACTTAGATTAAATTAGTTTTTGTTGACTATCTCTCTTGGTTTAATCTCTTCTCGATCATGTCGTAAATTTCAATAATCAAAACTTATACAAATTTTTGTCGTCCCTAGCAACTAATTTTTTTATTCTTATTCAATGTTTTGTTATATAGTGATAATTTCATATATTAATTTTCCACCCATCAAAATAATTCCTTATTAAACTTCCATTATTAAAATATAATCTTATTTATTGCTTGTTTACTAATTTCTATATATTCTGCTGGTTTTTTACTCTTAGTCTGTTTCTTTTAATAATAATTATTTTTTCCGATATCAAACGTTATCAATCGATATCATTGCACTATGGCATTATCTTAATTTGTTTATATTGCGTTTGTTTATTATTTATTATTAATTATTATTGGGTTTTTTCTAACTCATTGAATTATATTCATTAATTATTATTAACTTCTTTACCTAACCGTTCTATTCTAAGTTGTTATATAGTGTTATTGGCTGTTAGGCCTTTTATTATATTTGGATCTACTTTTGAATTTAACTTGTTAACAATAGCCTTTTTATACAAGTTTACAAACATAATCAACCTTTAACTACGTACATGTACACAAATAATTATCTTTATGATATCTAACAACAACTTTATCTTGATCTATGAATCACACATAAGCAAAATTGAAATTAATTAATACTAACTAACTGATTTCCATCACCTTTCTACAACAGTAAACAAATAATACATATTGCTTCATTATTTGACATTACATCAATAAGTAAGCTTCATAAGATAACAGCAACTTTAACATAATATTTATGATAACAACATAACATTATACAATTCAGAATCATTATTTTAAATTAACTTGTAATGTGTATTATTGACTCATTTTTATCTATTTTCACCGTCATTTACTTTAACATAGTCGGTATTAGTTTCTTTCTTATAATTCTTATCAGTATTTTTGATTTATTTACTTCTCACTAAACATTGAGATTTCTCACTATTGTCTATAGTACATGTTTATTTTTTATTACTATTACTACCTTGCATTCTTATTATTTTCATATAATAATAAATTTATTTATCTGACCCTTGTATTAATATGGGATATAGATATTTATTTCTCTATTCTATTTTTAATATTTTTATTTATGTAACGTTGAGGACCGCATTTCTGTTGCATTACATATGCTTCCCCTTTTAAAGAAGTTTAATTTATCTGAATGTAATTTAGGTCAAGTAAACTTATATCTTTTACATGCCTTTTCTTCATATCACTTTTTATGGTCAACTTGAATTCACAATCCTTTATTTAATGACACTTCATTACTCATTTTAACATTCTTGGTTATATATAATTTTCTTTAAACAGTTTTTTTTTTCGATAGTTGGTTACAATGTTCAGTGAACCTTTAGTTTAACTTCTCTTCTACTTCTAGTTACTACAATCACTGTATTTCTCCATTTTTCTTCTGTCAGCTATTTTCCTTCTGTTTTCTTCGTCATTCTTTTCTGGAATTTGATGTCATTCTTCGCAACGATTCTAATATTCCTTAAATATTTTATTTCACTAACAATCCCTGATATGTGAGTTGGTACAGTTCAGAGAGGCACTTGTGGCTACATATACTCTGCTGGCCATACTTCACTTCAATATAGTACTGCTGGAATTCATCTACAGTCAGCTATAAAATATAATAATATCATAATGATCTTCTTAATTAATTAATAATAAACATCTTGGGAATTCTTTATCTTGTTGCGTTTTATATTTACTTCTTTATATCTTTTATACTTCGTGATTCCATTTTATTTTCCTTAATCATTTTCTGATAACATTTCTTATAGTCATTATCTGTAATTAATCTTGATCTTCTTTTTTTTTGTGACAGTAACTCTAAGTATTAATTCTTCATTTGTTCTTATATTTCCAAGAATTTCTAAATCGTAATTGTTTTAATTATTGTTATTACTTAAGTTCAGTGTAATTATAGTCATTAACTCAACCCTTGTTCTTCTTATTTTATTTTATTATTTTGTCTGGTTACATTACAATGAATTATGTTGATAAACATTTTTTCCGGCATGTATTTTAGATCATATTGATTTTCTTTTATTATTTTGCATAGGTACTTCTTGATATAAAACATTTTTTTATCTTGGGGTTTCATTGTCCTTATTTAGAATATTTCTTTGTAGACAAATAGTAATATTTCTCATTTCCTTCTGTAATCTTGGGGTGTTATTAACTCTTCTTAATACCTTCTTCATAAACATATAGTTAGACGTACTTACTTCCTTTTGAATGTTGCGTTTACTATTTAAATAATTTTGTTCAAAAAGTTTTTTAGTAAGTTTTTTTTTTTTAATTTTGGGGTTTCATTTAAATCATATTGTTTCTGAATAAATTATTAGTAAGTTGTTCTTACAGTTTTTTTTGGAATTTTGGGATTTCATTTAAATCATATTGTTTCTGAATAAATTATTAGCAAGTTGTTCTTACAATTTTTTGGAATTTTGGGATTTCATTTAAATCATATTGTTTCTGAATAAATTATTAGTAAGTTGTTCTTACAATTTTTTGGAATTTTGGGATTTTATTTATGCATTCCACCTGTCGGGCGTGGTTTCTTCTTCATCAGTTCTTGTCTTACATCCTGGGATGTGCTGGGTCGGTGGCCATCTCCTCTTAGGGGAATCCAGCGTTCTGGTGGGTTCTGTTGATTATAAACTATTCGGACATTCCTAGATGGATCGTCCCTTCTTTGGTTCTCGCTTCCGGATCTGGATTCTCCGATGCTATTGCTCCGTGGTAAATGCTCACTATCATTCTCCCTTTGGGGTTGATCCCTCCTTGGACCATTCTCTTCGGCCCTTATAAAATTACCATTGGTCTGGAGACCCTATTGTTATTATTGTGGTTATTTGGCTGGTAATTTCTATTATTATTATTATTATTATAATAATGTTCTGCATTACCTTGGTTGGGGTTTCTCTGACTATTGGAATTATGATTATTCTGATAATGATTATTTCGATTACTGTTGTTATTCCTGTTAGGATTTTGGTTATTAGGGAAATTATTATTATTATTATTATTAGTGTTATTATTTCTATTATAATAATTCGAATTGTTTCGGTTCCCTTGGTTGTTGTTGTTATTTTGCCGTTGGTCTGTCTCATTATCATAATTACCTGGCTTGCCATTATAGTTCGGCCGGTTATGCGTCTCATGGTTGTTATTGTTATTGTTTCTGTTGTTGTAGTCTAGGATATCCCTGCTCCCGTACCGGTCGTTTCTCTGCTGACTCCTTCTATAATGTACCTCACGCTCGTGCTCTTCCAATAGTGTTGACATGGCCTGTATTGTTTTTATCTGTCCACCTGATCGTGCTATTGATATCCCGTTATCATAGTGGTATGCCAGCCTGGTGACGAGGATTTCCTCCGGGATTTTTGGTTCAAGGTGTCTCGCCACGCACACTTTTCCAAGGAAGTAGGCGGTGAGCGTTGTCCCTCTGCTGGCGTCATACCTTCCATAGCTGATGCTCTCCCTTACTACGTTCTGAGTGGCGTCTGACCAGTACCTGGCTTTAAATGCCATCTTAAATTCTTCGTAGCTTCGGATGTCGTGCCTGGTGGCTGTCCACCAGTTATCATAGGTTTCCTTGAAATGTTCGTCCAGGTAACGACGAATTACTTGCCACCTGTTTTCACCAATTCTCATTAGTTGTTCGCCGACCCGTTCCAAGAATTCCATTGGGTTTCTCTTGTACGACTTAAAATTGATGGTTTCCCGGTCGTCTATATGTTGTGTGTATGGAACAGTGATCGGTCGGTTGTCAGCTGACCGTTGGAGGTTCTCGATTCTCTCCTGGTTACATTGTCCTTGTTCCTGTACTTCGTTTACAACCGTATCTAGATTTCGATGCTGGTTTCCGAAATCTATTCGTAGTGATTCCACTTGAACCCGGTTTTCTTCTTCTATCTGGTCTATCTTGACCTCTAGTTCAGCCCTATTTCGTGTAACAGCTTCATCGGTCACTCTCAGTTTTCTATTTGTTTCTGCTATCTCCTGTTTTCTTTCGCCGTTGTTCTTACCTACCTTCTGGCTGATTGTCTCACTGACGTCCTCGATTTTCTTATTGAGATCTTGTCTTAATACTCCATTCTGTTTATCAACAGTTTCCCTTAATTCCTTGTTAGAATGCTCAATTCTCTCATTGATTTGTATAAGGTTGTCCTCGTTGATTTTCTTAAGATCTTCTTTCATTCGTTTATTGTTTTCCTCAAGTTTTTCGTTCATTAGTTTGTTATCGTTCTGGATCTGTCTCAAACTCTCGTCATTCCTGTCAAACTTTTCATTCATTTGTTTGATTAAGTTTTCTTCAGTCCTGTCAAACTTTGTGTTTATTTGTTTTAAACTTTCATTAGTTTCCTCGTTATTTTTGTCAAACTTCTCATTCATTAGTTTGATTAAATTCTCTTCGATACTGTCTATTTTTTCATTAGTTTGTCTATTATCCTCTTTAATTTGTCTGAAACTCTCATTAGTTTCCTCCTTGGTTTGCTTTGAGTTTTCCTCCTGTCTCTTTGAGTTTTCCTCCTGTTTCCTAAATTGTTCTGCCATAAATTTCATCATCTCCTGCCAACTTGGTACTTCTCTGGCTCCCGCTTTATCTATTTGGTCCCCATGGGCATCTTCTTTAACTGTTTCCCTTTCCGTGTCCATTATTACTTCAGTTTCTTTTGTATTATCTGTCTGTTGTTCTATTTCACTATCTATGATTACTTCTATTTCTTGTTCTTGTCCACCTTCTTCCTTCTCCGTGTCTTCTGCCCTCTTCTTTGATCTACCTCTGGTATTATGCATTTTTATTCTCCCACAATTGCCTGCTCTAGTTAAGTAATATTTAAATAAGTATAGTTTTACTTAACTTAAGCCCTACACTAGTTGAGGCGCCAATTTGTATTACGACCAGTGTGTACGGTTTAAGCCACACTGTTGGGTTCGTCAATTTGTAATAAACGTAGTACGTGTCCTTTCTATCTTTCCTCTCCTTGTTTTCTTTAATATGTTAATTTCTTAAATACCTGGGTTTACTGGATATAGTAATATCGTTAATTATGACTATCTTATCTCTATATTTAGTCTAAAAGTGTTGGTGTCAATGAAATTTATGTATGTATGGTGTTATTCAATAATTCCGTTCAGGCCTAGTCTGCCTTGCAGAGATTTATAGAAAATTCGTGTATAATTCTCTTCTCTTTGGTATCGGAGAATTCCGCAACAAGCGCTGCAGTTCCAAAACAAACGGAATTTAGAGGTTAACCCACCGCGTACGGTGATAGTTATTATACACTCTGTCTGTTTAATCCTTATTCCCACTTCATTAAATAATTCCCAAATAATAAGATCTCGAAATTCTACAATGTTTCTTTATTAGATCAAATATTTTAACATTCAATAAAATGGTTTTTACTTGATATACGAAAGGCTATACGTTGAGTTAATCGATTATTAATCGATACAAGATTTTATTTTAAATTCAGTTATAGTTTCTTTTTTTATAAATAATTTAGATTCAGGGTGTGAAGGTTCTTTTAACTGCGGGGAAGATTAAAAATACATAAATAAGAATGCAAAATATTACAAAATTAAAGTGTTGTTGTGTTTAATACTATTTATATAATTGAAAATTACCGTGCGAAGTACCATACGACTCAGGAAGGCTGTTGCTGCTAATCTCAGTAGTAGTCGTTCCGTATCAAATACAGATGAGATGATGATGTTCTATTCTTGTCTTCACAGTTGTAATAAAGTGGAATCCTTGGTCCTGGTTGATGTAGAAATATCGCTCCCTTCGTTCACCAACAGCCAAACTTGTGATTATGTGCTTCGGCAAACTCTGGATCCAATTACGTTTTTCAACTGTATGATGTAAACTGCGATGTCCAATGTTTTGATGGTTATAATATTTTCGCTTGGTTGTAGGATTAACTCTTTACAAGGTAGTTCTTTATCTGGTTTTATTATTTCATTCAATTAATATCCGTTTCATGATTGGATATGGGGCAATCCAAGTCACTCTTTTTAATTCAATTACTTTGTATCGTTTGTATGATACTTTTATACAATTGGGTTAATGTTTACTGGCCCAAATTCTGACAGTTAGTCTTTCATATATTGTGACTGTTATTAGATTTAATAACTTAGATTAAATTAGTTTTTGTTGACTATCTCTCTTGGTTTAATCTCTTCTCGATCATGTCGTAAATTTCAATAATCAAAACTTATACAAATTTTTGTCGTCCCTAGCAACTAATTTTTTTATTCTTATTCAATGTTTTGTTATATAGTGATAATTTCATATATTAATTTTCCACCCATCAAAATAATTCCTTATTAAACTTCCATTATTAAAATATAATCTTATTTATTGCTTGTTTACTAATTTCTATATATTCTGCTGGTTTTTTACTCTTAGTCTGTTTCTTTTAATAATAATTATTTTTTCCGATATCAAACGTTATCAATCGATATCATTGCACTATGGCATTATCTTAATTTGTTTATATTGCGTTTGTTTATTATTTATTATTAATTATTATTGGGTTTTTTCTAACTCATTGAATTATATTCATTAATTATTATTAACTTCTTTACCTAACCGTTCTGTTCTAAGTTGTTATATAGTGTTATTGGCTGTTAGGCCTTTTATTATATTTGGATCTACTTTTGAATTTAACTTGTTAACAATAGCCTTTTTATACAAGTTTACAAACATAATCAACCTTTAACTACGTACATGTACACAAATAATTATCTTTATGATATCTAACAACAACTTTATCTTGATCTATGAATCACACATAAGCAAAATTGAAATTAATTAATACTAACTAACTGATTTCCATCACCTTTCTACAACAGTAAACAAATAATACATATTGCTTCATTATTTGACATTACATCAATAAGTAAGCTTCATAAGATAACACCAACTTTAACATAATATTTATGATAACAACATAACATTATACAATTCAGAATCATTATTTTAAATTAACTTGTAATGTGTATTATTGACTCATTTTTATCTATTTTCACCGTCATTTACTTTAACATAGTCGGTATTAGTTTCTTTCTTATAATTCTTATCAGTATTTTTGATTTATTTACTTCTCACTAAACATTGAGATTTCTCACTATTGTCTATAGTACATGTTTATTTTTTATTACTATTACTACCTTGCATTCTTATTATTTTCATATAATAATAAATTTATTTATCTGACCCTTGTATTAATATGGGATATAGATATTTATTTCTCTATTCTATTTTTAATATTTTTATTTATGTAACGTTGAGGACCGCATTTCTGTTGCATTACATATGCTTCCCCTTTTAAAGAAGTTTAATTTATCTGAATGTAATTTAGGTCAAGTAAACTTATATCTTTTACATGCCTTTTCTTCATATCACTTTTTATGGTCAACTTGAATTCACAATTCTTTATTTAATGACACTTCATTACTCATTTTAACATTCTTGGTTATATATAATTTTCTTTAAACAGTTTTTTTTTTTCGATAGTTGGTTACAATATTCAGTGAACCTTTAGTTTAACTTCTCTTCTACTTCTAGTTACTACAATCACTGTATTTCTCCATTTTTCTTCTGTCAGCTATTTTCCTTCTGTTTTCTTCGTCATTCTTTTCTGGAATTTGATGTCATTCTTCGCAACGATTCTAATATTCCTTAAATATTTTATTTCACTAACAATCCCTGATATGTGAGTTGGTACAGTTCAGAGAGGCACTTGTGGCTACATATACTCTGCTGGCCATACTTCACTTCAATATAGTACTGCTGGAATTCATCTACAGTCAGCTATAAAATATAATAATATCATAATGATCTTCTTAATTAATTAATAATAAACATCTTGGGAATTCTTTATCTTGTTGCGTTTTATATTTACTTCTTTATATCTTTTATACTTCGTGATTCCATTTTATTTTCCTTAATCATTTTCTGATAACATTTCTTATAGTCATTATCTGTAATTAATCTTGATCTTCTTTTTTTTTGTGACAGTAACTCTAAGTATTAATTCTTCATTTGTTCTTATATTTCCAAGAATTTCTAAATCGTAATTGTTTTAATTATTGTTATTACTTAAGTTCAGTGTAATTATAGTCATTAACTCAACCCTTGTTCTTCTTATTTTATTTTATTATTTTGTCTGGTTACATTACAATGAATTATGTTGATAAACATTTTTTCCGGCATGTATTTTAGATCATATTGATTTTCTTTTATTATTTTGCATAGGTACTTCTTGATATAAAACATTTTTTTATCTTGGGGTTTCATTATCCTTATTTAGAATATTTCTTTGTAGACAAATAGTAATATTTCTCATTTCCTTCTGTAATCTTGGGGTGTTATTAACTCTTCTTAATACCTTCTTCATAAACATATAGTTAGACGTACTTACTTCCTTTTGAATGTTGCGTTTACTATTTAAATAATTTTGTTCAAAAAGTTTTTTAGTAAGTTTTTTTTTTTTAATTTTGGGGTTTCATTTAAATCATATTGTTTCTGAATAAATTATTAGTAAGTTGTTCTTACAGTTTTTTTGGAATTTTGGGATTTCATTTAAATCATATCGTTTCTGAATAAATTATTAGTAAGTTGTTCTTACAATTTTTTGGAATTTTGGGATTTTATTTATGCATTCCACCTGTCGGGCGTGGTTTCTTCTTCATCAGTTCTTGTCTTACATCCTGGGATGTGCTGGGTCGGTGGCCATCTCCTCTTAGGGGAATCCAGTGTTCTGGTGGGTTCTGTTGATTATAAACTATTCGGACATTCCTAGATGGATCGTCCCTTCTTTGGTTCTCGCTTCCGGATCTGGATTCTCCGATGCTATTGCTCCGTGGTAAATGCTCTCTATCATTCTCCCTTTGGGGTTGATCCCTCCTTGGACCATTCTCTTCGGCCCTTATAAAATTACCATTGGTCTGGAGACCCTATTGTTATTATTGTGGTTATTTGGCTGGTAATTTCTATTATTATTATTATTATTATTATAATGTTCTGCATTACCTTGGTTGGGGTTTCTCTGACTATTGGAATTATGATTATTCTGATAATGATTATTTCGATTACTGTTGTTATTCCTGTTAGGATTTTGGTTATTAGGGAAATTATTATTATTATTATTAGTGTTATTATTTCTATTATAATAATTCGAATTGTTTCGGTTCCCTTGGTTGTTGTTGTTATTTTGCCGTTGGTCTGTCTCATTATCATAATTACCTGGCTTGCCATTATAGTTCGGCCGGTTATGCGTCTCATGGTTGTTATTGTTATTGTTTCTGTTGTTGTAGTCTAGGATATCCCTGCTCCCATACCGGTCGTTTCTCTGCCGACTCCTTCTATAATGTACCTCACGCTCGTGCTCTTCCAATAGTTTTGACATGGCCTGTATTGTGTTTATCTTTCCACCTGATCGTGCTATTGATATCCCGTTATCATAGTGGTATGCCAGCCTGGTGACGAGGATTTCCTCCGGGATTTTTGGTTCAAGGTGTCTCGCCACGCACACTTTTCCAAGGAAGTAGGCGGTGAGCGTTGTCCCTCTGCTGGCGTCATACCTTCCATAGCTGATGCTCTCCCTTACTACGTTCTGAGTGGCGTCTGACCAGTACCTGGCTTTAAATGCCATCTTAAATTCTTCGTAGCTTCGGATGTCGTGCCTGGTGGCTGTCCACCAGTTATCATAGGTTTCCTTGAAATGTTCGTCCAGGTAACGACGAATTACTTGCCACCTGTTTTCACCAATTCTCATTAGTTGTTCGCCGACCCGTTCCAAGAATTCCATTGGGTTTCTCTTGTACGACTTAAAATTGATGGTTTCCCGGTCGTCTATATGTTGTGTGTATGGAACAGTGATCGGTCGGTTGTCAGCTGACCGTTGGAGGTTCTCGATTCTCTCCTGGTTACGTTGTCCTTGTTCCTGTACTTCGTTTACAACCGTATCTAGATTTCGATGCTGGTTTCCGAAATCTATTCGTAGTGATTCCACTTGAACCCGGTTTTCTTCTTCTATCTGGTCTATCTTGACCTCTAGTTCAGCCCTATTTCGTGTAACAGCTTCATCGGTCACTCTCAGTTTTCTATTTGTTTCTGCTATCTCCTGTTTTCTTTCGCCGTTGTTCTTACCTACCTTCTGGCTGATTGTCTCACTGACGTCCTCGATTTTCTTATTGAGATCTTGTCTTAATACTCCATTCTGTTTATCAACAGTTTCCCTTAATTCCTTGTTAGAATGCTCAATTCTCTCATTGATTTGTATAAGGTTGTCCTCATTGATTTTCTTAAGATCTTCTTTCATTCGTTTATTGTTTTCCTCAAGTTTTTCGTTCATTAGTTTGTTATCGTTCTGGATCTGTCTCAAACTCTCGTCATTCCTGTCAAACTTTTCATTCATTTGTTTGATTAAGTTTTCTTCAGTCCTGTCAAACTTTGTGTTTATTTGTTTTAAACTTTCATTAGTTTCCTCGTTATTTTTGTCAAACTTCTCATTCATTAGTTTGATTAAATTCTCTTCGATACTGTCTATTTTTTCATTAGTTTGTCTATTATCCTCTTTAATTTGTCTTAAACTCTCATTAGTTTCCTCCTTGGTTTGCTTTGAGTTTTCCTCCTGTTTCCTAAATTGTTCTGCCATAAATTTCATCATCTCCTGCCAACTTGGTACTTCTCTGGCTCCCGCTTTATCTATTTGGTCCCCATGGGCATCTTCTTTAACTGTTTCCCTTTCCGTGTCCATTATTACTTCAGTTTCTTTTGTATTATCTGTCTGTTGTTCTATTTCACTATCTATGATTACTTCTATTTCTTGTTCTTGTCCACCTTCTTCCTTCTCCGTGTCTTCTGCCCTCTTCTTTGATCTACCTCTGGTATTATGCATTTTTATTCTCCCACAATTGCCTGCTCTAGTTAAGTAATATTTAAATAAGTATAGTTTTACTTAACTTAAGCCCTACACTAGTTGAGGCGCCAATTTGTATTACGACCAGTGTGTACGGTTTAAGCCACACTGTTGGGTTCGTCAATTTGTAATAAACGTAGTACGTGTCCTTTCTATCTTTCCTCTCCTTGTTTTCTTTAATATGTTAATTTCTTAAATACCTGGGTTTACTGGATATAGTAATATCGTTAATTATGACTATCTTATCTCTATATTTAGTCTAAAAGTGTTGGTGTCAATGAAATTTATGTATGTATGGTGTTATTCAATAATTCCGTTCAGGCCTAGTCTGCCTTGCAGAGATTTATAGAAAATTCGTGTATAATTCTCTTCTCTTTGGTATCGGAGAATTCCGCAACAAGCGCTGCAGTTCCAAAACAAACGGAATTTAGAGGTTAACCCACCGCGTACGGTGATAGTTATTATACACTCTGTCTGTTTAATCCTTATTCCCACTTCATTAAATAATTCCCAAATAATAAGATCTCGAAATTCTACAATGTTTCTTTATTAGATCAAATATTTTAACATTCAATAAAATGGTTTTTACTAGATATACGAAAGGCTATACGTTGAGTTAATCGATTATTAATCGATACAAGATTTTATTTTAAATTCAGTTATAGTTTCTTTTTTTATAAATAATTTAGATTCAGGGTGTGAAGGTTCTTTTAACTGCGGGGAAGATTAAAAATACATAAATAAGAATGCAAAATATTACAAAATTAAAGTGTTGTTGTGTTTAATACTATTTATATAATTGAAAATTACCGTGCGAAGTACCATACGACTCAGGAAGGCTGTTGCTGCTAATCTCAGTAGTAGTCGTTCCGTATCAAATACAGATGAGATGATGATGTTCTATTCTTGTCTTCACAGTTGTAATAAAGTGGAATCCTTGGTCCTGGTTGATGTAGAAATACCGCTCCCTTCGTTCACCAACAGCCAAACTTGTGATTATGTGCTTCGGCAAACTCTGGATCCAATTACGTTTTTCAACTGTATGATGTAAACTGCGATGTCCAATGTTTTGATGGTTATAATATTTTCGCTTGGTTGTAGGATTAACTCTTTACAAGGTAGTTCTTTATCT
The DNA here is from genome assembly GCA_034769895.1 of Magicicada septendecula. Taxonomy (NCBI): domain Eukaryota; kingdom Metazoa; phylum Arthropoda; class Insecta; order Hemiptera; family Cicadidae; genus Magicicada; species Magicicada septendecula. The sequence goes on from CM068367.1 coordinate 1,207,297,423, forward strand.
GGTTTTATTATTTCATTCAATTAATATCCGTTTCATGATTGGATATGGGGCAATCCAAGTCACTCATTTTAATTCAATTACTTTGTATCGTTTGTATGATACTTTTATACAATTGGGTTAATGTTTACTGGCCCAAATTCTGACAGTTAGTCTTTCATATATTGTGACTGTTATTAGATTTAATAACTTAGATTAAATTAGTTTTTGTTGACTATCTCTCTTGGTTTAATCTCTTCTCGATCATGTCGTAAATTTCAATAATCAAAACTTATACAAATTTTTGTCGTCCCTAGCAACTAATTTTTTTATTCTTATTCAATGTTTTGTTATATAGTGATAATTTCATATATTAATTTTCCACCCATCAAAATAATTCCTTATTAAACTTCCATTATTAAAATATAATCTTATTTATTGCTTGTTTACTAATTTCTATATATTCTGCTGGTTTTTTACTCTTAGTCTGTTTCTTTTAATAATAATTATTTTTTCCGATATCAAACGTTATCAATCGATATCATTGCACTATGGCATTATCTTAATTTGTTTATATTGCGTTTGTTTATTATTTATTATTAATTATTATTGGGTTTTTTCTAACTCATTGAATTATATTCATTAATTATTATTAACTTCTTTACCTAACCGTTCTATTCTAAGTTGTTATATAGTGTTATTGGCTGTTAGGCCTTTTATTATATTTGGATCTACTTTTGAATTTAACTTGTTAACAATAGCCTTTTTATACAAGTTTACAAACATAATCAACCTTTAACTACGTACATGTACACAAATAATTATCTTTATGATATCTAACAACAACTTTATCTTGATCTATGAATCACACATAAGCAAAATTGAAATTAATTAATACTAACTAACTGATTTCCATCACCTTTCTACAACAGTAAACAAATAATACATATTGCTTCATTATTTGACATTACATCAATAAGTAAGCTTCATAAGATAACAGCAACTTTAACATAATATTTATGATAACAACATAACATTATACAATTCAGAATCATTATTTTAAATTAACTTGTAATGTGTATTATTGACTCATTTTTATCTATTTTCACCGTCATTTACTTTAACATAGTCGGTATTAGTTTCTTTCTTATAATTCTTATCAGTATTTTTGATTTATTTACTTCTCACTAAACATTGAGATTTCTCACTATTGTCTATAGTACATGTTTATTTTTTATTACTATTACTACCTTGCATTCTTATTATTTTCATATAATAATAAATTTATTTATCTGACCCTTGTATTAATATGGGATATAGATATTTATTTCTCTATTCTATTTTTAATATTTTTATTTATGTAACGTTGAGGACCGCATTTCTGTTGCATTACATATGCTTCCCCTTTTAAAGAAGTTTAATTTATCTGAATGTAATTTAGGTCAAGTAAACTTATATCTTTTACATGCCTTTTCTTCATATCACTTTTTATGGTCAACTTGAATTCACAATCCTTTATTTAATGACACTTCATTACTCATTTTAACATTCTTGGTTATATATAATTTTCTTTAAACAGTTTTTTTTTTCGATAGTTGGTTACAATGTTCAGTGAACCTTTAGTTTAACTTCTCTTCTACTTCTAGTTACTACAATCACTGTATTTCTCCATTTTTCTTCTGTCAGCTATTTTCCTTCTGTTTTCTTCGTCATTCTTTTCTGGAATTTGATGTCATTCTTCGCAACGATTCTAATATTCCTTAAATATTTTATTTCACTAACAATCCCTGATATGTGAGTTGGTACAGTTCAGAGAGGCACTTGTGGCTACATATACTCTGCTGGCCATACTTCACTTCAATATAGTACTGCTGGAATTCATCTACAGTCAGCTATAAAATATAATAATATCATAATGATCTTCTTAATTAATTAATAATAAACATCTTGGGAATTCTTTATCTTGTTGCGTTTTATATTTACTTCTTTATATCTTTTATACTTCGTGATTCCATTTTATTTTCCTTAATCATTTTCTGATAACATTTCTTATAGTCATTATCTGTAATTAATCTTGATCTTCTTTTTTTTTGTGACAGTAACTCTAAGTATTAATTCTTCATTTGTTCTTATATTTCCAAGAATTTCTAAATCGTAATTGTTTTAATTATTGTTATTACTTAAGTTCAGTGTAATTATAGTCATTAACTCAACCCTTGTTCTTCTTATTTTATTTTATTATTTTGTCTGGTTACATTACAATGAATTATGTTGATAAACATTTTTTCCGGCATGTATTTTAGATCATATTGATTTTCTTTTATTATTTTGCATAGGTACTTCTTGATATAAAACATTTTTTTATCTTGGGGTTTCATTGTCCTTATTTAGAATATTTCTTTGTAGACAAATAGTAATATTTCTCATTTCCTTCTGTAATCTTGGGGTGTTATTAACTCTTCTTAATACCTTCTTCATAAACATATAGTTAGACGTACTTACTTCCTTTTGAATGTTGCGTTTACTATTTAAATAATTTTGTTCAAAAAGTTTTTTAGTAAGTTTTTTTTTTTTAATTTTGGGGTTTCATTTAAATCATATTGTTTCTGAATAAATTATTAGTAAGTTGTTCTTACAGTTTTTTTTGGAATTTTGGGATTTCATTTAAATCATATTGTTTCTGAATAAATTATTAGCAAGTTGTTCTTACAATTTTTTGGAATTTTGGGATTTCATTTAAATCATATTGTTTCTGAATAAATTATTAGTAAGTTGTTCTTACAATTTTTTGGAATTTTGGGATTTTATTTATGCATTCCACCTGTCGGGCGTGGTTTCTTCTTCATCAGTTCTTGTCTTACATCCTGGGATGTGCTGGGTCGGTGGCCATCTCCTCTTAGGGGAATCCAGCGTTCTGGTGGGTTCTGTTGATTATAAACTATTCGGACATTCCTAGATGGATCGTCCCTTCTTTGGTTCTCGCTTCCGGATCTGGATTCTCCGATGCTATTGCTCCGTGGTAAATGCTCACTATCATTCTCCCTTTGGGGTTGATCCCTCCTTGGACCATTCTCTTCGGCCCTTATAAAATTACCATTGGTCTGGAGACCCTATTGTTATTATTGTGGTTATTTGGCTGGTAATTTCTATTATTATTATTATTATTATAATAATGTTCTGCATTACCTTGGTTGGGGTTTCTCTGACTATTGGAATTATGATTATTCTGATAATGATTATTTCGATTACTGTTGTTATTCCTGTTAGGATTTTGGTTATTAGGGAAATTATTATTATTATTATTATTAGTGTTATTATTTCTATTATAATAATTCGAATTGTTTCGGTTCCCTTGGTTGTTGTTGTTATTTTGCCGTTGGTCTGTCTCATTATCATAATTACCTGGCTTGCCATTATAGTTCGGCCGGTTATGCGTCTCATGGTTGTTATTGTTATTGTTTCTGTTGTTGTAGTCTAGGATATCCCTGCTCCCGTACCGGTCGTTTCTCTGCTGACTCCTTCTATAATGTACCTCACGCTCGTGCTCTTCCAATAGTGTTGACATGGCCTGTATTGTTTTTATCTGTCCACCTGATCGTGCTATTGATATCCCGTTATCATAGTGGTATGCCAGCCTGGTGACGAGGATTTCCTCCGGGATTTTTGGTTCAAGGTGTCTCGCCACGCACACTTTTCCAAGGAAGTAGGCGGTGAGCGTTGTCCCTCTGCTGGCGTCATACCTTCCATAGCTGATGCTCTCCCTTACTACGTTCTGAGTGGCGTCTGACCAGTACCTGGCTTTAAATGCCATCTTAAATTCTTCGTAGCTTCGGATGTCGTGCCTGGTGGCTGTCCACCAGTTATCATAGGTTTCCTTGAAATGTTCGTCCAGGTAACGACGAATTACTTGCCACCTGTTTTCACCAATTCTCATTAGTTGTTCGCCGACCCGTTCCAAGAATTCCATTGGGTTTCTCTTGTACGACTTAAAATTGATGGTTTCCCGGTCGTCTATATGTTGTGTGTATGGAACAGTGATCGGTCGGTTGTCAGCTGACCGTTGGAGGTTCTCGATTCTCTCCTGGTTACATTGTCCTTGTTCCTGTACTTCGTTTACAACCGTATCTAGATTTCGATGCTGGTTTCCGAAATCTATTCGTAGTGATTCCACTTGAACCCGGTTTTCTTCTTCTATCTGGTCTATCTTGACCTCTAGTTCAGCCCTATTTCGTGTAACAGCTTCATCGGTCACTCTCAGTTTTCTATTTGTTTCTGCTATCTCCTGTTTTCTTTCGCCGTTGTTCTTACCTACCTTCTGGCTGATTGTCTCACTGACGTCCTCGATTTTCTTATTGAGATCTTGTCTTAATACTCCATTCTGTTTATCAACAGTTTCCCTTAATTCCTTGTTAGAATGCTCAATTCTCTCATTGATTTGTATAAGGTTGTCCTCGTTGATTTTCTTAAGATCTTCTTTCATTCGTTTATTGTTTTCCTCAAGTTTTTCGTTCATTAGTTTGTTATCGTTCTGGATCTGTCTCAAACTCTCGTCATTCCTGTCAAACTTTTCATTCATTTGTTTGATTAAGTTTTCTTCAGTCCTGTCAAACTTTGTGTTTATTTGTTTTAAACTTTCATTAGTTTCCTCGTTATTTTTGTCAAACTTCTCATTCATTAGTTTGATTAAATTCTCTTCGATACTGTCTATTTTTTCATTAGTTTGTCTATTATCCTCTTTAATTTGTCTGAAACTCTCATTAGTTTCCTCCTTGGTTTGCTTTGAGTTTTCCTCCTGTCTCTTTGAGTTTTCCTCCTGTTTCCTAAATTGTTCTGCCATAAATTTCATCATCTCCTGCCAACTTGGTACTTCTCTGGCTCCCGCTTTATCTATTTGGTCCCCATGGGCATCTTCTTTAACTGTTTCCCTTTCCGTGTCCATTATTACTTCAGTTTCTTTTGTATTATCTGTCTGTTGTTCTATTTCACTATCTATGATTACTTCTATTTCTTGTTCTTGTCCACCTTCTTCCTTCTCCGTGTCTTCTGCCCTCTTCTTTGATCTACCTCTGGTATTATGCATTTTTATTCTCCCACAATTGCCTGCTCTAGTTAAGTAATATTTAAATAAGTATAGTTTTACTTAACTTAAGCCCTACACTAGTTGAGGCGCCAATTTGTATTACGACCAGTGTGTACGGTTTAAGCCACACTGTTGGGTTCGTCAATTTGTAATAAACGTAGTACGTGTCCTTTCTATCTTTCCTCTCCTTGTTTTCTTTAATATGTTAATTTCTTAAATACCTGGGTTTACTGGATATAGTAATATCGTTAATTATGACTATCTTATCTCTATATTTAGTCTAAAAGTGTTGGTGTCAATGAAATTTATGTATGTATGGTGTTATTCAATAATTCCGTTCAGGCCTAGTCTGCCTTGCAGAGATTTATAGAAAATTCGTGTATAATTCTCTTCTCTTTGGTATCGGAGAATTCCGCAACAAGCGCTGCAGTTCCAAAACAAACGGAATTTAGAGGTTAACCCACCGCGTACGGTGATAGTTATTATACACTCTGTCTGTTTAATCCTTATTCCCACTTCATTAAATAATTCCCAAATAATAAGATCTCGAAATTCTACAATGTTTCTTTATTAGATCAAATATTTTAACATTCAATAAAATGGTTTTTACTTGATATACGAAAGGCTATACGTTGAGTTAATCGATTATTAATCGATACAAGATTTTATTTTAAATTCAGTTATAGTTTCTTTTTTTATAAATAATTTAGATTCAGGGTGTGAAGGTTCTTTTAACTGCGGGGAAGATTAAAAATACATAAATAAGAATGCAAAATATTACAAAATTAAAGTGTTGTTGTGTTTAATACTATTTATATAATTGAAAATTACCGTGCGAAGTACCATACGACTCAGGAAGGCTGTTGCTGCTAATCTCAGTAGTAGTCGTTCCGTATCAAATACAGATGAGATGATGATGTTCTATTCTTGTCTTCACAGTTGTAATAAAGTGGAATCCTTGGTCCTGGTTGATGTAGAAATATCGCTCCCTTCGTTCACCAACAGCCAAACTTGTGATTATGTGCTTCGGCAAACTCTGGATCCAATTACGTTTTTCAACTGTATGATGTAAACTGCGATGTCCAATGTTTTGATGGTTATAATATTTTCGCTTGGTTGTAGGATTAACTCTTTACAAGGTAGTTCTTTATCTGGTTTTATTATTTCATTCAATTAATATCCGTTTCATGATTGGATATGGGGCAATCCAAGTCACTCTTTTTAATTCAATTACTTTGTATCGTTTGTATGATACTTTTATACAATTGGGTTAATGTTTACTGGCCCAAATTCTGACAGTTAGTCTTTCATATATTGTGACTGTTATTAGATTTAATAACTTAGATTAAATTAGTTTTTGTTGACTATCTCTCTTGGTTTAATCTCTTCTCGATCATGTCGTAAATTTCAATAATCAAAACTTATACAAATTTTTGTCGTCCCTAGCAACTAATTTTTTTATTCTTATTCAATGTTTTGTTATATAGTGATAATTTCATATATTAATTTTCCACCCATCAAAATAATTCCTTATTAAACTTCCATTATTAAAATATAATCTTATTTATTGCTTGTTTACTAATTTCTATATATTCTGCTGGTTTTTTACTCTTAGTCTGTTTCTTTTAATAATAATTATTTTTTCCGATATCAAACGTTATCAATCGATATCATTGCACTATGGCATTATCTTAATTTGTTTATATTGCGTTTGTTTATTATTTATTATTAATTATTATTGGGTTTTTTCTAACTCATTGAATTATATTCATTAATTATTATTAACTTCTTTACCTAACCGTTCTGTTCTAAGTTGTTATATAGTGTTATTGGCTGTTAGGCCTTTTATTATATTTGGATCTACTTTTGAATTTAACTTGTTAACAATAGCCTTTTTATACAAGTTTACAAACATAATCAACCTTTAACTACGTACATGTACACAAATAATTATCTTTATGATATCTAACAACAACTTTATCTTGATCTATGAATCACACATAAGCAAAATTGAAATTAATTAATACTAACTAACTGATTTCCATCACCTTTCTACAACAGTAAACAAATAATACATATTGCTTCATTATTTGACATTACATCAATAAGTAAGCTTCATAAGATAACACCAACTTTAACATAATATTTATGATAACAACATAACATTATACAATTCAGAATCATTATTTTAAATTAACTTGTAATGTGTATTATTGACTCATTTTTATCTATTTTCACCGTCATTTACTTTAACATAGTCGGTATTAGTTTCTTTCTTATAATTCTTATCAGTATTTTTGATTTATTTACTTCTCACTAAACATTGAGATTTCTCACTATTGTCTATAGTACATGTTTATTTTTTATTACTATTACTACCTTGCATTCTTATTATTTTCATATAATAATAAATTTATTTATCTGACCCTTGTATTAATATGGGATATAGATATTTATTTCTCTATTCTATTTTTAATATTTTTATTTATGTAACGTTGAGGACCGCATTTCTGTTGCATTACATATGCTTCCCCTTTTAAAGAAGTTTAATTTATCTGAATGTAATTTAGGTCAAGTAAACTTATATCTTTTACATGCCTTTTCTTCATATCACTTTTTATGGTCAACTTGAATTCACAATTCTTTATTTAATGACACTTCATTACTCATTTTAACATTCTTGGTTATATATAATTTTCTTTAAACAGTTTTTTTTTTTCGATAGTTGGTTACAATATTCAGTGAACCTTTAGTTTAACTTCTCTTCTACTTCTAGTTACTACAATCACTGTATTTCTCCATTTTTCTTCTGTCAGCTATTTTCCTTCTGTTTTCTTCGTCATTCTTTTCTGGAATTTGATGTCATTCTTCGCAACGATTCTAATATTCCTTAAATATTTTATTTCACTAACAATCCCTGATATGTGAGTTGGTACAGTTCAGAGAGGCACTTGTGGCTACATATACTCTGCTGGCCATACTTCACTTCAATATAGTACTGCTGGAATTCATCTACAGTCAGCTATAAAATATAATAATATCATAATGATCTTCTTAATTAATTAATAATAAACATCTTGGGAATTCTTTATCTTGTTGCGTTTTATATTTACTTCTTTATATCTTTTATACTTCGTGATTCCATTTTATTTTCCTTAATCATTTTCTGATAACATTTCTTATAGTCATTATCTGTAATTAATCTTGATCTTCTTTTTTTTTGTGACAGTAACTCTAAGTATTAATTCTTCATTTGTTCTTATATTTCCAAGAATTTCTAAATCGTAATTGTTTTAATTATTGTTATTACTTAAGTTCAGTGTAATTATAGTCATTAACTCAACCCTTGTTCTTCTTATTTTATTTTATTATTTTGTCTGGTTACATTACAATGAATTATGTTGATAAACATTTTTTCCGGCATGTATTTTAGATCATATTGATTTTCTTTTATTATTTTGCATAGGTACTTCTTGATATAAAACATTTTTTTATCTTGGGGTTTCATTGTCCTTATTTAGAATATTTCTTTGTAGACAAATAGTAATATTTCTCATTTCCTTCTGTAATCTTGGGGTGTTATTAACTCTTCTTAATACCTTCTTCATAAACATATAGTTAGACGTACTTACTTCCTTTTGAATGTTGCGTTTACTATTTAAATAATTTTGTTCAAAAAGTTTTTTAGTAAGTTTTTTTTTTTTTTTAATTTTGGGGTTTCATTTAAATCATATTGTTTCTGAATAAATTATTAGTAAGTTGTTCTTACATTTTTTTTGGAATTTTGGGATTTCATTTAAATCATATTGTTTCTGAATAAATTATTAGCAAGTTGTTCTTACAATTTTTTGGAATTTTGGGATTTCATTTAAATCATATTGTTTCTGAATAAATTATTAGTAAGTTGTTCTTACAATTTTTTGGAATTTTGGGATTTTATTTATGCATTCCACCTGTCGGGCGTGGTTTCTTCTTCATCAGTTCTTGTCTTACATCCTGGGATGTGCTGGGTCGGTGGCCATCTCCTCTTAGGGGAATCCAGCGTTCTGGTGGGTTCTGTTGATTATAAACTATTCGGACATTCCTAGATGGATCGTCCCTTCTTTGGTTCTCGCTTCCGGATCTGGATTCTCAGATGCTATTGCTCCGTGGTAAATGCTCACTATCATTCTCCCTTTGGGGTTGATCCCTCCTTGGACCATTCTCTTCGGCCCTTATAAAATTACCATTGGTCTGGAGACCCTATTGTTATTATTGTGGTTATTTGGCTGGTAATTTCTATTATTATTATTATTATTATTATTATAATAATGTTCTGCATTACCTTGGTTGGGGTTTCTCTGACTATTGGAATTATGATTATTCTGATAATGATTATTTCGATTACTGTTGTTATTCCTGTTAGGATTTTGGTTATTAGGGAAATTATTATTATTATTATTATTAGTGTTATTATTTCTATTATAATAATTCGAATTGTTTCGGTTCCCTTGGTTGTTGTTGTTATTTTGCCGTTGGTCTGTCTCATTATCATAATTACCTGGCTTGCCATTATAGTTCGGCCGGTTATGCGTCTCATGGTTGTTATTGTTATTGTTTCTGTTGTTGTAGTCTAGGATATCCCTGCTCCCGTACCGGTCGTTTCTCTGCTGACTCCTTGTATAATGTACCTCACGCTCGTGCTCTTCCAATAGTGTTGACATGGCCTGTATTGTTTTTATCTGTCCACCTGATCGTGCTATTGATATCCCGTTATCATAGTGGTATGCCAGCCTGGTGACGAGGATTTCCTCCGGGATTTTTGGTTCAAGGTGTCTCGCCACGCACACTTTTCCAAGGAAGTAGGCGGTGAGCGTTGTCCCTCTGCTGGCGTCATACCTTCCATAGCTGATGCTCTCCCTTACTACGTTCTGAGTGGCGTCTGACCAGTACCTGGCTTTAAATGCCATCTTAAATTCTTCGTAGCTTCGGATGTCGTGCCTGGTGGCTGTCCACCAGTTATCATAGGTTTCCTTGAAATGTTCGTCCAGGTAACGACGAATTACTTGCCACCTGTTTTCACCAATTCTCATTAGTTGTTCGCCGACCCGTTCCAAGAATTCCATTGGGTTTCTCTTGTACGACTTAAAATTGATGGTTTCCCGGTCGTCTATATGTTGTGTGTATGGAACAGTGATCGGTCGGTTGTCAGCTGACCGTTGGAGGTTCTCGATTCTCTCCTGGTTACGTTGTCCTTGTTCCTGTACTTCGTTTACAACCGTATCTAGATTTCGATGCTGGTTTCCGAAATCTATTCGTAGTGATTCCACTTGAACCCGGTTTTCTTCTTCTATAGGTCTATCTTGACCTCTAGTTCAGCCCTATTTCGTGTAACAGCTTCATCGGTCACTCTCAGTTTTCTATTTGTTTCTGCTATCTCCTGTTTTCTTTCGCCGTTGTTCTTACCTACCTTCTGGCTGATTGTCTCACTGACGTCCTCGATTTTCTTATTGAGATCTTGTCTTAATACTCCATTCTGTTTATCAACAGTTTCCCTTAATTCCTTGTTAGAATGCTCAATTCTCTCATTGATTTGTATAAGGTTGTCCTCGTTGATTTTCTTAAGATCTTCTTTCATTCGTTTATTGTTTTCCTCAAGTTTTTCGTTCATTAGTTTGTTATCGTTCTGGATCTGTCTCAAACTCTCGTCATTCCTGTCAAACTTTTCATTCATTTGTTTGATTAAGTTTTCTTCAGTCGTGTCAAACTTTGTGCTTATTTGTTTTAAACTTTCATTAGTTTCCTCGTTATTTTTGTCAAACTTCTCATTCATTAGTTTGATTAAATTCTCTTCGATACTGTCTATTTTTTCATTAGTTTGTCTATTATCCTCTTTAATTTGTCTGAAACTCTCATTAGTTTCCTCCTTGGTTTGCTTTGAGTTTTCCTCCTGTCTCTTTGAGTTTTCCTCCTGTTTCCTAAATTGTTCTGCCATAAATTTCATCATCTCCTGCCAACTTGGTACTTCTCTGGCTCCCGCTTTATCTATTTGGTCCCCATGGGCATCTTCTTTAACTGTTTCCCTTTCCGTGTCCATTATTACTTCAGTTTCTTTTGTATTATCTGTCTGTTGTTCTATTTCACTATCTATGATTACTTCTATTTCTTGTTCTTGTCCACCTTCTTCCTTCTCCGTGTCTTCTGCCCTCTTCTTTGATCTACCTCTGGTATTATGCATTTTTATTCTCCCACAATTGCCTGCTCTAGTTAAGTAATATTTAAATAAGTATAGTTTTACTTAACTTAAGCCGTACACTAGTTGAGGCGCCAATTTGTATTACGACCAGTGTGTACGGTTTAAGCCACACTGTTGGGTTCGTCAATTTGTAATAAACGTAGTACGTGTCCTTTCTATCTTTCCTCTCCTTGTTTTCTTTAATATGTTAATTTCTTAAATACCTGGGTTTACTGGATATAGTAATATCGTTAATTATGACTATCTTATCTCTATATTTAGTCTAAAAGTGTTGGTGTCAATGAAATTTATGTATGTATGGTGTTATTCAATAATTCCGTTCAGGCCTAGTCTGCCTTGCAGAGATTTATAGAAAATTCGTGTATAATTCTCTTCTCTTTGGTATCGGAGAATTCCGCAACAAGCGCTGCAGTTCCAAAACAAACGGAATTTAGAGGTTAACCCACCGCGTACGGTGATAGTTATTATACACTCTGTCTGTTTAATCCTTATTCCCACTTCATTAAATAATTCCCAAATAATAAGATCTCGAAATTCTACAATGTTGTTTCTTTATTAGATCAAATATTTTAACATTCAATAAAATGGTTTTTACTTGATATACGAAAGGCTATACGTTGAGTTAATCGATTATTAATCGATACAAGATTTTATTTTAAATTCAGTTATAGTTTCTTTTTTTATAAATAATTTAGATTCAGGGTGTGAAGGTTCTTTTAACTGCGGGGAAGATTAAAAATACATAAATAAGAATGCAAAATATTACAAAATTAAAGTGTTGTTGTGTTTAATACTATTTATATAATTGAAAATTACCGTGCGAAGTACCATACGACTCAGGAAGGCTGTTGCTGCTAATCTCAGTAGTAGTCGTTCCGTATCAAATACAGATGAGATGATGATGTTCTATTCTTGTCTTCACAGTTGTAATAAAGTGGAATCCTTGGTCCTGGTTGATGTAGAAATATCGCTCCCTTCGTTCACCAACAGCCAAACTTGTGATTATGTGCTTCGGCAAACTCTGGATCCAATTACGTTTTTCAACTGTATGATGTAAACTGCGATGTCCAATGTTTTGATGGTTATAATATTTTCGCTTGGTTGTAGGATTAACTCTTTACAAGGTAGTTCTTTATCTGGTTTTATTATTTCATTCAATTAATATCCGTTTCATGATTGGATATGGGGCAATCCAAGTCACTCTTTTTAATTCAATTACTTTGTATCGTTTGTATGATACTTTTATACAATTGGGTTAATGTTTACTGGCCCAAATTCTGACAGTTAGTCTTTCATATATTGTGACTGTTATTAGATTTAATAACTTAGATTAAATTAGTTTTTGTTGACTATCTCTCTTGGTTTAATCTCTTCTCGATCATGTCGTAAATTTCAATAATCAAAACTTATACAAATTTTTGTCGTCCCTAGCAACTAATTTTTTTATTCTTATTCAGTGTTTTGTTATATAGTGATAATTTCATATATTAATTTTCCACCCATCAAAATAATTCCTTATTAAACTTCCATTATTAAAATATAATCTTATTTATTGCTTGTTTACTAATTTCTATATATTCTGCTGGTTTTTTACTCTTAGTCTGTTTCTTTTAATAATAATTATTTTTTCCGATATCAAACGTTATCAATCGATATCATTGCACTATGGCATTATCTTAATTTGTTTATATTGCGTTTGTTTATTATTTATTATTAATTATTATTGGGTTTTTTCTAACTCATTGAATTATATTCATTAATTATTATTAACTTCTTTACCTAACCGTTCTGTTCTAAGTTGTTATATAGTGTTATTGGCTGTTAGGCCTTTTATTATATTTGGATCTACTTTTGAATTTAACTTGTTAACAATAGCCTTTTTATACAAGTTTACAAACATAATCAACCTTTAACTACGTACATGTACACAAATAATTATCTTTATGATATCTAACAACAACTTTATCTTGATCTATGAATCACACATAAGCAAAATTGAAATTAATTAATACTAACTAACTGATTTCCATCACCTTTCTACAACAGTAAACAAATAATACATATTGCTTCATTATTTGACATTACATCAATAAGTAAGCTTCATAAGATAACACCAACTTTAACATAATATTTATGATAACAACATAACATTATACAATTCAGAATCATTATTTTAAATTAACTTGTAATTTGTATTATTGACTCATTTTTATCTATTTTCACCGTCATTTACTTTAACATAGTCGGTATTAGTTTCTTTCTTATAATTCTTATCAGTATTTTTGATTTATTTACTTCTCACTAAACATTGAGATTTCTCACTATTGTCTATAGTACATGTTTATTTTTTATTACTATTACTACCTTGCATTCTTATTATTTTCATATAATAATAAATTTATTTATCTGACCCTTGTATTAATATGGGATATAGATATTTATTTCTCTATTCTATTTTTAATATTTTTATTTATGTAACGTTGAGGACCGCATTTCTGTTGCATTACATATGCTTCCCCTTTTAAAGAAGTTTAATTTATCTGAATGTAATTTAGGTCAAGTAAACTTATATCTTTTACATGCCTTTTCTTCATATCACTTTTTATGGTCAACTTGAATTCACAATTCTTTATTTAATGACACTTCATTACTCATTTTAACATTCTTGGTTATATATAATTTTCTTTAAACAGTTTTTTTTTTTCGATAGTTGGTTACAATATTCAGTGAACCTTTAGTTTAACTTCTCTTCTACTTCTAGTTACTACAATCACTGTATTTCTCCATTTTTCTTCTGTCAGCTATTTTCCTTCTGTTTTCTTCGTCATTCTTTTCTGGAATTTGATGTCATTCTTCGCAACGATTCTAATATTCCTTAAATATTTTATTTCACTAACAATCCCTGATATGTGAGTTGGTACAGTTCAGAGAGGCACTTGTGGCTACATATACTCTGCTGGCCATACTTCACTTCAATATAGTACTGCTGGAATTCATCTACAGTCAGCTATAAAATATAATAATATCATAATGATCTTCTTAATTAATTAATAATAAACATCTTGGGAATTCTTTATCTTGTTGCGTTTTATATTTACTTCTTTATATCTTTTATACTTCGTGATTCCATTTTATTTTCCTTAATCATTTTCTGATAACATTTCTTATAGTCATTATCTGTAATTAATCTTGATCTTCTTTTTTTTTGTGACAGTAACTCTAAGTATTAATTCTTCATTTGTTCTTATATTTCCAAGAATTTCTAAATCGTAATTGTTTTAATTATTGTTATTACTTAAGTTCAGTGTAATTATAGTCATTAACTCAACCCTTGTTCTTCTTATTTTATTTTATTATTTTGTCTGGTTACATTACAATGAATTATGTTGATAAACATTTTTTCCGGCATGTATTTTAGATCATATTGATTTTCTTTTATTATTTTGCATAGGTACTTCTTGATATAAAACATTTTTTTATCTTGGGGTTTCATTGTCCTTATTTAGAATATTTCTTTGTAGACAAATAGTAATATTTCTCATTTCCTTCTGTAATCTTGGGGTGTTATTAACTCTTCTTAATACCTTCTTCATAAACATATAGTTAGACGTACTTACTTCCTTTTGAATGTTGCGTTTACTATTTAAATAATTTTGTTCAAAAAGTTTTTTAGTAAGTTTTTTTTTTTTTTAATTTTGGGGTTTCATTAAATCATATTGTTTCTGAATAAATTATTAGTAAGTTGTTCTTACAGTTTTTTTGGAATTTTGGGATTTCATTTAAATCATATTGTTTCTGAATAAATTATTAGCAAGTTGTTCTTACAATTTTTTGGAATTTTGGGATTTCATTTAAATCATATTGTTTCTGAATAAATTATTAGTAAGTTGTTCTTACAATTTTTTGGAATTTTGGGATTTTATTTATGCATTCCACCTGTCGGGCGTGGTTTCTTCTTCATCAGTTCTTGTCTTACATCCTGGGATGTGCTGGGTCGGTGGCCATCTCCTCTTAGGGGAATCCAGCGTTCTGGTGGGTTCTGTTGATTATAAACTATTCGGACATTCCTAGATGGATCGTCCCTTCTTTGGTTCTCGCTTCCAGATCTGGATTCTCCGATGCTATTGCTCCGTGGTAAATGCTCACTATCATTCTCCCTTTGGGGTTGATCCCTCCTTGGACCATTCTCTTCGGCCCTTATAAAATTACCATTGGTCTGGAGACCCTATTGTTATTATTGTGGTTATTTGGCTGGTAATTTCTATTATTATTATAATAATGTTCTGCATTACCTTGGTTGGGGTTTCTCTGACTATTGGAATTATGATTATTCTGATAATGATTATTTCGATTACTGTTGTTATTCCTGTTAGGATTTTGGTTATTAGGGAAATTATTATTATTATTATTATTAGTGTTATTATTTCTATTATAATAATTCGAATTGTTTCGGTTCCCTTGGTTGTTGTTGTTATTTTGCCGTTGGTCTGTCTCATTATCATAATTACCTGGCTTGCCATTATAGTTCGGCCGGTTATGCGTCTCATGGTTGTTATTGTTATTGTTTCTGTTGTTGTAGTCTAGGATATCCCTGCTCCCGTACCGGTCGTTTCTCTGCTGACTCCTTGTATAATGTACCTCACGCTCGTGCTCTTCCAATAGTGTTGACATGGCCTGTATTGTTTTTATCTGTCCACCTGATCGTGCTATTGATATCCCGTTATCGTAGTGGTATGCCAGCCTGGTGACGAGGATTTCCTCCGGGATTTTTGGTTCAAGGTGTCTCGCCACGCACACTTTTCCAAGGAAGTAGGCGGTGAGCGTTGTCCCTCTGCTGGCGTCATACCTTCCATAGCTGATGCTCTCCCTTACTACGTTCTGAGTGGCGTCTGACCAGTACCTGGCTTTAAATGCCATCTTAAATTCTTCGTAGCTTCGGATGTCGTGCCTGGTGGCTGTCCACCAGTTATCATAGGTTTCCTTGAAATGTTCGTCCAGGTAACGATGAATTACTGGCCACCTGTTTTCACCAATTCTCATTAGTTGTTCGCCGACCCGTTCCAAGAATTCCATTGGGTTTCTCTTGTACGACTTAAAATTGATGGTTTCCCGGTCGTCTATATGTTGTGTGTATGGAACAGTGATCGGTCGGTTGTCAGCTGACCGTTGGAGGTTCTCGATTCTCTCCTGGTTACGTTGTCCTTGTTCCTGTACTTCGTTTACAACCGTATCTAGATTTCGATGCTGGTTTCCGAAATCTATTCGTAGTGATTCCACTTGAACCCGGTTTTCTTCTTCTATCTGGTCTATCTTGACCTCTAGTTCAGCCCTATTTCGTGTAACAGCTTCATCGGTCACTCTCAGTTTTCTATTTGTTTCTGCTATCTCCTGTTTTCTTTCGCCGTTGTTCTTACCTACCTTCTGGCTGATTGTCTCACTGACGTCCTCGATTTTCTTATTGAGATCTTGTCTTAATACTCCATTCTGTTTATCAACAGTTTCCCTTAATTCCTTGTTAGAATGCTCAATTCTCTCATTGATTTGTATAAGGTTGTCCTCGTTGATTTTCTTAAGATCTTCTTTCATTCGTTTATTGTTTTCCTCAAGTTTTTCGTTCATTAGTTTGTTATCGTTCTGGATCTGTCTCAAACTCTCGTCATTCCTGTCAAACTTTTCATTCATTTGTTTGATTAAGTTTTCTTCAGTCCTGTCAAACTTTGTGTTTATTTGTTTTAAACTTTCATTAGTTTCCTCGTTATTTTTGTCAAACTTCTCATTCATTAGTTTGATTAAATTCTCTTCGATACTGTCTATTTTTTCATTAGTTTGTCTATTATCCTCTTTAATTTGTCTGAAACTCTCATTAGTTTCCTCCTTGGTTTGCTTTGAGTTTTCCTCCTGTCTCTTTGAGTTTTCCTCCTGTTTCCTAAATTGTTCTGCCATAAGTTTCATCATCTCCTGCCAACTTGGTACTTCTCTGGCTCCCGCTTTATCTATTTGGTCCCCATGGGCATCTTCTTTAACTGTTTCCCTTTCCGTGTCCATTATTACTTCAGTTTCTTTTGTATTATCTGTCTGTTGTTCTATTTCACTATCTATGATTACTTCTATTTCTTGTTCTTGTCCACCTTCTTCCTTCTCCGTGTCTTCTGCCCTCTTCTTTGATCTACCTCTGGTATTATGCATTTTTATTCTCCCACAATTGCCTGCTCTAGTTAAGTAATATTTAAATAAGTATAGTTTTACTTAACTTAAGCCGTACACTAGTTGAGGCGCCAATTTGTATTACGACCAGTGTGTACGGTTTAAGCCACACTGTTGGGTTCGTCAATTTGTAATAAACGTAGTACGTGTCCTTTCTATCTTTCCTCTCCTTGTTTTCTTTAATATGTTAATTTCTTAAATACCTGGGTTTACTGGATATAGTAATATCGTTAATTATGACTATCTTATCTCTATATTTAGTCTAAAAGTGTTGGTGTCAATGAAATTTATGTATGTATGGTGTTATTCAATAATTCCGTTCAGGCCTAGTCTGCCTTGCAGAGATTTATAGAAAATTCGTGTATAATTCTCTTCTCTTTGGTATCGGAGAATTCCGCAACAAGCGCTGCAGTTCCAAAACAAACGGAATTTAGAGGTTAACCCACCGCGTACGGTGATAGTTATTATACACTCTGTCTGTTTAATCCTTATTCCCACTTCATTAAATAATTCCCAAATAATAAGATCTCGAAATTCTACAATGTTTCTTTATTAGATCAAATATTTTAACATTCAATAAAATGGTTTTTACTTGATATACGAAAGGCTATACGTTGAGTTAATCGATTATTAATCGATACAAGATTTTATTTTAAATTCAGTTATAGTTTCTTTTTTTATAAATAATTTAGATTCAGGGTGTGAAGGTTCTTTTAACTGCGGGGAAGATTAAAAATACATAAATAAGAATGCAAAATATTACAAAATTAAAGTGTTGTTGTGTTTAATACTATTTATATAATTGAAAATTACCGTGCGAAGTACCATACGACTCAGGAAGGCTGTTGCTGCTAATCTCAGTAGTAGTCGTTCCGTATCAAATACAGATGAGATGATGATGTTCTATTCTTGTCTTCACAGTTGTAATAAAGTGGAATCCTTGGTCCTGGTTGATGTAGAAATATCGCTCCCTTCGTTCACCAACAGCCAAACTTGTGATTATGTGCTTCGGCAAACTCTGGATCCAATTACGTTTTTCAACTGTATGATGTAAACTGCGATGTCCAATGTTTTGATGGTTATAATATTTTCGCTTGGTTGTAGGATTAACTCTTTACAAGGTAGTTCTTTATCTGGTTTTATTATTTCATTCAATTAATATCCGTTTCATGATTGGATATGGGGCAATCCAAGTCACTCTTTTTAATTCAATTACTTTGTATCGTTTGTATGATACTTTTATACAATTGGGTTAATGTTTACTGGCCCAAATTCTGACAGTTAGTCTTTCATATATTGTGACTGTTATTAGATTTAATAACTTAGATTAAATTAGTTTTTGTTGACTATCTCTCTTGGTTTAATCTCTTCTCGATCATGTCGTAAATTTCAATAATCAAAACTTATACAAATTTTTGTCGTCCCTAGCAACTAATTTTTTTATTCTTATTCAATGTTTTGTTATATAGTGATAATTTCATATATTAATTTTCCACCCATCAAAATAATTCCTTATTAAACTTCCATTATTAAAATATAATCTTATTTATTGCTTGTTTACTAATTTCTATATATTCTGCTGGTTTTTTACTCTTAGTCTGTTTCTTTTAATAATAATTATTTTTTCCGATATCAAACGTTATCAATCGATATCATTGCACTATGGCATTATCTTAATTTGTTTATATTGCGTTTGTTTATTATTTATTATTAATTATTATTGGGTTTTTTCTAACTCATTGAATTATATTCATTAATTATTATTAACTTCTTTACCTAACCGTTCTGTTCTAAGTTGTTATATAGTGTTATTGGCTGTTAGGCCTTTTATTATATTTGGATCTACTTTTGAATTTAACTTGTTAACAATAGCCTTTTTATACAAGTTTACAAACATAATCAACCTTTAACTACGTACATGTACACAAATAATTATCTTTATGATATCTAACAACAACTTTATCTTGATCTATGAATCACACATAAGCAAAATTGAAATTAATTAATACTAACTAACTGATTTCCATCACCTTTCTACAACAGTAAACAAATAATACATATTGCTTCATTATTTGACATTACATCAATAAGTAAGCTTCATAAGATAACAGCAACTTTAACATAATATTTATGATAACAACATAACATTATACAATTCAGAATCATTATTTTAAATTAACTTGTAATGTGTATTATTGACTCATTTTTATCTATTTTCACCGTCATTTACTTTAACATAGTCGGTATTAGTTTCTTTCTTATAATTCTTATCAGTATTTTTGATTTATTTACTTCTCACTAAACATTGAGATTTCTCACTATTGTCTATAGTACATGTTTATTTTTTATTACTATTACTACCTTGCATTCTTATTATTTTCATATAATAATAAATTTATTTATCTGACCCTTGTATTAATATGGGATATAGATATTTATTTCTCTATTCTATTTTTAATATTTTTATTTATGTAACGTTGAGGACCGCATTTCTGTTGCATTACATATGCTTCCCCTTTTAAAGAAGTTTAATTTATCTGAATGTAATTTAGGTCAAGTAAACTTATATCTTTTACATGCCTTTTCTTCATATCACTTTTTATGGTCAACTTGAATTCACAATTCTTTATTTAATGACACTTCATTACTCATTTTAACATTCTTGGTTATATATAATTTTCTTTAAACAGTTTTTTTTTTCGATAGTTGGTTACAATATTCAGTGAACCTTTAGTTTAACTTCTCTTCTACTTCTAGTTACTACAATCACTGTATTTCTCCATTTTTCTTCTGTCAGCTATTTTCCTTCTGTTTTCTTCGTCATTCTTTTCTGGAATTTGATGTCATTCTTCGCAACGATTCTAATATTCCTTAAATATTTTATTTCACTAACAATCCCTGATATGTGAGTTGGTACAGTTCAGAGAGGCACTTGTGGCTACATATACTCTGCTGGCCATACTTCACTTCAATATAGTACTGCTGGAATTCATCTACAGTCAGCTATAAAATATAATAATATCATAATGATCTTCTTAATTAATTAATAATAAACATCTTGGGAATTCTTTATCTTGTTGCGTTTTATATTTACTTCTTTATATCTTTTATACTTCGTGATTCCATTTTATTTTCCTTAATCATTTTCTGATAACATTTCTTATAGTCATTATCTGTAATTAATCTTGATCTTCTTTTTTTTTGTGACAGTAACTCTAAGTATTAATTCTTCATTTGTTCTTATATTTCCAAGAATTTCTAAATCGTAATTGTTTTAATTATTGTTATTACTTAAGTTCAGTGTAATTATAGTCATTAACTCAACCCTTGTTCTTCTTATTTTATTTTATTATTTTGTCTGGTTACATTACAATGAATTATGTTGATAAACATTTTTTCCGGCATGTATTTTAGATCATATTGATTTTCTTTTATTATTTTGCATAGGTACTTCTTGATATAAAACATTTTTTTATCTTGGGGTTTCATTGTCCTTATTTAGAATATTTCTTTGTAGACAAATAGTAATATTTCTCATTTCCTTCTGTAATCTTGGGGTGTTATTAACTCTTCTTAATACCTTCTTCATAAACATATAGTTAGACGTACTTACTTCCTTTTGAATGTTGCGTTTACTATTTAAATAATTTTGTTCAAAAAGTTTTTTAGTAAGTTTTTTTTTTTTTTTAATTTTGGGGTTTCATTTAAATCATATTGTTTCTGAATAAATTATTAGTAAGTTGTTCTTACAGTTTTTTTGGAATTTTGGGATTTCATTTAAATCATATTGTTTCTGAATAAATTATTAGCAAGTTGTTCTTACAATTTTTTGGAATTTTGGGATTTCATTTAAATCATATTGTTTCTGAATAAATTATTAGTAAGTTGTTCTTACAATTTTTTGGAATTTTGGGATTTTATTTATGCATTCCACCTGTCGGGCGTGGTTTCTTCTTCATCAGTTCTTGTCTTACATCCTGGGATGTGCTGGGTCGGTGGCCATCTCCTCTTAGGGGAATCCAGCGTTCTGGTGGGTTCTGTTGATTATAAACTGTTCGGACATTCCTAGATGGATCGTCCCTTCTTTGGTTCTCGCTTCCGGATCTGGATTCTCCGATGCTATTGCTCCGTGGTAAATGCTCACTATCATTCTCCCTTTGGGGTTGATCCCTCCTTGGACCATTCTCTTCGGCCCTTATAAAATTACCATTGGTCTGGAGACCCTATTGTTATTATTGTGGTTATTTGGCTGGTAATTTCTATTATTATTATTATTATTATTATTATAATAATGTTCTGCATTACCTTGGTTGGGGTTTCTCTGACTATTGGAATTATGATTATTCTGATAATGATTATTTCGATTACTGTTGTTATTCCTGTTAGGATTTTGGTTATTAGGGAAATTATTATTATTATTATTATTAGTGTTATTATTTCTATTATAATAATTCGAATTGTTTCGGTTCCCTTGGTTGTTGTTGTTATTTTGCCGTTGGTCTGTCTCATTATCATAATTACCTGGCTTGCCATTATAGTTCGGCCGGTTATGCGTCTCATGGTTGTTATTGTTATTGTTTCTGTTGTTGTAGTCTAGGATATCCCTGCTCCCGTACCGGTCGTTTCTCTGCTGACTCCTTGTATAATGTACCTCACGCTCGTGCTCTTCCAATAGTGTTGACATGGCCTGTATTGTTTTTATCTGTCCACCTGATCGTGCTATTGATATCCCGTTATCGTAGTGGTATGCCAGCCTGGTGACGAGGATTTCCTCCGGGATTTTTGGTTCAAGGTGTCTCGCCACGCACACTTTTCCAAGGAAGTAGGCGGTGAGCGTTGTCCCTCTGCTGGCGTCATACCTTCCATAGCTGATGCTCTCCCTTACTACGTTCTGAGTGGCGTCTGACCAGTACCTGGCTTTAAATGCCATCTTAAATTCTTCGTAGCTTCGGATGTCGTGCCTGGTGGCTGTCCACCAGTTATCATAGGTTTCCTTGAAATGTTCGTCCAGGTAACGATGAATTACTGGCCACCTGTTTTCACCAATTCTCATTAGTTGTTCGCCGACCCGTTCCAAGAATTCCATTGGGTTTCTCTTGTACGACTTAAAATTGATGGTTTCCCGGTCGTCTATATGTTGTGTGTATGGAACAGTGATCGGTCGGTTGTCAGCTGACCGTTGGAGGTTCTCGATTCTCTCCTGGTTACGTTGTCCTTGTTCCTGTACTTCGTATACAACCGTATCTAGATTTCGATGCTGGTTTCCGAAATCTATTCGTAGTGATTCCACTTGAACCCGGTTTTCTTCTTCTATCTGGTCTATCTTGACCTCTAGTTCAGCCCTATTTCGTGTAACAGCTTCATCGGTCACTCTCAGTTTTCTATTTGTTTCTGCTATCTCCTGTTTTCTTTCGCCGTTGTTCTTACCTACCTTCTGGCTGATTGTCTCACTGACGTCCTCGATTTTCTTATTGAGATCTTGTCTTAATACTCCATTCTGTTTATCAACAGTTTCCCTTAATTCCTTGTTAGAATGCTCAATTCTCTCATTGATTTGTATAAGGTTGTCCTCGTTGATTTTCTTAAGATCTTCTTTCATTCGTTTATTGTTTTCCTCAAGTTTTTCGTTCATTAGTTTGTTATCGTTCTGGATCTGTCTCAAACTCTCGTCATTCCTGTCAAACTTTTCATTCATTTGTTTGATTAAGTTTTCTTCAGTCCTGTCAAACTTTGTGTTTATTTGTTTTAAACTTTCATTAGTTTCCTCGTTATTTTTGTCAAACTTCTCATTCATTAGTTTGATTAAATTCTCTTCGATACTGTCTATTTTTTCATTAGTTTGTCTATTATCCTCTTTAATTTGTCTGAAACTCTCATTAGTTTCCTCCTTGGTTTGCTTTGAGTTTTCCTCCTGTCTCTTTGAGTTTTCCTCCTGTTTCCTAAATTGTTCTGCCATAAGTTTCATCATCTCCTGCCAACTTGGTACTTCTCTGGCTCCCGCTTTATCTATTTGGTCCCCATGGGCATCTTCTTTAACTGTTTCCCTTTCCGTGTCCATTATTACTTCAGTTTCTTTTGTATTATCTGTCTGTTGTTCTATTTCACTATCTATGATTACTTCTATTTCTTGTTCTTGTCCACCTTCTTCCTTCTCCGTGTCTTCTGCCCTCTTCTTTGATCTACCTCTGGTATTATGCATTTTTATTCTCCCACAATTGCCTGCTCTAGTTAAGTAATATTTAAATAAGTATAGTTTTACTTAACTTAAGCCGTACACTAGTTGAGGCGCCAATTTGTATTACGACCAGTGTGTACGGTTTAAGCCACACTGTTGGGTTCGTCAATTTGTAATAAACGTAGTACGTGTCCTTTCTATCTTTCCTCTCCTTGTTTTCTTTAATATGTTAATTTCTTAAATACCTGGGTTTACTGGATATAGTAATATCGTTAATTATGACTATCTTATCTCTATATTTAGTCTAAAAGTGTTGGTGTCAATGAAATTTATGTATGTATGGTGTTATTCAATAATTCCGTTCAGGCCTAGTCTGCCTTGCAGAGATTTATAGAAAATTCGTGTATAATTCTCTTCTCTTTGGTATCGGAGAATTCCGCAACAAGCGCTGCAGTTCCAAAACAAACGGAATTTAGAGGTTAACCCACCGCGTACGGTGATAGTTATTATACACTCTGTCTGTTTAATCCTTATTCCCACTTCATTAAATAATTCCCAAATAATAAGATCTCGAAATTCTACAATGTTTCTTTATTAGATCAAATATTTTAACATTCAATAAAATGGTTTTTACTTGATATACGAAAGGCTATACGTTGAGTTAATCGATTATTAATCGATACAAGATTTTATTTTAAATTCAGTTATAGTTTCTTTTTTTATAAATAATTTAGATTCAGGGTGTGAAGGTTCTTTTAACTGCGGGGAAGATTAAAAATACATAAATAAGAATGCAAAATATTACAAAATTAAAGTGTTGTTGTGTTTAATACTATTTATATAATTGAAAATTACCGTGCGAAGTACCATACGACTCAGGAAGGCTGTTGCTGCTAATCTCAGTAGTAGTCGTTCCGTATCAAATACAGATGAGATGATGATGTTCTATTCTTGTCTTCACAGTTGTAATAAAGTGGAATCCTTGGTCCTGGTTGATGTAGAAATATCGCTCCCTTCGTTCACCAACAGCCAAACTTGTGATTATGTGCTTCGGCAAACTCTGGATCCAATTACGTTTTTCAACTGTATGATGTAAACTGCGATGTCCAATGTTTTGATGGTTATAATATTTTCGCTTGGTTGTAGGATTAACTCTTTACAAGGTAGTTCTTTATCTGGTTTTATTATTTCATTCAATTAATATCCGTTTCATGATTGGATATGGGGCAATCCAAGTCACTCTTTTTAATTCAATTACTTTGTATCGTTTGTATGATACTTTTATACAATTGGGTTAATGTTTACTGGCCCAAATTCTGACAGTTAGTCTTTCATATATTGTGACTGTTATTAGATTTAATAACTTAGATTAAATTAGTTTTTGTTGACTATCTCTCTTGGTTTAATCTCTTCTCGATCATGTCGTAAATTTCAATAATCAAAACTTATACAAATTTTTGTCGTCCCTAGCAACTAATTTTTTTATTCTTATTCAATGTTTTGTTATATAGTGATAATTTCATATATTAATTTTCCACCCATCAAAATAATTCCTTATTAAACTTCCATTATTAAAATATAATCTTATTTATTGCTTGTTTACTAATTTCTATATATTCTGCTGGTTTTTTACTCTTAGTCTGTTTCTTTTAATAATAATTATTTTTTCCGATATCAAACGTTATCAATCGATATCATTGCACTATGGCATTATCTTAATTTGTTTATATTGCGTTTGTTTATTATTTATTATTAATTATTATTGGGTTTTTTCTAACTCATTGAATTATATTCATTAATTATTATTAACTTCTTTACCTAACCGTTCTGTTCTAAGTTGTTATATAGTGTTATTGGCTGTTAGGCCTTTTATTATATTTGGATCTACTTTTGAATTTAACTTGTTAACAATAGCCTTTTTATACAAGTTTACAAACATAATCAACCTTTAACTACGTACATGTACACAAATAATTATCTTTATGATATCTAACAACAACTTTATCTTGATCTATGAATCACACATAAGCAAAATTGAAATTAATTAATACTAACTAACTGATTTCCATCACCTTTCTACAACAGTAAACAAATAATACATATTGCTTCATTATTTGACATTACATCAATAAGTAAGCTTCATAAGATAACAGCAACTTTAACATAATATTTATGATAACAACATAACATTATACAATTCAGAATCATTATTTTAAATTAACTTGTAATGTGTATTATTGACTCATTTTTATCTATTTTCACCGTCATTTACTTTAACATAGTCGGTATTAGTTTCTTTCTTATAATTCTTATCAGTATTTTTGATTTATTTACTTCTCACTAAACATTGAGATTTCTCACTATTGTCTATAGTACATGTTTATTTTTTATTACTATTACTACCTTGCATTCTTATTATTTTCATATAATAATAAATTTATTTATCTGACCCTTGTATTAATATGGGATATAGATATTTATTTCTCTATTCTATTTTTAATATTTTTATTTATGTAACGTTGAGGACCGCATTTCTGTTGCATTACATATGCTTCCCCTTTTAAAGAAGTTTAATTTATCTGAATGTAATTTAGGTCAAGTAAACTTATATCTTTTACATGCCTTTTCTTCATATCACTTTTTATGGTCAACTTGAATTCACAATTCTTTATTTAATGACACTTCATTACTCATTTTAACATTCTTGGTTATATATAATTTTCTTTAAACAGTTTTTTTTTCGATAGTTGGTTACAATGTTCAGTGAACCTTTAGTTTAACTTCTCTTCTACTTCTAGTTACTACAATCACTGTATTTCTCCATTTTTCTTCTGTCAGCTATTTTCCTTCTGTTTTCTTCGTCATTCTTTTCTGGAATTTGATGTCATTCTTCGCAACGATTCTAATATTCCTTAAATATTTTATTTCACTAACAATCCCTGATATGTGAGTTGGTACAGTTCAGAGAGGCACTTGTGGCTACATATACTCTGCTGGCCATACTTCACTTCAATATAGTACTGCTGGAATTCATCTACAGTCAGCTATAAAATATAATAATATCATAATGATCTTCTTAATTAATTAATAATAAACATCTTGGGAATTCTTTATCTTGTTGCGTTTTATATTTACTTCTTTATATCTTTTATACTTCGTGATTCCATTTTATTTTCCTTAATCATTTTCTGATAACATTTCTTATAGTCATTATCTGTAATTAATCTTGATCTTCTTTTTTTTTGTGACAGTAACTCTAAGTATTAATTCTTCATTTGTTCTTATATTTCCAAGAATTTCTAAATCGTAATTGTTTTAATTATTGTTATTACTTAAGTTCAGTGTAATTATAGTCATTAACTCAACCCTTGTTCTTCTTATTTTATTTTATTATTTTGTCTGGTTACATTACAATGAATTATGTTGATAAACATTTTTTCCGGCATGTATTTTAGATCATATTGATTTTCTTTTATTATTTTGCATAGGTACTTCTTGATATAAAACATTTTTTTATCTTGGGGTTTCATTGTCCTTATTTAGAATATTTCTTTGTAGACAAATAGTAATATTTCTCATTTCCTTCTGTAATCTTGGGGTGTTATTAACTCTTCTTAATACCTTCTTCATAAACATATAGTTAGACGTACTTACTTCCTTTTGAATGTTGCGTTTACTATTTAAATAATTTTGTTCAAAAAGTTTTTTAGTAAGTTTTTTTTTTTTTTTAATTTTGGGGTTTCATTTAAATCATATTGTTTCTGAATAAATTATTAGTAAGTTGTTCTTACAGTTTTTTTGGAATTTTGGGATTTCATTTAAATCATATTGTTTCTGAATAAATTATTAGCAAGTTGTTCTTACAATTTTTTGGAATTTTGGGATTTCATTTAAATCATATTGTTTCTGAATAAATTATTAGTAAGTTGTTCTTACAATTTTTTGGAATTTTGGGATTTTATTTATGCATTCCACCTGTCGGGCGTGGTTTCTTCTTCATCAGTTCTTGTCTTACATCCTGGGATGTGCTGGGTCGGTGGCCATCTCCTCTTAGGGGAATCCAGCGTTCTGGTGGGTTCTGTTGATTATAAACTGTTCGGACATTCCTAGATGGATCGTCCCTTCTTTGGTTCTCGCTTCCGGATCTGGATTCTCCGATGCTATTGCTCCGTGGTAAATGCTCACTATCATTCTCCCTTTGGGGTTGATCCCTCCTTGGACCATTCTCTTCGGCCCTTATAAAATTACCATTGGTCTGGAGACCCTATTGTTATTATTGTGGTTATTTGGCTGGTAATTTCTATTATTATTATTATTATTATTATTATAATAATGTTCTGCATTACCTTGGTTGGGGTTTCTCTGACTATTGGAATTATGATTATTCTGATAATGATTATTTCGATTACTGTTGTTATTCCTGTTAGGATTTTGGTTATTAGGGAAATTATTATTATTATTATTATTAGTGTTATTATTTCTATTATAATAATTCGAATTGTTTCGGTTCCCTTGGTTGTTGTTGTTATTTTGCCGTTGGTCTGTCTCATTATCATAATTACCTGGCTTGCCATTATAGTTCGGCCGGTTATGCGTCTCATGGTTGTTATTGTTATTGTTTCTGTTGTTGTAGTCTAGGATATCCCTGCTCCCGTACCGGTCGTTTCTCTGCTGACTCCTTGTATAATGTACCTCACGCTCGTGCTCTTCCAATAGTGTTGACATGGCCTGTATTGTTTTTATCTGTCCACCTGATCGTGCTATTGATATCCCGTTATCGTAGTGGTATGCCAGCCTGGTGACGAGGATTTCCTCCGGGATTTTTGGTTCAAGGTGTCTCGCCACGCACACTTTTCCAAGGAAGTAGGCGGTGAGCGTTGTCCCTCTGCTGGCGTCATACCTTCCATAGCTGATGCTCTCCCTTACTACGTTCTGAGTGGCGTCTGACCAGTACCTGGCTTTAAATGCCATCTTAAATTCTTCGTAGCTTCGGATGTCGTGCCTGGTGGCTGTCCACCAGTTATCATAGGTTTCCTTGAAATGTTCGTCCAGGTAACGATGAATTACTGGCCACCTGTTTTCACCAATTCTCATTAGTTGTTCGCCGACCCGTTCCAAGAATTCCATTGGGTTTCTCTTGTACGACTTAAAATTGATGGTTTCCCGGTCGTCTATATGTTGTGTGTATGGAACAGTGATCGGTCGGTTGTCAGCTGACCGTTGGAGGTTCTCGATTCTCTCCTGGTTACGTTGTCCTTGTTCCTGTACTTCGTATACAACCGTATCTAGATTTCGATGCTGGTTTCCGAAATCTATTCGTAGTGATTCCACTTGAACCCGGTTTTCTTCTTCTATCTGGTCTATCTTGACCTCTAGTTCAGCCCTATTTCGTGTAACAGCTTCATCGGTCACTCTCAGTTTTCTATTTGTTTCTGCTATCTCCTGTTTTCTTTCGCCGTTGTTCTTACCTACCTTCTGGCTGATTGTCTCACTGACGTCCTCGATTTTCTTATTGAGATCTTGTCTTAATACTCCATTCTGTTTATCAACAGTTTCCCTTAATTCCTTGTTAGAATGCTCAATTCTCTCATTGATTTGTATAAGGTTGTCCTCGTTGATTTTCTTAAGATCTTCTTTCATTCGTTTATTGTTTTCCTCAAGTTTTTCGTTCATTAGTTTGTTATCGTTCTGGATCTGTCTCAAACTCTCGTCATTCCTGTCAAACTTTTCATTCATTTGTTTGATTAAGTTTTCTTCAGTCCTGTCAAACTTTGTGTTTATTTGTTTTAAACTTTCATTAGTTTCCTCGTTATTTTTGTCAAACTTCTCATTCATTAGTTTGATTAAATTCTCTTCGATACTGTCTATTTTTTCATTAGTTTGTCTATTATCCTCTTTAATTTGTCTGAAACTCTCATTAGTTTCCTCCTTGGTTTGCTTTGAGTTTTCCTCCTGTCTCTTTGAGTTTTCCTCCTGTTTCCTAAATTGTTCTGCCATAAGTTTCATCATCTCCTGCCAACTTGGTACTTCTCTGGCTCCCGCTTTATCTATTTGGTCCCCATGGGCATCTTCTTTAACTGTTTCCCTTTCCGTGTCCATTATTACTTCAGTTTCTTTTGTATTATCTGTCTGTTGTTCTATTTCACTATCTATGATTACTTCTATTTCTTGTTCTTGTCCACCTTCTTCCTTCTCCGTGTCTTCTGCCCTCTTCTTTGATCTACCTCTGGTATTATGCATTTTTATTCTCCCACAATTGCCTGCTCTAGTTAAGTAATATTTAAATAAGTATAGTTTTACTTAACTTAAGCCGTACACTAGTTGAGGCGCCAATTTGTATTACGACCAGTGTGTACGGTTTAAGCCACACTGTTGGGTTCGTCAATTTGTAATAAACGTAGTACGTGTCCTTTCTATCTTTCCTCTCCTTGTTTTCTTTAATATGTTAATTTCTTAAATACCTGGGTTTACTGGATATAGTAATATCGTTAATTATGACTATCTTATCTCTATATTTAGTCTAAAAGTGTTGGTGTCAATGAAATTTATGTATGTATGGTGTTATTCAATAATTCCGTTCAGGCCTAGTCTGCCTTGCAGAGATTTATAGAAAATTCGTGTATAATTCTCTTCTCTTTGGTATCGGAGAATTCCGCAACAAGCGCTGCAGTTCCAAAACAAACGGAATTAGAGGGTTAACACCCACCGCGTACGGTGATAGTTATTATACACTCTGTCTGTTTAATCCTTATTCCCACTTCATTAAATAATTCCCAAATAATAAGATCTCGAAATTCTACAATGTTTCTTTATTAGATCAAATATTTTAACATTCAATAAAATGGTTTTTACTTGATATACGAAAGGCTATACGTTGAGTTAATCGATTATTAATCGATACAAGATTTTATTTTAAATTCAGTTATAGTTTCTTTTTTTATAAATAATTTAGATTCAGGGTGTGAAGGTTCTTTTAACTGCGGGGAAGATTAAAAATACATAAATAAGAATGCAAAATATTACAAAATTAAAGTGTTGTTGTGTTATACTATTTATATAATTGAAAATTACCGTGCGAAGTACCATACGACTCAGGAAGGCTGTTGCTGCTAATCTCAGTAGTAGTCGTTCCGTATCAAATACAGATGAGATGATGATGTTCTATTCTTGTCTTCACAGTTGTAATAAAGTGGAATCCTTGGTCCTGGTTGATGTAGAAATATCGCTCCCTTCGTTCACCAACAGCCAAACTTGTGATTATGTGCTTCGGCAAACTCTGGATCCAATTACGTTTTTCAACTGTATGATGTAAACTGCGATGTCCAATGTTTTGATGGTTATAATATTTTCGCTTGGTTGTAGGATTAACTCTTTACAAGGTAGTTCTTTATCTGGTTTTATTATTTCATTCAATTAATATCCGTTTCATGATTGGATATGGGGCAATCCAAGTCACTCTTTTTAATTCAATTACTTTGTATCGTTTGTATGATACTTTTATACAATTGGGTTAATGTTTACTGGCCCAAATTCTGACAGTTAGTCTTTCATATATTGTGACTGTTATTAGATTTAATAACTTAGATTAAATTAGTTTTTGTTGACTATCTCTCTTGGTTTAATCTCTTCTCGATCATGTCGTAAATTTCAATAATCAAAACTTATACAAATTTTTGTCGTCCCTAGCAACTAATTTTTTTATTCTTATTCAATGTTTTGTTATATAGTGATAATTTCATATATTAATTTTCCACCCATCAAAATAATTCCTTATTAAACTTCCATTATTAAAATATAATCTTATTTATTGCTTGTTTACTAATTTCTATATATTCTGCTGGTTTTTTACTCTTAGTCTGTTTCTTTTAATAATAATTATTTTTTCCGATATCAAACGTTATCAATCGATATCATTGCACTATGGCATTATCTTAATTTGTTTATATTGCGTTTGTTTATTATTTATTATTAATTATTATTGGGTTTTTTCTAACTCATTGAATTATATTCATTAATTATTATTAACTTCTTTACCTAACCGTTCTGTTCTAAGTTGTTATATAGTGTTATTGGCTGTTAGGCCTTTTATTATATTTGGATCTACTTTTGAATTTAACTTGTTAACAATAGCCTTTTTATACAAGTTTACAAACATAATCAACCTTTAACTACGTACATGTACACAAATAATTATCTTTATGATATCTAACAACAACTTTATCTTGATCTATGAATCACACATAAGCAAAATTGAAATTAATTAATACTAACTAACTGATTTCCATCACCTTTCTACAACAGTAAACAAATAATACATATTGCTTCATTATTTGACATTACATCAATAAGTAAGCTTCATAAGATAACAGCAACTTTAACATAATATTTATGATAACAACATAACATTATACAATTCAGAATCATTATTTTAAATTAACTTGTAATGTGTATTATTGACTCATTTTTATCTATTTTCACCGTCATTTACTTTAACATAGTCGGTATTAGTTTCTTTCTTATAATTCTTATCAGTATTTTTGATTTATTTACTTCTCACTAAACATTGAGATTTCTCACTATTGTCTATAGTACATGTTTATTTTTTATTACTATTACTACCTTGCATTCTTATTATTTTCATATAATAATAAATTTATTTATCTGACCCTTGTATTAATATGGGATATAGATATTTATTTCTCTATTCTATTTTTAATATTTTTATTTATGTAACGTTGAGGACCGCATTTCTGTTGCATTACATATGCTTCCCCTTTTAAAGAAGTTTAATTTATCTGAATGTAATTTAGGTCAAGTAAACTTATATCTTTTACATGCCTTTTCTTCATATCACTTTTTATGGTCAACTTGAATTCACAATTCTTTATTTAATGACACTTCATTACTCATTTTAACATTCTTGGTTATATATAATTTTCTTTAAACAGTTTTTTTTTCGATAGTTGGTTACAATGTTCAGTGAACCTTTAGTTTAACTTCTCTTCTACTTCTAGTTACTACAATCACTGTATTTCTCCATTTTTCTTCTGTCAGCTATTTTCCTTCTGTTTTCTTCGTCATTCTTTTCTGGAATTTGATGTCATTCTTCGCAACGATTCTAATATTCCTTAAATATTTTATTTCACTAACAATCCCTGATATGTGAGTTGGTACAGTTCAGAGAGGCACTTGTGGCTACATATACTCTGCTGGCCATACTTCACTTCAATATAGTACTGCTGGAATTCATCTACAGTCAGCTATAAAATATAATAATATCATAATGATCTTCTTAATTAATTAATAATAAACATCTTGGGAATTCTTTATCTTGTTGCGTTTTATATTTACTTCTTTATATCTTTTATACTTCGTGATTCCATTTTATTTTCCTTAATCATTTTCTGATAACATTTCTTATAGTCATTATCTGTAATTAAT
The DNA here is from genome assembly GCA_034769895.1 of Magicicada septendecula. NCBI lineage: Eukaryota > Metazoa > Arthropoda > Insecta > Hemiptera > Cicadidae > Magicicada > Magicicada septendecula. The sequence continues at coordinate 1,207,330,534 of CM068367.1, forward strand.
CTTGATCTTCTTTTTTTTTGTGACAGTAACTCTAAGTATTAATTCTTCATTTGTTCTTATATTTCCAAGAATTTCTAAATCGTAATTGTTTTAATTATTGTTATTACTTAAGTTCAGTGTAATTATAGTCATTAACTCAACCCTTGTTCTTCTTATTTTATTTTATTATTTTGTCTGGTTACATTACAATGAATTATGTTGATAAACATTTTTTCCGGCATGTATTTTAGATCATATTGATTTTCTTTTATTATTTTGCATAGGTACTTCTTGATATAAAACATTTTTTTATCTTGGGGTTTCATTGTCCTTATTTAGAATATTTCTTTGTAGACAAATAGTAATATTTCTCATTTCCTTCTGTAATCTTGGGGTGTTATTAACTCTTCTCAATACCTTCTTCATAAACATATAGTTAGACGTACTTACTTCCTTTTGAATGTTGCGTTTACTATTTAAATAATTTTGTTCAAAAAGTTTTTTAGTAAGTTTTTTTTTTTTTTTAATTTTGGGGTTTCATTTAAATCATATTGTTTCTGAATAAATTATTAGTAAGTTGTTCTTACAGTTTTTTTGGAATTTTGGGATTTCATTTAAATCATATTGTTTCTGAATAAATTATTAGCAAGTTGTTCTTACAATTTTTTGGAATTTTGGGATTTCATTTAAATCATATTGTTTCTGAATAAATTATTAGTAAGTTGTTCTTACAATTTTTTGGAATTTTGGGATTTTATTTATGCATTCCACCTGTCGGGCGTGGTTTCTTCTTCATCAGTTCTTGTCTTACATCCTGGGTTGTGCTTTGTCGGTGGCCATCTCCTCTTAGGGGAATCCAGCGTTCTGGTGGGTTCTGTTGATTATAAACTGTTCGGACATTCCTAGATGGATCGTCCCTTCTTTGGTTCTCGCTTCCGGATCTGGATTCTCCGATGCTATTGCTCCGTGGTAAATGCTCACTATCATTCTCCCTTTGGGGTTGATCCCTCCTTGGACCATTCTCTTCGGCCCTTATAAAATTACCATTGGTCTGGAGACCCAATTGTTATTATTGTGGTTATTTGGCTGGTAATTTCTATTATTATTATTATTATTATTATAATAATGTTCTGCATTACCTTGGTTGGGGTTTCTCTGACTATTGGAATTATGATTATTCTGATAATGATTATTTCGATTACTGTTGTTATTCCTGTTAGGATTTTGGTTATTAGGGAAATTATTATTATTATTATTATTAGTGTTATTATTTCTATTATAATAATTCGAATTGTTTCGGTTCCCTTGGTTGTTGTTGTTATTTTGCCGTTGGTCTGTCTCATTATCATAATTACCTGGCTTGCCATTATAGTTCGGCCGGTTATGCGTCTCATGGTTGTTATTGTTATTGTTTCTGTTGTTGTAGTCTAGGATATCCCTGCTCCCGTACCGGTCGTTTCTCTGCTGACTCCTTGTATAATGTACCTCACGCTCGTGCTCTTCCAATAGTGTTGACATGGCCTGTATTGTTTTTATCTGTCCACCTGATCGTGCTATTGATATCCCGTTATCGTAGTGGTATGCCAGCCTGGTGACGAGGATTTCCTCCGGGATTTTTGGTTCAAGGTGTCTCGCCACGCACACTTTTCCAAGGAAGTAGGCGGTGAGCGTTGTCCCTCTGCTGGCGTCATACCTTCCATAGCTGATGCTCTCCCTTACTACGTTCTGAGTGGCGTCTGACCAGTACCTGGCTTTAAATGCCATCTTAAATTCTTCGTAGCTTCGGATGTCGTGCCTGGTGGCTGTCCACCAGTTATCATAGGTTTCCTTGAAATGTTCGTCCAGGTAACGATGAATTACTGGCCACCTGTTTTCACCAATTCTCATTAGTTGTTCGCCGACCCGTTCCAAGAATTCCATTGGGTTTCTCTTGTACGACTTAAAATTGATGGTTTCCCGGTCGTCTATATGTTGTGTGTATGGAACAGTGATCGGTCGGTTGTCAGCTGACCGTTGGAGGTTCTCGATTCTCTCCTGGTTACGTTGTCCTTGTTCCTGTACTTTGTTTACAACCGTATCTAGATTTCGATGCTGGTTTCCGAAATCTATTCGTAGTGATTCCACTTGAACCCGGTTTTCTTCTTCTATCTGGTCTATCTTGACCTCTAGTTCAGCCCTATTTCGTGTAACAGCTTCATCGGTCACTCTCAGTTTTCTATTTGTTTCTGCTATCTCCTGTTTTCTTTCGCCGTTGTTCTTACCTACCTTCTGGCTGATTGTCTCACTGACGTCCTCGATTTTCTTATTGAGATCTTGTCTTAATACTCCATTCTGTTTATCAACAGTTTCCCTTAATTCCTTGTTAGAATGCTCAATTCTCTCATTGATTTGTATAAGGTTGTCCTCGTTGATTTTCTTAAGATCTTCTTTCATTCGTTTATTGTTTTCCTCAAGTTTTTCGTTCATTAGTTTGTTATCGTTCTGGATCTGTCTCAAACTCTCGTCATTCCTGTCAAACTTTTCATTCATTTGTTTGATTAAGTTTTCTTCAGTCCTGTCAAACTTTGTGTTTATTTGTTTTAAACTTTCATTAGTTTCCTCGTTATTTTTGTCAAACTTCTCATTCATTAGTTTGATTAAATTCTCTTCGATACTGTCTATTTTTTCATTAGTTTGTCTATTATCCTCTTTAATTTGTCTGAAACTCTCATTAGTTTCCTCCTTGGTTTGCTTTGAGTTTTCCTCCTGTCTCTTTGAGTTTTCCTCCTGTTTCCTAAATTGTTCTGCCATAAGTTTCATCATCTCCTGCCAACTTGGTACTTCTCTGGCTCCCGCTTTATCTATTTGGTCCCCATGGGCATCTTCTTTAACTGTTTCCCTTTCCGTGTCCATTATTACTTCAGTTTCTTTTGTATTATCTGTCTGTTGTTCTATTTCACTATCTATGATTACTTCTATTTCTTGTTCTTGTCCACCTTCTTCCTTCTCCGTGTCTTCTGCCCTCTTCTTTGATCTACCTCTGGTATTATGCATTTTTATTCTCCCACAATTGCCTGCTCTAGTTAAGTAATATTTAAATAAGTATAGTTTTACTTAACTTAAGCCGTACACTAGTTGAGGCGCCAATTTGTATTACGACCAGTGTGTACGGTTTAAGCCACACTGTTGGGTTCGTCAATTTGTAATAAACGTAGTACGTGTCCTTTCTATCTTTCCTCTCCTTGTTTTCTTTAATATGTTAATTTCTTAAATACCTGGGTTTACTGGATATAGTAATATCGTTAATTATGACTATCTTATCTCTATATTTAGTCTAAAAGTGTTGGTGTCAATGAAATTTATGTATGTATGGTGTTATTCAATAATTCCGTTCAGGCCTAGTCTGCCTTGCAGAGATTTATAGAAAATTCGTGTATAATTCTCTTCTCTTTGGTATCGGAGAATTCCGCAACAAGCGCTGCAGTTCCAAAACAAACGGAATTTAGAGGTTAACCCACCGCGTACGGTGATAGTTATTATACACTCTGTCTGTTTAATCCTTATTCCCACTTCATTAAATAATTCCCAAATAATAAGATCTCGAAATTCTACAATGTTTCTTTATTAGATCAAATATTTTAACATTCAATAAAATGGTTTTTACTTGATATACGAAAGGCTATACGTTGAGTTAATCGATTATTAATCGATACAAGATTTTATTTTAAATTCAGTTATAGTTTCTTTTTTTATAAATAATTTAGATTCAGGGTGTGAAGGTTCTTTTAACTGCGGGGAAGATTAAAAATACATAAATAAGAATGCAAAATATTACAAAATTAAAGTGTTGTTGTGTTTAATACTATTTATATAATTGAAAATTACCGTGCGAAGTACCATACGACTCAGGAAGGCTGTTGCTGCTAATCTCAGTAGTAGTCGTTCCGTATCAAATACAGATGAGATGATGATGTTCTATTCTTGTCTTCACAGTTGTAATAAAGTGGAATCCTTGGTCCTGGTTGATGTAGAAATATCGCTCCCTTCGTTCACCAACAGCCAAACTTGTGATTATGTGCTTCGGCAAACTCTGGATCCAATTACGTTTTTCAACTGTATGATGTAAACTGCGATGTCCAATGTTTTGATGGTTATAATATTTTCGCTTGGTTGTAGGATTAACTCTTTACAAGGTAGTTCTTTATCTGGTTTTATTATTTCATTCAATTAATATCCGTTTCATGATTGGATATGGGGCAATCCAAGTCACTCTTTTTAATTCAATTACTTTGTATCGTTTGTATGATACTTTTATACAATTGGGTTAATGTTTACTGGCCCAAATTCTGACAGTTAGTCTTTCATATATTGTGACTGTTATTAGATTTAATAACTTAGATTAAATTATTTTTTGTTGACTATCTCTCTTGGTTTAATCTCTTCTCGATCATGTCGTAAATTTCAATAATCAAAACTTATACAAATTTTTGTCGTCCCTAGCAACTAATTTTTTTATTCTTATTCAATGTTTTGTTATATAGTGATAATTTCATATATTAATTTTCCACCCATCAAAATAATTCCTTATTAAACTTCCATTATTAAAATATAATCTTATTTATTGCTTGTTTACTAATTTCTATATATTCTGCTGGTTTTTTACTCTTAGTCTGTTTCTTTTAATAATAATTATTTTTTCCGATATCAAACGTTATCAATCGATATCATTGCACTATGGCATTATCTTAATTTGTTTATATTGCGTTTGTTTATTATTTATTATTAATTATTATTGGGTTTTTTCTAACTCATTGAATTATATTCATTAATTATTATTAACTTCTTTACCTAACCGTTCTGTTCTAAGTTGTTATATAGTGTTATTGGCTGTTAGGCCTTTTATTATATTTGGATCTACTTTTGAATTTAACTTGTTAACAATAGCCTTTTTATACAAGTTTACAAACATAATCAACCTTTAACTACGTACATGTACACAAATAATTATCTTTATGATATCTAACAACAACTTTATCTTGATCTATGAATCACACATAAGCAAAATTGAAATTAATTAATACTAACTAACTGATTTCCATCACCTTTCTACAACAGTAAACAAATAATACATATTGCTTCATTATTTGACATTACATCAATAAGTAAGCTTCATAAGATAACAGCAACTTTAACATAATATTTATGATAACAACATAACATTATACAATTCAGAATCATTATTTTAAATTAACTTGTAATGTGTATTATTGACTCATTTTTATCTATTTTCACCGTCATTTACTTTAACATAGTCGGTATTAGTTTCTTTCTTATAATTCTTATCAGTATTTTTGATTTATTTACTTCTCACTAAACATTGAGATTTCTCACTATTGTCTATAGTACATGTTTATTTTTTATTACTATTACTACCTTGCATTCTTATTATTTTCATATAATAATAAATTTATTTATCTGACCCTTGTATTAATATGGGATATAGATATTTATTTCTCTATTCTATTTTTAATATTTTTATTTATGTAACGTTGAGGACCGCATTTCTGTTGCATTACATATGCTTCCCCTTTTAAAGAAGTTTAATTTATCTGAATGTAATTTAGGTCAAGTAAACTTATATCTTTTACATGCCTTTTCTTCATATCACTTTTTATGGTCAACTTGAATTCACAATTCTTTATTTAATGACACTTCATTACTCATTTTAACATTCTTGGTTATATATAATTTTCTTTAAACAGTTTTTTTTTCGATAGTTGGTTACAATGTTCAGTGAACCTTTAGTTTAACTTCTCTTCTACTTCTAGTTACTACAATCACTGTATTTCTCCATTTTTCTTCTGTCAGCTATTTTCCTTCTGTTTTCTTCGTCATTCTTTTCTGGAATTTGATGTCATTCTTCGCAACGATTCTAATATTCCTTAAATATTTTATTTCACTAACAATCCCTGATATGTGAGTTGGTACAGTTCAGAGAGGCACTTGTGGCTACATATACTCTGCTGGCCATACTTCACTTCAATATAGTACTGCTGGAATTCATCTACAGTCAGCTATAAAATATAATAATATCATAATGATCTTCTTAATTAATTAATAATAAACATCTTGGGAATTCTTTATCTTGTTGCGTTTTATATTTACTTCTTTATATCTTTTATACTTCGTGATTCCATTTTATTTTCCTTAATCATTTTCTGATAACATTTCTTATAGTCATTATCTGTAATTAATCTTGATCTTCTTTTTTTTTGTGACAGTAACTCTAAGTATTAATTCTTCATTTGTTCTTATATTTCCAAGAATTTCTAAATCGTAATTGTTTTAATTATTGTTATTACTTAAGTTCAGTGTAATTATAGTCATTAACTCAACCCTTGTTCTTCTTATTTTATTTTATTATTTTGTCTGGTTACATTACAATGAATTATGTTGATAAACATTTTTTCCGGCATGTATTTTAGATCATATTGATTTTCTTTTATTATTTTGCATAGGTACTTCTTGATATAAAACATTTTTTTATCTTGGGGTTTCATTGTCCTTATTTAGAATATTTCTTTGTAGACAAATAGTAATATTTCTCATTTCCTTCTGTAATCTTGGGGTGTTATTAACTCTTCTCAATACCTTCTTCATAAACATATAGTTAGACGTACTTACTTCCTTTTGAATGTTGCGTTTACTATTTAAATAATTTTGTTCAAAAAGTTTTTTAGTAAGTTTTTTTTTTTTTTTAATTTTGGGGTTTCATTTAAATCATATTGTTTCTGAATAAATTATTAGTAAGTTGTTCTTACAGTTTTTTTGGAATTTTGGGATTTCATTTAAATCATATTGTTTCTGAATAAATTATTAGCAAGTTGTTCTTACAATTTTTTGGAATTTTGGGATTTCATTTAAATCATATTGTTTCTGAATAAATTATTAGTAAGTTGTTCTTACAATTTTTTGGAATTTTGGGATTTTATTTATGCATTCCACCTGTCGGGCGTGGTTTCTTCTTCATCAGTTCTTGTCTTACATCCTGGGTTGTGCTTTGTCGGTGGCCATCTCCTCTTAGGGGAATCCAGCGTTCTGGTGGGTTCTGTTGATTATAAACTGTTCGGACATTCCTAGATGGATCGTCCCTTCTTTGGTTCTCGCTTCCGGATCTGGATTCTCCGATGCTATTGCTCCGTGGTAAATGCTCACTATCATTCTCCCTTTGGGGTTGATCCCTCCTTGGACCATTCTCTTCGGCCCTTATAAAATTACCATTGGTCTGGAGACCCTATTGTTATTATTGTGGTTATTTGGCTGGTAATTTCTATTATTATTATTATTATTATTATAATAATGTTCTGCATTACCTTGGTTGGGGTTTCTCTGACTATTGGAATTATGATTATTCTGATAATGATTATTTCGATTACTGTTGTTATTCCTGTTAGGATTTTGGTTATTAGGGAAATTATTATTATTATTATTATTAGTGTTATTATTTCTATTATAATAATTCGAATTGTTTCGGTTCCCTTGGTTGTTGTTATTATTTTGCCGTTGGTCTGTCTCATTATCATAATTACCTGGCTTGCCATTATAGTTCGGCCGGTTATGCGTCTCATGGTTGTTATTGTTATTGTTTCTGTTGTTGTAGTCTAGGATATCCCTGCTCCCGTACCGGTCGTTTCTCTGCTGACTCCTTGTATAATGTACCTCACGCTCGTGCTCTTCCAATAGTGTTGACATGGCCTGTATTGTTTTTATCTGTCCACCTGATCGTGCTATTGATATCCCGTTATCGTAGTGGTATGCCAGCCTGGTGACGAGGATTTCCTCCGGGATTTTTGGTTCAAGGTGTCTCGCCACGCACACTTTTCCAAGGAAGTAGGCGGTGAGCGTTGTCCCTCTGCTGGCGTCATACCTTCCATAGCTGATGCTCTCCCTTACTACGTTCTGAGTGGCGTCTGACCAGTACCTGGCTTTAAATGCCATCTTAAATTCTTCGTAGCTTCGGATGTCGTGCCTGGTGGCTGTCCACCAGTTATCATAGGTTTCCTTGAAATGTTCGTCCAGGTAACGATGAATTACTGGCCACCTGTTTTCACCAATTCTCATTAGTTGTTCGCCGACCCGTTCCAAGAATTCCATTGGGTTTCTCTTGTACGACTTAAAATTGATGGTTTCCCGGTCGTCTATATGTTGTGTGTATGGAACAGTGATCGGTCGGTTGTCAGCTGACCGTTGGAGGTTCTCGATTCTCTCCTGGTTACGTTGTCCTTGTTCCTGTACTTCGTTTACAACCGTATCTAGATTTCGATGCTGGTTTCCGAAATCTATTCGTAGTGATTCCACTTGAACCCGGTTTTCTTCTTCTATCTGGTCTATCTTGACCTCTAGTTCAGCCCTATTTTGTGTAACAGCTTCATCGGTCACTCTCAGTTTTCTATTTGTTTCTGCTATCTCCTGTTTTCTTTCGCCGTTGTTCTTACCTACCTTCTGGCTGATTGTCTCACTGACGTCCTCGATTTTCTTATTGAGATCTTGTCTTAATACTCCATTCTGTTTATCAACAGTTTCCCTTAATTCCTTGTTAGAATGCTCAATTCTCTCATTGATTTGTATAAGGTTGTCCTCGTTGATTTTCTTAAGATCTTCTTTCATTCGTTTATTGTTTTCCTCAAGTTTTTCGTTCATTAGTTTGTTATCGTTCTGGATCTGTCTCAAACTCTCGTCATTCCTGTCAAACTTTTCATTCATTTGTTTGATTAAGTTTTCTTCAGTCCTGTCAAACTTTGTGTTTATTTGTTTTAAACTTTCATTAGTTTCCTCGTTATTTTTGTCAAACTTCTCATTCATTAGTTTGATTAAATTCTCTTCGATACTGTCTATTTTTTCATTAGTTTGTCTATTATCCTCTTTAATTTGTCTGAAACTCTCATTAGTTTCCTCCTTGGTTTGCTTTGAGTTTTCCTCCTGTCTCTTTGAGTTTTCCTCCTGTTTCCTAAATTGTTCTGCCATAAGTTTCATCATCTCCTGCCAACTTGGTACTTCTCTGGCTCCCGCTTTATCTATTTGGTCCCCATGGGCATCTTCTTTAACTGTTTCCCTTTCCGTGTCCATTATTACTTCAGTTTCTTTTGTATTATCTGTCTGTTGTTCTATTTCACTATCTATGATTACTTCTATTTCTTGTTCTTGTCCACCTTCTTCCTTCTCCGTGTCTTCTGCCCTCTTCTTTGATCTACCTCTGGTATTATGCATTTTTATTCTCCCACAATTGCCTGCTCTAGTTAAGTAATATTTAAATAAGTATAGTTTTACTTAACTTAAGCCGTACACTAGTTGAGGCGCCAATTTGTATTACGACCAGTGTGTACGGTTTAAGCCACACTGTTGGGTTCGTCAATTTGTAATAAACGTAGTACGTGTCCTTTCTATCTTTCCTCTCCTTGTTTTCTTTAATATGTTAATTTCTTAAATACCTGGGTTTACTGGATATAGTAATATCGTTAATTATGACTATCTTATCTCTATATTTAGTCTAAAAGTGTTGGTGTCAATGAAATTTATGTATGTATGGTGTTATTCAATAATTCCGTTCAGGCCTAGTCTGCCTTGCAGAGATTTATAGAAAATTCGTGTATAATTCTCTTCTCTTTGGTATCGGAGAATTCCGCAACAAGCGCTGCAGTTCCAAAACAAACGGAATTTAGAGGTTATCCCACCGCGTACGGTGATAGTTATTATACACTCTGTCTGTTTAATCCTTATTCCCACTTCATTAAATAATTCCCAAATAATAAGATCTCGAAATTCTACAATGTTTCTTTATTAGATCAAATATTTTAACATTCAATAAAATGGTTTTTACTTGATATACGAAAGGCTATACGTTGAGTTAATCGATTATTAATCGATACAAGATTTTATTTTAAATTCTGTTATAGTTTCTTTTTTTATAAATAATTTAGATTCAGGGTGTGAAGGTTCTTTTAACTGCGGGGAAGATTAAAAATACATAAATAAGAATGCAAAATATTACAAAATTAAAGTGTTGTTGTGTTTAATACTATTTATATAATTGAAAATTACCGTGCGAAGTACCATACGACTCAGGAAGGCTGTTGCTGCTAATCTCAGTAGTAGTCGTTCCGTATCAAATACAGATGAGATGATGATGTTCTATTCTTGTCTTCACAGTTGTAATAAAGTGGAATCCTTGGTCCTGGTTGATGTAGAAATATCGCTCCCTTCGTTCACCAACAGCCAAACTTGTGATTATGTGCTTCGGCAAACTCTGGATCCAATTACGTTTTTCAACTGTATGATGTAAACTGCGATGTCCAATGTTTTGATGGTTATAATATTTTCGCTTGGTTGTAGGATTAACTCTTTACAAGGTAGTTCTTTATCTGGTTTTATTATTTCATTCAATTAATATCCGTTTCATGATTGGATATGGGGCAATCCAAGTCACTCTTTTTAATTCAATTACTTTGTATCGTTTGTATGATACTTTTATACAATTGGGTTAATGTTTACTGGCCCAAATTCTGACAGTTAGTCTTTCATATATTGTGACTGTTATTAGATTTAATAACTTAGATTAAATTAGTTTTTGTTGACTATCTCTCTTGGTTTAATCTCTTCTCGATCATGTCGTAAATTTCAATAATCAAAACTTATACAAATTTTTGTCGTCCCTAGCAACTAATTTTTTTATTCTTATTCAATGTTTTGTTATATAGTGATAATTTCATATATTAATTTTCCACCCATCAAAATAATTCCTTATTAAACTTCCATTATTAAAATATAATCTTATTTATTGCTTGTTTACTAATTTCTATATATTCTGCTGGTTTTTTACTCTTAGTCTGTTTCTTTTAATAATAATTATTTTTTCCGATATCAAACGTTATCAATCGATATCATTGCACTATGGCATTATCTTAATTTGTTTATATTGCGTTTGTTTATTATTTATTATTAATTATTATTGGGTTTTTTCTAACTCATTGAATTATATTCATTAATTATTATTAACTTCTTTACCTAACCGTTCTATTCTAAGTTGTTATATAGTGTTATTGGCTGTTAGGCCTTTTATTATATTTGGATCTACTTTTGAATTTAACTTGTTAACAACTATAGCCTTTTTATACAAGTTTACAAACATAATCAACCTTTAACTACGTACATGTACACAAATAATTATCTTTATGATATCTAACAACAACTTTATCTTGATCTATGGATCACACATAAGCAAAATTGAAATTAATTAATACTAACTAACTGATTTCCATCACCTTTCTACAACAGTAAACAAATAATACATATTGCTTCATTATTTTACATTACATCAATAAATAAGCTTCATAAGATAACACCAACTTTAACATAATATTTATGATAACAGCATAACATTATACAATTCAGAATCATTATTTTAAATTAACTTGTAATGTGTATTATTGACTCATTTTTATCTATTTTCACCGTCATTTACTTTAACATAGTCGATATTAGTTTCTTTCTTATAATTCTTATCAGTATTTTTGATTTATTTACTTCTCACTAAACATTGAGATTTCTCACTATTGTCTATAGTACATGTTTATTTTTTATTACTATTACTACCATGCATTCTTATTATTTTCATATAATGATAAATTTATTTATCTGACCCTTGTATTAATATGGGATATAGATATTTATTTCTCTATTCTATTTTTAATATTTTTATTTATGTAACGTTGAGGACCGCATTTCTGTTGCATTACATATGCTTCCCCTTTTAAAGAAGTTTAATTTATCTGAATGTAATTTAGGTCAAGTAAACTTATATCTTTTACATGCCTTTTCTTCATATCACTTTTTATGGTCAACTTGAATTCACAATTCTTTATTTAATGACACTTCATTACTCATTTTAACATTCTTGGTTATATATAATTTTCTTTAAACAGTTTTTTTTTTTTCGATAGTTGGTTACAATATTCAGTGAACCTTTAGTTTAACTTCTCTTCTACTTCTAGTTACTACAATCACTGTATTTCTCCATTTTTCTTCTGTCAGCTATTTTCCTTCTGTTTTCTTCGTCATTCTTTTCTGGAATTTGATGTCATTCTTCGCAACGATTCTAATATTCCTTAAATATTTTATTTCACTAACAATCCCTGATATGTGAGTTGGTACAGTTCAGAGAGGCACTTGTGGCTACATATACTCTGCTGGCCATACTTCACTTCAATATAGTACTGCTGGAATTCATCTACAGTCAGCTATAAAATATAATAATATCATAATGATCTTCTTAATTAATTAATAATAAACATCTTGGGAATTCTTTATCTTGTTGCGTTTTATATTTACTTCTTTATATCTTTTATACTTCGTGATTCCATTTTATTTTCCTTAATCATTTTCTGATAACATTTCTTATAGTCATTATCTGTAATTAATCTTGATCTTCTTTTTTTTTGTGACAGTAACTCTAAGTATTAATTCTTCATTTGTTCTTATATTTCCAAGAATTTCTAAATCGTAATTGTTTTAATTATTGTTATTACTTAAGTTCAGTGTAATTATAGTCATTAACTCAACCCTTGTTCTTCTTATTTTATTTTATTATTTTGTCTGGTTACATTACAATGAATTATGTTGATAAACATTTTTTCCGGCATGTATTTTAGATCATATTGATTTTCTTTTATTATTTTGCATAGGTACTTCTTGATATAAAACATTTTTTTATCTTGGGGTTTCATTGTCCTTATTTAGAATATTTCTTTGTAGACAAATAGTAATATTTCTCATTTCCTTCTGTAATCTTGGGGTGTTATTAACTCTTCTCAATACCTTCTTCATAAACATATAGTTAGACGTACTTACTTCCTTTTGAATGTTGCGTTTACTATTTAAATAATTTTGTTCAAAAAGTTTTTTAGTAAGTTTTTTTTTTTTTTAATTTTGGGGTTTCATTTAAATCATATTGTTTCTGAATAAATTATTAGTAAGTTGTTCTTACAGTTTTTTTGGAATTTTGGGATTTCATTTAAATCATATTGTTTCTGAATAAATTATTAGCAAGTTGTTCTTACAATTTTTTGGAATTTTGGGATTTCATTTAAATCATATTGTTTCTGAATAAATTATTAGTAAGTTGTTCTTACAATTTTTTGGAATTTTGGGATTTTATTTATGCATTCCACCTGTCGGGCGTGGTTTCTTCTTCATCAGTTCTTGTCTTACATCCTGGGTTGTGCTTTGTCGGTGGCCATCTCCTCTTAGGGGAATCCAGCGTTCTGGTGGGTTCTGTTGATTATAAACTGTTCGGACATTCCTAGATGGATCGTCCCTTCTTTGGTTCTCGCTTCCGGATCTGGATTCTCCGATGCTATTGCTCCGTGGTAAATGCTCACTATCATTCTCCCTTTGGGGTTGATCCCTCCTTGGACCATTCTCTTCGGCCCTTATAAAATTACCATTGGTCTGGAGACCCAATTGTTATTATTGTGGTTATTTGGCTGGTAATTTCTATTATTATTATTATTATTATTATAATAATGTTCTGCATTACCTTGGTTGGGGTTTCTCTGACTATTGGAATTATGATTATTCTGATAATGATTATTTCGATTACTGTTGTTATTCCTGTTAGGATTTTGGTTATTAGGGAAATTATTATTATTATTATTATTAGTGTTATTATTTCTATTATAATAATTCGAATTGTTTCGGTTCCCTTGGTTGTTGTTGTTATTTTGCCGTTGGTCTGTCTCATTATCATAATTACCTGGCTTGCCATTATAGTTCGGCCGGTTATGCGTCTCATGGTTGTTATTGTTATTGTTTCTGTTGTTGTAGTCTAGGATATCCCTGCTCCCGTACCGGTCGTTTCTCTGCTGACTCCTTGTATAATGTACCTCACGCTCGTGCTCTTCCAATAGTGTTGACATGGCCTGTATTGCTTTTATCTGTCCACCTGATCGTGCTATTGATATCCCGTTATCGTAGTGGTATGCCAGCCTGGTGACGAGGATTTCCTCCGGGATTTTTGGTTCAAGGTGTCTCGCCACGCACACTTTTCCAAGGAAGTAGGCGGTGAGCGTTGTCCCTCTGCTGGCGTCATACCTTCCATAGCTGATGCTCTCCCTTACTACGTTCTGAGTGGCGTCTGACCAGTACCTGGCTTTAAATGCCATCTTAAATTCTTCGTAGCTTCGGATGTCGTGCCTGGTGGCTGTCCACCAGTTATCATAGGTTTCCTTGAAATGTTCGTCCAGGTAACGATGAATTACTGGCCACCTGTTTTCACCAATTCTCATTAGTTGTTCGCCGACCCGTTCCAAGAATTCCATTGGGTTTCTCTTGTACGACTTAAAATTGATGGTTTCCCGGTCGTCTATATGTTGTGTGTATGGAACAGTGATCGGTCGGTTGTCAGCTGACCGTTGGAGGTTCTCGATTCTCTCCTGGTTACGTTGTCCTTGTTCCTGTACTTCGTTTACAACCGTATCTAGATTTCGATGCTGGTTTCCGAAATCTATTCGTAGTGATTCCACTTGAACCCGGTTTTCTTCTTCTATCTGGTCTATCTTGACCTCTAGTTCAGCCCTATTTCGTGTAACAGCTTCATCGGTCACTCTCAGTTTTCTATTTGTTTCTGCTATCTCCTGTTTTCTTTCGCCGTTGTTCTTACCTACCTTCTGGCTGATTGTCTCACTGACGTCCTCGATTTTCTTATTGAGATCTTGTCTTAATACTCCATTCTGTTTATCAACAGTTTCCCTTAATTCCTTGTTAGAATGCTCAATTCTCTCATTGATTTGTATAAGGTTGTCCTCGTTGATTTTCTTAAGATCTTCTTTCATTCGTTTATTGTTTTCCTCAAGTTTTTCGTTCATTAGTTTGTTATCGTTCTGGATCTGTCTCAAACTCTCGTCATTCCTGTCAAACTTTTCATTCATTTGTTTGATTAAGTTTTCTTCAGTCCTGTCAAACTTTGTGTTTATTTGTTTTAAACTTTCATTAGTTTCCTCGTTATTTTTGTCAAACTTCTCATTCATTAGTTTGATTAAATTCTCTTCGATACTGTCTATTTTTTCATTAGTTTGTCTATTATCCTCTTTAATTTGTCTGAAACTCTCATTAGTTTCCTCCTTGGTTTGCTTTGAGTTTTCCTCCTGTCTCTTTGAGTTTTCCTCCTGTTTCCTAAATTGTTCTGCCATAAATTTCATCATCTCCTGCCAACTTGGTACTTCTCTGGCTCCCGCTTTATCTATTTGGTCCCCATGGGCATCTTCTTTAACTGTTTCCCTTTCCGTGTCCATTATTACTTCAGTTTCTTTTGTATTATCTGTCTGTTGTTCTATTTCACTATCTATGATTACTTCTATTTCTTGTTCTTGTCCACCTTCTTCCTTCTCCGTGTCTTCTGCCCTCTTCTTTGATCTACCTCTGGTATTATGCATTTTTATTCTCCCACAATTGCCTGCTCTAGTTAAGTAATATTTAAATAAGTATAGTTTTACTTAACTTAAGCCCTACACTAGTTGAGGCGCCAATTTGTATTACGACCAGTGTGTACGGTTTAAGCCACACTGTTGGGTTCGTCAATTTGTAATAAACGTAGTACGTGTCCTTTCTATCTTTCCTCTCCTTGTTTTCTTTAATATGTTAATTTCTTAAATACCTGGGTTTACTGGATATAGTAATATCGTTAATTATGACTATCTTATCTCTATATTTAGTCTAAAAGTGTTGGTGTCAATGAAATTTATGTATGTATGGTGTTATTCAATAATTCCGTTCAGGCCTAGTCTGCCTTGCAGAGATTTATAGAAAATTCGTGTATAATTCTCTTCTCTTTGGTATCGGAGAATTCCGCAACAAGCGCTGCAGTTCCAAAACAAACGGAATTTAGAGGTTAACCCACCGCGTACAGTGATAGTTATTATACACTCTGTCTGTTTAATCCTTATTCCCACTTCATTAAATAATTCCCAAATAATAAGATCTCGAAATTCTACAATGTTTCTTTATTAGATCAAATATTTTAACATTCAATAAAATGGTTTTTACTTGATATACGAAAGGCTATACGTTAAGTTAATCGATTATTAATCGATACAAGATTTTATTTTAAATTCAGTTATAGTTTCTTTTTTTATAAATAATTTAGATTCAGGGTGTGAAGGTTCTTTTAACTGCAGGGAAGATTAAAAATACATAAATAAGAATGCAAAATATTACAAAATTAAAGTGTTGTTGTGTTTAATACTATTTATATAATTGAAAATTACCGTGCGAAGTACCATACGACTCAGGAAGGCTGTTACTGCTAATCTCAGTAGTAGTCGTTCCGTATCAAATACAGATGAGATGATGATGTTCTATTCTTGTCTTCACAGTTGTAATAAAGTGGAATCCTTGGTCCTGGTTGATGTAGAAATACCGCTCCCTTCGTTCACCAACAGCCAAACTTGTGATTATGTGCTTCGGCAAACTCTGGATCCAATTACGTTTTTCAACTGTATGATGTAAACTGCGATGTCCAATGTTTTGATGGTTATAATATTTTCGCTTGGTTGTAGGATTAACTCTTTACAAGGTAGTTCTTTATCTGGTTTTATTATTTCATTCAATTAATATCCGTTTCATGATTGGATATGGGGCAATCCAAGTCACTCTTTTTAATTCAATTACTTTGTATCGTTTGTATGATACTTTTATACAATTGGGTTAATGTTTACTGGCCCAAATTCTGACAATTAGTCTTTCATATATTGTGACTGTTATTAGATTTAATAACTTAGATTAAATTAGTTTTTGTTGACTATCTCTCTTGGTTTAATCTCTTCTCGATCATATCATAAATTTCAATAATCAAAATCAACAACTTATACAAATTTTTGTCGTCCCTAGCAACTAATTTTTTTATTCTTATTCAATGTTTTGTTATATAGTGATAATTTCATATATAAATTTTCCACCCATCAAAATAATTCCTTATTAAACTTCCATTATTAAAATATAATCTTATTTATTGCTTGTTTACTAATTTCTATATATTGTAGCGTGGCAGAAAATCCACTACTTATTAAGTCATATAAAATCATAAAGTTTAATTACACCACATATGTTAAAATAAAATTGAATGAGATTTAAAAAAATCAAAGGAATGAACCACGATAAAATAAAAATCCTCATTACATTATATAAAAACCACTGTTTAAATATCAAAGAAAGTATTGAAAGCAACTCATATTATAAGATCAGTAATTTACCCAGGAAGCTAGGAGCAGTAAACAAATTAAATAACACCATATCAATAAGAAAGAGAATCAGTTTAAGAGTGGTAAACACCAAAATACCCCAAAGACAAGAAGAAGGAAGAATAAAGTTTGTGATCAGGAAGAAAACAATACCCTGAAACCTTTAGAAAAGAACAAGGTAAGAAATATACCTTAAAATATTGTAAATTTTCAAAATATATAAATTAATTAATTTTAAAGAGCAATGTCAAATTCAGAGATTAACACAAAAAACCAGTTCAAAGGTTTAATTTATATGTATTTAAGGAAAGGAAGAGGAATATGACTAATTAAAATTTATTATAATCGTATTAATGATAATTAAAATGGAGGAAAATTTGAGAAAGACGGAAATCCAATTTTGAGCCTATATTTCCAAAAAAGGAAAGAAATTTGTTAATTTCCACAAAATGTCTACAGATATGGACTATAATATATCAATTTAAAGGGAATGAGATGATTAAACCAATGATAAGGTTCATAATTCATGAAAGTGATGAATAAAATAAATAAATTCCATATATAATGTCATATTGTATCATGTGTATGGGTAATCGAAATATGTTAACAATACTTTTTCAAAGATTAACTGGGCCAGATTTTGACCAAGTTAATTAGTCTTTTGTTGAATATCAAGCTGAATAGTTGTGTGACAAAACGTTCTTTAAAATCGAGTAGAAAATGGTACGACAAATTGCCATTAATGTTAGTGCATCGAGAGTTAGATGAATTGAACACTTTCTTAGCTAAATTTACCAAAACTTTAACGACAATAGTGAGAAATAACACTTAACTTCATGATACGAGTGATATAAAACAGTAAAACCATATATTTGACACAATTCACGGAAGAATAAAGTTTGTGATCAGGAAGAAAACAATACCCTGAAACCTTTAGAGAAGAACAAGGTCTGTACCAGTAAATAAATTAGATGCTCCAAACTAAACATCAGTCGAGATAACACAAAGTACCTTGGTTTACCCAAGAATGAAGAAGGAAGACAAGAAGACCAGAAGAATGAAGACTAGAAGAAGGAGAAGAATGAAGACTAGAAGAAGGACAAGAATGAAGACCAGAAGAAGGACAAGAATGAAGACAAGAAAGAAGATAAGAAGAAGGACAAGAAAGAAGACAGGAGGAGAGGAAGAAATAGTATGAAAGAAACACCGTTGTAAAACCTATTATTATTATTAACTACCATCAACCCCAAACCCACAAAAACGATTAAAAAGAAAGTATAACATACCAAAATCCTATAAAAATGTAATTATTTAGAAAACTAAAGTGCTGTATAGTATTATAAGAAGTGAACCGACTAAAGCTATTGTGTGATAAGAAAATAAACAAGTCTTAACAGTCCATGATTACTAAAGGTCTGGTCTGAGATAATAAGACTCAAAATATCAGAACCAACAGTGAAAGTGAATTTGTGTGTTTTTTGGAAATGCAATAAACTTAAAGTTAGTGATACTATGACTTATCAATATGCTATATAACAACTTTAATATCCAATAATAAACAGCATAATAAAATAATAAAATGGAAGATTTCCAGTATTTTATTATTTTAATGTAACTCTTTGTTTACAAGACATTTGTAAAAAATGCATAATAACTAGAGTATGGGTGGTCATGTTTACTGATGAAGGGGATCATAAATAATAATGGTTTAGACCAGAAAGGACTGGCATTAGTTTAGTATTCATAGGTTTAAAATGTTTAAATAAACTGTTTGTTCACAGCCATAAGATCAATGTGTTTGTAAGAGTTATTAGAAAATAAGATTTATATTATGTGTTTAAAATGAATAATGTTTGCTAAATAACAGCATACATACCATTAATAATGTTTCAATAGGTATGCTATGTTAACTCAAAAAGAGTTAAAAGTATATGTTCAAACCATGTCAGCAATATGTTCAATTGTGCAGATTGCTAAATAATGTTCATAATTATTTTGTATAACTGTAGTGTTAATTAAATACTACACCTCACAATAAGTTATAAACCATTTTATTTTCATGTAATAGTAACTATGTAAAGTCAGAGGAGGAAGTAGGATTAAATTTGTTTGAGAAAGACAGAAATGTAAAATTCTAAACTCTAGGCCATTTGGTGAATTCACAGAAACAATATAAACCAGTATAATTCACTTATAAATCCTGTAAACTAGCAAGATTTAGATAAGGTGAATCAGTTAACCACTACTGGGAATGATCCTATGAGTTAAAATGATAATAAGGAAATATACCTTAAAATATTGTAAATTTTCAAAATATATAAATTAATTAATTTTAAAGAGCAATGTCAAATTCAGAGATTAACACAAAAAACCAGTTCAAAGGTTTAATTTATATGTATTTAAGGAAAGGAAGAGGAATATGACTAATTAAAATTTATTATAATCGTATTAATGATAATTAAAATGGAGGAAAATTTGAGAAAGACGGAAATCCAATTTTGAGCCTATATTTCCAAAAAAGGAAAGAAATTTGTTAATTTCCACAAAATGTCTACAGATATGGACTATAATATATCAATTTAAAGGGAATGAGATGATTAAACCAATGATAAGGTTCATAATTCATGAAAGTGATGAATAAAATAAATAAATTCCATATATAATGTCATATTGTATCATGTGTATGGGTAATCGAAATATGTTAACAATACTTTTTCAAAGATTAGCTGGGCCAGATTTTGACCAAGTTAATTAGTCTTTTGTTGAATATCAAGCTGAATAGTTGTGTGACAAAACGTTCTTTAAAATCGAGTAGAAAATGGTACGACAAATTGCCATTAATGTTAGTGCATCGAGAGTTAGATGAATTGAACACTTTCTTAGCTAAATTTACCAAAACTTTAACGACAATAGTGAGAAATAACACTTAACTTCATGATACGAGTGATATAAAACAGTAAAACCATATATTTGACACAATTCACGCTACAAAGCCTAATCACATTTACAGAAAATTAACCCACAGAAGTGAACACATACCAAATAACTTAATTAACACCAATATACACGGAACACTTTTTCAGAACACACCAAACAACCTAATAGACAAATTACACCAGTGCGGGAACATTTCAAACATTCATGAAGGTAATTTTGTTGTGATTTTCTGACACGACGGCTTCGCAGTAACTACGCCAGAACTAGTAGCGGCCATCTTTGAATTTTCTAAGCCTGCCTTCTTCATCGTGGTGACGTCATAAAAGCTGCTAATGGTCTGACAAAACAATTTATTAAACATTATATATCAGAATTATTTAAATACTATTAAATAATAATTATTGAATTTATTGTAATTGTTAATGTTATACTTTCTCGTCATCCTTCTCTGACTATTAATTTAATCGCTCAAAGAACCTGTCCTTTATATAATACCTATAATCATTTTTATACTGTATGCACAATCGATAGTTCCCTGAGACGGAGTCGATAATTGTTCTCAATCGATAAAAGATCGATTATTTATTAAATTGTTCAATAAATCAATATATTTCAGTTGTTTTTTACCTGTTATTATTTCACAGGCTAATTTAGGATTATTTATTAAGGCTAAGGGACTTCAAGAAGAAGAAAATATTTTATTTAAGTGAGATATTGGACCCGCAAGAAAAATCATCGATCGATTGCTGACTGGAGTTAATCTATTTAACTCCAGACTTGGTTCAAATCTTCCAGAAGTGCTCGATAGTTAATAAATACCTGCCTGATTATCAAAATTTTTACAAAACCTTTTAAAACAGCTTTATTTCTTATTTACACACCTTTATTAACATAAACAAAATTATTTTTATTATTGAAAAATTTTATTTTTTATAAAATTTTTATCTACTATTTTATTTTTGTAATGACCGGCATAGAGGGTCTCGTGTTACAAAGTGGCGCCCAACGTGGGGCTTGATAAGATAAGCCTGGCAGCGGTTATCCAGTCAGGAAGAAGGGCAACAACGATAAATCAAAATGGCAGAACTAACACAAAAAGAAGATATGAGCACGGAGAGGATAATGGAATTGTTCCAGCGTATAATGGAAAAAACGGATGCTGCAGGTAGGGAAGAATGGAGAATCCAAATGGGAAAGGTCAATAAAATGCTAGATGGTTGGGCCAAAGAAAGGGAAGAGGAGCGTCAAAAATGGATTGAGGAAAGGAGAGAGGACAGATTAAAAAGTGAAGAATTAAGAAAGGAAAGGACCAAAGAAAAAAAAAATGATAGCAAACCAGAACCAGAAGAAATACCAAACGAAAAAACCTTGGAACAAATAGTAGTATTACCTAAGAAGAAAACTAACGGGAACAAAGAAAATACTAAAGATATGGAAGTGGAACCAAAGGAAAGGAGGAAAACGCTTCCAAAGAAATTAATGAAAACAAAGGAAGAAATGGAAATGATGAACCATGGTTTAATGGATGTCAATAATATTCCAATTACCGACCATGAAGAAATCAGGAATTCCAGAAATTACGGAAGGAGATTAAAAATAATTTCAGAAATAATGTACCAACAGACAATAGTTTACCCATGGAAAAGGACCAGAGGTAAACGGAATAAGACATGTGGACCAGATCAGTTTCAATGCTGGACTGGACAGTGTATTCCAGGAAGATGGAAATATAACATCTTATCAGACTGTGATGATGGCACAAGTGAATCACCAGAGTGTGTTCCATTAGTGCGACATCCAGAACTATTCCAGTGTACAATTACACAAAAATGTATACTTTCAGGATGGATATGTGATGGTGAACCAGATTATGGGGCTTCAGAGAAGCAAATAATTGATAAACCAGATGAAGACCCTCACAGATATTTTTCAGGTCATACAGCATATGGACCAGAGACATATTGGTATATAAGACAATATGATAAGGGGACAACATAAGCTTTGTAGCCAACAAAGGAATAACGGCTAGAAGGATGAAATACAAGGCAAAGGCTAAAAATGTCACGGGTACCGGAACAAGTATGAAGACTATGGTCATCCGGACCATGAGAGTAACTGAAATGACAGACTATGGTTAAATCAAATACCACACACCTCCACTAAAAGGGACTGATGTCATGATAACCGACAACGGCAAAAACCACCACAAAGAAGATGAAAATAATTACCACTGAGGAAAAATGAGAAGAAGAAGGGACAAAGAACCAAAACGGGGGTTTAAGAAAGAAAATTAATTAAGGAAATACACCTTACAAAAAGAAATATGGGCAACAATGTACCATAATAAAAAGCATCCACCTGGGTATTAAAGGAATTATAATAATAAGAAATACTTTTGAATAAAGACAAGAAAAAGAGTCATACAATATTTATGAAACTAATATGATATGTTTACCATATAATTGTGAAAACTATTACAATTATTTATGAAAAGTATAATGAGAAATGGAAGAGAAGAGAGAAAAGTTAGAATTTAAAACCATCAAAATTCTAAAACACATGTAAGCTCACCTTACATAAAAATTATTTGAAGAAAATTTTATGGCAATAATATAAGAAGAAGTTAGAATTTAAAATCAACCAAATTCTAAAACACATGTAAGCCCACCTTACATAAAAATTATTTAAGAAAACTTTATGGCAAGAATATAAGAGAAGAATTTAAAAATCATCAAAATTTTAAAGCAAGGTAAGACCATCTTACTAAACCAGAATTTGAAATAAACATTTTGGAAGAGAATAGAAAACAGAGAATTTAGAAAAAACTCAAAAGTCCAAAAACAATGTAAGGCATTTACATAACAATTATTTGAAGAGAAACATTTTGACAATAATACCAAGAGAATTTATGAAAAACTCAAAATTCTGAAAACAATGTAATACTTTACATAACAACTATTTGAAGAAAACTTTATGGCAAGAATAAAAAGGAATTTAGAATGAGATATCATCTAAATTTAAAAAGATGGTAAGTTCACCTTACTAACCAAGAATTTGAGAAAAAACATTTTGAAGAGATAAATATAAAACAGAATTTAGATTGAAATAATATAAGTTCTAAAAAGAAAAGTAAGCACATATTACATACAATTATTTGAAAACTTTATGGAATAATATAAGAAGAGTGAATTTTGAATTGTGTATAAATCAAGTTTCCAAACCAAGAATAAGTACAACTTACCAACCAATTATTAATAAAACACTTTGGTAAGACAAACAGAAGAGATTTAATGCCATATTTATGGTAAGCATAAAATATAATTACCATGTTAATAAAGGATCATAATGGGATGAATAAAGGAAACAGACTTTAGAATTAAAACAAATAATTCTGGAAAATATGATCATGTCTAATTTCAATATAAAGAGTAAAAACCTTTCCATAAAATGATGCCAAAGGAAATTAAAAAAAAATTTTTTTTTTAATAATACGATTTGAGTTGATACGATTTGAGTGATTGAATATAATAAAGTACAAAAACTTAGGTGGAATTATGAGATAATGAAACTTTGAAGTGGTATGAGGAGAAATTATGACCTCATTATGAAATTAATAAAAAACATTCATTCGAAAGTATAATAACCATGACAGGAATAATGTGAGAATAATATCAAAGATATATGTAATTAAACGAATTAATATAAAATGATTTATGAATTAAATGTCAATTATAATAATGACAGTTATAAAAAGTTCTAGAAAATAGAACAAGTGGAAATAATAAGAACAAAGAAACAGTCTAAAAATGTCATAAACATATGCTGCTATAAACAATGCAGATTATAATAAAAAAAAAAACCAGAAGGTAATAAAGAATTTATAACCAAAAGATTTATATGATAAGAAAAGTTGAAAAATGTAATAATTGAAGAGCTTCCTACCATAATATCAAATGAAAGAAACATCCAGTTAACGAGTCAGAAGAACAACTGAGATAGGAATATTAAAATCTCTGAGAAATATAATAAGTAATAAGTGAAGTATCCCAAAGATATATTTTTTTAAATAGTAACAAATGTGTACTATTCTGAATAATTTTTTAATCTGTCTGTAGATAATTCCAGCAGTATTAATATGTTTTTTGAGCAGAGATGATTTGCCTCTGTACTCAAATATGTGTGAAGTATTGGACAGCAGAGGAAAGTAGCGTACAGTGCCTCTCTGAACTGAACCAGCTCACAAAGTAGGGAACGATAGGGAGGAAATATCCCAAGGAGAAAATACTAAGAAGAAACATGAAAATGAAATAATAAATATGAACTCAGATGACTATTACTATCAAGGAAGATCCAGTGAGCATGAGAAAGATATAAAATCAAATATAAATAAGAAAATTTTTAAAATGGAAGGAAGTCCAGAATAATAACAAACCTAGAATAATTATCATAAGCAATTGTTTCAGACAAAGCAAGTATAGTCTGAAAAAATTACTTCTGGAGAAGGGCATTCTGTAGCGTGACAGAAAATCCACTACTTATTAAGTCATATAAAATCATAATGTTTAATTACACCACATATGTTAAAATAATATTGAATGAGATTTAAGAAAATCAAAGGAATGAACCACGATAAAATAAAAATCCTCATTACATTATATAAAAACCACTGTTTAAATATTAAAGAAAGTATTGAAAGCAACTCATATTATAAGATCAGTAATTTACCCAGGAAGCTAGGAGCAGTAAACAAATTAAATAATACCATATCAAGAAGAAAGAGAATCAGTTTAAGAGTGGTAAACACCAAAATACCCCAAAGACAAGAAGAAGGAAGAATAAAGTTTGTGATCAGGAAGAAAACAATACCCTGAAACCTTTAGAGAAGAACAAGGTCTGTACCAGTAAATAAATTAGATGCTCCAAACTAAACATCAGTCGAGATAACACAAAGTACCTTGGTTTACCCAAGAATGAAGAAGGAAGACAAGAAGACCAGAAGAATGAAGACTAGAAGAAGGAGAAGAATGAAGACTAGAAGAAGGACAAGAATGAAGACCAGAAGAAGGACAAGAATGAAGACAAGAAAGAAGATAAGAAGAAGGACAAGAAAGAAGACAGGAGGAGAGGAAGAAATAGTATGAAAGAAACACCGTTGTAAAACCTATTATTATTATTAACTACCATCAACCCCAAACCCACAAAAACGATTAAAAAGAAAGTATAACATACCAAAATCCTATAAAAATGTAATTATTTAGAAAACTAAAGTGCTGTATAGTATTATAAGAAGTGAACCGACTAAAGCTATTGTGTGATAAGAAAATAAACAAGTCTTAACAGTCCATGATTACTAAAGGTCTGGTCTGAGATAATAAGACTCAAAATATCAGAACCAACAGTGAAAGTGAATTTGTGTGTTTTTTGGAAATGCAATAAACTTAAAGTTAGTGATACTATGACTTATCAATATGCTATATAACAACTTTAATATCCAATAATAAACAGCATAATAAAATAATAAAATGGAAGATTTCCAGTATTTTATTATTTTAATGTAACTCTTTGTTTACAAGACATTTGTAAAAAATGCATAATAACTAGAGTATGGGTGGTCATGTTTACTGATGAAGGGGATCATAAATAATAATGGTTTAGACCAGAAAGGACTGGCATTAGTTTAGTATTCATAGGTTTAAAATGTTTAAATAAACTGTTTGTTCACAGCCATAAGATCAATGTGTTTGTAAGAGTTATTAGAAAATAAGATTTATATTATGTGTTTAAAATGAATAATGTTTGCTAAATAACAGCATACATACCATTAATAATGTTTCAATAGGTATGCTATGTTAACTCAAAAAGAGTTAAAAGTATATGTTCAAACCATGTCAGCAATATGTTCAATTGTGCAGATTGCTAAATAATGTTCATAATTATTTTGTATAACTGTAGTGTTAATTAAATACTACACCTCACAATAAGTTATAAACCATTTTATTTTCATGTAATAGTAACTATGTAAAGTCAGAGGAGGAAGTAGGATTAAATTTGTTTGAGAAAGACAGAAATGTAAAATTCTAAACTCTAGGCCATTTGGTGAATTCACAGAAACAATATAAACCAGTATAATTCACTTATAAATCCTGTAAACTAGCAAGATTTAGATAAGGTGAATCAGTTAACCACTACTGGGAATGATCCTATGAGTTAAAATGATAATAAGGAAATATACCTTAAAATATTGTAAATTTTCAAAATATATAAATTAATTAATTTTAAAGAGCAATGTCAAATTCAGAGATTAACACAAAAAACCAGTTCAAAGGTTTAATTTATATGTATTTAAGGAAAGGAAGAGGAATATGACTAATTAAAATTTATTATAATCGTATTAATGATAATTAAAATGGAGGAAAATTTGAGAAAGACGGAAATCCAATTTTGAGCCTATATTTCCAAAAAAGGAAAGAAATTTGTTAATTTCCACAAAATGTCTACAGATATGGACTATAATATATCAATTTAAAGGGAATGAGATGATTAAACCAATGATAAGGTTCATAATTCATGAAAGTGATGAATAAAATAAATAAATTCCATATATAATGTCATATTGTATCATGTGTATGGGTAATCGAAATATGTTAACAATACTTTTTCAAAGATTAACTGGGCCAGATTTTGACCAAGTTAATTAGTCTTTTGTTGAATATCAAGCTGAATAGTTGTGTGACAAAACGTTCTTTAAAATCGAGTAGAAAATGGTACGACAAATTGCCATTAATGTTAGTGCATCGAGAGTTAGATGAATTGAACACTTTCTTAGCTAAATTTACCAAAACTTTAACGACAATAGTGAGAAATAACACTTAACTTCATGATACGAGTGATATAAAACAGTAAAACCATATATTTGACACAATTCACGCTACAAAGCCTAATCACATTTACAGAAAATTAACCCACAGAAGTGAACACATACCAAATAACTTAATTAACACCAATATACACGGAACACTTCTTCAGAACACACCAAACAACCTAATAGACAAATTACACCAGTGCGGGAACATTTCAAACATTCATGAAGGTAATTTTGTTGTGATTTTCTGACACGACGGCTTCGCAGTAACTACGCCAGAACTAGTAGCGGCCATCTTTGAATTTTCTAAGCCTGCCTTCTTCATCGTGGTGACGTCATAAAAGCTGCTAATGGTCTGACAAAACAATTTATTAAACATTATATATCAGAATTATTTAAATACTATTAAATAATAATTATTGAATTTATTTTAATTGTTAATGTTATACTTTCTCGTCATCCTTCTCTGACTATTAATTTAATCGCTCAAAGAACCTGTCCTTTATATAATACCTATAATCATTTTTATACTGTATGCACAATCGATAGTTCCCTGAGACGGAGTCGATAATTGTTCTCAATCGATAAAAGATCGATTATTTATTAAATTGTTCAATAAATCAATATATTTCAGTTGTTTTTTACCTGTTATTATTTCACAGGCTAATTTAGGATTATTTATTAAGGCTAAGGGACTTCAAGAAGAAGAAAATATTTTATTTAAGTGAGATATTGGACCCGCAAGAAAAATCATCGATCGATTGCTGACTGGAGTTAATCTATTTAACTCCAGACTTGGTTCAAATCTTCCAGAAGTGCTCGATAGTTAATAAATACCTGCCTGATTATCAAAATTTTTACAAAACCTTTTAAAACAGCTTTATTTCTTATTTACACACCTTTATTAACATAAACAAAATTTTTTTATTATTGAAAAATTTTATTTTTTATAAAATTTTTATCTACTATTTTATTTTTGTAACGACCGGCATAGAGGGTCTCGTGTTACAATATTCTGCTGGTTTTTTACTCTTAGTCTGTTTCTTTTAATAATAATTATTTTTTCCGATATCAAACGTTATCAATCGATATCATTGCACTATGGCATTATCTTAATTTGTTTATATTGCGTTTGTTTATTATTTATTATTAATTATTATTGGGTTTTTTCTAACTCATTGAATTATATTCATTAATTATTATTAACTTCTTTACCTAACCGTTCTATTCTAAGTTGTTATATAGTGTTATTGGCTGTTAGGCCTTTTATTATATTTGGATCTACTTTTGAATTTAACTTGTTAACAACTATAGCCTTTTTATACAAGTTTACAAACATAATCAACCTTTAACTACGTACATGTACACAAATAATTATCTTTATGATATCTAACAACAACTTTATCTTTATCTATGGATCACACATAAGCAAAATTGAAATTAATTAATACTAACTAACTGATTTCCATCACCTTTCTACAACAGTAAACAAATAATACATATTGCTTCATTATTTGACATTACATCAATAAATAAGCTTCATAAGATAACACCAACTTTAACATAATATTTATGATAACAGCATAACATTATACAATTCAGAATCATTATTTTAAATTAACTTGTAATGTGTATTATTGACTCATTTTTATCTATTTTCACCGTCATTTACTTTAACATAGTCGATATTAGTTTCTTTCTTATAATTCTTATCAGTATTTTTGATTTATTTACTTCTCACTAAACATTGAGATTTCTCACTATTGTCTATAGTACATGTTTATTTTTTATTACTATTACTACCATGCATTCTTATTATTTTCATATAATGATAAATTTATTTATCTGACCCTTGTATTAATATGGGATATAGATATTTATTTCTCTATTCTATTTTTAATATTTTTATTTATGTAACGTTGAGGACCGCATTTCTGTTGCGTTACAATATATATATATATATATATATATATATTGTAACTAGTCGGTTTATGGGGTGTTTT
The DNA here is from genome assembly GCA_034769895.1 of Magicicada septendecula. Lineage (NCBI taxonomy): Eukaryota > Metazoa > Arthropoda > Insecta > Hemiptera > Cicadidae > Magicicada > Magicicada septendecula. The sequence continues at coordinate 1,207,359,582 of CM068367.1, forward strand.
AACATCACCCGTTGGATGCGTCTTTATAACAGGAATGAAAAACCCCACTGTTGGGATCGTCACTTTGTAAAAAGACGTGTTGCCCGTGTATTTAATTATTATTAATGTGTTTTTTACTTCGTAACTATTTAATAGTGTGTAGCGAGCCGTTGTATACTTTGTCTCAATACGTACTAGTCGACCGTATTTCTCGTCACTTAGTTCAAATTTTTCCGCCTCGCCGTCTGATTGGCTCACGCTGTCTGGTCGAGTCGAATTCGTCAACTGTTGTATGTTTATTGTTTGTGTCCCAAATTCTTATATTACCCTTTTTATATGAATCAAACGTACAGCAATTGAGAAATATTAAAATTTATTGAACCCTTCTTTATATTAACTGGTCAATTACAGTTGATAAATGGTACATATATTTTTTATAATTCCGGCGTTTACAAATTGGTCGGTTGGCAGTGTCCGGCTTTGTTCAGTATTCATACGTAAAATGCCATCATGGCGTACAGGTTAATGTTTTAAAAAATAATAATTTTCTCAGGGAATAAGTTCTTTGGACTACAGAAGTTGGATTACAGACTAATAAATGCACATAAATTATAATATTCCTTATATCTAATACACAATAGTTGATATTTTAAAACATGAAAAGTAAGTTATTGGCAATGAGAATTAGTGCAAGCTTGGTTTAGTTCTTGTTAGCAATTTATGTTTCTAAAACTATTTCAATATAAAATCAAAATTCAGTGATTGATATATTTTATCGAAAGTGATTTTATAATCAAGTTCAGTTCAAAAGTTAATTTTGTGATCTGTGAAGTGAAAATAAGATAGTTCGTTTAGTGTGGGTAATTGAAAGTTTGAGTTGGGGTGAAGTATTTAATTTATACTCATCAATTCCTGGATGTAGCTTCTCTTGCGAACCTCTTCTTCTTCTGGAACACGTCTAAAAGTCCTTTCTTCTTTGGATTAGCTGAGATTCCCGTTCAAATGGTTGAAATCCAATGTCCAGCTTCCATCAGTTCTTGTAGATGATCTTCTTCTTTAGGTTGAGTTAGGTCCCTTCAGTTCTTCCTCCAGAATTGGTCGGGTATTAAATTAATTTACTTCCTTCCAAGTTTTGGCCATGATATTTGTTGTATAAATTTTTTAATTACTGGTCATCTCATCAATGGTTCAGTTAAATCTTCTTCTTACACTTCTTCTTTCAAAATTTGGAAAATTTTTAAAGCTTTTAAAATTAATTTGGATTCGAGGGCTTCATACATCCACCCTCTATGCTGGTCAATAATGAAGTAATTAGATTTCAACGGTCACTCTATGTAACAACCATGAGTTGCCATAGTTACCCTTCAAATTATACTAGTTCTCATTGGTCAACATCTTATAACATTGTTATAATCTAACGTTTTATTTATGTTCAAATATGTAAAAATCCTTTAAATTATAATTACTTCCTTATGCTAGTATTAATATTAATTAATCTAACACCATTGTTCTGCTTTTTTACTAAAGATTATTTTGATATCCCTCATGGTTATTTTTGATTAGTTAATAACATTTTTCTTATTTTCTTAAAGTTATTTCTTTTGTAATTATTTTTAAACTGAATAATATTTATACATTTTTATATCTGATACACTTACTTACTTACTTAAACATTTTATATACTCTAATTGACCCTTGGTTATTGTTTTCTTTTTAAACTTATAAAATTCTCTCCTTCATGCTAGGCCTAAAACATAGGTTTCACAGTACTCCTATTTAACCTTCTTTATAATTCATAATCTTTATTTATTGGTTCATTGAACATTTTTTTTATAGAAACAGATAAACAAAAAAAAATTGGTGCTTTTAACAACACACCCTTTATAATTAAAATATTTCTTACCAGGTTCAATCCTGAAATTAAACTTCTAACTATTTTTGGTTTCTTACTTCTATCTCCCCTATCTTCTAAGTTAATTAATTCTGTGGTTTTATACAATAATGAAACTCTTATAATAATAATTTTCAACAGTACCTTACACAGTATAACTCACTTACAAATTTCTCCACTAAAATATAGTGTCTGCTTCTCCTATCTTCCACTCTAATAATTTAACTTTTACCTTATTTTTTGTAATTCTTAATTTCTATCACTTAAATTAATAATGGTACAATTAGTTTCGTACCTTTTAGATACTATTCTATTAAAGACTGTTTTGCTACATTACTATAGTCTGCATCTTATAGTATTTTATACTGTATATAATATACCTACACTGCACTTTTCCTTTCATATGAGGTTTCTTTATTTATCATCACTTTCACTTAATATTTCACATATTGTTTGTTTATTTAGTTTAGTATCACTGTGTGGTTATTGGTAATTAATATTTGTTTCATTTTCATTTCACATTGGTCACTTTTGGTTTTGAATGATTGTCTTTATTCAGCTCAATTATAACTTACTTGTTTTTTGACTAGTTTATATTTTAATAGGGTATTTTTTATTTCTAACTTCCTATCTTATATTTATAAATTCATGTTTCTTTGCTTTTCATTTAACATACATAATATCTCTAGTTTATTTTTTATAGTTTACATTTGACATCTTATTTATGCCCTATCTGTTTTAGTGCATTTACTTTACATATTATTTGTTAGTTACATCTTGGGGTTACATTGATCGTGGTCATACTTTGGGTTACATTTTGTTTCTCGTTCCTTCCTTCTTGTCTCTATTATCTTGTTTTCTTCAATCTTCTTGTTTTCTCCAATCTATTGGGTCAATTCATAGTCAGTTTCTTAGTCAATTGTTATTTCGTAGTTGGGTCATTAATCTTCAAATTATAAGTTTTTTAACATTTCTTCCTACCTTCAGCTTTCTCTTTTATTAATCATTAGTGATATTTTGCGCTATCTTATGTCATGTTACATATTGCATCGCCGCCAAAATTGATTATTTCAAAAATAAAGATTGTTTTTTCTGAAATCATCAACATAGTTTATTAAATCAAGTTGTTATTATTATGGAATTCATCCATCGTTATCTTCTTCTTTAGTTTCTCTTTATTAATTCATGGTTCATGATACTGGAAATGATATTATTCTCCTCGTTTATTCCATTATTATGAGTGTTATCCCTTGTATGTTTTATCTCCGTAAAATTTTCTTCTCTCCCATCCATATAAATTGGTACTAGCCAGAGGGCACGTGTGGCTCTATTACTCTGCTATCCATTTATACACATTTTGTGTTCAGAGGTCATGCCTATCTGCTCAATAAAATCAGATGATTGTTGGACTTATCTCAACATAAAATCATCATATAATGATACTAATAATAATAATAGTAGTCTATTTTCGACTCGTACAATATAAATATAATAAAACACTCGTGGGATTACTTATTCTGTTTTTTCTTCATATCATAACCTTCTCTTCTCATTGAGTTATTTCGATTCTTTCTCTATGTCTGTGGCAATGTTCAATACACATTTTGCATTGTTTCTTTAATTTATTTCATATGATACCGGTAGTTATTTTGTTTGTTATCACTTCTCTTCTCATTTATAATTAATATTAGCATTGTAGCTGTTTTTTGGTTTACTTATACCTTTTTCATCATTGATTGTCCGTTTAGTACGTCATTGTCATTCTTTATTTGACTGTCTGGTCGGTTCTTTTTTAACATGTCTCTATTTTCTTGTTTTCTTCAATCTTCTTGTTTTCTCCAATCTATTGGGTCAAGTCATAGTCATTTTCTTAGTCAATTGTTATTTCGTAGTTGGGTCATTAATCTTCAAATTATAAGTTTTTTAACATTTCTTCCAACCTTCAGCTTTCTCTTTTATTAATCATTAGTGATATTTTGCGCTATCTTATGTCATGTTACAATATATATATATATATATATATATATATATATATATTGTAACATCACAAGATGTTACCTAACCTAAGTGTATATTATCAGATTTTATAAGGACAAAACAACCATGTAAATAGGAATATAATAGTAGAAATAACCAAGAAAGAAGAAACCAAGAAAGAAGAATGAAGCAGAAGTGCCACATGAAACAGTAACCCAAGGGCTGTTTGACACTACAACTAGACTGAGACTAAAACGAACTGATGGACAGAGTAAATTTACATTCAGCTGTCAATCCAGTAAGTAGTTGATGTAAACCGAATGTCATATGTAAACAAAAAATGAACTAATGAGCAGTTAAATACTGTGAAAGCAGAATTAGCATTTTGCTGATAATAGATGTGACAATGACCAGTAAATTATGAATGCCAAAACTAATGTTAACAATGGCTACATAGTGAGAACAAAGATGTATTTCAGCATCAAATATACTTGTTAGAAAAGAGAACTATTTATAAGAGAGAATCTTATACAAATAAGATATCTCCACAATTTACCGAATTGAGAACCAATAAGAATTATTAAGGCCAAATTCCAATGTAGGCGATATGTCTTAGCAAGCTTAGACCAAACATTAGTCAGTAAATTGGCTATTGAGAATTAACACAAGTGTAAATTAAAATACACAGAACCATGGTTATGCCTTGACATAACAAAAAACATTATTAAAACAATAGGTTTAATCATAATTTTAATTGTTCAATAGTAGTTTAAAACGAATTAGCATAAAACGAAATGTCATAGTCAGTAGGATCATTCATTACAATGTATAGAGTTTAGGTGTACAAGTAATGTTCAGTAAAAATGTCAGTACAGCATTAATGGTGTTCGCACATAAACATTTGATTAATAAAATGATATGTGAACACAAACAATATTAACCAAAAGTGTAAAACCGGCGACTCAGAAATAGCAGACGACAGTGAAAGTGATGTACCCGAACATTGGTTTTATAACAATGTCGGTCGAAGTGAAAGTAATTCGAGATCGAGTGATATCAAATTAAAGGAAAAAAACAATCTTTAATTTGATAGTAATATCAACCCAATCGCAACTGTATTTAGTGCGGGAGAGATGTTAGCATCATTCTAAAAATGTACATCGGGAAACTGTTTATGAATAATAACAAGAACGACAACTAGCTGTCACCGCAACATTTGACGGTTAGAAAAAGCCATTATCAACTGCCAAAAAGTGACACGTCATACCGACACACCTACCAAAGCCAATCAGAAAATTAGTTAGTAATTAACATTTTTACCTAAAGCCGATCAAAGAAGGGGGTATATAAAGACGAAACAGCGAATTTTGAGACAGACTCTCACTGACTAGCGTGTAGCACAGACGTGTGCCCGCCATCTCTACATTTTTTAATAACTCTTAGCGTCATTTACATATTACATTGAAACCAATAGTTCAACAACAAGAAACGACTACTTCAAGTTCATCTACAGCAAACAACAGTGATTAAGTGCAGTATCATTTTAATTTTGTGCGGGAATAACGAACAGAAAATAATTTATTGTTATTATTCACGATCCATTTTAATCAGAAGAGGATCGCATTATTCTTTTCTTGTGCGAGTTTAGTGCCGAAACCCAGTAATCATTATAATCCGATTACTGAAGTGATTAATAAGTTTTAATTAAATAATTAAAACTCAGAAGGTAACAGTGCAATCATTACTAATCTTGATCTGAGCGCCATAACCTGTACTTTTTTCAACAATAACCTGTACTGACGCAAAACACAAAAACACTTTAAGATTACACCACGTCTCAATTTATTATACAAATTTGTTATTATTGATTAAGCTATATGTTAGTTGTAAGGGTTCTCACTTGATAAATATTGTCACTAAAAAAGCAAGCGTTGATGGAACGCGCGATCTTTCAACAGATCGTTTTTTTTTTTATTTTGTTTACTTTGCGAAAGTAACCTAAAAACTTTGTTGATCAATTTTATATCAAAAGGATTATTGGATATTGTGTAGGCATAATTGTTTTCTTTCGTGTCTCAAAGAATTCACAACTGAGATAATCATAATTTTAATGTTAAAAATAAATAACATCTGGACTTAGCCAGATTTATAATTCATGTTCTGAGCAAGCCGTATAAGGCATATAATAACTGACTTTTAATTGTACAACTTTGTATGTTTGCTTTATATTTGTTTTTTTGAATTCTCTATGAGGGTATAAATAAAACCCGTTACTAACAGCATCACCTGATTTTGATTTATTTCTATAGGATAATTAAATATTTTATTAAAAAACGTAAATAACCTTCTGTTGTGTTTAATATTTTGGAATAACATTGCCAAAAGGTGATACACAATCATTTTAAATTTTCTAATCATTCAGTAATTTTTATGTGTGGGTTTTACACGGGATTTTCCCTGAATAAATCCGTGTGGCGCCCACTAATTAAATAACAAGGTAATCTAACCTTACAACCAAAGTGAGTTGGTGTTTGTAAACTGAGTTGACAGTTTAGTGAACTTCTAGTAAACACGATCAGGTACGTAAAAGTATATTTTTGTTTATGATATTGTCCAGACATTACGAGACGTGACATACTCAGACTACCTGCAATCTGGAGAAGAAGTTTTACTACCAGTTTCAACCAGACGAGAACTATTGTCAAGCGACCAACTGCTATACTTCACGTTTCAACTTAAGCTAATTTAGCATTTAATTATAATCAACATCACTATTTTATTTATTTAATATAAGGGAATTCTTTTTAAACAAGTATAATTAAACCATTGTAAACACACTGTGAGTAACTTTGAATGTTTCATTTTAAATTACTTGACTACATTAGTAACCTTCAATTAGAAACAACTATTCTAAAAATTGAGTTATCTCAAAAGAATATTTCACACATAGTTGAACTTTGTTTTAACGAGACTTTTAATATTTTAACCACGAATATAAGTTTAAATAACAACACTTTTATTTTATTTCAAGTTAATTGTAGACACACACGTTTTTATTTTATTTCAAATTAAACGTAATTTGAACGTAACTTAAATTTGATTTTAATAAACCTCAATAATAATAAATAATAAAACCCCTAATATTCGTTTACTTATAATATATATATATATATATATATATATTATAACATTACTATTTGCGTGTTGTTGTGTTGTGTGAATGTATGAGCACCTACCTGCTGTCCAATCTTGCGGTTTTCTTCCGACTAGGGCGTGTGGATTTTGGACTTGATTTCGCAAGTATGTAAACTCAAGTGTATAATAACAGCACACTAAATAAATTATTTTAAAAGTGAAGAGTTTTGTGAAGTTGGTAGGCTCCGTAGTACAGCAATAAAAATACAATGTGGGGTAATAAAAACGGGGTTTATTACTCCATACACACTAGAATGAAATGGTTATAAGTTCAAATATTCTTACAAACTAAACAGTGAATAAATCTTGTCTAATGTTTTCTGAATGATTAATATTTTTCAGAAGTTGAGCTCGTTATTTTGAAAGAGTTTATTTTAACTGAGAATTTAATTAATCAATTTAATCTACTTCAATTTAATTTCAATGTCTTTAAAATTTGATTCTAATGAAATAAAAACTCTAAAGTTACTTGAAAATATTCAAAAATAAACTAGGCGTGACAATCTAGTTCACGTCCCTTCATTTACTAGTGATCTGACTCACGTATACTGCAGTATGAGCAAATTATTTAATTCTTTGTTAAGATTTGTATAGCGCTTTTTGTTTTATCTACTATTAATTCTTAACTAATGCTTATTAATTACTTATACTGGCTATACAGATTATCACACGTGAATAATTCTTATTTAACTAGAGTCTTTGATTTCTGGCATCTGAATGATTTATATTACATTGATTTTAATTAAAAAAAGAAAGAAAAATTGATCTGTTGAAAAATGAATAAAGTGATTTTGACTTTCCTGGTTCTGAAGTGGATTGTAGAGATGCTCCAGATGTCCCTCGCTGTCCTTGTCCAATCGGCTAGAGATAATGATCTATTTGAGCGTCCTGGGTTTTGGCGATGAGCTCGGAAATCAGCAACACTGTGCTTTCCTGCTATTGATGAAGTTTTACGTCTGTAGTTGCCTGCGAGAACTGCTTCACGTCCCTCGTCAATTCACGTTCCACGTCAGCGTGTGTGTGTGTCGTTTCGAGTTGTAGCTCTGCTTGTCAGCTGATTCGCAAGTGGTTTAGACGGCCTCTCTGTCGTATTCTTGAAGAATGTCTTGTAGTCTGGTAGATCTCTTGCGTGCATACGCCCACAGTTAATGTAGTGCACGGTACGCTTGTTTGTTGGTGTGGAAGAGTATCTTGACTGAACGCTGTAATTACGAGTCGTTACAGTTGATCTGTTTTATGATGATCGTAATTAGGCGTGTTGACCATGTAGAGTCTTCAGATGAGTCTTCACAAAACTATGGTTTTGAGATGATCGAAGATATACGTCTGTTCTTCTTGAATACTGCCAGTAGAGTGTTTAATCAGCCCCAAAACTCCGCGTTGGTTCCAATTTCTTCAAATGATTTGATTGGCTGACACACTCTCCCTACTACCCAAAATTTGAATCACCTCAGCCCGTGAGAACGAAACTACTTTCCCACAGACTGAGAATTTATATTATTATTAATATTCCTTAATACAACGGAACCGAATTGTCGTTCCGGATTTCCTGTGGCACTTTTATATTGCAATTATCTTGGCTGCAAGCCAATTTGTGCTAATTCTAAAATATACAATCTGTTGTAAATTCTTATAGCTATAACATATTAAAAGCTCTTTTATGTAGCTTAATTATTACGGAAGTTATTAACATAAAATTAATTAACTCTGTTATTATTTAATTATATTGCATAAAATTCGCACACCCTATTATTAATATTTCGGCAAACATTTTGGCTATAATGGATTTCGCCTGAATTTACTGGTTTCAGAAATATTAATAATTGAAAGTTTGGGTGTGGTCGTATTCGTTACACAGTGAGTTGATTATGTAACAGCCGCGTGTGCGCCTTGTACAATGCATTATTATGATCGCTATAACATATGAGTGGAGTTTCGACTATTAAAATTTATTTAAACATCAATATAGTATACCCTTAACATATAACTCCAAATTAATGATATTTGGTCCTGTTATAATATATATATATATATATATATATATATATATATATACACTAAATTAATACACATGTTCATAATAACGTTTCATTTGTCCATCAAAATGATTCCCTGAATTGTTTTATAGAATTTGTGAAATCATTTTGTATGCCTCTACTAAACGTTTTCAAAAGATTTGTTTATATTTTGTGTGACCTACTTTAGTACAAGCGGTCAAACTAGTTTCTTTAGTTGTCACTTTCACTTTCTCCCTCTAGCTCCGCTACACTATACAGTTTGCAACCCCTACTCTAAATTAACATAATACAAACGTCACTTGTCAACAATATGGACATACTATTTAAACAATCACTGTCCCTTTTAAAATTACGTTACTTTATATTCTTATCACATTATATTAGATTACATACAAACTTTAACAAAACTTTACCCATATTAAGTTATTTATATACATATTCTTTCATGTCAAAGTAGTTATGTACATACACTTTTTTTTCCATGTCAAGTCAAATTAATTACATACATATTTCATGTCAAGAATCTTAATATATTTTTATCTTTAAATTCCCCATTATTATAGTGAATCATTCATGGTAATATGGCTTCATCTGTCTGACGTTGAAGATTCCATGCACAGATTCAAGGTTGTTGACCTCGGCTACCACGTATGTTGCACTGCCTTTTAATTCTTTGACTTGGTAAGGGCCCTCAAAAAGTTCACTAAACTTGGCTGTAATCTTATTTGCTAGGTCAGAGATCGGGTTAGTCCTAACTAATACTAAATCTCCGACGTTAAATTTCATCTGATGTCCTTCGGCATTAAGTTTCTGTGCTCTTTTCTCCCCTTTCCTTTTTATCTTTTGGTATATGTCTCTAGGATCCATCTTTCTTTCTTCTTTCATTAATTCTCTGTCTATGTATTTTTTCCACACTCTTCTTGGTCTCTGACCCCACTGAGCTTGGTGTGGCGTCATTTCAATGGTATTGTGGTACGTTTCATTTATGGTCTTCTCCACCAATCTAATGTATTTTACCCACTTCGTGTGGTGTCCTCCCACTAATACACGAAACACATTTCCGAGCTGTCGGTTTACCCTTTCTGCCAAATTTGTGCATGGGTTCCGGATGGCGGTGAACTTCGGTTTGATTTCCAGGTTAGCTAAGTTCTTCACCCATGACCTGCTGGTGACTTGCGCTCCATTGTCCATCAATATGGCTTCTGGTTTACCCAATTCTCGTATATAGGTTTTCAATTTATTAACTGTTGTGGCAGTGGTTGCCCTCTTCATCGGATATAATTTCACATATTTTGTAAAATTATCTACAATTATCAATAGATATCTTACTCCTCCCGTTGATGTTGGTAGTGGTCCGTAAAATCCATACTGATCAACTCGCCTTTGGATTTTGGTAGTATTGGCCTGGTCTCACCAATACCCTTTCTGTGGTGATCCTTACACTTTTGGCAGACTTCACAGGTTCGAACCAATCGCTTTGTGAATTTGTACAGGTGGTCTCCCGTGAAATCCTCTTTGATTAATTCATAAGTTCTCTTTATGCCAATATAGCCGTATACTGTATGTATCTCTTGAATTAACCTTTCACCCAACTCCTTGGTTAATACTAGTTTCCATCTTCGCCTCTCCTGTCGGTATAGTTTCTGGTTGTGCCACCTATAGATTCTATACAATTTACTGTGTGGATCGTTTTGTATTTGAATTAAGATTTTGTTCAGCTTTTCATCATCTTTCTGTAATTGTGAAATATTCTGTAGTTGTTTTCGCAACGTCGGGTTGATCTTAATCTCCATTGCGCCAATTTCTAATTCTTCCTCCTGATGCATTGGCATTTCCACCGGTGAGTCTTCAGGATATCTGCTGAGTATGTCGGCCACTATGTTGTCCTTGCCCTTACAGTGTATCACATCAAAATCGTACTCCTGCATGGCCAAAATCCATCGTGTAATGCGTGAATTGGATAGCTGGCATTTTTGCATAAAAGTCAGTGCCTTATTATCTGTTATTATCGTCAATGGACGTCCCAACACATACGTCCTAAATTTTTTAAACAGTGGACCACGCTTAACAATTCTAATTCAGTTGTAAAGTAATTTAATTCCGCTCCTCTGAAGACACGACTAGTGAAAGCAATCACCCCGATTTGGTTGTCCTCGTCGATCTGGTATAATTGCCCCCCTAACGCATACTTGCTTGCATCCATTTGTAAGTAAAACCTTTTGTTAGGGTTGGGATGCCTGAGCATGGCGGTGTCCACAAACAGCTGTTTCACCCTGTCAAACTGTTGGTCCAATTCCTCTGTCCATTTAAATTTTGATCCCTTTTTCAACAACTGTAGCAATGGTTGAGTCACTTCGGCGTATTGGCTGGTAAACTTGTTATAGAAATTAGTCAGACCTAAAAATCCCTTCAGTTGTTTTGGGTTCTTCGGTCGAGGAAACTTCATTATTGCTGCCACCTTGTCTTGTGATGCACTAATACCCTTTGTTGAAAGCTCGTAGCCTAAGTAGTCAATCTTTTGCCGGAAAAATTGGGATTTTTTGGTGTTTACAGTGAGGTTAGCCTGTCTCAGATTCTCCAATAGCAAACTTAGATGTCTGATATGTTCCTCTTCACTCCTGGATATGCATAGGCAGTCGTCGACGTATATTATTGTAAACCATTTTACCTCTTCCGTTAATACCTTGTCCAATCCTCTGGTCAGGCTCGCCAGGCTGGTCTTGAGGCCAAATGGGGTTACGGTGTATCGGTAACATCGCCCTTTATATAGAAACCCTGTGAAATTTTGACACTCCTCAGCTAGTGGTATTTGCCAGAAGCTGCTTGTTAAATCAGTGCTACTCATCACACTTATGTCCCCGCAGCTCGCCAACACTTCATTAATCGGTACCCGCCCCCTCATAATCTGGGACGGTAACTGAATTAATCCGCCGCGCGTCGAGACATAGCCGTATCGATTGATCCTTCTTAATAACTGTTACCAAAGGGTTTATATATGGGCTGGCCGCGCGTTCGATTACCTCGCACGCCTCCATTTTCTTCACTTACTCATCAACGGCTTGCTGATATTTCAAAGGAATAGGCCACCCTTTTATACAGTATGGTGTTTTATCTGTTACGACGAAACTATGCTCATATCCGATTGCCCTGCCTGGTTCCTCTCCAAATATCTGACGGTTTCGTAATACACCTCTTCTAACTTCTTTTTAGTTTGATTACTAATTTCAGTAACTTTCTCCAGTTTCTCCTGGATATGGCTGTAGTAGGCTCCGCTTCTTGGTGTATTTCCATCGCTAGCATCTCCCAACTCTTGGGTATATCACCTGTTGTACTTTGATTATTAAATGTAATTTGATTATTTTGTAAATTTATAATGCACCCCCTTCTTGTAATATTTCAATTCCCATGATACAGTCACGTATTAATTCAGGCACGATGATAAACACACTATCCACCACAAATTCCCCAAAATTTACTTCTAATAATACTTGTTGTGTAATATGCTTCGACTTCTTACCCACGGCCCCTTTTACGACTGTATTCGTTAGTGTTAATACATCCAGTTTTCGGTGTTTATTTTTTTGAACCACTCGGCAGAAATCGCATTTATCTGACTGCCTGTGTCAATTAACGCTATGACGGGTACATTATTCAAACTAATTTCTAATTCTGGACATTTAAATTTTTGTGTCCGTTCCATTTCTTTATCTATTTCTAATAAATCACGTATATTCAAAAATGTGGTGCTGATTTCCTTACAACTAATTGCTACATCTATCTTATTTTTACAGTAGCCTAATAGTTATTTAGTTTTTTGAATTCGTACTCTGCACATTTTGGGTCGATGACTGTCCTTGAGTTCCGCTTGTACTTGCGAGAGCGTTGACCTGAATTTGCTGTCCCCTATTCACTTCTCTCCTACCCTGCTCAAATTTGTTTTGCCCGTAGTTATGTCCGGTATCATTAGGGTAGTCTGCCTGTCTGTCAACTTTCCGATTATGGCACAGGCGGTTGGGGCGTTCTTTATGTTCCGTCTTTACCTGATTTTGTTCAACTGGGTTATAAGCGCGTTCGTTGTTGTCTTTCGCATAGCTGAAAACTCCGTTAACAATACTTGGAATTCAGCGATTTTCTTTACCCCTCTCGTCACTGTAGCTACTGCTATGTCATGGTGATAATAGCATGCAAGCTTTCTAATTAAATGTTGGTCTGATATAGGTGGTATCAATTGAAGATTCTGTAGGATGCACCTTTCCATATATTGTACCATGCTGAGACCACTCTTGTACCTATATTTTCCGAACTCTAGGCGGTCCCGGACCTCTTCTTGAATCATCTGATTCCAATACTTTGCTATGAAAGCTTCTTGGAATTCCTGGAACGTTTCTACTTCATCTCGTGTCAACTTCCACCAGATCGCCGCCTCTCCTAGATGCCTCGCGATCCAGTTAATGCCGTCATGCGTATAGTATTCTTTTCTTATCTCCTCCATTTCTTTGATAAATTCCATCGGGTACTCACCTTCCCCGTTGAACGACACACTTTTTAAGTGTTCCACTGTGAGTCCTCGTTGTATTGGTGTTGCGCCTATTTGTGCTAACCGCATCTTCATATCTTCTTTCACCATTGTTAACTGTCCACCTACCTCATTTAACTCGTGGTTGACTTCCGCTCGGTGTAGATTCAGTTGTTCGTCGTGTTTTTTGTTGTTGTTAATTAGCTTATTCTTTATTATTTGTATCTCTTGTGGGACTGCCTCCTTGGTTTGGTTGATCGCTTGTTCACCTCCTTCTAGACGTTCCCGCACCTGCGTATGGAGTGTCTCTATTTCTTCATGTACCACCTCTTTCGCTTCTGACCTTAACTTCGTTGATATTTCTTGGTTTTCTCGCTTAGTCTCTTCGATTTGTTGATCTACCCGTTCTCTGTGTTTGTTTACTTGTCGTGTTACGCATTGTTCCACTTCCTTCCTTATCTGGATGTTGTTTTCTTGTATATTCTCCTTAACCTCATCAATTATTTTTTCCAGCTTCCTGGTTTTTCTGTCAGTTGTTTTGTTTGTTTATTGTTTTCTTCTAGTTTTTGTGTTACCTGTGATATGTGTTCCACTAATTGTTGTTTTGTGCTCTCCTCCAGTCGCGTTATTTGTTGTGTTACTTTTGTATTTTCCATTCTTGTGCTCTCCTCCTTTCGCGTTATTTGTTGTTTTAATTGTTCCGTTATCTGTTGTGCTACTTTTGTGTTTTCCATTATTAATTGTTTATTATTCTCTGCTGATAGTTGTAGCATTGTGGCCATGTCTATATTTACGTTTGTGTGTTGTATCGTACTTGTTGTGTTTTCTTCAGTTCGGCCCGCTTGCCTCTAAAGAAGCCAATACGACTTCGTTCTCCATTACTTTTTCAATTCTTTCTGTTTCCCCCATCTGATTATTAATGTCAAATTCTACTTCATCACTACTATTTATATCGCCGTTACTTGCCATTGTAATTTCACTACTTTTAATTTTATTAAAATTCCTTAACTTTCTAGCCTGACTTCGAGTTAACATTAATTTTAAATTTTATATTATATTTCTTATTATCTAACTCATCTCATTCTACCGAGCTTATTTAAATTTCTACTTTAAACTCCGCGTCGTTGGGCGTCAAATATAACTTTACTTGATACGCCCCGCGTGTTGGGACACCAAATTTAACTTAATTAAAAGCTCCATGTTATTGGATGCGCCAAATATAAAGATTTGAAAACAACTGCTTCACGTTGCTGGCGACAAATATAAGGATTTGGTTCCACGTTAAGGCGCCAAATATAAAGATTTTCAGAGTTGCCCCTTGTGTTCGGGCGTCAAATATTACTATTATTGGAATCAAGTAATTACATTGATTTATTGTGTTATAAATTATATTTAGCTATATTTATTATTGAATACTTCCACTCATTTTTATATTTATTGATTATTTACTTGGGCGCCAGAGCAGAAGATCTCAGAATTGTTATGAAATAATAACACTTCGTTCAGATACTAAGATTTATATTGTTATCTTTCTTATTACTTAATACATCTAAGACTTAATCATTAATAACATCTTTATAATTAATAACATAATTTTATTAATATCTCCAGTTTACGGGTTCTTCAATCATATTAATCAAATGAATACTCAGTAGATTCAAATTTATTCATTTAACACATTTAAATCTTCAGTATTAATCAAAACATATATAAGTATCATAAATTCGTAACTGCTATGAACTTCTATAATCTTAAATAGATTCAATTTTTCAACTCCGTTAACATTTCTATAATTATTATAACTTGTTTCCTTACTTTACTATACCATAACTCACCAAAACATGTCATATAGCATAAATTGTAAGATTTAGTATCTGAACTCGTGGGTCTTTTGAGAATGAGATGAGTTAATTTTGAGATGCTAAAATTATGTTAATTTATTGTATTATGAATCATAAATGGTATATTGTTACTTGTTGCTGGATTCCAAATAGAAGAATGACGAACTGCAATCCTGCGTTAAACATCGCACTACACTTTGCACTAATCACACTTGATTAAACTTCCTGTAATTACTGCACTCGCTCGCGTTAGTACTAGACATCGCGCACGTATAAATAAATATACTTCTTGCTGCAATCTACGCGCACAAGTTAAACATCTTCTGGTCCGTACGAACTATCGCGCACATATATAAAATAAACTTCTTGATGACTGTAATTCTTTCTCAACTATTGAACTGAAATGATCTATTGATTTGTACTTAGAGTAATAGTATTAAAATTGCTCACATTGAGTGATGCAGGTTTCCCGTGTTTTGCGTGAAATTTAAACTTAGACTTCCCTATTTGTTTGCTTCACTTCCTTTTTTATAGTTTTTCGAGTCCTTCCCTCACTACAACTCTTGTTGATCATACTCCCATTGGCTTGACTTTGAAATATTTGCCGGTAAATTCGAACGTACCCATTCCGGTGCTATATCTTTTTCGCGCTTACTACCGACGCTATCCGTGATTGGTTACCAGAGAGCGGGCGATAAACTTAATGCGGACGTTCGTTACACTCCCTAAAAAGTGACGCTACCTTCTAAAATAGTCATACTTATTGGCGTGGCATCTATTGTCTGTTGAAGGACACGGTACCGTTAACCTAACAGTATATGGGCATTTTTTGCTAGTTTTACACTACAAAACATTTTATGCTTTTATGACATGTAAGGGTGTCTTAGGTCTATTGTAACATATTTTGTCGGCACCTGCCTGTCGCATAGCCGAGCCTCTTTTGATTCAATTCTCATTTATATTTTACTTATATCTATGTACATTTCAATACTTTATACTATTAAATATTGTTATATTTACTTTAGATATTTGATTGATTATTTATGTGTTTATATATATATATATATTGTATATATATATTATTACAAATCGCTGTCCGTCTATCCCGTAACAGTGTCAGAGTGTAATTTGTGTTGTGTGTCTTACCAGTCCGTTGTCGCTCGGTAACTTGACTTACGCTGATTGAGTCCGTCGCGAACGTATGAATAATCAGGTATCGAAGTCCTTACCTGAGGTTCACTAGGGGTGTATAAATCCCGGGTGGCGCCAAATTGTTTATTTTAAACAATTAAAATATTTAGTATTATCGGCGAGTCCGCTGAGGCGGTGGGGAGAATTCAAACTTGTTCCCGCCGCTTATCGATTTTTACAATCAAGCCAGCAGTTTGCTGTGTTTACTGCTTGAGCACTTGCCGCCAATTCATAGCTGTTCGCTACAATGTACAACATTTATAATACACTTTCCTAATGCAAATAAAACACATTGGTTACACATAGTATTGGTTTATTAGTTAATGGTTATTACTTATTCAGTGACACAGGTTATATTTGGTTTGTTATATTATTTTGCACCGGCAATTAATATAAGACAGTTTTCTCTGGGTTTTGACAAATCGATTCAGAACGTAACAGATACACCATAATGGCGTCTGCTGAAGTAGTATACAAATATTTTCGTTCGATCGTCTGGATTCTTGAGATTACGATAAAAGGATTAGATGCAATTACAATAATAAAAATACACTACCTTACAATATTTCTACTTAAATGTTATAACGTGTAGCTATAATTTGTTTTTTGGAGTGTAGTAAAAGTGTTTCAAAGGTTCGTAAACTAACAGTAGGTTAATTTTATAAGTTGACCAGTTTTCAGTGTCTTAGTTTTTTATTTAATCTTTGAAAGAGAATAAATTCAGTTTAGTGATATTTCATAGTACAGTGAGAAATATTTAAAGTGCGTTTTTTCGGAAATTTGGGTAATTTAAATGATACTTAAGAACTTAGTAGACGGGGGGGGGGGTAAGCAGTTGGTCTGGTAAAAAGGACTGGAGCTGCAATCGTATTCAATTTTCAATTGTTTGGGCTTTTGGCATCTTTTTCAATTTAATCGGAGTAATTTATTCACTTCTTTTTGAATTAAATGGTTTTCGACATCAGTTAATTGGTTTCAGTCATCGTCTGCTTCCTTCTCGTTCATTTGTGGTAATTTGGTTTACTTTTGTAACATTTTAAATTAAATATTTGGTTGTTCAAAATTTGGCTTCTGTTTTCCAAGAGCGTCACTTTACGAGTAACGATATTCAATGGTAAATCCGTACCTAATGGCAGTTGCTATGGTTACTAATTCAATCTGATTGGTTAATCTTACTATAAATCCATTGTTATCAAAATCTGAATTCTTTTCAAAATCCTTGTATATCTTCTGATTGCTTTCATTCCATTATCTTCCTTCCTAAGTATTAATTATTATCACTGTTATTTGTATTTTCTTCCAAAGATTATTTTGGTATCCCACAAGATTGGGTTATTTCATGTTTTATAATTTTACAATTATTTTAATATTTACTAATTACATTTCTCTGTTAATTTAAATCCTTATTCTAATATTTTGCTTTTAATAAGATTTAAAATTTATCCTTGGTTGATTATTGACCTTGGATTTGTTAATTACTGTGTTATTTTCATACAATTTGTATTTGTTGGTGTTTGACAGTTAGGCATTTCTCAAACCTAAGTAGCCATTACTGATTTTTACTTATTTCATATACATTACATCTCATTTTAGCCTAATGCTTTATTTTGTTCTTATAACTGGTTTTGTTACCTATTGATGTGTTTTGGTTCTGTTTTTGTGTTATTTGTATGTTACTACTATTTTATACATAATGTATTGCTAATTATTTACTAACTGGTTTTCTCATTTTCTAAGTCATACATTGCTTTCCTTTCTTATTTATTTACTCTGCCAATGTCAACAATATGGCTATTAGTTACTATTTTTTTATCACATAAAATACAACATTTATGTCTATGGTTGGTATAATTACCCCAGCCATATCCAATTCATAAATTTGCTTAAACAATTATTTAACAATTAATATGTAATATTGGTGTACAATTCATTACCTTTTGTTTTATATTTTGGGTGATAAATAACCTCACCTCTTTTGTACTTACTTCAATAATCATCCCTTATAACATGGGTGTTTATTGATTGTTTTAAACTTCTTATTTTATAAATACTCTTTGCCTTCACTCCATGATAACACTATCTGATTACTCTTTCATGGGATTCTCACTTTTAAATACTATTATATACTTTTAAACTTTACAATAAGATTCTTTTCTAATCAATACAGTTAACATCACTCTTCAGTGTTCATTACTACTTAATTAATGGTTTATTTAAAATACTATTCTTAACAACTTTCTTAAATATTATTATTGTTCACTATTAAACCTTTAGTGTTTGTTAATTTTTTACTAAGTGTTTATCTTAGCTTTCACTATTTTTCCTATTGCTATCATTGACAATATTTTTATTTACTCATCACTTTCACTTTTAAATTATCTTGTGTTTATTATAATTTATTTAGTGTTTTTCTCTATCATTTTACTATAGGGTTTTTTCACTTTCATTATGGGCACTTCTTAAACTTTTTATTTAAGTGTTTATTAGTGGGTAATCACTATCATTACTTTTCTTTGTCACTTAGTTATTTTCAGTTTATTTCTCACTATCTCAATATCTCTCTCTTTCTTTACACATATTATTTATACTTATTAAGTTCATGTCTTTCTCTATTTCTTACTTACATATACTGTACTTCTAATTCTTGGGTTAGTGTATTTTTATTTATCGGGTTTTATCAATTATTAATTATATTTGTCACTTATTCAATACTAACATTTATCTTTTATATTGGTTCTTTACCGGTTTCGTTTCCTTTATTATATTTGATTGTATTATTTCTCCCTTCTCTATTCTCTACTACTTGTCTGTGTTTTCTCGCCTTGTTTCATTTTATTTCCTTTATAGTTGGTTTGTTCCCTTTTTATTTTAATTTTTCTTCTCCTTCACTTCTCATCTTGTTTCCTTTTATTTTGGTTCTTATCTGGCCAATCTCTGGGGTTGGGTCAAAGTTGTTTGTCTGTCAGTCTAGTCTGTGAGTTTCTTTAATAATCACCTTTAGTTTATAATTCTTCATCCTTCTTTCTTAATTACATTTTATATTTTTATTCTCTTCATTATTTATTTATTAAAATATATTACTTTTTAGCATTTCTTACATACTTATAGTTATCAAATATGATCTGAATTTGGCGATGTTATAATATATATATTAAATTAATACACATGTTCATAGTAATGTTTCAATGTTTTAAATTAATTATTTTAGAAACTCAAAAATGTGATATATTAGGAGAACAAATTGATCAATTTTGTGATTAGTTCATTTTTATAGAAAAGGGCAAATTGGAATAGTTCATACTGGATCACTGTATTTGTGAAGAATAATTGAATTATATGTGGGAATATTCAGTAAATCAAAATATACAGTAAAGCCATGATTGTTTTCTGGTTTACATTTGAACTTTTGTCTATTGGTGTACCTACAATCATGATATAAAAATGTTTATTGGATTCTTGGATTTTGTTGTCCATGACGTGTCCGTTTATTAACTAAATATAAGTATACCACTACCAACTCGGAACACAAAGTTTTTTATTGGTAAAAATGTATAATGTAAAAAAAGTAAACATATAAAATTCACTAGAGGAGTGCAAAACACTCACAGTAATCCAATAAACATATTTATTCAAAGATAAATATTTGAATAGAAATAAATAACTAAAATTTTTACCAATAAAAAACTTTGTGTTCCGAGTCGGTAGTGATATACTTATATTTTGGACTTTCCACTGAATTATATTTTGTCAAAATTTTGATGTATTGTACTGATTGAGAGAGAAATCATGTGACTTATAGTAAATATATATAGTACAAAAAATTATACTATTGATTAATTCAATCCTAAAGAAGCACATTTGTGCACTTCAAGGGCATAGACCTAATTATTTAATGGTGCTGTTTCTAAAATTTCAGTGTATTACCGCCCCCCCCCCAAAAAAAAATCACTCATTAAATAATTGTAAGATTAATTACATGTTTCGATAAAGATTTTACACCAGTTCTAAATTTGTATCAACATTTTTTTGTGTAATGAAATTAATATATATATAAGTGTTAAGTTTCTTTTTCAGTTTTAATGTAGTGTAATCCATTCTGGTAATGTTTTACCAGATGTTTGAATATGAATGTTGCATTGTCCTTTTTTTATGTTGTTGTACATTAACACTAAGTAATCTGATGTATTTTTTTGGAAGTCCTGAACATACGTGAGACTTTGAAGTGTACTGTATGGAATGGTTATTGTTATTAAATAACTCAGTTTTTTTTAAAGTGAAATGAAGCATTAATTAGTCATTAGGAGCATTAGAATAATTAATGTGTAATATCTACAACATTCTGAGTTTATTGAGGGGTTCTGAATAGAATTTTTGTCAATTTCTGAATAGAATAAAACAAATGGTAGGGTAGCAGTTAGCATATAAAAATTAAAATATCAAATACTTCAATGTATGTGAATGTACTAATTTATTTTTGTATGAAGGGAACTGGGTGCTGTCCTAGATACAAAAACTGTTATTGTTTCAATTTTTGGGAAGTCTCCATACCATGTGTCAAGTTATAAGACTGACGTGTTGGATAAAATTCTGGGACTTCAACTATTTCAGTCTTCAGCTCTGGTTGAACCAACTGTGGATGAAAATACACACGTAAGTTTAACTTGTAAAAAAAAAAGTATTTAATGACAGTATTATGTAAAATTATATTCTGATACACTGTAATTATAAAGACTACCTTATGTATGTGACTTTGCCAGCGTGTAAATCAGTCAATATAAACATTTTCTAATGCTATTTCTCATTAAGAAATACTGATTGTGGTTTTAGGCTTTGATTTATTAATTAGAGATGTAAAGAAAAACATTCACGTTTTTTAAAACCATGTATATATTTGCTTTTTTAGTACTTCACTGTTTGTTATTTTCTAGTTTTTTAAACACTTTCAGACCTGGATAGCGACTTATATTTGGTGTTCACCCACACTGCCTTGGGTGTTTTAGTGAATTTAATTGTTATGCTACAACTTAGCGAAAATTATTTTGTCAACTTGTCATATACAGTCTTTTAGATCATTTCTTCTGGTTTAAGTTGGTGTATGACATTACATACTACAACGATACAACGTTATTTAATGTAATCGTGTCGTGCCACATGTTGACGGGCGACAAAATTTATAACAATATAAATAACGTGTATGTGTAATTGGGGTTCAGGTGTAATTATAATAAGCGTAACAATTTTTAAAAATCGTAATATGTTTCCATTTATTAATTTAAACAAACATAAAAAAAATAATAATATAAAAATAATGATTAATTCGCCATACGATATCCATTATCTATGGTTTTAAAGTTTCTTTACTTGCCGTGTTATCATCACAAACATATATCTTATATTCTAGATATTATATTATAAATTTTAATTAAAACTTTTCTTCATTATACTATGATTTCTTGACTACTCAGTCTAAATGTGTGCTTTTTTTAAAAGTTGTTAATACATTCTTATTCTATATTTTCTTTATACCTTCAATAAATACATAGCTATCATAAATATGTGTTGAAAGTGGATTAGGAAAATAAATTGTACTTAAAAATTTTATTTTTAAATTTTTAGTGTATTTGTCAAAATGTATTTAGAAAAAGTAGTAAAAAATGTATTGTGACAATACAAGCATAGGCTGTAATGCGCATACATAATATAAAATAAATATTTAAGTTAATTTCAATAATATATGATAGACGAGCAGGTGTGAGATTGGAAGCTGGCTTTCAAGCAGGAACCAACAGGTAAACATCACGCGATTACCACTGCATGTGTGTATACAAGTAAATAGTGTGTGTGCGTGAAGCCTGTTTGATCCTGAAAGTTTGCAACCTCACCCCAAGTCAATGCTAAATTAAGAATATATTTAATATTAAGCAAACCATAAATGTTAGCGAGAAGGTAAAAACTTCTAAAAATGTGTAAAAATCAGACACAAGTGCAGTGCGAATTTTACGTAATTCGGATAATCAGTGCGAATCCAGTGCGATTTTTAAAGCATTATAATTACACTAGTGGTGCGAGCATCATGATAATTGCACATCACATAGGTAATTAAATTAGACAATATTTTATCACCGTGAAATCTGCGTTAAACAGTGCGATTGGCGAAAAAGTGCAATTATGTGAAAAGAGACGAGAGTGGGGGCTATCATGCCATGGTTCAACTGTTGACAGGCTGATTCCTGAATCGACAGCTGCAGTTTTCTAGGTGGATATAAATAGAAGCCCAGGAGAGCTAATCTCTCTTCTCTAAATTACCTCAGTCGCGGCGGTACGCTATGTCCGTCCGAGACGTGAATTTTTAACTACTTTGGACAAAGTTAGACGCTAGGTCTAACATCAGTATGATTTTTTTTAAGCTTAACTTATAAAGTATTACGGCAAATGTTTTGATTTAAAGTATTAATGAAAACAATAAGTAAAAAGTACCGTAACAAAGAAATCGTTGGACATCTACAAGCAGTCGACAACTAAGAACATCAACTCCTGACAGAGGACGAGAGAACGACTAGCAGAGGAACGAGACGCAGAGGACTAGAGACGGTTGTATCATAATAGCTACAGATCCAGAGCAACACGTCATCATAATCTACAGCAGCCAATGTACCATGAAGGACGAGAGACGAGAGGACGAGCAGTGAGGACAAGAGGACATCCAGGAGGAGCGAACCAACGGAATCACTGGACGACATGGGACAACTCTGCAATTTTAAGGTGACAAAAAACCAATATATAATTATCAAAGAGAAAGACATTGAAAGGCTTTAATAAAAAAAAAGAAAACAAAAACAAAACATTTTTGTAAGAGTAAATAATAAGTATGTAGATAGAGATAAAACCAATGTAATTTATGTGTAATCAGAATATTCTTTAATTATTTTTCTTTAATGAATGAACAGTCAATGTAACGATAAGTTAAATCCTTGCTTGGAAAATGAACAAGTAATTAATTTATTTAACCTTTTCTTAGTAAAAGCACATAACGTAGAGTCCTTGAAAATAATCAATTAATTGTGTTAAAATGATTATAAAGCCGTAAAAAGGTATACCCACTTGCCAATTACCATTCTTTTGGTCCAATGTGGAAAACCACTGTGCTCCAGACAGAGTGTCGAGTGTATCATCAACGCAAGGTAATG
The DNA here is from genome assembly GCA_034769895.1 of Magicicada septendecula. Taxonomy (NCBI): domain Eukaryota; kingdom Metazoa; phylum Arthropoda; class Insecta; order Hemiptera; family Cicadidae; genus Magicicada; species Magicicada septendecula. The sequence continues at coordinate 1,207,383,377 of CM068367.1, forward strand.
GATAGGAGTCTTTCTTTGTGATGTCATTCAACCTCCGGTAGTCTACGTAGAAATGCAATCCACCATCCTTTGCTGCCAGCACTACTGGAGAAGACCAAGCACTTGACGAAGGCTCGATTACTCCCTCTGCCAACATGTCCGGTACCAACCGAGACATTTCCTCTTGCTTAGATAATGGAGGCCTTCGAGGAGGTTGGCGTATTGGTGTTGTGTCCCCAGTATTGATGCGATGTTGTACAAGAGAGGTTCTTTCCAGTGACTGTCCCCGAACTGCAAATGAATCTTTGAATTCATGTAAAAACCGTCTGAGTTCTTTTACCTCACCACTTGAGAGGTCGTTAGAAGATCTGATCAATAATTCCTGCAGTTCCTCTGGTAATTTGGAAGTACCCAAAGCACAACTGGATCTTTGTTGCGTCATTCCAGCTACCCAGGTCACACGAGTCAATTTGTCTAGGAGCGTATTGCTTTGTAAAGTGACAGCTTGAACCAGAATATTTACCACTCTATTCACCAGGTACATTTCCGGCTTCATCAGGTTTTACTAAACTTCTGGCAATTAGTATGCCCGGTGTGCTGACTACCTGGGGTTCAAATATAGAGCACTGGTTGCCCCTAGTATCTACTTCGGTTCTAACCATGATGATCTTTTTGGAGTTTGGCAGAACAGTTACGGCCACTTTGTTTATGACGTCCATCGATTTTTCAGGATGTCGTCATTGTGGAGAGCATTACCTCTTCTCCTCCGATTCTCAAGACATTGTTTTTGAAGTCAACTATGAATCCGTATGCATTCATAACGTCCACACCAAGAATTGCTTCATCCACAATGTCTGCAACAAATACTTGATGATTAAACTCAAGTCGACCGAGGCATAGGTGTATCTCCACTTTTCCATACACTTTTACAGGCCGTCCAGTAGCTGTTTACAAGGTGCAAGAACACCAGATTGGCTTGAGTTCTTTCACCACGTCAGGCCGCACAATGGAAACTGTTGCACCTATGTCAACTGTAATCGAGGTTGGCTTTTCTAGAACAAATCCAGTAACTACCAAGCTCCCGCTGTTTTTATGAAGCGTAGAAATTGCGTATTGTCTAGGGGCTTCGTTCCTCCAGTTAGTCAGCACATACCCATTGTACCGACTACTGCTCGTTTCCCTGCTGCTGAACTCTAACCTGACAATCCCATTGTAGATGTCCAGTTTCCCACATCGATAACACTTCTGTCTTCCATCCTTTCTTACTTTATTTTGTGGCGCTGATCGTCGAGTCTCTGTTCCTTGTTGTGCTTCCTCATCGTCTGTGCCGTCACGATCTTTTAGCGTGCACTTTATGACTTGTCCAACCAGATGATGATTTGGCGGCCTCAAATTGCAAAGCATGTACCAAGGCGTCCACACTGTTCTGATGTCTTGCCATTCATAACACTTGCTGTAGTTCGTTATCTCGGACACTGGCAGTAAATGTCTGCATCGCAAAACTTGTTCGAAAATCTTCTGGTGCTTCAGGATAGGCCAGTCTAATTAGTCTGTCGATACTTGGTTCAAACTCTTGAAGGCTCTCCGCGGAATGTCGTCGCCTTGCTCTCAACTGGGTGCAGTACACATCTCGCAAATGTTTATCACCATACCGTAATTCCAGAGCTTTTATCAATTCGGCATAGGTGTTTTGGCTGTCAGGTGGCACTTTCTGTAGTAGTTCTGTCACGGGTCCTTTTAATGAGAGAACGAGTGAAACGCCTTGTCTTTCTCCGTCCAATTATTTGCGCGTGCAGCAGCTTCAAATTGGCGGAGGTACGTTGCCCAGTGACTGCTTCTGTCAAAGGTCGGAGCTGTGACATGAACTGTCCCTACTGCATAGAGAACTATTCATTTATTTTCTGCGTCTTTTTCTGTCTATCATTGGTACACTCTGTTCAGAAATTTGTTTTGGTTATATCTTCATAAAGATATGAAGTGCTCAATATCACTTTTAATTTGTTCTCTTATGTTTGCCATTAAGTTTTCTACTGCAGATATTTTTGTTGACATAGCTTCTTCCACAGTCAAGACAGATTTTTCTACTTCAGCTATTTTATTTGACATGGATTCTTCTACGTCAGATATTCTGGTAATCTGATTATTAAGCTCACCTCATAATTCACCTACGTCACCATGTAGGAATACCAATTCTACTGTAGTATGTTCTTGAATCTGCTTTTGCTCATGAATTTACGCTTTGATGTCACCTGCTTCACGTTTACGTTCCTCTGCCTCCTGCTTACGTTCTTCTTTTTGTCTATCTTCTGTTTATAGCATTAGTGCTGTCTGGCGTTCCTCAGCCTCTTCTCTTTCCTGCCTGCGTTTTTCATCCTGTCGTTTTTCTGCCTCTTCTCTTTCTTGTCTTCATTCTTCTTTTTGTTGTTTGTATGTCTGCTGCAGCAGCGATTGGAAAGTTTCCATCATCTGACTGGCATCCATTGTTTATGATTAATTATAAATTACGCTTGTCTTCTACAAAGTATTCACTGTTTCCACTGTTAACCGTTCTATCCCACATCTGACATCACAGTTACGACAGTCTACTTGATCGTCTTAGGTACAGTGGAAACAAAATACAAGACACCAATTAAGTCGCTAATCACCAGCTTTAATTTTTACAGTCAAACAGTTCATAATTAACAACACTGTCTCTTACAACTAATCAAATAAAAATTGTTCACATGCAAATAAATGTCAACTAATATTAAAACACAATTGTATTACAATATACTGCCCGATTATAAAACACAGCACTTCACTAATATCTGTAACTTAACTTTTATTACATATTTATTTTCGTTTGTTTATAACAAAACTGTTGTGGCCTATGTCTGCTTTCGGGCGCCATCTTTAATTGTTGCCAAACTTCGTAATCAAATACTTACTAGGTGCAGAGTTCGTTTGAGCATATTTTGGAGAACAGAAATGGTTGATATTCAGGAAATGAATCGTTTTTTGCAAAATAGAATTCACAGTAAAAATCATCAATTTGAATTATACATATATATCGCAACCCAGCACTTCATAATTATATATTCTGTACATTCACACAGACACGCACACTTTCATGCGGTACATATTTTCATTTTTGAACCCTCATCTTTTCTTTGAATAAATACATTTGTTATTTAATTGGCCAATTTAATTAATAAGTATATATAATATGCAATTTATTTATGTTTGTGAAAATTTGTATTTTTGCCATCATTCTGTTACTTATCTGACATCCTTCCCACGACTCCAACTGTTACATGCACTCCCGATTTCTCCTTACATTTCACGATTTTCTTTTATTTTTTAACGTCTTTCTTCAAAACAAAATAATGTTTATCTCATTTATTTAAAGTTTGTTAATCCACATTTATGTTATACGTGTGGGCGAGACGAAAAAACTGTACTTAGCCGGCCGGCTAGCGAACGGCCCACGTCCGTCATTGTTAGATGTTAGAGGCCGGACAGTGAAAATTGAACGCTAAGGTCTCGATGCGCAATAGACAAACGCCTCGCTGTGAGGCTAACAAAATTTTCTTTCAGTTCGCACATGCGCAGAACAGTTTTGTGCAGTGTTCCGGAATGTGCACATCGGGCTTTGCAAACGTGGTGTATAGTCATTTACAAATTATACTGTGACGACAAAACTATTTGTGTTAATCAGTGAAATTAGTTGTAGGCTACCTATTTACATTTTATTATAGAACGTATTATTATATTTTAGAAAAGTGTTAATAAACTATTTCATAATTGCGCGTATATGTTTTAAATATTAGTGTGAAACATACATTAATATGTCCCCCAAAAGTTCCAAATTGAGTTCAAAAACTCTCCATAGCCAGACTCGTGAGTTAGTGTGGAATGTGTATAATTTCATGAAGAGTGAGGCTGAAAGTGGGAAACCTCTCTTAGATTTCCATAAAGTACAAGAACGTGTTGCAAAAGCGACGGGTATTTCTCATAGCTCCGTGAGGAGAATAATAAAGGAAGGTCAACAGCTACACAGTCCAGATGCAGAAGCGGGAACGTCATTTAGCACACCGGGAAAGAAACACCGCGTTCGTAAACCTATAACCGGGGTTGACGATTTTGATAAAGGTGTAATTAGGAGAACAGTTCGGAATTTTTACATTCAAGAAAAGTGTCTCCCAACGGTAAAAAAGCTGTTAGAAAAATTAAAAAAATCTATCACTTTAAAGGCAGCAGTAGCAGCCTAAAAATTATCTTGAAGGAAATAGGCTTTAGGTGGGTAAAAACTAAAAATAATCGACCTGTATTAACAGAAATTCACGAAATAAGAGCTATGAGAATACATTATTTACAAAACATAAAAAAATTTAGAGAAGAAGGCAGAACCGTAGTATATCAGGACGAAACATACATTCATAGCAGCCACACACTTCCGTACACCTGGAACGATCAGATTCAGCCTGGTGGCTACGCTGTTCCAGTTGCGAAAGGACAAAGATTAATTATTGTTCACGCCGGCAGTCAATACGGGTTTGTTCCAAACGCACTGCTGATTTTTAAATCTAACCAAAAGACAGGAGATTACCACGATAACATGAACGCTGACAACTACAGACGTTGGATTGAAGACAAATTGGTCCCGAATTTGCCCGCCAACAGTGTGTTGGTAATTGACAATGCCAGCTATCATAATGTACAGCTAGAAAAAACACCTACGTCTAATTCTACAAAACGTGATATGCAAGACTGGTAAACACGACACACAATACCGTTCCGTCATGATATGGTTAAAGCAGAACTTTATGAAGTTGTTAAAATGTATAAATCAAACTTTAAAACATACTTAATAGATCAAATTCTGCAAAGCAAAGGACATTTAGTTTTAAGGCTTCCCCCTTACCACCTTGAACTAAATCCTATAGAGATGATGTGAGCAGAAATTAAGCGGGGTGTTGCTGAAAAAAATGTAACGTTTAATTTAAATGATGTGAAAAACTTATGTGAAGACAAAATGTCAACTGTGACTGCTGACGATTGGGAAAAAAGATGCAAACATGTAGAAAGCATTGAAAAAGAATATCTGGAAAAGGAAGCTATTGTTGATGAAACAGTAGACCGCTTCATAATTAATCTTGGAGGAGAGAGTAGTTCAGACAGTTCCGATGACTTTGCTGAAGAGGAAGATGGTAATATCTCTGGAATACAGGTATTTCCTGACAGCAACTGAAAACTTCCTTCAAACGTAAGTACTGTACAATAGTTTTTGTAGTTAAATAACTCCAATATTATTTTTTAAATGTAGTAAACATTTTTATATTTAATTAAATATAATAATTAATATTTGCTCAGTTATTCTTGTTTATATTTGTTATTATTATTAATAAATAAAACTTTTCTTACAATATATTTTTTTGTATTTTTTGAATATATAACACTATTTCGATAGTATAAATTATCATAATCAAAACTATGATGATGATAGTTTATACTATCAAAACAGTGCCTTATTAAAAAAATACAAAAAATATATTCTTGTAAGAAAAGTTGTATTTATTGTTAATAATATTAAACAAATAATTATATATGAATAACTCAAAATGTTCTCGAATTTATAATTTTAAAATAAATTTGGTTACGTACATTAAAAACAATGCAAATAACAAATATATCAAAAACTGTAAATGACTGTTTTCAAAGTAATGAGTAAATGTAGTACTATGTTACACATACTAAGTAACATCAGTGATGTTAAGTAACAAAATAGATAAAGTTAAAATGTAAATACAGATTTCTGGCAAGAACATCATAAGCGTGCAAGTTTTGTTTTGAAGGGACTGTACGTGTTAGAGAGACGCTGTTATCGCATACTCTCCTCTCTCGAGTACTTTTTGAGTGGGGGTAATTCATACATTGGGTCTGCGCCGATGACTGTTCAGGAATCACTGGCGGGCCTATAACTGCCGACTGACTTTGTTACATTCAGCGCAGAACGCTGGCGTCGCCCTGCATTACAAGTGACGTATTGCTGGGTTGGCCTCTGGTGTCATATGGCGTGACCTGTGAGTACATAGTTCAAAGTTCGTGGAGTTAAGAATAACTGTCTCCAGCCCTTTGTTTCACTGACCTTGACACTAATTCAGACGTTCCTCCATAACATTTTCGCATACAATTTATGAAAATTTCCAAGTAAAATTTTACAATTTCCATTTATTTAGGTTTATAATTCCCCAAAATATCCCTGGGGGGGGTATCCGTCCCATTACAATACCCCCTCAATGAGAGGTTTTATGCCGAAGCATAAAAACTCTCATTGACACTCACATACCTAAAGGGATCAACCTGGATATGTTGCCACAACCCCCTTTATGTTTTATTAAAAATCATGGGTAACTTACCCCCCTGGTCCAGTGACTGCGGCCGCACCTGAATGACCTTACTGGACTTCCCTCTCGAGACCCCAACACTGCAAGGCCAGACAGGCACTTGACACCCCTGCTCTGACGCGCAACCCAGCACAGGACCGCCGCCACAGCATTACCAGATACTGAAACATCAAAGCAAAAACATCAAATAGTGGCCTCCTATAATACCATATCCCTTACTGATCTGGTTCCCCTTAGCTGTGCTGGTTTGCATTAAGAAGCACTGGTTTTTCTTAACTCCTAATACACATGTATATATACTAAACATAACATAAAACATTTAAAATTCAATACCAACATTCTGAATGCCCTTCTCTTGTTAATTCTTACCCCAAAATTCAAAATATTTCCCTGATTCCATTCAGAATTTAAATAACCATTTCCCATTACATCATTACAAATATCTTTCATTTCCCAAATTACATCTCAAAATATTTAACTTCATTATTAAAATTCTCTTAAACACATTTAAATCAACTACATAATAACAAATTTTTTACTTATATCTTTCTCAAAATCGTTAATCATCTCCATCAAAACATCTCTAATCAACACAAGAATCATTTAATTACATCATAAGATCAAGTATATATTCTCTATTATAAACATAATAATCAATTAAACGGGTTATTCACCCTAGTTACTATAATCAACTTCCTCCTGCACACATCATCTTCTAATATCCCCCCTTAACCCAGTTACAATTAGGTAAATCACCTTCCAGACACACCAGATGAGGTATTTACCTTGTTACATAAATACTGTATTCCACACACTGTATTACACTTCCTTTCCACACACTCTATTGGTTTGTGATGGTGGACTGTAGCGCCCATTTGCCTCCACAAGAACTGAATTTTATTAGGGTGCAAACGCTGCTTACACCGCTCTTGCTTCAGCGTTATATAAAAATTCGGCATTTCTGGTATCCGAGGACACCAGTAATCCTACTATAATGATTCATATGCCCTTAATACGGTTCTATCACCCCATTCGGTGGTAGCCGCTGTTCCAAAGTTATAGTGATTCCCCTGATTTAACCCCCTGTTAATTTCTAAATTGCACCAATTTTAAAGGCAACCAACCATGGTCAGTATACAATAAGTCTGGCCACAACTGGTTGTCATCCAAAACCACGGTCTGGGCTGGTAAGGCCGGGACTTTCCGAAAGGGGGGAATCGCATTTAAAACACACGATACATGTTTAAGATTCCTACACTTACATCCTACTCAATTACACTTAATCAACATAATCTCACTATATATAAGCGGCTTTGTCCTGACTGACAGAGAATACGTAGAGCAAAAACTACTGAAGATAATGATCTCAAAATTTGAAGGTATATTCTTATGGGGCCGTAGATGCTCACTAAGAAACGGTTTTAAAAACTTTCACTCCTAAGGGGCAAACCCCCCCCCATTTTATGTATGTTCCACATCTCCTCCTAAACCACTGGACCGATTTCAACGAAACTTGGCACAAATATTTTACGCGACTGGAGAACCAACATAGGATAGGTGTTTTTTTTTCGATGGGGCCCTTTGGGGGGTTCTTTGGGGTCTTCCACATCTCCTCCTAAACCACTGGACCGATTTCAACCAAACTTGGCACAAATATTTTACGCAACGGGAGAACCAACATAGGATAGGTGTTTTTTCGATGGGGGTTCTTTGGGGTCTTCCACATCTCCTCTAAACCACTGGACCGATTTCAACCAAACTTGGCACAAATATTTTACGCAGTGGGAGAACCAACATAGGATAGGTGTTTTCTTCGATAGGGTCCTTTGGGGGGTTCTTTGGGGTCTTCCACATCTCCTCCTAAACCACTGGACCAATTTCAACCAAACTTGGCACAAATATTTTATGCAACGGAAGAACCAACATAGGATAGGTGTTTTCTTCGATAGGGTCCTTTGGGGGGTTCTTTGGGGTCTTCCACATCTCCTCCTAAACCACTGGACCGACTTCAACCAAACTTGGCACAAATATTTTACGCAACGGGAGAACCAACATAGGATAGGTGTTTTTTTTTATACGATCCTTCGGGGGTCCTTTGGGGTCTTCCACATCTCCTCCTAAACCACTGGACCGATTTCAACCAAACTTGGCACAAATATGTTACGCAACGGAAGAACCAACATAGGACAAGTGTTGTTTCGATACGATCCTTTGGGGGGTCCTTTGGGGTCTTCCACATCTCCTTCTAAACCACTGGACCGATTTCAACCAAACTTGGCACAAATATTTTACGCAACGGGAGAACCAACATAGGACAGGTGTTTTTTTTCGATAAGATCCTCTGAGGGGTCCTTTGGGTCTTAAAAAAAGTATTAGATCTGGTTACTATGGCAACCCAATAGAATAGATTCTGGTTACCATAGCATTGGTGAAAGTCTCCCGCGTAGGAAATAGCGCGGGAGTCGTCCGACGGGCCTTCCCCGGAGTTCATCCACGGAACCCGGGGAGTCTTAGGTCGGATCCCGCGAAAGACGGCGGGGCCAGAGTCCACGCTTCTTATAAATAAAGATATAGGTTATGATATCAAAGGTGGTGTATGCATCTTAAGAAACTTCTTAATAGTGTGTGAATTCAGAGTTGTTTCAGTTTAAATTTAAAAGTGGATAAGTTAAGATCGAAGTAAGTTATAAGCGAGTATAAAAAACAAAGTTTTGATAGCGAATGTATTCAGATCATAGTGTTCAGACAATATAAATGCACTTGCTTCAGTTTGAATTTAAAAATTGATAAGCTGAAATCTATAGAGGTATTTTATTGTTAGAATAAGTTTAGGAGACACTAATTTAACAAATACCTTATTTCAACATTAACACAATGAATTATAAAACGACAGTTAAATACGCAGCGCGTGCAAGTACTGTAGACATTTTATTGAAAACTAATTTAGCAGTGTGTGACGTACTGATCGATCACAATTATTATTATTATTATTAAATTTCAAATTAATTGTTACTTACCGTTACGAAAACTTACAGGGTCACAGGATTCGATCACATGTACCTAGATACAAACATGGTCTATGGGTTATGCAAAGTACTGACACAACTCATTTTAGAAGAGAATTCAACTTTTAATTTTATTTTAAAATCATTTGACAGATTTGAATTTTTTACTTTTCCTCCAAATATAGATTTTACATACTTTAAAAATATTATGATTTTACAGGTTGTGTAATCATTACGTCTTATGTACTATTCTTATTTTCTACTACTTACATACATTAAACAAGAGAGCACAGCCTGCCATTTTCACTTAAATTAATTTTAATTTATTTGATACCCCGTACCTTTATAAAACCCCAACCCTTACACTTTCAATAGATGAAATAACCCCCGGCCACGTGGTCTTCGCGCACATCCATTTCTTTTCTAATTTCGTGTGAAATGTCCAAAAGGTGTTTAATGTTGTTTTACATTTTTCCCGACCGCGGTCACATACACTTTTTCGGCTATTTCACTGTTATATCAGTTTAAAAAAATTTTGTTTCTGAGTCCGGTTGACGGGCGACCAGCACAGGCGAGAGTCGACCCCAGACTGCCTGCGTCTCTCAGTTCCCCACTCCAGGAGCATTTTAGTCAAGACGACGGACATCAATGCCTTGTATGTAGTCGTCACAGTTTCGACTCATGCTAGTCAGGTAGTTGTTGGAATGACGATAGCAGACGATTTCAACCAGGCACTGGCTGATGTCATAAAAGTGGGTGGGACTTACAACAGTGCTTCCGCAAAGTTTTGGAGAAGGCGATGAATATTATTCTCTCTAGCCATCTTGGTTTTTCAACATCGCTTGGGTATGCGCTCATGCGCGAGTAGTGACGTGTGTGCACTGCCACACCAGTACAGATTTCTGCGAATTTTGTGGAGGTGCAAATTCCTTTGCCGCATTACACAACAACAACCTGCGTCTTATTGCTTTGTTTCCAACTGTTCTGTTTCTCAACACTGGTCTGTTATACGGACAAATACGTTGCACAATAATACATTTATTTTATCCAAGCCCGCCCGAAAATGAACTGAATAAAATTATATAATTGCCCCAAACGATTAAAATAAAACACCCAAAAATTGACCCGCTACAATACCCCCTCGATGAGAATTCTACTGTTCACGACAGAAGAAATCTCATCGATAACCCCGAAGAGGACCGGTGAGGAACTGGTGCCAACAACCCCCTTGTTCTTGATCTCATGGGTACACGACCCCCCTGGCTCAGCGACCATGTACTCATCTGAACGAGATCACTGGACTTCTCCGTAAGAGATCCCAACACCGAGAAATCGAACAGACTCGCACCACAGCACGCCTCGCCTTCTAACATGCTACCCCCAAAAATCCTCAATCCCTGGCTAAAATTATCCCAGCTCCTCCGCGGATATGGTTCCCCTTTTTGCAAGCTGGGCTGCCTTTAGCAGATACTGGGCTCACACACACTCACGTTACAGATTACCATAATACATAAAAAATAAAACTTTCTTTTAAAATTTATTATAAATTTAAAAAATTCAACATTCAAAAAAAAATAATCGTTTATCAAAAAATTCTCTTAGACATTTCTACTAATATAAACACCTCCCTACTCTAACATGAGAACCACTTATAGTCTACCAATACAACACAATACAATAAAAGAAACATGGTTAATGCACATATAATAAAATCCTTATCTGAAATAGTCATTCGCTGGCAGGCGAAAAATCAAGTTTTCTTTTTTTTTTTTTTTTCAATAAAAAATTAAAATTTTCAAAAATTTTAAAATTCAAAAAAAAATTTAAATTTATTCATTAAAAATTTTATTAAATTTATTTATTAAATAACATATTTATTAAAATTATTCAAATATTGGTTTGAATTAATTAAACAAACAAATTAAAATTGGCTTCCTACTATACAAGCTTAGTAGGTGTATGACCTCATCAGCTGATCATGACTAGGTCAAGTCCAAAACCCTTGACCTACATATGTTATGTATGCTTTCTGCATCTACCTTAAACATCTGTAACAATCTAACTCAAAGCACAAAATATAATAAAATAAAACATTTAAAATTACAAAATATTAATATAAATGATCATCAGCTTGATATTTAAAACAAACAATTCTTAATTTTACATTATTTTCAATTCTACCAAAAGTTTGTCACTGGCTTTGAAAAAATGAAAATTTTATATCTTTATCATACATCTCTCTTTTTGCTTAACAATCATACTCTTCATTTAACAATCTCGCTATACTTTACTGTGGGTGATATACATTATTTATTCTCGTTTTTCTGTATTAGATCTGTATACATATATAAACTTTACTCTCCCACTCTAATATTAATCAACTTCCATTCTCAGGACACCCCTGTCTACCAAAATCTCTACTAATCAGGACACTCTAAGCCACAACTTACCATTTAACACAAATCGCCGCCTTCTCCCATTATAAAATACTCTCTAACCCTTTGTATATAGGATACGTGTTTCCCCTACCCAAAAAACTCAATTCCCTTAGCTGGCGGCCCGGATTCTACCTAAGGCGGCCCCTTCCCCACTAAAATCTATTCCTATCCCGTCCCAACCCTTGTTGCGGACTCCTACATGACGCTACCCCCTAATACAAAATTGCCATCCCCAAAAATCTCAATCTCATTACCTCACTACAAATACACAAAATAACCTCATTAATTATAAACATAAATATATCATTCAGAACTCTACCATTATTCTCCATTACTACTGTGTCAACATTAATACTTCACCAACTCTGTTACATCACATCAACTCAAAAACAACATTACATCATATTCATCTCCATCATTTCAAATTCAACTTTTAATTCAATTTGGGCAGGTCTACGTGTCCCATAAAACATTTATCACCCATGAATTATCTTTTATTAATTTGCATAAATTATTGTTATTTTATTTCTAATATTCTTTTTATCTTTACTTCAAAATATCTGTAATACGTTAAACATTAATTACTTGTAACATTTACAAACCAATATACCGGTGACGTTATTGCTGATCAGCTGATATCCTAACATAATAAAAACACAATGAAAATACATCTCACAATTGAATAAATTATATGAAATATACATATTTATTTATTTATTCTCACTTCTCACCTCATTGTTTCCCCTTTTTTCTGATTCTGATGCTTATGTTAGCCTGCCAGACGATTTAATTATTGGCTTAGGAAAAACATACACACATCATGAAATTAACTATTTTTACAATACCTATATCTAACATACAACAATAAAATGATACCTTTAAAATTATAGTATGAATCTTATATTACGAGTCTGAGCATATAATTATGTGGACAGAGCACAAGCATTTTCAATTGAATTAAACTTTGAATAAGCAAAAACTTTTGTCATAAAATTTTAATTTCGTGACTCCTTTGCGTCACCTCCCAGCCACACACACTATTTCAGATTATGTAAGACTGTCTCGCCTTTTCGCTTCCACAGAGACTGTATATTTTGGAGCAGGTTTTTTACCTCTCCGTGTCTCTGCTTCCGCTGTTAAGTTTTAAAGTTAGTGAACATCAACATGTTCTTGTTCTAAAATCATACACCCTTAAAACGGTTCTGCCACCTGGCTCTGCTGTTTCTCCTCGAACAGAGTGGCAGCCGCTGTTCCATAGTTTCCGGGAGATTTCCTCTAATTGTCCCCCCATTGAATTTCAAATCTGTACCAATTTCAAGTCAGCTATGGTCAAGGGACTTGGTATGACCATAGCTGGCCGCTAGCCAAAACCACGGTTAGTGCTGGTAAGGCAGCAACCGCCCGAAAAGTCGAGGAAATCTAAACTTTTATTTCACTGCCTGTTTCATATCAATCTCATTATGTGCGACACTGTCATTTAGTAATGTGTGTAAAATTTTTTACTTTACACGGATAAGGTGTGCCGCACATTTATCGCCAGTTTGGCCTCCGATGGAGGTAACACTCACTGCTACCCCCAACCCTTTTCGCTACTTGTGAGAGCACAGGCCACCCCCTCAATAGCCACTTAATAACTAATTAATAGAATTTTTTATATACAACATTCTAATGTGACATCTTCATCCATCATCAATCATTAATCATCCTTCATAACTTTCTACAATTAGATTACTTAAAATTTTCAAATTCATTATTAATATTTATTTTTCATCATATCTCAGTTATTATTACCCTTTGAATCATTATCTCAAGTTATTTTCATTATTGAAGTTAAAATTCGTTCCATTAAGTTAAACATTTGTGTACATTTTGTTATATTTGATTTGTATCATAAAAATTTTATACTTACAGTCCATAATTCATATACTGACATACACAACTATATACACCATACACCACTACTCCAAGTAACCTCTGAAACATTTAACAAAAAGTTATTTCAAATCAACAATTCATCATTTAATTACCAACTTCACTTCTCGTTAAACCATTTAAATTCATCAGAAAATTCAATTATATAATCTTTGAATTAATCCAAATATTTAAAACATTTTAATTAAATTAATTAAACATTTACAATTAGCCAATTACTGTTTTCAAAATTAATTCGGTTATTTGTTTAAATTGCAAATATTATATTAATATTATTATTACAACAATCATCTACACACACATTGTTTACTTAACATTCTACCATACACACAAATAAACTTATTAAACATTTATTTACAAATCTGCATCCTTATTTATTTAGTCATATCACACTTCAATGTTCAAGGTTGCGAGGTCACAAAACCATAAAACATAATGTTTAATTGTCTTTTATTGCTTTACAGTCTACCCTCCATCGTCAAAGATTAATCTTGGTTTTGTATAGCACTGTTCAATTATATTGACATACATATTGTTGTCTTGTGTGTCATAACCAAACAATTTCAATTTATCCGTTATACCATAATAATCATTCACCAAGTCTACGTTAAGTATTTCTGTTAAATCTTATAGTTAGCATAAATGGGGTTTATTTATTATGCTAATCGTGATATAAATGATTTACATTTAGTAAATGGGACTAGTGGTATTTTATGTGAGTTTATCACTTTCTCATATGTATCTCGCCCTAAAGCTGGATGCCATTTACATTTAATGCCAAGCGTTGTGCAGCCATTTACATTTAGTGGTGTAAATATAATTTACATCTGTGGTAATTAATTGTGTAAACCATTTACATCTAGTGAATATTAATCTGTGCTAATTATCTGCGCGGATTAATTACTCAACAATTATGAATCATATTAATTAAAGATTTATGTAATACGTTAAAATTGATATATCTAAAATTATTTCTATTCGTCAGATTTGACTCAACACAGTGTCTGATTAAATACGATTTTATGAGTCTATTAATCAGACGTTTCAATGGTCGAGTTTATTGTATCCATTGATGTTTAGCATAAGTTATGAGATTTTTAGTGTAATACTTAGAATGAAAATACATCAATAACAAAGGTGAAATTTCAATAATGAACGCATGAATACTGTAAATTAACTACTTATTTATTACACATCTTACTGAAGTAAGTAACTATATCCTGCAAATTACATACATATTAAAGCACATGATATAAATACAATTATTCAATTTATACGATGTTTCCTGAAACATAAACACATGGTACATTCCAATGCAGTAAATAATGCACATATATAAAACATACACGAATAATAAACAATCAACAATTATACTTATTCCTACCTAAAATGCGTTCATTATTTCTCAGATAACGAATTACGTTAGTGTTATTTTATAGATTTTATGATTCATATGACTCATATGTAATTATTCTCTTGGGGTTAGTTCTTTGAAAAGAGGCAACAGAACAGTAGTGTAGTATATACTACTAAGATTAAGTAGACATAAAGCTTATCTTTGAGAGTGTTTATCCAATTCCGTCGTCGTGAGAAGACACTTTCTAGATGATTCGTCGAAGATCATAATCACTGTTACGCAGAGCACTGATAATTTCACTTCACTCCACTAAATCTCCACTCCCGTCATGTGTATGGTATTGTGGTAACCCGCTGATGTCGAGTGTCCGGAGTTCAAATAGTGAGGTGTTAATGTTGTCATTAACTTGAATTGTTCTGAAAGTTTGCCATATTTGTGTACATGGTTAACTGTGCCGTCTATTTGGGTGTATCGCGTACTGCGTGCTTAATTGTTTGGTATAGTTTATTCAACTAATTGTTCAACATGGTGATACGTTTTGATGTGAGAATGTTTGAGGTGACACTCACTGTTCTACTTTAAATGTTAATTAGTATATTATTATGTGCGCGTCAGTTGAGATTTCAAGTCCCGTACGCACTCATAGTTTATATTTCCGCACAGAATTGTGTATAAGTGTGACTATACCGATGTCTTTGTTCACTTATGAATTTACAAATTAGTGAATCCGGTCGGTCGACATAATCAATCGTCTGTCTATCGTACGCACTAACTTCTGACTATTAATTGCGACTACCAACTGCTACTATTAACTACATACTCTTGACTACCGACTGACTGTTAACTGCGACTAACTGTTCGATTGAACGACTTGACTACTCGATTGAATACTTGACTATCCGATTGAAAATTACTGACTCTCGATTAACTACTTGACTGCCCGATTGAAAATTACTGACTCTCGATTAACTACTTGACTGCCCGATTGAAAATTACTGACTCTCGATTAACTACTTGACTGCCTGCTCCGCGTCTTCGCCAAACAGTTTTATTGGAACATCTTACCCATAAGTCTAAGTTTCGATCTCTACGCCTTCTAGGGCTCTTGATTGGTCGTACAAATTCCTACCCTTCTGTAGATCTCATCCACTGTTTCACGATTCGTCGGCCGAACCCTTCCTACTCTCTCCACGAGCTCTCTTAGAAGATGCTTGATGCTGGTTGGTCGTCGTCATCCCCGGAGTGTTTCATGTGACGAGCGTAGCACAGATTCTAAGAAATTAGGACAATTTCATGGCCTTCTGTTATCCTTTGTTTAGACTTTCCCTAAGGTTCTGACTGAGCTTTTGTTAACAGACTCCAGGTCTTGGTTAATTGTCTAAGTTCCACGACGTTCGTTCCGCCGATTATCAACCCTTCGTTGTCTTCATTTCGGTGAAATTCTACTTTTCAGTTGTAAATTTCAGTAAACTGTCAAGAATGTGTTTTCACGCTGTGCAGGGTACACTGGCAGTATTCACTGAGTTACGTCTATTGTCTATCTCTCCGTTAAAATTGCTCTGTACTTCCTTTGTAACATAGTAAAGCCTTTCATAATTGAGCAGTTACACTTTGCTTCCACAGCAGGCGTTCCATCTCGATTCCGTGTAACTCGGCAGCTGTACGAAGTCTTTGTTTCAGATTGTTGGGTGCTGTAAATTTTGACAAACGGCTAGCTGTCAGTGACGCCTTGAAATACTCATTGTGTGCAGTGCTCAGACATTTTTTCTTTGTCTTCGCTCTGTCGTCGGGTTTGACGTGCCCTCGATTCGTCATTATTTACGACCTGGGCTTGTGTCCGTCGACTTGAGTGTGGGAACGTGTCACTTGATCGAGGAATTAAAATTTTTTTAAAATTTCGATCATTACATTGTCCCCAAATTGGATTGGATGTTGGACTTCGGGAGACATCTGATCCAATTTCTGCGCTCTGTCCCAGTCGTGGATGTCTGCTTCGGAATGGACATGGTTGACTGACATCTATCTCTCATAGGAAGCAATTAATTGTTATTCCCCATCTTAATGTTTTATATGGTCATATGAATTTATTGCCGCACATCTGAGTGAATGAACGCATTTTTACACTTTGTCTGTCCATATGCGGACTGTACAATACGATTTCGAGTAAATAATTGAATTTAAGACATGGACGTTTGTCCATTTGACAGTTTGTCTCGTTATTCTTTACACACAATGTATTAGATAAGCTGTAGATTAGCTACCCATTATATTAATCGATCTTATGTCGATGACCTATATAGCAATAAAATACTTTTAAACTTGTCATTACTGTCTCTAGAATACAGTTGATACTAACAAATATATACATATGGTCAATTCGTAACATATTATAAATGATTACATTGGTAAAAGAAACATACATATTAATTAAATAGTTAAGGAATCAGCATACTTCGTGATGCATACTCTTAAAGTTATAAAACAATCGTCCATTTTGAATTATTATTTACATAAACAAATTATTCGAGTCTCTACATTTTAACAAGTTATTATTCATAATTATTAACGTCTTTGGTGTCCTGTGTCATAGTATTACACTGTCCTTCTGACACATGGTACATTTCACAAATCACTTTCTGTATATGTTGATATTTATACGTCTAATTAACATAACGAATGACAATTATGTGCTGATCACAAACACAGTTAGCATTGAAATACAGACTAAACACAACAAGTAAAATGCATATCATTTGGTTAGCTGGACTGGCCGCGCGAGCAAATTACCTAAACTATGTCTTCTGCTGGTCGCCGGGAGTCGTCGCTACCGCTCGTGTTATCTATACTTCCGTTCGCTGGCTCATGATACGCTTAATGCACTTTAATTTGCCGTATGTTGTACAAGCTCATACGTGGCTTTGTTTTAATTTCATTCATTAATCTTCTACTCTTCATTCATCAATATTCATCTTTAATTATTTTCTTTGGTTTATGTATTCCCATACAACCAATGTATTTAATGTATTTTATTCAGTACTATCTAATTTCATCATTACATTTTCAAACATTCTTAAAATCGTCTTCTTAATACGTTTTCATTTATTCATTCTTAATTTACATTTGTGATGACATACTTTTATGTCCCGTCACTATCGTGCTGTTACTAACGCACGCGTTTTTGTTTGTAAACATTAAGGTGTTTGACCTTGGGTTTTGTGTAACATATTTTTTCCAATGGCTGGTTGGCCGTCCCCGTTATTCCGCTACAATGTGCTGCACTTGCGCGCCTAAGATTTATGACCATTCTCCGTCTCGTTCTATGTGAGTGAGTGAGAGGTGTGTCCCACTTTCCTTTTTGTCGGTCTGCCTCAGGCCAGCACGCTTTAAACTGCCTCCCTTGGCTTAGACAACCCTTCGCAACCGTATTTCCATTGCTCACATATACAGTGAGTAGTTTTTGCCGCTTTTTCCAGTAGCTTTCACTAAGTAAACACGCGCCGTTCTGCTTTTGCCGCCGTTTCCAAGTCTGTATACAATTCCGTTGTTCGACAGTCAGTTTACTACTCGTGTGTTTACATAATAAAATTTTGTTTCTTAGGTTCCTAAGAGATCTTACCCCGAGTGCTTGGACTCTTCCTCCAGTACTATCACGATCCTTTACAACATTTTTAAGTCGTCTAGTAGAGATTCTTCTTCTCCTCTTCCTCATGACGTTTCTTGTCCATGATGAACATGCATACGGATCTTGTAGGTCCTTCCGTTTCATGTCATCCATGGCTTGTGTAAATTTGCTTTTAGCCTTATAACATGCGGTATTTGTTTCAACTTTAAACTTTCCCTTCATGCTTCTTATTGATGCAGCTCGACTACTTCGCCGGTCTATGCTTATTTCACAAGCTGGATACTTCATCATAGAATTCACTGATGCCGTATCTATTCTCGCGTTTCTTAATTTGTACCTTTTATGCGTTCTACCTGGTGGTAGTAAAATTTTACTATCTTTATCCACGTCTGGATACTCCTCTTCCCACTTCCTCATATACAAAGGAACAAAGTCGTTTTTCTTCTTAATCCATTTGTTTCTTGAACTTACGTTAGCTCGAATAGTTGATAATTTCTTAGTAGCTGATACATCCGTAAAATCAACAGTGTTATCAGTGTCTTGTACTTTCCGTACGTCTTCGTAATTCTCATTCATCACTTCTTCTTGCTTCTTCTGGACTTCGTTTCCATCCACGTTCCAGGTATCCTTGTATTCACGTATTTCTGTGCGAAACAGCGTGAACTGCTCGTTCATAATTTGCGTAATTTCTTTTGCATAGCTATCTAAATTTTTGTTGAATTTGTCACACCCTTCATCGATTACTTCCTTAATTTCTTCTTTATGTTGATCGAATTTCTGATCGAATTTCTGATTCATCATCTTGAAGCTTTCATTATTCGTGCGCATGAAGTCCATCAACAATGAACGTAGCGATGCCTCTTCATGTGATTGCTGGGACTCTTGTGGTTGCTGTGACTCCTGTCCCCGCGCTCTGACCTCTGACGTCTCCTCCGTCATATTTGGTTCGACGACTGATGAGTTTTCTTCGTTGGTGTCGGGTGCGCCTAACTGGTTGTTAACGTCAAAGTCCATGCTATCAGAACTACCGCTAGCCATTTTCGCCTTGCTTCGCGTTATCATTTACCAGTCAAGCTAACCTTACACTTATTTAATAATGTCTTACGTACTATATTATTGTAATTAGTCTAAATACTACTGTCTGCTCTCTTTTGCCATGCGTTGGGCGCCATTTATAGTTAGCATAAATGGGGTTTATTTATTATGCTAATCGTGATATAAATGATTTACATTTAGTAAATGGGACTAGTGGTATTTTATGTGAGTTTATCACTTTCTCATATGTATCTCGCCCTAAAGCTGGATGCCATTTACATTTAATGCCAAGCGTTGTGCAGCCATTTACATTTAGTGGTGTAAATATAATTTACATCTGTGGTAATTAATTGTGTAAACCATTTACATCTAGTGAATATTAATCTGTGCTAATTATCTGCGCGGATTAATTACTCAACAATTATGAATCATATTAATTAAAGATTTATGTAATACGTTAAAATTGATATATCTAAAATTATTTCTATTCGTCAGATTTGACTCAACACAGTGTCTGATTAAATACGATTTTATGAGTCTATTAATCAGACGTTTCAATGGTCGAGTTTATTGTATCCATTGATGTTTAGCATAAGTTATGAGATTTTTAGTGTAATACTTAGAATGAAAATACATCAATAACAAAGGTGAAATTTCAATAATGAACGCATGAATACTGTAAATTAACTACTTATTTATTACACATCTTACTGAAGTAAGTAACTATATCCTGCAAATTACATACATATTAAAGCACATGATATAAATACAATTATTCAATTTATACGATGTTTCCTGAAACATAAACACATGGTACATTCCAATGCAGTAAATAATGCACATATATAAAACATACACGAATAATAAACAATCAACAATTATACTTATTCCTACCTAAAATGCGTTCATTATTTCTCAGATAACGAATTACGTTAGTGTTATTTTATAGATTTTATGATTCATATGACTCATATGTAATTATTCTCTTGGGGTTAGTTCTTTGAAAAGAGGCAACAGAACAGTAGTGTAGTATATACTACTAAGATTAAGTAGACATAAAGCTTATCTTTGAGAGTGTTTATCCAATTCCGTCGTCGTGAGAAGACACTTTCTAGATGATTCGTCGAAGATCATAATCACTGTTACGCAGAGCACTGATAATTTCACTTCACTCCACTAAATCTCCACTCCCGTCATGTGTATGGTATTGTGGTAACCCGCTGATGTCGAGTGTCCGGAGTTCAAATAGTGAGGTGTTAATGTTGTCATTAACTTGAATTGTTCTGAAAGTTTGCCATATTTGTGTACATGGTTAACTGTGCCGTCTATTTGGGTGTATCGCGTACTGCGTGCTTAATTGTTTGGTATAGTTTATTCAACTAATTGTTCAACATGGTGATACGTTTTGATGTGAGAATGTTTGAGGTGACACTCACTGTTCTACTTTAAATGTTAATTAGTATATTATTATGTGCGCGTCAGTTGAGATTTCAAGTCCCGTACGCACTCATAGTTTATATTTCCGCACAGAATTGTGTATAAGTGTGACTATACCGATGTCTTTGTTCACTTATGAATTTACAAATTAGTGAATCCGGTCGGTCGACATAATCAATCGTCTGTCTATCGTACGCACTAACTTCTGACTATTAATTGCGACTACCAACTGCTACTATTAACTACATACTCTTGACTACCGACTGACTGTTAACTGCGACTAACTGTTCGATTGAACGACTTGACTACTCGATTGAATACTTGACTATCCGATTGAAAATTACTGACTCTCGATTAACTACTTGACTGCCCGATTGAAAATTACTGACTCTCGATTAACTACTTGACTGCCCGATTGAAAATTACTGACTCTCGATTAACTACTTGACTGCCTGCTCCGCGTCTTCGCCAAACAGTTTTATTGGAACATCTTACCCATAAGCCTAAGTTTCGATCTCTACGCCTTCTAGGGCTCTTGATTGGTCGTACAAATTCCTACCCTTCTGTAGATCTCATCCACTGTTTCACGATTCGTCGGCCGAACCCTTCCTACTCTCTCCACGAGCTCTCTTAGAAGATGCTTGATGCTGGTTGGTCGTCGTCATCCCCGGAGTGTTTCATGTGACGAGCGTAGCACAGATTCTAAGAAATTAGGACAATTTCATGGCCTTCTGTTATCCTTTGTTTAGACTTTCCCTAAGGTTCTGACTGAGCTTTTGTTAACAGACTCCAGGTCTTGGTTAATTGTCTAAGTTCCACGACGTTCGTTCCGCCGATTATCAACCCTTCGTTGTCTTCATTTCGGTGAAATTCTACTTTTCAGTCGTAAATTTCAGTAAACTGTCAAGAATGTGTTTTCACGCTGTGCAGGGTACACTGGCAGTATTCACTGAGTTACGTCTATTGTCTATCTCTCCGTTAAAATTGCTCTGTACTTCCTTTGTAACATAGTAAAGCCTTTCATAATTGAGCAGTTACACTTTGCTTCCACAGCAGGCGTTCCATCTCGATTCCGTGTAACTCGGCAGCTGTACGAAGTCTTTGTTTCAGATTGTTGGGTGCTGTAAATTTTGACAAACGGCTAGCTGTCAGTGACGCCTTGAAATACTCATTGTGTGCAGTGCTCAGACATTTTTTCTTTGTCTTCGCTCTGTCGTCGGGTTTGACGTGCCCTCGATTCGTCATTATTTACGACCTGGGCTTGTGTCCGTCGACTTGAGTGTGGGAACGTGTCACTTGATCGAGGAATTAAAATTTTTTTAAAATTTCGATCATTACAATCTCCGTCAGTAAATATTTCCAATATCGGGTTAGTTACTTTTGTATTATCAATTAGATCATTCTTGTTTAAATACACTTCTAATATTTCTTTCAACTCATCATAGTCTCTCTTTAAATTATATACTTCTATCTCTCTCTCAACACACAATTCTCTATTTAAATCTCTCTCATCATAACACCATCTCATATCTTCAATATTACTCCAGACAGAGGGTATAAACTTATACAAATAAAATAAACTCAAATCTTCTACTAACACGGGACCCTTGCCCTTCAAAAACTCTTGTGACCACATTAACTCATCGTAAATAATAAAAGGAAAATTTCCCCTCTGTCCCCACTCTACTACAACATTATTTTTCCTCTCTCTCTCCAACTCACTGACACACATTAACATCTCATAATCACTACATTCTACACTTTCATTAATACTCTCATTATTTATTTTTACCGTATCAGTCTCTGATACTAACTCTTCAAACACATTAATATTCTCAGTATTACGTACATTATTTGTTAACTCTTTATCTGGCATTACATTTTTGTATTTGTCATTACAAGTTTCATTTGTATTATTCTTATCTGGATTCATCACATTCGCTCCCATTCGCTCCACACTCTGTTCTAATTTACTCAAACTAGTCATTATTGTCTCATGGGTACTTTCTAAACATTTATTTAGTTCTTGAATCTCGTTCTTTAATTCGTGAAACTTGACATTGGAATCAATTTGTTGCTCTTCAAATTTTGCATTTAAGTTGCTATTTATGTTTTCGGACATTGTTTTCATTAAATTAAACAGATCGTCCATCGACAACCCTTTAGTTCGTGTTGTCGACGGAGTAGATTGTGCTACTATGTTTCCGTCAGTGAAGCCGACTTCTTTACTATCAATTCTACTTTCCCTATCTAATTTCGGGGTTACTTGAATCCCTGAATCTTCATTTACTTTACTTTGATCTGTTATACTTATTTCTGCTTCACTCTGACTCACACTTGGAGTCGAGCGTGTTTCATAATTACTAACATTTGAGTCGTCGAAAACTTCGACACTCATTTTATTTACGTCATTTTCGTTATTTGACATTTTGCATTATTGATATAAATTAAATTATATAAATTGCTTAAATAGAATAATTAATTAAATAAATACAGTAATTATTTAAATTTTGTAATCTACTGTTAGGTTACTAAGCTAACCTAGAACATGCTTGTATCCATGTCGATGCAGAATTCAATTAATTAATTATAATTAATTCAATTCGTCCCTGTTCGGGCGCCAACTGTGACGTACTGATCGATCACAATTATTATTATTATTAAATTTCAAATTAATTGTTACTTACCGTTACGAAAACTTACAGGGTCACAGGATTCGATCACATGTACCTAGATACAAACATGGTCTATGGGTTATGCAAAGTACTGACACAACTCATTTTAGAAGAGAATTCAACTTTTAATTTTATTTTAAAATCATTTGACAGATTTGAATTTTTTACTTTTCCTCCAAATATAGATTTTACATACTTTAAAAATATTATGATTTTACAGGTTGTGTAATCATTACGTCTTATGTACTATTCTTATTTTCTACTACTTACATACATTAAACAAGAGAGCACAGCCTGCCATTTTCACTTAAATTAATTTTAATTTGTTTGATACCCCGTACCTTTATAAAACCCCAACCCTTACACTTTCAATAGACGAAATAACCCCCGGCCACGTGGTCTTCGCGCACATCCATTTCTTTTCTAATTTCGTGTGAAATGTCCAAAAGGTGTTTAATGTTGTTTTACATTTTTCCCGACCGCGGTCACATACACTTTTTCGGCTATTTCACTGTTATATCAGTTTAAAAAAATTTTGTTTCTGAGTCCGGTTGACGGGCGACCAGCACAGGCGAGAGTCGACCCCAGACTGCCTGCGTCTCTCAGTTCCCCACTCCAGGAGCATTTTAGTCAAGACGACGGACATCAATGCCTTGTATGTAGTCGTCACAGTTTCGACTCATGCTAGTCAGGTAGTTGTTGGAATGACGATAGCAGACGATTTCAACCAGGCACTGGCTGATGTCATAAAAGTGGGTGGGACTTACAACAGTGCTTCCGCAAAGTTTTGGAGAAGGCGATGAATATTATTCTCTCTAGCCATCTTGGTTTTTCAACATCGCTTGGGTATGCGCTCATGCGCGAGTAGTGACGTGTGTGCACTGCCACACCAGTACAGATTTCTGCGAATTTTGTGGAGGTGCAAATTCCTTTGCCGCATTACACAACAACAACCTGCGTCTTATTGCTTTGTTTCCAACTGTTCTGTTTCTCAACACTGGTCTGTTATACGGACAAATACGTTGCACAATAATACATTTATTTTATCCAAGCCCGCCCGAAAATGAACTGAATAAAATTATATAATTGCCCCAAACGATTAAAATAAAACACCCAAAAATTGACCCGCTACAATACCCCCTCGATGAGAATTCTACTGTTCACGACAGAAGAAATCTCATCGATAACCCCGAAGAGGACCGGTGAGGAACTGGTGCCAACAACCCCCTTGTTCTTGATCTCATGGGTACACGACCCCCCTGGCTCAGCGACCATGTACTCATCTGAACGAGATCACTGGACTTCTCCGTAAGAGATCCCAACACCGAGAAATCGAACAGACTCGCACCACAGCACGCCTCGCCTTCTAACATGCTACCCCCAAAAATCCTCAATCCCTGGCTAAAATTATCCCAGCTCCTCCGCGGATATGGTTCCCCTTTTTGCAAGCTGGGCTGCCTTTAGCAGATACTGGGCTCACACACACTCACGTTACAGATTACCATAATACATAAAAAATAAAACTTTCTTTTAAAATTTATTATAAATTTAAAAAATTCAACATTCAAAAAAAAATAATCGTTTATCAAAAAATTCTCTTAGACATTTCTACTAATATAAACACCTCCCTACTCTAACATGAGAACCACTTATAGTCTACCAATACAACACAATACAATAAAAGAAACATGGTTAATGCACATATAATAAAATCCTTATCTGAAATAGTCATTCACTGGCAGGCGAAAAATCAAGTTTTCTTTTTTTTTTTTTTTTCAATAAAAAATTAAAATTTTCAAAAATTTTAAAATTCAAAAAAAAATTTAAATTTATTCATTAAAAATTTTATTAAATTTATTTATTAAATAACATATTTATTAAAATTATTCAAATATTGGTTTGAATTAATTAAACAAACAAATTAAAATTGGCTTCCTACTATACAAGCTTAGTAGGTGTATGACCTCATCAGCTGATCATGACTAGGTCAAGTCCAAAACCCTTGACCTACATATGTTATGTATGCTTTCTGCATCTACCTTAAACATCTGTAACAATCTAACTCAAAGCACAAAATATAATAAAATAAAACATTTAAAATTACAAAATATTAATATAAATGATCATCAGCTTGATATTTAAAACAAACAATTCTTAATTTTACATTATTTTCAATTCTACCAAAAGTTTGTCACTGGCTTTGAAAAAATGAAAATTTTATATCTTTATCATACATCTCTCTTTTTGCTTAACAATCATACTCTTCATTTAACAATCTCGCTATACTTTACTGTGGGTGATATACATTATTTATTCTCGTTTTTCTGTATTAGATCTGTATACATATATAAACTTTACTCTCCCACTCTAATATTAATCAACTTCCATTCTCAGGACACCCCTGTCTACCAAAATCTCTACTAATCAGGACACTCTAAGCCACAACTTACCATTTAACACAAATCGCCGCCTTCTCCCATTATAAAATACTCTCTAACCCTTTGTATATAGGATACGTGTTTCCCCTACCCAAAAAACTCAATTCCCTTAGCTGGCGGCCCGGATTCTACCTAAGGCGGCCCCTTCCCCACTAAAATCTATTCCTATCCCGTCCCAACCCTTGTTGCGGACTCCTACATGACACTACCCCCTAATACAAAATTGCCATCCCCAAAAATCTCAATCTCATTACCTCACTACAGATACACAAAATAACCTCATTAATTATAAACATAAATATATCATTCAGAACTCTACCATTATTCTCCATTACTACTGTGTCAACATTAATACTTCACCAACTCTGTTACATCACATCAACTCAAAAACAACATTACATCATATTCATCTCCATCATTTCAAATTCAACTTTTAATTCAATTTGGACAGGTCTACGTGTCCCATAAAACATTTATCACCCATGAATTATCTTTTATTAATTTGCATAAATTATTGTTATTTTATTTCTCATATTCTTTTTATCTTTACTTCAAAATATCTGTAATACGTTAAACATTAATTACTTGTAACATTTACAAACCAATATACCGGTGACGTTATTGCTGATCAGCTGATATCCTAACATAATAAAAACACAATGAAAATACATCTCACAATTGAATAAATTATATGAAATATACATATTTATTTATTTATTCTCACTTCTCACCTCATTGTTTCCCCTTTTTCCTGATTCTGATGCTTATGTTAGCCTGCCAGACGATTTAATTATTGGCTTAGGAAAAACATACACACATCATGAAATTAACTATTTTTACAATACCTATATCTAACATACAACAATAAAATGATACCTTTAAAATTATAGTATGAATCTTATATTACGAGTCTGAGCATATAATTATGTAGACAGAGCACAAGCATTTTTAATTGAATTAAACTTTGAATAAGCAAAAACTTTTGTCATAAAATTTTAATTTCGTGACTCCTTTGCGTCACCTCCCAGCCACACACACTATTTCAGATTATGTAAGACTGTCTCGCCTTTTCGCTTCCACAGAGACTGTATATTTTGGAGCAGGTTTTTTACCTCTCCGTGTCTCTGCTTCCGCTGTTAAGTTTTAAAGTTAGTGAACATCAACATGTTCTTGTTCTAAAATCATACACCCTTAAAACGGTTCTGCCACCTGGCTCTGCTGTTTCTCCTCGAACAGAGTGGCAGCCGCTGTTCCATAGTTTCCGGGAGATTTCCTCTAATTGTCCCCCCATTGAATTTCAAATCTGTACCAATTTCAAGTCAGCTATGGTCAAGGGACTTGGTATGACCATAGCTGGCCGCTAGCCAAAACCACGGTTAGTGCTGGTAAGGCAGCAACCGCCCGAAAAGTCGAGGAAATCTAAACTTTTATTTCACTGCCTGTTTCATATCAATCTCATTATGTGCGACACTGTCATTTAGTAATGTGTGTAAAATTTTTTACTTTACACGGATAAGGTGTGCCGCACATTTATCGCCAGTTTGGCCTCCGATGGAGGTAACACTCACTGCTACCCCCAACCCTTTTCGCTACTTGTGAGAGCACAGGCCACCCCCTCAATAGCCACTTAATAACTAATTAATAGAATTTTTTATATACAACATTCTAATGTGACATCTTCATCCATCATCAATCATTAATCATCCTTCATAACTTTCTACAATTAGATTACTTAAAATTTTCAAATTCATTATTAATATTTATTTTTCATCATATCTCAGTTATTATTACCCTTTGAATCATTATCTCAAGTTATTTTCATTATTGAAGTTAAAATTCGTTCCATTAAGTTAAACATTTGTGTACATTTTGTTATATTTGATTTGTATCATAAAAATTTTATACTTACAGTCCATAATTCATATACTGACATACACAACTATATACACCATACACCACTACTCCAAGTAACCTCTGAAACATTTAACAAAAAGTTATTTCAAATCAACAATTCATCATTTAATTACCAACTTCACTTCTCGTTAAACCATTTAAATTCATCAGAAAATTCAATTATATAATCTTTGAATTAATCCAAATATTTAAAACATTTTAATTAAATTAATTAAACATTTACAATTAGCCAATTACTGTTTTCAAAATTAATTCGGTTATTTGTTTAAATTGCAAATATTATATTAATATTATTATTACAACAATCATCTACACACACATTGTTTACTTAACATTCTACCATACACACAAATAAACTTATTAAACATTTATTTACAAATCTGCATCCTTATTTATTTAGTCATATCACACTTCAATGTTCAAGGTTGCGAGGTCACAAAACCATAAAACATAATGTTTAATTGTCTTTTATTGCTTTACAGTCTACCCTCCATCGTCAAAGATTAATCTTGGTTTTGTATAGCACTGTTCAATTATATTGACATACATATTGTTGTCTTGTGTGTCATAACCAAACAATTTCAATTTATCCGTTATACCATAATAATCATTCACCAAGTCTACGTTAAGTATTTCTGTTAAATCTCCGTCAGTAAATATTTCCAATATCGGGTTAGTTACTTTTGTATTATCAATTAGATCATTCTTGTTTAAATACACTTCTAATATTTCTTTCAACTCATCATAGTCTCTCTTTAAATTATATACTTCTATCTCTCTCTCAACACACAATTCTCTATTTAAATCTCTCTCATCATAACACCATCTCATATCTTCAATATTACTCCAGACAGAGGGTATAAACTTATACAAATAAAATAAACTCAAATCTTCTACTAACACGGGACCCTTGCCCTTCAAAAACTCTTGTGACCACATTAACTCATCGTAAGTAATAAAAGGAAAATTTCCCCTCTGTCCCCACTCTACTACAACATTATTTTTCCTCTCTCTCTCCAACTCACTGACACACATTAACATCTCATAATCACTACATTCTACACTTTCATTAATACTCTCATTATTTATTTTTACCGTATCAGTCTCTGATACTAACTCTTCAAACACATTAATATTCTCAGTATTACGTACATTATTTGTTAACTCTTTATCTGGCATTACATTTTTGTATTTGTCATTACAAGTTTCATTTGTATTATTCTTATCTGGATTCATCACATTCGCTCCCATTCGCTCCACACTCTGTTCTAATTTACTCAAACTAGTCATTATTGTCTCATGGGTACTTTCTAAACATTTATTTAGTTCTTGAATCTCGTTCTTTAATTCGTGAAACTTGACATTGGAATCAATTTGTTGCTCTTCAAATTTTGCATTTAAGTTGCTATTTATGTTTTCGGACATAGTTTTCATTAAATTAAACAGATTGTCCATCGACAACCCTTTAGTTCGTGTTGTCGATGGAGTAGATTGTGCTACTATGTTTCCGTCAGTGAAGCCGACTTCTTTACTATCAATTCTACTTTCCCTATCTAATTTCGGGGTTACTTGAATCCCTGAATCTTCATTTACTTTACTTTGATCTGTTATACTTATTTCTGCTTCACTCTGACTCACACTTGGAGTCGAGCGTGTTTCATAATTACTAACATTTGAGTCGTCGAAAACTTCGACACTCATTTTATTTACGTCATTTTCGTTATTTGACATTTTGCATTATTGATATAAATTAAATTATATAAATTGCTTAAATAGAATAATTAATTAAATAAATACAGTAATTATTTAAATTTTGTAATCTACTGTTAGGTTACTAAGCTAACCTAGAACATGCTTGTATCCATGTCGATGCGGAATTCAATTAATTAATTATAATTAATTCAATTCGTCCCTGTTCGGGCGCCAACTGTGACGTACTGATCGATCACAATTATTATTATTATTAAATTTCAAATTAATTGTTACTTACCGTTACGAAAACTTACAGGGTCACAGGATTCGATCACATGTACCTAGATACAAACATGGTCTATGGGTTATGCAAAGTACTGACACAACTCATTTTAGAAGAGAATTCAACTTTTAATTTTATTTTAAAATCATTTGACAGATTTGAATTTTTTACTTTTCCTCCAAATATAGATTTTACATACTTTAAAAATATTATGATTTTACAGGTTGTGTAATCATTACGTCTTATGTACTATTCTTATTTTCTACTACTTACATACATTAAACAAGAGAGCCCAGCCTGCCATTTTCACTTAAATTAATTTTAATTTGTTTGATACCCCGTACCTTTATAAAACCCCAACCCTTACAGTTTCAATAGACGAAATAACCCCCGGCCACGTGGTCTTCGCGCACATCCATTTCTTTTCTAATTTCGTGTGAAATGTCCAAAAGGTGTTTAATGTTGTTTTACATTTTTCCCGACCGCGGTCACATACACTTTTTCGGCTATTTCACTGTTATATCAGTTTAAAAAAATTTTGTTTCTGAGTCCGGTTGACGGGCGACCAGCACAGGCGAGAGTCGACCCCAGACTGCCTGCGTCTCTCAGTTCCCCACTCCAGGAGCATTTTAGTCAAGACGACGGACATCAATGCCTTGTATGTAGTCGTCACAGTTTCGACTCATGCTAGTCAGGTAGTTGTTGGAATGACGATAGCAGACGATTTCAACCAGGCACTGGCTGATGTCATAAAAGTGGGTGGGACTTACAACAGTGCTTCCGCAAAGTTTTGGAGAAGGCGATGAATATTATTCTCTCTAGCCATCTTGGTTTTTCAACATCGCTTGGGTATGCGCTCATGCGCGAGTAGTGACGTGTGTGCACTGCCACACCAGTACAGATTTCTGCGAATTTTGTGGAGGTGCAAATTCCTTTGCCGCATTACACAACAACAACCTGCGTCTTATTGCTTTGTTTCCAACTGTTCTGTTTCTCAACACTGGTCTGTTATACGGACAAATACGTTGCACAATAATACATTTATTTTGCAATATTTTATCCAAGCCCGCCCGAAAATGAACTGAATAAAATTATATAATTGCCCCAAACGATTAAAATAAAACACCCAAAAATTGACCCGCTACATTCACCCTCTCCCAGAGTTAGAAATCGAGAAGGAGCATCACGCGCAACAGAATTCTTCTCCAGATATAAGAATACAGTTTATGACATGTTCTTAAACAGGCGCGCTACAGAGTATTCCTCCAGTGAGAATGCGAGCGTAACAATATAAGGAAGATTGTACAATATACAAGTAGGCCTAATATAACGTTAGAACAAGAATAGGTGCCTATGAGCCTATGAATAAATTATGAACCCGAGGAACGCTGGGTAAATCGGCTAGATATAGATCTTGTAACGTAGCAGTTTTTCTAGAGGTTTTAGCGAAAACTTTGTATGTGGCTTATTGGGTGTTCGTCTTATTTAATTAAGCTCCCAATGTTGTTATGCGCCAATCTTGTAACGTCTCGGTTTGAGATATCAAAGTTTCCGCCTCTCCGCAGTCGCCACTTATGAATTATAATAACTGACGTTTCTTAAAAAAATAAATAACGGATTTTCCAATGTGTTACTCAATCTAAATAGAAATCGAGAGTGTGTGATTTGGGGTGAAAGAGTGAAGTTGTTCAGCCTTATGAAGAAGAGAGAGTAAGTATCAATTATTTACACTCAGTTTAGCCGATTTCGGATTTCTTCTGTTTTTGTGCTGAAATTGATTACAACTACCCACTACAAAAAAATTATAACACTTTATTATTCAAGATATTTTTCAATAATATTATGTATTTATATTATTGGTTTTTGTTTCCTGCCACCAACATACAAGTATTACAATTGCTCTTTCCTTCAATAAAAAATAATCTCGACTTCGCAGAGTAAACATGGAATTGTCTAAGGAGAAAAACATATATGGTGTTGTTTACCAAATTTTTACACTATAAAAATAAACATCAATTAATATATAATTCTTAATAATTCCCCAGGGTTCAGGGTAAGTTCTTTTTGTTACGAGAGTGTCAGAAATGGATAATTACTAAGCTTTACAAATACCGAAAACAATTAAATAAATTTGTTATTTTTCGTTTAGTATGTAGTTCCAGGAATGTCCGTAAGAGAGCAGCGTGCTTTGTTTACTTTAAAAAAACATATGATTATGAAATGACTAATTTTTGTTCTATATCAACGTTCGGAATGCGTTTTCTTCTTGAACTATTAAACGAAATGTTTATATTACCTCGCTCCGTATGGTTCTTACTGGACTGAAGCTTTTCTTCGGTGATGCCCGTCTTGCGTTATAATTTCCTTACCGTCTGGCGTATTTTCCAATCGTAAACTAGAACTAGGCCGAAACCAGGTTGGATCATCAGAAGATTTTCATTCACTGTTTATTAATGAATATAACCATTTAATTTGGATGAATCATGTATGATTAGATAGTGGTCATGTTGTAAGTTAATTTAGTATCAATTTACACTCCTCTCAAGTTCCGAAAAGGTTATTTTTTATTATAATTGTAGTAGCATCTTTTTCTCAACTCTACGGTTTTATTTCCAAAATTTTTCTCAACAATACTTGTTATTTTTTCGTCACTCTTAGTAACCCATCGTATTTTTATTATACAGGCAGTTTGTAATTATTATATATTTATATTTTATTTATGGAAAAATAATTCCTTTCCATTCCAGTTTCTTTACCAATTTAGTTTACATAATAAGTTTTGGTTCATTTTCTTATGACATTGTATATAAGTATTTGATAATTTTATTATCTTTAAATAAATTTATATATTATTTATTTAGTCTCTCATAGTATTCCTACACTGCACTACTTCCTGTTGCCATCTCCCTCCTAGTATTATTTTAATTTTTTATTATCCTTTTATATTTAAATTTTTATGTTTTTTTAAAACTAACCCTGGGTTATCCTAGATTACAACACAAATATTTTAAAAAATATAACATTAAATTACGTATAACAATTGGTTGTCCATACAATATAAATATTACAATAAATAAATAAAATTACAAAATCAGTTATTAGTATTATAGCACACTCTCATAGTTTTATAATTTCCAAACACATAGCACAGCTTGGTAATAAGTTACCGTCACTTTTATTTTTCACCTCAATGGGTACACTATAACTCACTTTGCACTGTATACCACTCGAATTGTTTATCATGTTGAGTGATATAATTTAATTTAGAGCTAGTTACAGGTTACCCATTTCTGACCTTTATATTATCATGAGTTAATTTATTGGGACTGGGTTATGTAACGTTACATAAAGCCCCCCCAGTAGAACAAATTTATTTTAGTTTAACTTGTTTATTAAAAATAAATTGTTGATTGGTCCAATTCTCCGAATAGTCTTGGCTTTATTTTCATATAAGTGTTTCATTTCAAACTGGTTATAAACTGACTGGTAATTCCGATTGGTGGTAATCGCTGTTTTCTTATTTTACTCTCTTTCTCTTGGAGGCAAATTCATCAATTATTCATTTCTGGGTAGTGGTACTTCCACATTTTATTTGATAAGGACTGGTCACACTAATCATATTAAACTTGTTTTAACACTCATTTCTATTTACTTTTATATACTCGCTTTATCAATTAAGCATCGGTCTGCTATCTTCCTTCTATTTTCTTCATTTATACTTCTGGAATCTCATATCACTCTTTTCAGCTATTTTATAATTATTATCCCTTAAATATTCAATTTCCCTAACATTTTTCGCTATCCTGTGCGGTGGTTCCAGTCGGGTGGCCACTCTGGGTCCATACACCGCTGTCCATCCTTACACCTTCTGAGACCAGGGGAACATCATCCCTGCTCATAAAAATTATTGCCGGAACATTTCTACGGTCAATACATAAAAATAAAAAAATTATAAGTAGTAGTCAATTAGCGACTAGTACTAAACACTTTTGGGATTCTTCATACTGTAGCTGTTTACATTTATTTATATATTTCTTCTCCTTGATTCCTTCTTCTTTTCCATCAACTAATAGCATATAACATTATTGATAGGCCTTATGTTAAAATTCTTTTGACTTTACTTCTTGTGACATATTTCTCCGTATCATTTCTTCTTATATAATCTTCAATTCCGAGAAATTCTAATTATTGTATTAATTATCATCCTCCTTCAGTTTCATTGGAGTCATTAAATTATTCTTTATTTTTCTTATCTGAGCACATTACCATCAATGGTTTTTGTTCATTTAATTTTTCTTCTGTTTGTTACCATTACAAATATTACTTTTTCCTATTATTTCAGTTTAAATCAGTTATTTATAAATATTATTTAATCATCTGTTCTCTTTTTCTTGGTGGTTTGTTGTTTGTTAAATTATATAGTTTCCAAAATAACTTGAGTAAGATGTCCTTACATGCTTTTTGAATTTTGGGTTTTTTTTAGTTTCTTCATTTTAAATTATATGGTTTTGAAATAACTTGAGTAAGATGTCCTTACATGCTTTTAGAATTTTGGGGTTTTTTATTCTTTTTATTTCAAATTATAAGGTTTCAAAATAAGTTGAGTAAGATGTCCTTACATGTTTTTTAGATTTTTTTTTTTTTTTTTTTTTTTTGCAATGGGTTGCTTGGTCGTGTATCCATAAAATCCGTCCCTTTTTCTGGTTTGTTTGGAGTCTGTTTAACCGTGGTCCATTATTTCAGAGGTACTCCCTTTACTCGGATTACTGGGGTGTTCGGAATTAATTCTCTCCTTGATAATCTTCTTACCATCCGGCTCTCCCACTTTGCTGCTATGAAACTTTCACTTAAGTACCGGTCTTCCGTCATAATTCGTTCCTTTTTAACTAACAAGTATTGTACCTCCTCTAACATAACATAGTTGCTCATATTTAATCTCATTTCATTCCCTTTTACCTCTGGATTATTTGCCAAATATTCTAACGTTATATTCCGTCTTGAAGACATGACTGATATTGTCTGATACTCTTCCATCATTGACACATTTAATTGAGATCTAAACTTAATTAACTCCCTTTGTTCATTAATTGGAAGGTTAAATACATTAATTAATCCACCTGTAATCATCTCCCATTCTTCCTTGGTATTTATTATTTTCTTTCTACTTGTTTTTATTATTTTCTTGGTCTTCTTTTCCACGGTTTGGATCTTCTCCTTGTCCTTTCTATTCTTATTTTCAGATAGCAATGCATTCGGGTCTTCTTTAGTACCTTCGGAAGTGCGGTTTAATGTTTCATTCAAATTCTTGACACTATGGTCCATTTGTTTATTAATCTCCTCCTTGTATGTATCTGCTTTTTGGATAAGCGTATTAACTTTTCCAAACTTCTCTCCAAAAGTTTCCCATATCTCCTTATTGAAATTCTCCATTTTACCTTCAATCCGCCTTAAACTTTCTTCGTTTATTTTCTCAATTTGTTTTAAACTGTACCTCAAGGTTTCATTCTGTTTCCTTGAGTTCTCTTCCTGTTTCTTAAAATTCTCATCTATTTTATCAAATTTTTCCTCCTGTCTCCTAAAATTTTCTTTATTTTCCTCATTGGTCTGTCTCAAGTTTTCCTCCTGCTTCTTAAATTGTTCATTAGTTTGTTTATTCTGTTCCTTAAATTGTTCTGCCATAAATTTCATCAGGTCTTGCCAATTAGGTTCTTCTCTGGCTACCGCTTTGTCTGGTTGGTCCCCGTGGGCATCCTCTTCCACTATTTTCTTTTCCGTGTCCATAACTACTTCTGTTTCTTCTTTATCACCTGTCTGTTGGTCCATTTCACTGTCCGTAACTAATTCTATTTCTTGTTCCTGTCCACCTTCTTCAATCTCCTTTTCTTCTGCCCTCTTCTTCGATTTGCCTCGGGTATTATGCATTTCTTGTTTTCTCATAACTGCCAACGATAATTAGATTTTTTGGTATATATTTTTATTAAATATCAAAATTCTTTTCTAATTACCGCCCTTTTACGTTGACCGCCAATCTTGTAACATACTACTTATTGAGGTACTAGCGAAACATCCACCTTTAGTCAAGCTCCACTATTGGGTTCGCCAATCTTGTAACGTAGCGGTTTTTCTAGAGGTTTTAGCGAAAACTTTGTATGTGGCTTATTGGGTGTTCGTCTTATTTAATTAAGCTCCCAATGTTGTTATGCGCCAATCTTGTAACGTCTCGGTTTGAGATATCAAAGTTTCCGCCTCTCCGCAGTCGCCACTTATGAATTACAATAACTGACGTTTCTTAAAAAAATAAATAACGGATTTTCCAATGTGTTACTCAATCTAAATAGAAATTGAGAGTGTGTGATTTGGGGTCAAGGAGTGAAGTTGTTCAGCCTTATGAAGAAGAGAGAGTAAGTATCAATTATTTACACTCAGTTTAGCCGATTTCGGATTTCTTCTGTTTTTGTGCTGAAATTGATTACAACTACCCACTACAAAAAAATTATAACACTTTATTATTCAAGATTATTTTTCAATAATATTATGTATTTATATTATTGGTTTTTGTTTCCTGCCACCAAAATACAAGTATTACAATTGCTCTTTCCTTCAATAAAACATAATCTCGACTTCACAGAGTAAACATGGAATTGTCTAAAGAGAAAAACATATATGGTGTTATATGATTAGATAAAACTTCCGGGCTGAGAGGCCGTGGTCGATTGCTTGATGTATTGGAGCTATACGTTTCGGCCGCACCACCGGTGGCCATCTTCAGTAGCTAAATGGTGTTCGAATAGATGATACGCCGAACACGTCCCCAATGAACTGGGAACAAGCAACAGTGAGTTACGGCTACGATGCCTCTATTTATAAGTTTTTGGCCGCTTAAGGTGTATCACGCGGACCAATGAGAAGCCAGCTCGTCATTCTTGATTCTGATTGGCCATGGAAAATAAACCATGCCAGACACTATTTAAGGAGATGCTTTCTCCTCGGCGGTTCATAGCGACGGACGCATTCTTGTGAATATGGATGGACTCCAGATGCAGGCGAGTGAAGTAACCCCGGACAGAAGACAACACGCGGGCTTCATCAAACATCACCCGGTGATCGTCGTGGGAAAGAGCGTGTTCAGCAACTGCGGACTTTTCCGGCTGGCCTAGGCGGCAGTATCTCCGATGTTCAGAGAGGCGCGTCCGGACACTACGCTTCGTGGTGCCTATGTAGACCTGGCCACACGTACAAGGAATACTGTACACCCCGCATGACGAGAGTGGATCCCTGGCGTCTTTCACCGGTCGCAGGAACTGTTGGATCTTTTTGGTTGGGTTGAAGATCGTCCTGACGCCCCGCTTACTCAGCAACCTGCCGATGCGATCAGTCACGCCACGGATGTAGGGCAAGACAGCAGAGCCAACAACCTCAGGCGACACCGACTCGTCCGGCCTACCAGATCTTCTCGGCCGGGCAGCTCTCCTAACCTCCGCAGCAGAATAGCCATTGGACTGCAGTGCTTCCTCGAGATGCCGAAACTCATCTTCGAGATACTGGGGCAAACAGATTTTGTGGGGACACAAAAGACGCCAGGGATCCACTCTCGTCGTGCGGGGTGTACAGAATTCCTTGTACGTGTGGCCAGGTCTACATAGGCACCACGAAGCGTAGTGTCCGGACGCGCCTCTCTGAACATCGGAGATACTGCCGCCTGGGCCAGCCGGAAAAGTCCGCAGTTGCTGAACACGCTCTTTCCCACGACGATCACCGGGTGATGTTTGATGAAGCCCGCGTGTTGTCTTCTGTCCGGGGTTACTTCACTCGCCTGCATCTGGAGTCCATCCATATTCACAAGAATGGGTCCGTCGCTATGAACCGCCGAGGAGAAAGCATCTCCTTAAATAGTGTCTGGCATGGTTTATTTTCCATGGCCAATCAGAATCAAGAATGACGAGTTGACTTCTCATTGGTCCGCGTGATACACCTTAAGCGGCCAAAAACTTATAAATAGAGGCATCGTAGCCATAACTCACTGTTGCTTGTTCCCAGTTCATTGGGGACGTGTTCGGCGTATCATCTATTCGAACACCATTTAGCTACTGAAGATGGCCACCGGTGGTGCGGCCGAAACGTATAGCTCCAATACATCAAGCAATCGACCACAGCCTCTCAGCCCGGAAGTTTTATCTAATCATATTGACACCGGCCGTGAAAGCCTACGTACTAAGATATATGGTGTTGTTTACCAAATTTTTACACTATAAAAATAAACATCAATTAATATATAATTCTTAATAATTCCCCAGGGTTCAGGGTAAGTTCTTTTTGTTACGAGAGTGTCAGAAATGGATAATTACTAAGCTTTACAAATACCGAAAACAATTAAATAAATTTGTTATTTTTCGTTTAGTATGTAGTTCCAGGAATGTCCGTAAGAGAGCAGCGTGCTTTGTTTACTTTAAAAAAACATGATTATGAAATGACTAATTTTTGTTCTATATCAACGTTCGGAATGCGTTTTCTTCTTGAACTATTAAACGAAATGTTTATATTACCTCGCTCCGTATGGTTCTTACTGGACTGAAGCTTTTCTTCGGTGATGTCCGTCTTGCGTTATAATTTCCTTACCGTCTGGCGTATTTTCCAATCGTAAACTAGAACTAGGCCGAAACCAGGTTGGATCATCAGAAGATTTTCATTCACTGTTTATTAATGAATATAACCATTTAATTTGGATGAATCATGTATGATTAGATAGTGGTCATGTTGTAAGTTAATCTAGTATCAATTTACACTCCTCTCAAGTTCCGAAAAGGTTATTTTTTATTATAATTGTAGTAGCATCTTTTTCTCAACTCTACGGTTTTATTTCCAAATTTTTTCTCAACAATACTTGTTATTTTTTCGTCACTCTTAGTAACCCATCGTATTTTTATTATACAGGCAGTTTGTAATTATTATATATTTATATTTTATTTATGGAAAAATAATTCCTTTCCATTCCGGTTTCTTTACCAATTTAGTTTACATAATAAGTTTTGGTTCATTTTCTTATGACATTGTATATAAGTATTTGATAATTTTATTATCTTTAAATAAATTTATATATTATTTATTTAGTCTCTCATAGTATTCCTACACTGCACTACTTCCTGTTGCCATCTCCCTCCTAGTATTATTTTAATTTTTTATTATCCTTTTATATTTAAATTTTTATGTTTTTTTAAAACTAACCCTGGGTTATCCTAGATTACAACACAAATATTTTAAAAAATATAACATTAAATTACGTATAACAATTGGTTGTCCATACAATATAAATATTACAATAAATAAATAAAATTACAAAATCAGTTATTAGTATTATAGCACGCTCTCATAGTTTTATAATTTCCAAACATATAGCACAGCTTGGTAATAAGTTACCGTCACTTTTATTTTTCACCTCAATGGGTACACTATAACTCACTTTGCACTGTATACCACTCGAATTGTTTATCATGTTGAGTGATATAATTTAATTTAGAGCTAGTTACAGGTTACCCATTTCTGACCTTTATATTATCATGAGTTAATTTATTGGGACCGGGTTATGTAACGTTACAATATCTATATAACCCAAATACCACTGACTGGCTCACTGATCACGATATCTGTGAAACCACTGAATGGATATCAATGAAACTTTGAACATATCTTCATCATAGGTCTTAGGTGCTCACTAAGAAACGGTTCTAAAAACTTTCACTCCTAAGGGGCAAAAAACCAAATACTAAAATTTATCGCGGGAATTTGCTTACTTTGTAAATGAAGTGGTTGACATCTCAGTTACCTGGAAACCCCGAATACATTTAGTCCTGAGTTTTTAATCATTGTTTAAAATTGAAAAAACTTCTTTGTTTGCAGGTTCTTATAGTCAAGAAAATTTTGTAGTTCAATTAATTAATAAATGTATGTCCTTTTTATCTCGGAAACGGCTCTAACGATTTTTTTGAAATAAATAATAAATAGCTTTTGCTATGAATGTAAATAAACAAACTAAGAGTTGAGAATTTGTACAATCTATCTAATCCTATACTATTAAGCGAGCAATAATTGTACAATTACGTACAAAGTGAAACTCCGTAGCGAAGCACGGGTATTTTGCTAGTCTATATATATAAAAGAGAAATACCACTGACTCACTGACTGACTCACTGATTCATCACGAAATCTCCGAAACTATAACACCTAGAAACTTGAAATTTGGCATGTAGGTTCCTTATGTGATGTAGGTTTCCGCTAAGAAGGGATTTTTGGAAATTCGACCTTTAAAGGGGGGGAGTTTGCCTGACTGACTGACATAGAATCAACGTAGAGCAAAAACTACTGAATGGATATCAATGAAACTTTGAACATAGCTTCATCATAGGTCTTAGGTGCTCACTAAGAAACGGTTTTAAAAACTTTCACTCCTAAGGGGCAAACCCCCCCCCAATTGTATGTATGTATCTATGTATGTATGTTCCACATCTTCTCCTAAACCACTGGACCGATTTCAACCAAACTTGGCACAAATATTTTACGCGACGGGAGAACCAACATAGGATAGGTGTTTTCTTCGATGGGGTCCTTTGGGTTCTTCCACATCTCCTCCTAAACCACTGGACCAATTTCAACCAAACTTGGCACAACTATTTTATGCAACGGGAGAACCAACATAGGGAAGGTGTTTTTTTTTCGATACAATCCTCTGGGGGGTCCTTTGGAGTCTTCCACATCTCCTCCTAAACCACTGGACCGATTTCGACCAAACTTGGCACAAATATTTTACGCAACAGGAGAACCAACATAGGACAGGTGTTTTTTTTCGATACGATCCTCTGGGGGGTCCTTTGGGTCTTAAAAAAAAACTATTAGATCTGGTTACTATGGCAACCCAATAGAATAGATTCTGGTTACCATAGCATCGGTGAAAGTCTCCCGCGTTGGAAATAGCGCGGGAGTCGTCCGACGGGCCTTCCCCGGAGTTCATCCACGGAACCCGGGGAGTCTTAGGTCGGATCCCGCGAAAGACGGCGGGGCCAGAGTCCACGCTTCTTATAAATAAAGATATAGGTTATGATATCAAAGGTGGTGTATGCATCTTAAGAAACTTCTTAATAGTGTATGAATTCAGAGTTGTTTCAGTTTGAATTTAAAAGTGGATAAGTTAAGATCGAAGTAAGTTATAAGCGAGTATAAAAAACAAAGTTTTGATAGCGAATGTATTCAGATCATAGTGTTCAGACAATATAAATGCACTTGCTTCAGTTTGAATTTAAAAATTGATAAGCTGAAATCTATAGAGGTATTGTATTGTTAGAATAAGTTTAGGAGACACTAATTTAACAAATGCCTTATTTCAACATTAACACAATGAATTATAAAATGACAGTTAAATACGCAGCGCGTGCAAGTACTGTAGACTTTTTATTGAAAACTAATTTAGCTGTTCGCCCTCTCCCAGAGTTAGAAATCGAGCAGGAGCATCACGCGCAACAGAATTCTTCTCCAGATATAAGAATACAGTTTATGACATGTTCTTAAACAGGTGCGCTACAGAGTATTCCTCCAGTGAGAATGTGAACGTAACAATATAAGGAAGATTATACAGTATACAAGTAATATAACGTTAGAACAAGAATAGGTGCCTATGAGCCTATGAATAAATTATGAACCCGAGCAACGCTGGGTAAATCGGCTAAGCCAAATACCACTGACTGACTCACTGATCACGATATCTCTGAAACCACTGAAGGGATATCAATGAAACTTTGAACATAGCTTCATCATAGGTCTTAGGTGCTCACTAAGAAACGGTTCTAAAAACTTTCACTCCTAAGGGGCAAAAACCAAATACTGAAATTTATAGCGAGAATTGCATACTTGGTAAATGAAGTGGTTGACATCTCAGTTTACTGGAAACCCCGAATACATTTAGTCCTGAGTTTTTAATCATTGTTTTAAATTGAAAAAAACTTCTTTGTTTGCAGGTTCTTATAGTCGAGAAAATTTCGAAGTTCAATTAATTAATAAATGTATGTCCTTTTTTTCTCGGAAACGGCTCTAACGATTTTCTCGAAATAAATAATAAGTAGCTGTTGCTATGAATGTAAATAGACAATCTAAGAGTTGAGAATTTGTACAATCTATCTAATCCTATACTATTAAGCGAGCAATAATTGTACAATTACGTACAATGTGAAACTCCGTAGCGAAGCACAGGTATTTTGCTAGTACAACATAAACCTCATTACATTTACATTGCTACATTAAAATAAACATCTCACCTTTAAATTTGCATCAAATTATGAACATTACAACTTTAATTTCAATTGAACCTTTCAGTAATCAACCGTTAATTATTTATCATTTATTATAAAATTAAATTCTCCACAAAATTCAAATTAATTCAACCATTTTATGAAATTGCTTTA
The DNA here is from genome assembly GCA_034769895.1 of Magicicada septendecula. Taxonomy (NCBI): domain Eukaryota; kingdom Metazoa; phylum Arthropoda; class Insecta; order Hemiptera; family Cicadidae; genus Magicicada; species Magicicada septendecula. The sequence goes on from CM068367.1 coordinate 1,207,426,016, forward strand.
ATAACTTTTAACAATATTCACACTGACCAACTGGTATTAAAGTTGTTTATACTTAACCTTACTACATAAGTACATTTAACATCAACACAAAAGTATATACAATCTGCATTATTATCTGTTATTGTTTACCACAAATCATTTCATAATACAGTCCATTTCAAAACCACTACTCACATAATTAAATGTTTATGAACAATATATGTTTAACCACCATCATCGAATAATAATCTTGTCTTACGTCTACACAATTTATTTATAATTAAGTGCATTTTGTTATTACTGTAACCCCTCTTTAACTTTGAAAATTTTTTTTTTTTTTTTTTTTTCTAAAGAGGGGCCACAAGATAATTAAAACTAGACCAAAGCCTAGAGAAGCCAAAAATGCGCTGGATCCAGTGAGACGGGACTTGCAATTAAAACTCACAAAATTAACAATCAATAAAATCCTTTTATTATTCTATCTCCTTTCTGTTACCTACAAAATCAATAAATATAACATTTAGATTCTATGTTCCCCTTAAAATTGTTAATTAAAAATAATTTATTCTCTTTAAAAAAATGTTACTTGAAAATTATTAATAAATATAAAATTTATTTTCTATATTCTCTTTAAAAAATAATTGAAAATTAATTGAGATAAAATCTATATACTCCTTGACAATGTTAATTAAAAATAATTAATTCTCTTTAAAAATATTAATTGAAAATTAATAGAGATAGAATCTATATTCTCCTTTTAAAAAATGTCTTTTGAAATTAATAATTATAAATCCTTATTCTCCCTTTCAAAATTGTTATTAGAAATTAAAAAATATATATAAACCCTATGTTTTATATTTTCCTTTTAGGCCCTATATCTAACCCCCCCCAAAATACACACGAATGTACAATACATATATAACCCCCAAAAATACACACACTAATATACAACACATATACATGTTCCACAACACAGGACAATTATAACATATATCTCTTGCCACACCCTTTTCTACCCCATTAGGTACATCACTAACAATTTATGAAAATCCATATTAGGTTTTAATTTAATATGTGTATAACATATTAAATGTGTGTCTGATTATATATATGCAACACAGTAGCCCCCAGGACACACTAAATTCAAAATTTGGCAAAGTGCCTGATACTATTATATAATGCTGCCACACTGGGCACTTAGACTGGGAGAAATAAAATTTAAAATACAGTGAACACCCCAGTGATCATAATTAATTAAAAGAATTTAAGTATTGATAAATTTAGTTAAGTATTGAAAATAGTAACATGTCATAAAGCTTATAACCCTTTTAACAGTAATTTTGGCCCAAAGGCCAACATGTTCCTAGGCAAGATAGTGCATAACTCAACCTGTCCCAACAGCATGTTTAACTCTGCATGAAAATGCACCTATACAGGATTAAACTGGTGACCCGACTTAACTACCAAAGAAACTTCTATCCCTATATAATCCAAACTGAATTTAAAAATGAGAAATTAATATATAAAATGAAAACTAAATTGAACCAGAGAAATTACAAGTTGATTGAATGAATTAGTAGCACTAATGAAACCCTTATACTGGAAATAAGAAGGAAATTACACGTCTGAATGGTGAGCAGCCACAGATGCATGTCAGCCCCTGGGCTCACAGATTATACAAACAAAATTACAAAATTTACAAAAGATCCCCCCCAGTCGACGCACTATTCTGTCCCGTTAACCGGGGACCCAATTAAAATGTTTAAAACTTAAAGTCATTGCTGTAGAGTGACTCAATGTCCACTGGCTCTGGTGAGTTACATCACACAGTGTAAAAAATATAATATGGATTGATTTCACCTTATTTTTTCCATGGGTGTGAAGTGGTGATCTTCTGGCCTACATGATGGGGTGTTTGTGGTTAGACTTCGCTATTCTCCTCCGGCAGATGAAGTTGAGAGAGAGAATCTGGATGTTAAAAGTTCAGGTTGGAGCTGGTTCCCTGTCTTCCGCGGAGGACCCTGGTCATACAACATATTATCAGCGAGAGTTCACAAAACAAATTCCCCCAGAAACCTCACACGCACCACAACCAAAATATAATATTAACACAGCTTTAGGGCTATTTAAAATGATAGTTTTACACACCTTGCAAAGGTTATATGGCCACCTGGGCCTTATCTTGAAAACATTTAGTTCTGTTAAGTTTCATGTTATAAACTTTACCCCTGTGGGTTAACATAATTCAATTTTGATTATCTAATTATTCGGTTTGTTATACGATTAATAAAATTTACGCATAGTCTGATTTTGCCACGTGGTCTGATAGGTTACTTGATTACAGTCATTTCTATACTTATTAAACAAATACTTTTTGGCATTTACATTCTTCTCAATTCTGGTGTCTTAGTTAAGATTTCTGAAATAGATATAGTGTTACTATAATTACTAATAAAGGTTGCATCTAACTTACTCAGAATTACGCATTGCACAACTCAACACGTGGTGGCGTAAGGTTATCTGAATTTACTTACTGTGGCCTATTTAAACAATTTTTCATTCGTAAAACTTTAAATTGAAGTATATAAACATATTGCCATAACTTACCGCAGATCTGTATTTGTTTTAGCCTGCCATAGATGAAGAAGATGGTAAACTAAAACTCCTTTCTGTCCGGAGGAAGAAATGCAACGAGGCGTTTGGTTAAACACCCAGCCAAAGACAATTCTTTAGAAACGCAGTTCCGCTTTGTGAACTCGCCATCAGTACCGAGCACCAGAGCGCAGCACTTATCGGGCGCACTTAAATTATAACAGCAGCAGATAGTTTATCTCAGCTGCTACCGCTAAATACAGTACAGCATTTAACGTCTATTTTTGACGTTAAATACCGAACACGCGCCGATTCTTTCCTAGACTCGGCACACCCCCACCCCAAAAGGTCAACATAGTTGCCTAAAAGCTAACTCACAGCCTCTTGGCTAGTCATAATACTACAACTTTTTTGGCTGTCTTGGGAAATCTCAGAAACTTAACCGCTCTCGGGAGAACAGAGTCTCAGGGTGAAAACGAAGGAAGAGGAAAGAAGAAGAAGCGTAGTGTGTATACATGTGTGCGGGTACTGCATGCTGACTTGATCAGGGTCAGCATACAGCGACAAGAGATAGAAGGAGAAAAGACGAAAGACAAGAATCAGGTGCACTGTCTGATTTCTGACCTCCCAAGGCCTCCCAACTCACAAACTGAGACCCAAACTTGATACCCACTCAGGACAACTTCTATCCCCCCTCACAGGACTGGAAAATCTCAACGCCACTGCGGCAATCCCCATGCGAGCCCTCTCCGTTGTGCCAACCCCACCGGACCGCCCCAACACGTCACCCTCTCTGGTGACCACCACCTACTTCCACTGGTCCCACTCACATACTCGCCCGAAGACCAAACAAGGTATCATCCACCTTGGTATGTGAGTGACTGTACCACTCCTCTCGTCCACCTCTTGGACCGACCAGCCACATGCGCCAACAAGGCATCTCCATCCTTGCCATATGGCTGGCCCACATCCCTACACTAGGGCGGACGGCCCCGCTTAGCCGGACAGAGAAAACCGCATAGAGGGCACGCGAACATTATCCCTTCTCTAACTCTTTAAATACTGCGTAACTAGCAAGGGGGGGTTTACTTCTCCACGGCATCGTCTAACAACCCACACTTAAACCAAAAATAACCTACCAGAGAAATTAACCGGGGAATGCGGCATGGCCCCGACCCTACAATAATCAACAACAAACTACAACAAAGAAAGCAATACAACACCACCCTATCACACTCTTCCAACTAACTTCTTTTCTAACTCCTTTCTAATATTTTTCTTTTTTCCTTTTCTAATTTTTTTTGTTCTTTTTCCTTTCTAATTTTTATTTGTTTTTTATTTTATTTTGTTTTCTAAGGGGAGGGGTAGGAAAATTGGGAAGATGAAAAGGACAAGGATCATTGAAAGGTCAATAGCTAGGACTAAGGTAAAGGACAGGGTTCCCTCCGAGAATAAGGATGGGTGGAGAAAACCAAGGCTCGCGGAGGCAGGTGCGCAACCCTGAAGTAGACGAACACCACTGGGACTGTGGGGAACATCCACCCGCTACCCGTTAACCGCTTCTTCTCACCTTTTTATGACGAACTTTAGGTACTCGTTCCTTTTGGACACCATTCTCTGAGAAACTATCTCGTGCTGAGCTGTACTGATTTGTTTCTCCTGAATTAGAATCAAGGCAACTTACCTGACTACTTTTACCACGATTTGGATTATCCTCAACCTCTAACTCCTCTGCTTCTACTTTCTTCTCTTCTACAATTTCCCCTGGTTCTCTTTCTTCCACCTCTTCCTTTTTCTCCTCTACATAATCCAAATCACCATCACGACACTGCACATCTTCATCCTCTAGTTGCGCACCTGGTCCGCCCGAAACTTCTTTCCATTCTTCGCAATCCTCAACACTACTTACAGAAAGCGTCTGCACATCTTCACACACTACATCATCCTCACTCACACACTCCACAACGCTGCCACCCAGTTTCTCCTCAACTTCTACCTCACTTACTTCTACCACACTTGCAGCCTGGACATCCCCTTGTCCATCCGCAACCTCAGAAACACTTGCAGCCTCCCTAACACTTACACTTATACTCCCCTGCGTAGCATGTGCAGACCGCTCTTCTGCCTCTTCCTTCGATTCCTCTTCTTCACCACTCTCAGCAACTACAACTTCCTCAACCTTTCCCAACCTGGAATCCAGCTGTCCAGGTCCATGTGCAATGTCTAAATTAAATTCTACTGACGATGGTAAAGCTCCACCATCAAGTGACTTCTCATCTCCCGGCGTAGGCGATGATGATGTTACCGGATCTGGATCCGTCATGAACCGAGATGGAGATACCGGAACAAATTCTGCGGCATCTGGATTCAACCATGACGTCCTCTCAGAGTCCTGTAATTCAGTATCAACAGACGTATTCTTGTCGTTCTTGTATTGACCACAGAAGTTACTTCGCTTTTCTTCTTTCTCCTCACCTTCTTCATCCACTACTCTATTAGGCACAGGTAATTCCTCTGGAAGCTTCAAAGTTTTTCTTTTTTCTCCGAATAGGAATAACGCCTTGCTACAGGCACCCTACTTGCCGATGTTGGTTTACTAATGTAACTTCTTCTTTCCCTGTTAATTTCGTACTTATTTCTTTTCTCTGCTGTAACCTTAGCTACCGTCTTCTCACTTGTCACCCCCTTGTAGCCTCCATTACTTCCGGAATATTCAGTCTTTCTGACAGTCTCTTGTATTTTTCTCCAACCGCCATGTTTGTCCCTTTTGGCTCTTCCTAACGAACCACTGGAGTATTGGACATCTGTAGCTGCTCTTCCCCGGGACTCGTCCCCCGCTCGGACAGTATTAGAAACCACACACAACCGGTACAGATCCGCGAAACAACGTGGACGGTCCGCGAATATCAAACATGATCTCTCTTGGGGATTCAGTCCTTCCAGAATTGCTTGTATTACTTCCGTCTCGGTCAACCCTAATCTTAATACCCGGGCAGCTTTCCGTATGTCCTGCACGAAGTCCCCCAACGCCTCTCCGTTGGCCTGTAGGCGATAGAATGAATCGAACTTAAGCTGGGAACGTCGCCGATGGGGTATGAAGAAATCCAACACTTCCCCATGAAAAGTGTCGACACTGCCACCCCGACGCAGAGTGTTGGTGACCAACCCTGCCAACGAACCCCGGCATTACGGGTATATAAGGGACAAGACCTCCCCATCGGACACACCCGGAAAATCTGCCAACTGCAGGACAAGGTCCAAGAAAACCAGCAGCTGGTCCTCATCAAATTCATTCACCACTGAAAGTTTCTGGAGAACACCTGAAAGGGGGTGGGGCAATTTCTGAAAACATACCGCCGCCAGAATTGCACAATTCACAATACACAATCAACAAAACATAACTCCCACAAAACACCTAACACCCTACAAAATTAATGACAATAATAACACAGGAATCAGAAAAAACTCGAGTACTAAACTCTTCCTTCGAGCAGACTGCGGGTCCCCCTACCGTTGCGAGGACCCAGCCCACTTACCTGAACTGCTCTCTCAACAACACTACACATTAAGGAACGCGACACACACACTAACACACAACACGACAAAATCACCGACCAACGACAAATTCTCAAAAATATTTGTAATGACTTTGGCTCCCATATCTCGGAGGAGACCGACTGCCGATCGGGCCATACCGCATAAATGAAACACCTCCCCTATTCTGGGCAAGGTAATATGCGAACCATATCTCCACCTAGGCACAGATCTGCGATAATTCGCGTTTCCAAAGGAAGGTCCCCCTTTAAAATTTCACACCACGTGGCAACCTACTGTTCAACTATCCAACAGGCGGGCAAGTACATAGACATATTATACACAAAACCTTAAACCTAACAAAAAATAGTCACCTTTAGATATAGGGCCTTTTAGAGATTCTTCTAAGTTCTATTTGAACCCCAAAATGTTTCCTGAGTTTGCAAGCCCCGTCACACCCAAAGGACCCAAGGTTGACCCTAATCTCAACCACGCTTTGCTACCAAATGTAACCCCTCTTTAACTTTGACTTGTAAAAAAAACTTGTTTTTTTTTTTTTTTTTTTTCTAAAGAGGGGCTACAAGATAATTAAAACTAGACCAAAGCCTAGAGAAGCCAAAAATGCGCTGGATCCAGTGAGACGGGACTTGCAATTAAAACTCACAAAATTAACAATCAATAAAATCCTTTTATTATTCTATCTCCTTTCTGTTACCTACAAAATCAATAAATATAACATTGAGATTCTATGTTCCCCTTAAAATTGTTAATTAAAAATAATTTATTCTCTTTAATAAAATGTTACTTGAAAATTATTAATAAATATAAAATTTATTTTCTATATTCTCTTTAAAAAAATAATTGAAAATTAATTGAGATAAAATCTATATACTCCTTGACAATGTTAATTAAAAATAATTAATTCTCTTTAAAAATATTAATTGAAAATTAATAGAGATAGAATCTATATTCTCCTTTTAAAAAATGTCTTTTGAAATTAATAATTATAAATCCTTATTCTCCCTTTCAAAATTGTTATTAGAAATTAAAAAAAATATATAAACCCTATGTTTTATATTTTCCTTTTAGGCCCTATATCTAACCCCCCCCCAAAATACACACGAATGTACAATACATATATAACCCCCAAAAATACACACACTAATATACAATACATATACATGTTCCACAACACAGGACAATTATAACATATATCTCTTGCCACACCCTTTTCTACCCCATTAGGTACATCACTAACAATTTATGAAAATCCATATTAGGTTTTAATTTAATATGTGTATAACATATTAAATGTGTGTCTGATTATATATATGCAACACAGTAGCCCCCAGGACACACTAAATTCAAAATTTGGCAAAGTGCCTGATACTATTATATAATGCTGCCACATTGGGCACTTAGACTGGGAGAAATAAAATTTAAAATACAGTGAACACCCCAGTGATCATAATTAATTAAAAGAATTTAAGTATTGATAAATTTAGTTAAGTATTGAAAATAGTAACGTGTCATAAAGCTTATAACCCTTTTAACAGTAATTTTGGCCCAAAGGCCAACATGTTCCTAGGCAAGATAGTGCATAACTCAACCTGTCCCAACAGCATGTTTAACTCTGCATGAAAATGCACCTATACAGGATTAAACTGGTGACCCGACTTAACTACCAAAGAAACTTCTATCCCTATATAATCCAAACTGAATTAAAAAATGAGAAATTAATATATAAAATGAAAACTAAATTGAACCAGAGAAATTACAAGTTGATTGAATGAATTAGTAGCACTAATGAAACCCTTATACTGGAAATAAGAAGGAAATTACACGTCTGAATGGTGAGCAGCCACAGATGCATGTCAGCCCCTGGGCTCACAGATTATACAAACAAAATTACAAAATTTACAAAAGATCCCCCCCCAGTCGACGCACTATTCTGTCCCGTTAACCGGGGACCCAATTAAAATGTTTAAAACTTAAAGTCATTGCTGTAGAGTGACTCAATGTCCACTGGCTCTGGTGAGTTACATCACACAGTGTAAAAAATATAATATGGATTGATTTCACCTTATTTTTTCCATGGGTGTGAAGTGGTGATCTTCTGGCCTACATGATGGGGTGTTTGTGGTTAGACTTCGCTATTCTCCTCCGGCAGATGAAGTTGAGAGAGAGAATCTGGATGTTAAAAGTTCAGGTTGGAGCTGGTTCCCCGTCTTCCGCGGAGGACCCTGGTCATACAACATATTATCAGCGAGAGTTCACAAAACAAATTCCCCCAGAAACCTCACACGCACCACAACCCATATATAATATTAACACAGCTTTAGGGCTATTTAAAATGATAGTTTTACACACCTTGCAAAGGTTATATGGCCACCTGGGCCTTATCTTGAAAACATTTAGTTCTGTTAAGTTTCATGTTATAAACTTTACCCCTGTGGGTTAACATAATTCAATTTTGATTATCTAATTATTCGGTTTGTTATACGATTAATAAAATTTACGCATAGTCTGATTTTGCCACGTGGTCTGATAGGTTACTTGATTACAGTCATTTCTATACTTATTAAACAAATACTTTTTGGCATTTACATTCTTCTCAATTCTGGTGTCTTAGTTAAGATTTCTGAAATAGATATAGTGTTACTATAATTACTAATAAAGGTTGCATCTAACTTACTCAGAATTACGCATTGCACAACTCAACACGTGGTGGCGTAAGGTTATCTGAATTTACTTACTGTGGCCTATTTAAACAATTTTTCATTCGTAAAACTTTAAATTGAAGTATATAAACATATTGCCATAACTTACCGCAGATCTGTAATTGTTTTAGCCTGCCATAGATGAAGAAGATGGTAAACTAAAGCTCCTTTCTGTCCGGAGGAAGAAATGCCACGAGGCGTTTGGTTAAACACCCAGCCAAAGACAATTCTTTAGAAACGCAGTTCCGCTTTGTGAACTCGCCATCAGTACCGAGCACCAGAGCGCAGCACTTATCGGGCGCACTTAAATTATAACAGCAGCAGATAGTTTATCTCAGCTGCTACCGCTAAATACAGTACAGCATTTAACGTCTATTTTTGACGTTAAATACCGAACACGCGCCGATTCTTTCCTAGACTCGGCACACCCCCACCCCAAAAGGTCAACATAGTTGCCTAAAAGCTAACTCACAGCCTCTTGGCTAGTCATAATACTACAACTTTTTTGGCTGTCTTGGGAAATCTCAGAAACTTAACCGCTCTCGGGAGAACAGAGTCTCAGGGTGAAAACGAAGGAAGAGGAAAGAAGAAGAAGCGTAGTGTGTATACATGTGTGCGGGTACTGCATGCTGACTTGATCAGGGTCAGCATACAGCGACAAGAGATAGAAGGAGAAAAGACGAAAGACAAGAATCAGGTGCACTGTCTGATTTCTGACCTCCCAAGGCCTCCCAACTCACAAACTGAGACCCAAACTTGATACCCACTCAGGACAACTTCTATCCCCCCTCACAGGACTGGAAAATCTCAACGCCACTGCGGCCATCCCCATGCGAGCCGTTGTGCCAACCCCACCGGACCGCCCCAACACGTCACCCTCTCTGGTGACCACCACCTACTTCCACTGGTCCCACTCACATACTCGCCCGAAGACCAAACAAGGTATCATCCACCTTGGTATGTGAGTGACTGTACCACTCCTCTCGTCCACCTCTCGGACCGACCAGCCACATGCGCCAACAAGGCATCTCCATCCTTGCCATATGGCTGGCCCACATCACTACACTAGGGCGGACGGCCCCGCTTAGCCGGACAGAGAAAACCGCATAGAGGGCACGCGAACATTATCCCTTCTCTAACTCTTTAAATACTGCGTAACTAGCAAGGGGGGGTTTACTTCTCCACGGCATCGTCTAACAACCCACACTTAAACCAAAAATAACCTACCAGAGAAATTAACCGGGGAATGCGGCATGGCCCCGACCCTACAATAATCAACAACAAACTACAACAAAGAAAGCAATACAACACCACCCTATCACACTCTTCCAACTAACTTCTTTTCTAACTCCTTTCTAATATTTTTCTTTTTTCCTTTTCTAATTTTTTTTGTTCTTTTTCCTTTCTAATTTTTATTTGTTTTTTATTTTATTTTGTTTTCTAAGGGGAGGGGTAGGAAAATTGGGAAGATGAAGAGGGCAAGGATCATTGAAAGGTCAATAGCTAGGACTAAGGTAAAGGACATGGTTCCCTCCGAGAATAAGGATGGGTGGAGAAAACCAAGGCTCGCGGAGGCAGGTGCGCAACCCTGAAGTAGACGAACACCACTGGGACTGTGGGGAACATCCACCCGCTACCCGTTAACCGCTTCTTCTCACCTTTTTATGACGAACTTTAGGTACTCGTTCCTTTTGGACACCATTCTCTGAGAAACTATCTCGTGTTGAGCTGTACTGATTTGTTTCTCCTGAATTAGTATCAAGGCAACTTACCTGACTACTTTTACCACGATTTGGATTATCCTCAACCTCTAACTCCTCTGCTTCTACTTTCTTCTCTTCTACAATTTCCCCTGGTTCTCATTCTTCCACCTCTTCCTTTTTCTCCTCTACATAATCCAAATCACCATCACGACACTGCACATCTTCATCCTCTAGTTGCGCACCTGGTCTGCCCGAAACTTCTTTCCATTCCTCGGAATCCTCATCACTACTTACAGAAAGCGTCTGCACATCTTCACACACTACATCATCCTCACTCACACACTCCACAACGCTGCCACCCAGTTTCTCCTCAACTTCTACCTCACTTACTTCTACCACACTTGCAGCCTGGACATCCCCTTGTCCATCCGCAACCTCAGAAACACTTGCAGCCTCCCTAACACTTACACTTATACTCCCCTGCGTAGCATGTGCAGACCGCTCTTCTGCCTCTTCCTTCGATTCCTCTTCTTCACCACTCTCAGCAACTACAACTTCCTCAACCTTTCCCAACCTGGAATCCAGCTGTCCAGGTCCATGTGCAATGTCTAAATTAAATTCTACTGACGATGGTAAAGCTCCACCATCAAGTGACTTCTCATCTCCCGGCGTAGGCGATGATGATGTTACCGGATCTGGATCCGTCATGAACCGAGATGGAGATACCGGAACAAATTCTGCGGCATCTGGATTCAACCATGACGTCCTCTCAGAGTCCTGTAATTCAGTATCAACAGACGTGTTCTTGTCGTCTTGTATTGATCCACAGAAGTTACTTCGCTTTTCTTCTTTCTCCTCACCTTCTTCATCCACTACTCTATTAGGCACAGGTAATTCCTCTGGAAGCTTTAAAGTTTCTTTTTTCTCCGAATAGGAATAACGCCTTGCTACAGGCACCCTACTTGCCGATGTTGGTTTACTAATGTAACTTCTTCTTTCCCTGTTAATTTCGTACTTATTTCTTTTCTCTGCTGTAACCTTAGCTACCGTCTTCTCACTTGTCACCCCCTTGTAGCCTCCATTACTTCCGGAATATTCAGTCTTTCTGACAGTCTCTTGTATTTTTCTCCAACCGCCATGTTTGTCCCTTTTGGCTCTTCCTAACGAACCACTGGAGTATTGGACATCTGTAGCTGCTCTTCCCCGGGACTCGTCCCCCGCTCGGACAGTATTAGAAACCACACACAACCGGTACAGATCCGCGAAACAACGTGGACGGTCCGCGAATATCAAACATGATCTCTCTTGGGGATTCAGTCCTTCCAGAATTGCTTGTATTACTTCCGTCTCGGTCAACCCTAATCTTAATACCCGGGCAGCTTTCCGTATGTCCTGCACGAAGTCCCCCAACGCCTCTCCGTTGGCCTGTAGGCGATAGAATGAATCGAACTTAAGCTGGGAACGTCGCCGATGGGGTATGAAGAAATCCAACACTTCCCCATGAAAAGTGTCGACACTGCCACCCCGACGCAGAGTGTTGGTGACCAACCCTGCCAACGAACCCCGGCATTACGGGTATATAAGGGACAAGACCTCCCCATCGGACACACCCGGAAAATCTGCCAACTGCAGGACAAGGTCCAAGAAAACCAGCAGCTGGTCCTCATCAAATTCATTCACCACTGAAAGTTTCTGGAGAACACCTGAAAGGGGGTGGGGCAATTTCTGAAAACATACCGCCGCCAGAATTGCACAATTCACAATACACAATCAACAAAACATAACTCCCACAAAACACCTAACACCCTACAAAATTAATGACAATAATAACACAGGAATCAGAAAAAACTCGAGTACTAAACTCTTCCTTCGAGCAGACTGCGGGTCCCCCTACCGTTGCGAGGACCCAGCCCACTTACCTGAACTGCTCTCTCAACAACACTACACATTAAGGAACGCGACACACACACTACACACAACACGACAAAATCACCGACCAACGACAAATTCTCAAAAATATTTGTAATGACTTTGGCTCCCGTATCTCGGAGGAGACGGACTGCCGATCGGGCCATACCGCATAAATGAAACACCTCCCCTATTCTGGGCAAGGTAATATGCGAACCATATCTCCACCTAGGCACAGATCTGCGATAATTCGCGTTTCCAAAGGAAGGTCCCCCTTTAAAATTTCACACCACGTGGCAACCTACTGTTCAACTATCCAACAGGCGGGCAAGTACATAGACATATTATACACAAAACCTTAAACCTAACAAAAAATAGTCACCTTTAGATATAGGGCCTTTTAGAGATTCTTCTAAGTTCTATTTGAACCCCAAAATGTTTCCTGAGTTTGCAAGCCCCGTCACACCCAAAGGACCCAAGGTTGACCCTAATCTCAACCACGCTCTGCTACCAAATGTAACCCCTCTTTAACTTTGACTTGTAAAAAAAACTTTTTTTTTTTTTTTTTTCTAAAGAGGGGCTACAATATAATTAAAACTAGACCAAAGCCTAGAGAAGCCAAAAATGCGCTGGATCCAGTGAGACGGGACTTGCAATTAAAACTCACAAAATTAACAATCAATAAAATCCTTTTATTATTCTATCTCCTTTCTGTTACCTACAAAATCAATAAATATAACATTGAGATTCTATGTTCCCCTTAAAATTGTTAATTAAAAATAATTTATTCTCTTTAAAAAAAATGTTACTTGAAAATTATTAATAAATATAAAATTTATTTTCTATATTCTCTTTAAAAAAATAATTGAAAATTAATTGAGATAAAATCTATATACTCCTTGACAATGTTAATTAAAAATAATTAATTCTCTTTAAAAATATTAATTGAAAATTAATAGAGATAGAATCTATATTCTCCTTTAGAAAATGTCTTTTGAAATTAATAATTATAAATCCTTATTCTCCCTTTCAAAATTGTTATTAGAAATTAATAAATATATATAAACCCTATGTTTTATATTTTCCTTTTAGGCCCTATATCTACCCCCCCCCCAAAATACACACGAATGTACAATACATATATAACCCCCAAAAATACACACACTAATATACAATACATATACATGTTCCACAACACAGGACAATTATAACATATATCTCTTGCCACACCCTTTTCTACCCCATTAGGTACATCACTAACAATTTATGAAAATCCATATTAGGTTTTAATTTAATATGTGTATAACATATTAAATGTGTGTCTGATTATATATATGCAACACAGTAGCCCCCAGGACACACTAAATTCAAAATTTGGCAAAGTGCCTGATACTATTATATAATGCTGCCACACTGGGCACTTAGACTGGGAGAAATAAAATTTAAAATACAGTGAACACCCCAGTGATCATAATTAATTAAAAGAATTTAAGTATTGATAAATTTAGTTAAGTATTGAAAATAGTAATGTGTCATAAAGCTTATAACCCTTTTAACAGTAATTTTGGCCCAAAGGCCGACATGTTCCTAGGCAAGATAGTGCATAACTCAACCTGTCCCAACAGCATGTTTAACTCTGCATGAAAATGCACCTATACAGGATTAAACTGGTGACCCGACTTAACTACCAAAGAAACTTCTATCCCTATATAATCCAAACTGAATTTAAAAATGAGAAATTAATATATAAAATGAAAACTAAATTGAACCAGAGAAATTACAAGTTGATTGAATGAATTAGTAGCACTAATGAAACCCTTATACTGGAAATAAGAAGGAAATTACACGTCTGAATGGTGAGCAGCCACAGATGCATGCCAGCCCCTGGGCTCACAGATTATACAAACAAAATTACAAAATTTATAAAAGATTCCCCCCCAGTCCACTCACTATTCTGTCCCGTTAACCGGGGACCCAATTAAAATGTTTAAAACTTAAAGTCATTGCTGTAGAGTGACTCAATGTCCACTGGCTCTGGTGAGTTACATCACACAGTGTAAAAAATATAATATGCATTGATTTCACCTTATTTTTTCCATGGGTGTGAAGTGGTGATCTTCTGGCCTACATGATGGGGTGTTTGTGGTTAGACTTCACTATTCTCCTCCGGCAGATGAAGTTGAGAGAGAGAATCTGGATGTTAAAAGTTCAGGTTGGAGCTGGTTCCCCGTCTTCCATGGAGGACCCTGGTCATACAACATATTATCAGCGAGAGTTCACAAAACAAATTCCCCCAGAAACCTCACACGCACCACAACCCATATATAATATTAACACAGCTTTAGGGCTATTTAAAATGATAGTTTTACACACCTTGCAAAGGTTATATGGCCACCTGGGCCTTATCTTGAAAACATTTAGTTCTGGTAAGTTTCATGTTATAAACTTTACCCCTGTGGGTTAACATAATTCAATTTTGATTATCTAATTATTCGGTTTGTTATACGATTAATAAAATTTACGCATAGTCTGATTTTGCCACGTGGTCTGATAGGTTACTTGATTACAGTCATTTCTATACTTATTAAACAAATACTTTTTGGCATTTACATTCTTCTCAATTCTGGTGTCTTAGTTAAAATTTCTGAAATAGATATAGTGTTACTATAATTACTAATAAAGGTTGCATCTAACTTACTCAGAATTACGCATTGCACAACTCAACACGTGGTGGCGTAAGGTTATCTGAATTTACTTACTGTGGCCTATTTAAACAATTTTTCATTCGTAAAACTTTAAATTGAAGTATATAAACATATTGCCATAACTTACCGCAGATCTGTAATTGTTTTAGCCTGCCATAGATGAAGAAGATGGTAAACTAAAACTCCTTTCTGTCCGGAGGAAGAAATGCCACGAGGCGTTTGGTTAAACACCCAGCCAAAGACAATTCTTTAGAAACGCAGTTCCGCTTTGTGAACTCGCCATCAGTACCGAGCACCAGAGCGCAGCACTTATCGGGCGCACTTAAATTATAACAGCAGCAGATAGTTTATCTCAGCTGCTACCGCTAAATACAGTACAGCATTTAACGTCTATTTTTGACGTTAAATACCGAACACGCGCCGATTCTTTCCTAGACTCGGCACACCCCCACCCCAAAAGGGCAACATAGTTGCCTAAAAGCTAACTCACAGCCTCTTGGCTAGTCATAATACTACAACTTTCTTGGCTGTCTTGGGAAATCTCAGAAACTTAACCGCTCTCGGGAGAACAGAGTCTCAGGGTGAAAACGAAGGAAGAGGAAAGAAGAAGAAGCGTAGTGTGTATACATGTGTGCGGGTACTGCATGCTGACTTGATCAGGGTCAGCATACAGCGACAAGAGATAGAAGGAGAAAAGACGAAAGACAAGAATCAGGTGCACTGTCTGATTTCTGACCTCCCAAGGCCTCCCAACTCACAAACTGAGACCCAAACTTGATACCCACTCAGGACAACTTCTATCCCCCCTCACAGGACTGGAAAATCTCAACGCCACTGCGGCCATCCCCATGCGAGCCGTTGTGCCAACCCCACCGGACCGCCCCAACACGTCACCCTCTCTGGTGACCACCACCTACTTCCACTGGTCCCACTCACATCCTCGCCCGAAGACCAAACAAGGTATCATCCACCTTGGTATGTGAGTGACTGTACCACTCCTCTCGTCCACCTCTCGGACCGACCAGCCACATGCGCCAACAAGGCATCTCCATCCTTGCCATATGGCTGGCCCACATCACTACACTAGGGCGGACGGCCCCGCTTAGCCGGACAGAGAAAACCGCATAGAGGGCACGCGAACATTATCCCTTCTCTAACTCTTTAAATACTGCGTAACTAGCAAGGGGGGGTTTACTTCTCCACGGCATCGTCTAACAACCCACACTTAAACCAAAAATAACCTACCAGAGAAATAAACCGGGGAATGCGGCATGGCCCCGACCCTACAATAATCAACAACAAACTACAACAAAGAAAGCAATACAACACCACCCTATCACACTCTTCCAACTAACTTCTTTTCTAACTCCTTTCTAATATTTTTCTTTTTTCCTTTTCTAATTTTTTTTGTTCTTTTTCCTTTCTAATTTTTATTTGTTTTTTATTTTATTTTGTTTTCTAAGGGGAGGGGTAGGAAAATTGGGAAGATGAAGAGGGCAAGGATCATTGAAAGGTCAATAGCTAGGACTAAGGTAAAGGACATGGTTCCCTCCGAGAATAAGGATGGGTGGAGAAAACCAAGGCTCGCGGAGGCAGGTGCGCAACCCTGAAGTAGACGAACACCACTGGGACTGTGGGGAACATCCACCCGCTACCCGTTAACCGCTTCTTCTCACCTTTTTATGACGAACTTTAGGTACTCGTTCCTTTTGGACACCATTCTCTGAGAAACTATCTCGTGTTGAGCTGTACTGATTTGTTTCTCCTGAATTAGAATCAAGGCAACTTACCTGACTACTTTTACCACGATTTGGATTATCCTCAACCTCTAACTCCTCTGCTTCTACTTTCTTCTCTTCTACAATTTCCCCTGGTTCTCATTCTTCCACCTCTTCCTTTTTCTCCTCTACATAATCCAAATCACCATCACGACACTGCACATCTTCATCCTCTAGTTGCGCACCTGGTCTGCCCGAAACTTCTTTCCATTCCTCGGAATCCTCATCACTACTTACAGAAAGCGTCTGCACATCTTCACACACTACATCATCCTCACTCACACACTCCACAACGCTGCCACCCAGTTTCTCCTCAACTTCTACCTCACTTACTTCTACCACACTTGCAGCCTGGACATCCCCTTGTCCATCCGCAACCTCAGAAACACTTGCAGCCTCCCTAACACTTACACTTATACTCCCCTGCGTAGCATGTGCAGACCGCTCTTCTGCCTCTTCCTTCGATTCCTCTTCTTCACCACTCTCAGCAACTACAACTTCCTCAACCTTTCCCAACCTGGAATCCAGCTGTCCAGGTCCATGTGCAATGTCTAAATTAAATTCTACTGACGATGGTAAAGCTCCACCATCAAGTGACTTCTCATCTCCCGGCGTAGGCGATGATGATGTTACCGGATCTGGATCCGTCATGAACCGAGATGGAGATACCGGAACAAATTCTGCGGCATCTGGATTCAACCATGACGTCCTCTCAGAGTCCTGTAATTCAGTATCAACAGACGTGTTCTTGTCGTCTTGTATTGATCCACAGAAGTTACTTCGCTTTTCTTCTTTCTCCTCACCTTCTTCATCCACTACTCTATTAGGCACAGGTAATTCCTCTGGAAGCTTTAAAGTTTCTTTTTTCTCCGAATAGGAATAACGCCTTGCTACAGGCTCCCTACTTGCCGATGTTGGTTTACTAATGTAACTTCTTCTTTCCCTGTTAATTTCGTACTTATTTCTTTTCTCTGCTGTAACCTTAGCTACCGTCTTCTCACTTGTCACCCCCTTGTAGCCTCCATTACTTCCGGAATATTCAGTCTTTCTGACAGTCTCTTGTGTTTTTCTCCAACCGCCATGTTTGTCCCTTTTGGCTCTTCCTAACGAACCACTGGAGTATTGGACATCTGTAGCTGCTCTTCCCCGGGACTCGTCCCCTGCTCGGACAGTATTAGAAACCACACACAACCGGTACAGATCCGCGAAACAACGTGGACGGTCCGCGAATATCAAACATGATCTCTCTTGGGGATTCAGTCCTTCCAGAATTGCTTGTATTACTTCCGTCTCGGTCAACCCTAATCTTAATACCCGGGCAGCTTTCCGTATGTCCTGCACGAAGTCCCCCAACGCCTCTCCGTTGGCCTGTAGGCGATAGAATGAATCGAACTTAAGCTGGGAACGTCGTCGATGGGGTATGAAGAAATCCAACACTTCCCCATGAAAAGTGTCGACACTGCCACCCCGACGCAGAGTGTTGGTGACCAACCCTGCCAACGAACCCCGGCAGTACGGGTATATAAGGGACAAGACCTCCCCATCGGACACACCCGGAAAATCTGCCAACTGCAGGACAAGGTCCAAGAAAACCAGCAGCTGGTCCTCATCGAATTCATTCACCACTGAAAGTTTCTGGAGAACACCTGAAAGGGGGTGGGGCAATTTCTGAAAACATACCGCCGCCAGAATTGCACAATTCACAATACACAATCAACAAAACATAACTCCCACAAAACACCTAACACCCTACAAAATTAATGACAATAATAACACAGGAATCAGAAAAAACTCGAGTACTAAACTCTTCCTTCGAGCAGACTGCGGGTCCCCCTACCGTTGCGAGGACCCAGCCCACTTACCTGAACTGCTCTCTCAACAACACTACACATTAAGGAACGCGACACACACACTACACACAACACGACAAAATCACCGACCAACGACAAATTCTCAAAAATATTTGTAATGACTTTGGCTCCCGTATCTCGGAGGAGACGGACTGCCGATCGGGCCATACCGCATAAATGAAACACCTCCCCTATTCTGGGCAAGGTAATATGCGAACCATATCTCCACCTAGGCACAGATCTGCGATAATTCGCGTTTCCAAAGGAAGGTCCCCCTTTAAAATTTCACACCACGTGGCAACCTACTGTTCAACTATCCAACAGGCGGGCAAGTACATAGACATATTATACACAAAACCTTAAACCTAACAAAAAATAGTCACCTTTAGATATAGGGCCTTTTAGAGATTCTTCTAAGTTCTATTTGAACCCCAAAATGTTTCCTGAGTTTGCAAGCCCCGTCACACCCAAAGGACCCAAGGTTGACCCTAATCTCAACCACGCTCTGCTACCAAATGTAACCCCTCTTTAACTTTGACTTGTAAAAAAAACTTTTTTTTTTTTTTCTAAAGAGGGGCTACAATATAATTAAAACTAGACCAAAGCCTAGAGAAGCCAAAAATGCGCTGGATCCAGTGAGACGGGACTTAAAACTCAATTAAAAATCAATTAAAACTCACAAAATTAACAATCAATAAAATCCTTTTATTATTCTATCTCCTTTCTGTTACCTACAAAATCAATAAATATAACATTGAGATTCTATGTTCCCCTTAAAATTGTTAATTAAAAATAATTTATTCTCTTTAAAAAAAATGTTACTTGAAAATTATTAATAAATATAAAATTTATTTTCTATATTCTCTTTAAAAAAATAATTGAAAATTAATTGAGATAAAATCTATATACTCCTTGACAATGTTAATTAAAAATAATTAATTCTCTTTAAAAATATTAATTGAAAATTAATAGAGATAGAATCTATATTCTCCTTTAGAAAATGTCTTTTGAAATTAATAATTATAAATCCTTATTCTCCCTTTCAAAATTGTTATTAGAAATTAATAAATATATATAAACCCTATGTTTTATATTTTCCTTTTAGGCCCTATATCTAACCCCCCCCCAAAATACACACGAATGTACAATACATATATAACCCCCAAAAATACACACACTAATATACAATACATATACATGTTCCACAACACAGGACAATTATAACATATATCTCTTGCCACACCCTTTTCTACCCCATTAGGTACATCACTAACAATTTATGAAAATCCATATTAGGTTTTAATTTAATATGTGTATAACATATTAAATGTGTGTCTGATTATATATATGCAACACAGTAGCCCCCAGGACACACTAAATTCAAAATTTGGCAAAGTGCCTGATACTATTATATAATGCTGCCACACTGGGCACTTAGACTGGGAGAAATAAAATTTAAAATACAGTGAACACCCCAGTGATCATAATTAATTAAAAGAATTTAAGTATTGATAAATTTAGTTAAGTATTGAAAATAGTAATGTGTCATAAAGCTTATAACCCTTTTAACAGTAATTTTGGCCCAAAGGCCGACATGTTCCTAGGCAAGATAGTGCATAACTCAACCTGTCCCAACAGCATGTTTAACTCTGCATGAAAATGCACCTATACAGGATTAAACTGGTGACCCGACTTAACTACCAAAGAAACTTCTATCCCTATATAATCCAAACTGAATTTAAAAATGAGAAATTAATATATAAAATGAAAACTAAATTGAACCAGAGAAATTACAAGTTGATTGAATGAATTAGTAGCACTAATGAAACCCTTATACTGGAAATAAGAAGGAAATTACACGTCTGAATGGTGAGCAGCCACAGATGCATGCCAGCCCCTGGGCTCACAGATTATACAAACAAAATTACAAAATTTATAAAAGATTCCCCCCCCAGTCCACTCACTATTCTGTCCCGTTAACCGGGGACCCAATTAAAATGTTTAAAACTTAAAGTCATTGCTGTAGAGTGACTCAATGTCCACTGGCTCTGGTGAGTTACATCACACAGTGTAAAAAATATAATATGCATTGATTTCACCTTATTTTTTCCATGGGTGTGAAGTGGTGATCTTCTGGCCTACATGATGGGGTGTTTGTGGTTAGACTTCACTATTCTCCTCCGGCAGATGAAGTTGAGAGAGAGAATCTGGATGTTAAAAGTTCAGGTTGGAGCTGGTTCCCCGTCTTCCATGGAGGACCCTGGTCATACAACATATTATCAGCGAGAGTTCACAAAACAAATTCCCCCAGAAACCTCACACGCACCACAACCCATATATAATATTAACACAGCTTTAGGGCTATTTAAAATGATAGTTTTACACACCTTGCAAAGGTTATATGGCCACCTGGGCCTTATCTTGAAAACATTTAGTTCTGGCAAGTTTCATGTTATAAACTTTACCCCTGTGGGTTAACATAATTCAATTTTGATTATCTAATTATTCGGTTTGTTATACGATTAATAAAATTTACGCATAGTCTGATTTTGCCACGTGGTCTGATAGGTTACTTGATTACAGTCATTTCTATACTTATTAAACAAATACTTTTTGGCATTTACATTCTTCTCAATTCTGGTGTCTTAGTTAAAATTTCTGAAATAGATATAGTATTACTATAATTACTAATAAAGGTTGCATCTAACTTACTCAGAATTACGCATTGCACAACTCAACACGTGGTGGCGTAAGGTTATCTGAATTTACTTACTGTGGCCTATTTAAACAATTTTTCATTCGTAAAACTTTAAATTGAAGTATATAAACATATTGCCATAACTTACCGCAGATCTGTAATTGTTTTAGCCTGCCATAGATGAAGAAGATGGTAAACTAAAACTCCTTTCTGTCCGGAGGAAGAAATGCCACGAGGCGTTTGGTTAAACACCCAGCCAAAGACAATTCTTTAGAAACGCAGTTCCGCTTTGTGAACTCGCCATCAGTACCGAGCACCAGAGCGCAGCACTTATCGGGCGCACTTAAATTATAACAGCAGCAGATAGTTTATCTCAGCTGCTACCGCTAAATACAGTACAGCATTTAACGTCTATTTTTGACGTTAAATACCGAACACGCGCCGATTCTTTCCTAGACTCGGCACACCCCCACCCCAAAAGGGCAACATAGTTGCCTAAAAGCTAACTCACAGCCTCTTGGCTAGTCATAATACTACAACTTTCTTGGCTGTCTTGGGAAATCTCAGAAACTTAACCGCTCTCGGGAGAACAGAGTCTCAGGGTGAAAACGAAGGAAGAGGAAAGAAGAAGAAGCGTAGTGTGTATACATGTGTGCGGGTACTGCATGCTGACTTGATCAGGGTCAGCATACAGCGACAAGAGATAGAAGGAGAAAAGACGAAAGACAAGAATCAGGTGCACTGTCTGATTTCTGACCTCCCAAGGCCTCCCAACTCACAAACTGAGACCCAAACTTGATACCCACTCAGGACAACTTCTATCCCCCCCTCACAGGACTGGAAAATCTCAACGCCACTGCGGCCATCCCCATGCGAGCCGTTGTGCCAACCCCACCGGACCACCCCAACACGTCACCCTCTCTGGTGACCACCACCTACTTCCACTGGTCCCACTCACATCCTCGCCCGAAGACCAAACAAGGTATCATCCACCTTGGTATGTGAGTGACTGTACCACTCCTCTCGTCCACCTCTCGGACCGACCAGCCACATGCGCCAACAAGGCATCTCCATCCTTGCCATATGGCTGGCCCACATCACTACACTAGGGCGGACGGCCCCGCTTAGCCGGACAGAGAAAACCGCATAGAGGGCACGCGAACATTATCCCTTCTCTAACTCTTTAAATACTGCGTAACTAGCAAGGGGGGGTTTACTTCTCCACGGCATCGTCTAACAACCCACACTTAAACCAAAAATAACCTACCAGAGAAATTAACCGGGGAATGCGGCATGGCCCCGACCCTACAATAATCAACAACAAACTACAACAAAGAAAGCAATACAACACCACCCTATCACACTCTTCCAACTAACTTCTTTTCTAACTCCTTTCTAATATTTTTCTTTTTTCCTTTTCTAATTTTTTTTGTTCTTTTTCCTTTCTAATTTTTATTTGTTTTTTATTTTATTTTGTTTTCTAAGGGGAGGGGTAGGAAAATTGGGAAGATGAAGAGGGCAAGGATCATTGAAGATTTCAATAGCTAGGACTAAGGTAAAGGACATGGTTCCCTCCGAGAATAAGGATGGGTGGAGAAAACCAAGGCTCGCGGAGGCAGGTGCGCAACCCTGAAGTAGACGAACACCACTGGGACTGTGGGGAACATCCACCCGCTACCCGTTAACCGCTTCTTCTCACCTTTTTATGACGAACTTTAGGTACTCGTTCCTTTTGGACACCATTCTCTGAGAAACTATCTCGTGTTGAGCTGTACTGATTTGTTTCTCCTGAATTAGAATCAAGGCAACTTACCTGACTACTTTTACCACGATTTGGATTATCCTCAACCTCTAACTCCTCTGCTTCTACTTTCTTCTCTTCTACAATTTCCCCTGGTTCTCATTCTTCCACCTCTTCCTTTTTCTCCTCTACATAATCCAAATCACCATCACGACACTGCACATCTTCATCCTCTAGTTGCGCACCTGGTCTGCCCGAAACTTCTTTCCATTCCTCGGAATCCTCATCACTACTTACAGAAAGCGTCTGCACATCTTCACACACTACATCATCCTCACTCACACACTCCACAACGCTGCCACCCAGTTTCTCCTCAACTTCTACCTCACTTACTTCTACCACACTTGCAGCCTGGACATCCCCTTGTCCATCCGCAACCTCAGAAACACTTGCAGCCTCCCTAACACTTACACTTATACTCCCCTGCGTAGCATGTGCAGACCGCTCTTCTGCCTCTTCCTTCGATTCCTCTTCTTCACCACTCTCAGCAACTACAACTTCCTCAACCTTTCCCAACCTGGAATCCAGCTGTCCAGGTCCATGTGCAATGTCTAAATTAAATTTTACTGACGATGGTAAAGCTCCTCCATCAAGTGACTTCTCATCTCCCGGCGTAGGCGATGATGATGTTACCGGATCTGGATCCGTCATGAACCGAGATGGAGATACCAGAACAAATTCTGCGGCATCTGGATTCAACCATGACGTCCTCTCAGAGTCCTGTAATTCAGTATCAACAGACGTGTTCTTGTCGTCTTGTATTGATGCACAGAAGTTACTTCGCTTTTCTTCTTTCTCCTCACCTTCTTCATCCACTACTCTATTAGGCACAGGTAATTCCTCTGGAAGCTTTAAAGTTTCTTTTTTCTCCGAATAGGAATAACGCCTTGCTACAGGCTCCCTACTTGCCGATGTTGGTTTACTAATGTGACTTCTTCTTTCCCTGTTAATTTCGTACTTATTTCTTTTCTCTGCTGTAACCTTAGCTACCGTCTTCTCACTTGTCACCCCCTTGTAGCCTCCATTACTTCCGGAATATTCAGTCTTTCTGACAGTCTCTTGTGTTTTTCTCCAACCGCCATGTTTGTCCCTTTTGGCTCTTCCTAACGAACCACTGGAGTATTGGACATCTGTAGCTGCTCTTCCCCGGGACTCGTCCCCTGCTCGGACAGTATTAGAAACCACACACAACCGGTACAGATCCGCGAAACAACGTGGACGGTCCGCGAATATCAAACATGATCTCTCTTGGGGATTCAGTCCTTCCAGAATTGCTTGTATTACTTCCGTCTCGGTCAACCCTAATCTTAATACCCGGGCAGCTTTCCGTATGTCCTGCACGAAGTCCCCCAACGCCTCTCCGTTGGCCTGTAGGCGATAGAATGAATCGAACTTAAGCTGGGAACGTCGTCGATGGGGTATGAAGAAATCCAACACTTCCCCATGAAAAGTGTCGACACTGCCACCCCGACGCAGAGTGTTGGTGACCAACCCTGCCAACGAACCCCGGCAGTACGGGTATATAAGGGACAAGACCTCCCCATCGGACACACCCGGAAAATCTGCCAACTGCAGGACAAGGTCCAAGAAAACCAGCAGCTGGTCCTCATCGAATTCATTCACCACTGAAAGTTTCTGGAGAACACCTGAAAGGGGGTGGGGCAATTTCTGAAAACATACCGCCGCCAGAATTGCACAATTCACAATACACAATCAACAAAACATAACTCCCACAAAACACCTAACACCCTACAAAATTAATGACAATAATAACACAGGAATCAGAAAAAACTCGAGTACTAAACTCTTCCTTCGAGCAGACTGCGGGTCCCCCTACCGTTGCGAGGACCCAGCCCACTTACCTGAACTGCTCTCTCAACAACACTACACATTAAGGAACGCGACACACACACTACACACAACACGACAAAATCACCGACCAACGACAAATTCTCAAAAATATTTGTAATGACTTTGGCTCCCGTATCTCGGAGGAGACGGACTGCCGATCGGGCCATACCGCATAAATGAAACACCTCCCCTATTCTGGGCAAGGTAATATGCGAACCATATCTCCACCTAGGCACAGATCTGCGATAATTCGCGTTTCCAAAGGAAGGTTCCCCTTTAAAATTTCACACCACGTGGCAACCTACTGTTCAACTATCCAACAGGCGGGCAAGTACATAGACATATTATACACAAAACCTTAAACCTAACAAAAAATAGTCACCTTTAGATATAGGGCCTTTTAGAGATTCTTCTAAGTTCTATTTGAACCCCAAAATGTTTCCTGAGTTTGCAAGCCCCGTCACACCCAAAGGACCCAAGGTTGACCCTAATCTCAACCACGCTCTGCTACCAAATGTAACCCCTCTTTAACTTTGACTTGTAAAAAAAACTTTTTTTTTTTTTTTTCTAAAGAGGGGCTACAATATAATTAAAACTAGACCAAAGCCTAGAGAAGCCAAAAATGCGCTGGATCCAGTGAGACGGGACTTGCAATTAAAACTCACAAAATTAACAATCAATAAAATCCTTTTATTATTCTATCTCCTTTCTGTTACCTACAAAATCAATAAATATAACATTGAGATTCTATGTTCCCCTTAAAATTGTTAATTAAAAATAATTTATTCTCTTTAAAAAAAATGTTACTTGAAAATTATTAATAAATATAAAATTTATTTTCTATATTCTCTTTAAAAAAATAATTGAAAATTAATTGAGATAAAATCTATATACTCCTTGACAATGTTAATTAAAAATAATTAATTCTCTTTAAAAATATTAATTGAAAATTAATAGAGATAGAATCTATATTCTCCTTTAGAAAATGTCTTTTGAAATTAATAATTATAAATCCTTATTCTCCCTTTCAAAATTGTTATTAGAAATTAATAAATATATATAAACCCTATGTTTTATATTTTCCTTTTAGGCCCTATATCTACCCCCCCCCAAAATACACACGAATGTACAATACATATATAACCCCCAAAAATACACACACTAATATACAATACATATACATGTTCCACAACACAGGACAATTATAACATATATCTCTTGCCACACCCTTTTCTACCCCATTAGGTACATCACTAACAATTTATGAAAATCCATATTAGGTTTTAATTTAATATGTGTATAACATATTAAATGTGTGTCTGATTATATATATGCAACACAGTAGCCCCCAGGACACACTAAATTCAAAATTTGGCAAAGTGCCTGATACTATTATATAATGCTGCCACACTGGGAACTTAGACTGGGAGAAATAAAATTTAAAATACAGTGATCATAATTAATTAAAAGAATTTAAGTATTGATAAATTTAGTTAAGTATTGAAAATAGTAATGTGTCATAAAGCTTATAACCCTTTTAACAGTAATTTTGGCCCAAAGGCCGACATGTTCCTAGGCAAGATAGTGCATAACTCAACCTGTCCCAACAGCATGTTTAACTCTGCATGAAAATGCACCTATACAGGATTAAACTGGTGACCTGACTTAACTACCAAAGAAACTTCTATCCCTATATAATCCAAACTGAATTTAAAAATGAGAAATTAATATATAAAATGAAAACTAAATTGAACCAGAGAAATTACAAGTTGATTGAATGAATTAGTAGCACTAATGAAACCCTTATACTGGAAATAAGAAGGAAATTACACGTCTGAATGGTGAGCAGCCACAGATGCATGCCAGCCCCTGGGCTCACAGATTATACAAACAAAATTACAAAATTTATAAAAGATTCCCCCCCAGTCCACTCACTATTCTGTCCCGTTAACCGGGGACCCAATTAAAATGTTTAAAACTTAAAGTCATTGCTGTAGAGTGACTCAATGTCCACTGGCTCTGGTGAGTTACATCACACAGTGTAAAAAATATAATATGCATTGATTTCACCTTATTTTTTCCATGGGTGTGAAGTGGTGATCTTCTGGCCTACATGATGGGGTGTTTGTGGTTAGACTTCACTATTCTCCTCCGGCAGATGAAGTTGAGAGAGAGAATCTGGATGTTAAAAGTTCAGGTTGGAGCTGGTTCCCCGTCTTCCATGGAGGACCCTGGTCATACAACATATTATCAGCGAGAGTTCACAAAACAAATTCCACCAGAAACCTCACACGCACCACAACCCATATATAATATTAACACAGGTTTAGGGCTATTTAAAATGATAGTTTTACACACCTTGCAAAGGTTATATGGCCACCTGGGCCTTATCTTGAAAACATTTAGTTCTGGTAAGTTTCATGTTATAAACTTTACCCCTGTGGGTTAACATAATTCAATTTTGATTATCTAATTATTCGGTTTGTTATACGATTAATAAAATTTACGCATAGTCTGATTTTGCCACGTGGTCTGATAGGTTACTTGATTACAGTCATTTCTATACTTATTAAACAAATACTTTTTGGCATTTACATTCTTCTCAATTCTGGTGTCTTAGTTAAAATTTCTGAAATAGATATAGTGTTACTATAATTACTAATAAAGGTTGCATCTAACTTACTCAGAATTACGCATTGCACAACTCAACACGTGGTGGCGTAAGGTTATCTGAATTTACTTACTGTGGCCTATTTAAACAATTTTTCATTCGTAAAACTTTAAATTGAAGTATATAAACATATTGCCATAACTTACCGCAGATCTGTAATTGTTTTAGCCTGCCATAG
This sequence comes from Magicicada septendecula, assembly GCA_034769895.1. Classification (NCBI taxonomy): domain Eukaryota; kingdom Metazoa; phylum Arthropoda; class Insecta; order Hemiptera; family Cicadidae; genus Magicicada; species Magicicada septendecula. The sequence goes on from CM068367.1 coordinate 1,207,453,984, forward strand.
ATGAAGAAGATGGTAAACTAAAACTCCTTTCTGTCCGGAGGAAGAAATGCCATGAGGCGTTTGGTTAAACACCCAGCCAAAGACAATTCTTTAGAAACGCAGTTCCGCTGTCTGAACTCGCCATCAGTACCGAGCACCAGAGCGCAGCACTTATCGGGCGCACTTAAATTATAACAGCAGCAGATAGTTTATCTCAGCTGCTACCGCTAAATACAGTACAGCATTTAACGTCTATTTTTGACATTAAATACCGAACACGCGCCGATTGTTTCCTAGACTTGGCACACCCCCACTCCAAAAGGGCAACATAGTTGCCTAAAAGCTAACTCACAGCCTCTTGGCTAGTCATAATACTACAACTTTCTTGGCTGTCTTGGGAAATCTCAGAAACTTAACCGCTCTCGGGAGAACAGAGTCTCAGGGTGAAAACGAAGGAAGAGGAAAGAAGAAGAAGCGTAGTGTGTATACATGTGTGCGGGTACTGCATGCTGACTTGATCAGGGTCAGCATACAGCGACAAGAGATAGAAGGAGAAAAGACGAAAGACAAGAATCAGGTGCACTGTCTGATTTCTGACCTCCCAAGGCCTCCCAACTCACAAACTGAGACCCAAACTTGATACCCACTCAGGACAACTTCTATCCCCCCCTCACAGGACAGGAAAATCTCAACGCCACTGCGGCCATCCCCATGCGAGCCGTTGTGCCAACCCCACCGGACCGCCCCAACACGTCACCCTCTCTGGTGACCACCACCTACTTCCACTGGTCCCACTCACATACTCGCCCGAAGACCAAACAAGGTATCATCCACCTTGGTATGTGAGTGACTGTACCACTCCTCTCGTCCACCTCTCGGACCGACCAGCCACATGCGCCAACAAGGCATCTCCATCCTTGCCATATGGCTGGCCCACATCCCTACACTAGGGCGGACGGCCCCGCTTAGCCGGACAGAGAAAACCGCATGGAGGGCACGCGAACATTATCCCTTCTCTAACTCTTTAAATACTGCGTAACTAGCAAGGGGGGGTTTACTTCTCCACGGCATCGTCTAACAACCCACACTTAAACCAAAAATAAACTACCAGAGAAATTAACCGGGGAATGCGGCATGGCCCCAACCCTACAATAATCAACAACAAACTACAACAAAGAAAGCAATACAACACCACCCTATCACACTCTTCCAACTAACTTCTTTTCTAACTCCTTTCTAATATTTTTCTTTTTTCCTTTTCTAATTTTTTTTGTTCTTTTTCCTTTCTAATTTTTATTTGTTTTTTATTTTATTTTGTTTTCTAAGGGGAGGGGTAGGAAAATTGGGAAGATGAAAAGGGCAAGGATCATTGAAAGGTCAATAGCTAGGACTAAGGTAAAGGACATGGTTCCCTCCGAGAATAAGGATGGGTGGAGAAAACCAAGGCTCGCGGAGGCAGGTGCGCAACCCTGAAGTAGACGAACACCACTGGGACTGTGGGGAACATCCACCCGCTACCCGTTAACCGCTTCTTCTCACCTTTTTATGACGAACTTTAGGTACTCGTTCCTTTTGGACACCATTCTCTGAGAAACTATCTCGTGTTGAGCTGTACTGATTTGTTTCTCCTGAATTAGAATCAAGGCAACTTACCTGACTACTTTTACCACGATTTGGATTATCCTCAACCTCTAACTCCTCTGCTTCTACTTTCTTCTCTTCTACAATTTCCCCTGGTTCTCTTTCTTCCACCTCTTCCTTTTTCTCCTCTACATAATCCAAATCACCATCACGACACTGCACATCTTCATCCTCTAGTTGCGCACCTGGTCTGCCCGAAACTTCTTTCCATTCCTCGGAATCCTCAACACTACTTACAGAAAGCGTCTGCACATCTTCACACACTACATCATCCTCACTCACACACTCCACAACGCTGCCACCCAGTTTCTCCTCAACTTCTACCTCACTTACTTCTACCACACTTGCAGCCTGGACATCCCCTTGTCCATCCGCAACCTCAGAAACACTTGCAGCCTCCCTAACACTTACACTTATACTCCCCTGCGTAGCATGTGCAGACCGCTCTTCTGCCTCTTCCTTCGATTCCTCTTCTTCACCACTCTCAGCAACTACAACTTCCTCAACCTTTCCCAACCTGGAATCCAGCTGTCCAGATCCATGTGCAATGTCTAAATTAAATTCTACTGACGATGGTAAAGCTCCACCATCAAGTGACTTCTCATCTCCCGGCGTAGGCGATGATGATGTTACCGGATCTGGATCCGTCATGAACCGAGATGGAGATACCGGAACAAATTCTGCGGCATCTGGATTCAACCATGACGTCCTCTCAGAGTCCTGTAATTCAGTATCAACAGACGTGTTCTTGTCGTCTTGTATTGATCCACAGAAGTTACTTCGCTTTTCTTCTTTCTCCTCACCTTCTTCATCCACTACTCTATTAGGCACAGGTAATTCCTCTGGAAGCTTCAAAGTTTCTTTTTTCTCCGAATAGGAATAACGCCTTGCTACAGGCTCCCTACTTGCCGATGTTAGTTTACTAATGTAACTTCTTCTTTCCCTGTTAATTTCGTACTTATTTCTTTTCTCTGCTGTAACCTTAGCTACCGTCTTCTCACTTGTCACCCCCTTGTAGCCTCCATTACTTCCGGAATATTCAGTCTTTCTGACAGTCTCTTGTGTTTTTCTCCAACCGCCATGTTTGTCCCTTTTGGCTCTTCCTAACGAACCACTGGAGTATTGGACATCTGTAGCTGCTCTTCCCCGGGACTCGTCCCCTGCTCGGACAGTATTAGAAACCACACACAACCGGTACAGATCCGCGAAACAACGTGGACGGTCCGCGAATATCAAACATGATCTCTCTTGGGAATTCAGTCCTTCCAGAATTGCTTGTATTACTTCCGTCTCGGTCAACCCTAATCTTAATACCCGGGCAGCTTTCCGTATGTCCTGCACGAAGTCCCCCAACGCCTCTCCGTTGGCCTGTAGGCGATAGAATGAATCGAACTTAAGCTGGGAACGTCGTCGATGGGGTATGAAGAAATCCAACACTTCCCCATGAAAAGTGTCGACACTGCCACCCCGACGCAGAGTGTTGGTGACCAACCCTGCCAACGAACCCCGGCAGTACGGGTATATAAGGGACAAGACCTCCCCATCGGACACACCCGGAAAATCTGCCAACTGCAGGACAAGGTCCAAGAAAACCAGCAGCTGGTCCTCATCGAATTCATTCACCACTGAAAGTTTCTGGAGAACACCTGAAAGGGGGTGGGGCAATTTCTGAAAACATACCGCCGCCAGAATTGCACAATTCACAATACACAATCAACAAAACATAACTCCCACAAAACACCTAACACCCTACAAAATTAATGACAATAATAACACAGGAATCAGAAAAAACTCGAGTACTAAACTCTTCCTTCGAGCAGACTGCGGGTCCCCCTACCATTGCGAGGACCCAGCCCACTTACCTGAACTGCTCTCTCAACAACACTACACATTAAGGAACGCGACACACACACTACACACAACACGACAAAATCACCGACCAACGACAAATTCTCAAAAATATTTGTAATGACTTTGGCTCCCGTATCTCGGAGGAGACCGACTGCCGATCGGGCCATACCGCATAAATGAAACACCTCCCCTATTCTGGGCAAGGTAATATGCGAACCATATCTCCACCTAGGCACAGATCTGCGATAATTCGCGTTTCCAAAGGAAGGTCCCCCTTTAAAATTTCACACCACGTGGCAACCTACTGTTCAACTATCCAACAGGCGGGCAAGTACATAGACATATTATACACAAAACCTTAAACCTAACAAAAAATAGTCACCTTTAGATATAGGGCCTTTTAGAGATTCTTCTAAGTTCTATTTGAACCCCAAAATGTTTCCTGAGTTTGCAAGCCCCGTCACACCCAAAGGACCCAAGGGTTGACCCTAATCTCAACCACGCTCTGCTACCAAATGTACAATGTACAATACCTATACATGTTCCACAACACAGGACAATTATAACATATATCTCTTGCCACACCCTTTTCTACCCCATTAGGTACATCACTAACAATTTATGAAAATCCATATTAGGTTTTAATTTAATATGTGTATAACATATTAAATGTGTGTCTGATTATATATATGCAACACAGTAGCCCCCAGGACACACTAAATTCAAAATTTGGCAAAGTGCCTGATACTATTATATAATGCTGCCACACTGGGCACTTAGACTGGGAGAAATAAAATTTAAAATACAGTGAACATCCCAGTGATCATAATTAATTTAAAGAATTTAAGTATTGATAAATTTAGTTAAGTATTGAAAATAGTAACGTGTCATAAAGCTTATAACCCTTTTAACAGTAATTTTGGCCCAAAGGCCGACATGTTCCTAGGCAAGATAGTGCATAACTCAACCTGTCCCAACAGCATGTTTAACTCTGCATGAAAATGCACCTATACAGGATTAAACTGGTGATCCGACTTAACTACCAAAGAAACTTCTATCCCTATATAATCCAAACTGAATTTAAAAATGAGAAATTAATATATAAAATGAAAACTAAATTGAACCAGAGAAATTACAAGTTGATTGAATGAATTAGTAGCACTAATGAAACCCTTATACTGGAAATAAGAAGGAAATTACACGTCTGAATGGTGAGCAGCCACAGATGCATGTCAGCCCCTGGGCTCACAGATTATACAAACAAAATTACAAAATTTACAAAAGATTCCCCCCCAGTCCACGCACTATTCTGTCCCGTTAACCGGGGACCCAATTAAAATGTTTAAAACTTAAAGTCATTGCTGTAGAGTGACTCAATGTCCACTGGCTCTGGTGAGTTACATCACACGGTGTAAAAAATATAATATGCATTGATTTCACCTTATTTTTTCCATGGGTGTGAAGTGCTGATCTTCTGGCCTACATGATGGGGTGTTTGTGGTTAGACTTCGCTATTCTCCTCCGGCAGATGAAGTTGAGAGAGAGAATCTGGATGTTAAAAGTTCAGGTTGGAGCTGGTTCCCCGTCTTCCGCGGAGGACCCTGGTCATACAACATATTATCAGCGAGAGTTCACAAAACAAATTCCCCCAGAAACCTCACACGCACCACAACCCATATATAATATTAACACAGCTTTAGGGCTATTTGAAATGATAGTTTTACACACCTTGCAAAGGTTATATGGCCACCTGGGCCTTATCTTGAAAACATTTAGTTCTGTTAAGTTTCATGTTATAAACTTTACCCCTGTGGGTTAACATAATTCAATTTTGATTATCTAATTATTCGGTTTGTTATACGATTAATAAAATTTACGCATAGTCTGATTTTGTCACGTGGTCTGATAGGTTACTTGATTACAGTCATTTCTATACTTATTAAACAAATACTTTTTGGCATTTACATTCTTCTCAATTCTGGTGTCTTAGTTAAGATTTCTGAAATAGATATAGTGTTACTGTAATTACTAATAAAGGTTGCATCTAACTTACTCAGAATTACGCATTGCACAACTCAACACGTGGTGGCGTAAGGTTATCTGAATTTACTTACTGTGGCCTATTTAAACAATTTTTCATTTGTAAAACTTTAAATTGAAGTATATAAACATATTGCCATAACTTACCGCAGATCTGTAATTGTTTTAGCCTGCCATAGATGAAGAAGATGGTAAACTAAAACTCATTTCTGTCCGGAGGAAGAAATGCCACGAGGCGTTTGGTTAAACACCCAGCCAAAGACAATTCTTTAGAAACGCAGTTCCGCTTTGTGAACTCGCCATCAGTACCGAGCACCAGAGCGCAGCACTTATCGGGCGCACTTAAATTATAACAGCAGCAGATAGTTTATCTCAGCTGCTACCGCTAAATACAGTACAGCATTTAACGTCTATTTTTGACGTTAAATACCGAACACGCGGCGATTCTTTCCTAGACTCGGCACATTACTATTATAATAACTATTTGTTTTTTTCAAATGGTTCCATTACCCCGTAACAATGTTTTACAGGATTACCCCACATTATTATCAAATCATATAACCTGTCTACATCAGTAATTCTGGTCTTGTCACCGTCAGTATTATTATCTGTCGCCCGTAAGCATTTTATCCTCTCCTTATTTTCAGAGTCATCTACTATTAATATCCCACGTCTATGTACAGGTAAGTATTCAATATAATTATCAACGTTATCATCATCTATTGCTGCACCATTCTCACAACGAGGTATGTTTTTTATTTTATTCACTCTCTCAACCCTTATTCTTTCTAATAATTCTTCATAACTTCTACTAACATCACACAACACCACCTTTCTCTCTCTCCACTTGAACAACTCTACTCTCTCACTCTCTCAAAATCACTTTCACTACCCCATTTCACATTTTCTCTCTCTATCCATGCAGAGGGTACTAAATCATAAAAACACCTCCTGGCTCTTCCAGGAACACCACAGAAACTCAATGAATAATTTGAAGACACATCGTCTTCTACTAAGGACACTCGCCCTTCAAAAACAACAGTGAACACCTTGGTTCACAATAAACCCTGGGAAAATTTACCCTTTGCCCCATATCCACAAAATAACTCTTCATATTCTCTCTCTAACTTACAAACACTGATTTCTCCCCCTTCACAACCCCCTACTCCCATTTCTCTCTTACTCTCCCCTACTATTTCTATATTGTCATCACCACTATGAATTTTCACTGTATCACCTTTAAATACCCCGTTTTCAACTATCTTACCACTACTACTTGTTAACTCATTTTTATAACTAACACTTACCTCGTTAATTGTTTCTTCGTTATTTTTTGTCATTTTATTACCATTATTCTCACCTGTATTGACACCATTGTCATCTGTTACTTCGTTATTTCCATTTATACTATCTTTACTTACCTTACTCTCTGTTACCTGATCGTCTTTATTCTCGTTTAATTGGTCTGTCTCTCTACCATTTTCTACCCCCACTATACTCTCATAATTATAATTAACACCATTACAACCACTTACCTGTTTTGATTCACCTTCTGTATCCTCCTTTAATCTACGTCTATCTCCTTCCCACTTCTCATCTCGTGTATTCATAACATCCATTAGTTTTAGTTTATTAAAACCCTTATCCATCAGTTCCTCCCTGTCATCTAATTTTGTGTTTAACTCGTCAAAACCCTTATTCATCAGTTCCTCCCTTTCATCAAATTATTTCTTCATCATTTGCAACAAATTGATCATACCTTCCTTTGATATACCTACATTGGCCTCCTGTACATTAGCCATGTTTAAAAAAGAATTATTTATATTATACCCCTTAACAAACTATAACCCTCCTCATACACACTAGTTACACATATTAACTCACAATACCCGCTACAAAACATCAACACCAATATATTAAAATAAGCAAATAATTCACCAAATACATCACATTACCAAAACATAACCCCATATTTGCGTCTATTTTTACGTACATACAATTTTTTCTTTTTGCCTCAAACAACCACTTTGCTCCCCAAAATAGGCCCACATTTGCATAAATATTATTTATGCAAATGTCCCTGTTCGAGCGCCAATGTAACTTAACTTTTTCATTTATTTATTTTCGTTTGTTTACTAACGAAACTGTTGTGGCCTATGTCTGCTTTCGGACGCCATCTTTAATTATTGCCAAACTTCATAATCAAATACTTACTAGGTGCAGAGTTCGTTTGAGCGTATTTTGGAGAACAGAAATGGTTGATATTCAGGAAATGAATCGTTTTTTGCAAAATAGAATTCACAGTAAAAATCATCAATTTGAATTATACAGATATATCGCAACCCAGCACTTCATAATTATATATTCTGTACATTCACACAGACACGCACACTTTCATGCGGTACATATTTTCATTTTTGAACCCTCATCTTTTCTTTGAATAAATACATTTGTTATTTAATTGGCCAATTTAATTAATAAGTATGTATAATATACAATTTATTTATGTTTTTGAAAATTTTTATTTTTGCTATCACTCTGTTACTTATCTGACATCCTTCCCACGACTCCAACTGTTACACGCACTCCCGATTTCTCCTTACATTTCACGTTTTTTTTTAATTTTTTAACGTCTTTCTTCAAAACAAAATAATGTTTATCTCATTTGTTTAAAATTTTATTAATCCACATTTATGTTATACGTGCGGGCGAGACGAAAAAACTGTACTTAGCCGGCCGGCGAGTGAACGGCCTATGTCCGTCGTTGTTAGATGTTAATTGCATATTAACTTGTTGTTATTAGTGACTTTGGTACATTCAGCGCAGAACGCTGGCGTCGCCCTGCATTCCAAGTAACGTATTCCGGGGTTGGCCTCTGATGTCATATGGCGTGACCTCTGAGTACATAGTTCAAAGTTCGTGGAGTTAAAAATAACTGTCTCCAGCCCTTTGTTTCACTGACCTTGACACTAATTCAGACGTTCCTCCATAACATTTTCACATACAATTTATGAAAATTCCCAAGTAAAATTTTACAATTTCCATTTATTTAGGTTTATAATTCCCCAAAATACCCCCGGGGGGGGGGGTTACCCGTCCCGTTACTTATCCACTTGAACGCACACAGTAATATCGCTTGTAATCGCCCAACTATAACTGAACTGAGCGTCCCTGAGTAATTGTACTTATAGCCCGCTGAAAATCTAGACGATTCCATATACTATGTGTTACCTCTAAACTATGATGTAATTGATTGCGGCCTTGACACAGTGCGAGCGGCCGCGTGAATTCTGGCACCGTCTAGCAAATGCATCGAGAAGCACATACACCACACGCATTACATTCTGGATCCCTCTGGAACATTCGATAAACACGTAGATTGTTCTGTGATGTCGTAACACTATTATAATTGCAGCATGGTGAAATAGCATGGATAGGCCTATTTTTAAGAATATAAAGTCATATACCTGTGATTATTGTTTTTGAAAAAATTCATCCTATTTGTGTTGGCATTTTCTTTTTTATGACTGAATGTCTACAAAGCTTGAACAAATTTCTAGTTCTAGCGTAGGGCTGTTGTCATTGCCTTCTTGCATAAAATATTGCTGAAATCTAGCTGTGAAGTTTTTCATGACCTGCGTTGTTACCTGCTGAATTTCTGATTCATCTTCAGCGTCATCATTTTTGTCCTCTGAATTTAAGGCTACCGTAATACTTTCTAATATGCTATTGCTGCATTCTTTGTTTTTGTTAAAAACGTTCTATATTTTCATCAGTCCAGATAAATTCTTCTTGATTTTTAACTTATTGTAATAAGCAGCTTGCATCTTCATCTATAACTGTTGCCTCTGTCAGCAGAAAACTTGTGTGCTGACCAGTTGAAAAATCACAGTGGACAAAGCAATATTGAATTGTAGCTACACTTACTTTCTGCCAACTGTATTGCTTGAAGTAATACGACTCTAGCACTGAATTCTGTAGCTGTGGAGGGTGAATTTAAAACATTTTCTTCTGTTTTAAAATGAATTAAAATTTTGTTTATACCCATGTCAAGTAGTTAAACCAGGCTTGTGGTATTAGGTGGTAAAAACTTGATAGTTATGTTCTATAACAATCTATACATAGATATTGTAACGTAACGCGGGTATCTCGAAAGTCTATGTTTATTTGTTACTCTTTCCTAATTAAGCCCCACGTTAGTACGTCAATTTGTAACTTAATCGCTTAAAGGTTCTAGTGTACTACAGTTACAGGTATATAGTTAATTCAGCCCCAATGTTGGGTTCGCCATTTTGTAACGTAACCGCTTAAGTAAGTTTCCGCTGAGTCTTTGGATGTGTGTGAAGTCCGTCTTTTGACAGTCTCGGAGCGGTCAGAGTACCTTTTCGCAGTCGTCACTTACGAATTATAATTATTAATGTTTAACTAAATCGGATTGTAAGTTTACCCAAACGAAACAGAAATCGAGCGTGTGTGATTTGGTAGAGATTAAGGAAGTTGTCTAATCTTAGTTGGAAGAGAGAGTAAGAACAATTTGGTAACACCCAGAGTATAAAATTTCTTATTTTTTCAAATATTCGCTGTTCATAAGATCAGCTGATTTTGACATCAACCTCCAAATGTTAGGTTAACCAAACGCCACTGTTCAGTAATACTCCTCGGTGGATAGTCCTCTTCTTGGCTTACTAAAAATCTACAACAACTACCCTCTACAATAAAGAATACACATTTTATTATTTAACATAAAATATTAAGAGTATTTATTTGTATAATATTAATTTTGTAACTTTATTCTTTTTGGTTAAATTCTATTTTATTCAGATCACAACTCCCACTTACCTTTCAACTTGGATCTGGCCGGATCGAGTAGTGGCGGTACACCCATTTCGTTTGACGAACTATGACAGTACATAAAAAGAACTAAGGTTCTGAAAGAAACTAACTCTCAATTTTTTGGAAGAGAAATTATTTTTGTTTAATAATCAAATAGTGCGATTTTATAACTTTGTTTTCCAAATAAATTGTCTTACATGTTTTCAAAGTTTGGGTCACTCTTGTTTATACATCTTATTTAATAGCCTTACATAATATTACTTACGTCTAATAAGATAGCCCAGCTGCTCACACACTCTCACATACAGTAATTTATTAAACCCTGAACATTAAACCCTTTTTAAAATGTTCTAAAAAGCTAACAGAAAAATTAGTTTGATATGCGCGAGGTCCGCCGAGCACGTGCTTTCGTTTCGGTCACATTTTATGTTAGTAGCCACACTTGAATCATCACTGTACTGTACTGCACTGTTGGTAATATCGTTCACTTCCTCGGTCCCGGTCGGTCTTCCTGAATTACTTACATTTTCCGAAAACTTGACCAACCGGGCCCGAAAACAAAATATAAGCGTCTGTAACGGAACTCTGTATCTCGTTGACTATATGGCGTCTCTGACTAATGCCGACGGTCACCTAGAACGTAACAGGTACATGTACCTGTTCCTGGATGGAAACTGGTTCTCTACCGCCACAATGTTTTCGTCGTCGCTCATGCTTTGCTGTTGTGTAACCATTTTATGCGTGGCATAGAGCTGATATATGTGTGTGACCAGAGGACAATATTGGCTTCTGCTCTGCTGATGTCATTTAAGTGGGCCGGACTTACAACAGCATTTCCGGGGGATCTTGAAGAAGACGACAAATATTATTCTCACTAGCCATCTTGGTTTTTTGCTAGAGCGTCCTTTGAACGTGATTGAGCAGTTGCGTATGTGCGCTTCCACACACAGGTACAAAGTTCTCAGAATTTTGTGGAGGTAAATTCTTCAGCCGTGTTATACCACTGATTGCGTTTCGCTTTGTTTCCAACTGTTTCTTAACACTGGTCTGTTATACGGACAAATACGTTGCACAATGACAATCCGCCCAAAAACGAAATAAATAAAAATATCAATATATGCCCCAAACGGTTAAAATAAAACACCCAAAATTTGACCCGCTACAATACCCCCTCGATGAGAATTCTGCTGTCCATGACAGAAGAAATCTCATCGATAAACCCCGAAGAGGACCGGAGAGGAACTGGTGCCAACAACCCCCTTGTTCTTAACCTCATGGGTACACGACCCCCCTGGCTCAGTGACCATGGACTCATCTGAACGAGATCACTGGACTTCTCTATAAGAGATCCCAACACCGAGAAATCGATCAGACTCGCACCACAGCCCACCTTGCCTTCTAACATGCTACCCCCAAAGATCCTCAATCCCTGGCTAAAATCATTCCAGCTCCTCCGCCGATATGGATCCCCTTTTTGCAAGCTGGGCTGCCTTTAGCAAATACTGGGCTCACACACTCTAACATTACATATTACCATAACACATAAGAATAAAACTTTCTTTTAAAATTTATCAAAAATTTAAAAAAAATCAAAATTCAAAATTCAAAAAAAAATAATCTTTTATCAAAAATTCTCTTCCTGTTTTTTCTAACTTTTTGCTTCAATGACTTAACCTAAACATTCCTATTAATACAAATACATCCTTACTCTAGCGTGAGAACAATTTATAGCCTACCAATATAAAGCAATACAACAAAAGGAACATCATTAATACATACACAATAAAATAATCATTACTCAACATATTCACTCGCTGGCAGGCGAAAAATCAAAAATTTTTTTTTTTTTTTTTTTTTTTTTAAATTCAAAATTTTCAAAATTTTAAAATTCAAACAAAATTTAAATTTATTCAGTAAAAGATTTTATTAAATTTATTTATTAAATAACATTTATTAAAATTATTCAAAGATTAGTTTGAATTAATCAAACAAACAAATTAAAATTGAATTCCTACTCTGCAAGCTTAGTAGGTGTATGAACTCATCAGCTGATCATAACTAGGTCAAGTCCAAAACCCTTGACCTACATATGTTATGTATGATTTCTGAAAACACTTTAAACATCGGTAATATCCTAACTTGAAATACAAAACATAATAAAACAAAATATTTAAAACGAACAAATATTAACATAAATAATAAACAGATTGACATTTACATTATTTAAAACAAACAATTCTTGACTTTACATTATTTTCACTTCTATCAAAATCCTGTCACTGGTTGAAAAAACAATTGTACATTCTTTATTATAAATTCCTCTCCTTAGTTAACAGTTAATTCTACCTTACTGGGGGTGATGTAAATTATTTATTCTCATTTATTCTGTATGAGATTTCTATACATACATAAACTTTCTCCCCCTGACTCTAATATTCATCAACTCAATTATCATGACACCCATCTCTATCAAAAATATCTACTAATCAGGACATTCTAATCCACAACTTACCATTTAACTCAAAACGCCGCCTTCTCTACATATATGAAAAAATACTCTCTAACCCTTTGTACATAGGATACGTGTTTCCTTCCCAAAAACTCATTTCCCTTATTTGGCCCCCGGATTTTACCTAAGGCGACCCCAGCCCCACTAAATCTATCCCTATCCCGTCCCAACCCTTGTTGCGGACTCCCCAAATACACTACCCCCTAATACAAACTTGCCATCCCCAAAAATCTCAATCTCATTACCTCACTACAAATACACACAATAACCTCATTAACTATAAACATAAATATAGATCATTCAAAACTCTACATAAATTCCCCACAACTGTGTCAATATCAATATTTCTCAAGATTCTATTACATTACATTAACTCAAAAACAACATTACCTCATATTCATCATTTCAACTTCACTTGGAATTCAACTTGGACAGGTCTGCATGTCCCATAAAACATTTATCACCCATGAATTATCTTTTATTAATTTGCATGAATTATTGTTATTTTATTTCTCATATTCTTTTTGTCTTTACTTCAAAATGTCTGTAGTACACAAAACATTAATTATTTGTAACCTTTACAAACCATATACCCGTGACATGGTATTGTTGATCAGCTGATATCCTAACATAATAAAAACACAATGAAACTATATCTTAAAATTGAACAAGTACATGTAATACATTATCAACACTTACTTCTATTATGTTGATTGCCTGCCAGGCGTCTAATGATTGGCTTAGAAAAAAAATTACGCACATAATGAAAATACATTTTATCAACAACTATATCTAACACACAACAATAAAATGATACCTTTAAAATTATAGTATGAACCTTATTTTACGAGTCTGAGCATATAATTATGTGGACAGAGCACACGCATTTTTGATTGGATTAAACTTTGAATAAGCAAAACTTTTACGTCATAAAATTTTAAATTCGTGACTCCTTTACGTCACCTCCCAGCCACACACTCTATTTCAGATTATGGAGGACTGTTTCGCCCTTTCGCTTCCACAGAGACTGTATATTTTGGAGCAGGGTTTTACCTCTCCGTGTCTCTGCTTCCGCTGTTAAGTTTTAACATTGGTGAACATCATCATGTTCTCGTTAATAATCATGCACCCTTAAACGGATCTACCACCTGGCTCTGCTGTTCCTTCTCGAACAGAGTGGCAGCCGCTGTTCCATAGTTTGGTGATTCCCCTTTTTACTACCCCCCATCAATTTCAAAATACACCTTTACAACGATAACAGCTATGGCCAGTTATGGTCAGCGCGTAATCGTAATGTGCCCCAACCATAGCTGTTAAAGCTAAACCAATTCCACGGTCAGGGTTCGGTGAGGCCGTGACCGCCCGAAAATTTGGGGAATCACAAGTAAAATATCTTTCGTAATATTAAATTTACGAACTTATATTTAAATGACAATATTAATTGAGATGGGGTTTTTAACCCATTCTATATGGAAGCTTAACCATTAGTAACATAAAATAATTAATACAAAATCTACAACCTTCCTCCATAGCAGTTCCACACTACACTGTTATAATACATCACATAACACACTACACAAATAGCAATAAACCTGGATTATTAGCATACATCAAACAAACAATTCTCTTTTAAATAATTTATATAAAAATTTATAAACATTACTATTTAAAAATTTTCATTAACTCTTTTTATTTATCATCATGATGAATTTATCCTGTGTTGTAACTAGATTTTCAAAAATTCTAAATTTATTATTAATACATATTTTTAACCATCATTTTTATTTAGCGCAATTATTTCAAAATATTTCATTACTGAATTAACATATCAGTCACTCCTGTCAACCTTTTTGTTATACATTATTCATATTGTAAAATTTCAATACTTACAGCCCATTTCTCAAAACATATACCACACACCACAATACTCTCACCTCACCACTGAAACATTTCACAACATATTAGTTCACTCAAATAATTCAGCCATCTATTATCAAAATGATTTAAATTCCTTAAAAAGTTAATTATACAATATTGAAATAGTCAAACAAAATATTTAACATGTATTAATTTGTTGAATTAAATTAATTATTAACAATATAGAATTCATTACCAACCAAACAATTACAATTCTCTGATTACTTGTTTTCCAAATTAATCCTATTTGTTTATTTAAATTGCAAATATTTCCACATTATTATCACAACAATCATCTTACATACACACATATAAATTCACTAGATTTTATTTACAACTCTTGTTAATTATTATTCCATTTTTTCCACACTTCTGTCCAAATCTGCCATGTCAAACAACCATAAAACAAAATATTTATACTGTCTTTTATTGTTTTAATAGTTTAACCTCCATCGTTCCAAATCAACCTTGGTTTTATATAACACTGTTGCTTTTTATTTACAAACAAATGGTTACTTTGTGTGTCATAACCAGAACAACCAAATTCACTCATTTTACCAGAATACTCATTAAACCAGTCTACGTTAGGTATTTTTGTTAAGTCTCCGTCATTACATTCATTCACTATCGGTCTAATTATTTTTTCCAAATCATTGTAATCATTATTATTCAAATATATTTCTAAGCCTTCTTTCCATTCATCATACTTTCTATTCAAATTATACAATTCTGTTACATACCATTCTCTATTTACCTCTCTCTCTTCATAACACCACATCACACTCTCACAATTATTCCGGACAGAGGGTACACAATTACTCCACCAAAATAAACACCTCAATTCATCTGCCAATACGGGACTCTTGCCCTTCAACCACAACACTTGTGGACTCAATAAATCATCATAAACATCATAAATAATAAAGGGAAAATTTCCCCTCTGTCCCACTCTACTACAACATTATTTTTTCTCTCTCTCTCTAACTCACTGACACACATGAACATCTCATAATCACTGCATTCTATCAACTCATCAGTACTCTCATTCTTTATTTTTACCGTATCACTTTCTGATACCAATTTCTCAAACACATTATTATTCTCGTTATTATTAACATCATTTTTATTTATTAACTCATTGCCTAACACAACACTGTCATTACAGCTTTCGTTGGTATTATTCTTACTCTGTTCTACTTTATTCGAACTAATTTTTGTCACTTCATTGGCATTTCCAAGACATACACTCTTGTCTTGTATGTTATTTATCAACTCGTCAAATTTTATATTTATATTTTGCTGAAACTGAATATTCTGTTGTTCACATTTTCTTCTCTGTTCATCTAATTTATTGTTGAAATCACTTTTCATTTTATTTAAAATTATTTCGTTACCATCAAAACGTTTATTTATTGCATTGAAATTACTATTCATATTGTTCAAAATTATATCATTATCATTAAAACGACTATTCATTGCATTGAAATTACTATTCATTCTCTCGAATTGACTGAGCATAACACTCATCATATTTGTTTCCTCTGATTGTTTACTTTTATTAATTGAAACGGGGGTCAATTGAATCCCCGAATCAACGTATATTTCGTTTGGTTGTGGTTGAGACGCAATCGGCGTGGAATGAGCTATTACATTACTGCCGGCAGCTGTTTCTGTAACAGTACCCGTCTCCCCCCTCAACATGCCACTTTCATCCAGTGATTGCGACTCAAGGCCACTTTCACTCATTTCTACGTTAGTTATATTGCTTTGTTTAGTATTCTCAGACATTTTTTCTAGTTTATAGCTTAGTTTTACTTAAGTGTTAACTACAATTGGTTACTCTTCCCTTCCAAAACGTTATACTACAGCATATATAAAATAAACCTTACCATAATTACGTACATTTCACGTAACTAAAATTTCGCTTTCACAACCGTACTTCATTCAATGCACTGTCAAAATGTAGGCCGGTGTAATACAACTTTTTTGTTGTATTACATCCTGCAGTCACGGCACCAATTGTAACTTTATTCTTTTTGGTTAAATTCTATTTTATTCAGATCACAACTCCCACTTACCTTTCAACTTGGATCTGGCCGGATCGAGTAGTGGCGGTACACCCATTTCGTTTGACGAACTATGACAGTACATAAAAAGAACTAAGGTTCTGAAAGAAACTAACTCTCAATTTTTTGGAAGAGAAATTATTTTTGTTTAATAATCAAATAGTGCGATTTTATAACTTTGTTTTCCAAATAAATTGTCTTACATGTTTTCAAAGTTTGGGTCACTCTTGTTTATACATCTTATTTAATAGCCTTACATAATATTACTTACGTCTAATAAGATAGCCCAGCTGCTCACACACTCTCACATACAGTAATTTATTAAACCCTGAACATTAAACCCTTTTTAAAATGTTCTAAAAAGCTAACAGAAAAATTAGTTTGATATGCGCGAGGTCCGCCGAGCACGTGCTTTCGTTTCGGTCACATTTTATGTTAGTAGCCACACTTGAATCATCACTGTACTGTACTGCACTGTTGGTAATATCGTTCACTTCCTCGGTCCCGGTCGGTCTTCCTGAATTACTTACATTTTCCGAAAACTTGACCAACCGGGCCCGAAAACAAAATATAAGCGTCTGTAACGGAACTCTGTATCTCGTTGACTATATGGCGTCTCTGACTAATGCCGACGGTCACCTAGAACGTAACAGGTACATGTACCTGTTCCTGGATGGAAACTGGTTCTCTACCGCCACAATGTTTTCGTCGTCGCTCATGCTTTGCTGTTGTGTAACCATTTTATGCGTGGCATAGAGCTGATATATGTGTGTGACCAGAGGACAATATTGGCTTCTGCTCTGCTGATGTCATTTAAGTGGGCCGGACTTACAACAGCATTTCCGGGGGATCTTGAAGAAGACGACAAATATTATTCTCACTAGCCATCTTGGTTTTTTGCTAGAGCGTCCTTTGAACGTGATTGAGCAGTTGCGTATGTGCGCTTCCACACACAGGTACAAAGTTCTCAGAATTTTGTGGAGGTAAATTCTTCAGCCGTGTTATACCACTGATTGCGTTTCGCTTTGTTTCCAACTGTTTCTTAACACTGGTCTGTTATACGGACAATCCGCCCAAAAACGAAATAAATAAAAATATCAATATATGCCCCAAACGGTTAAAATAAAACACCCAAAATTTGACCCGCTACAATTTCCTCTTCTTCCAGTATACAAATATTATAATCGATCTTTTCAGTCAATAATACATTGTATAGATTTAGTTAGGTAAACATTGAATTATCATAAAATCTATTTTTTCAATGATTTTATAAATTTATCTTTAATTAGACATTAATCAACATATAATTCATTTTATTTATTTCCCCAGGGTTAAGGGTAAGTTCTTTGTGTTATGAGATGGTCAGAAATGGATAATTATATACTACGCTTTACAAGATAAAAATAATCAGTTTCGAATTTTTTTGTTTATTTTCGTAGTACGTAGTTCCGGATTTGTCCGCAAGAGTGCAGATTATTTCTTTATTAGACACATGAAATCATTTAAGAAATTTCTGAACTGCACCACGATTTGATATGAGGTTTTCTTGGTTAATTATTAAAAGAAAAGTTTATATTACCTCTTTCCTCGAAGTTCTTACTTGCATGGAGCTGTTTCTAGTGTGTTAGTTCTAGTTGTTTTGTAATTTCATTGAATGTCTTTTAGATACAATCTCGCTAAAACTCGAAGTGCGGTTCGGCTAGGCCAGATCTTGGAATGGTTTCTTTCGCTTTGTTATTGGGTAAAGCAAGTTATATTTGATATCTGAAGGAGTTTGAACATAAGGTGGATACTGTGAGTTAATGTTGTTCCAATTTTGTACCGTTTCCGAACGTTTTAAAATGTTTTTTAATACAATTTTGGTGTCATCACTTTTCTCAACCGAACGGTTTCCAATATTTTAAACAATTCAACAATATGTTGTTATACTGTTACTCTTAGTAACCCATAATTTCTATATCATTTTTTATTGGTGCTTCTATTTACTTTTGAGTATATAGGCTGTTATAAATTTATTTCTTATTTATAGAAAAATAATTCTTTTTAACTTTGGTTTATTTTCCAATTTGATTTATATAAAGGTTTTTCGTTTATTTTCTTATAACTTTAGATATAAGTCATTAATATTATTATTAACTTTAATTGAATTTATATATTATTTATTAATTTCTTATAGTATCCTTACACTGCACTATTTTCTTCTGCCATTTTCCTCATACAGTATTATTTTATTTTTTATTATCATCCTATATTTAACTCTTTTATTTTTAAAACCCTGGGTTATCTTATATTCAAACATAATTATTTTATTAAATATAAAATTAAACGTAGGTACTAAATTTTAGTTGCCTACACAATACAAATCGTACAATAATTAAACAAAATACATAACTGGTTAGTAGCATCACAGTCTACTATTATAATCAATAATTCCTACATCTACAGCACAAGTCTGTTAGATGCTCCCTTCACAGTCACTTATTTACACACTGGGTACACTATAACTCACTTGTTACACTGTATATCACTTAAATATAGTTTATAATGTTTGGTGATATAAAGTAATTTAGAGCCAGTTATATTTTACCCATTTCTGACCTTTATGGTAGTATAATTAAGTTATCATTTTTTGGGACTGGGTTATGTAACGTTACAATATGCAGCACATGCAGATGTCTAAAATTAGAAGCATTTTTCTTAACTTTTTTTGTAACTCCTCATCCCAATTTACAAGCCATTCCTGAAAATTATGCACGTCATCCAAACATTTTTGTTAAAATAATAATGAACCAGTAAACTGTCCATTCAAAGCCATTTAAAACAATGAGGCTTAATAGGATGAATTTAAGAATAATAGAACGACTTGCCTATCACCAGTAACTTGTGTTTCTCACTACTGGACATATTCGTATAACAGAGTACAGTGGTGACATAGTCCGTCGATTTTTTGAGACTGATAATTGTATATGTTTATAATACAGAGAACCCATCTGGTGTGGCCTGATTAAAAAAACAGTTTTGTTAGCATTATAAATATCATCCACCGAAAAGTTTTGTAGCATTTTGGGTAGTGTGTTGTTCTTCCAGTATTCACCACTTCCGACATCAGTGCTAGCTTTTTCCCCATGGGCTTTCTTAAATTGAATTGGTTCCTACTTTTGCAGTTGGATAACCAACCATCTGTGGATTTAAAACCATCATGATTTAATTTATTAGCAAATTGTTCTGCTTTAATTTTAATTATTGGACCGCTAGCAGAGAAACCTCAAGCAGTGACAGTGGAGAATCATTCAATTAAAGGATCTGCAACAAGAGGATCATTTCCGTCACATTTCCGCTTTTGAGAAGCCCCTTGAAATCATCCGTCCTTTAATAGCCACTCTTGTAATTTTTCTTCCTGTATCAAGACACGGCAAATTGAAGTTTTTGGTACTCCAGTTGGTTTCACAAGTTTTCGTTAACTAGTGTTAGGCAGATAAGTTTTGATCATGTCAAGTAACTTGATTCTTTCATCCAAAGTCAAGACATTCCACGGTATTCTGAAGGGGTTCAGTATTTAAAATTATGTAGTAATTGACTTTACGAGGGGGATTCGCTACTGAAAGTAGTGATTTTTTAAAATATTGGTAATATGAATGGGTTTTTCGGTTTGTATGATTAATTGGTACATCAAAAAAATTTAAAAAATATGAAACTGAAAAATTATTAATTACTCCCCCACTGAGAATTAATTTTCTACTGATTTTTAGAAAATTGCAGACCCATTTTCAAATAGATGTATCTCTGGAAATACTTGTCATATCTGCTTTATCTTGATGTCATTTTAAAGGGAGACTTGTCTACTACAAATTCTGGTAGAATTATTATTTTAAATCAAGTTTTCATATTCATTTTTAAACATTAAAAAATTAAATTATTTTTTTAAAAAAAGGTTTTAAAAAAAAAAAAATTAATTTCTTTACCAATTCACCTATCTGAGTAATTCTACCTGAATATTTAGCTAATGATCTATAGAATAAGTAGTAAAAATTGGAATTCTGTACTCTTTATAGTTCCTGAGTTATATCAATTTTTGTGTTGAAAAACGTGAAAATTGCAACTTTCGGTAAACACGTTTTACATTTACCACGTCATGGTACCTGCAGGAAAATAAGAATACCCAGTCTTATATAATTCTGATGTTTAATTATTGTTAAAATAATACATTTATTTGATAAATCAAAAGATTTTAGTAAGAAGTTTACTTATTTTATTACAATTATTTCAGTAAAAAAATTGAAAACTTTAGACTTTTACAGGTCTGCAGTCAAGAAAGTTCATGGTGCCTTCTTCCTTGTAACAACAATTTCAAAATTCTCCTGCACCATATGCCAGTCCTTTTTCTTTCTTCTTTTCTTCTTCAAGTAGCTGGGCTTGTTTTTGTTTTCTTTTATACTCATTGTACTTTATGTGTTTGCGGGTCTTGGAAAGCTTGAGTCTTTTAGGATCGAAGCTCTTCGCAATTTTAGCAGTTGCTGTCCCTGGGCTGGAACCAACTATTCTCTGTAGGTCTGATACACTTTGAAAACAACCAGTATTGTACTGGGATATTGCTTCACATACTCCTATCTCCAGTGTTGTCCTCGAAGCGAATGTTGTTTTTGGGCATTTAGTCCAAATCATGCCATGTAAGGCCTCATTTGCGTTTTGTGTTTTTCCTGTCACACACTTACTCAGTAAAGCAACAGAGCCTAGCCTTTGATAGAGAGGTAAAATTTTACCCAAAACTGTTTGGTTTAGTGGTGTTTTTATCATTTTTCCATGTGATTCAGGGGTTTTTTTCTTTGCTAATGCTCTGTTGTAAAAACACCAAGAATCTTCTCCCGTAGGGCATTTGGTGTGATTAGGTTTAGTGTCAGTTGATGAACAGTGAGACAGTGTGGCAAACACAGAATTTTTCATTTTTTCTACATCACCAAGGTTGCTTTGGATCGCATTTCTGTAATATTTAGTCAATTTATCAATAGTAGAGGCTTTCAAACTACCAAACTTTTTTCCTCCAAGAGGGTTACCTGTCCCAGTGTTATCGGCAACAATTTTCCTTAGGCCTGTACCAAGACGTTTCTCCACATGGTTTACACATTCTACCTTTTCAATCTCATAGTCAGGGTATGGGTTCAGTCCAGTTAGATGAGAAAATGTTTTTGAATCGCCATCTGACACTAATGTTGTATACCTAAACCCCTGTTTTTCTGATCGTAGCCAAATGTTGCCTCCATCTCCATAGCCGGCGATGATCCATCAAAGTTTTTTTGGCAGTTTGTTTCATGTTGTGTAAACCATTCTTCAAATTCTACAGAGTTCTGTCCAAATTTCATTTTCTTCACTTCACACAGTCTGCAATATTTGGACAGGACCTCAGAGTCAATCACAAGCCCGGTAACTATGTTAAAGTACACATTTATGTGTATTAATTAAACAATTATTAATACTGAATATATGGTACTTCATATCTGTGTAATTTACATAATAAATCTCATCACCGGAATAACACGTGTTTTGCTCATTTACATGCATTAGGCTTTGGGTCCAGAATTGCGTTAAGCAGACAGCGGCAGAAGTCGTTGGGTATAGAAATAACGTGACACATTAAATAACGGTAACGAATTTTGGTTTTATTTTCAGTAGATACTTGGTAAATTAATATAAGCATAACAATGGTTCATGATTCAAATTTCCAAAATGGCGGCTAGACTATTCCGCCCTTGACTTTACTCAAGGTTAATTGTGTACACTTTATGATGTTATATAACTGACTTCTTTTATGTATGTAATTCTCATCATTAAACAGAATTATAGTTTCGATTTCTTTAATACTTTACTCTTAATACTGACTAAACATGATCACAAACCAACGCCTCATTTTAATATTGGGTTGATCAACACCGGTCACACTCTCGCTTCCACTCTCTCACTCTCTCACCTGAATTTAGACAAATTTTATAGAAATTGAGCTCATCTTTTTCTACTTTTTGAAATTTAGTAATGCAATGCAGGGCTTTCCTGAATAGATGTGGCGTAGTTCCTTCCTTAGCGGCTCCATGCGGTGGGCAGGTGTTTGTCCAGTTTGCTGTTGTCCATTTTCACTGACTCTACTTTGAATACATTTTTTATAAAGTTCACTGATGCAATAACTGTTAGTGTTTACTGTGATATTATGTAGAACATTTTAGCAGTAAAATGTTACATTTTGCTGGCAGAAAACTGCCCACTACTGTTAGAGCGTGTATGCTCCCTGATTTACTTTTGACGACTGAGGCAGACGTTGTATAGCTAACTTTCGTCTGTCCTTTGCACGGAATTTACCTGTTGGTTATAATTACTGGTTAACACTGTTACTTGTGATTACATTTTGTTAATTCAAATAAAACACTAGCCAACTATTTTAGGCCAGCACAATTTTTACGTGTTACTGCCATAGTGATGTTCTGGCGACTGGGGCGGAAGCAGACACAATTATTATGTAAGTGGTCGTGCATCTGACGTCATTGTCTATTGTTTTCTAACCACTGCTTTGGTTAATACGTAATGGTTTTATATCGTCATTGTGTTTTTGATGACGATTTGTTACAATGGACCAATAGAAAGTCAGTATTGTCAATTTTTAGCGCCTAACACCGCCATTTTCGTTGTTTCACTTCACTCGTACGCCGCTGACCTTGGATCGGCTCCCCTCTGGTGAATTCGCGTATTACTGGGACTTGTGTCAAAACTAACTTGCCCTGGTTAGACTTCATGATTACAATAAAATTTACAATAAAACTATCCCTACATACCATTATTCCGATACAGACAATTTGGTACTGTTACAAAACCCCCTCAATGAAAGGTTTTATGTCGAGACACAAAAACTTTCATTGACTCATTCACACTTTTCTAAAAGGATCAGTTCAGATATGTGCCACAACCCCCTGTAGTGTTAATAAAAAGAAAATCTCAATCACTTACCCTTGGTTCCATAGTGTCGATCGTACCCGTCTGACCTTATTGGACTTCTCCTGAGAGATCCCTACACCATAAGGCCATGAGGCACTGTACGCTCCTGTTCTGACACGCCGGCCAGCGCAGGACCGCGGTCACAACACCATAACACTCTGAAACATTCAAGACAAAATTTTAAAATAGTGGCCTTATTCATTTACATATCCGCAACTGATATGTTTCCTCTTAGATGCATTGGTTTGTGATTTGAGGCGTTGGTTTCATTTATTTATAAAATACCAAACAACACAATAAAATAGGATAGATAAGCCTTCTACTTGACAACACTCCTACATATTTGTACCAATTGTTTTGACTCCCATCAGTATTAACTTGCCTCCTTCATCATAAAATTATACTCTTATACTAAACACAACATAAATTTTTTGATCCTCAAACAACAACTACTATTTTTATTCATTTATTTCAACTACTATCAGTATATTTCTCTAGCATGGCAGCACTTTTAACTATCTAAATTTCTTTATTCGTTTCTTTACTTTAATTTTACTCCTTTTAACAGAATCATTTTTTCCCAGAGACTTGTTACTCTAACACAAATTTAATATTATCATGGTCACTACCCTTACAGTAGCCTCCTAACCACACACTATCATCAACATAATAAAACATGGTACATCATAAGCATTAAACACTAACATTGAACAATTCACATTACTTAATTCATATTTACATAACTTGTAGCAGAACTTTATAACATCATTACTTCAACTCTCTATTAACTTTTATCTTTTAACTTTTATTCATTTAGATTCTATGCAAAATTCTCAAATTTGTCATTTACCTTTCCATTTACCTTACCTTTCAGTTACATCACCTTTCTACTATGAATTTTCCTTTCTAACCTTTTTATCCTTATTTAGTTTGGGTGACTCTCAATTATTCACTATTTTCTCTATCTTATTTTGGCATTTGTCAATCTAACCTTACTGCCCCTCTTTTTAACTAACAACCGCTTCTAACCATTTACATATAATATGACACCAATATCTCTATAATAACCCCCTTCACAAATCCCATTTAAAACCTCTGGCACCGCTCATTTTTGTACTAGTATGTGTGTATTCCCTCTAACCAACTCATTCCCTTATCGGTTTCTGACCCTTTCAGATAACCCTTTCCGGCACACAACGATCCACTCCCGTCTCAACATCTCTCGTTGGACTCCTACACCAATACCCTTATTACAAAATATCACCAACAACAACAAATATAATTACCATCCACATTACTCAACTCTACATATAATCGCTAACCACTGTGTCCCTAAAATATCTAACACCTCTTTATATATTATCAGCATCTCAGCACTTTATTTTCCCTAACTCCCATTAACTCTATTTACCTAACTCCAATGTCCTTATTTATCACTATCCCCAAACTCTTTATAACATTTCAACATTAATATACCATTAGAAATTCATCACTTATCTGCTAACAACACCTTTCATATCCAAATACATAATCATCTACTAACCATTAGAATCTGAATTCTCATAATATCCTTTAAAATCATTATTAACTTCCTTCAATTATTTAAAATCGTACAATACATGTTTACATAAAAATTACATAAAATACACAACAGCAAAAATACACAAATACAGACATCAATACACAAAAATATACAATTCACATAATCATGAAATCATTTGCCATAATCAGTCCTAATCAGTCCATTTTTAAAAACACTGTCCACACACTTAAATGTTCATAACACAATAGAAGGTCTACCCTCCATCGTTAAACAATAGTCTTATCTTTGGTCTGTACAATTTATTTTTTATTAAATACGTTATATTAACATCATTAATATAATACACATTTAAATTCTTATATTTTATAAAACCATCATAATTAATAGGGTTATTCCCTATCAATTCAACATACAACTTGTCACGATTGGTTATTGTCCTGTCACCTCCAGTATAATCAGTCACCACTGGGTACGTTATAAAGTCATTATTTTCATTATCATCTTCTCCTACTGCTATATCAGCTTCATTATAAGGTAAGTATTTCATATAGTTTGTTTTCTTCCATCCTACTCTCTCTATCAACTCTTTATAACCTCTATCTAACTTAAATACTTGCATCTCACCATCTACACACAACTCTTTCTCTAAATATCTCTCACTCCATTCAGAGGGTACTACTACATTAAAACCCCTCCTGATTTCTACAGGAACAATACAACAATTCAAAAAACAATTATCGGTAGACCATTTATCTACCCAATACACTCGTGAAGCCTTTTCTTCACCCCCGACTACATTACTGGAAAAATTTACCCCCTGCAACCCCTTTATCTGTAACTTTTCTCTATACTTTCTAATTCATCAACACTTTTTATCACTTCATTATCAAATTCTACCCCCATTATACTTTTATCACCACTCTCAATACTCACACAATTATTTTCTAATACCATATTTTTAATTCTATTATCATAATTCTCACCACTACTTACCTTGTCTTTATTTTCATTCAATTTATTTGATTCTCTACTCTTATTTTCTAACTGTATTTTGTCTAACTTTGTGCCTATTTCAATTAATCTTTTGTCCAAATTACAACTCTGTTTTTTAATTTCTTTTTTGATATCACTCAATTGTATATCAAATTGGTTTAATTTGATGCTCTGCTCATTAAAAAGCAGTTTCATCATTCTTATTATGTCATTCTCTTCCATTCTTTTTGTTGGGTCTGATGTTGAATAAATACTATCACCCATCATTTCTGATTCTGTTTTACTCGTCTCATTACTATTTGCCATTTCTTTTCTTTTTATTATTAATATATTAACAATAATAACTTTATTTTAGTTGTTGTGTTGTACTCTATTCGTACCATGCATAACCTATACAGGTAATCTCTATTTTTCCGTATGTTTCATTACCCATCTAACCTCTGCTTGTCTGCTTATTTATATATTTTTATTTATATATAAAGTCCAAGTTCGGGCTGCCATCTGTTAAAGTACATATAACTGTGTATTTTTTTAACAATTATTAATACTGAATATATGGTACTTCATATCTGTGTAATTTACATAATAAATCTCATCACCGGAATAACACGTGTTTTGCTCATTTACATGCATTAGGCTTTGGGTCCAGAATTGCGTTAAGCAGACAGCGGCAGAAGTCGTTGGGTATAGAAATAACGTGACACATTAAATAACGGTAACGAATTTTGGTTTTATTTTCAGTAGATACTTACTTGGTAAATTAATATAAGCATAACAATGGTTCATGATTCAAATTTCCAAAATGGCGGCTAGACTATTCCGCCCTTGGCTTTACTCAAGGTTAATTGTGTACACTTTATGATGTTATATAACTGACTTCTTTTATGTATGTAATTCTCATCATTAAACAGAATTATAGTTTCGATTTCTTTAATACTTTACTCTTAATACTGACTAAACATGATCACAAACCAACGCCTCATTTTAATATTGGGTTGATCAACACCGGTCACACTCTCGCTTCCACTCTCTCACTCTCTCACCTGAATTTAGACAAATTTTATAGAAATTGAGCTCATCTTTTTCTACTTTTTGAAATTTAGTAATGCAATGCAGGGCTTTCCTGAATAGATGTGGCGTAGTTCCTTCCTTAGCGGCTCCATGCGGTGGGCAGGTGTTTGTCCAGTTTGCTGTTGTCCATTTTCACTGACTCTACTTTGAATACATTTTTTATAAAGTTCACTGATGCTATAACTGTTAGTGTTTACTGTGATATTATGTAGAACATTTTAGCAGTAAAATGTTACATTTTGCTGGCAGAAAACTGCCCACTACTGTTAGAGCGTGTATGCTCCCTGATTTACTTTTGACGACTGAGGCAGACGTTGTATAGCTAACTTTCGTCTGTCCTTTGCACGGAATTTACCTGTTGGTTATAATTACTGGTTAACACTGTTACTTGTGATTACATTTTGTTAATTCAAATAAAACACTAGCCAACTATTTTAGGCCAGCACAATTTTTACGTGTTACTGCCATAGTGATGTTCTGGCGACTGGGGCGGAAGCAGACACAATTATTATGTAAGTGGTCGTGCATCTGACGTCATTGTCTATTGTTTTCTAACCACTGCTTTGGTTAATACGTAATGGTTTTATATCGTCATTGTGTTTTTGATGACGATTTGTTACAATGGACCAATAGAAAGTCAGTATTGTCAATTTTTAGCGCCTAACACCGCCATTTTCGTTGTTTCACTTCACTCGTACGCCGCTGACCTTGGATCGGCTCCCCTCTGGTGAATTCGCGTATTACTGGGACTTGTGTCAAAACTAACTTGCCCTGGTTAGACTTCATGAATACAATAAAATTTACAATAAAACTATCCCTACATACCATTATTCCGATACAGACAATTTGGTACTGTTACAACTACTTCAACACAACAACCTACTCCGTTTTTGGATGTAAACCCTCTCTTCTGCCAACTTCCATCATAACTCACTGATATATTTATGGGGCCAGGTTCATCTAGAGGAGTGTGGTTTATGTCACAGTATGCTTTCCGTACTTCAGTTCTTGATTTTTCCAGGGATTCTTTTGTAAATTCTGAATACAAGCTATGTATCGTTTTTAGGTGTCCATTGTAAGCTTTTGACGTCATTGGTTTCATGTTCATGCTCATACTAAAGGATTCCATTCCCCTTGGCCTTTTCCAATTGATGAAAATCCTTAAACCATCCTTCTGTTCACATCAAATGAGGGTCTAGTTGAGTTTCCATGCGATTTGCCTAATTGTCCAGAAGTGTTAAATATTTCCACAACACCACAATTGCTGCATTCTATTTTTAAAAAGTGCGCGTACCCTTTAGGTTCTAACTGGCTCACTCTGAGGGCAAAATTGAAGCAGGAAATACAGGGAAATTGAGCCAAAAAAGAAATAAGCCTGTTTGGGTCAACAAAAATGTAGTTAGGCGCATTTTGGTCTATCGCAACATTAGGCTTATAACTGTCATAAAGAGAGAAACCTGTAGGTCGTTCATGTTTTTCAGTAATATTATTACTGGACAAATCATCATGTACATTATCTGTAATGTCAGGATTTCCCACAGAATTATTTTGGTCCAATGATGTAACCTCACTTTCTGCATGTCGATCATAGTCAATTCAACAATATCCAGCGGTTGTACACAATACCTTTTTGCAATGTTTTTCCTGTTTGTAAGCAAGACATTTTTCTTGCTTTTCTTCACTCTTACCATCGTAAACACTTATAAATAACTATTAGAACACTAATTGTATCATGAAACACAACCACGAAGAAATCAGCAAAACATAACCTAAGTGTAAACAAAACCAAGTCAGCTGTTTTGAACAAATCAGCTGGTCTGATTCTAAACCTTTGGTTTTATTTTATATAATGTAAAATACATTATACAATTACTGTACATTAGTTTGGAAAGTCTAATAAGCTTTTTATGGGGAGAATATCAAAGTAAAGAGTCAAGTCGCTCCTTATCGCTCACGGCGCTTCACTGCAATACATATAAAAATGTTATTTTTCGGCCCCCAAAAAATGCCACAAAACATCTTATATCAATGTTTTTTAGCACCCTATAGTATAAGGATTAAAAATATGAAATAAAAAAAAATTATGAATGTTGGCAATTTTTGGCCATTTTCAGTAGCGAATCCCCTTGTTAACCAAGGATATCGTTTAGTGTACTTGGCAGAGAATAATAAGCAAATACAATTAAACAAAATACATATTTATAAAGTTAAAATATAATATTATTTTATTTTTCTTTATACTGACATTTTCTCTAAATGAAAACATCTATTCTGCCATGAGGCGCAATTGATAAAAACAAGTTACAAGTAATTATTCCCATCAACACATTACTCTCTCGTTAAAAATAGATTATACTAAATCATCCGTTTAAACTATATATGTATTCATTTTTGGTACAGTCTCCAAGTTGCATAATTTAATAATTTTATAGATTGGTAATTACCTTTATCTAATTCCTTCCTTGCAACTTAATTATTTGCGTAACAACGCGTTTCAGGAACACAGTCCCATCATCAAGTTATAAAATTTAATCATGCACTAGTCACTCGTCGTTAAGTTTTAAAATATAAAACCACTGGACAACACTCATATTCCCGCAAACACATAGCTATGTGTATTCACTCACGTGTGCATCGTCATAAAGTTAAAAGTCGACTGATTTGTTATTACAAACTTACACAGGCAGTCGTCTGCTTTCTTCCTGTTGTGTGCGTATTACTGTGTCAAAGAAGACAGTGGATTTAAATGACAACATATCATTCAATAACTCATCACGCTGGAATTTACTTGCTTCCATATTTCTTGCTTCAGTATAAAATTGCCTCTTTCGACATAGTAAACTTATAGACAAATGTGCCAGTCACAGAAACTATTGAAATTCTAAAAGAAAATTTAATAAGAAAAGCCACAATGAACATTCAAGAAATAAATGAACTCATTATATTGGTTCAAAAAATTCTACAACAGAACTATTTCAACTTCAGTGGTCAGTTTTATTCACAAGGTGAGGGGCTCCCTATGGGTTCTCCCCTAAGTGGTATATTAGCAGAAGTGTATCTCAACCATTTTGAAAGTAAATATCTATTATCGAATAACAATATACATCATAAGAATATTATAGCCTACCATCGATATGTTGATGACACATTTTGTGTTTTTAACGGTTCATTAAGACAACTTGAAAACATGAATAAATACATGAACAATATAAACACCCAAATCAAATTTACTCTAGTAACTGAAGATAATAATTGTTTGAATTTCTTAGATTTAACTTTAATTAAACAGAAAGATTGCTTTAAATTTAAGATGTATAGAAAGCCTACAACAACCAATATTACCATACATGCAGACTCATACCATCCATGGTCACAAAAAATTGCTGCTTATAACGCGTTTGTCCACAGACTCCTTAATGCACCCCTAGAGAAGGAGGATTTTATCAAAGAAATTGACGCCATAAAAATCATAGCAATCGCCAACGGATATAGCAGCACGATTGTCGACAAGTTAATCAATAAACACAGACGCGAAAAGAATCTGGGAACAAACAAACCGAGACATGACAATAAATTTATATCCGTTGAGTACACTAACTTGATACCACAAATCATTAAAAATCAATTAAAAAAATAACGTTACAGCAATTTTTAAAACAAACAATAATATTCAAAACGTATTACACGCAAAAAGAAACAAAAATCCTGAATCATGTTCCGGCATATATAAAATAGTATGTGATGACTGCGATAAATTCTATATTGGACAAACAGGAAGAGGTTTTAAAGATAGATATTGTAACATTACATAACCCAGTCCCAAAAATGATAACTTAATCACCCCACTATAAAGGTCAGAAATGGGTATAATACGAGGGGGTACCCAAAAATAACAGGAATTTTTTTTTTAAAGCTATGTATTTAAATTTTTTTACAAAACAACCTTATCACCTTCAAAGTACTCTCCATTACACTTAATACATTTGTCCAAGCTGCGATCCCATTCCTGGAAACATTTTTCAAACTCGTCTGTTGTGATGGCCGACAGCTCCTGCCTCGTTTTTCTCTTTACCGCTTCCACGTCGTCAAAACGTTGTCCTTTCATGTCCCTCTTCATTCGCGGAAACAAGAAGAAATCGCACGGAGCGATGTCAGGTGAGTAAGGGGCGTGGGGCAAGGGAGTCATGTTGTTTTTTGCTAAAAACTGGCGCACTGAAATGGCTGCGTGAGCAGGTGCATTGTCATGGTGGAAAAACCAGTCCCTCGTCTGCCACAAACCGGGCCTTTTTTTCTCGCACATTGTTACGCAATCTTTTTAAAACCTCCAAATAGAAAGCCTGATTAACAGTCTGACCTGGTGGGACGAATTCAGAATGCACTACCCCTGTCACATCGAAAAAACAAATGAGCATCGTCTTGATATTTGATTTCACTTAACGATCTTTTTTTGGGCGAGGCGACAATGAAGTTTTCCACTGGCTTCACTTTTGTTTAGTTTTGGGGTTGTAACCATAGCACCATGACTCGTCACCAGTAATGACCTTGGATAAAAAATCTGGGTCGGTTCGGAGCTGGTCTTTCAATGCACGGCATGTTTCAACTCGATTCTCTTTTTGCTGTTCAGTCAGGACCCTAGGCACAAATTTTGCAGTGACCCTTCTCATCCCCAAATCTTCTGACAAAATTCTCTGAACCGAGTTCCAAGTTATTCCAGATAACTTACTAATCTCTTCAATGGTCCATCGTCGGTCTTCAAACACAATTGCATGAACTTTTTCAACATTTTCCTCAATTCTGGAAGTTGACGGACGTCCAGAACGAGGTTTGTCATCAATTGACATTTCACCTTCTTTGAATCGAGAAAACCATTGGTACACTTGAGTTTTTCCCATAGCACTATCCTTGTAAGCTGTTTTCAACATCACAACAGTTTCTGCGGCGTTTTTCCCAAGCAGGAAGCAAAATTTCACAGCAGCGCGCTGTTCACTTAAATCCGCCATGACAAAAAAAGAGGAGCAAGTGAAACTGCTTTTACAAAACGAATTACTGTGGCCGGACACAACCTTCCCAGGTGACAACAATGACGGCACTGAACTCGGAACGAGTTGTGCTACGCTCGCCTAGCGGGAGATATGCGTACTACATAAGCTCCGCCAATCGCAGCGCTATTCCGGTTATTTTTGGGTACCCCCTCGTATACCAAGCTCTAAATTACTTTATATCACAAAACATTATAAACTATACTTAATTGATATAAAGTGTACAAAGTGAGTTATAGTGTACCCAGTGAGAAAATAAGTGATTTTAAAAGGAGCATCTCACAGACTTATGCTGTAGATGTAGAAACAATTGATTATAATAGTAGACTATATGCTACTGACCAATTATGTGTTTTGTTTGAATATTGTAGAATTTGTGTTGTGTAGGCCACAAAGATTTTGTACCTAGGTCTAATTTTATATTTAATAGAATAATTATGTTTAAATATAAGATAACCCAGGGTTAAAAAATAAAATGGTTAAATATAAAATAATACTGTATGAGTAAAATGGCTGAAGAAAATAGTTCAGTGTAGGGAGACTATAAGAAATTAATAAATAATATATAAATACAATTAAATGAAATAAAAATATTAAAGACCTATATCTAAGGTTGAGAGAAAATAAAAGGAAAAACCTTATATAAATCAAATTGGATAATAAACCAAAGTTAAAAAGGATTATTTTTCTATAAATAAGAAATAAATTTATAATAATTAAAAACAGCCTATATACTCAAAAGTATATAGATACACCAATAAAAAATGATATAAAAATTATTGGTTACTAAGAGTAACCATATAACAAGATATGAATTAATTGTTAAAACGATTGAAAACCGTTCGTTTGAAAAAAAGTGGAATGCCATCAAAAATTTAATAAAACCCTATAAAACTTTCGGAAACAGTGCCAAATTGAATAAAAATTAAATAGTAGTTTCCACCTTATGTTAGAACTCCTTCAGATATCAACTTCAACGTCCTTTACTCGATGAAAAATTGAAATAACCAATTACCAGATCAGGCCTAGTTGAACAACACTTCGAGATTTTGGTGAGATTGTATCTTATGGACATTCAACGGAGTTACAAAACAACTATAACTCCAACACTAGAAACAGCACCATCCAAGTAAACACTTCGAGAAAAGAGGTAAAATAAACTTTATTAATAATTGTTAACCAAGAAATCCTCATGTCGAATCTTTGTGCAGTTCCAATATTTCATAAATGATTTCATGTGTATAATAAAGACATAATCTGTACTCTAGCGGACAAATCCGGAACTACATACTACGAAAAAAACAAAAATTTGAAATTTATTATTTTTCTCTTGTAAAGCGTAGTATATAATTATTCATTTCTGACCGTCTCATAACACAAAGAACCTACCCTTAACCCTGGGGAAATTAATAAATGAATTCTTTATTGTTTAATGTTTAATCAAGGATAAAAAAATAATTTGTTATAATTCCAATGTTTACCTAATTAAATCGATCAAATGTGTTGTTGACAGAAAAAATCGATTATAATTTTTGTACTGGTATAAGAGAAAAATCAGTGTATTACATAAATAAATACTCTGAATATTTTATTATAAATAATAAAACGTGTATTCTTTCTTGTAGAGGGTAGTTGTTACAGATTTTCAGGAAGCCAAGAAGAAGACGAACCGCCGGGGAGTATCACCGAACATTGGTGTTTGTTTAACCTAACATTTTGAGGCCGATGTCAAAATCAGCTGGTCTTATGAACAGCGAATATTTAAAAATAAGTAATTGTATACTCCGGGTGTAATATCTTTGGTCCTCCTCTCTCTACTAACTACGATTAAATAACTTCATTAATGTCTCCCAAATCACACACACTCGGTTTTAGTTTTCTTGGTAAAAATCAAATTCAACTGCTTTGAACATTAGCAAATATAAACAGTAAATATAATCATAAGAAACGATACTCGTGGACGGGTAAGACGAGAGACGTTACAAATGGCGCTCAACGTAAAAGGGCTGTAATTAGAAAAGAATTTTGAGATATTTAACAAATAATATAACAAAAAACCTAATTATCGTCGGCAGTTATGAGAAAACAAGGAATGCATAATACCAGAGGCAGATCGAAGAAGAAAAGGAGAAGGAAGAAGATGGACAGGAACAAGAGATAGAAATAGTCACGGACAGTGAAATGGAACAACCAATGGGTGATAAAAAAGAAACCGAAGTAGTCACAAACACGGAAAAAGAAAGAGTTGAAGAAGATGCCCAAGGGGACCAACCAGATAAAGCGGTAGCCAGAGAAGATCCAAATTGGCAATACATGATGAAATTTATGGCAGAACAATTTAGGAAACAGGAGGATAACTCAAAGCAAGCCAAGGAGGAAACTAATGAGAGTTTAAGACAAATTAAAGAGGATAATAGACAAACTAATGGAAAAATAGACAGTATTAACGAAAACTCAAGGAAACAAAATGAAACCTTGAGCGAGAAATTTAATAAAATGGATGAAAACTTTAGGAAACAGGAGGAGAACTCAAGGAAGCAAACTGAAACCTTGAGGGACAGTTTAAAACAAATTGAGAAAATAAACGAAGAAAATTTAAAACAATTTGAGGGTAAAATGGAGAATTTCAATAAGGAGTTAAGAGAAAATCTCAAGAGTAAAATTGAAATGGTCAGTAACACACTTAGCCAAAGAGTAGATGAGTACAAGGAGGAGGCAGAAAAGAAAATAGTACACACCAATCAAAGATTAGATAAAACAGAAGAAAAAATGGAACAAATTAAAACCGGAATAGATGCCCGAATGGACCGAGAGGAACAAAGTAATCAAGTTCGTATAATGGCCATACGCCAAGAAAACAATGACCAGTTAGATAGTATAAAAAGCAGTCTAAACTGTAAATTCACAGATTTTCACGAAACGGTGTAACGGGGCTAAAATGAGGGGTTTTTTATTTTTATTAAAATATTTTAAATTCATTTTCCACCTGTGTGACCAGCCACGTGTTAAAAGCTTTGTTCAAAGAAAGAACGGTGGGATGAAGCAAGTACAAAGGAATGTGCGTGTCACACACAGCTTCGTAATTCTCAGAACGGCAAAACAGTGTAATGCGCCCAAACGCACTAACATCGGCGGAGCGCAGAACCCACGCCAAGAAGCAAAAAACAACATGGCTTGAAGCTGATATTTTTCTAACATGTGCGTTTGTGACGGCAGAAGTCTTGACGAAGTCCCGCCTATTTTGTGACGTAAACCTCTGGACACCCAATTTCGTCAAAGTCCAGCACACGAAAATCCTATGTGTCGTGTGTGCAACTAATGAGACTTTGACAACGAAGGCGGTGTGCATCAACGAAATTGTTGGCAGGCAAGGCAGTGATGTCCGGCCTCATGTATGGGCAGTCCACGAGAAACCACAAAACCTAACGGATGCAAATAGTGCCGCGTGGACCCGGTCGGCCTGAACTTTATGAAACATGAAGAACCCAGTCTAATACAGCTATCATCCCGGCCGGGATCCAAGAAAATAACGGGCGCACTAAATTAAAACGGGTGATATGAAGGTATTATAGAACAAAGTGAAGTGAAAATGTGAGTTAAACTTGCGAACTAATACGCACGTGGCCAAGGAAGGGTAACACTGGTTGGGTAATCCAGCACAATAATTCATTTTATCTAACCAATCAATGAACGTAAATATGGGGCTTAATAAAAAGTGGTAAAGATTTTAAATGGTGTGAATGTGAGAGTGGGCAGGCTGTGCTGTTTTAATTAAGATGCTTTAATTAAGGTAAGGTGTTAAGTTAAGTTAATTGTAACAGATCATGCAATAATTATTTCAAGCATACTATATGTATTTTTAAATTTGTGTAAGAAGTAACCGCTGGGGTTAAGAGGCAAAGAAATGATACTATTTGAAGTTTAAAAAATTTAAAGAATAAAAAATAAAATCTTAGTTTGATTCTCTTCACAAAGTGAACTGAACTGATGCGAGTTGTGTCAGTTATTGAAATAACCTTTAATCACTCTTGCATCTCGACGTTCGTGTGACGTAACTCTGGTAATGAAGAAGACTTTAGAGGTAAGTGGAATAACAAATAATTTTATTTATTTGTATTTGTATTTTGTATAAAGGTAATTAACATAACAACAGTAGAAAATGTTAAGCATCAGTTCCATAGTCTGGTAGAGAAATTAGATAAGTTACAACAACTACAAAGAAACTTACAAGGGGATGTAGATAGAATTGGTTCCAGATCTACATGCAACACTCAACAGGTTATCCAAGATAGTAGGGAAAGTGTAAACTTTAGGGAGTATCAAAGAAACCTACTCGAATTTTTAGGGAGAGTAGACGAAATTTTGAATAGGTCAAAGGAGAACCAATGGAACATGATCAAAGGGATATTAGACGAATCTTTCAAAAACATTAACGATAATTGGTGGACCGTAATCAGGAACGAGGTGTGTGATTATGGGAGTTTCAAAACAATGTTCGAACTTAAGTACTGGTCGGAGTCAGTGCAAAACATTATTAGAGACGATATCTGTCATGGTAGGTATGACCGCAATATAGGACAAACACCTACTGCTTATTTTTTGGGGAAGGTGTGTGTGGCAAAATATTTAGACCCAAAGATCCCTGAAGAGTGTTTGGTGACCAAAATTGCGTATCACTTCGAGGAAAAGATTATAAGTGCTCGATTAAGTGGACAAATAAAAACTATTGGAGGCATGGAAACGCTACTAGAGAATTATGAGCAAGAATCTTATTACAGGAGGAGTAGATGGAGGTCAGGGAATACCGAGGAGCGGAAAAATGAACCACCTAGAGATAATCGACCTAGAGTAAATTATGTACGTGCCAATAACAATTATTTTAATAACAGGTATCGAGGAAGATGGCAAAATTATAACAATCGAAATTATAGAAATGATTCTTATCAGAGAGAAGAAGGTCCACAAAGAAATAGGAATGAAGAACAACCTAGGTTCAGAGATAGTGAAGAAGAAAGAAGACCAGTAAACAATATTCAACATAATGAAAATGTTGAACCAAATAGTAATAATGATGGAAATCGGGGAAACGGGTACCAGCAGTGAGAAGATGTGACTGCCCGTCACTGCTAGAAACAACCGGGCACAGAATTTACCACAGACTTAATTATAATAATAAATTAAACAGATCAATAACAATTATCAGAAATCATTATTTAAAAAATATACAGGCGGAGTTAATGGAAGAAAGAGCAATTAAAGAGTCAGCACCAAACAATGATATAGTCTATATACAAATAAAATTAAATGGAGTGTTAGCAGAGGCCATGATTGATACAGGAGCAAATGTTTCAATTATTGATCAATTAGAACTTGACCGGATTACTGAACTAACTACTGAGAGAATACCTACTTTACCAATTAATAATTTAACAATTATTGGCGCCACCGGGAAGCAAAACAAAACAATCAGAAAACAAGTGTCTTTGAATGTTACTACTAGTGGGATAGGAATACCTATGGGATTTTTAGTAGCTAAAGGGCTACCTTTTAGGGTGTTAATAGGGTGTGATATGCTATGGCGACACACTGCAGTTATAAATCTGGCCAGGGGTATAGTAACCCTGAGCACAGAAGAAGGTGAGTTAGCGGCTGAGATAATTGGTAGCCAAAGTGCCCCTCAGTGTCCGAGCTCATTTTTTATTAGGGAGGATAATAGATTAACCCTAGGTAAAAATACAGAAGTAACAGAATCAAAGATTTGGCAAGAGAAGATAGAAGAGATCATCGAGTTTCAAAATAGGCAGGCCCAGGAAATAATTAATGTAGAACAAAAACAACAGCTTATAACAATTTATAATAAATATAAATCAGTAGTCTCAGAGTCACCAGGAAAAGCAAAAAACTTCCTGTGTGAACTAAAGTTCAAAGAAAATGTAAATTTTAATGAACGGTCATATCCCATTGCTCAAGCTTTGAAAGAAGCAGCAAGAAAAGACATTCAAAGAATGATATTGGAAGATATAATTGAAAGAAGTAGTTCTCCATATACTAGCCCATTGGTAGCTATACCGAAGAAAGATGGTCAAGTAAGACTGTGTCTTGATGCTCGGGAGTTGAATAAAATGCTCATTAACGATCGCACGTCTCCAGGTGAGATTGAAGAAATAATGAAAAAATTTTATGGATGTAAGTACATGAGTACTTGGGATGCAGTCTGTGGATATTGGCAAATAGAGTTGCACCCTAACAGCAGACAATATGTTGCTTTCATATTCGAAGGACGAAATTATCATTTTAAACGTTTGCCTTTCGGACTGGTAAATTCTGTGGCCGTGTTCATACAATGCATGGATCAAATTTTGGGTAAGGAAGTTTTAGATTTTACTACAATATATGTTGATGACGTATTAATTACGTCTTGTACATGGGAGGAGCATTGTAATAGAGTGGAAACAGTGTTAGATAAACTGTTACAATATAATATAACTTTGAAACTAGATAAATCTAAATTTATCACACATGAATTACCATTTTTAGGATTCGTTCTGTCCGCTACTGGAATTAAACCATCTCCTGATGGCTATCCAAAATTTCCCTAAACCAAAAAACTTAAAACAACTACAATCCTTTCTGGGGATCTGCAACTATTATAGGAAATTTCAACAGAATTATTCAGAAGTAACAGCCAAATTCCAATATTTACTTTCGAAGAAAAACAAGTGGAAATGGGAAGAAAGTGAAGATAATAATTTTAAAATAATAAAAAATAAATTTCTGGACAGCATCATGCTACACCACCCAAATTTCAATAAAAGTTTTTTCATAAATTGTGATGCTAGCAACATTAGCCTTGGAAGTGAGCTATATCAGGAAGATTAGGAAGGAAATCATTGGGTCATCAGTTCTGCAAGCAGAGTACTGAGTAGTTGTGAGAGGAATTATACAGTAACTGAAAAAGAACTGCTGAGTGTTGTGTTCTCATGTATAAAATTTCGAACATTTATATTCGGATACCCAGTAACCATAAGAACCGATCATAGATCAATTTCATTTTAAAAAAATTGTAAACTTAACCACGGTAGACTCACAAGATGGGTATTAATACTTCAAGAGTATAATTTAGACTGGGAATATATCCCGGGCAAGAAGAATGTAATAGCAGACCGATTGTCACGGATTAACCTAGAAAAAGGAACTTGTGAAATAGAACCAGAGAGTATTGGAAAGATATATTACATTATCAAAGTGAAAAAGGAGTTACAAGATATAATTAATAGAATAAAAACAGATCAGCAAATGGACACTAAATTAACAAAAATTAAAGACCGGATATTACAAAGGGATCCTATAATAACAAAATTTTTCTGTGTTTATGAAGAAATCCTTTTTATCCGTCCAACCATTAAGGATCATGTGTGGAAAATGTATGTGCCAGAAGCAACAGAAGTAGCCCTGATAAAGGACTACCATGAAAAGATATGGTCACATGGGACCACTCAAAGTTATTAAAGCTTTATCTGAACACTGTTATGTAAAAGCAATAAATAAAAGAGTAAGGTTAATAGTAAAAAACTGCAACATATGCCAGCTAGTAAAAATAAATAATAAAAAGAGAATGGGAACCATGATTACAATAAAATCTAACAGTAAATTTGAAAAGACCTTCTTGGATATATGTGGACCTTTTCCCAGAAGTGGAGGGAGACATAAATTTAAATATATAATTTTGTATTTGATCATTATACCAAATATACGAAACTCTACGCTATCAGTAGAGCCACTACGAAGAAAATTTTAAAAGTAATCATTCAAAAATACTTACCTGAAGTGGGAAAACCGGAAACCATAATAACGGATCATGGGACGCAGTTTAGAGGTAAAAGGTGGAAAGAAGAATTGGGGAAATGGCAAATAAGGACATACAAAACATCAGTATACCACCCTAGTAGTAATCCTGCCGAACGCGTATTAAGGGAAGTTGGTAGAATTCTACGTACATACTGTCACCAAGAACATAAAAAATGGAGCCAGTACATTGAACCAGCAGAGACTTTCCTTAATTGGTCATACCATGACACTATTGGAACCAGCCCTTATCAGTTAATGTTTGATAAACCACCACCAAGAGAAATTATATCATTAATAAATTTTCCTCCAGGAGAGAGAGAGGAATTCAATAAAGTCAAGATGCACAACAGATTGTTGCATAAAGCGGAACTTCAACATAAAAGGGATAAAGAGAAAAGGAAAAGATTAGATACATACCGAATTGGAGATAAGGTATTAATAAAAAATAGACAACTACCAAGTTCTATAGAGGGTATTGCGAGGAAGTTACTTTTACTTTATACCGGACCTTACATCATAACCCAGGTGAAAGGGAATAATACATATGAAATCAAAGCAATTAACAATAACCGAGCAAAAGGAGTATATAACCAGTCCGAAATGAAACGATATCACGAAGAATAAAACCAGATATGAAGATTGAAGAAGTCAACAATTTATTTTGGAAACAAGTAAAACGAAAATAAATTTATTCTAGTGGGGGGGCTTTATGTAACATTACATAACCCAGTCCCAAAAATGATAACTTAATCACCCCACTATAAAGGTCAGAAATGGGTATAATATACCGAGCTCTAAATTACTTTATATCACAAAACATTATAAACTATACTTAATTGATGTAAAGTGTACAAAGTGAGTTATAGTGTACCCAGTGAGAAAATAAGTGATTTTAAAAGGAGCATCTCACAGACTTATGCTGTAGATGTAGAAACAATTGATTATAATAGTAGACTATATGCTACTGACCAATTATGTGTTTTGTTTGAATATTGTAGAATTTGTGTTGTGTAGGCCACAAAGATTTTGTACCTAGGTCTAATTTTATATTTAATAGAATAATTATGTTTAAATGTAAGATAACCCAGGGTTAAAAAATAAAATGGTTAAATATAAAATAATACTGTATGAGTAAAATGGCTGAAGAAAATAGTTCAGTGTAGGGAGACTATAAGAAATTAATAAATAATATATAAATACAATTAAATGAAATAAAAATATTAAAGACCTATATCTAAGGTTGAGAGAAAATAAAAGGAAAAACCTTATATAAATCAAATTGGATAATAAACCAAAGTTAAAAAGGATTATTTTTCTATAAATAAGAAATAAATTTATAATAATTAAAAACAGCCTATATACTCAAAAGTATATAGATACACCAATAAAAAATGATATAAAAATTATTGGTTACTAAGAGTAACCATATAACAAGATATGAATTAATTGTTAAAACGATTGAAAACCGTTCGTTTGAAAAAAAGTGGAATGCCATCAAAAATTTAATAAAACCCTATAAAACTTTCGGAAACAGTGCCAAATTGAATAAAAATTAAATAGTAGTTTCCACCTTATGTTAGAACTCCTTCAGATATCAACTTCAACGTCCTTTACTCGATGAAAAATTGAAATAACCAATTACCAGATCAGGCCTAGTTGAACAACACTTCGAGATTTTGGTGAGATTGTATCTTATGGACATTCAACGAAATTACAAAACAACTATAACTCCAACACTAGAAACAGCACCATCCAAGTAAACACTTCGAGAAAAGAGGTAAAATAAGCTTTATTAATAATTGTTAACCAAGAAATCCTCATGTCGAATCTTTGTGCAGTTCCAATATTTCGTAAATGATTTCATGTGTATAATAAAGACATAATCTGTACTCTAGCAGACAAATCCGGAACTACATACTACGAAAAAAACAAAAATTCGAAATTTATTATTTTTTTCTTGTAAAGCGTAGTATATAATTATTCATTTCTGACCGTCTCATAACACAAAGAACCTACCCTTAACCCTGGGGAAATTAATAAATGAATTCTTTATTGTTTAATGTTTAATCAAGGATAAAAAAATAATTTGTTATAATTCCAATGTTTACCTAATTAAATCGATCAAATGTGTTGTTGACAGAAAAAATCGATTATAATTTTTGTACTGGTATAAGAGAAAAATCAGTGTATTACATAAATAAATACTCTGAATATTTTATTATAAATGATAAAACATGTATTCTTTCTTGTAGAGGGTAGTTGTTACAGATTTTCAGGAAGCCAAGAAGAAGACGAACTGCCAGGGAGTATCACCGAACATTGGTGTTTGTTTAACCTAACATTTTGAGGCCGATGTCAAAATCAGCTGGTCTTATGAACAGCGAATGTTTAAAAATAAGTAATTGTATACTCCGGGTGTAATATCTTTGGTCCTCCTTTCTCTACTAACTACGATTAAATAACTTCATTAATCTCTCCCAAATCACACACACTCGATTTTAGTTTTCTTGGTAAACATCAAATTCAACTGCTTTGAACATTAGCAAATATAAACAGTAAATATAATCATAAGAAATGATACTCGTGGACGGGTAAGACGAGAGACGTTACAATATATAGAACATCTGCCCATGAAGAATGTCAATAATAGAAAGTCCAGTTACGCGCAGCATTTAATGGAATACAACCACAATTATACCAGTTTTGTACAAAATTTAAAACCTCTACGTTACTGTAAGATAGGACGTTTCATGGATGCAATGGAAGAATTTATAATCTACAAAGCAAGTAAATTCCAGCGTTATGAGTTATTGAATGATATGTTGTCATTTAAATCCAATGTCTTCTTTGACACAGTAATACGCACACAACAGGAAGAAAGCAGACGACTGCCTGTGTAAGTTTGTTATAACAAATCAGTCGACTTTTAACTTTATGACGACGCGCACGTGAGTGAATACACATAGCTATGTGTTTGCGGGAATACGAGTGTTGTCTAGTGGTTTTATATTTTAAAACTTAACGACGAGTGACTAGTGCATGATTAAATTTTATAACCTGTTGATCGGACTGTGTTCCTGAAACGCGTTGTTATGCAAATAATTAAGTTGCAAGGAAGGAATTAGATAAAGGTAATTACCAATCTATAAAAAAAATAAATAAAAATAAACCTCCGCTCAACAGTCCGTTAAGGACCAAGGCGTACCGCGCGGCTTTTGTGTTAGTGTGACGGTGTATGGCTAGTACTATGCGCCACCAGCCGCTAGATGCGGTATTCACAGCCAGGAGGCAGCGCTGTTATCTCAGCGCCTATTCAGTTTGCCTCACGACGCTGAGTGCACGCCGTACGGAACCTCCGCCGGGAATTGAACCCGGGACCACGAGCGCATCAATCGCCCGCATTAGCCACTAGACCACCTGGAGGCTCGAATTACCAATCTATATAATTATATGTATATATTATTATGTAACGGTACGTCCGTCTAGTTCGAGCCCCACGATGGAAGCCAATTTATTATGTAACGGGTGTCTCCTCGTTAAACCTCTCTCCGATTAGTGCCAATTTATTATGTATCTTATTTTAATATGTTTTATAATAATGTTAAGTATATCTCCTTTCCTCTTTACTTAATATAATTGGGTTATTGTGGGTGAA